>JALAZF010000344.1:1377295-2754591 GCA_022829125.1 Lathyrus tuberosus | reverse complement strand
TGTATAAGCCCAAGAGAAGGCAAGACTGTATCTGGAAATCCTATGGGGATCTAGTTTTGACTGTATTAAAGAGTGACCAAACTGGCTTTACCTAGTTTTAGACCTAGTTGCCGGGGAAAACTCTAAATAACTATACTAGTATATATACAGTTGATATATGATAAGTATGTAAAAGGTTATGAAAGAAAGACTTACAATGCGCAGCTTCCCACAATACAATTATATATATTAAAACGAGTAAATGAAAGCTGTTAAAACTTACAGGTGAGAAAGCTTCCATGCTGTATTGTTAGTTATTCAAAGAAAATAAAGAAATTTTTGATAATAACATATATATTAATTCTAAATCAAAAGGGAAATTGTCTTGAAAATATTATTGGGACTTATACTCAAGGAGAGGCCCAAGGTTTAACAGTGATCGCACCGTTGTTTTGAAGATCGTAACGGGGCTTACACAACGACTGAGGCCCAAAAAGGTTTTATATACAAAGGGGTTGGTCTTACACTCTATTAGAAGCCCAACGATTTATTTTTGTACAAGTGATGGGGCTTACAACTCAAGGAGAGGCCCATTTGATTTCTATTAGAAAATGGCGATCGCCCCGAGATTTTCCATCGTGTTGGTACTTATACAATATCTGAGGCCCAAAAATTGTTTATGTACAACAAGGGTTGGGTATTACACTTTATTAGAGGCCCATGGATTATTTTAAAAGAAAATAAGTGGGACTTATAGCTCAAGGAGAAGCCCAGGTTATTTGATTTTTAAATTGGCGATCGCGCCGAGGTTTTGAAAATGTGTTGGGACTTATACAATGTCTGAGGCCCAAAATTGTTTTGGTTGAAAAGGGGTTAGGTCTTACACTCTATTAGAGGCCCATGAGTGTTTGAAAAAGATTTGTTAGGATCAAAATCGAAGAAACCCTAATTTCATCATTTTTAAAGTATTTATTCAAAGAAAATTAATTAAAATGATGAAACGCCAAATAAGTTTGAATAAACAACTTGTGATTTTTGGTTGAGGTTTGGAAAATGATGTTTTAATCATAAGATGAATTAAAACTCACTTGGTTTTGATTTTCAAGATAAAAATTCACTTTTAAAATGTTTAAAAAACAATAAAAATGAATTTATTTATAAAAATACCAACTATATTGAAATAATAATATAAATCTGATTTTTTTTGTAGAATAAAATATTTTAATATTTTTGTGATTTTTCAGAAAAAGAACCAATAAAAAATGATTAAAATTGAGAGAGAAATTAATTTTCCAAATCATTTAAAATAATATGACAAATATTAAAAAAAGTGGAAAAATGGTAAAAGAGGGTCTGGGCGAGGGGGATTCGAACCCCAGACCTCTAGGTTGCAGTGAGCGCCTTCTACCACTAAGGTGGTGATACATCCGTGTATCAAAACCACCCCATGAATACTTAAGGGGTGCCTTGTTTTAGGCCTGGCTAAAGCAAGGCAAGGCAAGGCAAGGTTTTGGTCCAAAAACGTAAAGGTTGTAACTTCCTCATTTCTCCATGGATTGGGAAAATATTTAGGTCTATCCTGCCTAGAATTTCACAAGGAATCCAATGGTGGCCTTGGTTTTTCAGATGAGGTTCCCATTTTAAAACCCGATAGTGGTTTTGAAATAGGCCTCCATTTGTATTTTCTGTGCTACCTCATGGTAGAGGCATGAATTACATGATGAATTGGTTCAAACACAACATATACAACATGTATGAGAGGTGTATGATCAATGAATTTCAAAGCAATGCATATTTCTAAGAGTTCAAGTTGTGATGCTTACCTCTTTAGGAGCTTTTTGTGATATCTGCCAAGTTTCTTGCGCCAGAAGTAATTTGATGCTTTAGACACTCTCAATTGATCCTTTAGAAGCTTTTAGAATGATCATCGCCAGCTGGAATCCTCAGGAACAAGTTTATGCTCTTTCTTACAAAAGGGGCTAAAGTGACCAATATGGCAACTCTCTCAAATGGTGTTCCAGATGTGGGGAACCATTTGGGACAATTCAAGGATGATATTTGAAGTGTGTTTGAGGTTTTATCTGGTTTTGAAAGTGACTGAATCAAGACATGGCTTGAAAAATGCAAAAAAGTCCAATTTTGAGGTTTTGAGAAGGGACTTTGTAATTTTGGTGTTACAGGTCACATATGAGAGTTTGGACAGCTTAGATATGACATATTGGATGTGTTTGAAACATGAGCTGTGATGAAATTTCTCTCTAACTCAAAAACTCAGAGATACCTTGCAAAAGAAGGCATTTTGGCCTAAAGAGAGAGATTTTGAGGAAAACATAAGTTTGGGTGCTTTGGTGTACTCAAACTGATCACAATTGATGTTTATTTATAGTGTGTCAAGTTTGTTTTGGCATCAATAGTGAATGGAGGCTACAGCGGGCCTTTGGCGAATGTTATGCAAAAGGAATCTCAAGTCTCCTCTAGCCATTGACTTGAGATTAGAGCACAGACTTTGTAGCTTTGGTTCTGAGATAAACTTGGCCTGAATTCAGTTGGAATAGGCTCAGTTCATGCTACCTTGGTGCATCCATTGAATGCTTGGAAACAAAATTAGAGTCTTGGCACTTGTTAGCTCTTTTAGGTTTGGCATGCTACTTGTAGATTCTTGGACTTTGGAGGCTTGGAGATCAGACCATCCCCCTTGGATTTGATCCTCATATGTGTCCAAAATGATGACAAGGCTTGGTTTTATCAGATTTTGACAAATCGAACAAATGTGCATAATTCTGCCTTGAAAAACCAGTTCAGGATGCCATGTTCCAAGGGTTGTATCTCCTTGCTCAAATGGAATTTGGAGATGATCTGGTACTTGTTGGAAAGCCCTCATGGCATACTTCAACTTTGATGTCCACCCCTAGACCTGGTTTGACTTAGATCAAGGTGAAAATGTCCCTACATTTTGGAAAAAGTAAGGGAGATTCTGACTTAGTGAAAATTTCACTAAGTGTTGGAAAAATGCCATTTTCATGTTTTCAGCCATTTTGATCACTCCATAACTTAAAATCCATGAAGAATTGGAATGAGATGTAGTTGACACTTTTAAATTATTCCATGAGAGCTACAAATCCATCATTGGACCATCCAAAATGGTTGCTTGGATCTCAAGTTATGATCCTTGGAAGTTGGTATCCTAGCCACTATGTTCCATAACTTAGAAAATTTCTAAGTTTTTTATGGTTACCTCTTTTACAAGTTAACTCACATTCTTTGATTTTTCTTGATGAATGCTGATTCAAATCACATATTAACATTGTTTTAGGGTTAAGGAGCTTGGTTGACCAAAAAATCAAAAAGTCAAACTTTGACTTTTTGTATAGTTGACTTTTTATCAGATGAAATCCAAACTGTGCGATCCTTTGTGGAATCAAATTCTTGACCTAAATCAAACCTAATGGATGGACTCCATAGGTGATATAAGGTGTATTGAATCATGTCCCAAGGTTTGGGAGCATGTCTTGGTCAAAAGTTAAAGGTACAGTTGACTTTTTCCTCAAAACCTAATTGTGGTCCAGATGAAATTGAAACTTGTGAATCAAGCTTCTTGGATCAATCCATTGTTGCAAATGGATCAATTTAGTGTATTTAAGGCCCTCAAATCACATCTTGAGGTCTTGGCTCATGTTTTGTCCCAAAAGTCAACTTAGGGGTGAATTAGGTCAAGAAACCCTAATTCCTGATTTTTGGTAAATGCATCCCCTGAGGTTAAATTAACTTGATGATTGGGTTCATGAGGTCCCTTGGAGTACCTTGGGTCATGTCTTAAAGTATTGGCTTATGCCCAGATGAAAACTTTCATCTGGAGGCCTCAGTCGACCAAAACCCTAATTTGGTGGCACTGGCGATCTTGAGGCTTGATCCATTTGGGATGTTGCAACCTTGTGCTTAATTCTTGATGTGGGATTCCTCTTGATCCTTTATGAATGTCCTGAGAGGTTAGACAAGTTGAAGATCATGTCATTTCTTGATTAATCCTTTGCCTAAGTGCTCTGAGATGACTCAAAACCCTAATTCTTGTTTGTAGTGATTACTCAACCATCTTTGAGGAGATTGATGAGGCATGTAGGTACATCCATTTGTGATGATAATTTGCCCAATGATGGGAAATCTTGGTGGTCAAAATTTGGGTATGACACTTGGGATGAGGTTTTCTACTATGCAAAGGGATATAATTTTAGCAAATTTGGTACCATCTTAAAGATATCATGGGATACTACAAGATTCATGTTGATCTTGTGCGAGATAAGGTTGGAAAAATGGTCAAAAGTGTGTCTAAAGTCAAGTGCTACAAGAAATCTGTCTTGAATTTCAGCTTCATCAATGCTTCCTGCAAAATTCATAACTTCTACCTAATGTAAGATCAATCTTTGTTCTTAGACTCTTTGGAAAGCTTGAAAGATCCTCTACAACTTTCATGCTGACAACTTTCCTTGATTCAATTGGGATCATGATGAAAAATTCTTGCAAAGTTAGCTTCATAACATAGGTAGATTTGGTTGAAAAATTTTCTAAGTGTTTTTGTTCCAAAAGTAGTGAACCCTCTACTTCATGGCCTCATATCTCTTTATCCATGCATTTTTGGAAATCACCCTCTAGGACAAAGTTGTAGTATGGAATAAGATCTTCAATTTGGTCTTGGAGCAAAGAAAATGGTTGCTTGAGGAGGATGTTATGGACTTGGAAAGTAGGGCAAAAATCATAGGATTTCATAACATAGTGAAATTTTCCAAAACCCTAATTTTGTAATTTTGATCTTTTCTTTGATTTTATTGATTGATAATTATCAAATGCATTCACCAATCACATTTTCATGATATTTGACTTGAGGAAATCATGTCTGACCCAAAGATGCCAAAAATAAGGCTATGACTTGAATAATTGTTTCACTTTGTACCAGATGAATTCAACTTTGTAATTGCCAATGAATCAAGTTTATTTTGCAATTAGGATCTTATGAATGGTTTTAAAAGATATATTTGAGGTCCTTGAATCGTGTTTTGAAGTGTAGGATCATCCTCAGATGGAAAAGTCAATGGTAAGCCTCACTCAGTCAAAAACCCTAATTTGGTGCATCTGATGAACTTGAAGCTTGATGAGTTTGAAATGATGCAATCTTTTAGTTGATATTTAATAAAGGTAAACTCTTGATCTTTATGAATGAATGAGATTTGAGATTTTTAAGATTACACCAATCCTTGGCTAACAATCAGTTTGAACATCTTGAGGCACAACCTAACTTGTAAAGCAAGGAAGCACACATTTCTTATATTTTTAATGGGTTAGTGATGCATAAAGACCCACACATGTAATGGTAAATGATGCAAATAATGTGAATGAGGTGGAATCTTAGGGGTAAAAATTAAGGTATGACACTTAGCGAGTAGCCCTTAGATAGATAACCCATCTGAGCCTTGAAGCATTCAGAATGGTTCCCGTCGAGTACGACAGATGCGTGAGGTGCCAATACCTTCCTCTCGCATAACCGACTCCCTTACCCGTTTCTCTTCCCCTTGGGTTTTATTGATATTTTCCCTGTCCTTTGGGACTAAATAAAGTTCGGTGGCGACTCAATTGTATCTTTGAGTGTGCGATTCACTCGGGTATAATCCTGCTAGCTTCAAAACCGTAACAAATCGAAGAAGAGATTTCAAAGATGAGCGAGATTGAGAGATAAAAAAACCATATGTGTGGTAGACAAATTTTCGAAGAAGAAGCAGTTTACTGTGTAAGTAGAATGCTGGCTTTGTAGTTGGGTGAGAACCAAGTGGTTTTATCTTTCAGTTCTATTTATAAAAAAAGCAACACTATTTGTTTCTTATGAGTTTGGATTGGGCTTTCAGCCCACATGATCTTCTTTATGCACATCCAAAGCCTTTGTATTCCCTCTCATTCATTTTTTTTCTTTTTTTAGTTATTTATTATTTGTTTTTATATTATTCTTACTTATTTTTAAGAGTTTTTTCTTGGAATTTACTTTGGACATTTTTGTTTATTATTATTTGATCTATGACTTTTTATTATGTTCATTTCCATTTCAATTTTCTATTTTATTTTGGTCGATGAAGTCTGGATATCATAGAATGTTGATTATTGAAGTTGTTTAACCTTCATTATTTCAAATCTATGGAGAATGATCATTTGGATTATTCTCTATACTTTGGGATAGTGATAGGTTACCTTTGAATAATCGATGGAAGTTCTTGATTAAGATGAGACCGTTCCCTTTTTTCTTTTCATGTGGCATGGCTTTAGGAGAATGATCTACATATCATTTCTCTAGTATGTATTAACATGAATATTGTTATTGACCGGCCTCCCATAGTATGATCTTCCATATAGATCGTGCTACGATTGCTTAACATAGCGCTAAATTGGTCCCGATTCAAGAAAGTGATCAATCCGATCAATAACAATTAACAACTAACATCTAACCTTTACCTTTCCATCATTTACTTTTCTTGCTTATATTCTTGTTCATTTATCTCATTGCTCATATTGTCATATACATCTTATTCATCTTTGTTCATCTCATTAAGAAAAATACAAAAACATGATAAAAAATCAAAAACCCTAAAAATGTCATATACATCTTATTCATCTTTGTTCATCTAATTAAAAAAAATACAAAAACATGATAAAAAATCAAAAACCCTAAAAATGTTTAAGCTCGGACTATGGTTACTATCCTTAGAATCTTGGAAGTTTTGGACCATGTAATTAAACCCTAGCAAAGGAGATTGGATCTTGGATTTCTCTTTTAATCTTTGTTTTAGCTTAGTAGACCATTGCAAAACATTCATAGCTTAGTCTTGGGCTTTCTTACAATTAGACTTATTCAATCAATTACTTCTAGTTTGTCGTCTAAAAGACTAGCCCATTTTGTTACTACACGTGTAGTTTATCGTTTGGGTTGTGTGTTTATGGTTTATTCCATCTCGATTTGAATAATGTATCCCCACTCCCATTACATGCAAAAACTTTATCGCTTTCATTTTATTTTGTTTATGTCTTGCCATTGCATAACCTAAACCATTTTTAAAATAAATTATTGATTCAACGCCGAGCCATTTTTCACCCTTGTAAGTCAATTGCCTTGAGTATCGCTATCAACCTCATGGTCACCATACACAAAATTCACCGCTTACTATTGGACTTTCTTAGAATGAGACTTATTCGATCAATTACTTCTAGTTGGTCGTCTAAAAGACTAGCCCACTTTTCTAGTGTTCACGTAATTTAAATTCGATTCAATTGTTTTATCGCTTTCTTTTACTTGCTTATTTATATTTTGTCATTGAATAGTTAATTAATTCAAAACCCTAAAGCATTATTGATCCATATATAAAGCCCTACCCCCTCTTGTAAATCGACTGTCTTGTGCATCACCATCGACCTTACCCTATACCCATTAGGACCTCTTTTCCACTTAGTACAAACTCTTACACCATTTCGAACGCAAATTTAAATCTCGATCAACATCATGTATTTTCTCTAAGTCAAATTAATCAACTTAATCATACTTAGAAATTTTTTTATTAAAAGATGAAAAGAGATTTGGACTGGAGCCTTTGAGTCCTCTCCTTGATTGTTTAGGTGCGAGGAGCCTTCCTTACTACTCGAACAATTGTCTTCTCTAAAAATGATTTCTAATCCGCTTCACATCAAACTATTTTCATAATAAATCAAATCAAACATATTTTTCTCAAATGACTTAGATGAAAAATAGAGAGAGAGAGAGAGAGAGAGAGAGAGAGTCGAGCCTTCGATTCGCTCTCCCAATTATTTAGATACGAGGAGCCTTCCTTACTATTCGAATAATCATCATCAGCTCAAAACACTTTAACTATATTAAACCCTTTCACAATTAAGGTTGAAAAGAGAGAGAGTCGAGCCTTCAATTCCCTATCCCGATTGTTTGGATACAAGGAGCCTTCCTTGGTGTCTTAATGATCATCATCCAAATAAAACACCAACACATTAACTTAACTTCTCACCGCCGTGCAATAAAATTTTTTTTCTCAAAAGAACGATGTTTAATCCTTTCTAACGCGCCTGTAAACTAAATGCTTAAGCCTCCGTCGAGAGTAGAAAAGCTAACGTTTCGCCCTTAGAATGAGACCTAAACATTTGTTAGATAAAATGAACTAACAACCCGTAGTCCCACGAACAAAGGACACTGTAGCGTGTGATTTTTGTCGGTGACGCGACCACCTTATCGCCATGGGTTTCTCCTCGCCGTAATGGTAGGAGTTGGGTCCTACTTTCTGATTTCTTATTTATCCAATGAAGCTGGAAAGGAAAGGGAAGATATCTAAAACTAACCTTGCACGCAAATGTTTAATTGAACAAATGCTTAAGAGATTCGGGGAGTTCGGGGTCAGGTTATACAATGGGGAGTTGTCAATTACCCATGCTATATGTGGTTATCCACAGGTTGTTAGCAATTTTCCTTACTGCTTTCTACTTACTGATGTTTGTCTGTTGTGGGTTGGGAAAGTTTCTCCTTAGGGAGTGTTTGAGAGAGAGTTTTGTTGATTTCGGTTTGTTTTTCGATGTTTGTGATAAGGTACTGGACCTAAAGTTTTTGCTTGGTGTGTGAAGGTACTGGACCTAAAGTTTTTGATTGGTATGTGAAGGTACTGGACCTAAAGTTTTTGATTGGTATGCTCGCTAAGATTTTGCAATCTTATGCCTACGTATTCCCGTTAAATATAAACAGACAAATCAGAGCAATCGTAGTTCCTCTTATTCCCGGAAAAGATGATGTTTTGGCGTCTTGTTTAAAGCCCAAGATTGAAGCTAAAGGTTATTTGTGTCTTGTTCAAAGCCCAAGATTGAAGCTAAAAGTTTGATTGAGAGAGAATTTGTCATCTCTAAAGGTAGACATCTCGTCTGTTTATCACAAGTGTTGGGTGATTGATTATAAAGGAGAATTACTTTAACTGGGATATGTGAATCCAGCAATGCCATAATTTCCTTTATAGGGGTGTTGTTCTGAAGGAGAAAACTTTAACTCAGTGTAGAGCAATGCCATTTTTCCTTAGGAATCTTTCATGCTAAAAGAGGGACAATGGCGTGGATGAAATAATCCAGAGGCTTGCCACTTATAGAAATTAGATGAAAGAAGGGGATTTAGCAGGATAAATGATTGACGACAACTTGGATTTTTGAATCAACAAGTGTGCCACTTACAGCAGTTATCTGGGATTAAGGTTTGTTTTGAATGTTTATTTTGATGTGTGATATACAGAGAACTGTCTTCCTCTAGAGAGTTTTTGATTTCCTCTGAGGGGATGTTGATTTTTGTGTGCCTTGATAAAAGCCCAAGGTTGAAGCTAAGAGATTGATTGACTCCACTAAAGAAGTCCTTATACAAAGCCTAAGATGAGGCTGGAAAAGGCTGACTCAACAAGAGAGTGTTTATCTGTCTTGTACAAAACCCAAGATTGAGGCCAAAAGAAAATTGACTCTTTTGGGGATATCATTATATAAAGCCTAAGAGGAGGCTAGGAGGAATTGACTTTTCTGGGGAAATATTTTGTATGTCTTGTACAAAGCCCAAAATTGAGGCTAAAGAAGGATTTTTGATTCCACTGGGTAATATTTGTAGGTGTCTTGTACAAAGCCCAAGATTGAGGCTAAAAGGGGAAACTGACTCTACAGGTGAGAGGTTTTATCTGTCTTGTACAAAGCCCAAGATTGAGGCTAAAAGAGATTTGACTCTGCTGGAGAGTATGATTTGTCTTGTACAAAGCCCAAGATTGAGGCTAATAAGGGATTGATTCTGGTTAGGGAGATTTATATGTGTTATGTACAAAGCCCAAGATTGAGGTAAAAAGATATTTGACTGACTCATCAAGAGAGTGTTTATGTGCGTGACTTGGACAAAGCCCAAGATTGAGGCTGACTTTTGCTAAGGAAAATAAGGATCATTATACAAAGCCTAAGAGGAGGCTGGAAATGATTGACTCAACAAGAGAGTGTTTTTATCTATCTTGTACAAAGACCAAGATTGAGACTGAAAGAGATTGACTCAACAAGAGAGTGTTTTTATGGTGTCTTGTACAAAGCCCAAGATTGAGGCAAAAGAGAGACTGACTCAACAAGAGAGTGCTTTTAGGAGATTGACTAAACAAGAGAGTGCCTTTGAGAAAGAAGATTGACTCAACAAAAGAATGCTTCTAAAGCTAACTCTGCTGAGGAAAATCATTATACAAAGCCTAAGAGGAGGATGGCTTCTGCTGAGGATTATTGAGATCCAGAGGCAGGTCCAAAATGGGGAATCAACTCTTGTTGAGGATTACAGAAGATTTGAGGCATCAGATGCCTTGAGGTTCTGATTTGGGATAGTGTTATACTGATGATAAGCTGACCCTAGCTGGGGGAATTTAGGATGAAAGACTGAGTTTTAGAACCTATGAGGGTTTTAACTCTACTAGAGATTGATTAAATGACCAGGGTTTCTCCTGTGTTTGTAGGGAAATTGAGAATGTCTTTAAGATCTAAGGGGAGACTAGACTGTCCAAGTCTACTGGTATAGAAAAGTTTATCTTTGTATGATGCCCAAGAGGAGGCTGGTGCTTTAAGGGATGAGAATCAACCCTAAATTGGTCTGAGGTTTTGACACTTTGGAAAGACTGCTCTAACAAAGGATGGCTAGGTTCTCTCCTATACCTTTTAGGAGGTCTTTAGGGTCCTTGTATTAAGCCCAAGAGAAGGCTTGAGAACTTCTAAGAAGTCGGAGGGTCCTTGTACAAAGCCCAAGAGGAGGCTGGGATGCTTTTAGGAAGCCTGTGAGTCCACACCTAAGAAAAGTTCAAGAAAAGTTTCACCGGTAATAATCTTTTCTTTAGTGAACAGTTCTAGGGTTTGAAGAAATTCAAGAGAGGTTTCACCGGGAATTAATCGTCTCAGGGGAAAATGAATTTTTTTTGACAATTTTCTAATAGTGACAGTCTGAGAAAAGTTTCACCGGGAATAATGCCTTTCTCTTTGTTCCATATTGTATAATCCCAAGTGGAGGCAATTTTGTATCTGGAATTCCTATGGGGAACTAGTTTTGACTGTGTTAAAAGAGTGGCCACTGGATTTATCTAGTTCTAGACCTAGTTGCCAGGGAAAATCTAAGTAGATAATATACATGCATATATATAAAGATGAAATATAGACTGTATGTAAAAGAGGGTATGAGGACTTACAAGTGAGCCAACTTCCAACACAAACAAATATATATATATATATATATATATATATATATATATATATATATATATATCTATATATGTGCAAGTATGTAAAAGAAAGCAGTTAAAACTTACAGGCGAGCAAGCTTCCATTGTAACAGCTGTATGGTTAGTTGTTCAAGAAATTAAAGAAAGTTTTGACAACAACTATGAGTTTGAACCTAAATTAAAAGGGAAAGTTATTTTTGAAAAGAAGTTTGGGGCTTATACTC
This sequence comes from Lathyrus tuberosus, assembly GCA_022829125.1. Classification (NCBI taxonomy): domain Eukaryota; kingdom Viridiplantae; phylum Streptophyta; class Magnoliopsida; order Fabales; family Fabaceae; genus Lathyrus; species Lathyrus tuberosus. The sequence goes on along the minus strand of JALAZF010000344.1, from coordinate 2,743,106 downwards.
AAGGAGAGGCCCAGATGAAAAACAACGATCATACCGTTGATCTGAAAATTGTATCGGGAATTACACAATAACTGAGGCCCAAAAAGGTTTTATTCACAAAGAGATGGGACTTACAACTCAAAGAGAGGCCCATATGAAAATGTTTTGAGAACGACAATCGCGCCGAGATTTTTTTACGTACTGGGACTTATACAATGACTGAGGCCCGAAAATGTTTTATTTATAATTGATGGGTCTTACACTCTATTAGAGGCCCAAAGTGCTTTGAAAAAGATTTGTGAGGGTGAAAATAATCAAAACCCTAATTTGATTTCAAAATTATCAAACATGTGTGAAAACAAGTTGTGATCTTGGATTAATGTTTGAAAAATCATGTTTCATTCATAGAATAATTTGAAAATCATTTTAATTTGCAAAATCAAGAGAAATAAATATTTTTAAATGTTTAAAAACAAATAAAAACATAATTCTTTATAAAAATACCAAATATATGAAATAAATAATATTTTTGTGAAATGTTTGTGGAATAAAATATTTTAACATTTTTGGGAATTTTCAAAAAAAGAACCAATAAGAAATAATTAAAATTGAGAGAGAAATTAATTTTGGAATTAATTAATAAAAACCATAAAAATGTGAAAAATGGCAAAAAAATATGAGAAATGGCAAAATGGTCTGGGTGGGTGTTGAACCCACGACCTTCCATCCAAATACACATGCGCGCTACCACTGGGGTGGTGAGACATCCGTATATAAAAACAACCCCATGAATATATATGGGGGCCTTGTTTTTAGGCCTCTTGCATGAAGGCTCTAACCTCCTCATTTCTCCATGGATTGGGACAAAATTTAGGTGTATCTTGCCTAGAATTTCATGAGGAATCCAATGGTGCCCTTGGAATTTTCAGAAAATGTCCCTATTTTAAAATCCGATAGTGATTTCAAAATAGGCCTAGATTTGTATGTTCTATGTTATCACATTATACAGGCAGCAATAGCATGGTAAATTGGTTCAAACACAACATATATGATATGTATGAGATGTCCATGATCAATGGACCTCAAAGCAATGCATGATTTAGAGATTTCAAGTTATGATGCACTTACCTCTTGATGCTTCTTGTGCTATCTGTTAAGTTCCTTGTGCCAGAAGTAATTCAATGCTTTGAACACTCTTGATTGATCCCTTAGAAGCTTTTAGGATGATCAAAACCAGCTGGAATCCTCAGGAACAAGAATTGGATCTTTCTTGCAAAAGGGGAAAAGTGACCAAGATAGTAACTCTCTCAAATGGTGTTCCAGATGAGGGAAACCAATTGGGATAGTTTAAGGATGATATTTGGAGTGTGTTTGAGGCCTGGTTTGGTTTTGAAAGTAACTGGATCAAGACATGGCTTGCAAAATGCAAAACAGTCAAGATTTGATGTTTTGGAGGTTGACTTTCTGATTTTAGTGTTTCAGACCAAGGGTGAGTGTTTGAACAGGTTATATATGATACATTGGATGTGTTTGGATCATGAGTTGTGGTGGAATTGCTCTCTAACCCAAAAACTCTGAGATGACTTGCAAAACAAGGAATTTTGGCCTAATGAGAGAGACTTAGAGGAAAGCAAGTGTTGTAGTGCTTTGGTGTACTCAAACTGATCACAAATGAGCTCTATTTATAGTAGAGTAAGTTTGTTTTGTAAGCAATAGTGAATGGCAGCTGGTACAGGCTTTGGCCAATGTTGATCCAAGGGAATCTTTAGTCTCCTCTATCTATTGACTTGAGTTTAGGGCACATTCCTATGGTCCTTTGATTCAGAGTGGAATCTAGACTTATTTAGTTAGCAATGTCTCAGTCCATGCCACCTTGATGCATCCATTGAATGCTTGGAAACAAAATTGGAGTCTTGGAGCTTTTTAGGTTTTTTAATGAACTCATGGCTACATGTAGTTCCTTGGACTTGGGAGGCTTGTGGATCAGATCATTCCTCTTTGATTTTATCCCTTGAGGTGTCCAAATGGATGACAAGGCTTAGAATTATCTAATTTGGCCAAATCGAGTAAATGTCCCATAATCTGCCTTGAACAAAATCAGTCCATGATGCCATGTTCCAAGGGTTGTATCTCCCTACTCAAATTGAATTTGGAGATGATCTGGTACGTGTTGGAAAAGCCCTTGTGGTTTAGGAGTTCTGACCTTGCAAAGTTGGTACAAAATCACTTTTGTTTCATAACTTAGAAAAATTTTGGTTTCTCATGGTTGCCCCTTTTGCAAGACACCTTACTTTTCTTGATTTTTCTCAATGAATGATGATCAATACCATACATTAACATTATTTTTGACTTAGGAGAACCATATTTGTGAAAATTTCCAAAAAGTCAAACTTGATTTTGTGCACAGTTGACTTTTTGTCAGATGAAATCCAAACTGTGTGATTCTTTGTGCAATCTAGTTCTTGAACCAATTCAAACCTAATGGATGGATTCCATAGGTGGTTTAGGGTGTATTGTATCATGTCCCAAGGTTTGGGAGCATGTCTTGGTCAAAAGTCAATGATACAATTGACTTTTCCTTTAAAACCCTAATTGTGGTCCAGATGAAATTGAAACTTGTGGATCAAGTTTCTTGGATCAATCCATTGTTGAAAATGGATCAATGTAGTGTATTTAAGGCCCTGAAATCATGTCTCGAGTTCTTGGCTCACGTATTGCCCCAAAAGTCAACTTAGGGGTAAATTAGGTCAAGAAACCCTAATTCCTAATTTTTGGTAAATGCATCCCCTGAGGTTAAATTGACTTGATGAGTAGGTCCATGAGGTACCTTGGGGTATCTTGGGTTGTGATTTGAAGCATTGGCTCATGCCCAGAGGAAAATTTTCATTTGGAGGCCTTGGTCGGCCAAAACCCTAATTTGGTGACACTGGCGACCTTGAGGCTTGATCCACTTGGTGTGTAGCAACTTTGTGCTTGATTCTTGATGTGGGAGTCCTATTGATCTATTATGGGTGTTTGAGAGGTTAGATAAGTTGAAGATCATGTCATTTCTTGATTGATCCTTTATCTAAGTGCTCTGAGACGGCTCAAAACCCTATTTCTAGATTATGGTGAATGCTCACCCATCTTCGAGGAGATTGATGAGGCATGATGGTTCATCCATATTGTGGTAATGATCTTCACAATGATGGGAAATCTTGGTGGTCAAAATTTGGGGTATGACAGATGCCCCTATTTAATCTTCTTGGACCCGAAGGTGTGAATGGCGTAGGTATTCGGGCATTCGGTGTGCAAGATGATTAAATATCAGAATACCCGAAATTTTGACTGTGATTATGAATGGCGGTTTGCTCATCCATCTTCATTTGCTAAGCAATGATATTTAGAAAAGGGTAAAACTTCCCCTCGATCCTGGTCTTCAGCCACGAAACTAGTCTTAGTTTTTTCTTGAAATAAACTTCCCCTCGATCCTGGTCTTCAGCCACGGAACTGGTCTCAGTTTCTGAAATAAACTTCCCCTCGATCCTGGTCTTCAGCCACGGAACTAGTCTCAGTTTTTGAAATAAACTTCCCCTCGATCCCGGTCTTCATCCACAGAACTGTTCTTAGTTTCTTGTTAAATAAACTTCCCATCGATCCTGGTCTTCAGCCACGGAACAGGTCTCAGTTTCTTCTTGTCGAGTTTCTTCCTTGACAAGGAACATTATTTGCAACGGTTTACATCGTACTTCTCACTTAGTTTTCTTCTGAGGGAGACTCCATGTGATGGAAAATATTTGAGGTCAGACTTGCTGGGGACACCCATTGGTCTGAGCTGTAGAGGTGTATAAACTTCTTTGTTGGAGACGCCATTTATTGACTCTACTGGGGAAAAACTACTCCCTTGAAAGACTGCTTTTCGCTTAGGGATATTACATCATACTTTTCTTCGAGATCTTCTCTAAGAAATGCCATATGATGTAATCCAACTTTGAGGTGCTGATGACTTCATTAACATTGACTTTCCTGGGAGAAAAACCAATGTGTTACTGAGAGTCTTCGGTTGAGAGGCTTTCTCTGGGGATTTTACTTAATCCGGAAAAGCGAAAATATCATCTTCAATGGTGAAGAGTGATGTTCTGAAGGTGTCGGTCGAATGTCTTCTTGCCTTTTAGAGTTTCAAGTTATCAAAGTGATCGAGGACCGTCTCCAATCCAGAAATACATTGGGGAGAGATTGCCCAGACAAAACATTTCCTGACGAGGAAAGAACTAACAAATCGATTGATAAGATGACTTTTACCGCTTGGGGAAATGAGTATGACCAAAGTGATAGTAATGCAATATGAATATGAATATGAGTCAATAATGCATGATGTATGTATGTTTATGCTGATAAAATTGACACGACATACAGACTAGTGGATGAACACGACTAGATACTCAGCCACGACGGGGGTTGAAGAGTACCACTGGTTCAAGATAGCAATCCTGCCTTGCTTATAAGAGGTATACCCTGTGGGGAGGAGAGAATCATCGATCGGTCATAGGAGGTACGAACTCGGCCGGGGATATCATATGGGAAAATCACATCTGAAATAGTTGATCCTTCATTCAGGTGGTTTAGAAGGAGTACTTTGATTCTGCACTTTGAGGTTCAATCACCTTTGGAGAAGCTATCGATGTTCTTCTTGAAGTTCACAGTCAAAAGGAATTGTCATCTTTATTTTAAAAGCAGAAAAATTTTGACAAGTAAATTCATTTTTGGTTTATTTCAAGAATCATTGATCATGTTAAAATGTTATTCTGTAAAACAAAAATAAATGATAGTAGCAAACAAAAGCACTAGGGCTCAAATTTTATTGATAGAATGGAAATCAGCCAAGCGCGTGATCCCATAGAGTATTTACAAAGTTTAGAAAATAGTAATTTAAGGGAAAACAGCTACATTGAAACATAACGACCGTTATCCTTATACTAACTTTGAATTCTGGATATTCTGGGCTTCTGTCGAAGATGACCCTGACTGGAGTCTTTTGACGAATGGTATTACCGCTGAGGATTTAACCTGATCAGACGTAGTTACTTGCCATGAATCCATAACTTTTGTCTGGGTTGTACTTTGAGATTTTCAATCCATCGGGATGATTTTTTTTTACTATGTCTCTAAATTTTTCCTGGACCGCCCTTTCGGGTTTTTAATCCACCGAGACGTTTTTTTTCTTCTTTTTTTTATTAGGCGAAGTATTTCTTGACTACGTCAACATTCGTGGGGTAGGCAAGCTCTTCTCCGTCCAGGGTTGCGAGTCTCAAGGCGCTACCTGAGAAGGCTTTCTTGACCACATAGGGGCCGTCATAGTTTGGAGTCCATTTGCCTCTGGAATCAGTGAGGAATGATTATATCTTTTTGAGCACAAGGTCTCCTTTCTTGAAGATGCAAGGTCGGACCTTTTTGTCGAACGCTTTCTTCATTCTTTGCTGATACAACTGACCATGGCACAGGGCCGTCATTCTCTTTTTTTTGATTAGGTTCAGTTCATCATGCCTGCTTTGACACCATTCAACTTCTGTTAGCTTAGCTTCCATCAATACCCGGATCGATGTGATCTCTACCTCTATGGGGAGCACTGCCTCCATGCCATATACTAGTGAGAAAGGGGTTGCCCCTGTTGAAGTGCGGACAAATGTTCGATAACCGTGAAGAGCAAAGGGCAGCATTTTGTGCCAGTCTTTGTAGGTTACAACCATCTTTTGAACAATCTTCTTGATGTTCTTGTTAGCCGCTTCTACCGCTCCGTTCATCTTAGGTAGGTAGGGAGATGAGTTATGGTGTTCGATCTTGAACTCAACACACAACTCTTTCATCATCTTATTGTTCAAGTTAGATCCATTGTCAGTAATGATCTGGCTTGGAACACCATAACAACAGATGATATTGTTCTTGATAAAGCGGACCATGACTTGTCGGGTTACATTGGCATATGATGTTGCTTCGACCCATTTGGGGAAGTAATCAATGGCTACCAGGATGAACCAATGTCCGTTTGAAGCCTTGGGTTCGATCATACCAATAATGTCAATTCCCCATATGGAAAAAGGCCATGGAGAAGAAAGAACTTTGAGATGTGTTGGCGGTACATGGATTTTTTCAGCGTATATTTGACATTTGTGACACTTCCTCATGTACTTGTAGCAATCGGATTCCATGGTCAACCAATAGTACCCTGCTCTCAGTATTTTTCTCGCCATTGTGTGTCCGTTGGCATGAGTGGCAAAGGTTCCTTCATGAATTTCCTTCATCAGCATGTTTGCTTTTGGTCTGTCTATGCATCGGAGCAAGACCATGTCGAAATTTCTCTTATAGAGTGTATCACCGCTAAGGAAGAAACTGCAAGCCAGTCTTCTGGGGGTCTTTCTATCTTTTCTTCATGCCCCAGGCGGGTATTCCTGTTTCTGAAGGAAGCATTTGATATCGTGATACCATGGTTTGTCGTCTATGACTACTTCGATCGCGAAGATGTAAGCGGGACTTTCAAGGTGCATTATGTCAATCTTAGGTACGTCATTCCATTGACCTACACTAATCATGGAGGATAAGGTGGATAATGCATCAGCCATGTGATTTTCTTCACGAGGGATATGATGAAACTCGATTCTGTTGAAGAATGGTAACAACCTTCTCGCGTAATCTTTGTAAGGAATCAATCCTGATTGGTGTGTATTCCACTCTCCTTTGATCTGATTGATAACCAGGGTTGAGTCTCCATACACATCCAAGTTTTTTATCCTTAAGTTTATTGCTTCTTCGAGATCCATGATACAAGCTTCGTATTCGGCCTGGTTGTTTGTGTATTTGAACGTTAATCTGGCAGTGAAAGGAATATGGGTACCCTGAGGTGTTACGATGATTGCCCCAATTCCGTTTCCATAATTGTTGACAGCTTCGTCAAAGATTAGTCCCCATTGGGATCCTGGTTCTGGCCCTTCACTGGGTAGTGGTTCATCGCAATCTTTCATTTTCAAATACATGACATCTTCGTCTGGGAAGTCAAATCCGACTGATTCCTGATCGTCAATCGGTTGACGAGCCAAATGACTGGCTAAAATACTTCCTTTGACGGCTTTTTAAGCATGGTACCCGATGTCGTATTCGGATAACAACATCTGCCAACGGGCGATTCTTCCCGTGAGAGCAGGATTTTCAAAGACATACTTGATCATATCCATTTCGGAGATTAACCAAGTAGTGTGACAAATCATGTACTTACGAAGACGTTTGGCTGCCCAAGCCAGGGCACAACAAGTTTTCTCGAGCATAGTGTACCGAGTTTCACAGTCGGTAAATTTCTTGCTTAAATAGTAGATGGCTGACTCTTTTCTTTTGGTTTCGTCTTGTTGGCCAAGTACACAACCCATGGAGTCTTCCAAGACTGTTAGGTATATGATCAGTGGTCTTCCCTGTACCGGAGGAGACAAAATTGGTGGATTCAACAGATATTCCTTGATACCGTCGAAGGCTTTTTGGCAGTCTTCTGTCCATACACAACTTTGATTCTTTCTGAGTAGTTTGAAGATTGACGCGCAAGTTGCAATCATAAGGGATATGAATATGGAAATATAATTCAGACGTCCCAAAAATCCTCAGTCTTTGGCGAAGGCATTTCTTGAATGCCCTTGACCTTGTCAGGATCAACCTCGATTCCTTTTTGGCTGACAATGATTCCCAAAAGTTTTCCCGAGCGGACACCGTATGTGCACTTATTAGGATTCAAGCGGAGTCTGTATTTTCTCAAACTATCAAATAACTTTGATAGGTGTGTCACATGCTCTTCTTCTGTTTTAGATTTGGCAATCACATCATCGACATACACTTCAATTTCTTTGTGCATCATATCGTGAAACAAAGTTGTCATGGCCCTTTGATAGTTTGCCCCAACGTTCTTTAGACTGAACAACATTACATTGTAACAAAAGGTGCCCCATGGGGTGATGAATGAAGTTTTCTCCATATCTTCCGGTGCCATTTTGATTTGATTATAGCCCGAGAATGCATCCACGAAGGAGAAGACTTTGAATTTTGCTGTTCTGTCTACCAACATGTCTATGTGTGGTAAGGGAAAGTCGTCCTTCAGACTTGCTTTGTTCAGATCCCTGTAGTCCACACACATTCTGACTTTTCTGTCCTTCTTCGGAACTGGCAATATGTTGGCGAACCATTGAAGATATTCTGAGGTGGCGAGGAAACCCGCATCGATTTGTTTCTGCACTTCCTCTTTAATTTTGATGGCCATATCAGGATGAGTCCTTCTCAGTCTTTGTTTTACCGGAGGACATTCTGATTTTAATGGTAAGTGGTGTTCCATGATGCTGGTATCCAACCCTGGCATGTCCTGATAGGACCAAGCAAATACATCTGGAAACTCTTTGAGAAGTTTTATCAAGTCTTCTCTGACAGTTGGACTGAGCAGTGCTCCAATCTTAACTTCTTTCTTCTCTTCTCTTGAACCTAAATTGACCGTTTCCGACAGCTTTTTGTGAGGCTCAATAGACCTTTCCTCTTGTCTGAGTAATCGAGAGATCTATTCTGGAACTTCTTCGTCCTTTTCTTCTTCAGCCTTAAATACCAGGAATTCAAAGTTCGGAGAAGGCGTTGGATCGTACGTTTCAATGGGGTTTAAAACAAGCAATCTGCATGATGTGATGATTCGTTTTTTAGCAAAGACAGAGAGAATTCAAGAGTGTGTGCAGTGTATTTTTTGAAAAATGCTTGTTTTTATTTGGGTTTTTAGGATTACCATTTTCTGAAAAGCGAAATGTGAAAACAAAAATAACTGCGAAAATTATAGAATGACGTTATTTATTCATGATTTTGTCGATTCTTGAAACTACAGCCCTATAAAACAAAACTCCGTCGCTTTGGGCTAATCGAAGAGAGACATTTACAGAAAAGTGAGCCCTATTAAAACATCCCTTTCACTCGGGCAAGATGAAAGGTTAAAACAAAGATGGCAATTACTTAGACTTATGGACGACTTTCGGGACATCGACAGCAACCCATTGGCGGCGAACTCCTCGGTGAATCACAAAGTCTGGTACCTTCTTTCTTGTGTTGTCCTAAAAAATGACGTTGATTTCCGGCGGAGCAGGATCGTTGGAGTCTTCCTCCCAGGCAGAGTTGTCATAAACGAACTCTTGTGTTGTATCTTGCATAGTGTTCTCATTCTCAGGCGGATCTCCCCATCCAGTTGGTTGGATGTCTTCGAGCCTGATACGAGAGCTTTCAGGAGCGGTATACTTGACCAGGAAGTCGTTACTTGCCACTCAGCTGTCCTAAGGTGTCCCATACTTCGGTGGGAGAAGTGGAGTCATCCTTCTCGATGACGTTGACCTCGGGAAAAGCATAATTGATGAATTCTTGTCCTACAATCTTTGCAGTTTCATCGCTGTGCTGGATATTTTCTGAATGTCCTGAGTAATGATCCCATGACTTGGTGGGGACACAGGTAATCTTTTTAATATTGGTCAGTTGATAAGCGTCGTTTAGTTGACTCTTTTGCCCCAAGTCTTTTGGGTACGGCTGCCAGATAGGCAAGTCATCCAGGGGGTCATAATAGTCTTGATCGAAGTTATCTTTCATCGGATCGTCTTCTAATGAGTTAGGCGGAGCACGAAATCCCTCAGGATCACATTCTCTGTACATCATCTTGACATCTGATCTTGGTATATATCTTGGACTCTGTTTGGGAAAACAAAATGGTATATGTGTTTCTTCCTGAGACATATAACCGTCCTCGTTGAGATAGGACTTCCAATCTTCCTCTGTATCGAAGAAGTCACCCTCATTGATGGTGTGTACTTCATGAGACACTGGGTGGAGGAAGCCTCCACTGTGGAAGAAGTCCTGAATGGGATGAAAATTTTCATCTTTAGTAGTCTGGGTACAGGTTGAAGAGAAACCAAGACCTTCCTTCATCTTGTTATCAGTAGGAATGACAAGCTGTCCCCATCCTTTTTGGTTGTTACTCTTCATCACTTCGAGAGCATCTTTGTACGAGGAAATCGACGTTCCTCTTTCTGGTCGATTCTCATTGCTCACCGAGAGTGCTTGAAACTGGGTTCCAATGACTTCTTCGGGTTCTACACGGGAAGATGATAATAAGTTACTCACGATTAAGGCCTGCTCTCCGTATACTGTGACTAACTTGTCATTCTTGACGAACTTCAGCTTCTGGTGAAGTGTCGAAGTGACTGCCCCAGCTTCGTGTATCCAAGGTCTTCCTAATAAACAGCTGTATGCTCTTCTTGAAGTGATTCTGCACTTTGAGGTTCAATCACCTTTGGAGAAGCTATCGATGTTCTTCTTGAAGTTCACAGTCAAAAGGAATTGTCATCTTTATTTTAAAAGCAGAAAAATTTTGACAAGTAAATTCATTTTTGGTTTATTTCAAGAATCATTGATCATGTTAAAATGTTATTTTGTAAAGAAAAAATAAATGATAGTAGCAAACAAAAGCACTAGGGCTCAAATTTTATTGATAGAATGGAAATCAGCCAAGCGCATGATCCCATAGAGTATTTACAAAGTTTAGAAAATAGTAATTTAAGGGAAAACGGCTACATTGAAACATAACGACCGTTATCCTTATACTAACTTTGAATTCTGGATATTCTGGGCTTCTGTCGAAGATGACCCTGACTGGAGTCTTTTGACGAATGGTATTACCGCTGAGGATTTAACCTGATCAGACGTAGTTACTTGCCATGAATCCATAACTTTTGTCTGGGTTGTACTTTGAGATTTTCAATCCATCGGGATGATTTTTTTTACTATGTCTCTAAATTTTGCCTGGACCGCCCTTTCGGGTTTTTAATCCACTGAGACATTTTTTTTCTTCTTTTTTTTATTAGGCGAAGTATTTCTTGACTACGTCAACATTCGTGGGGTAGGCAAGCTCTTCTCCGTCCAGGGTTGCGAGTCTCAAGGCGCTACCTGAGAAGGCTTTCTTGACCACATAGGGGCCGTCATAGTTTGGAGTCCATTTGCCTCTGGAATCAGTGAGGAATGATTGTATCTTTTTGAGCACAAGGTCTCCTTTCTTGAAGATGCAAGGTCGGACCTTTTTGTCGAACGCTTTCTTCATTCTTTGCTGATACAACTGACCATGGCACAGGGCCGTCATTCTCTTTTTTTCGATTAGGTTCAGTTCATCATGCCTGCTTTGACACCATTCAACTTCTGTTAGCTTAGCTTCCATCAATACCCGGATCGATGTGATCTCTACCTCTATGGGGAGCACTGCCTCCATGCCATATACTAGTGAGAAAGGGGTTGCCCCTGTTGAAGTGCGGACAGATGTGCGATAACCGTGAAGAGCAAAGGGCAGCATTTCGTGCCAGTCTTTGTAGGTTACAACCATCTTTTGAACAATCTTCTTGATGTTCTTGTTAGCCGCTTCTACCGCTCCGTTCATCTTAGGTAGGTAGGGAGATGAGTTATGGTGTTCGATCTTGAACTCAACACACAACTCTTTCATCATCTTATTGTTCAAGTTAGATCCATTATCAGTAATGATCTGGCTTGGAACACCATAACAACAGATGATATTGTTCTTGATAAAGCGGACCATGACTTGTCGGGTTACATTGGCATATGATGTTGCTTCGACCCATTTGGGGAAGTAATCAATGGCTACCAGGATGAACCAATGTCCGTTTAAAGCCTTGGGTTCGATCATACCAATAATGTCAATTCCCCATATGGAAAAAGGCCATGGAGAAGAAAGAACTTTGAGATGTGTTGGCGGTACATGGATTTTTTCAGCGTATATTTGACATTTGTGACACTTCCTCATGTACTTGTAGCAATCGGATTCCATGGTCAACCAATAGTACCCTGCTCTCAGTATTTTTCTCGCCATTGTGTGTCCGTTGGCATGAGTGGCAAAGGTTCCTTCATGAATTTCCTTCATCAGCATGTTTCCTTTTGGTCTGTCTATGCATCGGAGCAAGACCATGTCAAAATTTCTCTTATAGAGTGTATCACCGCTAAGGAAGAAACTGCAAGCCAGTCTTTTGGGGGTCTTCCTATCTTTTCTTCATGCCCCAGGCGTGTATTCCAGTTTCTAAAGGAAGCATTTGATATCGTGGTACCATGGTTTGTCGTCTATGATTGCTTCGATCGCGAAGATGTAAGCGGGACTTTCAAGGTGCATTATGTCAATCTTAGGTACGTCATTCCATTGACCTACACTAATCATGGAGGATAAGGTGGATAATGCATCTGCCATGTGATTTTCTTCACGAGGGATATGATGAAACTCGATTCTGTTGAAGAATGGTAACAACCTTCTCGCGTAATCTTTGTAAGGAATCAATCCTGATTGGTGTGTATTCCACTCTTCTTTGATCTGATTGATAACCAGGGTTAAGTCTCCATACACATCCAAGTTTTTTATCCTTAAGTTTATTGCTTCTTCGAGATCCATGATACAAACTTCGTATTCGGCCTGGTTGTTTGTGTATTTGAACGTTAATCTGGCAGTGAAAGGAATATGGGTACCCTGAGGTGTTACGATGATTGCCCCAATTCCATTTCCATAATTGTTGACAGCTTCATCAAAGATTAGTCCCCATTGGGATCCTGGTTCTGGCCCTTCACTGGGTAGCGGTTCATCGCAATTTTTCATTTTCAAATACATGGCATCTTCGTCTGGGAAGTCAAATCCGACTGATTCCTGATCGTCAATCGGTTGACGAGCCAAATGACTGGCTAAAATACTTCCTTTGACGGCTTTTTAAGCATGGTACCCGATGTCGTATTCGGATAACAACATCTGCCAACGGGCGATTCTTCCCGTGAGAGCAGGCTTTTCAAAGACATACTTGATCAGATCCATTTCGGAGATTAACCAAGTAGTGTGACAAATCATGTACTGACGAAGACGTTTGGCTGCCCAAGCCAGGGCACAACAAGTTTTCTCGAGCATAGTGTACCGAGTTTCACAGTCGGTAAATTTCTTGCTTAAATAGTAGATGGCTGACTCTTTTCTTTTAGTTTCGTCTTGTTGGCCAAGTACACAACCCATGGAGTCTTCCAAGACTGTTAGGTATATGATCAGTGGTCTTCCCTGTACCGGAGGAGACAAAATTGGTGGATTCAACAGATATTCCTTGATATCGTCGAAGGCTTTTTGGCAGTCTTCTGTCCATACACAACTTTGATTCTTTCTGAGTAGTTTGAAGATTGACGCGCATGTTGCAGTCATAAGGGATATGAATATGGAAATGTAATTCAGACGTCCCAAAAATCCTCAGTCTTTGGCGAAGGCATTTCTTGAATGCCCTTGACCTTGTCAGGATCAACCTCGATTCCTTTCTGGCTGACGATGATTCCCAAAAGTTTTCCCGAGCGGACACCGTATGTGCACTTATTAGGATTCAAGCGGAGTCTGTATTTTCTCAAACTATCAAATAACTTTGATAGGTGTGTCACATGCTCTTCTTCTGTTTTAGATTTGGCAATCACATCATCGACATACACTTCAATTTCTTTGTGCATCATATCGTGAACCAAAGTTGTCATGGCCCTTTGATAGTTTGCCCCAACGTTCTTTAGACTGAACAACATTACATTATAACAAAAGGTGCCCCATGGGGTGATGAATGAAGTTTTCTCCATATCTTCCGGTGCCATTTTGATTTGATTATAGCCCGAGAATGCATCCACGAAGGAGAAGACTTTGAATTTTGCTGTGCTGTCTACCAGCATGTCTATGTGTGGTAAGGGAAAGTCGTCCTTCAGACTTGCTTTGTTCAGATCCCTGTAGTCCACACACATTCTGACTTTTCCGTCCTTCTTCGGAACTGGCAATATGTTGGCGAACCATTGAAGATATTCTGAGGTGGCGAGGAAACCCGCATCGATTTGTTTCTGCACTTCCTCTTTAATTTTGATGGCCATATCAGGATGAGTCCTTCTCAGTCTTTGTTTTACCGGAGGACATTCTGATTTTAATGGTAAGTGGTGTTCCATGATGCTGGTATCCAACCCTGGCATGTCCTGATAGGACCAAGCAAATACATCTGGAAACTCTTTGAGAAGTTTTATCAAGTCTTCTCTGACAGTTGGACTGAGCAGTGCTCCAATCTTAACTTCTTTCTTCTCTTCTCTTGAACCTAAATTGACCATTTCCGACAGCTTTTTGTGAGGCTCAATAGACCTTTCCTCTTGTCTGAGTAATCGAGAGATCTATTCGGGAACTTCTTCGTCCTCTTCTTCTTCAGCCTCAAATACCAGGAATTCAAAGTTCGGAGAAGGCGTTGGATCGTACGTTTCAATGGGGTTTAAAACAAGCAATCTGCATGACGTGATGATTTGTTTTTTAGCAAAGACAGAGAGAATTCAAGAGTGTGTGCAGTGTATTTTCTGAAAAATGCTTGTTTTTATTTGGGTTTTTAGGATTACCATTTTCTGAAAAGCGAAATGTGAAAACAAAAATAACTGCGAAAATTATAGAATGCGTTATTTATTCATGATTTTGTCGATTCTTGAAACTACAGCCCTATAAAACAAAACTCCGTCGCTTTGGGCTAAGCGAAGAGAGACATTTACAGAAAAGTGAGCCCTATTAAAACATCCCTTTCACTCGGGCAAGATGAAAAGTTAAAACAAAGATGGCAATTACTTAGACTTATGGACGACTTTTAGGACATCGACAGCAACCCATTGGCGGCGAACTCCTCGGTGAATCACAAAGTCTGGTACCTTCTTTCTTGGGTTGTCCTAAAAAATGACGATGATTTCTGGCGGAGCAGGATCGTTGGAGTCTTCCTCCCAGGCAGAGTTGTCATAAATGAACTTTTGTGTTGTATCTTGCATAGTGTTCTCATTCTCAGGCGGATCTCCCCATCGAGTTGGCTGGATGTCTTCGAGCCTGATACGAGAGCTTTCAGGAGCGGTATACTTGACCAGGAAGTCGTTACTTGCCACTCAGCTGTCCTAAGGTGTCCCATACTTCGGTGGGAGAAGCAGAGTCATCCTTCTCGATGACGTTGACCTCGGGAAAAGCATAATTGATGAATTCTTGTCCTACAATCTTTACAGTTTCATCGCTGTGCTGGATATTTTCTGAATGTCCTGAGTAATGATCCCATGACTTGGTGGGGACACAGGTAATCTTTTCAATATTGCTCAGCTGATAAGCGTCGTTTAGTTGACTCTTTTGCCCCAAGTCTTTTGGGTACGACTGCCAGATAGGCAAGTCATCCAGGGGGTCATAATAGTCTTGATCAAAGTTGTCTTTCATCGGACCGTCTTCTAATGAGTTAGGCGGAGCACGAAATCCCTCAGGATCACATTCTCTGTACATCATCTTGACATCTGATCTTGGTATATATCTTGGACTCTGTTTGGGAAAACAAAATGGTATATGTGTTTCTTCCTGAGACATATAACCGTCCTCGTTGAGATAGGACTTCCAATCTTCCTCTGTATCGAAGAAGTCACCCTCATTGATGGTGTGTACTTCATGAGACACTAGGTGGAGGAAGCCTCCACTGTGGAAGAAGTCCTGAATGGGATGAAAATTTTCATCTTTAGTAGTCTGGGTACAGGTTGAAGAGAAACCAAGACCTTCCTTCATCTTGTTATTAGTAGGAATGACAAGCTGTCCCCATCCTTTTTGGTTGTTACTCTTGATCACTTCGAGAGCATCTTTGTACGAGGAAATCGACGTTCCTCTTTCTGGTCGATTCTCATTGCTCACCGAGAGTGCATGAAACTGGGTTCCAATGACTTCTTCGGGTTCTACACAGGAAGATGATAATAAGTTGCTCACGATTAAGGCCTGCTCTCCGTATACTGTGCCTAACTTGTCATTCTAGACGAACTTCAGCTTCTGGTGAAGTGTCGAAGTGACTGCCCCAGCTTCGTATATCCAAGGTCTTCCTAATAAACAGCTGTATGCTGCCCAGATGTCCATGACCTGGAAAGTGACTTGGAAAGTGTGAGGACCGATAGTTATAGGAAGATCAACTTCGCCAATAACTATTTTTCTAGATTCGTCAAAGGCTTTGATGATGACCTCACAGAAATAATAACCGCATCAGAGTAGATTTTGGCATAACATTCAGAGCTGATCCTGTGTCTACCAGTACGCTACCTAAAGCATCGTCCTGGAAGTTGACTGTAATGTTAAGCGCCCTGTTATGATTTTTGCCTCCTTCTGGAAATTCTTCATCACTGAATCCTAAATTGTTGCAGGAAGTGATGTTGGAGATGATGATGTCAAATTGTCTTATCGTTACATCTTGCTCCACGAAATATTTCTCTAAGACTTTTTGCAGAGCTTCCCTGTGAGTTTCGGAACTGAGCAAGAGAGATAGCACGAAGATTCTCGATGGAGTTTGAAACAGTTGGTCTACAATGTTGTACTCGCTTTTCTGGATGAGCTTCAGCATCTAATCGTTGTTCTTTGTAAGTTTGGGATTACTGGATTGCCCGATTGGTTGTTGGGAACTTCTGTTTGAGGTTCCTTTTCCTTGGTGGGTTCTCCAACTCCTCTGTTGAAGATCTGACCACTCCGTGTGACTCGACTGATGTCGGCAATGTTTACGACAGAGGGTAATGGAGTTTCTTTTCCATTTTCAATTGTTGTTGCACCATACTTGTAAGGGATAGCTTTATCGGATTGGTACGGTATTGGTCCTGGCAGATAGATAATCACAGGAGCCTTTTGATTTTTCTGACCATCGTAGCCAGCCTCAATTGGTTCGAGGTTGAGAATCTTTCTACTATCAAGAGGAACTCTTGATTCATGGAGTAGAGGAATTATGACGCATATGTCTTTGGCCATTTCATGATTAGAGATTAGGACAACATCTTTGCTTTGATCAGGAAGATAGTATTGTATCACGTTGATCGAACCAGAACTTGAACATGGTCGAATCTCTTTCCGGTCTAACTGATTTTAAAGAGCTGCTCGTACGAGGTAGCATCCTTGATTGTTCTCTGAGCAAACTCTACAACGTTCATAGTTGTGTGGTGGCACCCGACCACGTCCGCTTTGTATGTAGTGCATCTTTAGTAGATCTGTTTCCATCAAGCGGACATCCTGACTTTGTTGTCTATCAGGATTCTTGTCAGTCATACTGATCTGTTATGTAGCTTCATCCAAGTAGATCGGAAGCCACCAGTGGTCCAAAAAGTGTTGAAGTGTTCTTTGGACAAGTGCACACCCTTGGTCGTCTTCATGGCATTGTTCACAGTTTTGATAATTGTGTGAAGCCAGAAAACCGAGCCCGACTTGCTTAACGTGTAATTCTACCAGACTGGTATTCATCAAGCGAATATCAAAGATCTGAATCATATTGACTTGATGGTTATTTCTCTCCTGATAGTCCTGGATCCATTCGAGATCCATCTGACGCTGTAGGGCCTCTTGTACAAAAGAGCATCCCTGATTGCTTATTGAGCAGATCGGATAGGAATTGTAATCGTGTCGTGGCAGATCATGGTATTGACTTTGCCTTGAATGCATCGCCATAAGGTGACGTTCATCGCCAGAATGTTGTGGTTTTGAATAATGTTGGAATTTGAGTGAGCCATATTGACTTCACGGATTCGGTGATCTTGAATCCATCCGAGATCCATTTGCTCTTGTAGAGCTGACTGCATTACGGAACATCCCTAATTATTCTTCAAACAAATATCACACTGGTGATAATTGTGAGGTGGTACATGACAGTACCCCCTTTGTCTACAATGCATCCTGACCAGATTAGTTTCTAATAGGAGTACATCATGAATTTGATAACTGCGGCTAAATTCTTCCTCTATTAAATTTACGACAGTCTTCTCATGTTGAGGCAACGGGTTCGTCTGAACATTTGGATTAGTATCTTTGAAAGATAAAACCCCGTTCCTGACAAGTTTCTGTACATCAGACTTGAAACTGATACAGTTTTTGTTGTTGTGCCCCGATCCTACTTGATGGTAAGGGCAAGTTTGATCCGCTTTGAACCAAAAATGCAGATTTTCCAATACCATAAGAGGAGACTTGGTTTGGACATGCCCCTAGACCAGTAAAGGTGGAAACAATTCTGCGTACAACATCGGTATAGGGTCAAACCCTGGTGGTCGTGTCACACGATTGTTGTTGTTGTTGTACTGTGGATGAGCCTGCTGAAGAGGCTGTTGTGTCCTTTGTTGATACTGTTGTTGACCTGGTTGGCTCTGAGCAACCTGAGGTTGACACGTTTGAGCCGGCGTAGGGTTGATAGTGGGAGTTACCGCTGCTACTGGCTGATACCTTCGGCTTTGCTTTCCGAGAGAGATATTACTGATATCTTGCTCTTTTTTCTTTTGGAAAGCATTACCGTATCTTTTGCTACTGCTTGATGGTTCCGTATTTTTGACCAATCGTCCTTCTCGGACTGCCTCTTCAAGGCGTACCCCCATGTTCACCATTTTAGTGAAGTCACTGGGCGCACTGGCAACCATTTGGTTGTAATAGAATGAACTCAAGGTCTTCAGAAAGATCTTGGTCATCTCTTTTTCCTCAAGAGGGGGACAGATCTGGGCGGCAATTTTGCGCCATCTCTGAGCATATTCCTTAAAAGTTTCCTTGTTTTTTTGCGACATTGCTCTGAGTTGATCTCTGTCTGGTGCCATGTCCAAGTTATAGTTGTACTGCTGAACGAAATCTGCGCCAAGATCTCTGAAAGTATTGATCTTGGTACATTTAAACCCATGTACCATTTTAGTGTGGCATTAGTTATACTGTCTTGGAAATAATGGATCAGTAGCTGTTGATTCTCTATCTAAGTTGACATCTTTCAAGCGTACATCACCAAATGACTTTGAGGGCAAGAGTTACCCTTGAATTTTTCAAAGTTAGGCACCTTGAATTTGTGCTGGATTTTCACATTAGGGACCAGACAAAGGTCTGCCGCGTCCTTTCCGAATAAATCCTGACCGCGAATGGCATGCAGTTCCTTCTGCAACTCTAGGAATTGCTCCTGGAACTCATTCATCCTTTCGTACATGTCTTCGTTTCCACCAGAAATTACTGTGGAATCTGTCCTTCTGGGATAGTGTGTACCACTGGTTATGGTATAGTCATTACAGCGCTGACTCTTGGTGCTTCCATGCCCCGAAGTTTGTAACCTTCAGGAGTTGCTGTCATAACCTTTGCGTCTTCACTTTACCAAAGTTTGTAACCTTCAGGCCCAGTGGTTCCTGCTGCAGTTTCTGGGTCTTCAGTGACCGACGGGATGTATCCCTCAGGGACAAAGTTGATAGGCATGCCCCAGGGGCGATCTTTAGGCATGTTGTACCAAGGATCGTAGGTTTCCACTACGGGCATAGATGTGATCTCTGAGATCACAATCCTTTGTTGTTGCCTCTGAGCTGCTGCCAGGGATTGTATGTCACTGTGAAGTTTTTTCCGATCTTCCTTCAGAGCGTCGACTTCTTCTCCCAGCTCTCTGCTCTCTTCCTTGAGATCGTCCATTTTCTTTTGTCGATTAGGCTGAGTATTGTACGAATGAGACAGTTTGACTCTAGAATCGTGACACATACATGAGACTTGAATATAAGAAGAACGCGTTATGTGAGAATGATGAATGATATGCAATGTGATATATATACATATATATATATATATATATATATATATATTTATATATATATATATATATATATATATATATATTGTTATTTTTTTAATCAAAAAGAAACTTCAACAAATAGATTGCAAATATCATACAGTGGGAAGACCCCTTTTTTTATATTGAATTTGAAAGATTGCAGAAAGGGAAAATACAGTATTTTACAAAGTGTTGTAAGGAAATGTCTAAACTAATGGATCCTGAGCCCTCTCTGAAGAGAACTCCTATGCTGGTTCTGGTATTTTCCTTTTCTTTGATCGGGGTTCTTTAGCCATTGTCGGGTTGTCAGTCCTTTGCCAAGGGAAAGTCGTGAGCAAGTTCCTTTGATCTTTCATAGCATGTTGTTCTAAAATCTCAATCAGAGCATCCTTTTCTTTTAACAGTTCCTGAATTTTGGTACACTCAACATTGAGGATTCAGTACTTGTTTTTCCAAGAGCTTTTCTCCTGTTGAAGTTTGTTGAGAGTGACCTGGAGTTTTTCCGTATCAGACATAACATAAAGGACAAATTCCTTTAACGGAAGAACTTCTTGACGAGGGTAAGGCATCCTCGGCTTGAGGGCTATAGTTTGTACCTGGTGGAGATAAGGTTCCATGGAGATACAGTCTGGTATTCCTATAAACTCTCTTTCTTTCGTATGAATGTGTTGCTAGACATGCACTATTTCCTTCTTTAGTGCCCTGTCATTTTCTCCTTCCTTGAAGATAAGACCTTCCAGATGAACATTATGCGTGATATGCTTCAACGGGTATCTGAGTTGATGGCGAACTAAAATTGGATGATAGTTGATTCCTCCTTTAGTTCCTATGAGGGGTACATTAGGGAAGTTTCCACATCTGTCGATGATCCTTATCCCCTCATAAATCCTATTATACCAATCTATGTCAGAGTTGGTAAGAGATATGATTCTCTATGACCAACGTAGAGTACTCTTACGGTCCCAAAAAGCAGCAGACTTGGGTAAATGGAAAGTGAACCATTTGTAAAGTAATGGTTCACAGCATGTGATCATTCCTCCGCTATACAAATTCCTTAAGTGTGCAGAATGATAAGCATCTGCGAGCAAGGTCGGTACGGGTTTCCCAATCAGAAATATCTTAATAGCGTTGGTATCGACGAAGTTATCGATGTTGGGAAAGAGGAATAACCCATATGCGAGCAGAACAAAGATATCTTCGAAATCAATTATGTTTCCTACACTGGCAAAGTATAGAGCTTTCCCTGTCAGGAATTTAGCTGGTAAACCGTGGATTCCTTCCTTAGTGGTCATGTGAGTTCTGACTTCTGACTCGTCCAAATAGATTGCTCTTGCAATGGTTTGTTCCTTTGGAATTTCTTCCAGTCCAAAAAAGGGAGCTTGGTCAGTGATAGGTAAATCAGTCAGGTGAGAGTACTCCTCCAGTGTTGATGCAAGTTGATAATCCGGGAATGTGAAACAGCGATAAACTGGATCGTAAAACTGAATTAACATAGACAGGATTCCTTCAACAACGTGGACCCTTAACAGAGACAGCAGTCCTCCATGCTTAGCTCTGAAAGCATCAGGGTTAGTGATCATTCTTGCCAACCTTCTTAAATCCTCTAGTTTCGAAGCCTTGAAGGTGTACTTGTGCGTCTTTTTCCTACCGAAATCTATAACACAATCTTTTTCTCTGATATTTGCAATTATTGTTTTAGGTTATTTCTGAAAAAGAAAGAGGAAAAGAAAGGAGAAGATTTTTCTTTGTTTAAGAGTTTTTTAAATGAATGCATGAATGCAACACACAAAAACATCGAAAAAACATGGGTTCAAAGGTTCAACGTCACGAGCATGGAGTCATGGCTCTACCCATCCCCAAAGGTTGTATTCTGGTTAATTTTTGTACCTGTAGAACGGGTTAAAGGTTCCCAAAATCATTGACCCTATAGGGATATCAACAACAAGCTGGTTCACCCGAGCGAGCTGTAGCATCCTAGGGTAATCTCATTTGAGAGTAGCATTGCGTATCAACTATTTCCGATAGTCACCGCACTACCAAATGGCCATATGGTTAATGTCTACTAAATCCTCAGGGTCATGGGTGCCTCACTGGGATAGCGTCTATCTTCACGACATTAGTCATTCAACATAGTATCCACACGGGCCCTCACCTGATTTGATGGTCTACCAGGATCGCTTATTCGGGATCACTCCCTGTAAGTCCGCCCATCTATGCCACACTTATCTTAGGGTTCTCTCAAACTTTCCACATGCATATCAATCGCATTCCCATTGATAGAAAAATAAACACGGATATCAAGTAGGAAAAGCAGTATATAGTATAATTGCTAATAACCTGGACCTCTTAGGAATTCTAATCCTAGTCCTAGACAGATAAAAAAAAATGAGTCCCCAGCAGAGTCGCCATTTTCATGTAGCGTGCGATTTTTGTCGGTGACGTGACCACCTTATCGCCATGGGTTTCTCCTCACCGCAATGGTAGGAGTTGGGTGGTGCTTTCTGATTTCTTATTTATCCTATGAAGCTGGAAAGGAAAGGGAATATATCTAAAACTAACCTTGCATGCAAATGTTTAACTTAACAAATGCTTAAGAGATTCGGGGAGTTCAGGGTCAGGTTATACAATGGGGAGTTGTCAATTATCCATTCTATATGTGGTTATCCACAGGTTGTTAGCAATTTTCCTTACTCATTTCTAAGTACTAGTGTTTGTCTGTTGTGGGTTGGGAAAGTTTCTCCTTTGGGAGTGTTTGAGAGAGAGTTTATTTTTTATTTTCCAATGTTTTTGATAAGGTACTGGACCTAAAGTTTTTGATTGGTATGCTCGCTAAGATTTCACAATCTTATGCCTATGTATTCCTGTTAAATATAAACAGGGAAATCAGAGCAATCGTAGTTCCTCCTATTCTATGGGAGGAAAAGATGATGTTTTGGTGTCTTGTTTAAAGCACAAGATTGAAGCTAAAGGTTATTTTGTCTTGTTCAAAGCCCAAGATTGAAGCTAAAAGTTTTACTAAGAGAGAATTTATCATCTCTAAAGGGAGACATCTCGTCTGTTTATCACAACTGTTGGGTGACTGATTATAAAGGAGAATTACTTTAACTGAGATATGTGAATCCAACAATGCCGTAATTTCCTTTATAGGGGTGTTGTCTTGAAGGAGAAAACTTTAACTCAGTGTAGACTAATACCATTTTTCCTTAGGAATTTTTCATGTTAAGAGAGGGACAGTGGCGTGGCTAGAAATAATCCAGAGGCTTGCCACTTATAGCAATTAGATGAAAGAAGGGGATTTACCCGGATAAGAGATGGACGACAGCTTGGATTTTTTAATCAACAAGTGTGCCACTTACAGCGGTTATCTGGGATTAAGGTATGTTTTGAATGTTTGTTTTGATGTGTGATATACAGAGAAATGTCTTCCTCCAAAGAGTTTTTGATTTCCTCTGAAGGGATGTTGATTTTTGTGTACCTTGATCAAAGCCCAAGGTTGAAGCTAAGAGAATGATTGACTCCATTGGGGAAGTCCTTATACAAAGCCTAAGAGGTGGCTGGAAAAGGCTGACTCAACAAAGCCCAAGATTGAGGCTAAAAGATAATTGACTCTTTTGGGGATATCATTATATAAAGCCTAAGAGGAGGCTGGAAGGAATTGACTTTTTCGGGGAAATATTTTGTATGTCTTGTACAAAGCCCAAGATTGAGGCTAAAGAAGGATTTTTGATTCCACTCGGGAGTATTTGTAGGTGTCTTGTATAAAGCCCAAGATTGAGGCTAAAAGGGGAAACTGACTCTACTGGTGAGAGGTTTTATCTGTCTTGTACAAAGCCCAAGATTGAGGCTAAAAGAGATTTGACTCTGCTAGAGAGTATGATTTGTCTTGTACAAAGCCCAAGATTGAGGCTAAAAAGGGATTGACTCTGCTTAAGGAGATTTATATGTGTTTTGTACAAAGCCCAAGATTGGGGTAAAAAGATATTTGACTGACTCAACAAGAGAGTGTTTATGTGGGTGTCTTGTACAAAACCCAAGATTGAGGCTGAGTTTTGCTGAGGAAAAGAAGGATCATTATACAAAGCCTAAGAGGAGGCTGAAAATGATTGACTCAACAAGAAAGTGTTTTTATCTGTCTTGTACAAAGCCCAAGATTGAGGCTGAAAGAGATTGACTCAACAAGAGAGTGTTTTTATGGTGTCTTGTACAAAGCCCAAGATTTAGGCAAAAGAGAGACTGACTCAAGAAGAGAGTGCTTTTAGGAGATTGACTCAACAAGAGCGTGCCTTTGAGAAAGAAGATTGACTCAACAAAAGAATTCTTTTAAAGCTAACTCTGCTGAGGAAAATCATTATACAAAGCCTAAGAGGAGGCTGGCTTCTACTGAGGATTATTGAGATCCAGAGGCAGGTCCAAAATGGGGAATCAACTCTTGTCGAGGATTACAGAAGAGTTGAGGTATCAAATGCCTTGAGGTTCTGATTTGGGATATTGTTATACTAATGATAAGCTGACCCTAGCCGGGGGAATTTAGGATAAAAGACTGAGTTTTAGAACCCATGAGGGTTTTAACTCTACTGGAGATTGATTAAATGACCAAGGTTTCTTTTGTGTTTGTAGGGAACTTGAGAATGTCTTTGAGATGCAAGGGGAGACTAGACTGTCCAAGTCTACTGGTATAGAAGAGTTTATCTTTGTATTATGCCCAAGAGGAGGCTGGTGCTTTAAGGGATGAGAATCAACCCTAAATTGGTCTAAGGTTTTGACTCTTTGGAAAGACTGCTCTAACAAAGGATGACTAGGTTCTGTCCTATACCTTTTAAGAGGTCTTCAGGATCCTTTCATTAAGCCTAAGAGAAGGCATGAGAACTTATAAGAAGCCGGAGGGTCCTTGTACAAAGCCCAAGAGGAGGCTGGGATGCTTTTAGGAAGCCTGTGGGTCCAAACCTAAGAAAAGTTCAAGAAAAGATTCACCGAGAATAATCTTTTCTTTAGTGAACAATTCTAGGGTTTGAATAAATTCTAGAGAGATTTCACTGGGAATTAGTCCTCTCTGGGGAAATTGAATTTCTTTGACAATTTTCTAATAGTGACAGTCTGAGAAAAGTTTCAACGGGAATAATGCATTTCTCTTTGTTCCATATTGTATAAGCCCAAGAGGAGGCAAGACTGTAACTGGAATTCCTATGGGGAACTAGTTTTGACTGTGTTAAAAGAGTGACCACTGGTATTATCTAGTTCTAGACCTAGTTGTCGGGGAAAACTCTAAGCAGATAATATACAGGCATATATATATACAGATGAAATATAGACTGTATGTAAAAGAGGGTAGGAGGACTTACAGGTGAGCAGACTTCCAGCACAAACAAATATATATATATATATATATATATATATATATATATATATATATATATGTGTGTGTGTGTGTGCAAGTATGTAAAAGAAAGCTGTTAAAACTTACAGGCGAGCAAGCTTCCATTGTAACAGCTGTATGGTTAGTTGTTCAAGAAATTAAAGAAAGTTTTGATAACAAATATGAGTTTGAACCTAAATTAAAAGGGAAAGTTGCTTTTGAAAAGAAGATTGGGGCATATACTCAAGGAGAGGCCTAGATGAAAAATAACGATCGTACCATTGATCCGAAAATTGTATTGGGACTTACACAATGACTGAGGCCCAAAAAGGTTTTATTCACAAAGAGATGGGACTTACAACTCAAGGAGAGGCCCAGAAGAAAATGTTTTGAGAACGACGATCGCACCGAGATTTTTTTACGTACTGGGATTTATACAATGACTGAGGCCCGAAAATGTTTTATTTACAAGGGATGGGTCTTACACTCTATTAGAGGCCAAAAATATTTTGAAAAAGATTTGTGAGGGTGAAAATAATCAAAACCCTAATTTGATTTTAAAATGTATTTTAATTGAATAAAAATTCAATTAAAATGATCAAAATAATCAAACATGTGTGAAAATCGAGTTGTGATCTTGAATTAATGTTTTAAAAATCAAGGTTCATTCATAGAATGATTTGAAAATCATTTAAATTTGCAAAATCAAGAGAAAGAAATATTTTTAAATGTTTGAAAACAAATAAAAACATAATTCTTTACAAAAATACCAAATATATGAAATAAATAATATTTTTTTGAAAATTTTGTGGAATAAAATATTTTAACATTTTTGGGAATTTTAAAAAAAAAAGAACCAATAAAAAATAATTAAAATTGATAGAGAAATTAATTTTGGAATTAATTAAAAAAACCATAAAAATGTGAAAAATAGCAAAAAATATGAGAAATGGCAAAATGGTCTGGGTGGGTGTTGAACCCACGACCTTCCATCCAGATACACATGCGCGCTACCATTGGGGTGGTGATACATCCGTGTATCAAAACCACCCCATGAATATATATGGGGGCCTTGTTTTTAGGCCTGGCCAAGGCGCCATGGCCTGGCCCTTGCCCAAGGCAAGGCCTGGTTTTAGGCCTCTTGCATGAAGGCTCTAACTTCCTCATTTCTCCATGGACTGAGACAAAATTTAGGTGTACCCTACCTAGAATTTCATGAGGAATCCAATGGTGCCCTTGGAATTTTCAGAAAATGTCCCTATTTTAAAATCCGATAATGATTTCAAAATAGACCTAGATTTGCATGTTCTATGTTATCACATCATACAGGCAGCAATATTATGGTAAATTAGTTCAAACACAACATATATGATATGTATGAGATGTCCATGATCAATGGACCTCAAAGCAATGCATGATTTAGAGAGTTTAAGTTATGATGCACTTACCTTTTGAAGCTTCTTGTGCTATCTGTCAAGTTCCTTGTGCCAGAAGTAATTCAATGCTTTGAACACTCTTGATTGATCCCTTATAAGCTTTTAGGATGATCAAAACCAGCTGGAATCCCCAGGAACAAGAATTGGCTCTTTCTTGCAAAATGGGCAAAAGTGACCAATATAGTAACTCTCTTAAATGGTGTTCCAGATGAGGGAAACCAATTGGGACAGTTTGAGGATGATATTTAGAGTGTGTTTGATTCCTGATTTGGTTTTGAAAGTAACTGGATCAAGACATGGCTTGCAAAATGTAAAACAGTCAAGATTTGAGGTTTTGGAGGTTGACTTTCTGATTTTAGTGTTTCAGACCAAGGGTGAGTGTTTGAACAACTTATATATGATACATTGGATGTGTTTGGATCATGAGCTGCGGTGAAATTGCTCTCTAACTCAAAAACTCATAGATGACTTGCAAAAGAAGTCATTTTGGCCTAATGAGAGCGATTTTGTGGAAAGAAAATGTTGTAGTGTTTTGGTGTACTCAAACTGATCACAAATGAGCTCTATTTATAGTAGAGCAAGTTTGTTTTGCAAGCAATAGTGAATGGCAACTGGTACATGCCTTTGGCCAATGTTGATCCAAGGGAATCTTTAGTCTCCTATAGCCATTGACTTGAGGTTGGGGCACAGGCCTATGGTCCTTTGATTCAGAGTGGAATCTTGACTCATTCAGTTAGCAATGTCTCAGTCCATGCCACCTTGATGCATCCATTGAATGCTTGGAAACAAAATTAGAGTCTTAGAGCTTTTTAGCTTTTTTAGGGCACTCATGGCTACATGTAGTTCCTTGGACTTGAGAGGCTTTTGGATCAGATCATTCCTCTTTAATTTTATCCCTTGAGGTGTCCAAATGAATGACAAGGCTTAGAATTATCTGATTTGGCCAAATCGAGCAAATGTCCCATAATCTGCCTTGAACGGAATCAGTCCATGATGCCATGTTCCAAGGGTTGTATCTCCCTACTCAATTTCAATTTGGAGATGATCTGGTACTTGTTGGAAAGCCCTCATGGCATACTTCAACTTTGATGTTCACCAATGGACCTGGTTTAACCTGGATCAAGGTGAAAAATGTCCCTACATTTTGGAAAAAGTAAGGCAGATTCTGACTTATTTAAAATTTCACTTAGTGTTGGGAAAAGTGTCATTTTCATGTTTTTGTGATTTTGATCAATCCATAACTCAAAATCCATGAGGATTTGGAATCTCTTGTAGTTGACACTTTTAAAGTATGTCAGGTGGACTTTCATTTGAGCTTTGAATGGGAGAAAAAGGCCTTGTGGTTTAGGAGTTATGCCCTTGCAAAGTTGGTACAAAATCACTTTTGTTCCATAACTTAGAAAATTTTTGGTTTCTCATGGTTTCCCCTTTTGCATGAAACCTAACTTTTCTTGATTTTTATCAATGAATAATGATCAATACCATACATTAACATTATTTTTTACTTAGGGGAACCATATTTGTGAAAAATTCCAAAAAGTCAAGCTTGATTTTGTGCATAGTTGATTTTTTTGTCAAATGAAATCCAAACTGTGCGATTATTTGTGCAATCAAGTTCTTGAACCAATTCAAACCTAATGGATGGATTCCATAGATGTTTTAGGGCGTCTTGAATCATGTCCCAAGGTTTGGGAGCATGTCTTGGTCAAAAGTCAAAGATATAGTTGACTTTTCCTTTAAAACCCTAATTGTGGTCCAGATGAAATTGAAACTTATGGATCAAGCTTCTTGGATCAATCCATTGTTGTAAATGGATCAATGTAATTTATTTAAGTCCCTCAAATCATGTCTTGAGGTCTTGGCTCACGTATTGCCCCAAAAGTCAATTTAGGGGTGAATTAGGTCAAGAAACCCTAATTCCTGATTTTTAGTAAATGCATCCCCTGAGGTTAAATTGACTTGATGAGTAGGTCCATGAGGTCCCTTGGGGTATCTTGGGTTGTGCTTTGAAGCATTTCCTCATGCCCAGAGAAAAAATTTCATCTGGAGGCTTTGGTCGACCAAAACCCTAATTTGGTGACATTGGCGATCTTGAGGCTTGATCTACTTGGAATGTAGCAAATTTTTGCTTGATTCTTGATATGGGAGTCCTCTTGATCTCTTATGGGTATTTGAGAGGTTAGAAAAGTTGAAGATCATGTCATTTCTTGATTGATCCTTTGTCTAAGTGCTTTGAGAGGGCTCAAAACCCTATTTCTTGATTATGGTGAATGCTCACCCATCTTCGAGGAGATTGATGAGGCATGATGGTACATCCATATTGTGGTAATGATCTTCACAATGATGGTAAATCTTGGTGGTCAAAATTTTGGGTATGGCCGACGTTCTGATCTTTCATTTGTTTCAAATGAAGATACGTAGGCACAAGGGCCCCAATCCTTGGCGAGCACACTAATAAAAAACAACCCATTTATCTTTTGCAAAAAAAACCTCTTTTCTCTTACCTTTTTGCTCATTTATCTTAGAAGACAACAAACAACCTTAGCTAACATTCCTCACACATTAAATTAAGAGGTTGTTCCCGTTGAGTACAGTGGACGTGAGGGGTGCTAATACCTTCCACTTGCGTAATCGACTCTCGATCCAAGAACTTGGTTGCGATGACCATGTTCTTATCTTTTCAAAGGTTTTCTCGATATTTTCCTATTCCTTCATTGGAATGAATAAAGTTCGGTGGCGACTATATTCGAACCATTTTCCGCGACCATTCGCGAAGGATCGGATTTTGTTTTGAGGTAAGACAACTCGGTTCAACATGAGAATTAGCATGTGATTCAACATGTGGTTCCATATATGGTTCCTCAAAATTGGTTTTAGTATGATCAATATCTTTCCCAGTGGGATTGGACACAACTTCCTCATCAACAAACATAAATTCAGTAATATTCTAAACATGCACGGTGTCATACCCTAATTTTTTACCCCCAAGATGCCATTTAATTTGCATCATTGGCATAACATTCATAATTACATATATACATGTCTTTATGTATCACTAATCCATCACAAGTACAAGATGTGTATGTTTACTTGCTTCATAGGTTAAGTGATCCCCCTAAAGTTCAAGCAGATGAATTATCAAAGGGATAGTCATCTTATTCAAACATCTTAAGTCACTTTGTCATCCATGAAGATCAATTGTTTTCATCCATCAATAATCAAGTGCAAAATTGCATCATGACAAGCTCATCAAGCCTCAAGACCCTCAGTACACCCTAATTATGTTTCAAGGACCTCAAATGCCTCATATTGGTCCATTCATATGATTGGATTAATCCAAAGAACTTGATTCATAAGCAATGCAAGAAGTTAAAATCATCTGGTCCACAAACTAGGGTTTTTGAGGAAAAGTCAATTGTACCTTTGACTTTTAACCAAGACATGATTTCAAACTTTGGGACATAACTCAAGACTCTATAAAACACATTTGAAGTCTATCCATGATGTTTAAATAGCCCAAGGGTTTGATTTCATAAAGGGCCACAAAGTTCAAAGTTCATCTGATACAAAAGTCAACTGTGGTCAAAACCAATTTTGAATTTTGGAGTTTTTGGTCAAACATGGTCTCTTAAAGTCAAGAACAATATTAATATGTGATTTGGATCATTTATGATCAAGAAAAATCAAGAACTATGAGGGTACTTGTGAAAAGGGCAACATTGAGAAAGTTGAATTTTTTTCTAAGTTATAAAACTCAATGATTTTTACACTACTTTGCAAAGGCATAACTTCCAAACCAAGTAACCATTTTCTTTGATCCATAGATCAAATTGAGGAGCTCGTTACATACTACAACTTTATCAATAAGGGTGGATTCCCAAAAGGTGCATAAATTTTAAGATATAAGGCCATGAAGTTGGAGGTTCCATACTTTTGAACCTAAACACTTAGTGAAATTTTGGACAGAATATGTCTTGTGTTTAGCCAACTTTAGAGCTATTTTTCACTATGATCCATAATGATTCAAGACTAACTTTAAACATCAAAGTTGAAGTATGATACACCATCTTTCCAAAATGATCAAGAACATCAAAATCACTTACTTGAGAAAGAAGTTATGGATGCTGAAATATGCCTTGCCACAACTGGTTTTCAAGACTGAATAGCTAAACCTCAAAATGCAAATGACTTGGATAAACTTTGAAAGCCTCCAGTCTTCACAAGATCAACTCTCAAATGATCATACAATCATGTGCTCTGCAAAGCACAACTGAATTTCAAGACTTCTAGCATTGGCATGTGAAAAAAATCATTCCAAAAGCATGAAGTGAGGTTTTCTCCTCTAACATTAAAGTGGAATAGTGATTTTGAGAAAAAAACCTCCAATCTGTTGGAACTTGATCAGAACATCAAGGGATGAGATGAAACCTTGGAGAGCCAAGTTCAAAAGATCATAATTCAAGCCATGTGAAGAATAACCCATGTGTACCTTGGATTTCAAGTAATAGGTTCATGACATCACCTATTGGATAATAGAATGCATAATGATCCTCTCAAATTCACAAATATCTGATAAAGTTTCCCTATAAATAGAGGTTGCTTTGATCATTCTAAACACGCAAAAATATTGCAAGAGCTTGTTTCTCTCATTCCTCCTCCTTCCAACTTTTTTTCAAGTCTTAAAGAGTGAAAACTTGAAATCTCAGTTCAAAGTCATTTCCAATCAAACCAAGCATCCAAACACTTCACATAATCATCATAGAAGTGATCCATAACCCCTAATCACTTCTGTAACACCAGAATCACCAGTTCACATCCTTTTTTCTCCATTTGATTCAAAGTTGCAGTTTGAATCGAGCCAAGTAATCCAGGAGGTTTCAACTCATCCTAAGCATTGCATCACCATCCTTGAGGGTCAAGGAAGTTGTCTGGATCATCAAATCACTTATGTAACACCTCCAATAGAGAATTTGATTCTCACTTGCAAGGTAAGTTTCCTCAAAACATGAACTCTATGATCCGTGCATCATACATGATTATTTGAGTTACCAACTTGTTTCTGGTAAGGTAAGGGTCATTTCCCCTATATCAATTACTTTATATCTGTTACATTTGGAATTTCATATTGAATTTACAATTTAGGGTTCATACTGGTTTCAGTTTGATTTCTTTGATCACCCTAGATTTAATAGAAATTGAAAAGAACCATTCAATTCCTCTTGAAAAATCCAGCAACTTTCATTTTTATTGCATTCAATTTGATTGCGTATTGAGGGAGATAGAAATTTGAAAAATCTGATGAAGATGATAATGCACGAGGAAGACGACAATGGGGGTGGTTGCGCCATTTCTGAAATTTATGTCGTTTTAAAATATAATTAATTGGGTGTGGTTTGATACACAGATGTATCACCACCCCAATGGCTAAGGCGTGTGTTTGGGAGGCTTGTGAGTGTGAGGTCTGGGGTTCGAATCCCCCTCGCCCCAGATCTTTTGCATTTTATTTTTTTCATAATTTTCAACTTGAAACATCACATATTATACAACGCGAGCAGTATTTTGTCACATGCAGCACATGGATCAGGTGGTAAAGTTTTAATCCTACCACCCCATGGGCGTGGGTTCAACCCCTAGTGAGACCATTTCTTATTTTTAATACTTTTTCTTTCATTTTTTTCACAACTTCACACAATTATTTCACATAGAAAAATTGATATTTTTGAGCTAATTTTTTGCACACTCTTCATTTAACTTCCCTATTTTGGGAATCAATGAATTTCCTTCATAAACTCTTACCATGATGAGCATATCTCCTTGTCTAATACACTTACACATGTTGATAAATCATGCTAAATCATTTCATGCTCATGTCATCCTCGATGACTACACTTGTTTAAAAGCTTAAATAAACTTACCTTGTTAAGTTTCTCTTGACATTTTTTACACTTCGGGCTTACGTCCGAGGTACAATTGCTCTGATTTCCTTCTTAAGGATATGTAGGCATAGGATTGTGAGATCCTAGCAAGCAAAGCTTTTTTAGCTTTTTCCTTTATGTTTATACACAAAAACATTAGGATACCCTTTAACTATAACTTAATTCAAACTTTAGGTTTCCCTTGTTGAAGTTCCAATTATAAACTTAGCCTCCTCTTGGGCTTTGTACAAAGAAGTTAGACTTCAAAACTCTTCAACAAAGAGATGACAATTCCCCTTTTGAAGTCCTAAAGTCAAAACTGCCTCTTATGGCTTCAAACCTTCAAACTTCAAGTCAAACCCTAGACAACCTTTGGCTTCAAACTCAAAACACTTCCCTAGAGATGAGACATGAGTCATCTATATGGAAAAGATGTTTCTTTTATTTCCCACAACATAAATCAAACTTTTCAAACTTTTTTCCATTTAAGGGATGTAAGTGGCACACTTGTTGATTCAAAATCCATGCTGGAGTTCTTCTCTTATTATGGTACAAAAAACTTATTTAATTAAGTGATATAAGTGGCACACTTGTTGATTCTATATCCAAGTCAAGGTCATTCTCTTAATATGCAAATATTCATCTAAAGGAAGATGTGACATTAGTCTGGATTTTCTACATCCAAGTTTAAAGCTTCTTCCTTTATTATCTTCTTTCTAAAAATGTTTGTGGTGAATAGGTGAGATATCTCCCTTAAGATGACAACTTGTCTATTCTCTAAAACCCAATTCCACCCATTAGTATGTGAAACTACGAACACTCTGATTTCTCAACTTCCTTTTGAGAATATGTAGGCATAAGATTGCGAGATCTTAGTGAGCATAATAATAAACAAAACCATTATGTTCTTACACCTTTGTCTTAGTTTACTTTGCATTACAAAAACACCAAAAACATTTCCCATTCACTCACTCAAAACCAGTCAACAAATTCCCATTACACAACAAGTAAAACAACAGTAACACAAATATAAGCAAGAGGTTCCTATAGGATACTATAGATATTTAGGGTGATAATACCTTCCCTTTGTATAACCAATCCCAATTCCCAGTCTTTCAAGTGCATTGTTTTTGCATTACACACCACTCATGAGTGTAGCCAGCGATTTTGGACGTGGTTCTTAAGCACTGTTGCTCTGGGGTACTACAGGTCGATTCATTTTTTATCCTATTGAAGCTGATGAAGGAAGTGAAATAGATGTCTCAAACTAACCCTGCTTGCATACTGAGGTTAAACAGTCAAAACTGTTGATTTACATATGCGGTTTTAGTTCGTGGGCCTCTCTTTGCTTATTTTGTTCAGAACGAATTACCGGGACTGTTCATGGGGAATTTGTTGGGATACTATGCTAGATTGGCTAGAGGTAGGGGACTTTGGGGTATTTTGATTAGTGTGGTCACTAAGATTCTTTTTCAATCTTATGCCTACGTATTCCCGGGATAGGGAAATCAGAGCGATCTTAGTTCCTCCTATTCTATGGGAGGAAATGGTGTTTTTGTGTCTTGTTCAAAGCCCAAGACATGAAGCCAAAGGTGGTTTGTATCTCATTCAAAGCCCAAGATGTGAAGCTGAAGGGTATATTTGTATCTTGTTCGAAGCCCAAGATGTGAAGCTAAAAGGGTGTTGACTTTAGAGAGAATTTGTCATCTCTAAAGGGGGGTATTTGGTCTGTTTGTCACAACTGTTGGGTGACTGATTATAAAGGAGAATTACTTTAACTGGGATATGTGAATCCAACAATGCCATAATTTCCTTTATAGGGGATTTTTAACCTGAAGGAGAAGACTTTAACTCAGTGTAGAGCAATGCTATCTTTCCTTAGGAATTCCTCATGCTAAAAGAGGGACAGTGGCGTGGATGTAAATAATCCAGAGGCTTGCCACTTACAGCAATTAGACGAGGAAACGGAGTTGTCGATGTTTGTATACTGTGAATGAAGCACGGCTTTTGATGCTAAAAGGTTGATCGAATCAAACGGGGATTTCTTTATACAAAGCCTAAGAGGAGGCTATTAACCCAACAAGAGGTTACTTTTGTGTCTCGTACGAAGCCCGAAATAGAGGCTAAATGGGTTGAATCAATAAGAGGGTGTTTTTATATGTCTCTTGTACGAAGCCCAAGACGGAGGCTAAAAGGGTTTGACTCAACAAGAGAGTCTTTTATACTCACCAAGAGAGTGATTTGTATCTCGTACGAAGCCCGAGATGGAGGCTAAAGGTGATCGACTCAACAAGAGAGTCTTTTTATACTCAACAAGAGAGTGATTTGTATCTCGTACGAAGCCCGAGATAGAGGCTAAAAATGTTTGACTCAACAAGAGAGTCTTTTATACTCAACAAGAGAGTTTTTTTATATGTGTCTTGTACGAAGCCCAAGACGGAGGCTAAAAGGGTTTGACTCAACAAGAGAGTCTTTTATACTCACCAAGAGAGTGATTTGTATCTCGTACGAAGCCCGAGATGGAGGCTTAAGGTGATCGACTCAACAAGAGAGTCTTTTTATACTCAACAAGAGAGTGATTGGTATCTCGTACGATGCCCGAGATAGAGGCTAAATATGTTTGACTCAACAAGAGAGTGTTTTTATATGTGTCTTGTACGAAGCCCAAGACCGAGGCTAAAAGGGTTAGACTCAACAAGAGAGTCTTTTATACTCACCAAGAGAGTGTTTTGTATCTCGTACAAAGCCTGAGATGAAGGCTAAAAATGTTTGACTCAACAAGAGAGTCTTTTATACTCAACAAGATAGTGTTTTGTATCTCGTACAAAGCCCGAGATGGAGGCTAAAAGAGGATTGACTCAATAAGAGAGTCTTTTATACTCAACAAGAGAGTGTTTTGTATCTCGTACGAAGCCCGAGATAAGGCTAAAATTTTTTGACTCAACAAGAGAGTGTTTATGTATCTCGTACAAAGCCCGAGATGGAGGCTAAAAGAGGATTTACTCAACAAGAGAGTCTTTCATACTCAACAAGAGAGTGTTTTGTATCTCGTACAAAGCCCAAGATGAAGGCTGCAAAGGTTAACTCTGCTGGGGAGAATCATTGTACAAAGCCCAAGAGGAGGCTAGGGTTACTGTTTCATTTGAGTGACAGGTTCAGTATGTTGGTTAAAAGAGAAAATAAGTTCTTATATGGGTAATGTTGTACTCATGGATTTGATCTGAGGACCAGGATTATTTCCTGTTCTTTAAGGAAACGGGGAATCAGAAGGGTATTGAGGCTGCCCAAGTCTACGGGTGTTTTTTCCTATTTTTGAAAGGAACTTGAGAATGTCTTGGAAACTCAAGGAGGTTAGACTGTCCAGGTCTAGAGTTTTATCTTTCGTATTATGCTTAAGATAAATTAAGAGACAGTACGTTCGTGGTAGAAATATCTAGACTCTTTGAAAGACTATTCTATTAAGATGACTAATTTTTGTTCCTATACCTTTAAGAGGTCGTCAGGACAATTTGTACGAAGCCCAAGAGGGGGCGAGAAAAACTTTTAAGAAGCCGAAGGGACAATTTGTATGAAGGCCAAGAGGAGGAAATCTTCCCGGAGGAAGAATCATTATACGAAGCCTAAGAGGAGGATGTGAAAACTTCTAAGAAGCCGACGGGTCCTTGTACAACGCCCAAGAGGAGGCGGGGATGCTTTTAGGAAGCCTGTGGGTCCTTGCACTAAGCCCAAGAGGAGGCTGATGAACAGTTCTAGAAGGGGTTTCACTTGGAATATTGGCCTTATGTATATGAACTGTTCAAGGGGGAGATTTCTTAGATATAGTTATCTAAAATTGTTGTAAAATAAAATTCTCGCGGTTTAGGTTATGTTGAAATATCCGGGAGAACGTCGGATGTAAGGAGACGAGGTTTTGTCTTAGTTCTAGACATAGTTGCCAGGGAAACTCTAAATATTTATACTAGTATTACACAGTCGATATGAGTTTATGAAAGAAGACTTACAGTGAAACAGCCCCGTAATACAGTTATATACATATGAAAGCGGTAAATGAAAGCGGGTAAACACTTACTCGGTTGTAGAGCTTCCATGTTGTTTGGTTAGTTTGTTCAACAAAGAAAGCTTTGATAACAATATTATATTCAAAATCAAAGGAGAAAGTGCTTTTGATAGGAAAATTGGGGCTTACAGCTCAAGGAGAGGCCCAGGGTTTTATCAGTGATCACACTGTCGTTTTATACAGGGACTTATACAAGTTACTGAGGCTCGAGAAAGGTTTTCTGTATAAGGGGATGGGTCTTACACTCTCTCAAGAGGCCCAAAAATGAGTGAAAGAAAAACAAATGGGGCTTATAACACGAGGGTAGGCCCAGATGATTTGTTATTTTGAACTGGCGATCGCGCCGAGCTTTTCTTTTAACACAGAGGGACTTATACAATATCTGAGGCCCAAAGATTGTTTTGGTTAAACGGGGATTGGGTCTTACACTCTATTAGAGGCCCAAAAATGATTTTTGTACAAGTGATGGGGCTTACAGCTCAAGGAGAGGCCCAGATGATTTTTGTATTGAAATGGCGATTGCGCCGAGATTTTTGAAAACGCAGTGGGTCTTATATAATGACTAAGGCCCAAAAGTTTTGGTTTTCAAAGGGGTTGGGTCTTACACTCTAATAGAGGCCCATGAGTGTTTGTTTATGTGAAAATCAAGGAAACCCTAAATTTGTTTTCTTTTAAAAGTAAATATTTAAAGAAAATCAAATGAAAATGGTAAAAATACCAAATAAGTTTGAATAAACCACTTGTGATTTTTGTTTAAGGTTTGAAAAATGAGGGTTTTATCACAAGGTGAATTAAAACTGATTTAGTTTTGATTTTCAGGGTAAATATTCACTTTTTAAATGATTAAAAAGCAATTAAAAATGAATTTATTCACAAAAATACTATTTATATTAAATAACTAATATAAATTTGACTTTTTTGTGGAATAAAATATTTCAACATTTTTTTGATTTTTTGCATAAAGAACCAATAAAAAATAATTAAAATTGAGGGAGTTATTAATTTTTCAAATCATTAACAAAATAATATGAAAAATAAGAAAAATAGGAAAAAGTGATAAAAAAAGAGGTCTGGGGCGAGGGGGGTTCGAACCCCAGACCTCTCACTTGCCAATACACACAAACCAGCTGATCAACCACTAGGGTGCAATGCCAATTCATTAATAACATGGCATGGGAAAATATAAGGTAAACTTGGTTGGTTTCTCAAGCATGCTGCCATGGCCATCTTCAACCTCAAGCTCAGATGCGTGAAGCCCTCTAACTCACTCATTTCTCAACCAGTTGACATGATTCAAATACCAGACTCATGTGTTTTTTCACAAGGATCACGATGGCAATATTTGATTTCATTTATTTTCAATGTATAGCAAGTTATATCAACATGACCGTATGAACCCTAATTTTGCAAAAGCAATCGTGCAAACATGGTTGTGAGGGCTATGATCAAATTTTTTGAGGGGAAACACTCAACATATAATGGCAAGCAATTGGTAAAAATATCATGCGAGGAAATATGCATGGATCATGAAGATGTAGTTTTGAGGCTTACCTTGATGCAAGCTGAAATGGAACTCTCCACAAACTGTGTTCTAGATGTGATTTGATGATCCCTACATCTTCAATGGATGTTGTGGAGTGTGTTTCAAGCTTTGGAACACTTTGAAAACCTTTGGATCAAGTTGGAGGACTCCAGCTGCATAATTGAGGCATAATGGCTTGGTTGAAGAGTGATTTTGAGCTAGAGGTGTTACAATTGGTGTTTAAGTGTTTGGACACCTCAAATACATCATATTTGATGTGTTTGAGCAATTGGAATGGATTGCTTAAGGCTGCAACTCAAAACCCGATGGTGGTTGCTCAAAAACAAAGAAAATTGGTACTTAAGAGAGAATGAGAGAAAGCAGTGTTGTAAATTGCTTTGGTTTGATTTGAATGATCAATTGGAACCTCTATTTATAGGTGATCAATTCTTGTCTTGGAGGAATAGTGAATGGTTGCTGGATCAGATTACATTCAAAGGCTTTGGCTTGGTGACATTTCTTCTCATGCAAGGCAACCTAGCCCCTCCCAAGAGCAGGGCTATGCCTTGACCAAATTCAAATTCTTTAGATGTTTTTATGGTTGTTTAATCAGAGAACTTGACTGGGTAGAGTGGCTTTGTTGAAAGTGCCTTATTTCACATAAATGCCTTTGAATTCAAGGTATAATGTGGCAAAATGCATTAATCTCAAATTGGAAGATCCCTTAGCTTTTTGACTTAGCTTTAACAGTTGGATCAGTTGGATTAGGATCAGATTGGATGACTGTGACATAGAGATCCTTGGTATTGAATCAGAAATCCTGTAAAGCAAGCAAAAGTGCAAACTGATTTTTCCAAAACAACTGCAGCAACATGGCTTTGGGCATGGATTTCTCTAGGCTCAAGTTGAATCAATTCATGCTGATAAGCTCTTTGAATTTTTAGCAACATATGCAAGAACATTGATGTTTACCTTTGGACTTGATTCAGCTTGCAACTATGTGAAAAAATCTCACAAGTTTTGGTGTTTCCAACAAAATCTGTCTTGGAATAAAGTGGCTAGGGTACCAACTTTGATCCAACCATAACTCAGAATCCATAATGAATTGGAGTAAGGTATAGTTGAAGCTTTTGTAGAGGGCCATGAGAGCTAAAAATCCAGCTTTGGATGGGGAAAAATGGCCTTGTGGTTTAGGATTTATGGTCCTCCAAAGTTGGTACCCTAGCCACTTTATTCCATAACTTAGAAAATTTTTTAAGTTTTTTATGGTTACCCCTTTTACAAGTTATCCCACTTTTCTTGATTTTTCTTGATGAATGATGATTCAAATCACACATTATCATCATTTTAGGGTTAAAAAACCATAATTGTGAAAAATCTCACAAAGTCAAAGTTTGACTTTTGTGCACAGTTGACTTTTTATCAGATGAATTCCAAACTGTGCGATCCTCTATGAAATCAAGTCCTTGACCTAAATCAAACTTGATGGATTGATTTCATAGGTGTCATAGGGTGTATTGGATCATGTCCTAGTATTTGGGAGCATTCCCTGGTCAAAAGTCAAAGATACAGTTGACTTTTCTCGCGAAACCATAACTATGGTTCAGATGAAGTTGAAATTTGTTGCTCAAGATTCTTGGATCAATCCATTGTTGCAAATGGATCAATGTGGTTTATTAGAGACCCTCAAATCCTCTCTTGAGGTCTTTGCTCATGTTTTGTCCCAAAAGTCAACTTAGGGGTGAATTAGGTCAAGAAACCCTAATTCCTGATTTTTTATGAATGCCTCCCCTGAGGTAAAATTGACTTGATAATTGGGTTTATGATGTCCCTTAGAGCATCATAGTTTATGCTTTGAAGCATTGGCTCATGCCCAGAGGAAAACTTCCATCTGGAGGCCCTGGTCGACCAAACCCTAATTTGGTGACATCTGCGATTTTAAGGCTTGATCCACCTAGAAGGGAGAAGCCTTGTGCTTAATCCTTGAAGTGGGAGTCCTCTTGATCCTTTGTGGATGTTTGAGAGGCTAGACAAGTTGAAGATCATGTCATTCTGGATTGATCCTTTGTCTAAGAGCTCTGAGAGGGCTTGAAACCCTAAGTCTGATTGTAGTGGATGCTCACCCATCTTTGGGGAGACTAATGGTTCATCCATATTGTGATGATGATTTGCACAATGATGGGAAATCTTAGTGGTCAAAATTTGGGGTATGACAGATGCCCCTATTTAATCTTCTTGGACCCGAAGGTGTGAATGGAGAAGTTATTCGGGCATTCGGGGTGCAAGAGGATTAAATATCGGAATACCCGAAATTTTGATGGTGGTTATGAATGGCAGTTCGCGCATCCTTCCTTTTTTTCTAAGCAATGATGCTTAGAAAAGGTAAACTTCCCCTTGATCCTGGTTTCCTACCAAGAATTGGTCTCAGTTTCTGAAATAAAGTTCCCCTCGATCCTGGTTTCCTACCAAGGAACTGGTCTCAGTTTTCGATATAAACCTCCCCTCGATCCTAGTTTCCTACCAAGGATCTGGTCTTGGTTTCCGATATAAACCTCCCCTCGATCCTAGTTTCCTACCAAGGAACTGGTGTCAGTTTCCTATTTAAACTTCAGCTCGATCCTGGTTTCCTACCAAGGAACTGGTCTCAGTTTCCGATATAAACCTCCCCTCGATCCTGGTTTCCTACCAAGGAACTGGTCTCAGTTTTCGATATAAACCTCCCCTCGATCCTGGTTTCCTACCAAGGATTTGGTCTTGGTTTCCGATATAAACCTCCCCTCGATCCTGGTTTCCTACCAAGGATCTGGTCTTGGTTTCTTTTGTCAATAAACTTTATTGACAAGGGACGCTATTTGTAGCGGTTCTCCTCAAACTTCTCGTCGAATTTTCCTGGGGAGATGCCATTTGATGGAAAAAGTTTTGATGTCACACTTGCTGGGGAACCCATCTGTCTGAATTGTAGAGGTGTACAAACTTCTCTGTTTGGAGACGCCATTTGTCGACTCTACTGGGGAAAATGAGTCTCATTGAGAGATTGTTTCTTGCTTGGGGTATTTCATCATACTTTTTTTGGAGATCTTCTCGGAGAAATGCCATATGACGTGATCCAATTTTGAGGTGCCGATGACTTTGTTGACATTGACTTTCTGGAGAGAAGGACCAATATGTTGATGAAAGTCTTTAGTTGAGAGGCTTTCTCTAGGGATTTTCCTTAATCCGGGAAAGCGAAGACATCATCTTCAATGGCGAAGAATGATGCTGGCCGAGGGTTCTCTGGTATTTTAGAGGTTCAAGTTATCAAAGTGGTCAAGGGCCGACTTCATCCCAGAAATAAACTGGGGGAGAGAGGTAGTGTAGACGCAACATTTCCTGATGAGAAAACAACTAACAACTCGATTGAGAGGACTGTTATCACTAGGGGATAAGACCGACAAGAGTGATAGTGATGCAATATGATTATGCATGTGAATCAATAATGCATGGTGTATGTATGTATATGCTAACAAAACTGACGCGACATACAGACTAGTAGATGAACACGACTGGATACTCGGTCACAGTGGGGGATGAAAAGTATCACTGGTTCATGATAGCAATTCTGCCTTGCTTAGGAGAGATAGTCCCTGTCGGGAGCAATGTTGGTCGGGCTTAGGAGATAAGAACTCTGCCGGGGGAATCAGATGGGAAAGTCGCATCTGATACAACTGATCCTTCATTCAGGCGCACTGGCTTAGAAGGAGTACTTTGATTCTTCATTTTGAAGCTCGATTACCTTTGGAGAAGCGAGTGACGTTCTTCCGATGTTCAACAGTCAGAAGAAATTGCCATCTTTATTAAAAGAAGAAAAATTTTACAAGTAAATACATTTTTGTTTTATTTCAAGAATCGTTGATCATGTTAAAATGTCGTTCTGTAACGCTAAAACAAATAAGAATTGCAAATAAAATCACAAGGGCTCAAGTTTTATTGATAGGATGGAAATCAGCCAAACGCGTGATTCCATAGAGTATTTACAAAGTTAGAAAAAGAGAATTTAAGGGAAAAGGGCTACATTGAAACATAATGAACACTATCCTTCTACCAATTTGAATTCCGGGCATCCTGAGCTTCTATCGAAGATGACCTTGATCGGAGTTTTCTTTCGATGGATGGTGTAACTGCTGCTGAGGGACTTGCTCCTGTTAGACGTAATTACTTGCCATTATCCCTAATTTTTGCATGTATTGTACTTTGATGTTTCCAATCCACCGGGATGATTTTTGATGATGTCTCTAATTTTGGCCTGGACCGCCCTTTCGGGTTTTCAATCCACCGAGACGTTTTTTTTATTTTATTTAGGAGAAGTATTTCTTGACTACGTCAACATTTCTGGGGTAGGCAAATTCCTCTCCGTCCATGGTTGCAAGTCTCAGGGCATCGCCTGAGAAAGCTTTCTTAAGCACATATGGGCCGTCATAATTCAGAGTCCACTTGCCCCGAGAATCAGGGAGAAATGATTGTATCTTCTTGAGCACGCGGTCTCATTTCCTGAAGACGCAAGGTCGGACCTTTTTGTCGAACGCCTTCTTCATCCTTTGCTGATACAACTGACCATGGCATAGTGCCGTGATTCGCTTCTCTTCAATCAGATTTAATTCGTCGTGCCGACTTTGGCACCATTTAGCTTCTGTAAGCTTAGCTTCCATCAATACCCGGATTGATGGGATCTCTACTTCTATGGGGAGTACTGCGTCCATACCATACACTAGAGAGAAAGGGTTTGCCCCTGTTGAAGTGCAGACAGATGTGCGATATCCATGAAGAGCAAAGGGCAGCATCTCGTGCCAATCTTTGTAAGTTACAACCATCTTTTGAACAATCTTCTTGATGTTCTTGTTAGCCGCTTCTACCGCTCCGTTCATCTTAGGTCGGTAGGGAGATGAGTTATGGTGTTCGATCTTGAACTCAGCACACAAATCTTTCATCATCTTATTGTTCAAGTTAGATCCATTATCGGTAATGATCTGGCTTGGAACACCATAATGGTAGATGATATTGTTTTTGATAAATCGGACTACCACTTGTCGGGTTACATTGGCGTATGACGCTGCTTCGACCCACTTGGTGAAGTAATCAATGGCTACCAGGATGAACCGATGTCCGTTTGAAGCTTTGGGCTCAATCATGTCGATCATGTCGATTCCCCATATGGGAAAAGGCCATGGGGAAGAAAGAACTTTGAGATGTGTAGGGGGTACATGGATTTTGTCGGAGTATATCTGACACTTGTGACACCTCCTCATGTACTTGTAGTAGTCAGATTCCATTGTCAACCAATAGTACCCTGCTCTTAGAATTTTTCTCGCCATTGTATGTCCGTTGGCATGAGTGCCAAAGGACCCTTCGTGAATTTCTTTTATCAGCATGTCTGCTTATGGTCTGTCGACGCATCGGAGCAAGACCATGTCAAAGTTCCTCTTATAGAGTGTATCACCGCTCAGGAAGAAGCTGCCTGCCAGCCTTCTGAGGGTTTTTCTGTCTTTCCTTAGTGCCCCAGGTAGGTACTCTTGTTTCTGAAGGAAGCATTTGATATCGTGATACCAAGGTTTTTTGTCTATGACTGCTTCAATCGTGAAGATATAAGCGGGCCGTTCAAGGCGCATTATGTCAATCTTAGGTAAGTCATTCCATTGACCTACACTAATCATGGAAGAGAGGGTGGCTAAGGCATCAACCATGTGATTCTCCTCACGAGGGATATGATGAAACTCGACTCTGTTGAAGAAGGGTAACAACCTTCTTGCGTAATCTTTGTAAGGAATCAATCCTAATTGGTATGTGTTCCAATCTCCTTTGATCTGATTGATAACCAAAGCTGAGTTGCCATATACATCCAAGTTTTTGATCCTGAAATCAATCGCTTCTTCGATACCCATAATACAAGCTTCGTATTCGGCCTCGTTGTTTGTGCCCTTGAATGTGAGTTTGGCGGGGAAAGGAATGTGGGTACCCTGAGGTGTTATGATGATTGCCCCAATTCTGTTTCCGTAATGATTGACAGCTCCGTAAAAAATAAGTCCTCATTGGGAATCTGGTTCTGGCCCTTCACTGGGTAGCGGTTCATCGCAGTCTTTCATTTTTAGATACATGACTTCTTCGTCTGGGAAGTCAAATCTGACTGATTCCTGATCGTCAATCGATTGATGAGCCAAATGATCGACTAAAACACTTCCTTTGACGGCTTTCTGAGCGTGGTATTCTATGTCATATTCTGACAGCAAGATCTGCCAACGGGCAATCCTCCCCGTGAGAGCAGGTTTTTCAAATACATACTTGATTGGATCCATTTTAGAGACCAACCAAGTAGTGTGATGAATCATGTACTGGCGAAGATGTTTGGCTGCCCAACCCAAAGCGCAGCAAGTTTTCTCAAGCATAGTGTACCGAGTC
Source organism: Lathyrus tuberosus (assembly GCA_022829125.1). Classification (NCBI taxonomy): domain Eukaryota; kingdom Viridiplantae; phylum Streptophyta; class Magnoliopsida; order Fabales; family Fabaceae; genus Lathyrus; species Lathyrus tuberosus. The sequence continues at coordinate 2,698,790 of JALAZF010000344.1, read as the reverse complement.
TCGCAGTCGGTGAATTTCTTGCTCAAATAGTAGATGGCAGACTCTTTCCTTTTGGTTTCGTCTTGTTGGCCAAGTACACACCCCATTGAGTCTTCCAAGACTGTTAAATAGATGATCAGTGGTCTTCCTTCCATTGGAGGTGATAGAATCGGCGGGTTCGACAGGTATTCCTTGATACTGTTGAAGGCAGTTTGGCAATCTTCTGTCCAAACGCAGTTCTGATTCTTTTTTAGTAATTTAAAAATCAGCGCACATGTCGCGGTCATGAGGAATATGAATCTGGAGATGTAGTTCAAACGTCCCAGGAATCCTCTGACTTGTTTTTCAGTCTTTGGAGAAGGCATTTCTTGAATGGCCTTGACCTTGTCAGGATCAACCTCAATTCCTTTCTGGCTGACGATGAACCCTAAGAGTTTCCCTGAACGGACACCGAAGGTGCACTTATTGGGATTCAAGTGGAGTTTGTACTTTCGTAAATGCTCGAATAGTTTTGATAGGTGTTTCACATGCTACTCTTCTATTTTAGATTTGGCAATCACGTCATCGACATACACTTCGATTTCTTTGTGCATCATGTCGTGAAACAGAGTAGTCATAGCCCTTTGATAGGTTGCCCCGGTGTTCTTCAAGCCGAACGACATTACCTTGTAACAAAAAGTACCCTATGGGGTAATGAAGGAGGTCTTGTCCATGTCTTCCGGCACCATTTTGACCTGATTGTAGCCAGAGAATCCATCCATGAAGAAGAAAACCTTGAACTTTGTTGTACTGTCTACCAGCATGTCAATGTGTGGTAAGGGAAAGTCGTCCTTTGGACTTGCCTTGTTTAGATCTCGGTAGTCGACACACATTCAGACTTTTCCGTCCTTTTTCGGATCTGGTACGATGTTAGCTAACCATTGAGGATATTCTGATGTGGCGAGGAAATCTGCGTCAATCTGTTTCTGTACCTCCTCTTTGATTTTAACAGCCATGTCTAGGTGAGTCTGTATCAACCTCAGTTTTACTGGCGGACATTCCGATCTTAATGGTAGATGGTGTTCCATGATGCTGGTATCCAACCCTGGCATATCCTGATAGGACCAAAAGAATACATCGGGAAACTCATTGAGAAGTTTCATCAAACTTTCTTTGACAGTTGGACTGAGCAGTGCCCCAATCTTGACTTCTTCTCTCTCTTCTTCTGAACCCAAGTTGACTGTTTCCAGCAACTCTTTGTGAGGCTCAATGGACCTTTCCTCTTGTTTGAGTAGTCGAGAGATCTCTTTTAGAATTTCCTCATCAACTTCTTCTTCAGCCCCAAATACCGGGAACTCAAAGTCGGGAGAAGGCATTGAATCGTATGTTTCAACGGGGTTTAAAACAAGCAATCTGCATAACGTGATGATTTGTGTTTAGAAGAGGTAGAGAAAATACAAGTGTGTGCAGTGTCTTTCTTTTACTGCTTGTTTTTATTATTGAGTTGTTTTTTAGGATTACCATTTTCTGAAAAACGAAAAGAGAAAACAACAATTAATGCGGAAATTATAGAACAACTTTATTTTATTAATGAACAAGTCGATTCTTGAAACTACAGCCCTAAAAAACAAAACTCTGTCGCTTTGGGCGAAGCGAAGAGGGAAATTTACAGAAAGTGAGCCCTATCAAAACATCCGTTTCACCTGGGCAGGGTGAAAGATTAAAGTAAAGATGGTAATTACTTAGACTTATGAACAATCTTCGGAACATCGACAGCGACCCATTGCCGGCGAACTCCTCGGTGAATCACAAAGTCTGGTACCTTCTTTGATTTGTCTTCAAAAATGACGTTGATTTTTGGCGGAGCAGGATCATTGGAATCTGTCTCCCTGGCAGAGTTGTCGTAGGAGGATTCTTCAGCTGTATCTTGCACAATGTCTGTATTCTCAGGTATATATCCCCATCTAGTTGGCTGAATGTCTTCGAGCCTGATGCGAGAGCTTTCGGGAGCAGTGTACTTAACCAAGTAATCGAATTTGCCACTTGGTTGTCCTAAGGTGTCCCACACTTCTTTGGAACTGGAGGAATCGTCTCTTTCGATGACGTTGACCTCAGGAAAAGAGTAGTTGATGAACTCTAGCCCGACAAGCTTAGCAAATTCATCGTCGTGCTGGATATTTTTTGAATGCCCTGAGTAATGATCCCATGACATGGTGGGGACGCAGGTATTATTTTCAATGATGCTCAACTGATATGCATCGTTGGGCTAACTCTTTTGCCCCAAGTCTCCGGGATAAGGCTGCCACATTGGCAGGCCATCCATCGGGCCATAGTAGTCGGGATCAAAGCTATTTTTCATCAAAGTGTCCTCCTCTAATGAGTTTGGGGGAGTACGGCATCCTTCCGGATCACAATCTTCGTATATCATTTTGATTTCTGACCTTGGTATAAATCTCAGACTCTGTGCAGGATAGAAAAATGGCGTAGGCATCTCTTCCTGAGACCTATAACCGTCCTTTTTAAGATCGGACTTCCATTCCTCATCTATATCGGAGGAATCTCCCTCGTTGATAGTATGCACTTCTTGAGTCACTGGTTGAAGGAAGCCTCCACCGTGGAAGAAGTACTGGATGGGATGAAGACTTTCATCGTTAGCAGCTGTCTGGATGCAAGTTACAGAAAAACCAAGACCCTTTTTTGTTTTGTTATCAGTAGGAATGACAAACTGTCCCCATCCTTTTGCATTGTTATTTTCGATCACTTCGAGAGCATCTATGTATGAGGAAATCGAGGTTCCTTTCTCTGATTGATTCTCATTGCTCACTGTAGCGAGCGATTTTGGACGTGGTTCTTAAGCACTGTCTCTCTTTGGGGGTACTACAGGTCGATTCATTTTTTATCCTATTGAAGCTGATGAAGGAAGGGAAATAGATGTCACCAACTAACCCTGCTTGCATACTGAGTTTAAACAGCGATCTGTTAGGTTACAGATGCTATATGGAAGTGGGGGCTCTTTCTGCTTACTTTGTTAAGGCTGAAATGACGGGACTATGCTATTGGTAGGATGTTAGGACTGATGCTTTTCGATCGATGTGTGAAGGTACGGGATTTTGGGTTTTTGATTAGTGTGCTCGCTAAGATTTTTGTTTCAATCTTATGCCTACGTATTCCCGTTTACCGAAACAGGGAAATCAGAGCTATCGTAGTTCCTCCTATTCTATGGGAGGAAATAGTGTTTTAATGTCTTGTTCAAAGCCCAAGACGTGAAGATAAATGTGATTTATTTGTATCTTGTTTAAAGCCCAAGATGTGAAGTTAAAAGGTCTACTTGTATCTTGTTCGAAGCCCAAGATGTGAGGCTAAAGGGTTTTGACTTTAGAGAGAATTTGTCATCTCTAAAGGGGTCTGTTTGTCACAATTGTTGGATGACTGATTATAAAGGAGAATTACTTTAACTGGGACATGCGAATCCAGCAATACCATAATTTCCTTTATAGGGGATTTTCAACCTGAAGGAGAAGACGTTAATTCAGTTTAGAGCAATGCTATCTTTCCTTAGGAATTTTTCATGCTAAAAGAGGGACAGTGGCGTGGATGTAAATAATCCAGAGGCTTGCCGCTTACAGCAATTTAGATGAAGGAAAAGGAGTTGTTGATGTTTGTATCCTGTGAGCAAGGCATGTATTTTGATGCTAAAAGGTTGATTGACTCAACCGGGGTTTTCTTATACAAAGCCTAAGAGGAGGCTACTGACCCAACAAGAGGGTGTCTTTATGTGTCTCGGACGAAGCTCGAGAGAGAGGCTAAAAGGGGTTTACTCAACAAGAGAGTGCTAACAAGTGACTGACTCAACAAGAGAGTGCTTTTATATGTGTGTTGTACGAAGCCCAAGACGGAGGCTAAAAGGGTTTGACTAAACAAGAGAGTCTTTTATACTCACCAAGAGAGTGATTTGTATCTCGTACGAAGCCCGGGATAGAGGCTAAAGGTGATCGACTCAACAAGAGAGTCTTTTTATACTCAACAAGAGAGTGTTTTGTATCTCGTACAAAGCCCGAGATGAAGGCTAAAAGTGTTTGACTCAACAAGAGAGTCTTTTATGCTCAACAAGAGAGTGTTGTGTATCTCGTACAAAGCCCGAGACGAAGCTAAAGGTGTTTGACTCAACAAGAGAGTCTTTTATACTCAACAACAGAGTGTTTTGTATCTCGTACAAAGCCCGAGATGAAGGTTAAAAGTGTTTGACTCAACAAGAGAGTCTTTTATACTCAACAAGAGAGTGTTTTGTATCTCGTACAAAGCCCGAGATGAAGGCTAAAAGGTTAACTCTGCTGGGGAGAATCATTGTACAAAGCCCAAGAGGAGGCTAGAGTTACTGTTTCAGTTGAGTGACAGGTCCAGTATGTTGGTTAAAAGAGAAAATCAGTTCTTATATGGGTAATGTTATACTCATGGATTTGATCTGAGGACCGGGATTATTTCATGTTCTTTAAGGAAATGGGGAATCAGAAGGGTATTGAGACTGCCCAAGTCTACGGGTGTTTTTACCTATTTAAGAAAGGAACTTGAGAATGTCTTCGAAACTCAAGCAGGTTAGACTGTCCAGGTCTAGAGTTTTATCTTTCGTATTATACTTAAGAGAAATTAAGAGACAGTACGTTCGTGGTAGAAAGATCTAGACTTTTTGAAAGACTGTTCTATTAAGATGACTAATTTTTGTTCCTATACCTTTAAGAGGTCGTCGGGACAATTTTTTCGAAGCCCAAGAGGAGGCTGGAAACTTTTAAGAAGCCGAAGGACAATTTGTATGAAGCCCAAGAGGAGGCTATCTTCCCGGAGGAAGAATCATTATACAAAGTCTAAGAGGAGGCTGTGAAAACTTCTAAGAAGCCGACGGGTCCTTGTACAACGCCCAAGAGGAGGTGGGGATACTTTTAGGAAGCCTTTGGGTCCTTGCACTAAGCCCAAGAGGAGGCTGATGAACAGTTCCAGAAGGGGTTTCACTTGGAACATTGGCCTTCTGTATATGAATTGTTCAAAGGGGAAATTTCTTAGATCTAGTTATCTAAAATTGTTGTAAAAGAAAATTCTCATGGTTTAGGTTATGTTGAAATATCCAGGAGAATGTTGGATGTAAGGAAACGATGTTTTGTCTAGTTCTAGTCGTTGTTGCCGGGGAAACTCTAAATATCTATACTATTATTACACAGTTGATATGAGTTTATGAAAGAAGACTTACAGTGAAACAGCCCCACATTATATACATATGAAAGCGGTAAATGAAAGCGGGTAAACACTTACTCGGTTGTAGAGCTTCCATGTTGTATTGTTAGTTGTTCAAAAAAGAAAAGTTGAAAAACAGTATATTACCAAATCAAAGGAGAAAGTGCTTTGAAAGGAAAATTGGGGCTTACAACTCAAGGAGAGGCCCATGGTTTCATCAGTGATTGCACTGTCGTTTTGTACAGGGACTTATACAAGTGACTGAGGCCCGAGAATGGTTTTCTGTACAAAGGTGTGGGTCTTACACTCTCTCAAGAGGCCCAAAAATGATTTTTGAATGGGTCTTATAGCTCAAGGAGAAGCCCAATAGTTAATTTTAAAAAGGGCGACGATCGCGCCGAGGTTTTGAAAACACCATGGGTCTTATACAATGACTGAGGCCCAAAAGTTTTAGGTTTCAAAAAGGGATTGGGTCTTACACTTTGTTAGAGGCTCAAGTGAGTTTTAGGAAAAGAAATGGGTCTTATTACTCGAGGGTAGGCCCAGGGTTATTTGTTTGAATGCGATGATCTCGCCGAAGTTTTTGAAAATACTTAGTGGGACTTATATAATAAGTGAGGCCCAAAATGGGTTTATTTTACAAAAAGGCTTGGGTCTTACACTCTATTAGAGGCCCATGAGTGTTTAGAAAAATTTGTTAGGGTGAAAATCAATAAAACCCTAATTTCATCATTATTAAAGTAATTATTCAATGAAAATTAATTAAAATGATACAAATTCCAAATAAGTTTGAATAAACAACTTGTGATTTTGGTTTTAGGTTTGAAAAGTGAGGTTTTAATCACTAGATGAATTAAACCTATTTGGTGTTGATTTTCCAACATGAATATTTATTTTTAAAAGGTTTAAAAACAATAAAAATGAATTCAACTACCTAATTATTAATGAAATATGCTACCAAACCCCCTTAATTACCCTTTCATTAAATTTTAATTACCCTATCACAATGCCCTTATACGTCTTTTACTAATTGCAAAATCACTCTCCATTTAGAATGCCTCATTTTGCCACTTGGCTTGGGCTTTTACATAATCCATGATACATCCCATTAACCGGTTAATAACACAACTCAATTAATTTGAATTTCCTCCCTCTCACTCATTTCCCCTCTTTTCCTCTTTCTCTCTCTTATTCCGTATTCTTTTTCTCTGTCTCGTCTTCTAGCTCTCTCTTTCTTTTTCCCTTTCCTTTTTCTCTTTCTCATCTCTCAGATATCTTTCTCTGTTCTTTCCGCTTCCCCCCTCTCTCTCATCAGATTTCCCCCTCTCTCATTTTCTTCTTCCTTCTCTTCCTTTCATCTGAAAATTTCCTCTGCTCTATTACATTTATTTTTCCTGATAACCGCATTGCAGTCATCCAGATCAGAGAACAATGGAAATTTTTTAAAGGTAATTCATATCTATTTGTGGGTTTTGGTTTTGATTTGATTCTTTTCTGCATTTTTAATCGTTTAAACAAATGGGTTTGATTTTGTTTGGGTAAAAACGTTTTTTTGTTTTAGTGTAGATGGAGGTTTTCATTTGATTGTGTTATGAGATCTGGTTTTATTTTATGTCTGTGTTTTGTTGTAAAAGTTTGATTTTTTTTTTTTAATTTCAGCGTGTTTTTTAGAGTTTTTGATGGTTTTGGTATTAGGTTTGATTTTTTATATGGATATGTGTAGGATCTGTTAATGAGTATTTGAGGTTTTGGTGAAGGGATCTGTTAATATGTAGGTATCAAGATTGTGGAATCATAAACTTTGATATGCAAATCTGTTAATATCCATTTCAAAAAATGTGTAAGGGATGTGTTAACAAGTGTCGACGTCATAATGTCGGTATCGTGTTTCCGGTGTTTGATTAGAATTCATTGTGTCCATTGTGTCCATTCTGTTTAAAATATCAATTCTCTACTCATATTGATTGTGTATGTATTATGTAGGTTAAGAATTTGGACAAACTATGTGCCACCGGTATCAAATTCCAAGGCAATTCATGGCCAGAATTTTCCTGGCAAGGTTAAATATACTCACAAATTTTTATGGCAAATGGTAATCTCTTCATTGATCTAAGTGTGTATTTCTTGAAATTTTTCAGATGGTTGAGGTTGTGAGTGGAGATTGTATCATTGTTGCTGATGATTCCATTCCAAATGGTAGATTTCTTGTGGAGCTTATTTTCATATCATTTCTGATTTAAGCTATACTTGATTAACTCTATATTTCAGGTGAATGTACAAATGAAATATTCTAGGAATGTCGGTCTTGTTGATGCAGCTGGAGCTCCATTTGGGAGCTACTGATTCTAGAGTAATGGATTTTGGATCTGTTCTCCTATTGTCCTCTGACAATGACCAAGCCCCTTCAGTTATTGCTCCTGCGAGTCATCAAACTAGATTGAATGTCGGCGAATTGATAATTGGTCGTGGCTTTGGAACTGTCATTAGACATCGCGACTTCGAAGAGATATCTAACTTCTGTGATGCTTTTCTTGCTACTGAATCACGTGCCATTTTTGAAAGGTTATATTCTTGCTTTATGTTGACAAGCTTATGAAATGGTATAGTACTTTTCTGGGACAATTATTGTGTGGTATTTTTTGTAAGTTGGTTTGCTTCAGTTCTGTTTGCTTCTATTTAAATTAGTGTCTACCAAAACCTATGTGGAAGATCATTTCTACCTGGTGGATTGATGATTATTGCAATATTTGGTGGCATTCTATATTTTGATTGTTTTATATTGCAATTTCAGGTTCTCAATGAGACAAGTATGTGGTGGTTTGAAAGTGATAGTGATGCCCCTTTTCAGGTTCTATATTCTGATTGTTTTATATTGCAATTTCAGGTTTTATATTGCAATTGATAGTGATGCCCCTTTTGCATTCTCAATTTTCAAACTATTCTATTTCAATTGCTTGTGCTACTTCAAATTATTACTTTTATGCCGCTGCCAATCATATTCGTAGGGGTGACGCAGATTTCATGATAGCAAGTGGGACTGAAGCTGCTATTATTCATATTGGTTTGAGGGGTATTGTTGCTTGCAGGGCACTTTCTTAGAGAAATGCTGCAAATGGAATTGCTTCCAGTTAATGTTCTGCAGATGTATGGAGCTCAGTAATGTCCCTAGAATTGCTCCAGATAATGTTCTGCATCTCATTTTTTGGTCTAAATTATATAAATTTTAATTATCACATTAAAGTTTACTTTTTTTCTTCTTCTTCACAGAAAAGTCAAAACACTTTGTTATTGTGTGTTACAACCCTACCAGAAGAAGAGCACAACTATGTATTAAATCCTGTTCAACTAACTGTCATGATATTTCTTTTGGCAATAACATGCTCTCTTTGAAGTTCTTTGACAATTTCCACACTACATGCTTACAGGTATTACTTCAATTTCTTCAAAAGCCCAACTTCATGTATCAAGTCATGTGTAGGTCTTAGCAATACATATATCATCTTTCATTCATATCAGTTGATATAATGACAAAATTATTTCACTAATATATATCCATATATTCGATGAATGGAAAATACTGGCATTGCATTAGATATCACGTTTTTTACAAATGAAGTATTATATAAATGATACTGCCACTGATTGTCACATGGAATGAAATTAATATTACATATTTTCAGTTTGTTATTGTCATTGCATTGCATTATTACATAGCATGGTTTTGGTCTTATAGATATGGATTTTAATTTTCATATAAGTTATAAGCTATTATTTTCCTGTACTTTCTCTAGAGAATTATATATCAGTAGTGCTAAAAAATTATGATGGCCCTTTTTTGTTGCCATATATAATGAGTCAAAATTCCAAATCATAATTAACAAGACTGAAACAATTGCACTCCTACCAACCTACATATGTGATTATTCTCTATTTTTATTAGCTAATTTACAATTCTCTATTTTGGTAGATTCTAGACCGTGAGGATAGATGGTCCAAAATTGCCCCCTTCCACCTCCCTCACAACTCAGTGCTTTAGTGTTTTTAGCTGTCAAAAAGAATTGAAGTAATAGGCATCTACATTCTGAAATTTTAATACTAAATTTCTGACATTAATCTATATAATAAGTAATCTTCACTGAATTTAGCAGGGGAACAATGAACTTATTCTCTAAGTTTTTTAATCTGTGGTGTCGTGATGAAGCAACAAGAGTGGTCACCAAATGTATGCTTTCTTCCTACATTCACTTAGTAAGGGAATGAGAATATGACCACTGAGGTATTCAATATAATGAATGTACTTTTATATACACATTTGTATGTATTCTCCAACTAAGAGAATCAATACTACAATATATCATAAGAACCTTCTACTGAATTACAAAAATGACAGCAGTTTATGGGTTTTATTGATTTTTGAAATTGATGGATATGTTAGTGTGCTTTGAAGTTTTCAAGTGTGTTTTAAAAACAAAGTGAAATTGTAGTTGAAATTGTGTGTAATTTTGAAGTTGGATCTAGCCTATAATGTCATGTTGCTGTTTATTGAAAATTGATTCATTCTTACCACTGTTACTATTCTTCATCCATAATTATACTATTTTTTGCAATGCAGATCCTGACGATGGAGTATGTTCTAGGGATTAAAATAAACATAATACAAACTATAGATAAGCTGGGTGTCGACCGCAAACGGTTAATAGAATCTAGTTTTCTGTATGCAAAATCACTATTTGCATGTTACCTTTTTTTTCTGATTGGCATCTACTCAAATCAATTGAATGTTTTCTTATCTTCCAAGCTAGGGAGATATGCTGTTAATTCTTACTTGGAGCAGATTCTCTCGCATGGTTTCTTCGTATGTGGTATGTATGTCACCAAATTATGAATGCTTTTTAGCAGTAACAATATTTTAATCAACAAAGAATCCTAAAAAAAACCATTTTTTTTCATTTTTTATATAGGTGGTACAGTTGGAATCATTTAAGTTGTCATTTGATGCATTTCATATAATTTAGTTACATTGCAAATGTCATAGATGTCATGTGGAAGATTTCTTCTTAATATGAAAAACATATTTGCCTTGATTATCATATATATATAAAAACTATCAGATACATAAATGGAATAGAAATGAATTATTTCAATATCTATGTGTTTAACTCAATGTTTTTTATTTTACATTTCATCTTCATAGACCTAATGTTGTTTATTTAATATTATAATGCCTATCTTAATGTCAAATAGTATACCCTTGTTGTGAAAAACTGTAGTGTCCTGACATAATTGCTATCTATAAATTTGCAGCCAACAAGACATTAGGTTGCTGAAAAGAGGTACACTGTGTTTTCTGATACATAAAGCACATAGATTCTTTGACATTTTGACAGCTGAAATGGACATAAAGTGCATATAGCTTTCCAAAGCAAACCAAATGTCGCCAACCTCAAATTGTAAACTATGCTAACTGAACTCACTATATCTAGTTAGGGGATGTCTTTGTATTATTGTCATGTTCAGTATTGATGTAGGATTGTTACTGGACTAATGATGGATTATATGGTGGATGTCTTTGTATAATTGTATTTATTATTTATAAATTATGATAACCATTATTCCAAAAAATTTCCTTTTACAAATTCACATATTTCCTAACCTGTCTCCAACAATGTACAACAGGGAGTTAAAGTACGTGATTTTAAATAAAAAATTGCCTTTATGCATATGGAAAGTTCAAACTCTCTGGTTTGCGGTTACAAAACTCAAAAGTCACTTTCACTTATTTTCATTCTTGTCTAATCAAAAGAACTAATCTTTCTTTTTCTTGTATGGTTATCTGTCCATTTGCTTTCATGCTGATAAAGTATTGAGGGAATGTCAAATTGTGAGGGTTGGATTGATTCAGAACTCTATTGCCCTCCAAACTACTGCTCAGTGCTCCCAAATTGTGAGGGAATGTCCATTTTTTTAATCACTTTTAACTTCTTTTATTTTCCGATTTGTTTTGTCAATTTATGTTCAAATATATGTTTGATATTATGAAATGAAACAATTATTTTAATGAAATGGAACAAATATTTTGGCGTGTTAGTGTGAATGTCAAATGATCTAATTTCTTTAAAAATCATTTTAAACTTCTGTTAGATTTATGGAACACATTATGTATGTAATCCAATATTTCTTACATGTCTCTTCTACTGTTTTTTTTTAATTGGAAATTCATGGATAGATTATAACTTAAATCAAAATGGTATACATATTTTATGCCAAAGACAAAATAACAATAATTCTCTAATATCAACAAAAATTTCCTTATATATATATATATATATATATATAGTATCGAATTGAGAAAAGTTAAATTACAATTATATTTTAATCTATGAACTATATTTATAGATATGATAACATTGAACCTTTTATTCATCAAATGATGATTTTTTTTTCTTTTTAAAATTTAAGTGAGATACATATAAAATAGTGAATATAAATGTATTTACAAAAAAATATTCTTTTAAAATAACAATTAATATTATTTAAATACGATAAAAATATAGGGAAAAATTTTTAAGAGAATAATATCTCTTTTTCGTGATGACGCACATGTTTTTATATTGGGTATTAGGAACAATAGTGTCTCTTTTGATAAGCAATATTATTCTTTTATGAATTAACACTTCAATATTGTTCTTCAATTGATAGGCTCATTTAATAATTGTAAAGATATTGTAATTAATAACTTAGATGGTTATCAGAATTGAGATTGGTAATATAGGTAAATACATAGTAGTTAATTTGACACCTGATTTTGTTATCCAATAAGACACTAAATTGATATTGTCGAAGAGACTTTGCAAAAGTTGTTGTCAAAATAAAAAACACTATAATAAAGTAAATAAAATATAATAAAATATTTTGTTTGTAATTGATATTATTATTTAATATTAATTAAATAAAATATTTTATTTTATTTAATATTTATCGAATGAACTAAAAAATTAATGAACTTACCCGTGCGGACGCACGGGTCTTCTACTAGTTATTCACAAAAATACTAATTATATTAAATAAATAATATAAATCTATTTTTTTTTGGAATAAAATATTTCTACATTTTTGTGATTTTTTGCAAAAAGAACCAATAAAAAATAATTAAAATTGAGTGAGTTATTAATTTTTCAAATCATTTAAAATAAATAGGAAAAATAACAAAGAAATAAGAAAAAGTGGTAAAAAAGAGATCTGGGGCGAGGGGGATTCGAACCCCAGACCTCTCGCTTGCCAATACACACAAAACTAGCTGATCAACCACTGGGGCGCAATGCCAATTCAAATATAGTATTTCAATTGAAAAATATATAGAGAACTTGGTTGGAAAACCTGAAGAATGGCGCCATGGCCATCTTCTTCCTCGAGCTCGTGCATGAAGCCCCCTATCTCACTCATCTCTCAACCATATGACATGATTCAAATACCAAACTCATGCGTTTTTTCACAAGGAACAAGATGGCAATACTTGATTTCATATATTTTCAAGGTATAACAAGTTATATCATCACAACCGTATGAACCCTAATTTTGCAAAAGCGGTCGTGCAGACATGGGTATGAGGGCTATGATCCAATTTTTTTAGGGAAAACACTCAACATATGATGCCAAGCAATTGGCAAAAATATCATGCGAGTAAATATGCATGGATCATGAAGATGTAGTTTTGAGGCTTACCTTGATGCAAGCTGAAATGGAACTCTGCACAGATGGTGTTCCAGATGCGATTTGATGATCCCTACAGCTTCAATGGATGTTGTGGAGTGTGTTGCAAGCTTTGGAACACTCTGCAAACCTTTGGATCATGTTGGAGAACTCCAACTACATAATTGAGGCATAATGGCTTGGTTGAAGGGTGATTTTGAGCTAGGGGTGTTACGGTTGGTGTATAAGTGTTTGGACACCACAAATACATCATATGTAATGTGTCTGAGCAATTGGAATGGATTGCTTAGGGCTGTAACTCAAAACCCGATGGTGGTTGCTCAAAAACAAAGAAAATTGACACTTAAGAGAGAATGAGAGAAAGCAGTGCTATAAGGTGCTTTGGTGTGCCTTGAATGTGAAGGTGTGAAAAAAGCAAGAAAGGGGGGGTTTGAATTGGTTTTTCAAAATAATTGTTTCTTTTGAGTAACTTTTTTAAAAAACTTTTTCCCTTTTTCTAAAGAACAACGGGTTAGTTAAACAAAAAGATATAAACACGTTATGTTTATGCTAGTTCACTTGAGAATCTCTCAAGTTAGTCTAGTCCACCCGCCAAGGTGATTTTACCTCTCTCAACGAGGTCTTAATCCACTATTCAACAAAATAGTACACTGCACGAGCAACACAGTTGGTGACTCACAACAACCTCTAGAACTCACACGTTCTAGACTTCTCAAGTAATCCAACCACACAGGTCTTACTCAAGGCACAACCTCTAAGACGCACGTCCTAGACTTCTCAAGAGATCTAATCACTAAGACTCTCTTAAGGAATACAACTTTAAGTTTAAACACAATGAGTTTACAGAGAATTGCTTATTATCAAGCTGATAACGTAAACACGCTTTTAGACCAGAGATGACTTAAGAAAGAATGGAGTTAGAAGGTATTGTCATTGTTCGCATGTGTGTCTTTCTTCAAGTATTTGAGCTTCCTTTTATAGTTGAGTGAAAAGAGCCGTTGAAATGAAATCATGATAGCTAAGTAGGCTTACGGCTTGGAAGTGTGAGGACAGGTACAAAATCTTCTGCATGCAGCGCGTCCTGTCTGTGTCAGATTGTCTTGTTTGTATTTCGCACAGTCTTCGAGAATTTTAATGTTGTAATGTGGTACAGCTGTACAGTGTGGCAGTTTTTCTCGGCTTCTCAACATCAGAGACATTTTGTGAGCGTGAGTAAGAAGGGAAAACATTGTATGGTTCTTGTGATTATCAAGTCTTTGAATCATCAGCTCTGGGCTTTCAGAATCTTCAGAACTTGTCTTTTAAACCTTGTTCTCTTAAATCCACTTTCTTTATATCCAGAGGCTTCTGATGTTAATTTGACGAAGCATGAGTGGAATCTTTATATCAGAATATTTGATGCTTCAAGTCTTCCGTTGATTGAAGAAGTCCATTAGGAATCAGTCTTTAGAACTTCAGTACTTGGTCTTTAAGAGCATTATCCTTTTCTGTTTTAAGTCTTCCGAATCTTCAGAGCCTGTCTTCGGAGTCTTCAGAAGTTCTCATGAGGCTTCAGCAATTTGACTTTGTTTCATTAGAACCCTTATCTCATCTTCGAATTAAGTTCTGTTCTTCGAAGCATCTTACATTGAGCATTGCGTCAAATTACGGAAGCAGGACCTGTTTGCTAGGTTCTCACACATAACAACATAAGTTGCACAAAATTGTTCATACAAATATTTATCTGTTATCATCAAAACTTAGAGATAATATTGTAGAACCAAATCTTGTTCTCACAATCTCCCCATTTTTGATGATGACAAAACTATATAATTTGATGACACAATTTTGATATATATAATACAGGGAAGATGAAAAGGTTTTTAGGATAGCTTATCCTTTTTATGAAGTGCTCCCCCTGAGTATTAGACTAAGGTTCTTGTTAGGGCTCCCACTGACTTCATTGACCTTTTGAGTCTTTCTTCATCATCAGAATTCTGAGTTATCTGCACAGAGAAGAAAAAATACAGAGAAACAATCTAATAGAGATGACAGATTTATCTGTTAGCATGTAAGCAGCATTGTTTTCAGAGAATGACTATTGGATCAAAATTATCACATTCATATTACTTTCTCCCCCTTTTTATCATGAATCAAAAAGATAAACATAGGGTAGACCAAGAGTGAAAAACACAGAACTAAAGCTTAAAAGAAAAACAGAGGTTTATTTGCTGTCAGAGGACAGTTTGTCCCAGATTTTCTTTATCATGATCTGAAGATTTTCATTGACATTATCTTGCTTGTCAAACCTTTCTCTGAAGTTCTTCTGTTCTGTTCTGATTTCATCAACGGCGTCTCCCAGATGCTTGATAATAGGATCAGAGGTGGAAGCAATCATAGCACTTTCTTTAGCTCTTTCAGCCTCTGCGGCTTCTCGTGCCTTTCTATCAGCTTGCTCTTCTGCTTCTTTAGCAGCTTTTTCTTCAGCTTCTTTCTGCTTAGCAGCTAAGAACTTGAGTACTCTGACTCTTGTTTCAGCTTCAGCTCTCTCCTTAGCTTTTGCTAGTTCAACAATTATGGTTGTGTTTGAGAAACTTACAATTCTTGTAAGTTCCATGTCTATCCATTTTTGAAAACTTTGACAGGCACTCACAAGTTCCATGAGCTTTGTGCTTGTACAAAGTTCCGCTCTTAACCTAGCAAACTTCTCAAGTGCTTTGTCATGAAATTGACTTGTGCATTCTTCAAAGGAAGTTGGAGGTGGAGTATTGTAGACAACCAGAATGAGGTTGGATTTATCAGAGTTGGTTTCAGATGGTGGTTTCTGAGATAAGTTAATCTCAGTAGCAGCAGGTTCAGGTGGTTGTTGTTGATTGTTAGGAGAGGTGACTTCTAGATTGTCACAGTTCATGAGGTTTTCTGGTAAGATAATTTCTAGAGACTCATAGGAGGTTCCTTCAGAGCTAGATTCAGTAATGGGAGCTAGAGATTCAGAGATTTGGTTTGTTAGTTCTAGTTTATTTGACTGAATTGTTGAGGGAGTTGTTGTTGAAACAATCTCGGACAGGATTGGGGTAGTTATTGAAGGACTGTTGGTTGATTGATTAGTGGTTGGTAAAGGAATAGAGAAAGATGGATTGGTATAGATTGATGAATCAGGATTTGATCTTGAACTTGTACCCTCGAGGATTTTTGATCTTTTACTTCTTTTCTATTTCTGAGGCTTAGCAATGATGGTAGTATGCTTTATTTTCCTTTTAGGAGACTCCATAAGAGTTGGTTCGGAGTTTGATTGATTAGTCTGCTTATTCTGCTCTATTTGTTCCCATTCTTCTTCTTCATGCTTGATTTCACAGACATCATATCCTCGTACCTTTACTCCATCTATGTATACAGCAAATTCCTCACGTTAGTAACTTCTGTGATAGGTAGGATAACCCTGCACCGTGACCCTTCGTTTGCTTAAATCATCAGAGATGATGAAAGGATTTACCTTTACTTTAATGATTATTCTCATTTTCTTAAGAGTTGTGGCATTTACTGGTTCTCCAAGGGTTGTGGTTAGATCTTCTGTGTATTTGACTTCTGTAACCAGAGTGTCTATTATACCACTTTCATAGAAGATGTCTGAAAGCATTCTTCCAAAAGGAATGTATCTTGGTATATTATTTCTGTATCCACCAGTTGTCCTCGTTTTTGTTACCATGTCTCTCAGATAGTAAAATAGGATAGAGGGTAGACACATTCTTTCTTTGGTGATCAGATAGTAAAGCATGTATTTTATGTTGGCGTTGAAGAAATCTGTAGCATGTGATGAGGGTCTAGGATTGAAGCAGCCAAGAATGATTTTGTGCCAGATTTTTAAGTATGCATGCAAATCTTATCTCTTGTACTCCTTTTTGCTCAGTTGATAGTTGGTATAGATGATTGGGTTGATCCTCTTTTTCACAAATGAAGATTCATTGTTCATCCCATATATTCTCTTGTTCTTCATAAACTCCAAATTGTAAAGATCGGTAATGGATTTTTCAGTGATGACGATCTTTCTTCCCAGGACATAGGAGACAACATGGATCTTGTCACAAACAGCTTGTCTCTAGAAATCTTTTACAAGTGCTTCAAAAACTGGTCCTTTGAGCCTATCAAAGTAATTGGTCCATTCCTGAGCTTCTACTTCTTCGATTAGATTGAATCCATTTTCGGTAAGATTTTGGAAATCTACATGCATTTCCTTGAGTACAGTTAGGTTTTCAAGATTGCAGGTGACAGAAGCTTCTCTTTGGGTAATGTGTTCTTCGCTTATTTGAGAAGAAAGAGATGAAGATGAAGCGACCATTTGATTGGTTAGAGATGTTGTTGAGGATGGCCCGGTTGAGGGAGCTGACATTCTTCTTGATGATTCTTCAAATTCTTGTGAGAACTTGACGGCTTCTTCTTGCATTGGGGTCGTCATTTTGAGTGATTGAGAGGAAGAGTAGAGATTTAGGGTTTTGGTGATGAACGAGAGTGATAGAGTGTTTTGAGGAGTTGAAGAATGAAATTTTTTGGAATGTTCCCATGAAAAATTAGAGGTAATCTAGGTTACGTCTATTTTCTAATAGATTGAGGGGTTCTGGTATTTATGAGATTGTGAGGTACTTGAGTTGACAGACACGTAAGGAAATAGGCGAATAAATGTGATAAAGTTGAGTCAATCTCAAGGGAAATGCTGTTTATTTAATTTGAATAGGTAAAGTGACTTAATTTTATTTAAGTCACGTGCAAAGATAATTTTTCCGAAAATATTATATGTCACCAAATTATCAGAACTTTGAGATGCGTTAAGAAAGTGGTTCTGATGAAAAATGCTTTTCTCATGAGGTTCTGAAAATATTTTATTCTGAACAGTATTTCATATTCAGGTGTTTTAAAATAATTAGAAATATATCTTCAGCTAAGGGTTTTGTGGAAATGTCAGCCCACTGATGATCTATATCAATGAATTTTAAGCATAGAGTTCCCTTCTGAACATAGTCCCTAATAAAATGACGTTTTATTTCTATGTGTTTAGCCCTAGAATGCAAAATTGGACTTTTACTTAAGCAGATATCAGCAGTATTATCACAGAAGATAGGAATGTTACTCTCATATATTTGATAGTCTTCCAGCTGATTTTTCATCCATAGCATTTGAGTACTGCATAGGGAGGCTGATATGTATTCTGCTTCAGCTGTTGAGAGAGCAATTGTATATTGTCTCTTGCTTGACCATGAGATTAAATTGCTTCCTAAGAACTGACAGTTCCCTGATGTGCTCTTTCTTTCTAATCTATCTCCCGCATAGTCTGCATCGCAGTAACCAGAAAAAGTATACTCTGATGTTTTCTTATATATCAGGCCAAGGTTAGTTGTTCCTTTCAGATACCTTAGAATTCGCTTGATAGTGGTTAAATGTGATTCTCTTAGATCTGATTGGAATCTAGCACATAGATGTAAACTGAATAATATATCAGGTCTAGAAGCAGTTAGATATAAGAGAGAACCTATCATACCACGATAGAGTTTTTAACAAACCTTAACTCCTGTTTCTTCCTTTCCCATGACACACGTTGGATGCAATGGTGTTTTAGCAATGTTGCAATCCATCATATTGAACTTCTTCAGAAGTTCTTTTGTGTACTTGGTTTGATGAATGTAAGTGGCCTCTGATCTTTGATCAATTTGAATTCCAAGGAAGAACTTTAGTTCTCCCATGAGACTCATTTCAAATTCGGCCTGCATTAACTTTGAAAATTCTTGACATAGAGAAGAGTTAGCAGAACCAAAAATAATGTCATCAACATAGATTTGAACAATGAGAATGTCATTCTTATATGTCTTGCAGAAAAGTGTTGTGTCAACCTTTCCTCTGGTGAAATTATTTTCTATTAAAAACTTACTTAATCTTTCATACCAAGCTCTGGGAGCTTGTTTTAAACCATAGAGTGATTTTTTAAGTTTAAAAACAAAGTCTGATTTTTCTGAATTTTCAAAACCAAGAGGTTGTTTGACATAAACTTCTTCTGATATATAGCCATTTAAGAATGCGCTCTTAAAATCCATTTGATAGAGAGTGATGTCATGATTTACTGAAAAGGATATTAACAAACGTATTGCTTCAAGTCTTGCAACTGGAGCAAATGTTTCATTGTAGTCAATTCCTTCCTGTTGACTGTATCCTTGAGCAACAAGTCGTGCTTTGTTTCTGACAACTTCTCCTTTCTCATTTAGCTTGTTCCTAAATACCCACTTGGTTCCTATGACATGAACATTCTTGGGTTTAAGAACTAGATCCCAAACATCATTTTTGGAGAACTGGTTAAGTTCTTCTTCCATAGCCAGAACCTAGTCTTTGTCCATGAGAGCTTCTTCAATTGTAGCTGGTTCAATTAATGACACTAGTCCTACAAGTGTTTCTTCTGATGGTCTAAAGGCTGATCTAGTTCTGATAGGAGCATCTTTGTTTCCCAGAATTAGTTCCTCAGGATGGAATGTGGACAATCTTCTTATTCGTTGAGATGGGGTAGTTGGAGTTACTTTAGGGGTTTCTGGTGTAGGATCTTGCTGTTCTTTGACTTCCTCTACCTTTTCCTTAGATTCAGAGAATCTGATTTCTAAATCTGCAAGTTTCTCAACTAGCTCTAACTTTTCTGAGTCAGGCTTGTCATTAAATCTAACATGAATGGATTCCTCCACAATTCTTGATTCTGTGTTGTAAACTTTGTAGCCTTTCGAACGTTTAGAGTATCCCAACAACAGACACTTCTGTGCTTTGGAATCAAACTTGCTAAGATTTTCTTTAGTGTTAAGCATAAAACACACACATCCAAATAGATGAAAATAAGAAATGTTGGGTAATTTATTCTTCCATAATTCATATGGAGTTTTATTCAAGATAGGTCTTATAGAGATTCTATTTTGAATATAGCATGATGTGTTGATTGCTTCTGCCCAGAAATGTTTAGCTATGTCAGTTTCTTGGATCATGGTGCGAGCCATTTCTTGCAAAGTTCGATTCTTTCTTTCTACAACTCCATTTTGTTGTGGAGTTCTAGGGCAAGAAAAATCGTGAGATATTCCATGTGAATCAAAAAGTTCCTCAAAGTTTTTATTTTCAAATTCTCCACCATGATCACTCCTTACTCTGACTATTTTACAATTTTTCTCATTTTGTACTTGAGTGTAGAAGGAAGCAAACACAGAATGTGATTCATCCTTGTGTTTTAAGAATTTTACCCCTGTCCATCTGCTGTAGTCATCAACGATGACTAGTCCATATTTCATACCATTGAGAGAGGCCATTTTTACAGGACCAAACAGATCGATGTGTAGAAGTTCCAACGGTCTGGAGGTGGAAACAACATTTTTAGCTTTGAAAGAGGTTTTTGAAAACTTTCCTTTCTGACATGCTTCACAAAGAGAGTCTGAAGAATATTTCAGATTTGGCAAGCCTTTAACAAGACCAAGCTTGTTAAGCTGAGAGATTCTTCTCAGACTGACATGGCCAAGACGTCTGTGCCAGACCCATTGCTCTTCGTTTACAGAAAGAAGACATTTTACATTTTGATGTTTTAAATCAGATAACTTAATTTTGTAAGTGTTGTTTTTCCTCTTTCCGTTGAATAGGACAGATCCATCCTTCTGACTTACAGCTTTACAAGATGTTTGATTAAAAATGAGATCATAACCACTGTCGCTAAGTTGGCTTATTGACAACAGATTATGCATTAGACCTTCTACTAACAAAACATTTTTAATTGAAGGAAGCTTACCATTTCCAACGGTTCCGGAGCCAATGATTCTTCCTTTTTGATTTCCTCCGAAACCGACAACGCCTCCAGGTTTAAGTTTCAGATCTTGGAACATAAGCCTTTCTCCCGTCATGTGTTGCGAGCATCCACTGTCCAGGTACCATGACTGGTGTTTCAATGGAGGTATTAAGGATATCTGCAACATAAATTATCTTGTTTTTAGGTACCCATTTTGTGGGTCCTTTCACATTAGTTTTTCTAAAGGTTCTGACCCCTTTAGACTTCCTTACGTTAGCAAAACGGTGCGGAGTTTATGCATAGTGTTTGTGTTTAGAGTACTTCTTTAGTGGATGTGTTCGTGTAATCTTAGAGTTTGAACCTTTTGGTTCTGAATGTTTAAGATTAGTACCAGAGGGAGTAAACTATTTGGACAGAGGTATTATTTTTATGTTTTTGGTTTCATCATATGGTTGAGATAGTCCTGAATATCCTAGACCTCTGCTACCATTTCTACTGACTCCATAGATCAATGAAGATATTTTGCTCCTATCTACGCTTTTGGCAAGAAAGATTTTAAATGCGTTATCTTATTTGTCTTCTTTACTAGTGTTAGCTGAGTTTGAGACCATTTCTTCTTCTACCTTAGATAATTTACATTTCAGGATAGAATTTGAGTTTTCTAAGACAAATATTTTCTCATTTTGCTCAGAGATGATTTTCTTATTTTTAGTAAGATCTTCTGAAGAAACTATAAAACTTTTTTTCAGGATTTTGAATTTGCTTTGAATATTTTGATATCTTTCGATAAGTTCAGTTAATCCTAATTCAAGTTCAGAACGTGATAAGGAAGAAAGAACCTTTCTTTCATCGTCGGAGTCTGATAGTTCTTCCTCTGACGAGTTGCTTCTGGTTTCTACCATGAATGCCATGTTGACCCGACTTTCATCAGCATCATCTTCAGATTCTGAGTCATCCCATGTTGCCATGAGACCCTTTTTGGTTTTCCTAGGTCTTTCTTCTTTCTTGGCCTTTGGACAGTCATATTTGAGATGTCCAACTTCTTTGCATTCAAAACACGTAACGTCTTTTCCATAGTTTCTTCTTTGACCAGATGTAGATTCGAATCTTCTCCTTGGTCCTTTGAACTTGTTCCTTTTATACTTCCAAAGTTGACTTATCTTCCTTGATATGAGTGCTATATCGTCTTCTTCTGAATCTTCTTCAGATTCTTCCATCTCTTCTTCTGCCTGATACGCTTTCTTCTTTTCTGGCTTTGCTTTTAGTGCAATGGATTTGTTTTTCTTCTGAGGTTCATCTCCTTGAAGCTCTATTTCATGACTTCTTAAAGAACTGATAAGTTCTTCAAGACTGATATTATTTAAATCCTTTGCAACTTTCAAGGTAGTCACCACTGGTCTCCATTTTGCTGGAAGACTTCTGATGATTTTCATGACATGATCAGCATTAGAATAGCCTTTCTTTAGATCTCTGAGTCTGGCAACAAGCATTTGAAACCTTGAGAACATGATTTCAACAGACTCATCTTCTTCCATTTTAAAGACTTCGTATTTCTGGATTAGCGCAAGAGCCTTTGTCTCCTTAACTTGAGCATTTCCTTCGTGAGTCATACGAAGAGAGTCAAAGACGGATTTTGCAGTTTCTTTGTTTGTGATTTTCTCATACTCAGTATAAGAAATTGCGTTCAATAGAATTATTCTTGCTTTGTGATGATTTTTGTAGGTTTTCTTCTAAGCATCTGTAAACTCATTTCTTTCAATCTTTTTACCTACAGAATCTACTGGATGACTGTAGCCATCAAGTACTAGATCCCATAGATCTAGATCAAATGATAAGAAATAACTTTCAATTATATCTTTCCAATAGTCAAACTTTTCACCATCAAAGATAGAAGGTTTTGTAGTGTAAGATTCTCTTTCAGTGACATTTGTTTCAGAAGTTGTTAGTGGTGGTGTAGTCATTGTTTTTCACACTTGGATCGGTACTGAACACTGTTAAGTTCTTGATAAAAAAATTCAATCTTTTTATCACTTCAGAACCGGAGTTCTGATGCCAATTGAAGGTGTGAAAAAAGCAAGAAAGGGGGGGTTTGAATTGGTTTTTCAAAATAATTGTTTCTTTTGAGTAACTTTCTTTAAAAAACTTTTTCCCTTTTTCTAAAGAACAACGAGTTAGTTAAACAAAAAGATATAAACACGTTATGTTTATACTAGTTCACTTGAGAATCTCTCAAGTTAGTCTAGTCCACCCGCCAAGGTGATTTTTCCTCTCTCAACGAGGTCTTAATCCACTATTCAACAAAATAGTACACTGCACAAGCAACACAGCTGGTGACTAACAACAACCTCTAGAACTCACACGTTCTAGACTTCTCAAGTAATCCAACCACATAGGTCTTACTCAAGGCACAACCTCAAAGACGCATGTCCTAGACTTCTCAAGAGATCTAATCACTAAGACTCTCTTAAGGAATACAACTTTAAGTTTAAACACAATGAGTTTACAGAGAATTGCTTCTTATCAAGCTGATAACGTAAATACGCTTTTAGACCAGAGATGAATTAAGAAAGAATGGAGTTGGAAGGTATTGTCGTTGTTCGCATGTGTGTCTTTCTTCAAGTCTTTGAGCTTTATTTTATAGCTGAGTGAAAAGAGCCATTGAAATGAAATCATGATAGCTAAGTTGGCTTACAGCTTGGAAGCGTGAGGACAGGTACAAAATCTTCTGCATGAAGCGCGTCTTGTCTGTGTCAGATTGTCTTGTTTGTATTTCACACAGTCTTCGATAATTTTAACATTGTAATGTGGTACAATTGTACAGTGTGGCAGTTTTTCTCGGCTTCTCAACATCATATACTTTTTGTGAGCGTGAGTAAGAAGGGAAAACATTGTATGGTTCTTGTGATTATCAAGTCTTTGAATCATCAGCTCTGGGCTTTCAGAATCTTCAGAACTTGTCTTTTGAACCTTGTTCTCTTAAATCCACTTTCTTCATATCCAGAGGCTTCTGATGTTAATTTGATTAAGCATGAGTGGAATCATTATAGCAGAATATTTGATGCTTCAAGTCTTTCGTTGATTGAAGAAGTCCATTAGGAATCAGTCTTCAGAACTTCAGTACTTGGTCTTTAAGAGCGTTATCCTTTTCTGCTTTAAGTCTTCCGAATCTTCAGAGCCTCTCTTCTGAGTCTTCAGAACTTCTCGTGAGGCTTCAGCAATTTTATTTTGTTTCATCAGAACCCTTGTCTCATCTTCGAATTGAGTTTTGTTCTTCGAAGCATCTTAAATTGAGCATTGCGCTAAATTACAGAAGTAGAACCTGTTTGCTAGGTTCTCACTGTAACACCTCAAAATTTGCCCTAGTGTTGCTAACCTTTTTGGCTTATGCTTCATTTCATTTGCATCGTCATTTTTGCATTTTGCATGTTTCTTTTGGGCATGGGATCAAGGTATTTTCTGGAAGCTCATGGCGTTATCAGCTCCGGCATTATTTTCAGCAAGTATTCAGGGTCGAGCAGATGGTTTTCAAGGTCTTTTGGGAACTTTTATTTTTCTCATTAGGCGTTTTGATAATCAGAAGCTTCAACAGTCATTTTCTAGAACCCACATGTGAGAGGGGATGGGTGTTTACAGGTTTGCAGGTGACTTTGGCCTTCAACCTACCTGGTTTTCTGGATTTCTCATCAGTGTACTGTTATCATCCTGATTTTTCTGGCAATTTGATTGTGTCGTTATTCTGGATTTTTGGGTTTCTGATATTTGGGGTCTTATTCAGTCAGCAGAACAACAACAGTTTTGAGCATCATGGATACCTTGATCCCATGTTTGCGTTTGTATCATCATTTTGTATTCTAACACGTTTGTTCATTTGTAGGGTTGCATCCTAACTTTGATTCCGGTTTTCCGAAGACTGTCCATGATGAATACTAGCACTGAAGAGAGAAAGAATATCATCCCGTACAAGTTCCCAGAGCTTCATCTAGATGTTGTGCACAAGATCTCGGCTATGGCAAAACCCGAGGTATTGGCAGACTTTAGAGGGGAATATGGGAGGATTCTGAGTTTCGCCCGAGATGTTACCAACTATGAGTTCAGGGCTCTGCACACTCTGGTACAGTTCTATGACCCTCACCTGCGGTGTTTTCTGTTTGCTGATCATCTTTTAGCTTCGACATTGGAAGAGTATGCTCTCATTTTGGATGTTTCTTTCAAAGAAGAAGTTCCCTTCTATCCTTCTAAGGAATTTCCCGATCTGGAAAAGGTTATTGCTGCTTTACATTTGGATCAGTCTTTGCTGAAGAAAAATGTTGCGAGTAAAGGAGGTTATCAAGGCTTTCACATGAAGTTTTTGGTCGAGTAGGCTGCTATTTGTGCTAAGGCTAAGTGTTGGTCGGTGTTCAATGCAATCCTGGCTATGTGTGTTTATGGAACGGTATTGTTCCCTAATGTGAAGGATTTTGTAGACGTGCACGCTGTCCGAATATTCACCACGAAGAATCTGGTACCTACCTTGCTTGGGGATCTGTACTATTCGATGCACTATAAGAGTGAGAAGAGGAGAGGAGGACCTCTTTACTTTTGTGCTCCAATTTTCCACAAGTATTTTGCTGATCGCCTTCCAAAATCTGGGGCCTTTGTAGACACCAAAGAAACATTGGATTGGTCAAGGAGATTGATGGGATTAAGGGCTGACAACTTGATTTGGATCAATCGTGATTTGCTAGGCCAAGAGATCCTAATTAGTTGTGGAGGTTACCCAAACGTACCTCTAATAGGAAGGAAAGGGGGAGTTAATTACAACCCTATTCTTGCGATTAGGCAATTTGGGTATGCTTTGAAAGAGCCGCGGAAGGACCAAGATGTTTAAGAGTCTCTATATGCGAGTGGGGAAGCCAATCTGGAAATATTAAAAGGAGCTGCAAATACTTGGAGAGACCGTCACAAGAAGGGAAAAACTTCTTTCTGAAAGTGTAACAACGAAGCCTTCCCTGCATACGAGGATTGGATTCAGAGGAGAGTAAAGAATGTACTTCTACTGTCCTGCAGAGAACCTTCATCTTACCCCCTGCTGATTGAATCTCCGACCACAATTGAGATAGAGAAGTATAACAAACTGTGGACTGAAAAGGAGAAGCTTTGAGAGGAGAACGGTGAGCTGCAAAGAGAAATCTACTAGTTGAAGCATGAGCGAGGTGAAGCTGTTCACGTTGCCAAGTTGAAAACAGGGTTGCTCGCCGAGAAAGAAAAGGAGTTGGCCGATGAAATCACAACTAGACAGAAGGTAGGACAAGCCTTAAAAGGTGTTAGCAGGGTTCTAAAGTCAAAGAAGGAAGACTTGGCCAAAGCTTCTCTGAAAATTCACAGGTTCAATGCTAATCGAAACACTGCAATCACAGCCAACAAGCAGAAGGAGGATAAGTATTCGGAGCAGATTGAGAGTTTAAAGTTGAAGCTCAGGAAGAAAGTCGAGGAGATCTTATCGGGAATATTCCAAAGATACGCAGTCGATGAACGACTGAATGAGGCCATAACAACCATAGAAGAGCTGAAGATATGAGCTGAAGTGAAGAGGATTAGGGGTGAAGGCTCTAGCTTAGGGAGTGGATGATATTCTGTAGTTTGTTTTTCTTTGTATCTCGGGTCGCCACCAGAATTGTTGGCTGGGATCTTTGCTTCTTTTGTTTCAGACTTATTATTGTTATCTTGGGTTGTAATCTCTGACAGTGAGTTTCTCTTATTTATATGAGCAGCAGTTTCATCCTGTTTTGTCTTTAAACTAGAATCAAGGGGTGGATCGCCCTGCAAATATTCAAACATGTTCATTTGCCTATGCATAATCATAATCATTTTTTTTGTATAGCAGGTGCTAGTCTCGGTTTGTTCTAACCTTTATTTAGTTGCAGGAAGGATTGATAACCAGCCGTTTCACCGGTATTCTACTAGATCAAATCAGAAGAGAGTTATGGAGAAGGTGCAGACTGATATGGCTGCCATGCAGGCCCGTATAGACCAATTCATGGAGCTGATGCAAGGTGTTGCCCAAGGCCAAGAGCAACTGAGGACTCTGGTCCAACCCCTAGTGGCAAGAGTGGATGAAGACGGGGTTCTTCATGGTGGAGTCCATAATGGCGTTGTTGATAACGGTGCTCAGGGAGGTCCTGTAGGCGTAGAGATCCATATTCCTGGTGTTGTGATACCTACGGGCGGAGGAGAGCAGATGGTGATTCCCTGTGTCATCGGAGGAGGAAATAGTGTTTGCGCTGTTCATGGCCGTCATTATGATGACCAACAGGACGTCATTTTTCTATGCAAGGTGTTGATGCTATTCCTCAGGTGGATAATGATCAAAGGTTCAGACTGATTGAAGAACAACTAAGGGGTGTGGTGAATCAGAATTCTGTAGGAATGGATTTGGAGGATTTGGGGTTGGTTCCCGATGTTGTAATTCTGCACAAATTTCAAGTGCCCACTTTTGAGAAATACAACGGTACCACTTGTACCAAGACACATGTCAGGGCATACGCGAGGAAGATGGCCGCGTACTCTAAAGATGAGAAACTGCTGATGTATTTCTTCCAGGATAGCCTGTCTGGGGCATCCTTAGAATGGTATATGCAATTAGAGATATGCCATGTCCGTAATTGGAGAGAGTTGGTCGAGGCCTTCATCAAGCACTACTAATATAACACTGATATGGCTCCCAACAGGACCCAGTTACAGAATATGTCTCAAAAGAATAACAAAAGCTTTAAGGAATACGCTCAGAGATGGCGTGAACTAGCGGCAAGGGTGCAGCCACCCTTGTTGGAGAAGGAGATGTTGAACCTGTTTATGGATACTTTGTCGGGACGTTATTATGAGAAATTGCTACCTTGCATGTCAGGCAAGTTTGTTGATTTAATCATGGTTGGCGAGATGTTAGAAAGTGGAATCAAAACTGGGAAGGTAGCAGGTAATGATGCGTCGTCTTCTGGTCAAGGGAAGAAACCCTATACGAATTATAAGAAAAATGAGAAAACAAATTCTATGTTGTCTTACCGAGGGAAAGGAAAGCAGCATCAGAGTTATAACCAGCAGGTAGCTTCAGTGACAATTCCTGCAGCGCTTCCACCTCAGCAGCAGCAAAATCAGGCTCCGCAGCAATATTAGCCAAGGCCTAAACAGAACCAACATTTTGATACTCCACCTCTACCGTATTCAGAGTTGTTTCAGCATTTGCTACAGTTGCAGTTAATCCAGAAAAGGACTCTAGCTCCCCCTGCCGGTAATCCACCTCCGGGTTATAATCCTAACGCCCACTGTGACTATCATTCTGGGTCACCCGAACACTATATTGAGGACTTCAAAGCTTTTAAGCACGTAGTCCAAGACTTGGTGGATTCAAAGGCCATTAACTTTTCAAATGATGTGCCATATGTCGTCCAAAACCCAATGCCGAACCATGGTGGGCCGAGGGTTAATGTTGTGTTAGAGGAGAATGAATCTTTGAATTTAGTTACGGACGTTAATGAATTAAGGACTCCTTTGATGGTGGTAAAGGAGAGGTTATTGAGGGGTGGGGTGTCCCCCGGATGTGATGATAATTGTTCAGATTGTATGTCACAAATGAATGGGTGTGGTTTGTTGAAGTCAGGAATTCAAAAGCTGATAGATGAAGGTCGATTGCAGTTTGACCGGTGTAACCAATAGAAAGAGGTTGTTAGCAGGAAAAATGAGGTTGCTACCATTACTATACCTTTCAAAACAATCACTATTTCAGGGCCGGTAAGACCAGCACCGGTTATTATTACAGCTCCCGGACCCGTGCCATATGAGAGCACCAAGGCCATTCCTTGGAACTATAGAGCCGAAGTGTTTGTCAATGGGCAGAAACAAGAACTGGTGGGAACTTCTGTAGTGAACTCTTGTGTTGAAAACAGTGATGAGGCCGGGGCTATCACGAGAAGTGGTAGGGTCTTTATCCCTTCTAATGATCAAGCTGGTAGTTCTAGACAAGACAAAGGGAAGCAGGTTGTAGATAATTTTGTACAAGCGCCAGTAGTGAATGACTCCATGGCAGGGCCGATTGATAATTCTTTCTCTGAGAATGTAGAAGAGTTTATGAGACTGATTCGGAAAAGATTATAAAATTTTTCATCAATTACATCAGACTCCGTCTAAGATTTCTATCTTGTCCCTGTTATTGTGTTCTGAGGCACACCGAAATGCACTGCTGAAGGTACGGAATGCTGCTTACGTACCCCATGAGATTTCAGTTAATCAGTTGGAGGGGGTAGTGGCCCATGTTAACACAGGCAATGGTTTGGGTTTTACTGATGTTGACTTGACTCCAGCTGGGAGAAACCATAATAATGCCTTGTATATTTCTGTTGAGTGCCGTGGATCGTTGATGTCTCATGTGCTTGTGGATACTGGATCCTTTTTTAATGTTCTACCTAAGAAAGCCCTGATGAAACTGGACACTCGTGGGTTGATATGCACACCCAGTGATTTGGTGGTGCGCGCTTTCGATGGCTCGAAGAGATCTATTTTCGGTGAGATTGTGCTACCAATTAAGGTTGGGCCAGAGGTTTTCTATGTTACCTTCTATATCATGGACATCCAGCCTGCCTACATCTGTCTGCTAAGTCATCCATGGATTCACAGTGCTGGGGCTGTGACGTCTACATTGCATCAGAAGTTAAAGTATATGGTCGACGGACATGTGGTGACGGTTTGTGGAGAAGAGGATATCATGATAAGCCAACTATGTACTTTCAAGTATGTGGAGGTAGATGGCGAAATACATGAAACTTTATGTCAGGCTTTTGAAGTAGTGAAGATCCCTGAGGAATCTCTCAAGGAAGTCAGCCAATCTGAAGTGGTGGAACAGCCTATTGAGTACATCAGCAGGAGATTTCTATGTCTTCCTTCAAGGATGCGCGGGCCGTGGTTGAAGCCGGCGGTTCACAAAGATGGGGCCAGATTATTAATGTCCAGGAAAAGCGGAATACTCATGGACTAGGTTATAAGCCACCCAAGCGTCCTGAAGAGCCTCCCAAGTTCTATGGTCCAGCTCGTTTCACCAGTGCCGGTGTGTTCTTTGATAGAATCAATGCTATTGAGGAGGATGGGGATAGTGATTGTGATATGGATAGTTGGATCCGCCCCTGTGTCCCAGGTTAAAGCCTTCTCAACTGGTCATCAGAAAGAGCCATTCAAGTGACCGGATCAGAGTAATTGCTCCTGTTTGTCATCTATGTTTATCCTATGTTCTGCCCAAGACGTAGTGATTCTTGTTTATAGGGCTTGAATGTTTTGTATGCTTTTTCTTTATCATTAATAAAGGACGTTTTCGCATTCAAATGTTTTCATCCTTGTCTTTCTATTTTTATTTTTGCATTAAAACCACATCAAAATGGCAATGTGTTTTTATTTGATGCATCCATAATAAACAGAAATCATCAATCATGCAGGTTTTCTTGTTCAAATTCCACCCATCATGATTCAGCTATGGCTAGATATGACTTCAATAATCCCATATATCAGGCTGAAGAGGGGATTGATGAAGATTGTACCTTACCAGAGGAATTAGCCAGGCTGTTAAAATAGGAGGAAAAGGTCATTCTGCCTCATCAGGAGGAAATCAAGGTTGTTAACTTGGGAACCGAGGACGCAAAGAAAGAGGTACGGATTGGGACTCCTTTGGAAGACACTGTCAAGGGAAGATTGATTGAAATGCTCCAAAGTATGTGGATATCTTCGCCTGGTCTTACCAAGACATGCCCGGGCTCGACACTTACATCTTGGTACACCAGCTGTCGCTCAAAGAAGGATGTGCTCCGGTTAAGCAGAAGCTGAGAAGGACGAAACCATAAATGTCTGTCAAGATTAAAGAAGAGGTTTAGAAATAGTTAGATGTTGGGTTTCTTGCTGTAACAAATTATCCTCCGTGGGTTGCTAATATTGTGCCTGTACCTAAGAAGGATGGAAAGGTCAGGATGTGTGTTGATTACAGAGATCTGAATAGAGCAAGCCCAAAAGACGACTTCCCGCTTCCTCACATTGACGTGTTAGTAGACAACACTGCTCAATATTCTGTGTTTTCCTTCATGGATGGCTTCTCTGGGTATAACCAGATTAAGATGGCCCCATAGGACATGGAGAAAACGACGTTCATAACACCGTGGGGAACATTCTGTTACAAAGTGATGCCCTTTGGATTGAAAAATGCAGGGGCAACATATCAGCGGGCGATGATGACTCTCTTTCATGATATGATTCACAAATAGATCGAGGTCTATGTTGATGACATGATTGCGAAGTCACAAACGGAGGAAGAACATCTGGTTAATCTTCAGAAATTGTTTGAAAGGTTGAGAA
Organism: Lathyrus tuberosus; assembly: GCA_022829125.1. Classification (NCBI taxonomy): domain Eukaryota; kingdom Viridiplantae; phylum Streptophyta; class Magnoliopsida; order Fabales; family Fabaceae; genus Lathyrus; species Lathyrus tuberosus. Next base: position 2,667,772 of record JALAZF010000344.1, on the reverse strand, counting down.
AGTTCAGACTAAGGTTGAATCCGAACAAGTGCACCTTCGGGGTGAGATCTGGAAAGTTACTTGGGTTTATTGTCAGCGAAAAAGGTATCGAGGTTGACCCTGCTAAAGTAAAAGCCATTCAAGAAATGCCTGAACCAAGAACAGAAAGAGAGGTTCGTGGTTCCCTAGGGAGGTTGAACTACGTTGCTAGATTCATCTCTCATCTTACAGCCACGTGTGAACCGATATTCAAGTTGCTAAGAAAAGATCAAGAGGTCAGGTGGAACAAAAATTGTCAAAAAGCGTTTGAAAAAATAAAAGAATATTTGCAGGAACCTCCGGTCCTTATGCCTCCAGTGCCAGGAAGGCCATTGATTATGTATCTTATGGTTCTTGAGAACTCAATGGGGTGTGTGCTCGGTCAACATGATGAGTCAGGTAGAAAAGAGCATGCCATCTACTACCTGAGTAAAAAGCTTACTGATTGTGAGTCAAGGTACTCGATGCTGGAGAAAACATGTTGTGCACTCACTTAGGCAGCTAAACATTTGAGGCAGTATATGTTAAACCACACAACCCTCTTGATTTCGAAGATGGATCCGATCAAGTATGTGTTTGAAAAGCAGGCGCTTTCTGGAAGAATAGCCCGTTGGCAGATGGTTCTGACAGAATACGATATTCAATATGTTTCCCAAAAAGCCATCAAGGGAAGTGTTTTGTCAGAATATCTCGCTGAACAACCAATTGAGGATTATCAACCGATGAAGTTCGAATTTCCTGATGAACATATTATGTATCTGAAGATGAAATACTGTGAAGAGCCTCTACCTGATGAAGGGCCAGAAATTGGGTCCCAATGGAAGCTGGTTTTTGACGGGGCTGTTAATTCATACAGTAACAGAATCGGGGTAGTCATTACAACTCCGAAAGGTTCTCATATACCTTTCACTGCCCGATTAGCATTCATATGTACCAACAACGAGGCGGAGTATAAAGCATGCATTATGGGGTTAGAAGAAGCGATTGATTTGAGAATCAAGAACGTCGATGTTTATGGTGATTCCGCATTGGTAGTTAATCAGATCACTGGAGAATGGGAGATTCGTCAAGCAAACTTGGTGCCTTATAACAAATATGCCAGGAGGTTGTTACCGTTCTTTGACAGAATTGACTTCCATCATTTACCCCGGTTGGAGAATCAGATGGTCGATGCTTTGGCAACGTTATCTTCGATGTATCAGGTGAATCATTGGAATGAAACTCCTTCGATCAGAATCATGCGTCTGGATAGACCAGCCTTTGTGTTTGCAATTGAAGACGTATCAGATGGTAAACCTTGGTATCATGATATTAAAGTTTTTCTGAAGAGTTAAGAGTATCCAGAGGGTGCGTCTGCCAAAGATAAGAAAACTATGAGGAGGTTGGCAGGGAACTTCTTTTTGAATAAAGACGATGTACTGTACAAAAGGAACTTTGACATGGTCTTGCTGCGTTGTGTTGATGAACACGAGGCAAACTTGTTAATGGAAGAAGTTCATGAGGGATCTTTTGGTACCCATGCCAATGGGCATGCTCTGGCCAGAAAGCTGTTAAGAGCGGGGTATTACTGGATGACTATGGAGTCTGATTATTTTAAATACGGCCGGAAATGTCATAAATGCCAAATTTATGCCGTTAAGGTGCATGTGCCGCCTACTCCTCTGAATGTGTTGTCATCACCTTGGCCTTTTACTATGTGGGGCATTGATATGATCGGAAAGATTGAACCTACTGCTTCCAATGGACATCGTTTCATTTTGGTTGCCATCGATTATTTCACTAAGTGGGTGAAAGCAGCCTCGTATGCCAACGTCACCAGACAAGTGGTAGCCAGATTTATCAAGAAGGACATCATCTGCCGGTATGGAGCCCCAGAGAGAATCATTACTGATAATGGTTCAAATTTGAATAACAAGATGATGAAGGAGCTATGTCAGAGCTTTAAGATTGAACATCACAATTCTTTTCCCTATCGTCCGAAGATGAATGGGGTTGTTGAAGCAGCAAATAAGAACATCAAGAAGATTGTGCAGAAAATGGTAGTGACGTATAAGGACTGGCATGAGATGTTGCCTTATGCTTTACACGGTTATCGTACTTCGGTACGCACATCGACTGGGGCAACTCCTTTCTCACTGGTATATGGTATGGAAGCAGTTATGCCATTAGAGGTTGAGATTCCTTCTTTAAGAATCCTGGCAGACGTGAAGCTTGATGAAGCTGAGTGGGTGCGTTCCAGACTGGATTAGCTGAACCTTATTGAGGAAAAGAGATTGGCAGCCATTGCACATGGTCGGTTGTATCAGAGCAGGATGAAGAAAGCCTTTGATCAGAAAGAGCGTCCTCGGTGTTTTCAGGCTGGTGAATTGGTTTTGAAAAGGATCCTTCCTCCTCAAACAGATCACAGGGGCAAATGGACTCCAAACTATGAAGGGCCATATGTAGTAAGACAGGTTTTCTCTGGTGGAGCCTTATTAATCTCAACTATGGATGGCGGAGATTTTACGTCCCCTGTGAACGCAGACATAGTCAAAAAATACTTTGCATAAAAGAAACCCGCTGGATACAAAAAGAAAGTCCAAGCAAAAATGGGCATCCCGATGAACCATAAAAAAGAAAAGGTTCGGGCAAAAATTTGGGATAAAAAAAAAAGAAAAAAGAATAAACCCGCAAGGTTGAAAACCTGAAAAGGCAACTTTGGCAAAAAGGGGTATCCTGGTGGATTGAAAACCCGAAAAGGGAGATCTAGGCAAAAGTTAGGGATTTGAAAGCAAGAGGCTACGAGCTGCGTTCGATCTGTGAACACTTTTGATATTTGGAGGTTTCAAAGGAAAGGAATCAGTCCAGCCAGTCTCTTCGAAGGCCAAAACATCTGCAGATAAGCGAGGCATATTGGGTCATAGGTGAATTGAATCATGGTGGATTTCTGTTCCCCACATTGCCGACATATGTATTTTCTTTTATTTCTTTTTTGTAATTACCTCTTTTCAGGAATTGCTTCCGAATGTAAATTCCTATTCACAGGCCAATTCCATTCAATAAAATTTTCATTTCACTCAAAAGCTTTCCTTTTGTGTTTTTACTTTTGCTGTTTTGTTTGTGAAAACGTCCGATATTTTGATAAAACATTGCATGCAAAAATATTAAGATCTCCGAAGCATATCAGAAAACAGTGGAAATTGCTTAGGCAACGGTCGTTATAATGGTAATAGAAGTAGCCTTTTTTGCATATAGAACTTTCTGTTGATTCTGTTTGTAGGGTAACAGGTTTGTCCTTCCCCAGTAGAGCTACTCTCCTCGACATTGAAAAGTTCATCCTCCTCGATAGGTTGTTGTTTTCCCAGCCAGAGTGTCGAGGATTATCCTCTTCAGCAAGTACAGAGGATTAATTCCCAATCTAGAGTTGTGATCGATTCATTACTCTTTCTGCAAGCAGTCAGAAGTTGATGCTGACGCATCCCCATCAAGAGACTTATAGAATATCTTCTTTGGACAAAGATGTTATTTTCCCCGCAGGGCCTGAGCACTCATTCTCCTCAGCTAGTCGACAAATGTTTTCTTCACCAGCAACGGTATGAGTTAATCCCCTCAGATGAGTAAGCTTGATGTTATCCTCTAGCAGGGTGGATGTCAGCATCTACCGTTCCTCAAGCAGGTTTGCTGGTCATGGACGGTACTCCCCAGCAGGGTAAAAGTACTGATATTCCCCGACAGGGTAAAAGTAAAGGCTTCTCCCAACAGCAGGTTGAGTTCGGTAATATCCCCAAACAGGTTTGGAATTATTGCCTTGTCTCCCCAAGCAAAGTTTGATGGTGATCTTCACAGTGGTTTGATCAACAGCGGTTGATATCTCCAGTAGGTCCTAAGTCTAATTGTTATTGGCATTCTTTCAGATCCAGGTAAAAGTCATTGGTAATCCCCAGCAGAGAGAATTTCTCTTTGGGTTCCATCTTCAATATTCGTTTTTATCCATCTCCCACAGAGTGGATCTTCTCTCGGAGTTTTCGTATCCAGCAGAGTTTGTGATCAAGATCTTCCTCAGCAGAGTGAAGTCTTTCTCAGCAGTGTCTCTTATTTCAGAGGACAATTTAGTTTGTCATCCCCAGTGGAGTTGCCTTTGTCTTCAGCATTTATTTTGTTGAGACGTTTCTTTTGCATTGCATAAGCATTCTTGCATGGTATCCTCCCAAACGCGTAGCATTTCCATTTCGTATAGAGCATTACACCATAGGAAAATTCAAACATATGCATTCGAAGCATAAGCCAGGTTAGATAACCTTTACCAGATTTCCTTCCCTAGCAGAAAGTAACAAAATTCAGAAGATGTTGTTTAACACTACACCACAACCAGTGTATTCGTCCTTCTTGTTCTCCTTCCTATACTCCCCCGCAGAGTTGTCTGTTTAGATTTCTCTTTTTCCCCGGCGGAGTCATCTTTGTGGAACTGTCGATTCTACATATTGTTGTTTGAAAGTCTACCTTCAGCATAGTCTTTCTTTGAAAGCCCACCTTCGGCTAGGTCTTTCTTTTTCGAGTCCACCTTCGGCATGGTCTCGTATCCTTCGTTTGAAAGTCTACCTTCGGCATAGTCTTTCTTTGGAAGCCCACCTTCAGCTTGGTCTTTCTTTTTCGAGTCCACCTTCGACATGGTATCGTATCCTTCGTTTGAAAGTCTACCTTCGGCACAGTCTTTCTTTGAAAGTCCACCTTCGGTTTGGTCTTTCTCTTTTCTCGAGTTCACCTTCGGCTGTCCTCACACCCGCTGTTATCTTGTTATCCACAGTAAAGTCTACCTTCGGCATAGTCTTTCTTTGGAAGCCCAACTTCGGCTTGGTCTTTTCTTTTTCTAGTCCACCTTCTGCATGGCCTCGTATCCTTCGTTAGAAAGTCTACCTTCGGCATAGTCTTTCTTTGAAAGCCCACCTTCGGCTTGGTCTTTCTTTTTCGAGTCCACCTTCAGCATGGTCTCGTATCCTTAGTTTGAAAGTCTACCTTCGGCATTGTCTTTCTTTGAAAGCCCACCTTCGGCTTGGTCTCTCTTTTTCGAGTCCACCTTCGGCATGGTCTTGTATCCTTCGTTTGAAAGTCTACCTTCGGCATAGTCTTTCTTTGAAAGCCCACCTTCGGCTTGGTCTTTCTTTTTCGATTCCACCTTCGGCATGGTCTCATATCCTTCATTTGAAAGTCTACCTTCGGCATAGTCTTTCTTTGAAAACCCACCTTCGGCTTGGTCTTTCTTTTTCGAGTCCACCTTCGGCATGGTCTCGTATCCTTCGATTGAAAGTCTACCTTCGGCATATTCTTTCTTTGAAAACCCACCTTCGGCTTGGTCTTTCTTTTTCGAGTCCACCTTCGGCATGGTCTCGTATCCTTCGTTTGAAAGTCTACCTTCGGCATATTCTTTCTTTGGAAGCCCACCTTCGGCTTGGTCTTTCTTTTTCGAGTCCACCTTCGGCATGGTCTCGTATCCTTCGTTTGAAAGTCTACCTTCAGCATAGTTATTCTTTGAAAGCCCACCTTCGGCTTGGTCTTTCTTTTTCGAGTCCACCTTCGGCATGGTCTCGTATCCTTCATTTGAAAGTCTACCTTCGGCATAGTCTTTCTTTGGAAGCCCACCTTCGGCTTGGTATTTCTTTTTCGAGTCCACCTTCGGCATGGTCTCGTATCCTTCGTTTGAAAGTCTACCTTCGGCATAGTATTTCTTTGGAAGCCCACCTTCGGCTTGGTCTTTCTTTTTCGTGTCCACCTTCGGCATGGTCTTGTATCCTTCGTTTGAAAGTCTACCTTGGGCGTAGTCTTTCTTTGAAAACCCACCTTCGGCTTGGTCTTTCTTTTTCGAGTCCACCTTCGGCATGGTCTCGTATGCTTTGTTTGAGAGTTTACCTTTGGCATAGTCTTTCTTCGAAAGCCCACCTTCGGCTTGGTCTTTCTTTTTGAGTCCGCCTTTGACCGTTCTCGTAGTATCCTTATATCCCTAGTTTACTCCGCCTTCGGCCGGTCTGCCTTTCCGAGTTCGCCTTCGGGCGTTCTCGTATTCGTGTTATTTCGTTATCCCCAAGGGTTGCAAATTTCCTGGTTATTTTGGTATTCAATCTCCGTGTATCCCAATTGTTTGAAAGCCGTTGCTTCCATACCCTCGGATCCAAGAAGTTTGAATAGGGGCAGCTGTAACACCTCAAAATTTGCCCTAGTGTTGCTAACCTTTTTGGCTTATACTTCATTTCATTTGCATCGTCATTTCTGCATTTTGCATGTTTCTTTTGGGCATGGGATCAAGGTATTTTCTGGCAGCTCATGGCGTTATTAGCTCCGGCATTATTTTCTGCAAGTATTCAGGGTCGAGCAGATGGTTTTCAAGGTCTTTTGGGAGCTTTTATTTTGTTCATTAGGCGTTTTGATAATCAGAAGCTTCAACAGTCATTTTCTGATCAAGCTATCCTGTATCAGACATTATTAATTCAGCAGGATATTCTGAGGTGTCAGCAGGAATTTGTGTTCTTTTCAGGTGTTACTCAGTAGCAATATTAAGTTTTGAGTTTCAGAGGTTTAACGGGTTCAAAACAGCTATCAGAAGTCACTTTTCCTAGTTTCCCTCCAAAAGGCCCCAAAATTCAAAATTTGAAATGTGTAACCGGTTACAGCGTATGTGCTAACCGATTACTCATTCATTTTCAGCACATTCTCAAGGTTTTTTGAACTGTGTAACCGGTTAGCAGTTATGCTGTAACCGGTACCCTGGGCGCAGTTTGAAAAAAATTAAGTTTGCATCATTAGTGATCATGTGTGGGAAGGATCTAGAATTGATCCAATTTCATCATTTTCCATCCAAAAGTCAAATTCTCTCCATCATCCTTCTACTCAAATTCCTCATTTTCTTTTCCTAATTCATTTTTCACCCCAATTTCCACCCACTTAACCTCACTCCAAACCCAAACTTAACTCCTAATCTAGGGGTTATTTAAACCAATTCATTCCAAACCTCTCTACCCTAGATCATTTTTCACTCTCATTTTTCAGAATTTTGCTCTCAATTCTCTCTCACTTTTTCACTCTTAACCTCCATTTTCAACCACACTCTAAGCTCTTTTTCAAAGATTAACAAGTTCTTCATTGGAACTTGTTAATTCTTGAGCTAAAGCTTCTCATCATCACTACATTTATGCTTTTCAACTTGGATTTTCGTTTGGATCTAGTTCGGATTTTTCAGAAGTGATTTTTGGAAGTGGTTTTGGAGTTTTGGTTGCTTACTGCTTGGATCTTCAACTTTTGAGTGCAAGGAGCTTGTGGATCTTGGATTTCTCTACTTGGATTCATCAAATTCTGTTTACAAGACTCACCAAAGCAAATCTCAGCTTTGTAGGTTGGTTAATTTCAGATCCATACTCATTTTAGCTTAATTGCAACTTTCACAATGTAGATCCATGATTTTTGGTGTGTTTTGATTCATTTGTGTGAATTTAATTGTGGATGTTGTTGATTATTGGATTTAAATGATGTTTGAATGATGTTTCTGAACTTGATTTTCGTGCATTGTTGATTACATGATCATTGAACATGATTACATAAGTGATTTGCTACTGAAAAGTGCTTTTGAAACTGATTTTTTTACCACTGTCCCAGAGTAACCGGTTAGCAGTTATACTGTAACCGGTTACACTGTGAATTTTCAGCGTAATTTGTGCAATTTTGAAGTGTGTAACCGGTTAGCAGTTATACTGTAACCGGTTACCACTGAAGCAGAACTTGATTTTCTTGCATTTTCTTGGTTGTTTGGGATCCTTTTCATGTCTAAACTTTATGGATTAATTTGATGATGATTTATGGATCATTCTTGAGTTATTGCACCTCACACTATTGCATGAACACAATTTTCCGACACGCGATTCTTGATTTTCATCGATAAATGTTTATGTTTGCATTGTTGACTAATTGATGCGGCAAACAAGATGCACACACATTTGAATCGTGTTAATTCTTGGTTAATGCTCCACTTGCTGGACATATGATGCATGATTGTTGTTTGCTTCCGTAGTTGCTTATGCATGATGTTTTGATCGATGTTTGATTTGTGCAACTTTGTTGAGTAATTGTTCTTGAATTGTTAGCATGATCATGTTATTCATTCTTGATGCTTTCAACCTTTATGTTTGGTTTGTCGTTGCTTTGTGTGTCTATTTGCAATCATTGCTTGTATGAGTATTTTGTTTTCAAATGCATGGTGTGCTGTCCCATTTTCCACTACTATTTTATTTCATGTGCGCTGTTGTATGTGATGCTGTTTGACCTTTTACACCTGTTTTGTGTGCTGAGCATGGGCAGTTGAATGCTATTTGGTGTGTTTCCTGGTTTTTAACTGCTGTATTGGTGCAGATGCGCTGTTGTAGCTGCTGTTTTTGCTCGCCTTTTCTTCTTCTTCTCTTTCACTCCTACTTTTCCTGCAGATCTCAAGACTTGTTTAAGTCTTGGATTCACTCCCTTAGAGCTACCTAGTACAACTTAATTTTTGATTAAGCTTGGAGTAGGATTAGCGTTAAGCTCCCCTTTGCATGTTAACTTAGGTACACATTTCCCTTTCAACCTCAACTATAGGGCCACCTTTGCATGACAACATTAGGAACATTTAGTTTCCCCTTAGTGTTTTCTTTGAGTCTTCTCTACTCATCTCATAACACTTCTAAAACACTTAATAAATATAATGAATATTGCGCTCGAGCCTTAAGTGTAGGAAATGAAGAACGAGGGGTCCCCCCTCCTCTTCTAGAGTGTTTAGCATACGTCCCATTTGGGGGCGACCATGCGATTCACTCGTTCCCGCATGGTAGACTTTAGTGCAATGTAAGTTACGAACTAACTTCAATCCACTTCTGTCTAAAAAACACAAAAACAAACTCAAACCTTTTTCATCCTTCGGGATCGTTAAGTTCAAATCATTTTCAAAAAGGGCACGTTACTTTCGCCTCGTCACAAACAGGCATTGACCCTAACTGTCGGATGCGAATCTAACGTCGCTCATAAAAGACACTAACCGACCTCGTTAGGTCGAACTACGACTGCTCTTATTTCCTCTTTCTCGTCCGATTGAGGATACGTAGGCACAAGACGGCGATGTCTTGGCGAGCAACCTCCCCCCTTTAGTTCGTGTCTGAACTACGTTGACTCTGACTTTCCCATTGCACGAGGGAGTACGTAGGCATAGGACGGGCAATGTCCTATCGAGTCACTTCTTTTTCTTTTCTTCTTCATTCCTTCATTCCTTTCCGTTCCCATTCCTTCTCGTTTCCAGTAGCAGTGGAGCTCCAGATGACGACACCCTTTAATCGAGACAACAAGCGTGGATCCCATCGAGTACGTTGGGCGTGTGGGGTGCTAACACCTTCCCCTCGCGTAACTGACTCCCTTACCCGTATCTCTTGGTCGCGAGACCATGCTCTTTTCCTTCCCTCAGGTTTACGGAGTGTTTCCTTTCCCTCTCTTGGGATAAATACACATTGCTGGCGACTCTATTTTCCGCGCCACTTTCGCGTTTGTACCATGGATGCAAATCCTCGGGAGCGACACTCACACATAACAACATTAGTTGCACAAAATTGTTCATACAAATATTTATCTGTTATCATCAAAACTTAGAGATAATATTGCAGAACCAAATCTTGTTCTCACATAATGATCCATTGGAACCTCTATTTATAGGTGATCAACTCTTGTCTTGGAGGAATAGTGAATGGCTGCTGGATCAGATCACCTTCAAAGGGATTGGTTGGACATAAATGCCTCTTGCATTAGGTGTAACAGCTGCTCCAAATAGATCAGCTATGCTTTGACTGAAATCTTATTCCTCAGTCATTTTAATTGTTGTTTAATCAGAGAACTTGACTGAGGAGAGTGAGAATCTTGACAATGCACTATTCCACATTAATGCCCTTTGAATTCAAGACAAAATGTGCCAAAATCCATGAACTTCAAGTTGGAAGATTCCTTTGCTTTGTGACTCAGCTTTGTAGGTTGGATCAGATGCATTGTGAATGGTTTGAGTACATGTGGCATAATGATCCTTGGTTTTGATTCAGAAATCGTGTGTGGCAAGCAAACATGCAAACTGATTTTTCCAAAATAGCTTGTAGCAGCATGACTTTGGGCATGGATTCCTCTTAGCTCAAGTTGAATCAATTCATGCTGAGAGGTTCTTTGGATTCTTAGAAACATATGCAACAACATTGATGTTTACCTTTAGACTTGATTCAGCTTGCAACTATGTGAAAAGATCTCACAAGTTTTGGTGTTTTCAACAAAATCTGCCTTGGCCAGAATTTTTCTAAGTGTTGGAAAATGATGTATTTTCATGTTTTAGCCATTTTGGCTCAATCATAACTCAGAATCCACAATGAATTGGAGTGAGGTGTAGTTGGAGCTTTTGTAGAGGGTAATGAGAGCTACAAATCTAGCTTTGGATGGGGAAAAATGGCCTTGTGGTTTAGGAGTTATGATCCTCCAAAGTTGGTACCCTAGCCACTTTGTTTCATAACTTAGAAAAATTTCTAAGTTTTTATGGTTACCCCTTTTGCAAGTTATCCCACTTTTCTTGATTTTTCTTGATGAATTATGATTCCAATCACATATTAGCATCATTTTAGGGTTAAAAAACCATTTTTATGAAAAATATCAAAAAGTCAAAGTTTGACTTTTGTTCACAGTTGACTTTTTATCAGATGAATTCCAAACTGTGCAATCCTTTAGGAAATCATGTCCTTGACCTAAATCAAATTTGATGGACATGTTCCATGGGTGTTATAGGGTATATTGATTCATGTCCTAGGGTTTGGGAGCATGTCCTGGTCAAAAGTCAAAGATACATTTGACTTTTCTTGCAAAACCCTAACTGTGGTTCAGATGAAATTGAAACTTATGAGTCAAGCTTCTTGGATCAAGCCATTATTGCAAATGGATCAATGTAGTGCATTAGAGACCCTCAAATCCTCTCTTGAGGTCTTGGCTCATGTTTTGTCCCAAAAGTCAACTTATGGGTGAATTAGGTCAAGAAACCCTAATTCCTGATTTTTGGTGAATGCATCCCCTTAGGCTAAATTGACTTGATGATGGGGTTCATGATATTCCTTGGAGCATCATAGGTTATGCCTGGAAGCATTGGCTCATGCCTAAAGGAAACTTTCCATCTGGAGGCCCTAGTCGACCAAACCCTAATTTGGTGACTCTAGTGATCTTGAGGCTTAATCCACTTGGAATGTTGCAGCCTTGTGCTTAATCCTTGATGTGGGAGTCCTCTTAATCCATTGTGGATGTTTGAGAGGCTAGACAAGTTGAAGATCATGTCATTCCTTGATTGATCCTTTGTCTAAGAGCTCTGAGAGTGCCTGGAACCCTAATTATTGTTTGTAGTGAAGGCTCGCCCATCTTTGGGGAGACTAATGAGGCATGATGGTCCATCCATATTGTGATGATGATTTGCACAATGAAGGGAAATCTTAGTGGTCAAAATTTGGGGTATGACACTCATCGACAGTGCTTGGAACTGAGTCCCAACAACCTCCTCGGGTTCTACACAAGTTGATAATGACAAGTTGCTCACTAGCAAGGCTTGTTCTCCACAAACCGTGACAAGTTGGCCGTTCTGGACGAACTTTAGCATTTGGTGGAGGGTCGAAATGACCGCCCTAGCCTGATGTATCCAAGGTCTTCCTAATAAACAACTGTATGTTACCCGGATGTCCATGACCTGGAAAGTGACTTGGAAAGTGTGAGGAACAATAGTTATGGGAAGGTCGACTTCGCCGATAACCATTTTTCTGGATCCGTCAAATGCTTTGACGACGACCTCGCTGGTTCTCATCGAAGGTCCTTTGAATGATAATTTCATCAAAGTGGACTTCGGCATAACATTCAGGGCTGACCCTGTGTCTACCAGTACGCTGGCTAAAGCATCATCCTGACAGTTGACTGTAATGTTAAGCGCCATGTTATGACGGCGACCTTCTTCAGGTAATTCCTCATCACTAAATCCCAAGTTATTGCAGGAAGTGATGTTAGATACAATGCTATCGAACTGTCTGATTGTTACATCCTGTTCTACAAAGGCCTGCTCCAAGACATTCTGTAGAGCCTCCCCGTGGGCTTCAGAACTGAGTAAAAGTGATAGCACAGAGATCTTCGAAGGAGTTTGTAACTATTGATCAACAATTTTATATTCACTCTTTTGGATGAGCTTCAGCATCTCATCATTGTTTTTCGAAAGGTAGGGATTACTGGATTGACCGACTGGTGGATCGGGAACTTCTGTCTGTGGTTCCTTTTCTTTGATGGGTTCTCCAACTCCTCTGTTGAAGATTCTACCACTCGGTGTTACTCGACTGATGTCTGCAATATTCACGACGGAGGGTAACGAAATTTCCTTTCCAATCTCAATTGTTGTTACACCGTATTTGTAAGGGATAGCGTTAGTTGATTCATACGGTAGCGGTCCCAGTAGATAGATGACTATGGGAGCCTTCTGATTTTTCTGACCATCGTAAGTAATTTCGATCCATTCCCGGTTGGGAACTCTCGATTCGTCAAGTAGAGGGATAATGGTACAAACATCCCTAGTCCTCTGATAATTAGAGATTATGACAACGTCCTCGATTTGATCAGCGAAGTAGTTGACTGATCCAGAACTTGACCATGGTTGAATCTTTTTGCGGTCCAACTGACTTTGAAGGGCTGCTTGCATGAGGTAGCATCCTTGATTATCCATTGAGAAAACTCCACACCACTCATAGTTGTGTAGTGGCACCTGGCCACGTCCGCTTTGAATACAGTGTAACCTTACTAGATCTGTTTCCATCGACCGAACATCCTGACTTTGATATCTAGTAGGATTCCCGTTAGTGATACTGATTTGCTGGGTGTCTTCATCCATATAGATTGGAAGCCACCAGTGGTTCAACAAGTGCTGAAGTGTTTCCTGGACAAGGGCACAACCCTGATCGTCTTCGCAACCCGCTTTACAGCCCTGATAATCATGTGATACCAGGAACCCGAGCCGGACCTGTTTAGCATGTAACTCCACCAGGCTGGTATTCATCAAGCGAATATCGAAGATTTGAATATGTTGAATTGATAATGATTCCTATCATGGTAGTCTTGAATCCATCCAAGATCCATCTGACGCTGGAGGGCCTCTTGTACAAAAGAGCATCCCTGTTTGTTTACCGAGCAAGTCAGGCAGGAATTATAATCGTGACGTGGCAGATTATGATACTGGCTTTGCCTTGAGTGCATTGCCCCCAAGTTGACATTCATCCCACGGATATCCTGGTTTTGAATGATGTTGGAATTCGTATAAACCATGTTAACTCCAAGAACTCGGTGCTCTTGGATCCATCCGAGATCCATCTGTTCCTGTAGAGCTGATTGCACCACAGAACATCCTTGATTGCTTTTAGAGCAGATATCACACCGGTGATAATTATGAGGTGGCACATGGCCATATCCACTCTGTCTACAATGCATCTTAACCAAGTTGGCCCTCAATAAGAGTACATCGTGAATTTGATAGGTGTTGTTAGACTCTCCCTCTATCAAATTGACTGTAGCCTTCTCGTGTTGAGGCAGTGGGTTCATGAGAACATTCGGATTCGTATCTCTGAAAGATAAGACCCCGCTCCTAACAAGCTTTTGCACGTAGGATTTGAAACTGAGATAGTTTTCTATGTTATGCCCTGGTCCTCCTTGATGGTAAGGGCAAGTCTGATCCACATTAAACCAAAAAGGTGGATTTTCCGATACTGTAAGAGGAGACCTGGTTTGGACGTGCCCCTTGGCCAGTAGTAACAGAAATAGTTCTGCGTACAATACGGGTATAGGATCAAATCCTGGTGGCCGCGTTGTACGATTGTTGTTGTATTGAGGATGAGCCTGCTGAAGAGGCTGTAGTGTCCTTTGCTGAAATTGTTGCGACTGCGGTTGGCTTTGAGCAACCTGAGGTTGATACGTAGAAACAGGCGCGGGGTTGATAGCAGGAGTTACAGCTGCTACTGGTTGGTACCATCGCCTTTGCTTTCCGAGAGAGATATTCCCAATATCTTGCTCCTTTTTCTTAGCGAGAGCACTACCATATTTTTTAGTACCGCCTGTCGACCCAGTGTCTTTGACTAGACGTCCTTCTCGAACGGCTTCCTCGAGACGCACTCCCATACCGACCATTTCGGTGAAGTCGCTGGGCGCACTGGCAACTATTCTGTCATAGTAAAATGAGCTCAAGGTCTTTAAGAAAATCTTTGTCATCTCTTTTTCCATAAGAGGTGGACAAATTTGAGCGGCAATTTCACGCAATCTCTGAGCGTATTCCTTAAAGGTTTCCTTATCCTATTGCGACATTGATCTGAGTTGATCTCTATCTGGTGCCATGTCCAAATTGTATTTATATTGTTGGACTAAGGCAGTGCCAAAATCTCTGAAAGTGCTAATCGTAGCGCGGTTTAAACCCATGTACCATTTTAATGCGGCACTAGTTAAACTATCCTGAAAGTAGTGAATCAGTAGATCTTGGTTCTCTGTCTGAGCTGACATTCGCCGAGCGTACATCACCAAATGGCTTTGAGGGCAAGAGTAACCCTTGTATTTTTCAAAATCGGGTACTTGGAACTTGTGAGGGAATTTCACATTGCGGACCTAACAAAGGTCTGCGGCGTCCTTTCCATATAGATCCTGACCGCGAGGAGCCTGCAGTTCTTTCTGTATCTCCAGGAATTGTTCTTGGAATTCATTCATTCTGTCGATCATGCTGTTATTTCCACCAGAAGGTATCTGTCGAATATGTCCTTCCGGGACACTGTGCACCACAGGGGGTGGTATCGTTACTACGGAAGTGAATCATGGCGCTTCCTGAAGTTTGTAACCTTTAGGAGTCTTCATTATGCCTCTGGCATCCTCGCTTTCCCAAAGTTTGTAACCTTCAGGCCCAGCGGCTTGTACTATGATTCCCTGATCTTCAGTGATCGGCGGAACATATCCTTCCGGGATATAGTTAACAGGCATGCCCCAGGGATGATCTTTTGGCATTTGATACCTAGGATCATACTTCTCCACTATGGGCGTTGAGGTGATCTCTGAGATCACAGTTCTTTGTAGCTGAGCTTCTGCCATGGCTTGCATGTCGTTACGAAGCTTTCTCATATCCTCTCTTAGAGCGTCGATATCTTCTTTCAACTGGCCCGAGTATTGTACGAATGAGACAGTTTTACTCTAGAACCGAGACACAAACATGAGATTCGTAGGTAAGAAGAATATGTGACGTGAGAATGATGTAAGCAATGATTATATTAATTATTTTTTTTCTGGTTCAATCAAAATAAACTTTGACAATTAGATTGCAAATATCAAACAGTGGGGACACCCCCATTTTATTGAATTCAAAGGATTGCGGAAATGGAAATACAGTAAATTACAAGGTGCGGAAATAGAAACCGAGTCCTCTCTGAGGAGAACTCAGGTGCTGATTCTGGTACTTTTCTTTTCTTGGACCGGGGCTCATGGGCCGTTGCCGGGTTTTCATTCCTTTGCCAAGTGAAAGGAGCGAGCAAATTCCTTTGGTCATCCTGATTTTCTACAGCATGTTGCTCCAAAATCTCAATTAGAGCATCCTTATCTTTCAGCAGTTGCTATATTTTGGTACACTCCACATTGAGAATGCGATACTTGTTCTTCCAAGACCTCCTCTCCTGTTGAACTTTGTTGAGAGTAACCTGAAGTTTTTCCATTTCAGTCATGAAGTACATGACAGATTCCCTTGGCGGAAGAACTCTGTGACGAGGATAAGGCATCTTTAGCTTGAGAGCTCTAGTTTGTACCCAGTGGAGATAAGGCTCCACCGAGACACAGTCCGGTTTTCCTAGAGACTCTCGTCCTTTTTTATGAACATGTTTCCAAGCATGCACTATTTCCATCTTTAGTGCCCTGTCATTTTCTCCTTCCTTGAAGAAAAAACCTTTCAGATGAGCATTACGCGGGACATGCCTCATCGGGTATCCAAATTGACGATGAACTAAAACTGGATGGTAATTGATTCCTCCCTTAGTTCCTGTGAGGGGTACACTGGGGAAGTTTCCACAACGGTCAATGATCCTGATCCCGTCATAGATTTGATTGTACCAATCGATGTCAGAGTTGGTAAAAGACATGATTTTCTGCGACCAACGTAAGGCACTCTTATGATCCCAAAAAGTAGCAGACTTAAGCAAATGGGAGATAAACCATTTATATAGCAGGGGTACACAACACGTGATCATTCCTCCGCTGTATAAATTCCTTAAGTGTACAGAATAATACACATCCGCGAGTAAGATCGGTACAGCGTTTCCAATGAGAAAAACCTTAATGGCGTTGATATCGACGAAGTTATCAATGTTGGGAAACAGAAATAACCCGTAGATGAGCAAAACAAAGATGCTCTCGAAAGCAGTCACGTTCCCTTTACTAGCAAAGTACAGAGCCTTCTTTACCAGAAACTTGGCTGGTAAACCTGGGATTCCTCCCTTGGTGGTCAGGTGAGTCTTGACTTCTGAGTCATCCAAATAAATTGCTTTTGCAATGGTCTGATCCTTTGGAATTTCTTCCAGTCCAGAAAAGGGAGCTTGATCAGTAATGGGTAGATCAATCAGATGAGAATATTCCTCCAGCGTTGGTGCGAACTGGTAATCCGGGAATGTGAAACAGTGATAGACCGGATCATAAAACTGAATGAGTGCCTCTAGGATTCCCTCAATTACATGAACCCTTAACAGAGTTAGCAGACCTCCGTACTTGGCTCTGAAAGCGTCAGGGTTAGTGATCATCCTTGCTAATCCTCTCAAATCCCCTAGTTTTGGAACCTTGAAGGTATACTTGTGAGTTTTTCTTCTACCGAAATCCATTAGCGCAACCCTTTTCTCTCTGACATTTGCAATCATTGTCTTAGTTTAATTTGAAAAAGAGAGACGAGAAGAGAAAATTTTTTTTGTTTAATGTTTTTTTTTTAAATGAAAGCATGAATGCAGCACACAAAAACATAGAAAAAACATGGGGTCAAAGGGTCGGTGTCATGAAGTCAATGCTCTACCCATCCCAAAGGTTTATACTAGTGATTTTTGTACATGTCTCTCAAAATCATTGATTCTTGTCAAGATAACATCAGCGGGCTGGGAACCATGCTAGGTGATGTATTTTGAAGAATCTCAGAAGAGGGTAGTATCGCGTGACAACTATTTTCGATAGCTTCCGCACTACTGAAAGAGGTTTTTCCTAGGTGTATACTCAATCTTTCCACATGCGACATCACACGCATAACCATTAGTAGAAAAATAAACACAGATATCAATTAGGAAAAATAGTATATATATTTGTCCTAGCGTCCTAGACTTTTTAAGAGCTATGAATCCTATGATCCTAACAGAAAATGGCTCCCAGGTGGAGGTGCCATTCTGTGGTACCTTCCTAACTTAAAGGTTTTGACCTAAGATCCTAGTGAGGGCCGATTCTAGCAATAATAACATTCCCCGATGGAACTGTCACTCGGTGATACCTTGTGAACCAAAGGACTGGTCTTAAGAGAAGGTTTCAACCAGAGAGATAAGAGAGACAAGATTCCTTTGTTTGGCCCCACGGTGGGCGCCATTTTTCTGTGGCGGCCACCGCCATGAAAATGACTTGTTCAAGGTTTTCACCTTAAATTGTAAGAAAGAAAGATAAGAATCGGCCCCATGGTGGGCGCCATTTTTCTGTAGCGAGCGATTTTGGACATGGTTCTTAAGCACTGTCGCTCCGGGGTACTACAGGTCGATTCATTTTTTATCCTACTGAAGCTGATCAAGGAAGGGAAATAGATGTCTCCAACTAACCCTGCTTGCATACTAAGGTTAAACAGTCAAAACTGTTGGTTTACAGATGCGGTTTTAGTTTATGGGTCTCTCTCTGCTTATTTTGTTCACAACGAATTACCAGGACTGTTCATGGGGAATTTGTTAGGATACTGTGCTAGATTGGCTGGAGGTAGGGGACTTTGGAGGCTAAAGGTGATCGACTCAACAAGAGAGTCTTTTTATACTCAACAAGAGAGTGATTTGTATCTCGTACGAAGCCCGAGATAGAGGCTAAAAATGTTTGACTCAACAAGAGAGTCTTTTATACTCAACAAGAGAGTGTTTTTATATGTGTCTTGTACGAAGCCCAAGACAGAGGCTAAAAGGGTTTGACTCAACAAGAGAGTCTTTTATACTCACCAAGAGAGTGATTTGTATCTCGTACGAAGCCCGAGATGGAGGCTAAAGGTGGTCGACTCAACAAGAGAGTCTTTTTATACACAACAAGAGAGTGATTTGTATCTTGTACGAAGCCTGAGATAGAGGCTAAAAATGTATGACTCAACAAGAGAGTCTTTATACTCAACAAGAGAGTGTTTTTATATGTGTCTTGTACGAAGCCCAAGACGGAGGCTAAAAGGGTTTGACTCAACAAGAGAGTCTTTTATACTCACCAAGAGAGTGTTTTGTATCGCGTACAAAGCCCGAGATGAAGGCTAAAAATGTTTGACTCAACAAGAGAGTCTTTTATACTCAACAAGAGAGTGTTTTGTATCTCGTACAAAGCCCGAGATGGAGGCTAAAAGAGGATTGACTCAACAAGAGAGTCTTTTATACTAAACAAAAGAGTGTTTTGTATCTCGTACAAAGCCCGAGATAGAGGCTAAAAATGTTTGACTCAACAAGAGTGTCTTTTATACTCAACAAGAGAGTGTTTTGGTATCTCGTCCAAAGCCCGAGATGGAGGCTAAAAGAGGATTGACTCAACAAGAGAGTTTTTTATACTCAACAAGATAGTGTTTTGTATCTCGTACAAAGCCCGAGATGAAGGCTGCAAAGGTTAACTCTGCTGGGGAGAATCATTGTACAAAGCCTAAGAGGAGGCTAGGGTTACTGTTTCAGTTGAGTGACAGGTCCAGTATGTTGGTTAAAAGAGAAAATCAGTTCTTATATGGGTAATGTTGTACTAATGTATTTGATCTGAGGACCGGGATTATTTCCTGTTCTTTAAGGAAGCGGGGAATCCGAAGGGTATTGAGACTGCCCAAGTCTACGGGTGTTTTTTCCTATTTTTGAAAGGAACTTGAGAATGTCTTCGAGACTCAAGGAGGTTAGACTGTCCAGGTCTAGAGTTTTATCTTTTGTATTATGCTTAAGAGAAATTAAGAGACAGTACGTTCGCGGTAGAAAGATCTAGACTCTTTGAAAGACTATTCTATTAAGATGACTAATTTCTGTTCCTATACCTTTAAGAGGTCGTCGGGACAATTTGTACGAAGCCCTAGAGGAGGAGAGAAAAGCTTTTAAGAAGCCGAAGGGACAATTTGTACGAAGCCCAAGAGGAGGCTATCTTCCCGGGGGATGAATCATTATACGAAGCCTAAGAGGAGGCTGTCAAAACTTCTAAGAAGTCGACGGGTCCTTGTACAACGCCCAAGAGGAAGTGGGGATGCTTTTAGGAAGCCTATGGGTCCTTGCACTAAGCCCAAGAGGAGGCTGATGAACAGTTCCAGAAGGGGTTTCACTTGGAATATTGGCCTTCTGTATATGAACTGTTTCAAGGGGGAGATTTCTTAGATCTAGTTATCTAAAATTGTTGTAAAAGAAAATTCTCACGGTTTAGGTTATGTTGAAATATTTGATAGAATGTCGGATGTAAGGAGACGAGGTTTTGTCTTAGTTCTAGACGTAGTTGCTGGGGAAACTCTAAATATCTATACTAGTATAACACAGTCGATATGAGTTTATGAAAGAAGACTTACAGTGAAACAGCCCCGTAATACAGTTATATACATATGAAAGCAGTAAATGAAAGCGGGTAAACACTTACTAGGTTGTAGAGCTTCCATGCTGTTTGGTTAGTTTGTTCAACAAAGAAAGCTTTGATAACAATATTATATTCAAAATCAAAGGAGAAAGTGTTTTTGAAAGGAAAATTGGGGCTTACAGCTCAAGGAGAGGCCCAGGGTTTTATCAGTGATCGCACTGTCGTTTTGTACAGGGACTTATACAAGTGACTGAGGCCCGAGAAAGGTTTTCTGTACAAGGGGATGGGTCTTACACTCTCTCAAGAGGTCCAAAAATGATTGAAAGAAAAAGAAATGGGGCTTATAACACGAGGGTAGGCCCAGATGATTTGATTTTTTGAACTGGCGATCGCGCCGAGCTTTTCTTTTAACGCAGAGGGACTTATAGAATATCTGAGGACCAAAGATTGTTTTGGTTAAAAGGGGATTGGGTCTTACACTCTATTAGAGGCCCAAAAATGATTTTTTTACAAGTGATGGGGATTACAGGTCAAGGAGAGGCCCCGATGATTTTTGTTTTGAAATGGCGATTGCACCGAGATTTTTGAAAACGCAATGGGTCTTATACAATGACCGAGGCCCAAAAGTTTTGGTTTTCAAAGGGGTTGGGTCTTACACTCTAATAGAGGCCCATGAGTGTTTGTTTATGTGAAAATCAAAGAAACCCTAAATATGTTTTCTTTTAAAAGTAAATATTTAAAGAAAATCAAATGAAAATGGTAAAAATACCAAATAAGTTTGAATAAACCACTTGTGATTTTTGTTTAAGGTTTGAAAAATGAGGGTTTTATCACAAGGTGAATTAAAACTCATTTAGTTTTGATTTTCAAGGTAAATATTCACTTTTTAAATGTTTAAAAAGCAATTAAAAATGAATTTATTCACAAAAATACTAATTATATTAAATAACTAATATAAATTTGATTTTTTTGTGGAATAAAATATTTCAACATTTTTGTGATTTTTTGCAAAAAGAACCAATAAAAAATAATTAAAATTGAGGGATTTATTAATTTTTCACATCATTAACAAAATAATATGAAAAATAAGAAAAATAGGAAAAAGTGATAAAAAAGAGGTCTGGGTGAGGGGGATTCGAACCCCAGACCTCTCGCTTGCAAATACACACAAAACAGCTGATCGACCACTGGGGCGCAATGCCAATTCATTAATAACATGGCAAGGCAAAAATATAAGGCAAACTTGGTTGGTTTCTCAAGCAAGGCGCCATGGCCATCTTCAACCTCAAGCTCAAATGTGTAAAGCCCTCTAACTCACTCATTTCTCAACCATTTGACATGATTCAAATACCAAACTCATGCATTTTTTCACAAGGATCACGATGGCAATATTTGATTTCATTTATTTTCAGTGTATAGCAAGTTATATCAACATGACCGTATGAACCCTAATTTTGCAAAAGCAATCGTGCTGACATGGTTGTGAGGGCTATGATCAAATTTTTTGAGGGGAAACACTCAACATATGATGGCAAGCAATTGGCAAAAATATCATGCGAGGAAATATGCATGGATCATGAAGATGTAGTTTTGAGGCTTACCTTGATGCAAGCTGAAATGGAACTCTGCACAAACTGTGTTCTAGATGTGATTTAATGATCCCTACAGCTTCAATTGATGTTGTGTGGAGTGTTACAAGCTTTGGAACACTTTGAAAACCTTTGGATCAAGTTGGAGGACTCCAGCTGCATAATTGAGGCATAATGGCTTGGTTGAAGAGTGATTTTGAGCTAGAGGTGTTCACTTGGTGTTTAAGTGTTTGGACACCTCAAATACATCATATGTGATGTGTTTGAGCAATTGGAATGGATTGCTTAAGGCTGCAACTCAAAACCCGATGGTGGTTGCTCAAAAACAAAGAAAATTGGTACTTAAGAGAGAATGAGAGAAAGCAGTGTTGTAAATTGCTTTGGTATGATTTGAATGATCCATTGGAACCTCTATTTATAGGTGATCAATTCTTGTCTTGGAGGAATAGTGAATGGCTGCTGGATCAGATCACATTCAAAGGCTTTGGCTTGGTGGCATTTCTTATCATGCAAATTCACATTCTTCATATGTTTTTATTGTTGTTTAATCAGAGAACTTGACTGAGTAAAGTGGCTTTGTTGAAAGTACCTTGTTTCACATAAATGCCTTTGAATCAAGGCATAATGTGCCAAAATGCATTAATCTTAAATTGGAAGATCCCTTAGCTTTTTGACTTAGCTTTAACAGTTGGATCAGTTGGATTAGGATCAGATTGGATGATTGTGACATAGAGATCCTTGGTCTTGAATCAGAAATCGTGTAAAGAAAGCAAAAGTGCAAACTGATTTTTCTAAAACAGTTGCAGCAACATGGCTTTGGGCATGGATTTCTCTTGGCTCAAGTTGAATAAATTCATGCTGATAAGCTCTTTGAATTCTTAGCAACATATGCAACAACATTGATGTTTACTATTGGACTTGATTCAGCTTGCAACTATGTGAAAAAATCTCACAAGTTTTGGTGTTTCCAACAAAATCTGTCTTGGACAGAATTTTTTCTAAGTGTTGGAAAAGTTGTACTTTCATGTTTTTAGTGATTTTGATCCAACCATAACTTAGAATCCATAATGAATTGGAGTGAGTTGTAGTTGAAGCTTTTGTATAGGGCCATGAGAGCTACAAATCCAGCTTTGGATGGGGAAAATGGCCTTGTGGTTTAGGAGTTATGGTCCTCCAAAGTTGGTACCCTAGCCACTTTATTCCATAACTTAGAAAAATTTCTAAGTTTTTTATGGTTACCCCTTTTACAAGTTATCCCACTTTTCTTGATTTTTCATGATGAATGATGATTCAAATCACACATTAACATCATTTTAGGGTTAAAAAACCATAATTGTAAAAAATCACAAAAAGTCAAAGTTTGACTTTTGTGCACAGTTGACTTTTTATCAAATGAATTCCAAACTGTGCGATCCTCTATGAAATCAAGTCCTTGACCTATATCAAACTTGATGGATTGATTTCATAGGTGTCATAGGGTGTATTGGATCATGTCCTAGGGTTTGGGAGCATGCCCTGGTCAAAAGTCAAAGATACAGTTGACTTTTCTCGCGAAACCCTAACTGTGGTTCAGATGAAGTTGAAATTTGTTGCTCAAGCTTCTTGGATCAATCCATTATTGCAAATGGATCAATGTGGTTTATTAGGGACCCTCAAATCCTCTCTTGAGGTCTTGGCTCATGTTTTGTCCCAAAAGTCAACTTAGGGGTGAATTAGGTCAAGAAACCCTAATTCGTGATTTTTTATGAATGCCTCCCTTGAGGTAAAATTGACTTGATGATTGGGTTTATGTTGTCCCTTAGAGCATCATAGGTTATGCTTTGAAGCATTGGCTCATGCCCAGAGGAAAACTTCTATCTGGAAGCCCTGGTCGACCAAACCCTAATTTGGTGATATCGTCGATCTTAAGGCTTGATCCACCTAGAAGGGAGAAGCCTTGTGCTTAATCCTTGAAGTGGGAGTCCTCTTGATCCTTTGTGGATGTTTGAGAGGTTAGACAAGTTGAAGATCATGTCATTTCTGGATTGATCCTTTGTCTAAGAGCTCTGAGAGGGCTTGAAACCCTAAGTCTGATTGTAGTGGATGCTCACCCATCTTTGGGGAGACTAATGGTTCATCCATATTATGATGATGATTTGCACAATGATGGGAAATCTTAGTGGTCAAAATTTAGGGTATGACAGATGCCCCTATTTAATCTTCTTGGACCCGAAGGTGTGAATGGCGAAGGTATTTGGGTATTCGGGGTGCAAGAGGATTAAATATCGGAATACCCGAAATTTTGATGGTGGTTATGAATGGCAGTTCGCGCATCCTTCCTCTTTTGCTAAGCAATAAAGTTTAGAAAAGGTAAACTTCCCCTCGATCCTGGTTTTCTACCAAGGAACAGGTCTCAGTTTCTGA
The DNA here is from genome assembly GCA_022829125.1 of Lathyrus tuberosus. Classification (NCBI taxonomy): domain Eukaryota; kingdom Viridiplantae; phylum Streptophyta; class Magnoliopsida; order Fabales; family Fabaceae; genus Lathyrus; species Lathyrus tuberosus. The sequence continues at coordinate 2,643,947 of JALAZF010000344.1, read as the reverse complement.
AATAAACTTCCCCTCGATCTTGGTTTCCTACCAAGGAACTGGTCTCAGTTTCTGATATAAACCTCCCCTCGATCCTGGTTTCCTACCAAGGATCTGGTCTTGGTTTCCGATATAAACCTCCCCTCGATCCTGGTTTCCTACCAAGGAACTGGTCTTAGTTTTCGAATTAAACTTCCCCTCGATCCGGGTTTCCAACCAAGGAACCGGTCTCAGTTTCCGATATAAACCTCCCCTCGATCCTGGTTTCCTACCAAGGAATTGGTCTTGGTTTCCGATATAAACCTCCCCTCGATCCTGGTTTTCTACCAAGGATGTGGTCTTGGTTTCTTTTGTCAATAAACTTTATTGACAAGGGATGCTATTTGTAGCGATTCTCCTCAAACTTCTCGCCAAATTTTCCTAGGGAGATGCCATTTGATGGAAAAAGTTTTGATGTCAGACTTGCTGGGGAACCCGTCTGTCTGAATGGTGGAGGTGTACAAACTTCTCTGTTTGGAGACGCCATTTGTCGACTCTACTGGGGAAAACGAGTCTCTTTGAGAGACTGTTTCTTGCTTGGGGTATTTCATCGTACTTTTTTCGGAGAACTTCTCGGAGAAATGCAATATGACGTGATCCAATTTTGAGGTGCCGATGACTTTGTTGACATTGACATTCTGGAGAGAAGGACCAATGTGTTGCTGAAAGTCTTTAGTTGAGAGGCTTTCTCTAGGGATTTTCCTTAATCCGGGAAAGCAAGACATCATCTTCAATGGAGAAGAATGATGCTGGCTGAGGGTTCTCTAATTTTTCAGAGGTTCAAGTTATCAAAGTGGTCAAGGGCCGACTTTATCCCAAAAATAAACTGGGGGAGAGAGGTAGTGCAGACACAACATTTCCTGACGAGGAAATAACTGACAACTCGATTAAGAGGACTGTTATCACTAAGGGATAAGACCGACGAGAGTGATAGTGATGCAATATGATTATGCATGTGAATCAATAATGCATCGTGTATGTATGTATATGCTGACAAAACTGACGCGAAATACAGACTAGTAGATGAACACGACTGGATACTCGGCCACAATGGGGGATGAAAAGTATCACTGGTTCATGATAGCAATTCTACCTTGCTTAGGAGAGATAGTCCCTGTTGGGAGCAATGTTAGTCGGGCTTAGGAGATAAGAACTCTGCCGGGGGTATCAGATGGGAAAGTCGCATCTGATACAGCTGATCATTCATTCAGGCGCACTGGCTTAGAAGGAGTACTTTGATTCCGCACTTTGAAGCTCGATTACCTCTGGAGAAGCGAGCGACGTTCTTCCGATGTTCAACATTCAGAAGAAATTGCCATCTTTATTAAAAGCAGAAAAATTTTACAAGTAAATTCATTTTTGTTTTATTTCAAGAATCTTTGATCATGTTAAAATGTCGTTCTGTAAAGCTAAAACAAATAAAAATTGCAAACAAAAGCACAAGGGCTCAAATTTTATTGATAGGATGGAAATCAGCCAAACGCGTGATTCCATAGAGTATTTACAAAGTTAGAAAATGGTAATTTAAGGGAAAAGGGCTACATTGAAACATAATGACCATTATCCTTCTACCAACTTTGAATTACTGGCATCCTGAGCTTCTGTCGAAGATGACCTTGACCGGAGTTTTCTTTTAATGGATGGTGTAACTGCTGCTGAGGAACTTGCTCCTGTTAGACGTAGTTACTTGCCATTATCCCTAATTTTTGCCTGGATTGTACTTTGATGTTTCCAATCCACCGGGATGATTTTTGATCATGTCTCTAATTTTTGCCTGGACCGCCCTTTCGGGTTTTTAATCCACCGAGACATTTTTTTTATTTTATTTAGGTGAAGTATTTCTTGACTACGTCAACATTTATGGATTAGGCAAATTCCTCTCCGTCCATGGTTGCAAGTCTCAGGGCACCGCTTGAGAAAGCTTTCTTGACCACATATGGGCCGTCATAATTCGGAGTCCACGTGCCCCGAGAATCAGTGCGAAATGATTGTATCTTCTTGAGAACAAGGTCTCCTATCCTAAAGACGCGAGGTCGGACCTTTTTGTCGAACGCCTTCTTCATCCTTTCCTGATATAACTGATCATGGCATAGTGCCGTGATTCGCTTCTCTTCGATCGGATTTAATTCGTCATGCTGACTTTGGCACCATTCAGCTTCTGTAAGCTTAGCTTCCATCAATACCCGGATTGAGGGGATCTCTAATTCTATGGGGAGCACTTCTTTCATGCCATACACTAGAGAGAAAGGGGTTGCCCCTATTGAAGTGTGGACAGATGTGCGATAACCGTGAAGAGCAAAGGCCAGCATCTCATGCCAATCTTTGTAGGTTACAACCATAGATGAGTTATGGTGTTCGATCTTGAACTCAGCACACAACTCTTTCATCATCTTATTGTTCAAGTTAAATCCATTATCGGTAATGATTTGGCTTGGAACACCATAACGGCAGATGATATTGTTTTTGATAAATCAGACTACCACTTGTCGGGTTACATTGGCGTATGACGCTGCTCCGACCCACTTGGTGAAGTAATCAATGGCTACCAGGATGAACCGATGTCCGTTTGAAGCTTTGGGCTCAATCATGTCGATCATGTCGATTCCCCATATGGAAAAAGGCCACGGGGAAGAAAGAACTTTGAGATGTGTATGCGGTACATGGATTTTGTCGGAGTATATCTGACACTTGTGACACCTCCTCATGTACTTGTAGCAGTTAGATTCCATTGTCAACCAATAATACCCTGCTCTTAGAATTTTTCTCGCCATTGTATGTCCGTTGGCATGAGTGCCAACGGACCCTTCGTGAATTTCTTTTATCAGCATGTCTGCTTCTGGTCTGTTGACGCATCGGAATAAGACCATGTCAAAGTTCCACTTATAGAGTGTATCACCGCTCAGGAAGAAGCTGCCTGCCAGCCTTCTGAAAGTTTTTCTGTCTTTCCTTAGTGCCCCAGGTAGGTACTCTTGTTTCTGAAGGAAGCATTTGATATCGTGATACCAAGGTTTGTCGTCTATGACTGCTTCAATCGTGAAGATATAAGCGGGTCGTTCAAGGCGCATTATGTCAATCTTAGGTAAGTCATTCCATTGACCTACACTAATCATGGAAGAGAGGGTGGCTAAGGCATCAGCCATGTGATTCTTCTCACGAGGGATATGATGAAACTCGACTCTGTTGAAGAAGGGTAACAACCTTCTTGTGTAATCTTTGTAAGGAATCAATCCTGATAGGTATTTGTTCCAATCTCCTTTGATATGATTGATAACCAAAGATGAGTCCCCATATACATCCAAGTTCTTGATCCTCAAATCAATCGCTTCTTCGAGACCCATAATAAAAGCTTCGTATTCGGCCTCGTTGTTTGTGCCCTTGAATGTGAGTCTGGCAGTGGAAGGAATATGGGTACCCTAAGGTGTTATGATGATTGCCCCAATTCCGTTTCCGTAATGATTAACAGCTCCATCAAAAATAAGTCCCCATTGGGAATCTGGTTCTGGCCCTTCACTGGGTAGCGGTTCATCGCAGTGTTTCATTTTTAGATACATAACATCTTCGTCTGGAAGTCAAATCCGACTGATTCCCGATCATCAATCGGTTGATAAGCCAAATGATTGGCTAAAACACTTCCTTTAACGGCTTTCTGAGCGTGGTATTCTATGTCATATTCTGACAGCAACATCTGCCAACGGCCAATCCTCCCCGTGAGAGCAGGTTTTTCAAATACATACTTGATTGGATTCATTTCAGAGACCAACCAAGTAGTGTGATGAATCATGTACTGGCGAAGACGTTTGGCTGCCCAAGCCAAAGCGCATCAAGTTTTCTCAAGCATAGTGTATCGAGTCTCGCAGTCGGTGAATTTCTTGCTCAAATAGTAGATGGCAGAATCTTTCCTTTTGGTTTCATCTTGTTGGCCAAGTACACACCCCATTGAGTCTTCCAAGACTGTTAAATAGATGATCAACGGTCTTTCTTCCACTAGAGGTGCTAGAATCGGTGGGTTCGACAGGTATTCCTTGATACTGTCGAAGGCGGTTTGGCAATCTTCTGTCTAAACGCAGTCCTGATTCTTTTTGAGTAATTTGAAAATCGGCGCACATGTCGTGTTCATGAGGAATATGAATCTGGAGATGTAGTTCAAACGTCCCAGGAATCCTCTGACTTGTTTTTTAGTCTTTGGAGAAGGCATTTCTTGAATGGCCTTGACCTTGTCAGGATCAACCTCAATTCCTTTCTGGATGACGATGAACCCTAAGAGTTTCCCTGAACGAACACCGAATGTGCACTTATTGGGATTCAAGCGGAGTTTGTACTTTCGTAAACGCTCGAATAGTTTTGACAGGTGTGTCACATGCTCCTCTTCTATTTTAGATTTGGCAATCACGTCATCGACATACACTTTAATTTCTTTGTGCATCATGTTGTGAAACAGAGTAGTCATAGCCCTTTGATAGGTTGCCCCGGCGTTCTTCAAGCCGAACGACATTACCTTGTAACAAAAAGTACCCCATGGGGTAATGAAGGAGGTCTTCTCCATGTCTTCCGGCGCCATTTTGACCTGATTATAGGCCGAGAATCCATCCATGAAGGAGAAGACCTTGAACTTTGTTGTACTGTCTACGAGCATGTCCATGTATGGTAAGGGAAAGTCGTCCTTTGGACTTGCCTTGTTCAGATCTCGGTAGTCGACACACATTTTGACTTTTCCGTTCTTTTTTGGAACTGGTACGATGTTGGCTAACCATTGAGGATATTTTGATGTGGCGAGGAAACCCGCGTCAATCTATTTCTGTACCTCCTCTTTGATTTTGACAGCCATGTCTGGGTGAGTCCGTCTAAACCTCTGTTTTACTGGCGGACATTTAGATCTTAACGGTAGATGGTGTTCCACGATGCTGGTATCCAACCCTGGCATATCCTGATAGGACCAAGCGAATACATCGGGAAACTCTTTGAGAAGTTTCGTCAAACTTTCTTTGACATTTGGACTGAGCAGTGCCTCAATCTTGACTTCTTCTCTCTCTTCTTTTAAGCCCAAGTTGACTGTTTCCAGCAACTCTTTGTGAGGCTCAATGGACCTTTCCTCTTGTCTAAGTAGTCGGGAGATCTCTTCTAGAATTTTGTCGTCAACTTCTTCTTCAGCCCCAAATACCGAGAACTCAAAGTCGGGAGATGGCATTGGATCGTATGTTTCAATGGGGTTTAAAACAAGCAATCTGCGTGACGTGATGACTTGTGTTTAGAAGAGGTAGAGAAAATGCAAGTGTGTGCAATGTATTTCTTTTACTGCTTGTTTTTATTATTGAGTTGTTTTTTAGGATTACCATTTTCTGAAAAACGAAAAGAGAAAACAACAATTAATGCGGAAATTACAGAACGACGTTATTTTATTAATGAACAAGTCGATTCTTGAAACTACAGCCCTAAAAAACAAAACTCTGTCGCTTTGGGCGAAGCGAAGAGGGAAATTTACAGAAAGTGAGCCCTATCAAAACATCCGTTTCACCTGGGCAGGGTGAAAGGTTAAAGTAAAGATGGCAATTACTTAGACTTATGAACAATCTTCGAAACATCGACAGCGACCCATTGCCGGTGAACTCCTCGGTGAATCACAAAGTCTGGTACCTTCCTTGATTTGTCTTTAGAAATGACGCTGATTTCTGGCGGAGCAGGATCATTGGAATCTGTCTCCCAGGTAGAGTTGTTGTAGGAGGATTCTTCAGCTGTATCTTGCACAATGTCTGTATTCTCAGGTATATCTCCCCATCCAGTTGGCTAAATGTCTTCGAGCCTGATGCGAGAGCTTTCGGGAGCGGTGTACTTAACCAAGTAATCGAATTTGCCACTTGGTTGTCCTAAGGTGTCCCACACTTCTTTGGAACTGGAGGAATCATCTCTTTTGATGACGTTGACCTCAAGAAAAGAGTAGTTGATGTACTCTAGCCCGGCAAGCTTTGCAAATTCAACGTCGTGTTAGATATTTTTTGAATGCCCTGAGTAATGATCCCATGACATGGTGGGGACGCAGGTATTATTTTCAATGATGTTCAACTGATATGCATCGTTGGACTGACTCTTTTGCCCCAAGTCTCTGGGATAAGGCTGCCACATTGGCAGGCCATCCATCAGGCCATAGTAGTCGGGGCCAAAGCTGTCTTTCATCAGAGTGTCCTCCTCTAATGAGTTTGGGGGAGCGTGGCATCCTTTCGGATCACAATCTCCGTATATCATTTCAACGTCTGACCTTGGTATAAATCTCGGACTCTGTGCGGGATAGCAAAATGGCGTAGGCATCTCTTCCTGAGACCTATAACCGTCCTTGTTAAGATAGGACTTCCATTCCTCATCTGTATCGGAGGAATCTCCATCGTTGATAGTATGCACTTCTTGAGTCACTGGTTGAAGGAAGCCTCCACTGTGGAAGAAGTTCTGGATGGGATGAAGGCTTTCATCGTTAGCAGCTGTCTGGATGCAAGTTGAAGAAAAACCAAGACCCTTCTTTGTTTTGTTATCAGTAGGAATGACAAACTGTCCCCATCCTTTTGGATTGTTATTTTTGATCACTTCGAGAGCATCTCTGTATGAGGAAATCGAGGTTCCTTTCTCTGATTGATTCTTATTGCTCACCGACAGTGCTTGGAACTGAGTCCCAACAACCTCCTCAGGTTCTACACAAGTAGATAATGACAAGTTGCTCACTAGCAAGGCTTGTTCTCCACAAACCGTGACAAGTTGGCCGTTCTGGACGAACTTTAGCTTTTGGTGGAGGGTCGAAGTGACCGCCCCAGCCTAATGTATCCAAGGTCTTCCTAATAAACAACTGTATGTTACCCGGATGTCCATGACCTGGAAAGTGACTTGGAAAGTGTAAGGACCAATAGTTATGGGAAGGTCGACTTCGCCGATAACCATTTTTCTGGATCCGTCAAATGCTTTGACGACGACCTCGCTAGTTCTCATCGGAGGTCCTTTGAATGATAATTGCATCAAAGTGGACTTCAGCGTAACATTCAGGGCTGACCCTGTGTCTACCAGTACGCTGGCTAAAGCATCGTCCTGGCAGTTGACTGTAATGTTCAGCGCCATGTTATGATGGCGACCTTCTTCAGGTAATTCCTCATCACTAAATCCCAAGTTATTGCAGGAAGTGATGTTAGAGACAATGTTATCGAACTGTCTAATTGTTACATCCTGTTCTACAAAGGCTTGCTCCAAGACTTTATGTAGAGCCTCCCTCTGGGCTTCGGAACTGAGTAAAAGTGATACCACAGAGATCTTCGAAGGAGTTTGTAACAGTTGATCAACAATGTTATATTCACTCTTTTGGATGAGCTTCAGCATCTCATCATTGTTTTTCGTAAGGTCGGGATTACTGGATTGACCGACTGGTGGATCGGGAACTTCTGTCTAAGGTTCCTTTTCTTTGCTGGGTTCTCCAACTCCTCTGTTGAAGATTCTACCACTCCGTGTTACTCGACTGATGTCTGCAATATTCACAACGGAGGGTAACAAAATTTCCTTTCTGTTCTAAATTGTTGTTGCACCATATTTGTAAGGGATAGCCTTAGTTGATTCATACGGTAGCGGTTCCGGTAGATAGATGACTATGAGAGCCTTCTGATTTTTCTGATCATCATAAGTAATTTCGACCCGTTCCCAATTGGGAACTCTCGATTCGTCAAGTAGAGGGATAATGGTACAAACATCCCTAGTCCTCTGATGATCAGAGATTATGACAATGTCCTCGATTTGATCAGCGAAGTAGTTGACTGATCCAGAACTTGACCATGGTTAAATCTCTTTGCGGTCCAACTGACTTTGAAGGGCTGCTCGCACGACGTAGCATCCTTGATTATCCACTGAGCAAACTCCACACCGCTCATAGTTGTGTAGTGGCACCTGGCCACGTCCGCTTTGAATACTGTGTAACCTTACTATATCTGTTTCCATCGACCGAACATCCTGACTTTGATATCTAGTAGGATTCCCGTTAGTGATACTGATTTGCTGGGTGTCTTCATTCATATAAATTGGAAGCCACCAGTGGTTCAACAAGTGCTGAAGAGTTTCCTGGACAAGGGCACAACCCTGATCGTCTTCGCAAATCGCTTTACAACCCTGATAATCATGTGATACCAGGAACCCGAGTCGGACCTGTTTAGCATGTAACTCCACCAGGCTGGTATTCATCAAGCGAATATCGAAGATTTGAATCATGTTGATTTGATAATGATTCCTATCATGGTAGTCTTGAATCCATCCAAGATCTATCTGACGCTGGAGGACCTCTTGTACAAAAGAGCATCCCTGTTTATTTAGCGAGCAAGTCAGGCAGGAATTATAATCGTGATGCGGTAGATTATGATACTGGTTTTGCCTTGAGTGCATTTCCACCAAGTTGACATTCATCGCACGGATATCGTGATTTTGAATGATGTTGGAATTCGTATAAACCATGTTAAATCCACGAACTCGGTGCTCTTGGATCCATCCGAGATCCATCTGTTCCTGTAGAGCTGATTACACCACAGAACATCCTTGATTGCTTTTAGAGCAGATATCACACTGGTGATAATTATGAGGTGGCACATAGCCATATCCACTCTGTCTACAATGCATCTTGACCAAGTTGGCCCTCAATAAGAGTACATCGTGAATTTGATAGGTGTTGTTAGACTCTCGATCTATCAAATTGATTGTAGCCTTCTCGTGTTGAGGCAGCTGGTTCGTGAGAACATTCAGATTCGTATATTTGAAAGATAAGATCCCGCTCCTTACAAGCTTTTGCATGTAAGATTTGAAACTGAGACAGTTTTCTATGTTATGCCCTGGTCCTCCTTGATGGTAAGGGCAAGTCTGATCCAACTTAAACCAAAAAGGCAGATTTTCCGATACTGTAAGAGGAGACCTGGTTTGGACGTGCCCCTTGGCCAGTAGTAACGGAAATAGGTCTGCGTACGATACGGGTATAGGATTAAATCCTGGTGGCCGCGTTGTACGATTGTTGTTGTATTGAGGACGAGCCTGCTGAAGAGGCTGTAGTGTCCTTTGTTGAAATTGCTGCAACTGCAGTTGGCTTTGAGCAACCTGAGGTTGATACGTAGAAATAGGCGCGGGGTTGATATCAGGAGTTACAGCTGCTACTGGTTGGTACTGTCGCCTTTACTTTCCGAGAGAGATATTCCCAATATCTTGCTCCTTTTTCTTAGGGAGAGCACTACCGTATATTTTAGTACCGCTTGTTGACCCAGTGTCTTTGACTAGACGTCCTTCTCAAACGGCTTCCTCGAGACGCACTCCCATACCGACCATTTCGGTGAAGTCGCTGGGCGTACTGGAAACCATTCTGTCGTAGTAAAATGAGCTCAAGGTCTTTAAGAAAATCTTTGTCATCTCTTTTTCCTCAAGAGGTGGACAAATTTGAGAGGCAATTTCATGCCATCTCTGAGCGTACTCCTTAAAGGTGTCCTTGTTCTATTGCGACATTGATCTGAGTTGATCTCTTTCTGGTGCCATGTCCAAATTGTATTTATATTATTGGACGAAGGCAGTGCCAAGATCTCTAAAAGTGATAATCGTAGCGTGGTTTAAACCCATGTAGCATTTTAATGCGGCACCGGTTAAACTATCCTGAATGTAGTGAATAAGAAGATCCTGGTTCTTTGTCTGAGCTGACATTCTCCGAGCGTACATCACCAAATGGCTTTGAGGGCAAGAGTTACCCTTGTTTTTTTCAAAATCGGGTACTTGGAACTTGTGCGGGTCTTTCACATTGGGGAGCAAACAAAGGTCTGCGGTGTCCTTTCCAAATAGATCCTGACCGCGAAGGGCCTGCAGTTCTTTCTGCATTTCCAGGAATTGTTCCTAGAATTCATTCAATCTGTCGATCATGTTGTTGTTTCCACCAGAAGGTATCTGTGGAATCTGTCCTTTTGGGACAGTGTGCACCACAGGGGGTGGTACCATTACTACGACAGTGAATCTTGGCGCTTCCTGAAAGTCCTCATTATGCCTCTGGAATCCTCGCTTTCCCGAAGTTTGTAACCTTCAGGCCCAGCGGCTTCTGCTATGATTCCTTGATCTTCAGTGATCGGCGGAACATATCCTTCTGGGATATACTTAACTGGCATGCCCCAGGGACGATCTTTCGACATTTGATACCTAGGATCATACTTCTCCACTATGGGCATTGAGGTGATCTCTGAGATCACAGTTCTTTGTAGCTGAGCTTCTGCCATGAATTGCATGTCGTTACAAAGCTTTCTCATATCCTCTCTTAGAGCGTCGATCTCTTCTTTCAACTCTCTGTTCTCTTCCTCGAAAGCATCCATCTTTTTCTGACGATTGGCCCGAGTATTGTACGAATGAGACAGTTTGACTCTAGAACCGAGACACAAACGTGAGATTCGTAGGTAAGAAGAATACGTGACGTGAGAATGATGAAAGCAATGATTATATTAATTGTTTTTTTGGTTCAATCAAAATAAACTTCGACAATTAGATTGCAAATATCAAACAGTGGGGACACCCCCGTTTTATTGAATTCAAAGGATTTTGGAAATGGAAATACAGTAAATTACAAGGTACGGAAACAGAAACCTAAGCTAATGGGTCCCGAGTCCTCTCTGAGGAGAACTCGGGTGCTGATTCTGGTACTTTCCTTTTCTTGGACCGGGGCTCTTGGGCCGTTGTCGGGTTGTCATTCCTTTGCCAAGTGAAAGGAGCGAGGAAATTCCTTTGGTCATCCTGATTTTCTACAGCATGTTGCTCCAAAATCTCAATTAGAGCATCCTTATCTTTCAGCAGTTGCTGTATTTTGGTACACTCCACATTGAGAATGCGGTACTTGTTCTTCCAAGACCTCCTCTCCTGTTGAACATTGTTGAGAGTAACTTGAAGTTTTTTTGTTTCAGTCATGAAGTACATGACAGATTCCCTTGGCGGAAGAACTCCGTGACGAGGATAAGGCATCTTTAGCTTGAGAGCTCTAGTTTGTACACAGTGGAGATAAGGCTCCACCGAGACACAGTCCGGTTTTCCTAGAGACTCCCGTCATTTCTTATGAACATGTTTCCAAGCGTGCACTATTTCCATCTTTAGTGCCCTGTCATTTTCTCCTTCCTTGAAGTAAAGACCTTCCAGATGAGCATTACGCGGGACTGCCTCATCGGGTATCCAAATTGACGACGAACTAAAACTGGATGGTAATTGATTCCTCCCTTAGTTCCTATGAGGGGTACGTTGGGGAAGTTTCCACAACGGTCAATGATCCTGATCCTGTCATAGATTCGATTGTACCAATCGATGTCAGAGTTGGTAAGAGACATGATTTTGTGCGACCAACGTAAGGCACTCTTATGATCCCAAAAAGCAGCAGACTTAGGCAAATGGGAGATAAACCATTTATATAGCAGGGGTACACAGCACGTGATCATTCCTTCGCTGTATAAATTCCTTATGTGTACAGAATGATACGTATCTGCTAGTAAGGTCGGTACGACGTTTCCAATTAGAAAAACCTCAATGGCGTTGATATCGACGAAGTTATCAATGTTGGGAAACAGAAATAACCTGTAGGTGAGCAAAACAAAGATGCTCTCGAAAGCAGTCGCGTTCCCTATACTAGCAAAGCATAGAGCCTTCTTTACCAGAAACTTGGCTGGTAAACCAGGGATTCCTCCCTTGGTGGTCAGGTGAGTCTTGACTTCTGATTCGTCCAAATAAATTGCTTTTGCAATGGTCTGATCCTTTGGAATTTCTTCTAGTCCAGAAAAGGGAGCTTGATTAGTAATGGGTAGATCAATCAGATGAGAATACTCCTCCAGTGTTGGTGCGAGCTGGTAATCTGGGAATGTGAAACAGTGATAGACCGGATCGTAAAACAGAATGAGTGCCTCCAGGATTTCCTCAATTACATGGACCCTTAACAGAGGTAGCAGACCTCCGTACTTGGCTCTGAAAGCGTCAGGGTTAGTGATCATCCTTGCTAATCCTCTCAAATCCCCTAGTTTTGGAACCTTGAAGGTATACTTGTGAGTTTTTCTTCTAACGAAATCCATTAGCGCAATCCTTTTCTCTCTGACATTTGCAATCATTGTCTTAGTTTAATTTGAAAATGAGAGACTAGAAGAGAAAAAAACTTTTGTTTAATGTTTTTTTTAAATGAATGCATTAATGCAGCACACAAAAACATAGAAAAAACATGGGGTCAAAGGGTCGGTGTCATGAAGTCAAGGCTCTATCCATCTCAAAGGTTTATACTAGTGATTTTTGTACCTGTCTCTCAAAATCATTGATTCTTGACGAGATAATATCAGCGGGCCGGGAACCATGCTAGGTGATTTATTTCGAAGAATCTCAGAAGAGGGTAGTATCGCGTGACAACTATTTCCGATAGCTTCCGCACTACTGAAAGAGGTTTTTCCTAAGTGTATACTGAATCTTTCCACATGCGGCATCACACCCATTCCCATTAGTAGAAAAATAAACACAGATATCAATTAGGAAAAGAAGTATATATATTTGTCCTAATGTCCTAGACTTTTTAAGAGCTATGAATTTGTTGGGGACTGTTCATGGGGAATTTGTTGGGATACTGTGCTAGATTGGCTGGAGGTAGGGGGCTTTGGGGGTTTTTTAATTAGTGTGCTCGCTAAGATTCTTTTTCAATCTTATGCCTACATATTCTCGGGATAGGGAAATCAGAGCGATCGCAGTTCCTCCTATTCTATGGGAGGAAATGGTGTTTTGGTGTCTTGTTCAAAGCCCAAGACATGAAGCTAAAGGTGGTTTGTATCTTGTTCAAAGCCCAAGATGTGAAGCTAAAGGATCTATTTGTATCTTGTTCGAAGCCCAAGATGTGAAGCTAAAAGGGTGTTGACTTTAGAAAGAATTTGTCATCTCTAAAGGGGGTATTTGGTCTGTTTGTCACAACTGTTGGGTGACTGATTATAAAGGAGAATTACTTTAACTGGGATATGTAAATCTAGCAATGCCATAATTTCCTTTATAGGGGTTTTTTAACCTGAAGGAGAAGACTTTAACTCAGTGTAGAGCAATGCTAGCTTTCCTAAGGAAAACCTCATGCTAAAAGAGGGATAGTGGCGTGGATGTAAATAATCCAGAGGCTTGCCGCTTACAGCAATTAGACGAGGAAAAGGAGTTGTTGATGTTTGTATACTGTGAACGAGGCACAACTTTTGATGCTAAAAGGTTTATTGAATCAAACGGGGATTTCTTTATACAAAGCCTAAGAGGAGGCTATTGACCCAACAAGAGGATGCTTTTGTGTCTCGTACGAAGCCCGAGATAGAGGCTAAAAGGGTTGACTCAATAAGAGAGTGTTTTTATATGTGTCTTGTACAAAGCCCAAGACGGAGGCTAAAAGGGTTTGACTCAACAATAGAGTCTTTTATACTCACCAAGAGACTGATTTGTATCTCGTACGAAGCCCGAGATGGAGGCTAAAGGTGATCGACTCAACAAGAGAGTCTTTTTATACTCAACAAGAGAGTGATTTGTATCTCGTACGAAGCCCAAGATAGAGGCTAAAAATGTTTGACTCAACAAGAGAATATTTTATACTCAACAAGAGAATGTTTTTATATGTGTCTTGTACGAAGCCCAAGACGGAGGCTAAAAGGGTTTGACTCAACAAGAGAGTCTTTTATACTCACCAAGAGAGTGATTTGCATTTCGTACGAAGCCCGAGATGGAGGCTAAGGTGATCGACTCAACAAGAGAGTCTTTTTATACTCAACAAGAGAGTGATTTGTATCTCGTACGAAGCTTGAGATAGAGGCTAAAAATGTTTGACTCAACAAAAGAGTCTTTTATACTCAACAAGAGAGTGTTTTTATATGTGTCTGGTACGAAGCCCAAGACGAAGGCTAAAAGGGTTTGACTCTACAAGAGAGTCTTTTATACTCACCAAGAGAGTGTTTTGTATCTCGTACAAGGCCCGAGATAAAGGCTAAAAATGTTTGACTCAACAAGAGAGTCTTTTATACTCAACAAGAGAGTGTTTTGTATCTCGTACAAAGCCCGAGATGGAGGCTAAAAGAGGATTGACTCAACAAGAGAGTCTTTTATACTCAACAAGAGAGTGTTTTGTATCTCGTATGAAGCCCGAGATAGAGGCTAAAAATGTTTGACTCAACAAGAGAGTCTTTTCTACTCAACAAGAGAGTGTTTTTGTATCTCGTCCAAAGCCCGAGATGGAGGCTAAAAGAGGATTGACTCAATAAGAGAGTCTTTTATACTCAACAAGAGAGTGTTTTGTATCTCGTACAAAGCTCGAGATGATGGCTGCAAAGGTTAACTCTGCTGGGGAGAATCATTGTACAATGCCCAAGAGGAGGCTAGGGTTACTGTTTCAGTTGAGTGACAGGTCTTGTATGTTGGTTAAAAGAGAAAATCAGTTCTTATATGGGTAATGTTGTACTCATGGATTTGATCTGAGGACCGGGATTATTTCATGTTCTTTAAGGAAACGGGGAATCCGAAGGGTATTGGGACTGCCCAAGTCTACGGGTGTTTTTTCCTATTTTTGAAAGGAACTGGAGAATGTCTTCGAGACTCAAGGAGGTTAGACTGTCCAGGTCTAGAGTTTTATCTTTTGTATTATGCTTAAGAGAAATTAAAAGACAGTACGTTCACGGTAGAAAGATCTAGACTCTTTGAAAGACTGTTCTATTAAGATGACTAATTTCTGTTCCTATACCTTTAAGAGGTCGTCGGGACAATTTGTACAAAGCCCAAGAGGAGGCGAGAAAAACTTTTAAGAAGCCGAAGGGACAATTTGTAAGAAGCCCAAGAGGAGGTTATCTTCCCGGAGGAAGAATCATTATACGAAGCCTAAGAGGAGGCTTTGAAAACTTCTAAGAAGTTGACGGGTCCTTGTACAATGCCCAAGATGAGGCGGGGATGCTTTTAGGAAGCCTGTGGGTCCTTGCACTAAGCCCAAGAGGAGGCTGATGAACAGTTCCAGAAGGGGTTTCACTTGGAACATTGGCCTTCTGTATAAGAACTGTTCAAGGGGGAGATTTCTTAGATCTAGTTATCTAAAATTATTGTAAAAGAAAATTCTCACGGTTTAGGTTATGTTGAAATATCCGGGAGAACGTCGGATGTAAGGAGACGAGGTTTTGTCTTAGTTCTAGACGTAGTTGTCGGGGAAACTCTAAATATCTATACTAGTATTACACAGTCGATATGAGTTTATGAATGAAGACTTACAGTGAAATAGCCTCGTAATACAGTTATATACATATGAAAACGGTAAATGAAAGCGGGTAAACACTTACTCGGTTGTAGAGCTTCCATGCTGTTTGGTTAGTTTGTTCAACAAAGAAAGCTTTGATAACAATATTATATTCAAAATCAAAGGAGAAAGTGCTTTTGAAAGGAAAATTGGGGCTTACAACTCAAGGAGAGGCCCAGGGTTTTATCAGTGATCGCACTGTCGTTTTGTACAGGGACTTATACAAGTGACTGAGGCCCGAGAAAGGTTGTTTGTACAAGGGTATGGGTCTTACACTCTCTCAAGAGGCCCAAAAATGATTGAAAGAAAAAGAAATGGGGCTTATAACACGAGGGTAGGCCCAGATGATTTTTTTTTTTGAATTGGCGATCGCGCCGAGCTTTTCTTTTAACACAGAGGGACTTATACAATATCCGAGGCCCAAATATTGTTTTGGTTAAAAGGGGATTGGGTCTTACACTCTATTAGATGCCTAAAAATGACTTTTGTACAAGTTATGGGGCTTACAGCTCAAGGAGAGACCCAGATGATTTTTGTTTTGAAATGGCGATTGCGCCGAGATTTTTGAAAACACGGTGGGTCTTATACAATGACTGAGGCCCAAAAGTTTTGGTTTTCAAAAAGGTTGGGTCTTACACTCTAACAGAGGCCCATGAGTGTTTGTTTATGTGAAAATAAACGAAACCCTAAATTTGTTTTCTTTTAAAAGTAAATATTTAAAGAAAATCAAATGAAAATGGTAAAAATACCAAACAAGTTTGAGTAAACCACTTGTGATTTTTGTTTAAGGTTTGAAAAATGAGGGTTTTATCACAAGGTGAATTAAAACTCATTTAGTTTTGATTTTCAAGGTAAATATTCACTTTTTAAATGTTTAAAAAACAATTAAAAATGAATTTATTCACAAAAATACTAATTATATTAAATAACTAATATAAATTTGATTATTTTTGTGGAATAAAATATTTCAACATTTTTGTGATTTTTTGCAAAAAGAACCAATAAAAAATAATTAAAATTGAGGGAGTTATTAATTTTTCAAATCATTAACAAAATAATATGAAAAATAAGAAAAATAGGAAAAAGTGATAAAAAAAGAGGTCTGGGGCGAGGGGGATTCGAACCCCAGACCTCTCGCTTGCCAATACACACAAACCAGCTGATCAACCACTGGGGCACAATGCCAATTCATTAATAACATGACAAAGGAAAAATATAAGGCAAACTTGGTTGGTTTCTCAAGCATGGCGCCATGGCCATCTTCAACCTCAAGCTCAGATGCGTGAAGCCCTCAAACTCACTCATTTCTCAACCATTTGACATGATTCTAATACCAAACTCATGCGTTTTTTCACAAGGATCCCGATGGAAATATTTGATTTCATTTATTTTCAGTGTATAGTAAGTTATATCAACATGACCGTATGAACCCTAATTTTGCAAAAGTAATCATGCTGACATGGTTGTGAGGGCTATGATCAAATTTTTTGAGGGGAGACACTCAACATATGATGGCAAGAAATTGGCAAAAATATCATGCGAGGAAATATGCATGGATCATGAAGATGTAGTTTTGAGGCTTACCTTGATGCAAGCTGAAATGGAACTCTGCACAAACTATGTTCCAGAAGTGATTTGATGATCCCTACAGCTTCAGTGGATGTTGTGGAGTGTGTTGCAAGCTTTGGAACACTTTGAAAACCTTTGGATCAAGTTGGAGGACTGCAGCTGCATAATTAAGGCATAATGGCTTGGTTGAAGAGTGATTTTGAGCTAGAGGTGTTACAGTTGGTGTTTAAGTGTTTGGACACCTCAAATACATCATATGTGATGTGTTTGAGCAATTGGAATGGATTTCTTAAGGCTGCAACTCAAAACCCGATGGTGGTTGCTCAAAAACAAAGAAAATTGGTACTTAAGAGAGAATGAGAGAAAGCAGTGTTGTAAATTGCTTTGGTGTGATTTGAATGATCAATTGGAACCTCTATTTATAGGTGATCAATTCTTGTCTTGGAGGAATAGTGAATGGCTGCTGGATCAGATCACATTCAAAGGCTTTGGCTTGGTGGCATTTCTTCTCATACAAGGCAACCTAGCCCTTCCCAAGAGCAGGGTTATGCCTTGACCAAATTCACATTCTTCAGATGTTTTTATTGTTGTTTAATCAGAGAACTTGACTGAGTAGAGTGGCTTTGTTGAAAGTGCCTTATTTCACATAAATGTCTTTGAATTCAAGGCATAATGTGCCAAAATGCATTAATCTCAAATTGGAAGATCCCTTAGCTTTTTGACTTAGCTTTAACAGTTGGATCAGTTGGATTAGGATCAGATTGGATGACTGTGGCATAGAGATACTTGGTCTTGAATCAGAAATTGTGTAAAGCAAGCAAAAGTGCAAACTGATTTTTCCAAAACAGCTGCAGCAACATGGCTTTGGGCATGGATTTCTCTTGGCTCAAGTTGAATCAATTCATGCTGATAACCTCTTTGAATTCTTAGCAAAATATGCAACAACATTGATGTTTACCTTTGGACTTGATTCAGCTTGCAACTATGTGAAAAAATCTCACAAGTTTTGGTGTTTCTGTCGCTCCCGAAAGAATCGCATCCAACGGTACAAACGCGAGAGTGGCGCAGAAGACACAGAGTCGCCAACAATGTGTATTTATCTCGAGAGAGGGAAAGGAAACACTGTATAAACCTGAAGATAAAGGGGGAAAGACATGGTCATCGCAACCATAGTCAGGGTTCGGGAGTCGGTTATGCGAGGGGAAGGTGTTAGCACCCCATGCATCCATCGTACTCGATGGGATCCATGCTTGTTGTCTAAACGGAGGGTGAGCTGTCCTACTATCTATGGCTGAACAAAAGAAAACGGGGATGGGGGTGACTAAGACTGACTCGGTAGGACATATTCGATGCCTTAGGCCTACGTACTCCCTCAGTGCAATGGGAAAGTCAGAGTCAACGTAGTTCGGACGGGAACTGTGGGGGACGGTTGCTCACCAAGACAATCGATGTCTTGTGCCTACATATTCTCAATCGGATGAGAGAGAGGAATCAGAGCTAATGTAGTTCGTGGGTACGACCACGGATGAGTAAGTGTTTTTTATGAGCGACGTTAGATTCGCGTCCGACAGTTAGGGTCGATGCCTATTTGCGACTCAGACGGAAGGTAACGTGCTCTTTATGAAAATGGTCTGGAACCAAACAATCCTGAAGGATAAAAAGATTTGAATTTGTTTTTGTTTTTTTTAGACAGAAGTGTTTTTTTATAAGTTAGTTCATAACTTGCATTGCACCAAAGTCTAGGGCACAGGGACGAATACTTAACGAATCGTCCCAAGACAGGACGCTCACTAAGCACTCTAGAAAGATGAGAGGAAGCCCCTCATTTCTCATTCCCCATGCTTAAGGCTCGTGCGCAATACACTTTATCTTTATTAAGTGTTTTCAAGAAGTTTTGAGATGAGAAGAGAGAAGACCCAAAGGTAACTCTAAAGGGAAACTAAGAGTCCTAATGTTATCATGCATGGGTAGCCTAGGGTTAGTGAGGTCTAGGAGTGACAACTACCTAAAACCTAATGCTAATCCTACTCCAAGCTTAATCAAAAATTAAGTTGGACTAGGTAGCTCTAAAGGGAGAGAATCCAAGACTTAAACAAGTCTTGAGATCCATGGGAGGAAGAGAGTGAAAGAGAAAAATGAGAAAGAGAAGGAGAAGATGAGATACAATAAATGGCAGCAAGCACATCACATCATAAATGTCCAACTCAAATCATCAAAAATGTTTCAAAGATCAATGCAAAACAATTCAAGTAAGCATGCAAAGATAAGCATACATGGACTTCATATCAAAATGAAATGTGAAAAATAAGATGAAGATGAAAACAAGTCAGAACCAAGATCATATCATCATCAACAATTCACATGTGCAAAAGGAAATCAAAGCATGAAACATTATGCACCAAAGAAAGCTACAAAAAGAGGACAAAGTTGTAGCGAGCGATTTTGGACGCGGTTGCGAAGCGCTATCGCTCTTTGGTGTTTACTGCTCGATTCATTTTTTATCCTATTAAAGCTGATGAAGGAAGGGAAATAGATGTCTCAAATTAACCCTGCTTGCAAACTGAGTTTAAACAGTGGTCTGTTAGGTTACAGATCCTACAAAGATTCGGGGTCTCTATTGGGTGTATTTTTTTAAAAGTGGTGTTCGGTTAAGGACGGATATATGAAAGTATGGGATTTTGGGTTTTTGTTTAGTGTGCTCACTAAGATTTTTCTTTCAATCTTATGCCAACATATTCCCGTTTTTTTTCGAAAAAGGGAAATTAGAGCGATCGTAGTTCCTCCTATTCTATGGGAGGAAATGGGTGTTTTTGGTGTCTTGTTCAAAGCCCAAGACGTGAAGCGAAAGGTGATTTATATCTTGTTCAAAGCCCAAGATGTGAAGCTGAAAGGTCTATTTGTATCTTGTTTAAAGCCCAAGATGTGAAGCTGAAGGGTCTATTTGTATCTTGTTTTAAGCCCAAGATGTGAAGCTAAAAGGTGTTGTCTTTAGAGAGAATTTGTCATCTCTAAAGAGGTTTGTTTGTCACAACTGTCGGGTGACTGACTGTAAAGGAAGATTACTTTAACCGGGATGCGCGGATCCTAGCAATGTCGTAATTTCCTTTATAGGGGTTTTAACCTGAAGGAGAAGACTTTAACTCAGTTTAGAGCAATGTCATCTTTCCTTAGGAATTTCTCATGCTAAAAGAGGGACATTGGCATGGATGTAGATGATCCAGAGGCTTGCCGCTTACAGCGATTAGATGAAGGGGAAGGAGTTGTTGATGTTTGTGTACTGTGAACGAGACACAACTTTGATGCTAAAAGGTTAATTGGATCAACTAGTGGTTTTCTTATACAAAGCCTAAGAGGAGGCTAATATGTGTCCGTACAAAGCCCGAGAGAGAGGCTAAAAGGTTTTGACTCGACGATGGAGTCTTTTGGTATCTCGTATAAAGCCCGAGATGGAGGCTATTTGACTCAACAAGAGAGTCTTTTGTATCTCGTACGAAGCCTGAGAGGGAGGCTAAAATTTGTTTGGCTCAATAAGAACCTTTTTGTATCTCGTATAAAGCCCGAGATGGAGGCGGAAGGGGTGATTGACTCAACGAGGGAGTCTCTTATGTGTCTCGTACGAAGCCAGAGAGAGAGAGGCTAAACGTTGTTTGACTCCGCTGGGGAGAATCATTGTACAAAGCCCCAGAGGAGGCTAGTATGACTGTTTCAGTTGAGTGACAGGTCCAGTATACTGATTTTGAAAGAAAACATCAGTTCTTATATTAGCAACATTGTACTCAAGGCTTTGATTCGAGGGTCAGGGTTGTTCCCGTTCTTTAAGGAAGTGGGAAATCCGAAGGGTATTGAGACTGTCCGAGTCTACGGGTTTTCTTCCTATTTAACGAAGGGGTCACTTGAGAATGTCTTTGAGACTCAAGGATATTAGACTGTCCAAGTCTAGAGTTTTATCGTTTGTACTATGCTTTGAGAAACAGTAGTAGACTCTTTGAAAGGACTGTTCTATACAGATGACTAAGTTCTGTTCCTATACCTCTAGGAGGTCGTCGGGACAATTTGTACGAAACCCAAGAGGAGGCTGGAAGCTTTTAAGAAGCCGACGGGTCCTTGTACGATGCCCAAGAGGAGGCTATCATTCCCGGAGGAAGAGATTATTATACAAAGCCTAAGAGGAGGTTGTGAATACTTCTAAGAAGCTGGCAGGTCCTTGTACTAAGCCCAAGAGGAGGCGAGGTTGCTTTTAGGAAGCCTGTGGGTCCTTGTACGATGCCCAAGAGGAGGCCGATGCTTTTAAGAAGCCGATGAGTCCCCAAACCCCGAGAAATTCAAGACAGGCTATTCACGAGGAATAGATCAAGCCAGGAAAGTTCGAGAATTTGGAAGAAACTCAAGAGATGCCATTCACGGAGAAAAGATTATCTCTGGGGAGTAGAGTTTCTTGACAAGTGCTTTTAAGAAGCCTGTGGGTCCCCAAACCCTGAGAAGTTCAAGACATGCCATTCACCGAGAATAGATCAAGCCAGGAAAGTCTGAGAATTTGGAACAAACTCAAGAGATGCCATTCACGGAGAAAAGATCATCTTTGGGGAATAGAGTTTCTTTGACAACTTCTATGAGTGACAGTCTATGAAAGGGTTCACCGAGAATGCTGCCTTTCATGTCTCCATATTGTTTAACCCCAAGAGGAGGGAAGACTGTGTCAGGTAATCCTATGGGGATCTAGTTTTGACTATTTAAGGGTGATCAACGGGCTTAATGCTAGACGTAGTTGCCGGGGAAACTCTAAATATCTATACTATTATTACACAGTTGATATGAGTTTATGAAAGAAGACTTACAGCGAAACAGCCCCACAATACAGTTATATGTATATGAAAGCGGTAAATGAAAGCATATAAACACTTACTCGGTTGTAGAGCTTCCATGTTGTTTGGTTAGTTGTTCAACAAAGAAAGATTGAAAACAACAGTATATTCAAAATCAAAGGAGAAAGTGCTTCGAAAAAGAAAGATTTGGGGCTTACAGCTCAAGGAGAGGCCCAGGGTTTTATCGGTGAGCGCACTGTTTGAATTTGTACAGAGGGACTTATACAAGTGACTGAGGCCCAAAAAGGTTTTCTGTACAAAGGGATGGGTCTTACACTCTCTCAAGAGGCCCAAAAGGTTTAAAGAAAAGAAATGGGTCTTACTACTCGAGGGTAGGCCCAGTTGATTTTTTAAAAGGCGACAATCGCGTCGTTTATTTGAAAAGTGTATAGAGGGACTTATACCACGAATGAGGCCCAAAAAGTTTTCTGTACAAAGGGGGTTGGGTCTTACACTCTAATAGAGGCCCAAGAGTTTTGAATGGGTCTTATAGCTCAAGGAGAGGCCCAAAATTTTGTTTTTGAAAAGGCGATGATCGCACCGTTTATTTTGACGGTATCGGGACTTATACAATATACTGAGGCCTAAAAATGATTGGTCAAAAAAAGATTGGGTCTTACACTCTATTAGAGGCCCAAAGTGTTTTGAAAATGATTTATGAGGGTTGAATTAATCCAAAAACCTAATTTGTTTTCAAAAATGTATTTAATTGAATAAAAATTCAATTAAAATGATCAAAATTGTTTAACATATGGAAAACAAATTGTGATCTTGGATTAATGCTTCAAAAATTAAGTATTGACCTACAAAATAATTAGAAAGCATTAAAAGTTGCAAAATCAAGGTGGAAAAAATATTTTAAATGTTAAAAACAATTAAAACATTAATTCTTTGTAAAAATATCAATTATACAAAATAAATAATATTTTTGGGATTTTTTGGGAAAATAAAATATTTTAACATTTTTGTGATTTATTAAAAAAAGAATCAACTCAAAATCATTAAAACTCAGAGAGAAATTAATTTTGAATCAATTAAATAAAATCACAAAATTCAAATATTTGAATTTTCAAAAAATGGCACCAAGAACACACCAAGAACACGTGCGTGTTCTGGGTTTGCCCAGATTTGTATTTTCTCTCCAATCTCACTGAATACTTGATTATATCATGCAATCCACATACCAATAAACTCGTTTCAACCTCACGATCATGTCTATGACAATTAATTTCATTTAAATTAAGCATAAAACAAGAAATCACGAAAAATCCTCAAGAACCCTAATTTCTGCATGAAGGCTAGGATTTTTGATACACGATTCAAACAATGCAATTAATTGAGGGGAAACATTCCATGCATGATTATGAACATATGGCCAAATTATTGTGCAGCAAAAATTGCATGGATCATAGAGTTAGAAGAGCTCATGCTTACCACTTGCAGCTGGTGATCGTGATTTGTGTTGGAGGTGTTACAGCTAGGTTCTAATGATCTGGATAGCTTCCCTAGGTGCCATGGAGTGTGTATGAATGCTTGGAATGGATTGAAATGATCTGGAACTTGAGATGGTACCCCAACTGCAAATCTGTCAAGAACTTAAGCAATTGGCTGGTGATTTTGTGAAATCTGTGTTCCAGATGTTATGTGAGTGTTTGGATCACTTCTATATGATGTATATGAGGTGTGTGTGTGTGTGTGATTGGTTTGATTGGAAAAGCTCTCAAACTCAAAACCCGATAGTGACTTGCTTTAGAAGGCAAAATTGGAGTAAAAGAAGAGATTTTGAGGAAAGCATCTGTTTAATGGCTTTGGTGTACTCAAACTGATCACGATTGAGCTCTATTTATAGTAGAGCAAGTTTGTTTTGCAAGGAATAGTGAATGGCAACTGCTGAGTAGGTTTGGCCAATGTTGGCAAATGAAAATCCAAGTCTCCTCTAGACATTGACTAGAGGTTAGGGCACAGGCTGCTGGTCCCCTTGGTCTTGGATAAGTCTTGACTGAATTTAGTTGCTAAGAGCTCAGTCCATGCCACCTTGATACTTCCATTGAATGCTCCAATCCAAAATTGGAGTCTTGTCCCTATTTTGGCAATTCTAGGTTCAACATGCTATTTCTTGTTCCAAAGACTTTGGAGGCTTGGCTCTATGATTGTCCCCTTTAGATTCAATCCTCAGAGGTGTCCAAGTGGATAGGAGCATTTGGATTTGGCTGATTTTGGTAAATCGACCAAAAGTGTAAAAATCTGCCTTGCCTTGGCAGATTTCAGCAAGGCAACTTGCCAATGTCATATCTCATGACTCAAATTGAATTTGGTAATGTTCTTGGTCATTTTGGAAAGCCCTTACATGATACAACAACTGTTTGAACATGTTTGGTTTTGATCTCTTTTGAATCCAAGTGAAAAATCCCCCTACATTTGGCAAAAAGTAAGGTAAAATCTGACTTAGTGAAATTTTCACTAAGTGTTGGAACAAAGTGACTTTTCTTGATTTTGATCACTCCATAACTCAAAATCCATGAGGAATTTGGACATAGGTCAGTATGAAGCTTTTGTAGAGGGAAATGAGATCTAAAAATCAAGCTTTGGATGGGGAACAATGGCCTTGTGGTTTAGGAGTTATGGTCCTCCAAAGTTGGCACATTAGTGTCACTTTTTCCATAACTTAGAAATTTTTCTAAGTTTTTATGGTTACCCCTTTTACAAGTTATCCCATTTTCTTTGATTTTTCTTGATGAATGATGATTCAAATCATACATTAACATCATTTTAGGGTTAAAAATCCATTTTGGTGAAAAATCTCAAAAAGTCAAAGTTGACTTTTGTGCATAGTTGACTTTTTATCAGATGAATTCCAAACTGTGCAATTCTTCATGAAATCATGTCCTTGACCTAAATCAAACTTGATGGACATGTTCCATGGGTGTCATAGGGTATATTGAATCATGTCTTAGGGCTTAGGAGCATGTCCTGGTCAAAAGTCAAAATTACAGTTGACTTTCCTCGCGAAACCCTAATTGTGGTGCAGATGAAATTGAGACTTGTTGCTCAAGCTTCTTGGATTAATCCATTGTTCCAAATGGATCAATATAGTTCATTAGAGACCCTCAAACCCTCTCTTGAGGTCTTGGCTCATGATTTTCCCTAAAAGTCAACTTAGGGGTGAATTAGGTCAAGAAACCCTAATTCTTGATTTTTTATGAATGCATCCCCTGAGGCAAAATTGACTTGATGATTGGGTCCATGAGGTCCCATGAAGTATATTAGGTTATGTTTTGGATCATTGGCTTGTGCCCAGATTAAAAATTTCCATCTGGAGGCCCTGGTCGACCAAAACCCTAATTTGGTGACACTATCGATCTTGAGACTTGATCCACCTAGAAGGGAGCAGCCTTGTGCTTGATCCTTGAAGTGGGAGTCCTTTTGATCCATTGTGGATGTTTGAGAGGTTAGACAAGTTGAAGATCATGTCATTCCTTGATTGATCCTTTGACTAAGGCCCTGAGAGGGCTTGAAACCCTAATTTTGATTGTAGTGGATGCTCACCCATCTTTGGGGAGATTAATGAGGCAAGATGGCTCCCCCATATTGTGATGATGATTTGCACAATGATGGGAAATCTTAGTGGTCAAAGTTTGGGGTATGACAAAAGTTCCGACACTTAAGCATACTCAAACATGATTCAAACATGATCCATAAATGGTAAAACTTGGTCACAAGGGACCTCAACCAGGGGTAAACATCATATCAAATGCACATACAAAGAATCAAGAAGAAACTCAAGCAAATAGGCATGGCAAGTCAACTTGTGTAAAGAGGTGTCAAGATATAGTCATGCATAAGTCATTTAAGCACAAATAAACAAACATATATCAAATGACACTAAAAAATTGTGAGATTAAAAATAAAATGACCTAATTCAGAAGCCAATCACATGTCAAAAGATCTCACAAAAATTCAAAGTTTAAGTACGTCAAACAATTAAGCAAAGATCATATAGGAACCATGAACCAATATGCAATGGAGAGGGACTAAAATGCAATATGTAAAGAGTTTAAAAATATGAGCAAAATGTTTTTAGGAACCTCAACATGTCCTCTAACAAATCCAAAACGAATGAGATGCAAATCATGTATAGATGATGAGAACAAAAATCAACAAGGTAGGGTGTGCATATATGAAACAATCCAAAAAGAAATTAATTAAACAATTAAATCAGAGGCACAAAATAAAATAAAAATGGAAAATAAAATTATCCAAAATTTTATAAAACCCTAAGGATGATTCATGATTTTTTTGGTGATTTTTGGATGCATTTAGCTAATTTTAAAAATTAAAAATGAGAAATGCTCAATTAAATAAAATAAAATGAAAATAAAAGCTAGGGGGTGCAAACAGCAAGGGGGACAGGTTCAATACACCAAATGGGCTGAACAAGGGGTGCATATAGCCAGCCTAACTCAAATGATCCATCAGCGCAAGTCAACAGTCCTATACAAAACCCAGTCAAACATCTTGATCCACACACACCATCAGATTCATCCAAAGACTCACAAGCAGTCAACAAAACCAAGGTAATCAAGATTAACGCATCATATCACAAGGCACACAATAAAATGATACACGCGCACACATCCACACCATCAGAAATTAAAATCAAAGCACGTGGGAAGCACATGAGAATTTTAATGCGTTGGCATAATCCAAACCATCAGATTAAATCAATGTTCCAGATCAGTCAATCAAAACACAAAGCGTGCAAGATCAAGGGTTAAAATTTGAGGCACACGATAACACACATAGACTAGCACACACACACATTAAATAAAACACAAGAAAATTAAATGAGGTGGTAAGATCTAAACCATCAGATCAACATCACGAACGGCCAGGATTTCGTCTTCTTCCTTCAAACCTCAGACGACCTGAAAAGCAAACTAGGTGCCGGAACCCTAGCTCCGGTCACCTTCTCCAGTGACACCAAACGGAGACCCAACAAAATTTTTCCAGAATTCATAAACAAGTATACAATTCCAACCAGATTTCAACAAGGATTTCATATATCATATTCATTTCATCAAATAACAAACACACAGAGCAAATCGAAGGAAAACATAAATGGATCTAAAATTTCAACTCCAAAATACACACATGTTACACGTCCAAACTCACAAAAAAATACATCAGCATCACCAGTGAAGCATGAGGATCATTTTGCACATCAAAAAAATGAGTTCTATGATGGTGAAAATCACACTAACCTGAAATTTGTAGAGCTCGAAATACACCAAGAACTCCTTCCAAAAGCTGCAGATCTTCCTCTTTTGAGCTCTATTTGCAAAATAAATGCAAATAGAGGCTTGAAATTGGTTGGATCTAAGGTTTTGAACTTGAGCAACTTGAACACGAACTTGATGAAATCCTCACTCTAAGCTTAAACCAATGGTAGATTCTTGTTCCTCTCACCACACTGATCAATAATGTGCAAAGAAAACTTCAAAAACTCTCAAGAGAAGAGAGATTCAAAGAGAGAAAAGTTTGGAGGTGAAAATGGATTCTGAGCAAATGAGGGTGAATGACCTAGCATTGTGCGTGTGAGTAAGCTTATATACTCTCCATTAGACCTCTCATCATGATTAGCAATTGATTAAACCCCTGATTAGTGAGTTTTGAGTGGTTTTGCAATTTTGCAATTTGTGTTCAATCCCTTAATTTATTCGTGCACCTTCATGCTTTTCATGATGGATACCTCACACTTGACTTGCTGATCACTTTTCAAAAATAATTGGGCCTTGAGTTTGCTTGGATAATGAGATTTGGATCAATTTGCAAATTGTTT
Organism: Lathyrus tuberosus; assembly: GCA_022829125.1. Taxonomy (NCBI): domain Eukaryota; kingdom Viridiplantae; phylum Streptophyta; class Magnoliopsida; order Fabales; family Fabaceae; genus Lathyrus; species Lathyrus tuberosus. The sequence continues at coordinate 2,616,391 of JALAZF010000344.1, read as the reverse complement.
ATTTGTTAAATACACCATGAATAAGGCACGGGTAGGCATGAAACAAGGGTCAAAATTGGTGCTCATGACTTGTACTTTGATGGTACAATATGACTTGAAGCAATTGAAGTGATTACAAGTCCTTTTGGATGAAAATGGAAATGGTGAAAAATTGGTACATGTGGAAAACCTCAAAATGCACCTTGCCTTGCCTTAGCCATAACTTGAGTTCTACAAAAGGTATTAACATGTTCTAGTACTTTTTGGAAAGGGGAGAAAAATATCTTCAACTTTCATGTTTGAGGAAAATTCATTTGAAGCTTCTTTGATGATGAAAAGTCAAGTTGAATGTGGTGGAAAAACTGGCAAAAATGGAAAGGTTCAAATTATAGGTCATTTCCATATTTAGTAACTTTTGCACAAACTCTTGATTCCTGATAAATGGTATGAAACTTGACCCTTGAAGACCATACGAGGATGTGAGACCTTGAAAACCCTGAAGAGAACCTCAAAATTCCACAGTTGGCTTCCCCTCTCATTGTTGACTTTTCTTGGTCTACAAGCAATTGATCCACTGAACATCTTTCACAATGAAACACTAGCCAAGTCTTCCTCTATGAGCACTTGTGAGCATATGAAACCCATGAGAGCATGCTTGAATCCACAAAGTTCAACAAGAAGCTCTTTTGAAACCAAAACCCTAATTTGGTCCCTCTGGTTAGGAGGGAAAGATTCACTTGAAATCTTTTGCCATTCTTGACCTTATGAAGATATGATGAACTCCTCAAACCACCTTAAGGCTTGAGACTCCTTTGAGATGAACCAAGCACCTTGATCCCATGCTAAGAACCAATGCCATTCACAAATGCTAATGCAATAAATGCAAAGAAACAAAAGCCAGTTAGTCAAAAGTAAGAGGGCAAATTTTGGGGTGTTATAGTTGTCCCTATTCAATCAACTTGGACCTGAAAGGGTGATAGCAACGGCTTTCAGACATTCAAGGTAGAAGGTGATTGAATACAAAAAGAACCCAGAAATTTGCAACCTGGTGGTAATGAAAATGAAAACGAGCATGACCGAAAGCGGACTCGAAAAGGATAAACGAGTACGACCGAAAGCAGACTCGAAAAGGATAAACGAGTACGACCGAAAACGATCTCGAAAAGGAAGACCGACCGCAAGTGGAGTCTCAAACAGCAGACGAGTATGACCGAAAGCGGACTCACTAGAGATATGAGAACAAATGAGTACGACCGAAAGCGGACTCGAAAAGAAAGACCGAACAAAAGCACTCTTACGACAACCACATGAGTACAACCGAAAGCGGACTCAGTGGGGATACAAAGGAAAATGAGTATGACCGAAAGCGGACTCGAAAAGAAAGACCGGCCGAAGATGGAATTTCAAACAGCAAACGAGTACGACCGAAAGTGAACTCAAAAAGAAAGACCGGCCGAAGACGGAATTTCAAACAGCAAACGAGTACGACCGAAAGCGAACTCGAAAAGAAAGACCGGCCGAAGACGGAATTTCAAACAGCAAACGAGTACGACCGAAAGCGAACTCGAAAAGAAAGACCGTCCGAAGACGAAATTTCAAACAGCAAACGAGTACGACCGAAAGCGAACTCGAAAAGAAAGACCGACCGAAAATGGAATTTCCAAGAGAGGACAAACCACATGGGATACTTCTACTGGGGATAACAAAGAGTGCGAGGATGGCCAAAGAAGAACTCGAAAAGAAATACAGGCCAGAAACAGACTTTCAACAACAAACGAGTACGACCGAAAGTGAACTCGAAAAGAAAGAACGAGTACGACCGAAGGCGAACTCGAAAGGAATGACCGACCAAAACCGCTCTTCCAAAGATTAGTAGAATCAAAAGATCTACAAAGATGACTCCGCCGGGGATAAGAGAAATATAAACAGGCAACTCTGCGGGGGAGCGTAGGAGGGACCAACAAGAAGGACGAATGCACTGGTTGCGGTGTAGTGTGAACAAAATCTCCTGACCCATGTCACTTTCTGCTAGGGAAAGGAACTGGTAAGGAAATCAAACCTGGCTTATGCTTCGAATGCATATGTTTGAATTTTGCCGCAATGCTGCACACGAAGTGGAAATGCTACGCGTTTGGGAGGATGCCATGCAAGAATGCTTATGCAATGCAAAAGAGGTGCCTCAGCAAAATAAATGCTGAAGGCGAAGGCAAACTCTACTGGGGATGACAAAATAAATTGTCCTCCGAAATAAGAGACCTTGCTGAGAAAGACTTCACTCTGCTGAGGAAGACATTGATCACAAATTCTACTGGAGATGAAAGCTCCGAGATAAAACCCACTCTTTTGGGGATGGCTATGAACGAATATTGAAGATGGAACTCAAAGAGAGATTCTCTCCGCTGAGAATTACCAACTGACTTCTACCTGGATCTGAAAGGATGCTAATAACAATTAGACTTAAGACCTGCTGGGGATATCAACTGCTGTTGAACAAACCACTGAGAGGATCACCACCAAATTCTTCTTGGGGAGACAATTCAATAATTTCGAACCTGCTTGGGAGATACTCTTACCTTTACCCTGTCGGGGAATATTGGTACTTTTACCCTGATGGGGAATACAGGCCATGATCAGCAAACTTGCTTGGGGAACGGTAGATGCTGACATCCACCCTGCTAGCGGATAACATCGAGCTTACCCATCCGGAGGGGATTAACTCACCGTGGCTAGTGAGAAAAACATTTGTTGACTAGCCGAGTGCTCAGATCCTGTGGGGTAAATAACTCCTTTGTCCCAAGAAGATATTCTGTAAGTATCTTGCTGGGGCAACAACAACTTGCTGAGGAGGAGGGACTTTCCAATGTGGAGGAGAGTAGCTCTACTGGGGAAGGACAAACCTGTTACCCTGCAAACAAAATCCACAGAAAGTTCTATGCAAAATAGCTACTTCAATGACCATTACAATGACCGTCACCCTAGCAATTTCCCTTATTTTCCAATATGCTTTGCAAAGCTCAACATTTTAACATGTAATGTTTATCAAAAATATCGGACATTTTCACAGACAAAACAGGTAAAACAAAAACACAAATGGAAAGCTTTTTGAGTGAAATACAAATTTTATTGAATGGATTGGCCTGAAAATAGGCATTTACATTTGGAATCAATTCCTGAAAAGAGGTAATTGTGCAAAAAGCAAAAGAAAATACACATGTCGGCAATGTGGGGAACAGACATCCGCCATGACTCGACTCAGCTATAACCCATATGACTTGTTTTTCCGCAGATACTTTGGCCTTCGAAGATAACTGACTGAACTAATCCCTTTCCTTCGAATTTTCCAAGTGTGAATGGTGATCACAGATCGAACGCGAATCGTAGTCTTTGCTTTTAAATCCCTAACTTTTGCCTGGATCGCCCTTTTCGAGTTTTCAATCCACCGGGATATCCATTTTTGCCAAAGTTGCCTTTTCAGGTTTTCAACCTTGCGGGTTTATTCTTTTTTTCTTTTTATCCCTAATTTTTGCCCAAACCTTTTCTTTTTATGGTTCGCCAGGATGCCCCATTTTTGCCTGAACCTTCTTTTTATGTTCAGCGGGTCTCTTTTATGCAAAGTATTTTTTTACTACATCCGCGTTCACAGGGGACGTAAAATCTTCGCCATCCATAGTTGAGAGTAATAAGGCTCCGCCAGAGAAAATCTGTCTTACTACATATGGCCCTTCGTAATTCGGAGTCCACTTGCCCCTGTGATCTGTTTGAGGAGGAGTGATCCTTTTCAGAACTAATTCACCAGCCTGAAAACACCGAGGACGCACTTTCTGATCAAATGCTTTCTTCATCCTGCTCTGATACAATCGGCCATGCGCAATGGCTTTCAATCTTTTCTCTTAAATGAGGTTCAGTTTATTCAGCCGAGAACGCACCCACTCAGCTTCATCAAGCTTCATGTCTGTCAGAATTCTCAAAGAAGGAATCTCAACTTCTAATGGTAGAACTGCTTCCATACCATACACCAGTGAGAAAGGGGTTGCCCCAGTTGATGTGCGTACCGAAGTACGATACCCGTGCAAAGCGTAAGGCAACATCTCATGCCAGTCTTTGTATGTCACTACCATCTTTTGCACAATCTTCTTTATGTTCTTATTAGCAGCTTCAACAGCCCCATTCATCTTCGGGCGATAGGGAGAAGAATTGTGGTGTTCAATTTTAAAGCTCTGGCATAGCTCCTTCATCATCTTGTTATTTAGATTTGAACCATTATCAGTAATGATTCTCTCCGGGACTCCATACCGGCAGATGATGTCCTTCTTAATAAACCAGGCTACCACTTGTCTGGTGACGTTGGCATACGATGCTGCTTCTACCCACTTCGTGAAATAATCAATAGCCACCAGGATAAAATGATGTCCATTCGAAGCAGTAGGCTCGATCTTCCCAATCATGTCAATGCCCCACATGGCAAAAGGCCAAGGTGATGATAAAACATTCAAAGGAGTAGGCGGTACGTGCACCTTATCAGCATAAATCTGGCATTTATGACATTTCCGGGCGTATTTAAAACAATCAGACTCCATAGTCATCCAATAATACCCCGCTCTTAACAATTTTCTTGCCATAGCATGCCCATTGGCATGAGTACCAAAGGAACCTTCGTGAACCTCTTCCATTAACAGTCCTGCCTCGTGTTCATCAACACAACGTAGCAAGACCATGTCAAAGTTTCTCTTGTATAACACATCGTCTTTGTTCAAAAAGAAATTTCCTGATAACCTCCTCAATGTCTTTTTATCTTTGGAAGACGCCCCAGCTGGGTATTCCTGACTCTTCAAAAAGACTTTGATGTCATGATACCAAGGCTTGCCATCTGATACACCTTCAACTGCAAATACAAAAGCAGGTCTGTCCAAGCGCATGATTTTGATTGAAGGAGTTTCATTCCAATGATTCACTTGATACATTGATGACAACGTTGCCAACGCATCAGCCATCTGATTCTCTATCCGGGGAATGTGATGGAAGTCCACTCTGTCAAAGAAAGGTAATAACCTTCTGGCATAGTTGTTATATGGAACAAGATTCGCTTGACGAGTCTCCCATTCACCTGTAATCTGATTAACCACCAATGCTTAATCACCATAAACATCGAGGATCTTGATTCTCAAATCAATCGCTTCTTCTAACCCCATGATGCATGCTTCATACTCTGCCTCGTTATTGGTGCATACGAACGCCAATCGGGCAGTGAAGGGTATATGAGAACCCTTTGGAGTCGTAATGACTGCCCCGATTCCGTTACCATATGAATTAACAGCTCCATCAAAAACCAACTTCCACTGAGATCCAATCTCAGGTCCTTCATCAGGCAAAGGCTCTTCACAATCCTTCATCTTCAGATACATGATATGTTCATCCAGAAATTCAAACTTCATCGGTTGATAATCCTCAATTGGCTATTCGGCAAGATATTCTGACAAAACACTTCCCTTAATGGCCTTTTGGGAAACATACTGAATATCGTATTCTGTCAGAACCATGTGCCAACGGGCTATTCTACAAGAAAGTGCCTACTTCTCAAACACATACTTGATCGGATCCATCTTCGAAATCAAAAGGGTTGTGTGGTTTAACATATACTGCCTCAAATGCTTAGCTGCCCAAGCGAGTGCATAACATGTTTTCTCCAGCATCGAGTACCTCGACTCACAATCAGTAAACTTTTTACTGAGGTAGTATATGGCGTGCTCTTTTCTACCTGACTCGTCGTGTTGACCGAGCACACACCCCATTGAATTCTCAAGAACCGTAAGATACATAATCAAAGGCCTTCCTGGCATTGGCGGCATAAGGACCGGAGGTTCCTGCAAGTATTCTTTGATCTTTTCAAATGCCTTTTGACAATTTTTATTCCACCTGACTGCTTGATCTTTTCTCAACAACTTGAAGATTGGTTCACATGTGGCTGTGAGATGCGAGATGAACCTAGCAATGTAGTTTAATCTCCCCAAGAAACCACAAACCTCTTTTTCTGTTTTCGGCACAAGCATTTCTTGTATGGCTTTTACCTTTGCAGGATCAACCTCGATACCTTTTTCACTAACAATAAACCTCAGAAATTTTCCTGATCTCACCCTGAAGGTGCATTTGTTTGGATTCAACCTCAGTCTGAATTTCCTCAATCTTTCAAATAGCTTCTGAAGATTCACCAGATGTTCTTCATCCGTCTGTGACTTCGCAATCATGTCATCAACATAGACCTCAATCTCTTTGTGAATCATATCATGAAAGAGAGTCACCATCGCCCGCTGATAGGTTGCCCCTGCATTTTTCAATCCAAAGGGCATCACTTTGTAGCAAAAGGTTCCCCAAGGTGTTATGAATGTTGTTTTCTCCATGTCGTCTGGGGCCATCTTGATTTGGTTATACCCAGAGAAGCCATCCATGAAGGAAAACACCGAAAACTTAGCAGTATTGTCAACTAAAACGTCAATGTGAGGGAGCAGGAAATCATCCTTTGGGCTTGCTCTGTTCAAATCCCTGTAATCAACACACATCCTGACCTTCCAATCCTTCTTAGGTACAGGTATGATGTTAGCAACCCATGGAGGATAATTCGTCACGGCAAGAAATCCGGCGTCCAACTGTTTCTGAACCTCTTCTTTGATTTTGACAGACATCTCCGGTTTAGTTATTTTAACCTTTTGCTTGACCGAAGCACAACCTTCTTTAAGTGGTAGCCGGTGTACAACAATATCAGTATCAAGCCCAGGCATGTCTTGGTAAGACCAGGCGAAGATGTCCACATACTCTCAGAGCATTTCAATCAATCTTCCCTTGACACTGTCTTCCAATGCAGCCCATATCCTTACTTCCTTTCTGGCGTCCTCGGTTCCCAGATTCACAATCTCAATTTCCTCCTGATGAGGTAAGATGACCCTCTCCTCTTGCTTCAACAATCTGGCAAACTCTTTGGGCAGTTCACAATCTTCGTCAGTCTCTTCTTCAGCCTGATAGATTGGATTGTCAAAGTCATACCGAGCTATAGCTGAGTCATGATCGGTGTCATCTAAACAAAAAGACTTGCATGATTGATGAGGTATGTTTTATTATGTATGCAACAAAAGAAACACATTGCCATTTTGATGTGGGTTTTATATGCATAAAAATAAAACAGAAAGACAGAGATCAAAATATTTGAGTGTGAAAAGTCCTTTATTGATGATAAAGCAAAACATGCAACAGTTAAAAGCCCTACAAATATAATCACTACGTCTTGGGCAGAACGCAGGATTAACATAATAGGAAAACAAAGCAATTACTCGAAGCTAGTCACTTGAATGACTTTCTCAGATGACCAGTTGCACAGACTATCTCCTGGGACGCAAGGGCGGATCCAACTATCCATGCCACAATCAATGTCCCCTTCTTCCTCAAATTAACTCTGTCGAAGAAAACACCGGCACTGGTGAAACGGACTGGGCCATAGAATTTGGGAGGATCCCCATCTTTCCTGGATGGCTTGTATCCCAATCCATAGGTATTCCTCTTCTCCTGAACTTCAACCACTTGGCCCCACCTCTGTGAGCTACCAGCCTCAACCACAACTTTGGCGTCTTTAAACGAAGACATAGAGATCTCAAGTTGATTTGCCCCTGCAGGCTGCTCTATAGCTTCAGACTGGACAACCTCTTCAGAAACCTTCACCTTCTCAAACCCTTGACACAAAGTCTCATGGATTTCGCCATCCACTTCCACGTATTTGAAGGTTGACAGCTGACTAATCATTATGTCTTCTTCTCCGCACACTATCACCACGTGACCATCCACCATGTATTTCAGCTTTTGATGCAAAGTGGAGGTTACAGCGCCTACACCATGGATCCAAGGACGACCCAACAGACAGCTGTATGCTGGCTGAATATCCATTATATAAAATGTTGTATCGAAGATTTCTAGCCCAACCTTGATCAGAAGCACAATCTCACCAAAGAAAAATCTCTTCGAGCCATCAAAAGCTCGCACCACCAAGTCACTTGGTGTACAAATAAGTCCCCTGGTATCTAACTTCATTAATGCTTTCTTCGGCAATACATTCAACGATGATCTGGTATCAACCAATACATGTGACATCAGTGAACCACGACACTCAATCGAAATATGCAGGGCATTGTTATGATTCCTCCCAGCGGCAGTCAAATCAAGATTTGTGAAACCCAAGCCATTACCCGCATTCACGTGCGCCACAACCCCTTCCAACTGGTTAACATAAATCTCTTGAGGAACATAGGCCGCATTCAAAACTTTTAGAAGAGCATTCCTATGAGCTTCAGAGCATAACAACAATGACAGAATGGAAATCTTCAACGGGGTTTGATGTAACTGGTCCACAATTTTGTAGTCGCTTTTCCTGATAAGCCTCATAAACTCCTCCACATTCTCTGAAAAAGAGTTGTCAGCTGGCTTTACTGTAGAATCAATAATCACTGGAGTCTAAACAGAACCATCCATTACCTGTTTTCCCCTATCTTGCCCAGAAGTACTGGGTTGATCATTAACAGGAGTAAGCACTCTACCGCTTCTCGTTATAGTATCAGTCTCAACTTTAACCTCTGAACTAGTACTCACTGGTGGAGTAGTCATTAATTCCTGCTTTTGTCCATTAACAAATACACTAGCATCATAATTCCCAGGGACGGCTTGGGTACTTTCATACGGAATGGGTTTAGGACCTGAAATAACAACCGGCGCTGGTCTCGCTGGCCCTGATATTACAACTGTCTTGAAAGGAATAACAATAGTAGCAACATCATCATTAACAACCTCTTTTTGCTGATTACCTCTATCAAACTATAAGCAGCCCTCATTAATCATATTCTGGATACCACTCTTCAGCGAATCACAACCATTGTCCTTTGTCAAGCAATCTGAAAAGTTCTCATCACAACCCGGATAGACGCCACCCTTCAATAACCTATTTTTAACCACAGCCAGCGGAGTTTTCAACTCCTCAACATCCATGATCAAATTCAAAGCTTCAGATTCCTCAATTATTGCATTCACCCTCGGCCCATTGTGATCAGGCATCGGGTTTTGCACAACATTAGGTCCATCATTAGCAAAGCTGATAGCCTTTGAATCTACCAAGTCCTGGACTTTATGCTTAAAAGCTTTACAGTCCTCGGGATGATGCGCCGGTGCCCCGGAATCAAAATCACAATGGGCGTTAGGATTGTACCCGGGAGGCGGATTACCAACAGGAGGAGCCAAAGTCCTCTTTTCAACTAACTTCAACTGAAGCAAATGCTGAAACAATTGTGAATATGGTAGAGGTGGAGTATCAAAGTGTCTGTTCTGCTTAGGGGTGAATTGTTGTTGGCGCGGAGCGCGATTCTGTCGTTGAGGTGCTGCCTGAGGTGGGAGTGTTGTAGGAATAACCACGGAAGCCACCTGCTTGTTATAGTTTTGTTGTTGTTTCCCCTTTCCCCTATAGGATGATACAGCATTGGCTTCTTCTTTCTTTTTATAGTTCACAAATGGCTTCTTTCCCTGCCCGGAGGACGATCCGTCACCACTCGAAACTTTTCCAACCTTAATTCCAACCTCTATCTTTTGTCCGATCGCGATCACATCTGCAAACTTACCTAGCGAACAAGGAAATACCTTTTCATAATAGTGCTTAGGCAGTGTGTCCATAAACATATCCAACATTTCCTTTTCCAGCATTGGTGGCTGCACCCTAGCCGCCAATTCACGCCACCTTTGCGCGTATTCTTTGAAACTTTCATCATTTTTCTGGGACATGCTCAACAGCTGAGTTCTGTTGGGAGCCATGTGTGTGTTGTACTGGTAATGCTTGATAAAAGCTGCAGCTAGCTCTCTCCAAGGTCAAACATCTCTACTTTCCAGTGCCATGTACCACTCCAAAGACGCGCCAGACAGGCTGTCTTGGAAAAAGTGCATCATTAGCTTTTCGTCCTTGGCATGGGCAGCCATCTTCCTGGTATACGCCTTTACATGAGTTCTCGGGCAGGTAGAACCATTATACTTCTCTAGTGTAGGAATCCGAATCTTGTGTGGAATGACAATATCAGGGACTAACCCTAGGTCGTCCAAATCTATTCCCAGATCATCCTGCTTCACAACCCCTTTCAGTTACGCCTCGATTAAACGGATTCTCTCATCACTGACCACAGGAAGACCAGCGTCTAAGCTTCTGACTGAAAAAATATCATCCTGTTGATCATCAAAACGATGGCCCTGGATAGCTCGAACAGTGCTTCCTTCTCCAACCACTGAAGGAATCCCACCCTGTCCACCAGCGCCAGGAATAGGAATGTTGATACCAGCACCACCTCCGCCCGGAGGAATAACACGATTAAGAAGACCACCGTGTAAGATACCATTTTCATCAACCTGCGACACCAAAGGCTAAACTATAGTTCTGAATTCATTCTGACTCTGCACCACACCCTGCATCATCTCCATGAATTGATCGATGTGAGATTGCATAGCTTCCATGTCTGCCTGAACTTTGTCTATCACTCTGCTCTGATTAAGCCTGGTAGAATACCGATGAGTTGGTTGATCAATCCTGACTGTAAAAAAGAGAGAGCATAAGAAAACCAGAGAATCCAAGATAACCTGCTATGCAAAAATGAGATGATTATGCAAATGCAGATGCAAACATGTATGAACATTATCAAGGCGATCTATCCCTTGATTCCAGTTTTAACAATAGAAGAGAACTAAATTCCTGATCATATAAAGAGAATAAGCATCTGTTACAACACAAGTCTGAATAAGCGTAAATAAAGATCCCGACCAACAATCCTGGCGGTGATCCCGGAAATACAAAGAAAACAACAGCAAGGAAACTAAAGCATATCATCAAGACTCAGCCGTGCTAGAATTCCCCATTCGTCATTCTTCTTGCACCAATTCTGCACTTCCTTGAGAAACTTCTTGGTATTAGGATGCTCTGGTCTCTTAATCAACTCCTGAATCAGAAGATCTCTCCACCTGAACTTGGACCTTCGCTTCGTGTTCTTTTCACTTTGGCTGGGATCTTCAGCTGTTCCATATCTGCCATGGTTTCCTTGAGCTTTTCCTCAACTGCTCTCCTCTCAAAGATCCCTGATAAAATCTCCTTATCCTTTTTCCGAAGCTCTGTCTTCAAACCTTTGATATGTTCTATATACTTGTCCTCCTTCAACCTGTTGGCGATAATTGTTGTATTCCGACGGTCACTGAACCTGTGAATTCTTGACATAGCATAAGCCAACTCTTTCTTTTTGGACGAAAGGACCTTGCTAACACTTTTCAACGCTTGAGCCACCTTCTCTCTGGCTATGGCTTCTTTGGACAATTCTTTCTCCTTCACAACCAAAAGTTCTGATTTCAACCTGGCAGCATGGATAGCTTCACCTTTTTCGTGCTTTAACTGACCAACCTCTCTGCCCAGCTCATGACTCTCCTCTCGGAGTTTCTCCTTCTCAGTCCATAACTTATCATACTTCTCTATGTCAACAGTCGTGGGAGCCTCGATCATCAAAGGATACAAAGGTGGTTCCACCGGGAAGGGAAGAAGCTCATATTATGCTCTTTTCTTAATCCACTCTTCATAGGAAGGAAAGGCCCGGTTGTTACATTTCCCGAATGAAGTTTTTCCCTTCTTGGTCACCTGATTCCAAGCATTCACAATCTTCCTTATCATCTCTTGATCCCCAGTACCATTGAAGAATAAGGATTCTCTGATATCTCGCTCTTCAGGTGGACCTCTCAAAGGATAACCAAACTTCCTGATAACAAGGGAAGGATTATAGTTAATTCCACCTCTTCTCCCTATCAAGGGTACATTAGGGAATTCTCCACACTTGCAAATAATCTCCATCCCTAGCAAGCCATGGTTGAACCAAACAATGTTGTCAGCAGTCAAGCCCATTTACCTCTTTGACCACTTCAGAGAATCTCTCGTATCAACGAAAGCGCCAGCTTCGGGAAGATGACTCAGAAACCAAGTAGATAAGAGTGGTGCACAGCAACTCACAGTTCCTCCACGCCTATTTTCATTCTTGTAGTGGATTGAGTGATACACATCACCTAGCAAGGTAGGTACAGGATTCTTTGAAATAAAGATCCTGACAGCATGCATATCCACCAGATCGGGAACATTGGGAAACAGGACAATCCCATAGATGCACATAGCCAGAATAGCTTGGAAAGCAGTCCAATTCTTCTCTTTAACATGTATGCAAGCTTGATCAAACAAGAACTTCAATAAGAAACCCTTAGCTCCTTGTTTCTCCACAATATTACTGCTCAGAGCGGATTCACCAATATGAAGAGCAATGGCCATTTCTTTTATCCCAGGGCGTTCTTTAGAAAAAATACTATGTCATGCCTGATAGGGATTCCCAAAACAAATGAGAACTCCTCCAACGTTGGAGCCAAGATATAGTCTGGGAAAGTGAAGCAACGCAAAGACGGATCATAGAACTGAAGAAGTGTATGAATGGCATCCTTCTCATACTTGGAGATATTGTAAGCAAACTTCAGAAGTCTCCCATACTTTCCACCGAACTCTGTACGAACTCCAGGACCAGCCATACTAATCAGCTTGTGAATCAACGTCAAGGTCGGGTTTGGGAACGAATAAGCAACAATGTTCATTCTCTGGACATCCATGCTAAGGCAACCTCAGAAGACCGGAATCAAGAGTAAGATGCAAGCCCTAAAAAATGTCAAACATGTTAGAATGCAAGAAAAATGATATGCACATGCAAGCATGGGATCAAGGCATCACTGCTGGATGTGCTGTGCTATTAACTGAATGAGAACCACAACCCAGAAAACCAGAATTCCAGAATTCCAGAATACCAAACCACTGAGATAACCAGAAACCCAGATAATCAAACACTGATGAGAAATCCAGAAAATCGGGTAGGTTGAAGGTTTCGATTTCCTGCAAGCCTGCAAACACTCATCCCATCTCACATGAGGGTTCTAGAAAGGCGAGGATCCTCAATATCCCGGGCTCTCAGGTCGAGAAATGATGATACGTTCACCATTTCTGGTTTGGCATCATCATCAATCGAGGAGGCCTCAACTGATTCCCCTAAAAAATAAGGTCATCCTATGCGAGTCCCTCAGCATTGGGTCCTCGGATCGAGAATGTGCAATGGGTTTGCCACGGAACGTGGTCTGCCACTGTCACATCTCGGGAGGAGAGGCGCAACTGAGGTATCGGAGAAACGGTCACCAGAGTCGACAGCTCTCTAGATCAACACCCTGAAATGCGCAAGACACGTACGTCAGAAGGCGTCCCAAGATAGCCTCGTCTGGTTGTGAATTTCGTGAGCACACAAACGTACCAAGCGGGCTCGTAGGTCCCACTACTCTCCACTCTAGTCCTAGGGTGTACTCAAGCCTGGGTATTGGGCTTATCTCTCAGAACAACCCAACCTGCCAAATAGAAACCAGCCAGCACAGCATAGCAATATCCAGTATGACAGTAATAAAATGAAATACAATGCAGTAAAAGCTGTAAAATAGTAATATACAACATAATAAAGCACAAAAAATAAACACCCAACGAAAACAACAAACAAGCGCTAGGATCGACTCGCTAAAGGGGATGGACCAACAAGAGGTCAACCAGAGTCCCCAGCAGAGTTGCCAGTTGTCGCTCCCGAAAGATTCGCATCCAACGGTACAAACGCGAGAGTGGCGCAGAAGACACAGAGGCGCCAGCAATGTGTATTTATCCCGAGAGAGGGAAAGGAAACACCGCATAAACCTGAAGAGAAAGGGGGAAAGACATGGTCATCACAACCATAGTCAGGGTTCAGGAGTCGGTTATGCGAGGGGAAGGTGTTAGAACCTCACGCATCCACCGTACTCGATAGGATCCATGCTTGTTGTCTAAACGAAGGGTGAGCTGTCCTACTATCTATGGCTGAACAAAAGAAAATGGGGATGGGGGTGACTAAGACGGACTCGGTAGGACATATTTGATGCCCTAGGCCTACGTACTCCCTCAGTGCAATGGGAAAGTCAGAGTCAACGTAGTTTGGACGGGAACTGTGGGGGAAGGTTGCTCGCCAAGACAATCGCTGTCTTGTGCCTACATATCCTTAATCGGACGAGAGAGAGGAATCAGTGCTAATGTAGTTCGTGGGTATGACCACGGATAGGTAAGTTTTTTTTATGAGCGACATTAGATTCGCGTCCAGCAGTTAGGGTCGATGCCTATTTGCGACTCAGACGGAAGGTAACGTGCTCTTTTCTGAAAATGGTCTGGAACCAAACAATCCGGAAGGATAAAAAGATTTGAATTTGTTTTGGTGTTTGTTAGACAGAAGTGTTTTTTATAAGTTAGTTCATAACTTGCATTGCACCAAAGTCTAGGGCACAGGGACGAATACTTAACGAATCATCCCAAGACAGGACGCTCTCTAAGCACTCTAGAAAGATGAGAGGAAGCCCCTCATTTCTCATTCCCCACGCTTAAGGCTCGTGCGCAATACACTTTATCTTTATTAAGTGTTTTCAAGAAGTTTTGAGATGAGAAGAGAGAAGACCCAAAGGTAACTCTAAAGGGAAACTAAGAGTCCTAATGTTATCATGCATGGGTAACCTTGGGTTAGTGAGGTCTAGGAGGCACAACTACCTAAAACCTAATGCTAATCCTACTCCAAGCTTAATCAAAAATTAAGTTGGACTAGGTAGCTCTAAAGGGAGAGAATCCAAGACTTAAACAAGTCTTGAGATCCATGGGAGGAAGAGAGTGAAAGAGAAGAATGGGAAAGAGAAGGAGAAGATGAGATAAAATAAATGGCAGCAAGCACATCACATCATAAATGTCCAACTCAAATCATAAAAAATGTTTCAAATATCAATGCAAAACAATTCAAGTAAGCATGCAAAGATAAACATGAAAAAAGGCAAGCATACTTGTATGGAATGCACAATTAAGCATACATGGACTTCATATCAAAATGAAATGAGAAAAATAAGATGAAGATGAAAAAAAGTCAGAACCAAGATCATATCATCATCAATAATTCACATGTGCAAAAGGAAATTAAAGCATGAAACATTATGCACCAAAGAAAGCTACAAAAAGAGGACAAAGTTCCAACACTTAAGCATACTCAAACATGATTCAAACATGATCCATAAATGGAAAAACTTGGTCACAAGGGACCTCAACCAGGGGTAAACATCATATCAAATGCACATACAAAGAATCAAGAAGAAACTCAAGCAAATAGGCATGGCAAGTCAACTTGTGTAAAGAGGTGTCAAGATATAGTCATGCATAAGTCATTTAAGCACAAATAAACAAACATATATCAAATGACACTCAAAAATTGTGAGATTAAAAATAAAATGACCTAAGTCAGAAGCCAATCACATGTCAAAAGATCTCACAAAAATTCAAAGTTTAAGTACCTCAAACAATTAAGCAAAGATCACACAGGAACCATGAACCAATATGCAAAGGAGAGGGACTAAAATGCAATATGCAAAGAGTTTAAAAATATGAGAAAAAAGAAATTAATTAAACAATTAAAATAGAGGCACAAAATAAAAAAAAATGCAAAATAAAATTTTTCAAAATTTTATAAAACCCTAAGGATGATTCATAATTTTTTTGGTGATTTTTGGATGCATTTAACTAATTTTAAAAATTAAAAATGAGAAATACTCAATAAAATAAAATAAAATGAAAATAAAAGCCAGGGGGTGCAAACAGCAAGGGGGACACGTTCAATACACCAAATGGGTTGAACAAGGGGGTGCAGATAGCTAGCCCAACTCAAATGATCCATCAGTGCAAGTCAACAATCCTATACAAAACCCAGTCAAACATCTTGATCCACACACACCATCAGATTCATCCAAAGACTCACAAGCAGTCAACAAAACAAAGGTAATCAAGATTAACGCATCAGATCACAAGGCACACAATAACAATGATACACGCGCACACATCCACACCATCAGAAATTAAAATCAAAGCACATGGGAAGCACATGAGAATTTTAATGCGTTGGCATAATCCAAACCATCAGATTAAATCAATGTTCCAGATCAGTCAATCAAAACACAAAGCATGCAAGATCAAGGGTTAAGATTTGAGGCACACGATAACACACATAGACTAGCACACACACACATTAAATAAAACACAAGAAAATTAAATGAGGTGGCAAGATCTGAACCATCAGATCAACATCACGAACGGCCAGGATTTCGTCTTCTTCCTTCAAACCTCAGACGACCTGAAAAGCAAACCAGGTGCCGGAACCCTAGCTCCGGTCACCTTCTCCGGTGACACCAAACGGAGATCCAACAAAAATTTTCCAGAATTCACAAACAAGTATACCATTCCAACCAGAATTCAACAAGGATTTCATATATCATATTCATTTCATCAAATAACAAACACACAGTGCAAATCGAAGGAAAACATAAATGGATCTAAAATTTCAACTCCAAAATACACACATGTTACACGTCCAAACTCACAAAAAAATACATCAGCATCATCAGTGAAGCATGAGGATCATTTTGCACATCAAAAAAATGAGTTCTATGATGGTGAAAATCACACTAACCTGAAATTTGTAGAGCTCAAAATACACCAAGAACTCCTTCCAAAAGCTGCAGATCTTCCTCTTTTGAGCTCTATTTGCAAAATAAATGCAAATAGAGGCTTGAAATTGGCTGGTCTAAGGTTTTGAACTTGAGCAACGTAACACGAATTTGATGAAATCCTCACTCTAAGCTCAAACCAATGGTAGATTCTTGTTCCTCTCACCACACTGATCAATAATGTGCAAAGAAAACTTCAAAAACTCTCAAGAGAAGAGAGATTCGAAGAGAGAAAAGTTTGGAGGTGAAAATGGATTCTGAGCAAATGAGGGTGCATGACCTAGCTTTGTGCGTGTGAGTAAGCTTATATACTCCCCATTAGACCTCTCATCATGATTAGCAATTGATTAAACCCCTGATTAGTGAGTTTTGAGTGGTTTTGCAATTTTGCAATTTGTGTTCAATCCCTTAATTTATTCGTGCACCTTCATGCTTTTCATGATGGATACCTCACACTTGACTTGCTGATCACTTTTCAAAAACAATTGGGCCTTGAATTTGCTTGGATAATGAGATCTGGATCAATTTGCAAATTGTTTATTTGTTAAATACACCATGAATAAGGCACGGGTAGGCATGAAACAAGGGTCAAAATTGGTGCTCATGGCTTGTACTTTGATGGGACAATATGACTTGAAGCAATTGAAGTGATTACAAGTCCTTTTGGATGAAAATGCAAATGATGGAAAATTGGTACACGTGGAAAACCTCAAAATGCACCTTGCCTTGCCTTAGCCATAACTTGAGTTCTACAAAAGGTATTAACATGTTCTAGTACTTTTTGGAAAGCGAAGAAAAAGATCTTCAACTTTCATGTTTGAGGAAAATTCATTTGAAGCTTCTTTGATGATGAAAAGTCAAGTTGAATGTGGTGGAAAAACTGCCAAAAATGGAAGGTTTCAAATTATAGGTCATTTCCATATTTAGTAACTTTTGCACAAACTCTTGATTCCTGATAAATGGTATGAAACTTGACCCTTGAAGACCATATGAGAATGTGAGACCTTGAAAACCCTGAAGAGAACCACAAAATTCCATAGTTGACTTCCCCTCTCACTGTTAACTTTTCTTGGTCTACAAGCAATTGATCCACTAAACATCTTTCACAATGAAACACTAGCCAAGTCTTCCTCTATGAGCACTTGTGAGCATATGAAACCCATGAGAGCATGCTTGAATCCACAAAGTTCAACAAGAAGCTCTTTTGAAACCAAAACCCTAATTTGGTCCCTCTGGTTAGGAGGGAAAGATTCACTAGAAATATTTTGCCATTCTTGACCATATGAAGATATGATGAACTCCTCAAACCACCTTGAGGCTTGAGACTCCTTTGAGATGAACCAAGCACCTTGATCCCATGCTAAGAACCAATGCCATGCACAAATGCTAATGCAAGAAATGAAAAGAAACAAAAGCCAGTTAGTCAAAAGTAAGAGGGCAAATTTTGTGGTGTTACAGTTTCCAACAAAATCTGTCTTGGACATAATTTTTTCTAAGTGTTGGAAAAGTTGTACTTTCATGTTTTTAGTGAATTTGATCCAACCATAACTCAGAATCCATAATGAATTGGAGTGAGGTGTAGTTGAAGCTTTTGTAGAGGTCCATGAGAGCTACAAATCCAGCTTTGGATGGGGAAAAATGGTCTTGTGGTTTAGGAGTTATGGTCCTCCAAAGTTGGTACCCTAGCCACTTTATTCCATAACTTAGAAAAATTTCTAAGTTTTTTATGGTTACCCCTTTTACAAGTTATCCCACTTTTCTTGATTTTTCTTGATGAATGATGATTCAAATCACACATTAACATCATTTTAGGGTTAAAAAACCATAATTGTGAAAAATCTCAAAAAGTCAAAGTTTGCCTTTTGTGCACAGTTGACTTTTTATCAGATGAATTCCAAACTGTGCGATCCTCTATGAAATCAAGTCCTTGACCTAAATCAAACTTGATGGATTGATTTCTTAGGTGTCATAGGGTGTATTGGATCATGTCCTAGGGTTTGGGAGCATGCCCTGGTCAAAAGTCAAAGATACAGTTGACTTTTCTCGCGAAACCCTAATTGTGGTTCAGATGAAGTTGAAATTTGTTGCTCAAGCTTCTTGGATCAATCCATTGTTGAAAATGGATCAATGTGGTTTATTAGAGACCCTCAAATCCTATCTTGAGGTCTTGGCTCATGTTTTGTCCCAAAAGTCAACTTAGGGGTGAATTAGGTCAAGAAACCCTAATTCCTGATTTTTTATGAATGCCTCCCCTGAGGTAAAATTGACTTGATGATTGGGTTTATGGCGTCCCTTAGAGCATCATAGGTTATACTTTGAAGCATTGGCTCATGCCCAGAGGAAAATTTCCATCTAGAAGGGAGAAGCCTTGTGCTTCAATCTGGTCGATCAAACCCTAATTTGGTGACATCGGCGATCTTAAGGCTTGATCCACCTAGAAGGGAGAAACCTTGTTCTTATTCCTTGAAGTGGGAGTCCTCTTGATCCTTTGTGGATGTTTGAGAGGCTAGACAATTTGAAGATCATGTCACTTCTGGATTGATCCTTTGTCTAAGAGCTTTGAGAGGGCTTGAAACCCTATGTCTGATTGTAGTGGATGCTCACCCATCTTTGGGGAGACTAATGGTTCATCCATATTGTGATGATGATTTGTACAATGATGGGAAATCTTAGTGGTCAAAATTTGGGGTATGACAACGTGTTTATTCATATTTTTTTCCTCTTCCCTACCTTTGGGATAATTAAAAAGTTCACATGTAAAACGGCTAGTCTTTTCGCGTGGCTACAGAAAAATGGCGACTTCACTGGGGATTGTAGGGATTTCACCCACCCTAAAAGGATTAAGCCTGTCTTGCATATATATTTGTGATTTTTGCTATTGATATCACTTACTTGCTATTTTATTTATCCTACTTGTTTGGGCTCTCTTGTTGATCTCTATGAGTGAGACAAATCCTAACGCAGATTTAAGTGTACATAAATAAGTTAGGACGTTGATATAATCAAAAGTTACAGGTCTGGAGTAATCCTACGCATGAGTGGCATATGATATAATCACACTCAGTGGAGGCCCCTTTGGAATTACTAATGTAATGCGAGTAGTCGTAATGTCATTTCTTTTTCCGACCTGGGAGCCTGTGAAGCTGAGGACCTTTAGTATCCTCTAACTCCCACTTGGCTATTTAGGATGTAGTGTGGTTATTATCCAGGTGTAGACCTAAGATAGTTGATACACAATACTACACTCAGACGAGTTTCACTTGAGAATATTATTGATTCCCGAGTAGGCGGTGTGTCGATAATATCCAAAAGATGGACCTATGACTTTGGGAACCATATTAGAACATGTTCTATAGGTATAATAAAACCCCTAATACATATTCTTTTGGTTTGGTTAGACCCAAAACTCCATGCTCGTGAAGTCGAAGCCTTGAACCCATGTTAGTTATATGTGTGCATCCATACATTCATACATTCATTCAAATATCATTTTCTAAACAAAATTTTGCAAGGAACTTAAAACTTTTATGACAAATATCATAGGTTTTAAACATGGATTTTGGAAGAAGAAATACCAAGAAGTACAACTTCAAGGATCCTGATACAACAGAATTGAGAGAGTTAGGTCGTATGATCTCTTGTCTGGATAATTTCAGAAGAAGGAATTCTTGACACCCTTATACAATTCTATGATCCTCTCTGCCACTGTTTCACCTTTCTAGATTATCAACTTACGCCCACTTTGGAGGAGTATTCATATTGGATTGGTTTGCCACTACTAAACAAGATTCCTTTCAATGGCTTGGAGGAAATTCCTAAGTACTCGGTTATTGCAAAGGCCCTTCATTTGGAAACTTCATATGTAAAAGACAACTTCATTTACAAGGGAGGAATCAAAGGTTTAACTTCTAAATTCCTAATAGAGAAAGCAACAGAGCTGGCTAGAAGAAATAGTATGAGTGCCTTTGAAGCTATCTTCGCACTACTCATCTATGGTCTTATACTATTTACAAATATCAACCACTATGTTGATCTCAATTCCATCCAGATATTTTTGAGTGGTCACCTAGTACCTACTTTACTTGGGGACACTTGCCTTTCAATTCATCACTGGACTATGAAGGGTAGTGGAACAATCATTTGTTACGCGCCTTGGTGTTACAGATGGTTCAAGTCACACTTGCCAAGGACTAGACTCTTTGATGAAAATCTTGACAAACTCAGATGGTCTCAAAGACTTATGTCTCTCGCTCATACTAATATGAATTAGTACGACCCAACTTATGACAAAGGAGTTATCATCGATAGTTGTGGAGAATTTCCCAATGTACCTCTTCTTGGTATACATGGGGGAATTAACTACAACCCCACTCTTGCAAGACGTCAGTTTGGGTACCCCATGAAAGACAAACCTAGCAGTCTTTCGGTGTCAGGATTCTTCTATCTCAATGAGGGAGGAAATCCAGATTTGAGGAAAGAAGTTATACAGGCTTGGCACACTATTCATAAAAAAGGCAAGGATCAGCTAGAAATAAAGACTGTGTTGCTTTTAAACCCTGCACTCAGTGGGTCAACACAAGAGCTTGTGAGCTCAAGATGCCTTATCCTCTTGAGAAACCTTCACGGCATTTCATTGATTTATCTTCTACCACCCCTATTGAAAAAAGGGAAGAATATCAAGAGCTCTTAACCCGGATGAAGCTGGAAGAAAAGGAAGACTTGATTGAAATCTTGGAGCAGCGTGCTATGGAGAGACAAGAAGAACAGAAGAATTCATTTTTCTCTAGTCATATTCCTCCTACCTCGGGTGCTTGGAAAAAGATCGTCGATCAGCTTACAAAAGAAAATACACAACTAAAGAGGCAGAAGAAGCAACAACACGGGGCTGAATCTTCATTAACAAGTTTATGTAGGACCCACTTGCTTAATCTTTATTATCTTTGTAACAGATCTTTTTGAAGTTGTACTTTTAAAAGATCCTTTGAATACATTAAATAAAATAAGATCTTTTTCAGTTATCCTAAATGTTATCTTTTCTTATATATTTACGAAATAATTGTTAAAGTTCCTTGTAAAAAAAGAGTCATTTGCATTTTTCACATCTTACATCATTTAAGCATTTTGCATTTACCAGAAACTTACACATGTTCTCACTTTAAAGCCAAACTGTCTCATTCATACAATACTCAGGCCAGTTGTCAGAAAAAGATGGACAGACTTGAGCAAGAAAATAGAGAATTGAGAGATGAAGTTACTACTTTAAAGGACAATATAGAGAGACTCAGTAACATGATAGATTCATTGACAATCGCTCAGAATCAACCGTCAAATCCAATGCAAAGGACTGTCATATCAGAAATCGTCTCTGCACCCGTCACATCTGTTGCCATGCCACAGTATTCCAAGCCTCCTGGCTATCCTTGGGGCATGCCTTTCAATTTTGTACCAGAGGGTTACAAACCTCCAGTCCCTAAAACTTCAAAGGTCGGGACAGTCATGACAGTACGACCTCCTATAGTACATACCCCTCCATACATTGAAGAACAAATCTTCCATGCTCCTCCAAGTGAAACTCTGGGAATAGATGACCGATGGGATGAATTCCAAGATAAGTTCTCAAACATGCAGAAAGAGATTAAGGCTCTCAAAGGACAAGACTTATTTGTGAAAAACGTAGCTGACCTATGCCTGGTTCCAAATGTCAAGATACCACTTAAATTCAAAGTACCTGACTTTGAAGAGTACAAGGGGGAATTCTTGCCCACAAATCCATTTGGTTATGTATGCGCGGAAAATGTCCACACAAACCAATAATCAGCAGTTACTAATCCACTACTTTCAAGATAGTCTAACCGGTGCCGCACTCAAATAGTACATGGAATTAGACAGCGCTGTCATACCCCAAATTTTGACCACCAAGATTCCCAATCATTGTGCAAATTGTTACCACATTATGGATGAACCATAATGCATCATCAATCTCCTCAAAGATGGTTGAGCATTCACCACAATCAAGAATTAGGGTTTCTATCCCTCCCAGAACATTTAGACAAAAGATCAATCAAGAAATGACATGATCTTCAACTTGTCTAACCTCTTAAAACATCCACAAAGGATTAAGAGGACTCTCACATCAAGAATCAAGCATAAAGTTGCCACATCCCAAGTGGTTTGAGCCCCGAAACACCCGGTGTCGCCAAATTAGGGTTTTGGACGACCGAGACCTCCAGAGTGAGATTTTCACAAGAGGATGAGCCAAGACTTCAACATGTGACTCAATATGCTCAAAATAACCCTAAGGATCCATTTGCAAAGTTAAATTACCCTCAAATGATACTCCAAGCCTTGTCATCTATTTTGACACATCAGAGGATAAAATCAAAGGGGGATGATCTGATCCCCAAGCCTCCCAAGTCCAAGAATCTACATATAGCCAAAACAAACCTAAAATGGCTAAAAAGTGCAAAAGACTCCAATTTTGTTTCAATGCATTCAATGGATGCATCAAGGTGGCATGAACTGAGGCAAACTTAACTGAATGAGTCAAGCCTTATCTCTGAACCAAAAGACCATAGGCCTGTGCTCTAACCTCAAGTCAATGGCTAGAGGAGACTTGAGATTCCATTTGATCACCATTGGCCACAGACCTGCTGCAGTTGCCACACACTATTGCTGCAAAAACAAATTTGACACACTATAAATAGAGCTAATTTGTGATCAGTTTGAGTACACCAAAGCACCCAAACTGATGTTTTCCTCAAAATCTCCCTTTAACTCCAATTTTTCCTTCTAACTCAAGTCACTATCGGGTTTTGAGATTGAGATAGATTCCAACCAAACCAATCACACACACACCTCATAAACATCATATAGGAGTGATCCATAACACATAATCACATCTGGAACATCGAATTCACAAAATCACCAGCCAATTGCTCAAGTTCTTGACAGAGTTGCAATTGAGGTACCACAACCAGTTCCAGCTCATTTCAATCCACTCCAAGCATTCAAACACATTCCTTGGCACCTAAGGAAGCTGTCCAGATCATTGGAACCTAGCTGCAACACCTCCATCATCAAACTCGATCACCAGCTGCAAGAGGTAAGCCTGAACCCTTCAAACTCTATGATCCATGCATCATGAATGAATTTTTGAGTTACCATCTTGTTTATGCATGTATGTAGAGTAATAACCCTCAATCAATTTCCATGAATCCATCGTGTATAGAATTTCATTGTGTTCATGCTGAAATTAGGGTTCTTGAGGTTTTCTGTTGATTTCTTCCTCCATACTTAATATAAATGCAATTAAACTATATGGTTGTGATCCTTGTTCAAAAACGAACAAGATTGGTACTTGAATCGTGTAAAAACATTGAGGAATGATGGAGAAAAGTGAGAAAATGCAAATCTGCAGAAATAGGGTACGCGGGCAAGAACTTAGTGTTCTTGGCGCCCTTTTTCAAATTTTTGAATTTTTGAATATTGTGATATTTTTGTTAATTGATTCAAAAATTAATTCCTCTCTGAATATTTGTGTTTTTGAATTGATTCTTTTTCTCAAAATTCACAAAAGTTTAAATATTTTATTTTACAAAAAAATCCAATTGATATTATTTATTTGATATAGTTAGAATTTTTGTAATTAATTTCATTTTTATTGTGTTTAAACATTTTTAAATGAAATTCCCACTTTGATCTTTCAAAACCAATTGAATTTCAAACTTTCATGTCATTAAACATGATTTTTCAAAATATTTTTCAAAGTATACAATTTGTTTTTGAATATATTTAATATTTGATATCATTTATTATTTAAATTTCCTTTTGAAAAATGATATTTTAATTTAAAATTAGGGTTTCCCCTTGATTTTAAATTTTAAACACTTTTGGGCCTCTAATAGAGTGTAAGACCCAATCCTTGTTATACATAAACCTTTTTGGGCCTCAGTCATTATATAAGTCGCACTGTGTTTTCAAAAACCGCAGCGTGATCGTCGCCTTTTCAACAGTTTTCAACTGGGCCTCCCCTTGTGATGTAAGTCTCATCTTTCTTTTTTAAACTCTTTTAGGCCTCTAATAGAGTGTAAGACCCAACCCTTGTTACATAAACCTTTTTGGGCCTCAGTCATTGTATAAGGCCCACTGTGTTTTCTAAAGTCGCGGAGCGATCTTCACCTTTTAAACAAAATCATCTGGGCCTCCCTTTGGTTGTAAGTCTCATTTCAAATCATTTTTTAAAACTCTTGGGCCTCTAATAGAGTGTAAGACCCAACCCTTTTTGAAAACCAACCTTTTTTAGGCCTCAGTTATTGTATAAGTCCCGACACGTTTTCAGAAATCTCGGCGCGATCGCCATTTCAAAAAAAATATCATCTAGGCCTCTCCCTGAGTTGTAAGTCCCATTTCTTTTCTTTTTCAAACACTTTGGGTCTCTCCTTGAGTTGTAAGACCCATCCCTTTGTACATAAAACCTTTTTGGGCCTCAGTCATTGTATAAGTCCCAATACAAATTTCAAAACAACGGTGCGATCACTGTTATTTCTGGGCCTTTCTTTGAGTTGTAAGCCCCATCCCTTGTACCAAAATAAACTTTTAGGCATATAATAGAGTGTAAGACCCAACCTCTTTGTAGATACAATAATTTGGGCCTCAGTCATTGTATAAGTCCCGATACAATTTTTAGATCAACGGTACGGTTACTGTTTTTCATCTAGGCCTCTCCTTGAGTATAAGCCCCAATATTCTTTTCCAAAACAACTTTCCCTTTGATTTAGGTTCAAATTTATAGTTGTTATCAAAACTTTTTTTAATTTCTTGAACAACTAACCATACAGCTGTTACAATGGAAGTTTGCTCACCTGTAAGTTTTAAATAGCTTTCTTTTACATACTTGCACACACACACACACACACACAAACACAGACACACACACACACACACACACACACACACACACATATATATATATATATATAAATTTGTTTGTGCTGGAAGTTTGCTCACCTGTAAGTCCTCTTACCCTCTTTTACATACAATATATATTTCACCTGTAGATATATCTGCCTGTATATTATCTTGCTTAGAGTTTTCCCCAGCAATTAGGTCTAGAACTAGATAAAGCCAGTGGTCACTCTTTTAACAATCAAAACTAGTTCCCCATAGGAATTCCATATACAGTTTTGCCTTCTCTTGGGCTTATACAATATGGAACAAAGAGAAAGGCATTATTCCCGATGAAACTTTTCTCAGACTGTCACTATTAGAAAATTGTCAAAGAAGTTCATTTCCCCAGAGAGGATTAATTCCCGGTGAAACCTCTCTTGAATTTCTTCAAACCGTAGAACTGTTCACTAAAGAAAATATTATTCCCGATGAAACTTTTCTTGAACTCTTCTTAAGTTTGGACCCACGGGCTTCCTAAAAGCATCCCGCCTCCTCTTGGGCTTTGTACAAGGACCCTCCGGCTTCTTAGAAGTTCTCATATCTTCTCTTGGGCTTAATACAAGGACCCTAGAGACCTCTTAAAGGTATAGGACATAACTTAGTCATCCTTTGCTAGAGCAGTCTTTCCGAAGAGTCAAAACCTCAGACTAATTTTAGGGTTGATTCTCATCCCTTAAAACACCAACCTCCTCTTGGGCATCATACAAAGATAAACATTTTCATACCAGTAGACTTGGACAGTCTAATCTCCTCTTGGATCTCGAAGACATTCTCAAGTTCCCTACAAACACAGAAAAAACCCTGGTCATTTAACCAATCTCCAGTAGAGTTGAAACCCTCACAGGATCTAAAACTCAGTCTTACATCCTAAATTTCCCTAGCTAGGGTCAGTCTATCATCAGGATAACACTATCCCAAATCAGAACCTCAAGGCATCTGATACCTCAACTCTTCTGTAAATCCTCAGCAAGAGTTTATTCCCCATTTTGGACCTGCCTCTGGATCTCAATAATCCTCAGCAAAAGCCAGCCTCTTCTTAAGCTTTGTATAATGATTTTCCTCAGCAAATTTAACCTTCAAAACCACTCTCTTGTTGAGTCAATCACCCTTTTAAGCACTCTCTTATGAGCCAATCACCCTTTTAAGCACTCTCTTGTTGAGTCAATCACCCTTTTAAACACTCTCTTGTTGAGTCAGTCATCTTTTTAGCCTCAATCTTGGGCTTTGTACAAGACACCATATAAGCACTCTCTTGTTGAGTCAACCTCTTTTCAGCCTTAATCTTGGGCTTTGTACAAGACACCATATAAACACTCTCTTGTTGAGTCAGTCATCATTTCAGCCTCAATCTTGGGCTTTGTACAAGACACCCACATAAATATCTCTCCAGAAGAGTCAGTCATAACTTTCAGCCTCAATCTTGGGCTTTGTACAAGACACCATATAAAATCTCCCTAAGCAGAGTTAATTCTCTTTTCAGCCTCCTCTTAGGCTTTGTGTAATGATTTTCCTCAGTAGAGTTAGCCTTAATCTTTGGCTTTGTACAAAACAAATCATACTCTCCAGCTGAGTCAATCTCCTTTTAGCTACAATCTTGGGGTTTGTACAAGACAGATAAAATCACTCACCAGTAGAATCAAAAATCCTTTTAGCCTCAATCTTGGTCTTTGTACAAGACAGACAAAATATTTCCCCGGAAAAGTCAACCTTTAGCTTCCTCTTAGGCTTTGTATAATGATATCCCCAAAAGAGTCAACTCTCTTTTAGCCTCAATGTTGGGCTTTGTATAAGACAGATAAACACTCTCTTGTTGAGTCAGTCTTTTCTAGCCTCCTCTTAGGCTTTGTATAAGGACTTCCCCATTAGAGTAAATCAATCTCTTAGCTTCAACCTTGGGCTTTGATCAAGGCACATATAAAAAACACAATCCCCTCAGAGGAAATCAAAAACTCTCTACAGGAAGACATTTCTCTGTATATCACACATCAAAACAGAAAATCAAAACAAACCTTAATCCCAGATAACTGCTATAAGTGGCACACTTGTTGATTGATAAATCCAAGCTGTCATTCATCTTTTATCCTGGAAAATCCTCTCTTTCATCTAATTGCTATACGCGGCAAGCCTCTGGATTATTTACATCCACACCACTGTCCCTCTCTTATCATGAAAGATTCCTAAGGAAAAATGGCATTTCTCAACACTGAGTTAAAGTTTTCTCCTTCAGGATAAATCCCGTATAAAGGAAATTATGGCATTGCTGGATTCACATATCCCAGTTAAAGTAATTCTCCTTTATAATCAGTCATCCAACAGTTGTGATAAACAGAAAAGATGTCTCCCTTTAGAAATGACAAATTCCCTCTCAGTCAAACCTTTTAGCTTCAACCTTGGGCTTTGAACAAGACACAAATCACCTTTAGCTTCAATCTTGGGCTTTGAATAAGACACCAAAACATCTTTTCCTCCCATAGAATAGGAGGAACTACGATTGCTCTGATTTCCCTGTTATCTTTAACAGGAATACGTAGGCAAAAGATTGTGAAATCTTAGTGAGCATACTAATAAAAAAAACTTTAGGTCTAGTACCTTCATACCAATAAAAAAAAAAACCTAGGTCTAGTACCTTAATACCAATCAAAAAATTTAGGTCCAGTACCTTCACTTATAAAAAACATCGGCAAGCCCGACATCAACAAAAACTCTCTCTCTCAAACACTCCCAAAGGAGAAACTTTCCCAACCCACAACAGACAAACCCCAGTAAGTAGAAAGCAGTAATGAAAATTGCTAACAACCTGTGGATAACCACATATAGGATGGGTAATTGACAACTCCCCATTGTATAACCTAACCCCGAACTCCCCAATCTCTTAAGCATTTGTTCAGTAAAACATTTGCGTGCAAGGTTAGTTTTAGATAGCTTCCCTTTCCTTTCCAGCTTCACAGGATAAATAAGAAATTAGAAAGTAGTACCCCACTCCTACCATTGCGGTGAGGAGAAACCAAATGGCGATAAGGTGGCCGCGTCACCGACAAAAATCGCACGCTACAGGAAAATAGCGACTCTGCTGGGGAGATCTTCAAACTAGGATTATAGTTCCTAAGAGGTCTAGGATGATTAGTTTTAGGTATCATACTATATATATTGCTTTTCCTACTTGATATATGTGTTTATTTTTATATCAATGGGAATGCGAGTGATGTCGCATGTGGAAAGTTTGAGAGAAACCTAAGATAATGGGTGGCATAGACAGGGGGTCTTATAGGGAGTGAATCCCATATAATCGAACCTGGTAGACCACCAATTCACGTGAGGACCCGTAGGATTCAGCCTGCTGATCACGATTGTTGTTGAAAGTAGAGTTCTCCTAATGCGGCACTTGTAAACCTGAGGATTTAGTAGGCATTAACCTTATGACCACTTGGTAGTACGGTAAATAATAGGAATAGTTGATACATGATACTACACTCAAATGAGATTACCGTAGGATGCTATAGCTCGCTCGGGTGAACCAACTCGCTGTTGTTATCTCTAGGGGGTCAATGATTTTGGGAACCTTAGGATCCGTTCTACAGGTACAAAAATTGACCAGAATACAACCTTTGGGAATGGGTAGAGCCATGACTCCATGCTCGTGACGTTGAACCCTTAAACCCTTGTTTATTCAATGTTTTTGTGTGTTGCATTCATGTATTCATTTAAAAAACTCTTAAACAAAGAAAAAAATCTTCTTTTCTCATCTCTCTTTTTTCAAATTAAACTAAAACAATGATTGCAAATATCAGAGAGAAAGATTGCGTTATGGATTTCGGTTGAAGAAAGACGCACAAGTACACCTTCAAGGCTCCAAAACTAGAGGACATAAGGGGGTTGGCAAGGATGATCACCAACCCTGATGCTTTCAGAGCTAAGCATGGAGGACTGCTGAATCTGTTAAGGGTCCATGTAGTTGATGGATTCCTGTCTACGCTAATTCAGTTCTACGATCCGGTCTATCACTGCTTCACATTCTTAGATTATCAACTTGCACCAACATTAGAAGAATACTCTCATCTGAGTGATCTACCTATCACTGATCAAGCTCCTTTTTTTGGACCGAAAGAAATTCCAAAGGATCGGGTCATCGCAAGAGCCATTTCTTTGGATGAGTCAGAAGTCAGGACTCACATGACCACCAAAGGAGGAATCCAAGGTTTACCAGCCAAGTTTTTGGTGGAGAAAGCCCTATACTTCGCCAGTATAGGGAACATTACTGCTTTCGAGGATATCTTTTTCCTACTCACATACGGGTTGTTCCTTTTTTGTAACATAGACAACTTCGTTGATACCAACGCTGTTAAGATATTTCTGATTGTAAACCCCGTACCAACCTTGCTTGCAAATGCTTATCATTCAGTGCACTTAAGGAATCTGTACAACGGAGGAATGATCACATGCTGTGTACCCTTGCTTTACAAATGGTTCATTTCCCATTTACCCAAGTCTGCTGCTTTTTGGGATCACAAGAGTACTCTACGTTGGTCACAGAAAATCATGTCTCTTACCAACTCTGACAAAGATTGGTATGATAGGATTTATGAGGGGATAGAGATCATCGACAATTGTTTAAATTTCCCTAATGTACCCCTCATAGGAACTAAAGGAGGAATCAACTATCATCCAATTTTAGTTCGCCGTCAACTCAGATTCCCGATGAGGCATATCCCGCATAATGCTCATCTGGAAGGTCTTTTCTTCAATTAAGGGGAAAATGACAGGGCACTAAAGAAGGAAATAATGCATGCCTGGCAACATGTTCACAAGAAAGGAAGAGAGTCTCTAGGAAAACCAAACTGTACCTCCGTGGAACCTTATCTCCACTGGGTGCAAACTAGAGCTCTCAAGTTGAGGATGCCTTACCCTCGTCAAGAAATTTTTCCGTTAAAGGAATCTGTCCTTTACTTCATGTCTGACACGGAAAAACTCGAAATAGCTCTCAACAAAGTTCAACATGAGAAGTGCTCTTGGAAAAACAAGTATCGTATCCTCAATAAGGAGTGTACCAAGATTCAGGAACTGTTAAAGGAAAAGGATGCTCTGATTAAGATACTAGAGCAATATGTTGTGGAGAATCAAGAAGACCGAAGAAATTTGTTCGCTTCTTTCACTTGGCAAAGGAATGACAACCCGACAATGGCTAAAAAACCCCGGTAAAAGAGAAGGAAAATACCGGAACCAACATCTGAGATCTCTTCAGAGTGGACTCAGGATCCATAAGTTTAGATATTTCCTTTTACAGCACTTTATAAAAAACTGTATTTTCCATTTTGGAAATCTTTCAAATTCAATAAATAAACAGGGTCTCCACCCTTTACTGTATGATATTTGCAATTCATTTGTTGAAGTTTCTTTTTGATTAAAAAAAATAAATATATATAACTTTGCATATCATTCATCATTCTCACATAACGCATTTTCTTATCTTCGAATCTCACGTATAAGTCACGATTATAGAGTCAAACTGTCTCATTCATACAATACTCGGGCCAATCAACAAAAGAAAATGGACGATCTCGAAGAAGAGAGCAGAGAGTTGAGAGAAGAAGTCGACGCTCTGAAGGAAGATCTGAAAAAACTTCACAGTGACATGCAATCCCTGGCAGCAGCTCATAGGCAACAACAAAGGACTGTAATTTCAGAGATCACATCTATAGCCATATTGGAAACATATGATCCTCGGTACAACATGCCTAAAGATCGTCCCTGGGATGCCTATCAACTTTTTCCCTGAAGGATACATTCCGCCGGTCACTGAAGACCCAGAAACTGCAGCAGGAACCTCTGGGCCTGAAGGTTACAAACTTCGGGAAAGCGAAGACGTAAGAGTGATGACAGCAACTCCTGAAGGTTACAAACTTCGGGGCATGGAAGCACCAAGAGTCACCGCCGTAATGACTATACCACAAGCAGTGGTACACACTGTCCCGAAAGGACAGATTCCACAAATAATTTCTGGTGTAAACGAAGACATGTATGAAAAAATGACTGAGTTCCAGGAGCAATTCTTGGAAATGCAGAAGGAACTGCATGCCATTCGCGGTCAGGATTTATTCGGAAAGGACGCCGCAGACCTCTGTCTGGTCCCTAACGTGAAAATACCGCACAAATTCAAGGTACCTGACTTTGAAAAATAAAAGGGTAGCTCTTGCCCTCAAAGTCATTTGGTGATGTACGCTCGAAAAATGTCAACTCAGACAGAGAATCAACAACTACTGATCCATTACTTCCATGGAAGTTTAACTGGCGCCGTACTCAAATGGTACATGGGTTTAAATCGCACCAAGATCGTTACTTTTAGGGATCTTGGCGCAACCTTCATTCAGCAGTACAAGTATAACCTGGACATGGCACCAGACAGAGATCAACTCTGAGCAATGTCACAGAAGGACAAAGAAACTTTCAAAGAGTATGCTCAGAGATGGCGAGAAATTGCCGCCCAAATTTGTCCCCCTCTTGAGGAAAAATAGATGACAAAGATCTTTTTGAAAACCTTAAGTTCATTTTACTACGACCGAATGGTTACCAGTGTGCCCAGTGACTTCACTGAGATGGTGAAAATGGGAGTCCGCCTTGAAGAGGCAGTTCGAGAAGGACGTCTGGTCAAAAGTGCAGAGCCATCAAGCAGTACCAAAAGATATGGTGGAGCTTTCCCAAAGAAAAAAGAGCAAGATATTGGTAATATCTCTCTCGAAAAGCAAAGACGAAGGTATCAACCAGTAGCAGCAGTAACTCCTGCTATCAACCCAATGCCGCCTCCAACGTATCAACCTCAGGTTGCTCAGAGCCAACCGAATCAACAACAATATCAACAAAGGACACAACAGCCTCTTCAGCAGGCTCGTCCTCAGTACAACAATAACAATCGTACTACACGACCACCAGGGTTCGACCCTATACTGATGTTGTACGTAGAACTATTCCACTACTAATAGTCAAGGGGCACGTCCAAACCAAGTCTCCTCTTACAGTACCAGAAAATCTGCCTTTTTGGTTCAAAGTGGATCAAACTTGCCCTTACCATCAAGGAGGACCGGGGCACAACATTGAAAAGTCTCTCAGCTTCAAATCTGATGTGCAGAAGCTTGTCAGGAACGGGGTCTTATCTTTTAAAGATATTAATCCAAATGTTCAGACGAACCCGTTGCCTCAACATGAGAAGACTACAGTAAATTTGATAGAGGAGGAATTTAGCCGCAGTTATCAAATTTGCGATGTACTCCTATTAGGAACCAACTTGATCAGGATGCATTGTAGACAGGGCGGATACGGACATATGCCACCTCATAATTATCACCAGTGTGATATCTGCTCGAAGAATAATCAAGGATGTTCTGTAGTGCAATCAGCTCTACAAGAACAATTAGATCTCGGATGGATCCAGGATCACCGAATCCGTGAGGTCTGTAACACCCCAAATTTCGTAAGAATATTTAATTAATTTTTTTAAATATTATATTCGTGAATTTCGGTGATTTGTGTGGATGTCGGTGATTTTATGAAGTTTTGGGTTATTTAATTAAATAATAGCATATGTTATGAAATATGATGTATTATTATTTAAATTAAATAATATTAGAGGAATTAAGGGTAAAGTGGGCGTTTGAGGGGAATTAGTGAGGGTGAAAGGGGAAGAGCACATTTAGGGGTATTTTAAGGGAGAATAGTGAATGGAACTCATTATTCGTGTTATTTTGGGAGAAAGAGGCAAAGGTGCTCTGAAGAACAAGTGAGAAGGAGGCTAGGGCATAGAAGAATTCCGTTGAATTTTCAAGAGAAATCGAAAGAATCAAACTCTAAGGTATGGGGAGTATCACCTTGCAATATTTTAATATAACGATTAAGTGTTAGTCGGCAATTGGGGTTTTGAGGGAAAACCTAGGAATTGTAGGTTAGGGATGATGGATTTTGATGATTTGATATGTAATGATTGTTGTTGTTGTTGTATATGTGGTAGATATATGTTATAAGGTCAAAATCTATGGTAAATTGATGTTAAAAATCAGTTTAAGGGTAGGAAATCGCAGAGGGATTAGTTCTGTTATCACAGGGTTTTTCTACAGAAATCGCAGAGCTCGCCTAACGCGGTCT
Organism: Lathyrus tuberosus; assembly: GCA_022829125.1. NCBI lineage: Eukaryota > Viridiplantae > Streptophyta > Magnoliopsida > Fabales > Fabaceae > Lathyrus > Lathyrus tuberosus. The sequence goes on along the minus strand of JALAZF010000344.1, from coordinate 2,582,677 downwards.
GGGAAAATTTCGCCTCTTTGAGGCAATGAGCAGTGCGCTTAGCGCGGGTGGGGCGTACTTAGCGAGACCTGGAGCTGAAAAACATGATTTTTATTGACTTAAAATTCAGGGAAAATATTTGTTTTATATTACATTGATGATGTGATGTTGCTGTAAACTGCTGCTATGTGTTGAAGTGTTATGTGATGATTATTTAGGGATGGAAATGATGTTATTAATGATTATTAGATGTTATGTGTGATATGGATGATAAAATGACGAGGTGAAGTACCATGAGTATATTGATGATTTTATATGACTATCTTGATGTGTGTATTGATGAATTGACGATGATGTTTGGATGATTATTTGATGAGTATGTGATGAGATGGCGTATATGAGGATTGATGAATGATGATGCACATTATGATGTCTAATTGATGATGATTTGTGATGTTGTGTATCATTCATTCATATGCATACTCTGTGACGACGCTTCATTTCCATTGTGCGGATATGAAGTAATTATGACGTGCTCCGGTTCCAATTTCGGAATCGATCCTATTGACGGGGATCTTTGGAGGGTTGATGGCCTAGTGTCCATTATTATGACGATTTGGTACCACATGCATTTTTATGAGGTTGCATCTCATTCTTGGTGGCATGGCATGATTGCATATGAGTGATATTGGTGATTTGGTGTTTTGTGTGATGTTTTGGGTGAGTCGGTGTAGTGTTTGGGAAAAACAACTGTTGCCTTGTTAATGTCTTTTCTTTATATGATTATATTGAATTGTGATTACTCACCCTGCCTGTTTGAATGTTGCCTCCACGTGGGTAACGTGCAGGTGATCAGGTTTAGCTTTGGACGATTTCGAGGACTTGAAGTTTATTTGCTTTTGGTCGATTTAGAGGATCTTGCTCTGATAGTGTAACATCGGGTTGGGGTCCGTTGTGTCGAACTATGTTGTTTTCCTTATTGTGTTGCTATTCGATGATGTGGTGTTTATTTTGATTATTATGATGTTTTGATGAAAACCTTTTTAATTAGAAGTTTTGAGTTCCACTGCTGAAGATGGCCGGTTTATACCTGAGTGAATCGCACACTCAGAGATACAACAGAGTCGCCACCGAACTTTATTTAGTCCCAAAGGATTTGGAAAATATCAATAAAACCCAAGGGGGAGAGAAACGGGAACGGGGGTCCGTTATGCGAAAGGAAGGTATTAGCACCTAACGCATCCGTCGTACTCGACGGGAACCAGTTCGCTTGCTTCTAGGCTTGGATGGGTTATCTATCTAAAGGCTTCTAGCTAAAAGAAAGAGGAGAGAGAGAGAAAGGGGAAAAAGAAAGAAAAGAAAGAAAGTACTCGCGGAGGATTGTGGCCCCCGTGCCTACGTACCCTCATAGTGCAATGAGGAAATCAGAGCGTCGTAGTTCATGGAACCAGGGGACAGAAAGGAAGAAAGAAAGGGAGAAGGAAAGAAAGGTGGAAGTGTGCTCGCCAAGACATTGCGTCTTGTGCCTACGTATCTGACATTCAAAAGAATGCAGAATCAGAGCTTCCGTAGTTCGGGGGACTACGAATAACAAAACAAGAAAGAAACAGGGAAACAAAAGGAGTGGTGTCAAAACCAGGAGCAAAAGTGAAAGAAAGACTCCACTGGGGAAGACCACGCAATAAGAGCGATTGCACAAGAGAATGGAAAATGAATGGTGTTAGAACCAAGAATGAAAGAAACTCCACAGGGGATAACAAAGAGGATTGGTGTCGAAACCAAGGAAGAAAGAGAGAAATGAATAGAAAAGGGTCCGCTGGGGAGAGAAAAGATCAAAGAACTACTAGGAAGAGAGGGTAAGCGACCCGGCTGGGGATCCAAACAAAAGGATGGTGTCAAAACCAAGAAGAAAGGGAAACCCGGTATATTAACTGACTGGCAGTGGTTAACCGGCGAAAGAGAGTAAGACTCTAGCAGGGAAAAGAAGATGGTGTCAACAGACGGACTGTGATAAACCAAAAGAGAGAGTGCCGAACCGAGAGAAGGTGTTTGACTCTGGGGGGATATCAGTATATTAACTGATAAATAGTGGTTAACCGAGGAAACAAGTATTGCAACTATGTGGGGATAGAGAAACATTGGTTTTAACAGAGAAAACTGTGATTAACCAGCAGAATGGGTGTAAGACCGATCGAAGGTCGTAACCTAAAATGGGCGTTGGTATTGGCCGAACAAACAACATTTAACCAACGAAGAAGGGGTACTGGACCAAAAGAGGTCGCTAACCGCTTGGGGGTTCGGTTTTAACAGGAGAACAGTGATTCCGAAAAGAATGAGTGATTAAATAAGAGGAGGTGATTAACTCGAAAAGGGGTATCAGTATTTTAACAGACAGATTGTGGTTAACTGAAGAAAAGGGCGATTAACCAAAGATAGGTGATTAACCCAAGAGGAAACTCAGTGTTTTAACAGGCAGACTGTGGTTAACTGAGAAGGAGTGCAAATATTGGTGTTTTAACTGACAGACAGTGATTAACCAACAAGGGGAGAAGAATCAAAAGAAGGTTGCGAACTCCGCAAAGGATTCGGTTTTAACAGGAGTACTGTGTTTAACCGAAGAAAGAGAGTATAGACTCTTCAGGGGAATCAAAAGAACAAAGATTGACCGCAAGAAAAGGATAGGGTATTGAAACAAAGGAAGCTTGCTAACCCAAAGAACAAAGGATCGTAACCAAGAAGAATGATGATTGATCAAAAGAGAGGTCGAAAGAGATAGGAGTGATCAAATATCGAAAGAGATTGCAAAGAGAGAAGAGTGATCAAGGATCGAAAGAGATTGCAAAGAGAGAAGATTGATCAAGGATCGAAAGAGATTGCAAAGAGAGAAGAGTGATTAAGGATCGACTCGACTGGGGAATGAGAAACACTAAAGTTGGAGGATAGAGGTGACTATTCTCGAGGAGAGGACAAGACGCCCTTACCAAAGAAATATCCAGAATGAGGGTAGAAAAACTCCATCCTCATTCCTTCTCTAGCACCCAAAATATAGTGTCGCAATTGACACGGACAGCGCAACAGCTTCAATGTTGTACAGTGCTCCAGAGTTACGCGTTGGACATCGTGGGAATCTTCAACTCCACGGGGCAGAAAAAGAGAGAAAAAGCTCTAAAGGAAGCCTAAAGAGAGGGAAAGGGAAGGATCGATTAATTGAAACATGGTTTCGATCAATTAATCAAGGGAAAACTATGCCAATAATTTTCCAAAGAGGAAGAAAAATCATTAAGGCAAAAGGTGTGAATTATTGGTTATACAAGATTAAGCTTATCCATGAAGAATAAACTTAATGCAAACTGAAATGGAAAGTGAAAAACAGTGCCAAATGCTCATCAAAATGCAGCACAAAATCATGTATCATGTGAACAAAGGTAGTGCAAGAATGATTATGTTCATACAATGCTAAGAATGTGAAACAAATGAATAATCGAAAATATGCATTGAAAGTTCATGAATATGCTTCAACCAGAAGTTAAATGACATTTAAAACATCCATAAACTCAAGCATGATAATCAATGGAAGTTAAAAGGAAGAAAGAATGGGAAACACACTTGAAAATGCAAGAAAATGGCCTCCTGGTACAGTGTTAATCGGTTAACCCTTTGGTTAATCTGTTAACGGCTTGAAAATCAGCGGTTTTTTTTTTGTGAAAAATGAACTGGTTAATCGATTAACCAAATGGTTAACCTATTAACACTGCAATAGTGGCAAAAATAACAATAAAAACAGCTTTTCAAAAGTAGTTTTCAACACATAATCACTTATCCACACTTCCACATGCTATGGTATGATTTTGTGCACGAAAATTACATCATGTAAGCACAATTAACACAAATTGCAAGCATCAATCATCGAGATCAAAGATCAATCAAAAGTATGGCAAATCAAATCGAAAACAATTGAAATTCACATCGTAAATATGCGAAAATGATCGAAATAGAGAGTAAAGTAAGATCTACCAACCTACAAGGCTGAGATGTGCCTTGGTAGTTGTTGCAAATGATTCTTGATGCAGAAAATTAAAGAAAACCAGAGGAAACTCCAATTTTGATGGCGAAACGCGTCGAAATCGAGCAAAATATGATAAAGCTCCAAAATGCGAATTCGAACCGTTAAAAGTTGAAGCAAATACTTGAGATTAATCCACGAACTGAAATAACTCCAGAAATCCAAGTATAAAAGCAAGAATGATGAAGGTTAAGCTCTAGAAATAATCACTCTTAGTGTAAAAGTGATTATCCTTCAAAGTAGAAATGAGCTTTGGTGAGGTTTTGGAAGAGAAGTGAGATGAAGATGAAGAATGAGTAGAGAAATCAGAGAGAAAGTGAGAGAAATGAGAGTGAAATGTGAGAAGTTTGGTGAAAAATGGTAGAGAGAATGGTTGAGAGCTTGAAAAGTGAGTGAAGGTGTGTTTATATTGATTTTAGGTTTGGAGTATGAGAGATTTGGACTTTGGTTTGGAATTTGGTTTGGAATTAGCTTTGGGTTTGGAACTAGGCTAGGAGTTAGTTGGACTTGACTCACCGTGTCAAGGCAGTTAACTCGATTAGTTAGAACCAACTCGGTAACAATCCCAAGGTGAACTCCAACATCCAAAGGTTAATATGCTTGGAACCCAAGAAACATGGTACACTTAAATTAGAGTGAAGCATTGAATAAATGTAAGGGAAATGTCTTGAATGGTATTGAATTGTCTAGAATGTTCCACACAATGCTAGAATAGAATAGACCAAAAGAGCGTGGAGAGATTTGCTGAAATATGGTGGAAATGCTGAATTTTTGCTGAAATAGCAGGTGTTAATCGATTAACCAACATGTTAACCGATTAACAGCTGTTAAAAAGCTAAATTTGGCGCTGTAAAAGGGTGTTAATTGATTAACTAAATGGTTAACCGGTTAACCAGTCAAAAACTTGCCCAATTTTTCCTGAAAAGGATGATGTGGTCCCGGCTTCGATTTTCCACTCCTTGTATTGATGAATAGGCATGGAAACCCTTATTTTGTGCTTGTCTTGATGATGTGATGACCTTGCGAGGACAAGATTAATCGGGCTTGGAAACCTGAATATTCCTGCAATCAAAGCACAAGAGGAAAAGTGTGAATGCGTATGCCAGCGATGCGAATGCTTATGCTCATGCAAAAGGCAAAAGAGGGAGGTCAAATTTCGGGTTACGACAGCTGCCCCTATTTAATCCTCTTGGACCTGAATGTATGAATTGCGCCAGCTTTTTGATGATTCGAGGTAAAAGGGGATTAAATAAAAGAGTAGCTCGAGAATTTGGCCGACGGCGACAAAAGAAGAGTGTTAAGAAAGAAAAGATAAGTGCAAAACTGGCTGAAAATCTGCTGGAAGATAAGTCAGGCAAAAAGAGAGGGAGTATGATCGATGCATATGCTACGTATGCGTTTCTACATGATGCTTGATATCATGCAATGCGAAAGCGAAGATAAGGCACAGTGCGAAGCGGTCAGGCAAAGGATCATAGCAAAACGACTTCGACACCCTTGATCGGGGAGAGGACCCGCAGATAAAGAGAATCTCTGCTGGAGAAGAGAGTTCTCAAAGGATGATGATTCCGTCGGGAGAAGAGACCGAGAACATCTCAAGTTTCTAAATCACCATGGCTATCCCTGTTGGGGATGAAAGAATAAAATCGATCCTTCCTACCAAGGCTGGCTCTGTGTGGGGAGAACATCCTTCCAAACCATCCTGACCTTGCTGAGGAGAAACCACTGCTGCTGGGGACAGATAGTTTTAAGTCATTGGAGCTGAGGCACAATCCTTGCTGGGGAAAAGAGAGCAAAGTGCCTATGATGGGAACACTTTGGCAACCTGTCCAGAGACATTACAAATCTGTCGGAGGAAGGATGTGTAAACAGACAAACTTTTCGACAAATAGTAATTGCGTTTGCTGGGGCGAATGACAACTATGTTGAGGAACTGCTGAGGAGACAACAACTTCTTCATAGAACCATCATATTGCCGGCCAGGCGTTAGGCTTACCAATGGATATTACCGATTATCCTGCAGTAGTTACCAGTAATACATGCAATGCATAATGCTTTCTCGATTGATTTAGCTTTTTATTATTCTCAACGTTTTTTAGTATTATGTGATCACAAATAATTATTTATTATTATTGCAAACAAAATACTGGAATGAAAACAATTGAGATAACAAAGAATGCATTTTATTGAATGTAAAATTTTGTACATAAAGAGTGTACAAGGATGCAAAATCCTTGATGAGGAAATTTGCAATAAAATTGAAAAACCAATGTAAATGGAAAAGGGAAACCATGCTTTGCATTGATTACAACATTGGCTACCATCCGCTGTATGTCTAGATTCCAACGCCTTGCACCCGTTGATGATGATTGGAACGTTCTTTTACCGTCTGAGGTCTAGCTGTGATGAAGAGAGGCTCAAGTGTTCACAGTCAATGCCTTTATCCCTAATTTTTACCTGGACATATTTTTTTTTATATATTTTTTTTTCGTCCACCGGGATACCCATTTTTGCCTAAGTCGCCCTTTCGGGTTTTCAACTTAGTGTGATACTATTGTTTTTTTTCATTGTCCCTAACTTTTGCATGGACATTTCTTTTTTTGGCCCATCGAGACGTCTATTTTTGCCTAGATTGTCCTTGCGGATGTCAATCTAGCGGACTCTTATCCATTTTTTTTCAGGCATAATATTTTTTGACTGCGTCGGAGTTCACGGGCGATGGCAACTCCTCCCCATCCATTGTGGTGAGGATCAGGGCTCCACCAGAGAAGGCCTTCTTGACAACATAGGGTCCTTCGTAATTGGGAGTCCACTTTCCTCGTGGATCCGAGTGAATAGGTGAATATCTCTTGAGCACGAGTTCGCCTTCACAGAATATTCGAGGGAGAACTTTCTTGTCAAAAGGTTGCTTAAGGCGTCTCGGATACAACTGACCATGACAAATCGCTGTAAGGCGCTTCTCTTCGATGAGATTCAGCTGGTCGTATCTGGATTGAACCCATTCAGCTTCGTCAAGACCTGCTTCCATGATGACTCTGAGCGAAGGAATTTCGACTTCGATGGGTAAAACTACCTCCATACCATACACGAGGGAATACAGAGTTGCCCCAGTAGAAGTGCGAACTGAAGTTCTGTAGCCATGCAGTGCAAAGGGAAGCATTTCATGCCAATCCTTGTAAGTCTTGACCATTTTCTGGATAATTCTCTTGATGTTTTTGTTTGCTGCTTCAACGACACAGTTCATCTTGGGCCGATATGGTGAAGAGTTGTGGTGCTCGATCTTAAATTCTTGACACAACTCCTTCATCATATTATTGTTTAGGTTGCTTGTATTGTCCGTGATAATGCTGCTAGGAATGCCATAGCGACAGATTATCTTTTTCTTGATAGATTTGGCAACTACTTGTCGTGTAACATTTGCCTAAGAAGCAGCTTCAACCCACTTGGTGAAGTAGTCGATAGCAACCAGAATAAATCGATGACCGTTGGAAGCCTTCAGCTCAATCATTCCAATCATATCTATACCCCACATGGAGAATGGCCAAGGTGCAGTTAAAACATTCAATGGAGTTGGAGGCACATGGATCTTGTCTCCGTAGATTTGGCACTTGTGACATCTTTTGACAAAGTTGTAACAATCTACCTCCATTGTCGTCCAGTAATACCTAGCCCGAAGGATCTTCTTGGCCATAGCAGGACCTTTAGCATGTACACCCTCGCAGCCCTCGTGTATGGACCTTATGATTGTGTTTGCTTCGTGTCTATCCACGCATATGATCAACACGGAATCATGATTCCTCTTATACAATATACCACCACTTAAGAAGAATTTGGCGCAAAGCCGCCTAAGAGCTTTCTTATCAGTGATAGTGATACCCTCGGGATATTCCTATTTTTCTAGATATCTTTTAATGTCGTAGAACCAATACTTATCATCAGACTCGTCCTCGATTGCTAAACAGTGTGCTGGTTCGTTCAAGTGGTCAATGCGGATATGAGGGGCTTCATTCCTCCACTTGACCTTGAACATGGATGCTAAGGTGGCAAGAGATCAACTAGTTGATTTTCCTCTCTGGGGATATGATGAAAAGAAATTTCATCAAAGTAAGGAATTAACTTTGCAATGTGTTGTTGGTACGGAACCAACTTGGAATCCCGCGTCACAAAATTCCCTTTGACTTGACCAATGACCAAGGCAGAATCTCCATAGACCTCAAAAATCTTGATTCTCATGTCAATAGCCGCTTCAATACCGTAGATACATGCTTCGTATTCAGCCATATTGTTGGTGCATGCAAAGCATAATCTAGCAGTGAAGGGAAGGTGAAAACCTGTTGGAGAGATAAGGATAGCACCGATTCCACGACTTTTAGAATTGGAGGCACAATCGAACACGAGCATCCATCGCCCCCCTGGTTCGGGTCCTATGTCAGGGTCTGGGGTCTCATAATCTCTGATAAACAGAACATCCTCATCGGAAAAGTAAAACTTCATTTGTTGATAACCCTCTACAGGTTGATGAGCAAGGCAGTCGGACAAGACACCCCATTTTATTGCTTTTTGGGTAACATGTTGGATATCATACTCGGTTAACAGCATCTGCCACCGAGTAATTCTTCCAGAGACAGCACGCTTTTCAAATATGTACTTTATCGGATCCATTTTGGATATCAACAAAGTAGTATGGAAAATCATGTATTGTCATAGGCGTCGAGCAGCCCAGACTAGAGCACAACAAGTTTTCTCTAAGAGTGAGTATCTGGTCTCACAACTAGTGAACTTATTGCTCAGATAGTATATTACATGTTCTTTTCTGCGAGTGTCGTCATGTTGACCCAATACACATCCCATTGATTTGTCGAGAACAGTGAGATACATGATTAAAGCCTTACCAGGAACCGGCGATACTAAGATTGGTGGTTCTTGCAAGTATTGTTTTATTTTGTCAAATGCTTCTTGACAATCATTATTCCATTCAACCGATTGATTTTTTCTTAGTAATTTGAACATTGGTTCGCAGGTAGTTGTCAAATGGGAAATGAACCTTGAGATGTAATTGAGTCTGCCTAGAAAGCCATAAACTTCTTTTTCTGTTTTGGGAGGCGGCATGTTCTGAATTGCCCAAACCTTATCAAGATCAACTTCAATGCCCTTCTGACTCACAATAAATCCCAACGATTTACCAGATCGAACTCCGAAGGTACACTTCATAGGATTCAACCGCAATCTAAACTTCCAGAGTCTGTCAAACAGTTTCTTCAGATGAACATGGTGATCATCCTCGGTTTTGGACTTGGCAATCATATCGTCCACGTAAACCTCAATCTCTTTATGAATCATATCGTGAAAGAGGGTTGTCATGGCATGTTGGTATGTTGCCCCTGCATTCTTTAGACCGAATGGCATGACCTTGTAGCAATATGTACCCCATGGGGTGACGAAAGTAGTCTTCTCCATATCAGTTAGGGACATCTTGATCTGATTATATCCTGAGAAATCGTCGATGAACGAGAAGATAGAGAACTGCGCTGTGTTATCCACCAAGACATAAATATGAGGCAAAGTAAAATCATCCTTCGGGCTTGCCTTGTTGAGATCTCGATAATCCACACACATTCTGACTTTATCATCTTTCTTTGGAACTGGGACGATGTTGGCAATCCATTCAGGATATTCGGAAATGGCGAGGAACCCAACATCAAGTTGTTTCTTTACCTCTTCTCTGATTTTGAGTGCCATGTAGGGTCTATTCCTTCTGAGTTTCTGCTTGACAGGAGGACATCCGGGCTTGAGTGGTAAGTGATGTTCAACGATGTTGGTATCCAACCCAGGCATATCTTGATAGGACCAGGCGAAGATATCAACATACTCTTTCAATAACTTGACCAACTCGGAGTGTACATTCTCTGCGAGGGATGCGCCATCCTTGACTTCTCTTCTGACCTCATCAGTACCAAGATTGACAACTTCCACTGGCTCTTTGTGTGGCTGAATCTATCTATGCTCGTGCTCAAGGAGCCTTGCTAGTTCAGTTGGTAATTCACAATCTTCCTCACCACCTTCTTCGGCTTGGTTAATTGGAATTCCAGAATTACAATGGATGTTTGCCATGTTGTTATCAATGCTTTTATTAGTTCTGCATGTTTATGAATAGAATGAGCTATTTTGAAAAGGGAAAAAGAAAAGAAACTTTTGCCATTTGTTTTGTGAAAAAGTAAAATAAAGAAAGAAAATAGAGCATGATTTTGAATGCAAAAAACTTTTATTTATTGATCGCATAATATTGCAAAAGCGTTAGGCCCTTTACAAGCTATCCACTCGTCTCGGGCGAGGATGAGGGAATGAATAAAGCACAATGCATTACATGTTATATGGGAAAACCATAAGAATCACGGTAGATGTCCAATTTGCGCACAAGGCTTGAAGTCTGATTACTAGGACCAGCATCATCAGGAGCTGCCACGATGTCACCTTGCTGGAGACCCGCGCTATTGAACTTGATTAAGTTGCACTGCATCTGACCAGAGGAACCAGATTGACGACCAGGACGATAACCCAATCCAAAACGATTATGTTTCTCAACCACATCAATCACATGCCCCCAGCCTGACAAAACACCTTGTTGGATAGTCTCCTTAGCACTCTTAGCAGACACTAAAGTCAACTGTGGTGATCTATTTTAACTAGTTGAAGTAGAGCTGACATGTTCGAACTCGAGACACTGCAACGACACCTTAGTTATGCCTTCTTTGGTCTCGACATATCAAAAAAATGATAAATCGCTTACAATCAAATCCTCTTCACCACAGACGATGACAAGTTGATCCTCAAACATGAACTTCAACTTCTGATGCAAAGTGGAGGTAACTGCCCTTGCAGCGTGGATCCACGGATGACCCAGTAGGCAACTGTACGCTGGATTAATATCCATCACCTGGAAGGTAATGGTGAACAAATGCGGCCCAATATTGATGGGTAAGTCCACTTCCCCAATAACTTGCCTTCGAGACCCGTCAAAGGCTCTGACAACTAAAGCACTTGGTCTCATCTCGCTTCCTTCTACCAATAATTGACTCAATGTGCCTTAAGGTATCACATTGAGGGAAGAACCGGTATCCACTAGAACGCGAGATAACAGGATGTCTGTGCAGGTTATGGATATGTACAGTGCTTTATTGTGGGAAGTTCCTTCAGGAGGCAACTCTGAATCATTAAAAGCCAAATACCAACTTGAAGTTATGTTGGCCACTACATCATCAAACTCGACGATGGATATGTCTTGCATAACATGAGCAGTGTTCAAGACCTTCAACAAAGCTGATCTGTGCGCGGGCGAACTCATAAGTAGGGATAAAATTGTGATCCTCGAGGGAGTTTTCCCCAGCTGATCCACAATCTTAAAGTCACCTTTCTTGATCAACTTAAGGAACTCTTGATCATCAAGGATCTCCTTGCTCCTTAAAATATCCTCAGACGAAATAGTCGGTACTGGAACAGAAGTAGACGCCCTTTGTTGAACAATAGCGATTGTAGATACAGGTGTCTCCTTGGGAGAAACAACAGTTGGAATTTGCACAGGCTTTGTAGTGACCTTTGGAACAAACACTCGTCCACTACGAGTCATGCCTCCTGCGGCTGTAACGTTTACAATCTCAGATTCGGCGAACCTTATTTCTTGACCTCCAGAAAACACAGTAGACCCATACCTCCAAGGTACCTCCTTGGAATTCTGATACAGAAACGGCTTCGGCGGACAAACCACGATGGGTTGCACCTTCTTCTGTTTAGGGGATTCCACTGGAACTTTCCTATAGACGATGGTGAACAGCTCAATGGCAGCAACTTCCTCAACAGGTTTAGATCTGGTAAATTGCACTTCGCCATGGTTCATCAGAATCTGAACACAACCCTTCAATTTTCGACACTGGTTGGGATTATCCTCGCAAATATGACATTTACCAAGCAACCCCTTCAACAACCCGTGTTCATTCAACTTCTTGAAAACCACAGTCATCGGGGTCTTTACTTCGTCAACATCCATGATCAATTCAGCCGTTGAATTATCCTCAATCGTGTTAACCGCAGGTCCATTGTGATTCGGCAATGGATTATTCTGAATGTTAGGTCATTCCTCAGCGAAAGTCAGAACCTTCTTATCAACGAGTTCCTGAACTTTGGTTTTGAAAACAAAGCAATCCTCTGTTGCATGTGCTATGTATCCAGCATGATAAGCACAAGACGCATTTGGGTTATGCTTCGGGCCAAAGGGAGGAATTGCAAGTGCGATCTGTTTGGGGACAATGTCCCCTTGGTGAACCAAGTAAGGAAACAATTTGATGTATGACACAGGAATTCTGTCAAAATTTGGACGTTTACGGTTTCCTTGATTGTTGTTGTTCTGACGGTTTTGATTCTGCTGATTTTTGTTGTTTTGTTGATTCTGTTGCTGATTTTGAGCATTCTGAATTGGTTGTTGTGGATGACAGTTCTGAGATTTTCTAGTGGCTGGCTGCTGGGAAGCAGCTCTAGGAATCTTTCCAGTCTTCAAAACGTTCTCAATCTGTTCACCAATCGTCACAACATCAGCGAAGTTCGATGAAGAACTACCCACCTAACATACCCCAAATTTTGACCACTAAGATTCCCATCATTGTTCAAATCATCATCACAATATGGGTGTATCATTATGCCTCATTAGTCTCCCCAAAGATGGGTGAACACTTACTACAATCAAAATTAGGGTTTCAAGCCCTCTCTGAGTTCTTAGACAAAGGATCAATCAAGGAATGACATGATCTTCAACTTGTCTAAACCTCTCAAACATCCACAATGGATCAAAAGGATTCCCACTTCAAGGATTAAGCACAAGGTTGCTCCCTTCTAGGTGGATCAAGCCTCGAGATCGCCAGTGTCACCAAATTAGGGTTTTGGTCGACCAGGGCCTTTAGATGGAAATTTTCCTCTGGGCATGAGCCAATACTTCAAAACATAACCTAACATTCTCCATGGAACCTCATGACCCCAATCATCAAGTGAATTTTGCCTCAGGGGATGCAGTCATAAAAAAATTAGGAATTAGGGTTTCTTGACCTAATTCACCCCTAAGTTGACTTTTGGGACAAATCATGAGCCAAGACCTCAAGAGAGGATTTGAGGGTCCCTAGTAAACCTAATTGGTCCATTTGTAACAATGGATTGATCCAAGAAGCTTGAGCAACAAGTCTCAAATTCATCAGAACCACAGTTAGGGTTTCGCGGGAAAAGTCAACTGTAACTTTGACTTTTAACCAGGACATGCTCCCAAGCCCTAAGACATGATTCAATATACCCTATAACACCCATGGAATATGTCCATCAATTTTGATTTAGGTCAAGGATATGATTTCCTAAAGGATTGCACAGTTTGGAATTCATTTGATAAAAAGTCAACTGTGCACAAAAGTCAACTTTGACTTTTTGAGATTTTTCACAATTATGGATTTTTAACCCTAAAATGATGTTAATGTATGATTTGAATCATTATTCATCAAGAAAAATCAAAGAAAGTGGGATAACTTGTAAAAGGGGTAACCATAAAAAACTTAGAAAATTTTCTAAGTTATGAACAAAGTGGCAAGGGTACCAACTTTGGAGGATCATAACTCCTAAACCACAAAGCCATTTTTCCCCATCCAAAGCTTGATTTGTAGATCTCATGACCCTCTACAAAAACTTCAACTAGACCTCATTCCAATTATTCATGGATTTTGAGTTATGGATTGATCAAAATCACAAAAGGTGAAAATGTCACTTTTTTCCAACACTTAGTGAAATTTTCACTAAGTCAGAATCTGCCTTCACTTTTTTCCAAATGTAGGGACATTTTTTACTTGGATCCAAAAAGTTTCAAAACCAAACATGATCAAATAGTTGTTTTATCATATAAGGGCTTTCCAAAATGGCCAAGAACATCACCAAATTCAATTTGAGCTAAGAGTTATGGTAGTGGCAAAATGCCTTGCTGAAAACTGCCAAGGCAAGGCAGAATTTTGTATTTTTGGTCGATTTTCCAAAATTAGCCAATTTAAAGCCTTGTCATCATCTTGGACACATCTGATGATCAAATCTAAAGGGGAAAATCACTGAGCCAAGCCTCCAAAGTCCTTGGAACAAGAAGTAGCATGCCAAACCTAGAATTGCCTAAAAGAGGGACAAGACTCCAATTTTGGATTGGAGCATTTAATAGATGCTTAGAGGTGGCATGGACTGACACATTTGCAACTGAATTCAGTCAAGATTCCTCCAACAAGTAGGGAACCAAAGCTCTGTGCTTTAACCTCTAGTCAATGGCTAGAGGAGACTTGGATTTTCATTTGCCAACATTGGCCAAACCTCTGCTGCAGTTGCCATTCACTATTGATCCCAAAACAAACTTGCTCTACTATAAATAGAGCTCATTTGTGCTCAGTTTGAGTACACCAAAGCCATCAAACTAATGCTTTCCTCAAAATTCCTTTTTCTTGGCAAAAATGCCTTCTTTAGCAAGGTAACTCTGAGTTTTTTAGTTTGAGAGCTTTTTCAATCAAACCAATCACACATACACCTCATAAACATCATATGTAGGTGATCCAAACTCTCACAAGTGACCTGTAATCACAAAATCACAAAGTCACCTCTCAAAACCTCAAAATAGGCCTTTTGTGCATTTTTCAAGCCATGTCTTGATTCAATCACTTTCCAAACCAGATAAAACCTCAAACATACTCCAAATAACATCCTTGAACTGTCCCAAATGGTTCCCCCCCATCTAGAACACCATTTGAGGGAGTTGCTATTTTGGTCACTTTTAACCCCTTTTGCAGGTACCAGCTGATTCCAATCATCCTAAAAGTTTCTAAGGGACCATTTGAGTGTGTCTAAAGCATCAAATCATTTATGGAACAAGAGGCTTGACAGATTGCACAAAAACTCCAAAAAGCTCAAAAAGAGGTAAGCCTCATGACTTGAACTTTCCAAAATATGCAATGCTTTGAAGTCCACTGATCATGCACACCTCATACATGTTAAATATGTTGTGTTTGAACCAATTGATCATGTAATTCATGCCTGTATCAAAGTGTAGCATAGAAAATGCAATTATAGGCCTTTTTCAAAACCACTATCGGGTTTTGAGGAAGGAGTGTGATCTGAAAAAACTACCACCACCATTGGATTCCTTGTGAAATTATGGTCCAGATGCATATAAATTTTGTCTCAAACCATTAAGAATTGTCTCAAAACTTGCCTTGCCTTTCCTTGGGCCAGGCCTAAAACCAAGGCATGACTTGTATATTTGTGATTTCACTTCAAACAATGGATGTATCACCACCCCAGTGGTAAGGCGCGCGCCTTGTGACCTTGAGGTCGTGGGTTCAAACCCCACCCATGTCATTTTGTGTTTTTTTCATATTTGACCATTTTTTCCAATATTTTATGTTTTATTAATTAATTGGATAATTAATAACTCTTTCAATTTTAATTATTTTTGATTGGTTCTTTTTGCAAAAAATCACAAAAATGTTGAAATATATTATTCCACAAAAAAATTAAGTTTATATTATTTATTTAATATAATTAGTATTTTTGTGAATAACTTCATTTTTATTTGTTTTAAACATTTTAAAATGAACATTCATCTTGAAAAATCAAGACCAAATGAGTTTTAATATCTCTTGTGATTAAAACTTCATTTTTCAAACCTTAAATAAAAATCACAAGTGGTTTATTCAAATTCATTTGGTATTTTTCCTTGATTTTCTTTTAATATTTACATTTAAAAGAATAACAAATTAGGGTTTCTTTGATTTTCACCCTCATCAATCATTTTCAAACACTCATGGGCCTCTAATAGAGTGTAAGACCCAATCCCCTTTTAAACAAAACAATTTTGGGCCTCAAATATTATATAAGTCCCTCTACATTAAAAACAAATCTCGGCGCGATCGCCAGTTCAAAAATCAAAACCTTGGGCCTCTCCTCGAGCTATAAGAACCATTCAAAACTTTTGGGCCTCTAATAGAGTGTAAGGCCCAATCCTTTGTAAATACAAAACCTATTTTGGGCCTCACTTATTGTATAAGTCCCGTTGTATTTCAAAACGTTTGACGCGATCGTCGTCCGTTGAAAAACAAACCTTGGGCCTCTCATCGAGCTATAAGACCCATTCAAAACTTTTGGGCATCTATTAGAGTGTAAGACCCAACCCCATTTGAAAACCAAAATTATCTTGGGCCTCAGTCATTGTATAAGACCCACTGCTTTTTCAAAATCTCGGCGCGATCGCCATTTCAAACGAAAAATCATCTGGGCCTACCCTCGTGTTATAAGCCCCACTCTTCTTCTTTAAAACCTTTTTGGCCTCTTGAGAGAGTGTAAGACCCACCGCTTTGTACAAAAAACCTTTTTTGGCCTCAGTCACTTGTATAAGCCCCTTTGTACAAAACAATAATGCGATCATTGGTAAAAACCCTGGGCCTCTCCTTGTGCGGTAAGCCCCAATTTTTCTTTCAAAGCACTTTCTCCTTTGATTTTGAATATACTGTTGTTTTCAATCTTTCTTTGTTGAACAACTAACAAAACAGCATGGAAGCTCTACAACCGAGTAAGTGTTTATACGCTTTCATTTACCGCTTTCATATGTATATAACTGTACTGTGGGGCTCTTTCACTGTAAGTCTCCTTTCATAAACTCATATCAACTGTGTAATAATAGTATAGCTATTTAGATTTTCCCCGGCAACTACGTCTAGCACTAAGCCCTATTGATCACTCTTAAATAGACTAAACTAGATCCCCATAGGATTACCAGATACAGTCTTCTCTTTAGCTGTCCTCCTAGGAATTGTCAAGAGACCCTACTCCCCAGAGTTGATCTATTCTCCGTGAATAGCATCTCTTGAGTTTCTTCCAAATTCTCGAACTTTCCTGGCTTGATCTATTCTCTATGAATAGCCTGTCTTGAATTTCTCGGGGTTTGGGGACCCACCGGCTTCTTAAAAGCATCCCTGCCTCCTCTTGGGCGTCGTACAAGGACCCGTCGGCTTCTTAGAAGTATTCACAGCCTCCTCTTAGGCTTCGTATAAATGATTTCTTCTTCCGGGAATGATAGCCTCCTCTTGGGCTTCGTACAAATTGTCCCTCGGCTTCTTAAAAGATTCCAGCCTCCTCTTGGGCTTCGTACAAATTGTCCCGACGACCTCCTAGAGGTATAGGAACAGAAATTAGTCATCTTAATAGAATAGTTTTTTCAAAGAGTCTAGACCCTGCTACTGCCGTTTCTTAAACGTAGTACAAAAGATGAAACTCTAGACTTGGACAGTCTAATTTCCTTGAGTCTCAAAGACATTCTCAAGTTCCTTTCAAAACTAGGAGATGAAACCCGTAGAGTCGGACAGTCCCAATCCCCTTTGGATTTCCCATTTCCTTAAAGAACAGGAAATATCCCTGATCCTCGAATCAAAATCCCTGAGTACAAACATTACTCATATAAGAACTGATTTTCTCTTTTAACCAACCTACTGGACCTGTCACTCAACTGAAACATCACTCCTTTTAGCCTCTCCCTCGGGCTTCGTATGAGACATATAAAAGACTCTCTTGTTGAGTCAAACACCTTTTAGCCTCCATCTCAGGCTTCGTACGAGATACAAAAACACTCTCTTGTTAAGTATAAAAGACTCTCTTGTTGAGTCAACCCTTTTAGCCTTCATCTCGGGCTTCGTACGAGATACAAAAACACCCTCTTGTTGGGTCGATAGTCTCCTCTTAGGCTTCGTATAAGGAAACCCCGGTTGAGTCAATCAACCTTTTACATCAAAACTGTGCCTCATTCACAGGATACAAACATCAACAACTCCCTTCATCTAATTGTTGTAAGCGGCAAGCCTCTGGATTATTTACATACACGCCACTGTCCCTCTTTTAGCATGAGAAATTCCTAAGGAAAGATAGCATTGCTCTACACTGAGTTAAAGTTTTATCCTCTAGGTTAAAACTCCCTATAAAGGAAATTATGGCATTTCTAGGATTCGCATATCCCGGTAAAGTAATCCTCCTTTATAGTCTGTCACCCAACAGTTGTGACAGACAGACCCTTCTTTAGAGATGACAAATTCTCTCTGGAGTCAACACCCTTTTAGCTTCACATCTTGGGCTTTGAACAAGATACAAATAGACCCTTTAGCTTCACATCTTGGGCTTTGAACAAGATAAAAACCACCTTTCTCTTCACGTCTTGGGATTTGAACAAGACACCAAAACACCATTTCCTCCCATAGAATAGGAGGAACTACGATCGCTCTGATTTCCCTGTTTTGAAAAACGAGAATACGTAGGCATAAGATTGAAAGAAAAATCTTAGCGAGCACCCTAAAAAAAAACTCCAAATCTCGTACCTTCACATATCAATCAAAAAGCATCAGTCTTAGCATCCTAACAAAATTCCCCATGAACATTCCCGGTGTTTCGCTCAAAACAAACTAAGAAGAAAAAGGCCCCATTACCATATAGCATCCGTAACCTAACAGACCGCTGTTTAAACTCAGTATGCAAGCAGGGTTAATTGGAGACATCTATTTCCCTTCCTTCATCAGCTTAATAGGATAAAAAATGAATCGACCTATAGTAACCCCAAAGAGCGACAGTGCTTAAGAAACACGTCCAGTTTCTCTCACTACAGAAAAGTGGCGCCCACCGTGGGGCCTATCTTCCTTTCTTTCCTTTTTGGGGATTTCACTGGGATAGGACTTTTTTTGACTTCACTAGGATCTTAGGTCAAAACCTTTAAAATTAGGAAGGAACTACAGGATTGCGACTCCGTCGGGGAGCCATTTTCTGTCAGGAACATAGGATTCATAGCTCTTAAAAGTCTAGGACATTAGGACGAATATATATACTGCTTTTCCTAATTGATATATGTGTTTATTTTTCTGCTAATGGGAATGCGTGTGATGCCGCATGTGAAAAGATTAAGTATACACCTAGGAAAAACCCCTTTAGTGGTGCGGAAGCTATCGGAAATGGTTGTCACGCGATACCACCCTCTTCTGAGGACTCTTCGAAAAAACACCACCTAGCACGGTTCCCGGCCCACTGGTGTTTTTCTCAACAAGAGTTGATGATGTTGAGAGACAGGTACAAAAATCACTAGTATAAACCTTTGGGACGGGTAGACCCTTGGCTCCATGACACCAACCCTTTGACCCCATGTTTTTTCTATGTTTTTGTGTGTTGCATTCATGCATTCATTTTAAAGAAAAAAAAAATTAAAACAAAGGAAATCTTCTCTTCTAGTCTCTCTTTTTGAAATTAAACTAAGACAATGAATTCAAATATCAGAGAAAAAGATTGCGCTCATGGATTTCGGTAGAAGGAGAACTCATAAGTATACCTTCAAGGTTCCAAAACTAGAGGATTTGAGAGGTTTGGCGAGAATGATCACGAACCAAGAGGCTTTCAGAGCCAAGTATGGAGGTTTGCTATCTCTATTAAGGGTTCAAGTAATTGAAAGAATCATGGATGCACTCGTTCAGTTTTACGATTCGGTCTATCACTATTTCACATTCCCAGATTATTAGCTCGCCCCAACGCTAGAGGAATATTCTCATCTGATTGATTTACACATCCCTGATCGAGCTCCTTTTTCTGGACTAGAAGAAATTCCAAAGGATCAGACCATTGCAAGAGCAATTTATTTGGACGAGTCAGAGGCCAGGACTCACATGACCACTAAGGGTGGCATACAAGGTTTGCCGACCCAGTTCTTGGCAAAGAAGGCCCTGTACTTCGCTAGTATAGGGAACGTGACTGCTTTTGAAAGCATCTTTGTTTTACTCACCTACGGGTTATTTTTGTTTCCCAACATTAATAACTTCGTCGATATCAACTCCATTAAGGTTTTTCTCATCGGAAACCCTATGCCGACTTTGCTCGCAGACGCATATCATTCTGTACACTTAGGGAATTTGTACAGCGGAGGGGAGATCACATGTTGTGTACCTCTGCTATACAAATGGTTTATCTCCCATTTGCCTAAGTCTGCTGCTTTTTGGGATCATAATAATACTTTACGTTGGTCGTAGAGAATCATGTCTCTTACCAACTCTGACATAGATTGGTGCAATAGGATTGATGAGGGAATCAAGATCATTGACCGTTGTGGAAACTTCCCCAACGTACCCCTCATAGGATCTAAGGGAGGAATCAATTACCATCCGGTGTTGGTTCGTCGTTAATTTGGATACCCAATGAGGCATGTCCCGCGGAATGCTCATCTGGAAGGTCTTTTCTTCAAAGAAGGAGAAAATGACAAAGCACTAAAGATGGAAATAGTGCATGCTTGGAAACATGTTCATAAGAAAGGACGAGAGTCTCTAGGAAAATCGGACTGTGTCTCGGTGGAGCCTTACCTCCACTAGGTACAAACTAGAGCTCTCAAGCTAAAGATGCCTTATCCTCGTCATAGAGTTCTTCAGCCGAGGGAATCTGTCATGTACTTCATGACTGAAACGGAAAACTCCAGGTTACTCTCAACAAAGTTCAGCGGGAGAGAAGGTCTTGGAAGAACAAGTACCGCACCCTCAATGTGGAGGGTATCAAAATACAGCAACTACTAAAGGATAAAGATGCTCTAATTGAAATTTTGGAGTAGCATGCTGTAGAAAATCAGGATGACCAAAGGAATTTGCTCACTCCTTTCACCTGGCAAAGGAATGACAACCCGACAATGGCTCAAGAGCCCCGGTCAAAGAAAAGGAAAGTGCCAGAATCAGCATCTGGTTTCTCCTCAGAGAGGACCCGGGACCCATTAGCTTAGGTTTCTGTTTCCGCACCTTGTAATCTACTGTATTTTCATTTTCGCAATCCTTTGAATTCAATAAAACGGGGTTTCCCCACTGTTTGATATTTGCAATCTAATTGTCGAAGTTTATTTTGATTAAACAAAAACAATAAATATAATCATTGCATTCATCATTCTCACATCACGTATTCTCCTTACCTATGAGTCTCACGTTTGTGTCTCGATTCTAAAGTCAAACTGTCTCATTCGTACAATAGTCGGGCCAATCGTCAGAAAAAGATGGATGTTCTTGAGGAATAGAACAGAGAGTTGAAAGAAGAGATCGACGCTCTGAGATAGGATATGAGAAAGCTTCGTAACGACATGGAAGCCATGGCGGAAGCTCAGCTACAAAGAACTGTGATCTCAGAGATCACCTTAATGCCCACTACACCAAAAATAGGAATAGACAACACCAAAAAGACAGCGCTTTTATAAAAAAGCGCTGATAAAAAGAATAAAAAAATTTCGCTAAATAAAAGCTCCGTAAAAGACAGGCTTTAGAAAGCGCTTTTAAAAAGCGCTGTTAAATGCCATAAATGGATGCCACCTTAGAAAGCGCTTTTTGGAAAGCGCTGCTATAGGTATTACTTTAGACAGCGCTTTTAAAAAGCGCTGTCTAAAGGTAACCTTAGAAAGCGCTTTCAGAAAAGCGCTCTTATAGGTCTTAAATTCTTTTCACTTTAGAAAGCGCTTTCTAAGGAAAACGCTCTTATAGGTAGCACATAAGAAAGCGCTTTCTGAAAAGCGCCCTCTAAGGTCATTTACGAATTAAAATATAAAACAAAGACAAATATTTTTTTTAAAACTAATTTTTTACATAAATTTGAATCAGTAGAATTAGACATTATATAATATATTTGTTGAAGCTAATTATTTTATAATTTAATTTTAAAATAGCATCAACAATTCCTAATGCTAATGTATTATTAATTTTTAATTTTATATTTAGTGTTTATTAGTTCTGAGGCTAAAAGAAAATATACTCAAAAGTTTTCCCACATTTTTTTTACATTTCCCTCATTTTTATTTTAGAAAATTTTTCCCTCTTTTTTATTTTTTATTTTATTTTAGAAAAAATATTTCTAAAACCTAATATCTATCCACCTTTCATTTCTACATATCTCACGTTCTTCCCTCACGACCGCCGCTCACCAAAATTTTTCGACGATCTCCGTTCACCGATCTACACGTCCTCCATTCAGTATTCTTCGACGAAGAGGTAAGGAATCAAACTCCTAATCCTTTTTCCTTTTTTTTTAATTTATTTCTTCTTTCGTTCACCACCGTTATCTACTCTTTTACATTGAACTAGTAGCTTTCTATTTTTCTCTAAACTCTATTGTCTTTCTCCTCTTCTATAATTTCTTGTATTTATATTTTGGGTTTTCTATTTCTTGTATTTTAGGGTTTGTGATTTGTGAAAATCTTTGATTATTTTGGTCATTTGGGCTGTGTGGTTTCTTCTGATTGATTATTCCTACTTAATGTTGTCAAAATAATTTGGTGTAGAACCTAATTGTCCCAACTCTGCCTTGTAATGCGTATTATGTAACTCTGTTTCAGTATAACATGAATTCTTTTTCATTATTAATCAATGTATCTTCAGTATGATATGTTTTCTTTTTCATCAATAATCAATGTATTTTCATTTGTATAAGTTAAAATTGTAAGGAAACAAATTCTATATGGAAGATTTTCTTATGTATGTTATATTCTCTCTGTAACAATAAGTAAAAGTGAGGAATGATAACATCGAAAAGTTATCTTGTAAATCAGTGACTGAAACAGTATTTAGTGATATATCAATTTTTTCTTAATACTGAATACGATTCATAATTTGTTCTTTAATATAAAACGGTGAATAACGGTATCGGTACCAACACCTTTCGATACTGTTTTGACATATTCGGCTTTGATTTGGTTATTTATCATTTGTTAAAGTATGGGTTTAGTGGTGTCTAAACTGAATAAATTGATGCAGAGGTTGTAACGTGAGTTACTCGGGCCGGCTACATAAAGTAATACTCAACCTGAATACTTCTTGTGAGGTACAATTACAAACTCCTAAAATTCATCTTTGTCATGTGTTTTTGAATTATTACATGTTTTCTACTTAAAATTATCCATGCTTTTGTCTTTTTATTGCACAGTAATATTTAAAGATGATTTCTTTTAACTTTAATTCAAGACTATGTCATTCTTTATTGAGTAATGTATGTTACGCCTGAGATGCGTGGTTAATTCATGATATATGCTCATTGGTGGTAACTTTGATATAAATCATTTGCTGCTGCAATATATTTTAAAGAACTGTCTTGATGACTTTTTGCTGGGACTGTATTTTTGTTTATGGATGGTTTTTGTAAATTATACTTTGTTGGCACTATATTTGTGTACTGATGCAATATATTTAAAAGAACTATCTTGATGAATTTGTGTTGGTGATGTGTCTTGCTCTTTTAAAAGAGAAAAGGCATTCTTGTGATAACCTAAACTAAAACTTATTGAGATCTTAGCTAGGTAATGTAGCTTAAGTAGTTGTAATCTAAACTTGTTAATGGGTAGAAGTTTCACACTCAAGTGTGGAGTAAGGGAAAAAGACCACAAATTATGGGATACACATAAAAGGTCTAACATAATGATAGGCCATGTTTTGAATTAGATATTTTTCTATCTATTTGTATAATCCTTTACTTTTTCAATTATATAATGATTTTCTATCTATTTGTAGAATGATTTACTATTTCTATAATGTTTTACTTTTTCATTTATATAGTATGTAGTTTTTATTATGTATTTGTATAATGATTTACTTTTTAAATTATACAATGCTTTATTGGCAATTTGTGGTGTATCTATGTTGTATCTTTTCTTGATATATCTTAACTTGCTATTGTACAGCAAGACTTATACATTGAGAAAAATGACTGGACAATGCCATGGAACTAACAGGAAGAATTCAGGTAATAATTACTGTGTAATAATTACTGTGGTTTACTAAATAATGCGTATTTTGTTTTGTTATGTAGTATTTATCGGATATGTTATATAATTTATTATTTTTAACTAAATAATGCGTATTTTGTTTTGTTATGTAGTATTTCGATGATATGGCGTGTCCTTATTACACGAGGAAACAATTGCAAGATACTAAGGAGGAATTGTGCGAATTTTTTATTGCAAGAAGAATTCATTCTTGAATGTATAGTTTTGTGAATGTAAATTCTAGTTTATTGAAATGTAAATTCTATACAGGTTTGAAACCATACAATAGAATTTGTGCGAATTCTACATGTAAATTCTAGTTTATTGAAATGTACAAATTCTATACAGGTTTGAAACCATACAATATAAGAAATTGTGTGAATTCTACATTAATGTAAATTCTAGTTTTGAAATAGAATTTGTTAATGGAAATGCGTATCCATACTGGTTTATTGAAATGTGAATTATATAGGTTTATGGAAATGTGAATTATACAGGTTTCTGCATAAAAAAAATGGTTAAAATGGGATTTTTTAAAAAAATCTTCAAAATTATACGTAGACAAAAGACAGCGCTTTTGAGAAAAAAACGCTGTCTAAAGGTATACATTAGACAGCGCTTTGAAAAGCGCTGTCTAAAGTTCCCCTTTAGAGAGCGCTTTTAAGGAAAAAGCGCTCTCTAAAGGTATATAAAAAAAATCATTATACGTATACATTAGACAGCGCTTTCAAAAGCTCTGTCTAAAGTCCCCCTTTATAGAGCGCTTTTGAAGAAAAAAGCGCTCTCTAAAGTATATAAAAAAATTTTTTAAAATTTTAAACGTATACATTAGACAGCGCTTTTGAAAGCGCTGTCTAAAGTCCACCTTTTAGAGAGCGCTTTTTCATAAATAAAAAAGCGCTGTCTTTACCTACGACAGCGCAGGCTTAGACAGCGCTTTTAAGCGCTGTCATTGGCCAAAAAAAGCGCCCTCTTTTCCCTTGTTAGGCGTAGTGGCCCATAGTGGAAAAGTCCGATCCTAGGTACAAAATGCCAAAAGATCGTCCCTGGGGCATGCCACTTAACTATATCCCGGAAGGATATGTTTCGCCGATCAATGAGGATCAGGGAACCGCAGCGGGAACCGCTGGGACTGAAGGTTACAAACTTCGGGAAAGCGAAGATGCCAGGGGAATGACATCAACTCCTGAAGGTTTCAGACTTCGGGAGGCACCGAGAGTCTCAGCCATAATGACTATACCACCGCCCGTGGTACACACTGTCCCGGAAGGACAGATTCCACATATACCTTCTGGTGGAAACGACAACATGTTCGAAAGAATGAATGAGTTCCAGGAACAGTTCCTGGGAATGTAGAAAGAACTGCAAGCCATCAGCGGTCAGGATTTATTTGGAAAGGACGCCGCAGACCTTTTCCTGGTCCCCAATGTGAAAGTTCCGCACAAGTTCCATGTTCCTGACTTTGAAAAATACAAGGGTAATTCTTGTCCTCAAAGTCACTTAGTGATGTACGCTCGGCGAATGTCAGCTCAGACGGAAAATCGGGATCTACTGATTCACTACTTTCAGGATAGGTTAACCGGTGCCGCCTTAAAATGATACATGGGTTTAAATCGTGCTACGATCAGCACTTTCAGAGATCTTGGCACTGCCTTCGTCCAATAATACAAATACAATTTGGACATGGCACCAGACAGAGATCAGCTCAGATCGATGTCACAAAAGGACAAGGAAACTTTTAAGGAGTACGCTCAGAGATGGCGTGAAATTGCCGCCCAAATTTGTCCACCTCTTGAGGAAAAAGAGATGACAAAAATCTTCTTAAAGACCTTAAGCTCATTTTACTACGACAGAATGGTTGCCAGTGCGCCTAGTGACTTCATCGAAATGGTCGGTATGGGGGTACGTCTCGAGGAAGCTGTTCGAGAAGGACGTCTAATAAAAGATGTTGGATCATCAAGTAGTACAAAACGATTTGGTAGTACTCTCCCTAAGAAAAAAGAGCAAGATATTGGGAATATCTCTCTTGGAAGGCAAAGGCGACGTTATCAGCCAGTAGCGGCTGTGACTCCTGCTATCAATCCTGCGCCTATTTCTACGTATCAACCTCAGGTTGTGCAGAGCCAACCTAATCAACAAAGGACACAACAGCCTCTTCAGCAGTCTCGTCCTCCATACAATAACAACCGTACAACGCGACCACTAGGACATGATCCTATACCCGTATCATACGCAGAACTATTTCCGTTACTGTTGGCCAATGGGCACATCCAGACTAAATCCCCTCTTGCAGTACCGAAAAATCCACCTTTTTGGTTTAAGGTGGATCAGACATGCCCTTACCATAAAGGAGGACCAGGGCATAACATAGAGAACTGTCTCAATTTCAAATCCAACGTGCAAAAGCTTGTTAGGAGCGGGGTCTTATCTTTCAAGGATACAAATCCCAATGTTCTCACGAACCCGCTGCCTCAACATGAGAAAGCCGCAGTCAATCTGATAGAGGGAGAGTCTAACAAAGTCTATCAAATTCACGATGTACTCTTATTGAAAACGAACTTTGTCAAGATGCATTGTAGATAGAGTGGATATGGCCATGTGCCACCTCATAATTATCATCGGTGTGATATCTGCTCTAAAAGCAATCAAGGATGTTCTGTGGTGCAATCATCTCTACAGGAATAGATGGATCTTGGATGGATCCAAGAGCACCGAGTTCGTGGAGTTAACATGGTTTACACGAATTCTAACATCATTCAAAACCACGACATCTGTGCAATGAATGTTAACTTGGTAGCGATGCATTCTAGGCAAAGCCAGTATCATAATCTACCACGGCCCGATTACAGTTCTTGTCTGACTTGCTCGGTAAACAAACAGGGATGCTCTTTTGTACAAGAGGCCCTCCAGCGTCAGATGGATCTTGGATGGATCCAGGACTACCACGATAGGAATCCCTATCAGATCAACATGGTTCAGATCTCTGACATTCGTTTAATGAATACCAACCTGGTAGAGTTACATGCTGAGCAGGTCCGCCTCGGATTCCTGGTATCACATGATTACCAGAGCTGTAAAGCGGGTTGCAAAAACAATCAAGGTTGTGCCCTTGTCCAGGAGGCACTTTAGCACTTGTTAAATCACTGGTGGATGCCAATCTATATGGATGAAGATACTCAGCAAATTAGTATCAATAACAGGAACCCTACTCGGCGTCAAAGTTAGGATGTTCAATCTGTGGAAGCTAACCTAGTAAGGTTACATTGCATTCAAAGCGGGCGTGGCCAGGTGCCACCACACAACTATGAACGTTGTAGAGTCTGTTCGGAAAGTAACCAAGGATGTTACCTTGTGCGAGCAGCTCTTCAGGGTCAGCTGGATCGTAGAGAGATTCGCCCATATCCGGGTTCCGGACCAATCAACTGGGCGCCGGACTACCTCGCTGATCAAATTAAGGATGTTGTTGTAATCTCTGATCATCAGAGGGCCAGGGAAGTTTTTCCCATCATCCCTCTACTTGACGAATCAAGAGTTCCTAACCAGGAACAGATCGAGATTACTTACGATGGTCAGAAAAATCAGAAGGCTCCTATAGTCATTTATCTACCGGGACCACTACCGTATGAATCAACTAAGGTTATCCCTTACAAATACGGTGCAACGATAATTGAGAATGGAAAGGAAATTCCATAACCCTCCGTCCTGAATATTGCAGACATCAGTCGAGTAACACGGAGCGGTCAAATCTTCAACCGAGGAGTTGGAGAACTTAACAAAGAAAAGGAACCTCAGACAGAAGTTCCCAATCCACAAGTCGGTCAATCCAGTAATCCCGACCTTTCGAAAAACGAAGATGAGATGCTGAAGCTCATCCAAAGGAGTGAATACAACATTGTGGATCAGCTATTACAAACTCCTTCAAAGATCTCGGTATTATCACTATTACTCAATTCAGAAGCGCACAGGGAGGCTCTACAGAAAGTCTTGGAGCAAGCCTTTGTGGAATAGGATGTAACAATCAGACAGTTCGATAGCATTGTCTCTAACATCACTTCCTGCAATAACTTTGGATTTAGTGATGAGGAATTACCTGAAGAAGGTCACCGTCATAACATGGCACTCAATATCACGGTCAGCTGCTATGGCGATGCTTTAGCCAGCGTATTGGTAGACATAGGGTCAGCCCTGAATGTTATGCCAAAGTCCACTTTGATGCAATTATCCTTTAAAGGACCCCCAATGAGAACCAGTGAGGTCGTCGTCAAAGCGTTTGACGGATCCAGAAAAATGGTTATCGGCGAAGTCGACCTTCCCATAACTATCGGTCCTCACACTTTCAAAGTCACTTTCCAGGTCATGGACATCCAGGCAACGTACAGTTGTTTATTAGGAAGACCTTGGATACATCAGGCTGGAGCGGTCACCTCGACCCTCCACCAAAAGTTAAAGTTCGTTCAGAATAACCAGCTCGTCACGATTTGTGGAGAACAAGCCTTGCTCGTGAGTAACTTATCATCATCTACTTGTGTAGAACCCGAGGAGATTGTTGGGACTCAGTTCCAAGCGCTTTCCGTGAGCAAGGATAATCGATCCGAAGAGGGAACTTCCATTTCCTCATACAAAGATGCTATCAAAGCGGTCGAGAGTACCAATACAATAGGATGGGGACAACTAGTCATTCCTACTGACAATAAAACAAAGAAGGGTCTTGGTTTCTCTGCAACCTGTACCCAGACAGCTACTACCAGCGATGAAAGTCTTCATCCCGTTCGGAACTTCTTTCACAATGGAGGTTTCCTTCAACCGGTGACCCAAGTACACACTATCAATGTGGAGAATCCCTTCGACACATATGAGGAATGGAAGTCCTATGTTAACGAGGACGGTTATATGTCTCAGGACGAAACATAGACTCCATTTTACTATCCCGCACAGAGTTTGAGATTTATACCAAGGTCAGATGTCAGAACGATATACGAAGATTATGATCCGGAAGGATCCCGTGCTCCACCAAACTCATTAGAGGAAGACACTCCGATGAAAGACAACTTTGACCACGACTATTATGGCCCAATGGATGGCTTGCCAATGTGGCAGCCGTATCCGGGAGACTTGAAGCAAGAAAATCAGCCGAATAATGAAAATCAGCTGAGCATCATTGAAAAGAATACTTGTGTCCCCACCATGTCATGGGATCCTCACCCAGAGTATCCTGAAGATACCCCACACGACGATGAATTCGCGACATTTGCAGGATTTGAATTCATCAACTATGCTTTTCTAGAGGTCAACGTCATCGAAATGGATGACTCCTCCAATTCCAAAGAAGTGTGGGACACCTTGGGACAACCGAGTGGAAAATACGACTTCATGGTCAAGTACACCGCTCCCGAAAGCTCTCGCATCAGGTTTAAAGATATCCAGCCAACTAGATTGGGAGATCTACCTAAGAGCACAAATGCTATGCAAAATACAACAAAGGAATCCTCCTACGATGACTCTGCCTGGGAGACAGATTCCAATGATCCTGCTCCGCCAGAAATCAGCATTATTTCTGAAGACAAATCAAGGAAGGCACGAGACTTTGTGATTCACCGAGGATTTCGCCACCAATGGGTTACAGTCGATATTCCGAAAGTTGTTCAAAAGTCAAAGTAAGTGCCGTTTTTAACCTTTCACCCTGCCCAGGTGAAACGGATGTTTTGATAGGGCTCACTTTCTCTAAATTTCCCTCTTCGCTTTGTCCAAAGCTACAGAGTTTTGTTTTATAGGGTTGTAGTTTCAAGAATCGACTTGTTCATGAATAAAATAATGTTGTTCTGTAATTTCCGCATTAATTGTTGTTTTCTCTTTTCGTTTTTCAGAAAATGGTAATCCTAAAAAACAACTCAATAATAAAAACAAGCAGTAAAAGATAAAACACTGCACACACATTTGCATTCTCTCTATCTCTTCTAAAAAACGAATCATCACGTCATGCAGATTGCTTGTTTTAAACCCCGTGGAAACATACGATCCGATGCCTTCTTCCGACTTTGATTTCTCGGTATTTGGAGCTGAAGAAGAAGTTGACGACGAAATTCCAGAAGAGATCTCCCAACTACTCAGACAAGAGGAAAGGTCCATTGAGCCTCACAAAGAGCCGTTAGAAATGGTAAACTTGGGTTCAGAAAAAGAGAGAAAAGAAGTCAAGATTGGGGCGCTACTCAGTCCAGTTGCCAAAGAGAATTTGGTAAAGCTTCTCAAAGAGTTTCCCGATGTATTCGCTTGGTCCTATCAGGATATGCCAGGGTTGGATACCAGCATCGTGGAACATCATTTACCGTTGAGATCGGAATGTCCGCCAGTAAAACAGAGGTTGAGACGAACCCATCCGGACATGGCCATCAAAATCAAAGAGGAGGTACAAAACCAGATTGACGTAGGTTTCCTCGCCACATCAGAATATCCTCAATGGTTAGCCAACATCGTACTCGTTCCAAAAAAGGACGGAAAAGTCAGAATGTGTGTCGACTACAGGGATCTAAGCAAGGCTAGTCCAAAAGACGACTTTCCTTTACCACACATTGACATGCTGGTAGACAATACAACAAAGTTCAAAGTTTTCTCCTTCATGGATGGATTCTTGGGCTATAATCAAATCAAAATGGCGCCGAAAGACATGGAGAAAACTTCGTTCATCACCCCATGGGGTACTTTGTGTTACAAGGTAATGCCGTTCGGTTTGAAGAACGCCGGGGCAACCTATCAAAGGGCCATGACTACTCTGTTTTATGACATGATAGACAAAGAAATCGAGGTATATGTCGATGATATGATTGCAAAATCTAAGACAGAAGAGGAGCATGTGACCCAGCTGTCAAAACTATTTTAGCGATTGAGAAAATACAGAATCCTCTTGAATCCCAAAAAGTGCTCCTTCGGTGTCCGTTCGGGGAAACTCTTAGGGTTCATCGTCAGCCAGAAAGGAATTGAGGTTGATCCTGACAAGGTCAAGGCCATTCAAGAAATGCCTTTTCCAAAAACTGAAAAACAAGTCAGAGGATTCCTGGGACGTTTGAACTACATCTCCAGATTCATACTCCTCATGACTGCGACATGTGCGCCGATTTTCAAATTACTGAAAAAAGCCAGAACTGTGTTTGGACAAAAGACTGCCAAACTGCCTTCGACAGTATTAAGGAATACCTGTTGAACCCTCCGATTCTATCACCTCCAGTGGAAGGAAGACCACTGATTATCTACCTCACAGTCCTAGAGGACTCAATGGGATGTGTACTTGGCCAACAAGACGAAACCAAAAGGAAAGAGTCTGCCATCTACTATCTGAGCAAGAAATTCACCGACTGCGAGACTCGGTACACTATGCTTGAGAAAACTTGTTGCGCTTTGGCTTGGGCAGCCAAACGTTTGCGCCAGTACATGATTTGTCACACTACTTGGTTGGTCTCCGAGATGGATCCAGTCAAGTATGTCTTTGAAAAGCCTGCTCTCACGGGAAGGATAGCCCATTGGCAGATGTTGCTATCAGAATATGACATAGAGTACCACGCTCAGAAAGCCGTTAAGGGGAGTGTTTTAGCCGATCATTTGGCTCATCAACCGATTGACGATCAAGAATCAATTGAGTTTGACTTCCCAGACGAAGATGTCATGTATCTAAAAATGAAAGATTGCGATGAACCGCTACCCAGTGAAGGGCCAGAACCAGGTTCCCAATGGGGACTTATCTTTGACGGAGAAGTTAATCATTATGGAAACGGAATTGGAGCAATCATTGTTACACCTCAGGGTACCCACATTACTTTCACCGCCATACTTACATTCAAGTGTACAAACAACGAGGCCAAATACGAAGCTTGTATCATAGGTCTCGAGGAAGCAATTGATTTGAGGATCAAAAACTTGGACGTATACGGCGACTCAGCCCTAGTTATCAATAAGATCAAAGGAGGGTGGAACACATACCAATCAGGACTAATTCCTTACAAAGATTATGCAAGAAGGTTGTTACCATTCTTCAACAGAATCGAGTTTCATCATATCCCTCGTGAGGAGAATCACATGGCTGATGCATTAGCCACTCTCTCTTCCATGATTAGTGTAGGTCAATGGAACGACTTACCTAAGATCGACATAATGCGCCTTGAAAGGCCCGCTTACATCTTCACAATCGAAGCAGTCATATACGACAAACCTTGGTATTACGATATCAAACGCTTCCTTCAGAAATAGGAGTACCCACATGCGGCATCTAGAAAGGACAGAAAAACCCTCAGATGACTGGCTGGAAACTTCTTTCTGAGTGGTGATACACTTTATAACATGCCAGCCTTCTTTTGGGCATTATACAAAGATCATTGACTACCTGAGAATCGATTTCTCAAAACACCCGTAGACTTGGACAGTCTCAATACCTTTTGGATTTCCCATTTCCTTAAAGAACAAGAAATAACCCCGATCCTCTGATCAATCCCAAAGTACAATAATACCCATATAAGAACTGATTTTCTCTTTATCCAACATACTGGACCTGTCACTAAACTAAAACAGTCACCAGCACCCTAGCCTCCTCTTGGGCTTTGTACAACAATTCTCCCAGGCGGAGCCTATTCACACTCTCTTGTTGAGTATAAAAGACTCTCTTGTTGAGTTACTCCCCTTTTAGCGTCCATCTCGGGCTTCGTACGAGATAAAAATCACTCTCTTGTTGAGTATAAAAGACTCTCTTGTTGAGTCCAACATTTTCAGGCTCCATCTCGGGCTTCGTACGAGGTACAAAGACTCTCTTGTTGAGTCAAACACTTTTAGCCTCCGTCTTGGGCTTCGTACAAGACACATACAAGAGCACTCTCTTATTGAGTAAACCCTTTTAGCCTCTCTCTCTCGGGCTTCGTACGAGACACCTAAAAACATCCTCTTGTTGGGCCAATAGTCTCCTCTTAGGCATTGTATAAGGAAAACCCCAGTTGAGTCAATCAACCTTTTAGCATCAAAATATGTGCCTTGCTCACAGTATACAAACATCAACAACTCCTTTTCCTTCATCTAATTGCTGTAAGCGTCAAGCCTTTGGATTATATACATCCACGCCACTGTCCATCTTTTAGCATGAGAAATTCCTAAGGAAAGATAACATTGCTCTACACTGAGTTAAAGTCTTCCCCTTCAGGTTAAAAATCCCCTATAAAGGAAATTATAACTTTGCTGGATTTACATATCCCAGTTAAAGTAATTCTCCTTTATAACCAGTCACCCAACAGTTGTGACAAACATACCAAATATCCCCTTTTAGAGATGACAAATTCTCTCTAAAGTTAAACCCCTTTATCTTCATATCTTGGGCTTCGAACAAGATACAAATTGACCTTTCAGCTTCACATCTTGGGCTTTGAATAAGATACAAACCACCTTTAGCTTCATGTCTTGGGCTTTGAACAAGACACTAGAACAACCTTTTTTCTCCCATAGAATAAGAGGAACTATGATCACTCTGATTTCCCTGTTTCGTTAAACGGGAATACGTAGGCATAAGATAGAAAAATCTTAGCGAGCACACTAATCAAAAAACCCAAAATCCAGTACCTTCACACATCAATCGAGAAGCATCAGTCCTAAAATCCTCACAAATAGTCCCGTCATTTCATTCATAACAAAATAAGCAGAGAGAGGCCCACAATCTAAACCGCATCTGTAAACCTAACAGACCGCTGTTCAAACTCAGTATACAAGCAAGGTTAATTGGAGACATCTATTTCCCTTCCTTCATCAGCTTTAATAGGATAAAAAATGAATTGACCTGTAGTACCCCAGAGCGACAGTGCTTAAGAACCACGTCCAAAATCGCTCGCTACAGAAAAATAGCGCCCACTGTGGGGCCCTGCAGGGCATCTTGTCCCTCTTATCTCTCTGGTTGAAGTCTTAAGTCTGAAAATTTCATAGAAATGACAAACTATACTGGGGAGTCATTGCATGTATAGGATCATAGGACTAGAGGTCTAGGATGATTAAGACAAATATATATACTGCTTTTCCTAATTGATATCTGTGTTAATTTTTCTGCTAATGGGAATGTGTGGGATGCCGCATGTGGAAAGATTGAGTATACACCTAAGATAGGTGATGGCAATGCAGGTAATCTTACTGGGAGTGAATTCCAGTTAAGAGCCCTCGATCGACCATCAAACTCAGTGGAGACTCCCTTTGCAGATACATTGCCTATAGGACTTCAGTTGTTGAAAGTAGTGTGGCCGACTAGGTTATTTGAGAAGCTGAGGTTTTTAGAAGACTTAAGCCACTTTGTAGTGTGGAAGCTATCGGAAATAGTTGTCACGTGATACTACCCTCATTTGAGATTGCTCTAAGATACATCACCTAGCACGGTTCCCAGCCCGCTGATGTTATCTCTAAGGGAATCAATGATTTTGAGAGACAGGTACAGAAAATCACCAGTATAAACCTTTGGGGGGGGGGGAGAGCCTTGACTTCATGACACCGACCCTTTGACCCTATGTTTTTTCTATGTTTTTGTGTGCTGCATTCATACATTCATTTAAAAAACATTAAAACAAAGAAAATCTTCTCTTCTAATCTCTCTTTTTCAAATTAAACTAAGACAATGATTGCAAATGTCAGAGAGAAAGGAGATTGCGCTAATGGATTTTGGTAGAAGGAAAACTCATAAGTACACCTTCAAGGTTCCAAAGTTAGAGGATTTAAGAGGTCTGACGAGAATGATCACCAACCACGAGGCTTTCAGAGCCAAGTATGGAGGTCTGATATCTCTGTTAAGGGTCCACGTAATTGAAGGAATCCTGTCCACGTTAATCCAGTTCTACGATCCAGTTTATCACTGTTTCACATTCCCGGATTATCAGCTTGCACCAACACTGGAGGAGTACTCTCACCTGACTAATTTACATATTACTGATCAAGCCCCCTTTTCTGGACTGGAAGAGATTCCAAAGGATCAGACCATTGCAAGAGCAATTTATTTGGGCGAGTCAGAAGTCAGGACTCGCATGACCACTGAGGGTGGCATACAAGGTTTTCCAGCCTAATTCTTAACAAAGAAAGCCCTGTACTTTGCTAGTATAGGGAACGTGGCCGCTTTCGAGAGCATCTTTGTTTTGCTCCCCTACGGGTTATTTTTGTTTCCCAACATCAATAACTTTGTAGATATCAACGCCATTAAGATTTTCCTAATTGGAAACCCTGTACCGACCTTACTCGCAGATGTGTATCATTCGGTACACTTAAGGAATTTATACAGCGGAGGAATAATCACGTGTTGTGTACCCCTGCTATACAAATGGTTCACTTCCCATTTGCCCAAGTCTGCTGCATTTTGGGATCAAAATAATACTTTACGTTGGTCGCAGAGAATCATGTCTCTTACCAACTCTGACATCGATTGGTACAATCGAATCTACGATGGGATCAGGATCATTAACCATTGTGGAAATTTCCCAAATGTACCCCTTATAGGAACTAAGGGAGGAATCAACTATCATTCGATATTGGTTCGTCGGCAATTTGAATACCCGATGAGGCACGTCCCACAGAATGCTCATCTGGAAGGTCTTTTCTTCAAGGAAGGAGAAAATGACAGGGCACTAAAGACGCAAATAGTGCACACTTGGAAACACGTGCAAAGGAAAGGACGAGACTCTCTAGGAAAACCAGACCGTGTCTCGGTGGAGCCTTATCTCCACTGGGTACAAATTAGAGCTCTCAAGCTGAGGATGCCTTACCCTCGTCAGGAAGTTCTTCCATTAAGGGACTCTGCCCTTTATTTTATGTCTGAGACGGAAAAACTTCAGGTTACTCTCAGCAAAGTTTAGCAGGAGAAGAGGTCTTGGAGGAACAAGTACCGTATTCTCAATGTGGAGTGCAAGAAAATAAAGCAGCTATTAAAAGAAAAGGAAGCTCTGATTGAGATTTTAAAGCAACATGCTGTAGAAAATCAGGATGACCAGAGGAATTTGCTCGCTCCTTTCACTTGGCAAAGGAATGACAACCCGACAATGGCTGAAGAGCCCCCGTCAAAGAAGAGGAAAGTACCAGAACCAGCACCTGAGCTCTCCTCAGAGAGGACTCAGGATCCATAGTTTAGATTTCCTTTTTTAGCACTTTGTAATCTACTGTATTTCCATTTCCGCAATCCTTTGAATTCAATAAAACGAGGTTTCCCCACTGTTTGATATTTTCAATCTAATTGTCGAAGTTTAGTTTGAATAAACAAAAATGATTAATAAAACCATTGCATTTCATTCATCATTCTCATAAACGCATTCTACTTACCTACGAATCTCATGTTTACGTCTCAATTCTAGAGTCAAACTGTCTCATTTGTACAATACTCGGGCCAATCGTCAGAAAAAGATGGATGATCTCGAGGAAGAGAATAGAGAGTTGAGAGAAGAGATCGACACTCTGAAAGAGGATCTCAGAAATCTTCATAACGACATGCAAGCTCCAGTAGAAGCTCAGATGCAACAACAAAGGACTGTGATCTCGTAGATCACATCTACGCCCATAGCGGAGAAGTATGATCCTAGGTACAAAATGCCGAAAGATCGTCCCTGGGGAATGCATATCAACTATATCCTGGAAGGATATGTTCCGCCGATCGCTGAGGATCAGGGAACCGCAGTAGGAACCGCTGGGCCTGAAGGTTACAAACTTCGGGAACGCGAAGATGTCAGGGGTATGGCAGCAACTCCTGAAGGTTACAAACTTCGGGAGGCACCGAGAGTCTCGGCCATAATGACTATACCACCACCCGTGGTACACACTGTCCCAGAAGGACAGATTCCACAGATACCTTCTGGTGGAAACGACAACATGTTGGACAGAATGAATGAGCTCCAGGAACAATTCCTGGAGATGCATAAAGAACTGCAGGCCCTTCGCGGTCAGGATCTATTTGAAAAGGATGCCGCAGACCTTTGTTTGGTCCCTAATGTGAAAGTTCCACACAAGTTCCAAGTGCCCGACTTTGAAAAGTACAAGGGTAACTCTTGCCCTCAAAGCCACTTGGTGATGTACGCTCGGCGAATGTCAACTCAGACAAAGAACCAGGAGCTACATATTCACTACTTTCAGGATAGTTTAACCGGTGCCGCATTAAAATGGTACATGGGTTTAAACCGCACTACGATTGGCACATTCAGAGATCTTGGCGCTGCTTTCGTCTAACAAAACAAATATAATCTGGACATGGCACCGGACAGAGATCAACTCAGATCGATGTCCAAAAGGGAAAGGAAACCTTTAAGAAGTACGCTCAGAGATAACGTGAAATTGCTGCTCAGATTTCTCCACCTCTAGAGGAAAAAGAGATGGCCAAGATCTTCTTAAAGACCTTAAGCTCATTTTACTACGGCAGAATGGTCGCCAGTGCGACCAGTGACTTCACCGAGATGGTGGGCATGGGGGTTCGTCTTGAGGAAGCAGTCCGAGAAGGACGTTTAGTAAAAGACGCTGGATCATCAAGTAGTACAAAACGATACAGTAGTGCTCTCCCTAAGAAAAAAGAGCAGGATATTGGGAATATCTCTCTCGGAAAGCAAAGGCGACGATATCAACCGGTAGCAGCTGTAACTCCTGCTATCAATCCTACGCCTGTTCCTACGTATCAACCTCAGGTTGCGCAGAGCCAACCGAATCAATAGTAATTTCAGCAAAGGACACAATAGTCTCTTCAGCAGACTCGTCCTCCATACAACAACAACCGTACAACGCGACCACCAGGGTTCGATCCTATACCCATGTTGTACGAAGAATTTTTTCCGTTACTACTAGTCAAGGGGCATGTCCAAACTAAGTCTCCTCTTACAGTACCGGAAAATCTGCCTTTTTGGCTCAAAACGGATCAGACGTGTCCTTACCATCAAGGAGGACCAGGGCATAACATAGAAAACTGTCT
Source organism: Lathyrus tuberosus (assembly GCA_022829125.1). Classification (NCBI taxonomy): domain Eukaryota; kingdom Viridiplantae; phylum Streptophyta; class Magnoliopsida; order Fabales; family Fabaceae; genus Lathyrus; species Lathyrus tuberosus. Next base: position 2,544,862 of record JALAZF010000344.1, on the reverse strand, counting down.
CAGTTTCAAATCTGATGTGCAAAAGCTTGTTAGGAGCGGGGTCTTATCTTTCAAAGATACGAATCCGAATGTTCTCACAAACCCGCTGCCTCAACATGGGAAACTGCAGTCAATTTGATAGAGGAAGAGTCTAACAACACCTATCAAATTCATGATGTACTCTTATTAAGGGCCAACTTGGTCAAGATGCATTGTAGACAAAGTGGATATGGCCATGTGGCACCCCATAACTATCACCGGTGTGATATCTGCTCTAAGAACAATCAGGGATGTTCTATGGTGCAATCAGCACTACAGGAACAATTAGATCTCGGATGGATCCAAGAGCATCGAGTTCGTGGAGTCAACATGAGCTATACGAATTTCAACATCATCCAGAACCACGACATCCGTACAATGAATGTCAACTTGGTGGCGATGCACTCAAGGCAAAACCAGTATCATAATCTGCCGCAACACGATTATAATTCCTGCCTGACTTGCTCGGTAAACAAACAGGGATGCTCTTTTGTACAAGAGGCCCTCCAGCGTCAGATGGATTTTGGATGGATCTAGGATTACCATGATAGGATTCCTTATCAGATCAACATGATTCAAATCTTTGATATTCGTCTGATGAATACCAGCTTGGTGGAGTTACACGCCAGGTAGGTTCAACTTGGTTTTCTCACTTCGCATGATTATCAGAACTGTAAAGTATGTTGTGAGAGTAACCAAGGATGCGCTCTCGTTCAGAGAAGTTTACAACACTTATTAAACCACTGGTGGCTTCCAATCTATATGGATGAAGACACGCAACAAATCAGTGTGGTTGATGGGAACCCTACTCGGCATCGAAGTCAGGATTTCCAATCTACGGAAACAGATCTGGTAAGGTTGCACTGCATTCAAAGCGGGAGTGGCCAGGTGCCATCACACAATAATGAATGTTGTAGAGTCTGTTCGGAAAATAACCAAGGATATTATCTCGTGCGAGCATCCCTTCAGAGTCAGTTAGATCGCAGGGAGATTCACCCATACCTAGCTTCGGGGTCCATCAACTGGACGCCGGACTACTTCGCTGATCAAATCAGAGACGTGGTTGTAATCTCTGACCCTAAGAGGAACAAGGATGTTTGTACCATCATCCCTCTACTGGACGAATCAAAGGTTCTTAGGAAGGAACTGATTGAAGTTACTTACGACAGTCAAAAAAATTAAAAGGCTCCTGTAGTCATGTATTTGCCAGGACCAGTACCGTATGAATCAGCTAAGGCGATTCCTTATAAATACGGTGCAACAATAATTGAGAATGTAAAGGAAATTCCATTGCCCTCCATCGTGAATATTGCAGACATCAGTCGAGTAACACGGAGCAGTTGAATTTTCAACCGAGGAGTTGGAGAACCTAACAAAGAAAAGGAACTTCCGACAGAAGCTCCTAATCCTCAAGTCGGTCAATCTAGTGATATCGACATTTCGAAAAACAATGATGAGATGCTGAAGCTCATCCAAAGGAGTGAATACAACATTGTTGATCAGCTGTTACAAACTCCTTCAAAGATCTCTGTGTTATCACTTTTACTCAGTTCCGAAGCCCACAGAGAGGCTCTACAGAAAGTCTTAGAGCAGGCCTTTATGGAATAGGATCTGTCAATACGACAGTTCGATAGCATCATCTCTAACATCACTTCCTACACAACTTAGGATTCAGTGATGAGGATTTTCCAGAGGGGGCAAAAGCCACAACATGGCGCTCAATATCACAGTTAACTGCCAGGACGATGCTTTGGCAAGCGTACTGGTAGACACAAGATCGCCCATCAACGTTATTCCAAAGTTCACTTTAATGCGACTATCATTCAAAGGATCCCCAATGAGGGGTAGTGAGGTCATCGTCAAATCCTTTGACGGATCTCGAAAAGCAGTTATCAGCGAAGTCGACCTTCCTCTAACTATTGGTCCTTACGCTTTCCTAATCACTTTCCAGGTCATGGACGTCCGGGCAGCGTACAACTGTTTATTAGGAAGACCTTGGATACACCAGGCTGGGTCAGTCACTTCGACACTTCACCAAAAACTGAAGTTCGTTAAGAACGATCAACTCATCACGGTTTGTGGAGAACAAGCCTTGCTTGTGAGCAACTTATCATTACCTACTTGTGTAGAACCCGAGGAGGTTGTTGGAACTCAGTTCCAAGCACTGTCGGTGAGCAATGACCGCCAATCAGAAAAAGGAACCCCAATTTCCTCATACAGAGATGCTCTTGAAGTAATCGAGAATAACAACGCAAAAGGATGGGAACAGCTTGTCATTCCTACTGATAATAAAACAAAGAAGGGTCTTGGTTTTTCTGCAACCTATACCCAGACAGCTGCTAACAATGAAAGTCTTCATCCCATTCAGGACTTCTTCCACAGTGGAGCTTTCCTTCACCCAGTGCCTCAAGCAGTCCATACCATCAACGAGGAGGATCCCTCCGATACGGATGAGGAATGGAAGTCCTATATCAACGAGGACGGTTATAGGTCTCAGGAAGAGGTGCCTACGCCATTTTGCTATCCCGCGCAGAGTCTGAGATTTATACCCAGGTCATATGTCGAAATGATATATGGAGATTGTGATCTGGAAGGATGTTGTGCCTCACCAAATTCATTAGAGGAAGACACTCTAATGAAGGACAACTTTGACCACGACTATTATGGCCCAATTGATGGCCTGCCTATCTGGCAGCCGTATCCTGAAGACTTGGGACAAGAAAATCAGCCGAACAATGAAAATCAGCTGAGCGTCATTGAAAAGAATACCTGCGTCCCCACCATGTCATGGGATCAACACTCAGGTAATTCAGAACCTATCCAGTACGATGATGAATTGGCAAAGCTTGTCGGACTAGAATTCATCAACTATGCTTTTCCCGAGGTCAACGTCATCGAGAGAGATGACCCCTCCAGTTCCAAAGAAGTGTGGGACACCTTAGGACAACCAAGTGGAAAATTTGACTTCATGGTCAAGTACACCGCTCCTGAAAGCTCTCGTATCAGGTTCGAAGATATCCAGCCAACTGGATGGGGAGATTTTCCTGAGAGCACAAATACTATGTAAAATACAACGGAGGAATCCTTCTACGACAACTCTGCCTAAGAGATAGATTCCAATGATCCTGCTCCGCCAGAAATCAGCGTCATTTCTGAAGACAAATCAAGGAATGTACCAGACTAGTCCAAAGGATGACTTTCCTTTACCACACATTGACATGCTGGTAGACAGTACAACAAAGTTCAAAGTCTTATCCTTCATGGATGGATTCTCGGGCTATAATCAGATTAAAATGGCACCAAAAGACATGGAGAAAACATCGTTCATTACCCCATGGGGTACCTTTTGTTACAAGGTAATGTCGTTCGGTTTGAAGAACGCCGGGGCAACCTATCAAAGGGCCATGACTACTCTGTTTCATGACATGATACACAAGGAAATCGAAGTTTATATCGATGACATGATTGCCAAATCTAAGACGGAAGAGGAGCATGTGACCCACCTGTCAAAACTATTCGAGCGGTTGAGAAAGTACAAACTCTACTTGAATCCCAATAAATGCACCTTCGGTGTCCGTTCAGGGAAAATTTTAGGGTTCATCGTCAGGCAGAAAAGAATTGAGGTTGATCCTGACAAGGTCAAGGCCATTCAAGAAATGCCTTCTTCGAAAACTGAAAAACAAGTCAGAGGATTCCTGGGACGTTTGAACTACATCTCCAGATTTATATTCCTTATGACCGTGACCTGTGCGCTGATCTTCAAATTACTTATAACGAATCAGGACTGCATTTGGACACAAGATTGCCAAACCGCCTTCGACAGCATCAAGGAATATCTATTGAACCCACCGATTCTATCACCTCCAATGGAAGGAACACCACTGATCATCTACCTCATAGTCCTAGAGGACTCCATGGGTTGTGTACTTGGCCAACAAGACGAAACAAAAAGGAAAGAGTCTGCCATTTACTATCTGAGCAAGAAATTCGCCGACTGTGAGACTCGGTACACTATGCTTGAGAAAACTTGCTGCGCTTTCGCTTGGGCAGCCAAACGTCTCTGCCAGTACATGGTTCGTCACACTACTTGGTTGATCTCAGAAATGGATCCAATCAAGTATGTCTTTGAAAAACCTTCTCTCACGGGAAGGATTGCCCGTTGGCAGATGTTGTTATCAGAATATGACATCGAGTACCATGCTCAGAAAGCCGTTAAGGGAAGTATTTTAGCTGATCATTTGGCTCATCAACCGATTGATGATCAGGAATCAGTCGGATTTGACTTCCCAGATGAGGATGTCATGTATTTAAAAATGAAAGATTGCGATGAACCGCTACCCAGTGAAGGGCCAGAACCAGGCTCCCAATGGGGACTAATCTTTGACGGAGCTGTCAATCATTACGCAAACAGAATTGGGGCAATCATCATAACACCTCAGGGTACCCATATTCCTTTCACTGCCAGACTTACATTCAAGTGCACAAACAACGAGGCCGAATACGAAGCTTGTATCATGGGTCTCGAAGAAGCGATCGACTTAAGGATCAAGAACTTGGATGTATACGGCGACTCAGCCCTGGTTATCAATCAGATCAAAGAAGATTGGAATCATCACCAATCGAGGAGGCCTCAACTGATTCCCCTAAAAAATAAGGTCAACCTATAGTAAGTTCCCAGCATTGGGTCCTCGGATCGAGAATGTGCAATGGATTTGCCACTGAACGTGGTCTGCCACTATCATATCTCGGGAGGAGAGGCGTTGCTGAGTCCTCGGGAGACGGTCGCCAGAGTCGACAGTTTTCCAGGTTATATTCCATCATCTGCCCCAAATGAGCAGGATAGAACATTACCAAGGAAACCTCGTCTGGATGTGGAGTTTTCATGTATACTAAGTCTGGCCAAATGCCAAACAAGTCACACTAATTTCCACGCTAATCATAGGTGTATGCTCAAGCCTGGGTATTGGGATTTTCTCTCATGAATCCAACCCCCCCTACAAACAGAAAATCCAGCAGCGGAACAGTACAGCAATATCCAGTATGACATAATCATGATCATAAACAAACAACATACATCGTTCAATTAATCATGATCATAAACAAACCACACACCATGTTGAATAACCATGCAAACATCATGGAAGAATGTAACATATAGCACATGATCAAATGAAACAAGTATGCACATCATGGAATCAAAAGAAAATGAACATGCACATAATTATCCAACAATCATCATCATCAATTAGTAATTAACAAGCTCAAATTGTGTGTGTATAGTGTTCATAGCATCAAGAAATCAACAACGCAAACGTGATCACAAACGATAAAAATCAAGCACCGCATGTCGGAGAAATGTGCGCATACAATAGTGTGAGGTGCAACGGCTCAAGAATAGTCCACAAATCAACGACATATTAATCCATGAAGTTTAAGCATGCATCGGATCTCAAACAACCAAGAAAATGCAAGAAAATATCACTCTGCAGCAGTGGTAATCGATTACTCACTTTGAGTAATCGGTTACTCAGTTGAAATTTGACAAAAAACGTGAAAATTAGGCAGAGTAATCGGTTACACTGAAACAGAGGCAGCAAATCAACTTTGAAAAGCACTTTTCAGCATCCAGTCACTTATACAAACATCCAAATGATCATGCAATCAATTAATCACAAAATTCTCGTCAAATATAAGTAATCAAACACCAATTTCATCAATCAAACAACAAGATCACAAATCAAATCAAGCAAATGGATCAAATCACATCATAAACCAAGGATCTACATTGCATAAGTTGAAATTAAGCTAAATCAAGCATAGATCTAAGGAAAACCAACCTACAAGGCTGAGATTTGCCTTGGTGATTGTTGAGCACGAAAATTGGTGAATCCAAGCAAGAAAACCAAAGATCTATGTGATGAACTTCAAGATCCAAGCAAGAACATCCAAGATCCAAGGCAAAACAACTCAAATAATGAAAAGCTGCTCCAAAAGTGATTCCACACTCCAAAACAGTTGCAAATCCAAGATTCTTTCATGAATTGATGAATGGATGGTGGTTTAGTTTCAAGATCAACAAATTCCAAGGTGAAATTTGATGAACTTTGATGATGAAACTTTGAGTGAGGGTTTTGGGAAATGAGAGAAAAGTTTGAGAGAATTGGAGAGAGTTGTGTAGAAAATTCAGAAAATGGATCAAAGTTATGTGATGTTTGGAATGAATTGATTTAAATAGAAGCTAGGTTAGGAATTCAAATGTGGTTTAGAGTGAGGTTTAGTCGGTGGAAATTGGGGTGAAAGTGAATTAGAAAATGAAATGATGAATTAGAGTGGAAAAAAGATGGAGAGAATTTGAATTTTTGGGTGGAAAATCATGAAAATAGATCAATTCTAGATCCTTCCCACACATGCACAAGCCAAGCACATGACCACAAAATGCTCCAAAATTCTGCAGTGCTGAAAATGCCACATTTTTGCAATTTTGCATAGAGTAATCGGTTACTCACTTTGAGTAATCGATTACTCCATTCAAAAATTAAAAATTGGCACCAAAAGGAGGGAAACTTGGATATTCGCCCGGTTCCACCTGTTCTGGACCATGATAGATCTCTGAAACTTGCCATTTGATATTATCACTAGAAAACACTTGAAATATGCTCTGAACTATTTTTCCGTGCTCCGATTAAACTGCTGATACCAGCTGTCTGGTGCTGAATAATTGATCAAAAATTGATTGTCGGGGTTTTTGATCATCCAGTCACTTAATGAGCAAAATAAATGCTCAAAAAGACTTGGAAAGCAATCTGTTAGCTCTGAACATTATTAAAAATCGCACTGGGACTGATGACGCCATGATCTGCTGAAGAATACCTTGATCCCATGCTCAAAAGGACAATGCGGATGCAGGAATGATTATGCAAATGAAAGGAAGCATAAACCAGTTAGCTAAAAACAAAAAGGAAAATTTTGGGGTGTTACACACATACCAATCAGGATTGATTCCTTACAAAGATTATGCAAGAAGGTTGTTACCTTTCTTCAACAGAATCGAGTTTCATGATATCCCTCGTGAGGAGAATCACATGGCTGATGCATTAGCCACTCTCTCTTCTATGATTAGTGTAGGTCAATGGACCGACTTACCTAAGATCGACATAATGCGCCTTGAACGGCCTGCTTATATCTTCTCGATTGAAGTAGTCATAGACGACAAACCCTAGTATCATGATATCAAATGCTTCCTTCAGAAACAAGAGTACCCACCTGGGGCACTAAGAAAAGACAAAAAAACCCTCAGAAGGCTGGCTGGAAGCTTCTTCCTGAGAGGCGATACACTCTATAAGAGAAACTTTGACATGGTCTTGCTTCGATGCGTAGACAGACCAGAAGCAGACATGCTGATAAAAGAAATTCACGAAGGATCCTTTGGCACTCATGCCAACGGACACACAATGGCGAGAAAAATTCTAAGAGCAGGGTACTTCTGGTTGATCATGGAATCCGACTGCTACAAGTATATGAAGAGGTGTCACAAGTGTCAGATATACTCAGACAAAATCCATGTACCTCCTACCCATCTCAAAGTTCTCTCTTTCCCATGGCCTTTTTCCATATGGGGAATCGACATGATTGGTATGATTGAGCCCAAGGCTTCGAACTAACATCGGTTCATCCTGGTAGCCATTGACTACTTCATCAAGTGGGTTGAATCAGCGTCATACGCTAATGTAACCTGTCAAGTGGTGGTCCGATTTATAAAAAACAATATCATCTGTCGTTATGGTGTTCCGAGCTAGATCATTACTGATAATGGATCTAACTTGAACAATAAGATGATGAAGGAGTTGTGCACTGAGTTCAAAATCGAACTCCATAACTCATCTCCTTACCGACCTAAGATGAACATAGCGGTAGAAGCAGCTAACAATAACATCAAGCAGATTGTTCAAAGATGGTTATAACCTACGAAGACTGGCATGAAATGCTACCCTTTGCTCTTCACGGTTATCGCACATCTGTCCGCACTTCAACAGTGGCAACCCCTTTCTCTCTAGTATATGGCATGGAGGCAGTGCTCCCCATAGAAGTAGAGATCCCATCAATCCGGGTATTGATGGAAGCTAAGCTAACAAAAGCTGAATGGTGCCAAAGCTGGCACGACGAACTAAATCTGATCGAGGAAAAATGAATAACGACACTATGCCATGGTCACTTGTATCAGCAAAGAATGAAGAAGGCGTTTGACAAAAAGGTTCGACCTCGCGTCTTCAGAAAAGGGGACCTCATGCTCAAAATGATACAATCATTTCTCACTAATTCCCGAGGTAAATGGACTCTGAATTATGACGGCCCCTACATGGTCAAGAAAGCTTTCTCAGGTGGCGCCTTGAGACTTGCAACCATGGATGGAGAGGAATTAGCCTACCCCACAAATGTTGATGTAGTCAAGAAATACTTCGCCTAAAATATTAAAAAAAAAAGAAAGAAAAAAAACGTCTCGGTGGATTGAAAACCCGAAAGGGCAGTCCAGGAAAAAATTAGAGACATGATTAAAAATCATCCCGGTGGGTTGGAAATCTCAAAGTACAATCCAGGCAGAAGTTAGGGATAATGGCAAGTAACTACATCTGATCAGTTCAACTCCTCAGCAGTAATGCCATCCATCGAAAGAAAACTCTAGTCAAGGTCATCTTCGACAGAAGCTCAGGATGCCCCGAATTCAAAGTTGGTAGAAGGATAGTGGTCGTTATGTTTCAATGTAGCCCCTTTTCCCTTAAATTACCATTTTCAAACTTTGTAAATACTCTATGGAATCATGCGCTTGGCGGATTTCCATCCTATCAATAAAATTTGAGCCTTTGTGCTTTTGTTTGCAATTCTTATTTGTTTTAGCTTTACAGAACGACATTTTAACATGATCAACGGTTCTTAAAATAAAACAAAAATGAATTTACTTGCAAAAATTTTCTGCTTTTAATAAAGATGGCAAATTATTTTGACTGTTGAACATCGAAAGGATATCGATTGCTTCTCCCAAAGGCGGTTAAGCTTCAAAGTGCAGAATCAAAGTATTCCTTCTAAACCAGTACACCTGAATGAAGGATCAACTTTGTCAGACGCGAATATTCCATCTGACATCCCCGGTAGAGTTCTTTCCTCCTAAGCCCGACCAACGGTTGTTCCCCCGCAGGGACTACTTCTCCTAAGCAAGGCAGAATTGCTATCTTGGACCAGTGATGCTTCTTCGTCCCCTGCAGTGGCCGAGTATCCAGTCGCATTCATCCGTCAATTTGTATGTCGTGTCAGTTTTGTCAGCATAAACATACATACATCATGCATGGTTGATTTTCATTCGCATTCATATTACATCACTATCACTTTAGTCGGTCTTATCCCCTAGTGATAAATTTCCTCTCAATCAAGTCGTCAGTTCTTTCCTCGTCAGGAAATGTTGCTTCGCACTATCTCTCTCCTCCTGTTTATTTCTGGGATAGAGCTGGCCCTTGACCACTTTGATAACTTGAACCTCTAAAGAACAAGAAAACGTTCGACAAATGTCACTCTTCGCCATTGAAGACGATACCTTCGCTTTCCCGGATTAAGGAAAATCCCTAGAGAAAGCCTCACGACTAAAGACTTTAAGCAACACATTGATTTTACTCTCCGGAGAGTAGATGTTACTGAAGTCATCAGCACCTCAAAATTGGATCACATCATATGGTATTTCTCCGAGAAGATCTCCGAGAAAAGTATGATGTAATATCTCCAAGCAAAAGCAGTCTCTCAAGAGACTCGTTCCCCCAGTAGATTCGACAAATGCCATCTCTAAACAGAGAAGTTTGTACACCTCTACAACTCAGACGAATGGGTTCCCCAACAACTCTGACATCAAAATTTTTCTATCAAATGGTATCTCCCCAAGAAAATTTGGCGAGAAGTTTGAGGAAAACCGCTGCACATAGCGTCCCTTGTCAAGAAAGTTTATTGACAAAAGAAACTAAGACCAGTTCCTTGGTAGGAAACCAGAATCGAGGGGAAGTTTAAATCATAAACTAAGACCAGTTCCTTGGTAGGAAACCAGGATCGAAGGGAAGTGTATATCAGAAACTTAGACCAGTTCCTTGGTAGGAAACCAGGATCGAGGGGAAGTTCACTTCAGAAACTAAGACCAGTTGCTTGGTAGGAAACCGGGATCAAGGGGAAGTTTATCTTTTCTAAGCATCATTGCTTGGCAAAAGAAAAAGGATGCGTGAGCTGCCATTCTTAACCACCATCAAAATTTCGGGTATTCCGATATTTAATCCTCTTGCACCCCGAATGCCCGAATACCTTCGCCATTCACACCTTCGGGTCCAAGAAGATTAAATAGGGGCATCTGTCATACCCCAAATTTTTACCACTAAGATTTCCCATCATTGTGAAAATCATCATCACAATATGGATGAACCATCAGTCTCCCCAAAGATGGGCAAGCACTCACTACAAGCAATAATTATGGTTTCAAGCCCTCTCAGAGCTCTTAGACAAAGGATTAATTAAGGAATGACATGATCTTCAACTTGTCTAACACTCAAACATCCCCAATGGATCAAGAGGACTCCCACATCAAGGATTAAGCACAAGGCTGCAACCTTCTAAGTGGATCAAGCCTCAAGATCGCCAGTGTCACCAAATTAGGGTATTGGTCGACCAGGGCCTCCAGATGGAAATTTTCCTCTGGACATGAGCCAATGCTTCAAAGCATAACCCTAAATACTCTAAGGGACATCATGGACCCAATCATCAAGTCAATTTTGACCTTAGGGGATGCATTCATCAAAAATCAGGAATTAGGGTTTCTTGACCTAATTCACCCCCCAAGTTGACTTTATGGACAAATCATGAGCCAAGACCTCAATAGAGGATTTGAGGGTCTATAGTAAACCACATTGATCCATTTGCAACAATGGATTGATCCAAGAAGCTTGGCTCCCAAGTTTCAGGTTCATCAGAACCACAATTAGGGTTTCGCGGAAAAAGTCAACTGTGTCTTTGACTTTTGACCAGGACATACTCCCAAACCCTAGGACATGATTCAATACACCATATAACACCTATGAAATCAATCCATCGAGTTTGATTTATGTCAAGGACTTGATTTCATAGAGGATCGCACAGTTTGGAATTCATCTGATAAAAAGTCAATTGTGCCCAAAAGTCAAAGCTTGACTTTTTGATTTTTTGGTCATTCATGGTTCCTTAAACCTAAAATGATGTTAATGTGTGATTGGAATCATCATTCATCAAGAAAAATCAAGAAAAGTGGGATAACTAGTAAAAGGGGTAGGGTACCAACTTTGGAGGATCATAACTCCTAAACCACAAGGCCATTTTCCCCATCCAAAGCTGGATTTGTAGCTCTCATGGCACTCTACAAAAGATTCAAACATAAATTTTTCCAATTCCTAATGGATTTTGAGTTATGGAATGATCAAAATCACAAAAAGTGAAAATGTCACTTTTTTCCAACACAGTGAAATTTTCACTAAGTCAGAATCTGCCTTCACTTTTTTCCAAATGTAGGGGCATTTTTCACTTGGATCCAAAAAATATCAAAACCAATTATGATCAAACAGTTGCTGTATCATATGAGGGCTTTCCAAAATGGCCAAGAACCCTATCAAAGTCCACTTGGGCCATGAGATATGACCATGCCAATATGCCTTGCTGCAAACTGTCATGGCAAGGCAGATTTGGGAGTTTTGCTCGATTTGCTCAAATTTTGCAAAGGGCAAGCAACTCTATCCATCGGAACACCTCAATGGGAGACCAAGGAGGGACAATCACTGATCCATAAGCCTCTCAAGTCTTTGGAACCAAAAGTAGCATGCCAAACCTAGAAATCCCTAAAGAGGGGACAAGACTCCAATTTTGGATTGGAGCATTCAATGGATGTACCAAGGTGACATAGACTGAGCCATTTCCAACTGAATTCAGTAAAGACTTATCCAAGACCAAGGGGACCAGCAGCCTGTGCCCTAACCTCTAGTCAATGGCTACAAGAGACTTGGATTCTCATGGCTCAACATTGGCCTAACCTCTGCTGCAGTTGCCATTCACTATTGCAGCCAAAACAAACTTGATCTACTATAAATAGAGCTCAATTGTGGTCAATTTGAGTACACCAAAGCACTACAACACTTGCTTTCCTAAAAATCTGTTTCTCTAGGCAAAAATACCTTCTTTAGCAAGGTAACTCTGAGTTTCTGAGTTAGAAAGCAATTCCACGACAGCTTATGATCCAAACACATCCAATATATCATATCTAAGTTGTCCAAACTATCACAAGTGACCTGTAACACCAAAATCACAAAGTCACCTCTCAAAACCTCATAAATAGGCTTTTGTGCATTTTTCAAGCCATGCCTTGATTTAGTCACTTTCTAAACCAGATAAAACCTCAAACACACTCAAAATATCATCCTTGAACTGTCCCAAATGGTTCCCCCCATCTGGAACACCATTTGAGAGAGTTGCTATTTTGGCCACTTTTGCCCCTTTTGCAAGAAAGAGCTCAAACTTGTGCCTGAGGTTTCCAGCTGATTCCAACCATCCTAAAATCTTCTAAGAGATCATTTGAGGTTATTCAAAGCATCAAATCATTTCTGGAACAACTGGCTTGGCAGATTGCACAAAAGCTCCAAAAAGAGGTAAGCATCACAACTTGGATTCTTTGAATCATGCTTTCTTTTGATGTCCACTGATCATGCATCTCTTATACATGTTATATGTGTTGTGTTTGCACCAATTTATCATATAATTCATGCTTGTACCAAGAGATGGCATAGAAAATGCAAATCATGGCCTATTTCAAAACCACTATCGGGTTTTTCAATAGGAGCATGATCTGAAAAAAATACCACCACCATTGGATTCCTTGTGAAATTTTAGGCAGGATAGACCTAAATTTTGTCCCAATCCATGGAGAAATGAAAAAGTTATGGCCTTCACGTTTTCAACCAAAATCTTGCCTTGCCTTGCCTTGGGCCAGGGCAAAAACAAGGCAAGCCTTCTATATTTGTGGTTGTGTTTCAATCAACGGATGTACCACCACCCCAGTGGTAAGGCGCGCGCCCTACACACAAGAGGTCTGGGGTTCGAATCCCCCTCGCCCCAGATCCTCTTTTTGCTATTTTCTCCAGTTTTTTATTATTTTTCTTATTATTTTTAATGATTTGAAAAATTAATAACTCCCTCAATTTTAATTATTTTTTATTGGTTCTTTTTGCAAAAAATCACAAAAATGTTGAAATATTTTATTCCACAAAAAAATTAAATTTATATTAGTTATTTAATATAATTAGTATTTTTGTGAATAAATTCCTTTTTAATTGTTTTTAAACATTTAAAAGTGAATATTTACTTTGAAAATCAAAACCAAATGAGTTTTAATTTATCTTGTGATTAAAACCTCATTTTTCAAACCATCAACAAAAATCACAAGTGGTTTATTCAAACTTATTTGGTAATTTTATCATTTTATTTGATTTTCTTTAAATATTTCCTTTTAAAAGAAAACAAATTTAGGGTTTCCTTGATTTTCACTCAAACAAAACTTTTAAACACTTTGGGCCTCTAATAGAGTGTAATACCCAATCCCCTTTTAACCAAAATAATTTTGGGCCTCAGATATTGTATAAGTCCCTCTACGTTAAAAGAAAATCTCGGCGCGATCGCCAGTTCAAAAATCAAACCCTTTAGGCTTACCCTCGTGTTATAAGCCCCATTCTTTAAAAACCATCGGGCCTCTAGTAGAGTGTAAGACCCAACCCTTTTTGAAAACCAAAATAATTTGGGCCTCACTTATTGTATAAGTCCCGATACCATCAAAAAGTTCAGCGCGATCGTCGCCTTTTAAAACAAAACTTTTGGGCCTCTCCTTGAGCTATAAGCCCCACCACTTGTACAAAAATAAATCTTTGGGCCTCTTGAGAGAGTGTAAGACCCATCCCTTTGTACAGAAAACCTTTTTGAGCCTCAGTCACTTGTATAAGTCCCTGTACAATTTCAAACAACAGTACAATCACTGATAAAACCTTGGGCCTCTCCTTGAGCTGTAAGCCCTAACAATCTTTTCAAAGCACTTTCTCCTTTGATTTAGAATATAATATTGTTATCAGAGTTTTCTTTGTTAAACAACTAACCAAACAGCATGGAAGCTCTACAACTGAGTAAGTGTTTACCTGCTTTCTTTATCCGCTTTCATATATATATATATATATATATAACTGTATTATGGGGCTGCTCACTGTAAGTCTTCTTTCATAAACTTTTATATACTTGTCAAATATCAACTGTGTAATACTAGTATAGTTATTTAGAGTTTTCCCCGGCAACTACGTCTAGCACTAGGTAAAGCCCTGTTGGTCACTCTTAAATACAAACAAAACTAGATCCCCATAGGATTACCAGACACAGTCTTCCCTCCTCTTGGGGTTAAACAATATAGAGACTGAAAGGCAGCATTCTCAGTGAACCCTTTCTCAGACTGTCACTCTTAAAAATCGTCAAAGAGACTCTACTCCGCAGGGATGATCTTTTCTCCGTGAATGGCATCTCTTGAGTTTCTTCCAAATTCTCGGACTTTCCTGGCTTGATCTATTCTCGGTGAATGGCATGTCTTGAACTTCTCGGGGTTTGGGGACCCACAGGCTTCTTAAAAGGATCCCCTCCTCCTCTCGGGAGTTTTACAAGGACCCTTCGGCTTCTTAAAAGCTCTCATGCCTTCTCTTGGGCTTAGTACAAGGACCCAGAGACCTCAACAGGTATACGAACAGAACCTAGTCATCAATTTGCTAGAGCTGTCTTTCTGAGTCAAGTTTCAGACCAGTTAATGGGTTTACCTTCATCCCTTAACATGCCAGCCTTCTTTTAGGCATTATACAAAGATCATTCACTACCTGAGAATCGATTTCTCAAAACACCCGTAGACTTGGACAGTCTCAATACCTTTTGGATTTCTCATTTCCTTAAAGAGAAGGAAATAACCCCGATCATCTGATCAATCCCAAAGTACAACACTACCCATATAAGAACTGTTTTTCTCTTTATCCAACATACTGGACCTGTCACTAAACTGAAATAATCACCAACACGCTAGCCTCCTCTTGGGCTTTGTACAACGATTCTCCCTAGCGGAGCTAACCTATTAACACTCTCTTGTTGAGTATAAAAGACTCTCTTGTTGAGTCACTCCCCTTTTAGCCTCCATCTCAGGCTTCGTACGAGATAAAAATACTCTCTTGTTGAGTATAAAAGACTCTCTTGTTGAGTATAAAAGACTCTCTTGTCGAGTCCAACATTTTTAGCCTCCATCTCGGGCTTCGTACGAGGTACAAAGACTCTCTTGTTAATTCAAACACTTTTAACCTCCATCTTGGGCTTCGTACAAGACACATACAAAAACACTCTCTTTTTTAGTCAACCCTTTTAGCCTCTCTCTCGGGTTTCGTACGAGACACATAAGAACACCCTCTTGTTGGGTCAATAGCCTCCTCTTAGGCTTTGTATAAGGAAAACCCCAGTTGAGTCAATCAACCTTATAGCATCAAAATATGTGCCTTGCCCATAGTATACAAACATCAACAACTCCTTTTCCTTCATCTAGTTGCTGTAAGCGGCAAGGCTCTATATTATTTACATCCACACCATTGTCCCTCTTTTAGCATGAGAAATTCCTAAGGAAAGATAGCATTGCTCTACACTGAGTTAAAGTCTTCCCCTTCAGGTTAAAAATCCCCTATAAAGGAAATTATGGAATTGCTGGATTCACATATCCCAGTTAAAGTAATTCTCCTTTATAACCAGTCACCCAACAGTTGTGACAAACAGACCAAATATCCCCTTTTAGAGATGACAAATTCTCTCTAAAGTCAAACCCCTTTATCTTCATATCTTGGGCTTCGAACAAGATACAAATAGACCTTTTAGCTTCACATCTTGGGCTTTGAACAAGATACAAACCACATTTAGCTTCATGTCTTGGGCTTTGAACAAGACACTAAAACAACCTTTTTCCTCCCATAGAATAGGAGGAACTACGATCGCTCTGATTTCCCTGTTTTGTTAAACGGGAATACGTAGGCATAAGATTGAAAAATCTTAGCGAGCACACTAATCAAAAAACCCAAAATCCAGTACCTTCACACATCAATCAAAATGCATCAATCCTAACATCCTCATAAATAGTCCCGTCATTTCATTCTTAACAAAATAAGCAGAGAGAGGCCCACAATCTAAACCGCATCTGTAAACCTAACAGACCACTGTTCAAACTCAGTATGCAAGCAGAGTTAATGGGAGACATCTATTTCCCTTCCTTCATCAGCTTCAATAGGATAAAAAATGAATCGACCTGTAGTACCCCATAGCGACAGTGCTTAAGAACCACGTCCAAAATCGCTCGCTACATCCATGAATCAAGAGTTCCCCTTGATAGTGGAAGAATTCTCAACCTCGAACCAATTGAGGCCAGCTATGATGGTCAGAAAAATCAAAAGGCTCCTGTAGTTATCTATCTGCCGGGACCAGTACTGTACAAATCCGATAAAGCTATCCCTTACAAATACGGTGCAACAACAATTGAGAATGGGAAGGGAACTCCATTACCCACCGGTGTGAATATTGCAGACATCAGTCGAGTAACACGGAGTGGTTGAATCTTCAACCGAGGAGTTAGGGAACCCAGGAAAGAGAAGGAACCTCAAACAGAAGGTCCAGTTCAACCAGTCGGTCAATCTAGTGATCCCGACCTTTCAAAGAACAATGATGAGATGTTAAAGCTCATCCAAAAGAGTGAGTACAACATAGTAGATTAGCTGTTGCAAACTCTTTCAAAAATATCTGTGTTATCTCTATTACTCAGTTCCGAAGGTCACAAAGAGGCTCTACAGAAAGTCTTAGAGCAAGCCTTTGTGGAAAAAGATGTAACAATAAGACAATTCGACAGCTTCGTCTCCAACATCACTTCCTACAAAAACTTGGGGTTTAGTGATGAGGAACTGCTGGAAGAAGGCAAAAGTCACAACATGGCACTCAACATTATAGTAAACTGCCAGGACGATGCTTTAGCCAGCGTACTGGTAGACACAGGATCAACTCTGAATTTTATGCCAAAGTCCACTATAATGCGACTATCATTTAAAGGATCTCCGATGAGAGGCGGTGAGGTCATCGTCAAAGCATTTGACGGGTCCTAAAAAACAGTTATCAGCGAAGTCGACCTTCCCATAACTATAGATCCTCCCACTTTCCTAGTCACTTTCCAGGTCATGGACATCCGGGCAGCATACAACTGTTTATTAGGAAGACCTTGGATACACGAGGCTTGGGCGATCACTTCGACACTTTACCAGAAGCTAAAGTTCGTCAAGAATGACCAACTAGTCACAGTCTGTGGAGAGCAAGCCTTGATCGTGAGCAACTTATCGTCGTCCACTTGTGTAGAACCAGAGGAGGTTGTAGGAACCCAGTTCCAAGCACTTTTGGTGAACAATGATAACTAATCAAAAAAGGGAACATCAATTTCCTCATACAAAGATGCTCTCAAAGTGATCAAGAGTAACAATGCAAAAGGATGGGGACAGCTTATCATTCCTACGGATAACAAGACAAAGGAAGGTCTTTGTTTTTCCTCAACCTGTACCCAGACTGCTACTAATGATGAAAGTCTTCATCCTATTCCGGACATCTTCCACAGTGGAGGTTTCCTTCATCCAGTGTCTCAAAAAGTACATACTATCAACAAGGGAGATTCCTCCGACACAGATGAAGAGTGGAAGTCCTATCTTAACGAGGACGGTTATATGTCTCAGGAAAAGGTGCCCACGCCATTTTGCTATCCCGCACAGAGTCCGAGATTTATACCAAGATCAGATGTCAAAATGATATACAGAGATTGTGATCCGGAAGGATGTCGTGCTCCGCCAAACTCATTAGAGGAGGACACTCTGATGAAAGACAACTTTGACCACAACTATTATGGCCCAATGGATGGCCTGACTATCTGGCAGTCGTACCCAGGAGACTTTGGACAAGAAAGTAAGCCCAACGATGCATATCAGCTGAGCATCATTGAAAAGAATACCTGCGTCCCCGCCACTGCATGGGATCATTATTTAGGGAATTCAGAACATATCCAGCATGACGATGAATTTGCAAAGATTGTAGGACAGCGGTTCATTAACTATGCTTTCCCTGAGGTCAACGTCATCGAAATGGATGATTCTTCCTATTCCACAGATGTGTGGGACACCTTAGGAAAACCAAGTGGCAAGTTCGACTACTTGGTCAAGTACACCGCTCCTGAAAGTTCTCGCATTAGGCTCGAAGACATTCAGCCAACTAGATGGGAAGATCCACCTGAAAGTGCAGACATTGTGAAAGATACAACAGAAGAGTTCATCTACGACAACTCTGCCTGGGAGACAGACTCCAACGATCCTGCTCCACCAGAAATCAGCGTTATTTTTTAAGACAAGTCAAGAAAGAAGGTACTAGACTTTGTGATTCACCAAGGAGTTCGCCGCCAATGGGTTGTTGACAATGTTCTGAAAGTCATCCATAAGTCTAAGTAATTGTCGTCTTTATCTTAACCTTTCACCCTGCCCAGGTGAAATGGATGTTTTGATAGGGCTCACTTTCTGTAAATGTTCCTCTTCGCTTGGCCCAAAGCGACAAAGTTTTGTTTTATAGGGCTGTAATTTCAAGAATCGACCAAATCATAAATAAAATAACGTCGTTCTGTAATTTCTGCATTTTATTGCTGTTTTCTCTTTTTGCTTTTTCAAAAAATGGTAATCCTAACAAACAGATCACATAATAAAAACAAGCATTTTTCAAAAAACACACTGCATGACTCTTGCATTTCTCTCTATCTCTTCTAAAAACAATCATCACGTCATGCAGATTGCTTGTTTTAAACCCCATTGAAACATACAATCCAATGCCTTCTCCCAACATTGAATTCCCGGTATTTGAGGCTGAAGAAGAAAATGGCGAAGAAATTCCAGAAGAGATCTCCCGATTACTCATACAAGAGGAAAGGTCCATAGAACCTCACAAAGAGCCATTGGAAACAGTTAACTTGGGTTTAGAAGAAGAGAGAAAAGAAGTCAAGATTGGGGCACTACTCAGTCCGACTGTCAAAAAAGGTTTGACAAAACTTCTCAAAGATTTTCCCGATGTATTTGCTTGGTCCTATCAGGACATGCCAGGGTTAGAAACCAGCATCGTGGAACATCACCTACCGTTAAGATCAGAATATCAGCCGGTAAAACAAAAACTAAGACGGACTCATCCAGACATGGCCATCAAAATCAAAGAGGAAGTACATAAACAGATTGACACGAGTTTCCTCGCCACATCAGAATATCCTCAATGGTTAGCCAACATAGTACCAGTTCCGAAAAAGGACGTAAAAGTCAGAATGTGTGTGGACTACAGGGATCTAAACAAGGCCATTCCAAAGGATGACTTTCCCCTACCGCACATCGACATGCTGGTTGACAGCACAACAAAGTTCAAAGTTTTCTCCTTCATGGATGGATTCTCGGGCTATAATCAGATCAAAATGGAGCCGAAAGACATGGAGAAAACTTCATTCATCACCCCATGGGGCACCTTTTGTTACAAGGTAATGTCGTTCGGTTTGAAGAACGTTGGGGCAACCTATCAAAGGGCCGTGACTACTCTGTTTCATGACATGATACACAAAGAAATCGAGGTATATGTCGATGATATGATTTCCAAATCTTAAACTAAGGAAGAGCATGTAACCCACCTGTCAAAGCTATTCGAGCGTCAGAGGAAGTACAAACTCCGCTTGAATCCCAACAAGTGCACGTTTGGTGTCCGCTCAGGAAAACTGCAAGGGTTCATTGTTAGCCAGAAAGGAATTGAGGTTGATCCTGACAAGGTCAAGGCCATCCAAGAAATGCCTTCTCCAAAAACTGAGAAACAAGTCAGGGGATTCCTGGGACGTTTGAATTACATTTCTAAATTTATATTCCTCATGACCGCGACATGCACGCCAATCTTCAAATTACTAAAAAAGAATCAGGACTGCGTATGGATCGAAGACTATCAAACTGCCTTCGACAGTATCAAAGAGTATCTGTTGAATCCACTTATCCTGTCACCTCCAGTAGAGGGAATACCACTGATCATATACCTAACAGTCTTGAAAGACTCAATGGGTTGTGTACTTGGCCAACAAGACGAAACCAAAAGGAAGGAGTCTGCCATCTACTATTTGAGCAAGAAATTTACTGACTGCGAGACTCGGTACACTATGCTTGAGAAAACTTGCTACCCTCTGGCTTGGGCATCCAAACGTCTTCGCCAGTATATGATTCGTCACACTACTTGGTTAATCTCAGAAATGGATCCAATAAAGTATGTCTTTGAAAAGCCTACTCTCACGGGAAGGATTGCCCGTTGGCAAATGTTGTTATCAGAATACAACATCGAGTGCCATGCTCAGAAAGCAGTAAAGGGAAGTATTTTAGCCGATCATTTGGCTCATCAACCGATTGACGATCAAGAATTCATCGTATTTGACTTCCCAGACGAAGATGTCATGTACTTGAAAATGAAAGATTGCGATGAACCACTACCCAGTGAAGGGCCAGAACCAGGTTCCCAATGGGGAAAAATCTTTGACGGAGCTGTCAACAATTATGGAAATGGAATTGGGGCAATCATCGTAACACCTCAGGGTACCTACATTCCTTTCACCGCCAGACTAACATTCAAGTGCACAAACAACGAGGCCGAATGCAAAGCTTGTATCATGGGTCTCGAAGAAGCGACCGACTTAAGGATCAAGAACTTGAATGTATACGGAGACTCAGCCCTGGTTATCAATCAGATCAAAGGAGATTGGAACACATACCAACCAGGACTGATTCCTTACAAATACTACGCGAGAAGGTTGTTACCTTTCTTCAACAAAATAGAGGTTCATCATATCCCTCATGAAGATAATCACATGGCTGATGCATTAGCCACTCTCTCCTCCATAATTAGTTAAGGTCAATGGAATGACATACCTAAGATTGACATAATGCACCTTGAATGGCCCGCTTACTTCTTCACGATTGAAGCAGTCATAGACGACAAACCTTGGTATCATGATATCAAATTCTTCCTTCAGAAGGCTGGCAGGCAGTTTCTTTCTGAGTGGCGATACACTTTATAAAAGAAACATTGACATGGTTTTGCTCAGATGCGTAGACAAACCAGAGGCAAACATGTTGATGAAAAAGATTCACGAAGGATCCTTTGGCACTCATGCCAATGGACATACAATGGCGAGAAAAATTCTAAGAGTCGGGTATTATTGGTTGACCATGGAATCCGATTGCTACAAGTACATGAGGAGGTGTCACACGTGGCAGATATATTCAGACAGAATCCATGTACCGCCAATGCATCTCAAAGTTCTCTCTTCCCCATAGCCTTTTTCTATATGGGGAATCAATGATAGGCATGATCGAACCCAAACCTTCAAACTGACATCGGTTCATCCTGGTAGCCATTGACTACTTCACCAAATGGGTCGAAGTAACGTCATGCGCCAATGTGACCCGACAAGTGGTGGTCCGGTTTATCAAAAATAATCTCATATGTCGTTATGGTGTTCCAAACCAGATCATTACTGATAATGGATCTAATTTGAACAACAATATGACGTAAGAGTTGTGTGCTGAGTTCAAGATCGAACACCATAACTCAACTCCCTACCGACCTAAGATGAATGGAGTGTTAGAAGAGGCTAACAAGAACATCAAGAAGATTGTTCAAAAGATGGTTGTAACCTGCAAAGACTGGAATGAAATGCTGCCTTATGTTCTTCACGGTTATCGCACATCTATCTGCACTTCAACAGGGGCAACCCTTTGCTCTCTAATATATGGCATAGAAGCAGTGCTTCCCATAGAAGTAGAGATCCCATCAATCCGGGTATTGATGGAAGCTAAGCTAACAGAAGCTGAATGGTGTCAAAGTCGACACGATGAGCTGAATCTGATCGAAGAAAAACGAATAACGGCTTTATGCCATGGTCATTTCTATCAGCAAAGAATAAAGAAAGCATTTGACAAAAAATTCCGACCACGCGTCTTCAGAAAAGGAGACCTTGTGCTCAAACAGATATAATAATTTCTCACTGATTCCAGGGGCTAATGGACTCCGAATTATGACGGCCCCTACGTGGTCAAGAAAGCCTTCTCAGGCGGCGCCTTGAAACTCGCAACCATGGATGGAGAAGAATTTGCCTACCCCACAAACGTTGATGTAATAAAGAAATACTTCGCCTAAATAAATTAAAAAAATGTCTCAGTGGATTGAAAACCCGAAAGGGCGGTCCAGGCAAAAATTAGAGATTAAGCAAAAATCATCCCGGTGGATTGGAAATCTCAAAGTACAATGCAGGCAAAAGTTAGGGATTCATGGCAAGTAACTACATCTGACAAGGCTAGATCCTCAGCAGTAATGTCATCCACATGGAAAACTCCAGTCAAGGTCATCTTCGACGGAAGCTCGTGATGTCCAGAATTCAAAGTTGGTAGGAGGATAATGGTCGTTATGTTTCAATGTAGCCTTTTCCCCTTAAATTACCATTTTTTAAACTTTGTAAATACTCTATGGAATCACGTGTTTGGTTGATTTCATCCCATCAATAAAATTTGAGCCCTAGTGCTTTTATTTGTAATTCTTATTTGTTTTAGCTTTACAGAATGATGTTTTTAACATGATCAATGATTCTTGAAATAAAACAAAAACGAATTTACTTGTCGAAAATTTTTCTGCTTTTAAAATAAAGATGGTAATTCTTTGGGCTGTTAAACATCGAAAGAGCATAGATCGCTTCTCCGAAAGTGGTGGAACCTTAAAGTGCAGAATCAAAGTACTTCTTCTCAAATCAGTACGCCTGAATGAAGGATCAACTGTATCAGATGTGATTTTCCCATCTGATATCCCCGACAGAGTTCTTACCTCCTTAGCCCGAACAACATTTTTCCCCACAGGGACTATCCCTCCTAAGCAAGGAAGAATTGTTATTTTGGACCAAACGGTGCTTCTTCGACCCCAGCAGTGGCCGAGTATCCAGTCGTGTTCATCCACTAGTCTGTATGTCGTGTCAGTTTTGTCAGCTTTAACATACATACATTATGCATTATTGATTTGCATTCATAATCATATCGCATCACTATCACTCTACTCAGTCTTAACTTAAGTGGTAAAGTCCTCTTGTCAATCAAGTTGTCAGTTCTTTCCTTGTCAGGAAGCGAATCATCTAAGCGATCTCTCCCCTGTTTATTTCTGGGATGAAGTTGGTCCTCGACCACTTTGATAACTTGAACCTCTAAAAGACCGGAAGGCACTCGACAAACGTCACTCTTCACCATTGAAGATGATATCTTCGCTTTCCCGGATTAAGGAAAATCCCCAAAGAAAGCCTCTTAATCAAAGATTCGGCAATACGGCGGTTTTTATCCTTAAGATTTGCTGACAAAAAAAGGGTTCATCAGCACCTCCAAATAGGATTACATCACATAGCATTTCTCCGAGAAGATCTCGAGGAAAAGTATGATGTAATATCTCTAAGCAGAAAGCAGTTTCTCAAGAGACTCGTTTTCCCCAGTAGAGTCAACAAATGGCGTCTCCCAAAAGAGAAGTTTGTACACCTTTACAGCTCAGACAAATGGGTTCCCTAGCAAGTCTAAAATCAAAACTTTTTCCCATCAAATGGCATCTCCCCAGGAAAATTCGGCGAGAAGTTTGAGGAAAATTGCTAACAGATAGCGTCCCTTGTCAAGAAAGTTTATTGACAAAAGAAACTAAGACCAGTTCCTTGGCTGAAGACCAAGATCGAGGGGAAGTTTATTTCAGAAACTGAGACCAGTTCCGTGGCTGAAGGCCAGGATTGAGGGGAACTTCATTTCAGAAACTGAGACCAATTCCGTGGATAAAAACCAGGATCGAGGGGAAGTTTATTTCAGAAAGTGAGACCAGTTCTATGGCTGAAGACCAGGATCAAGGGGAAGTTCATTTCAGAAACTGAGACCAATTCCGTGGATAAAAACCAGGATCGAGGGGAAGTTTATATCAGAAACCAAGACCAGTTCCTTGGCTGAAGACCAGGATCGATGGGAAGTTTCACCCTTTTCTAAGTATCATTGCTTAGCAAAAAAAGATGGATGAGCAAACTGCCATTCATAACCTCCATCAAAATTTCGGGTATTCCGATATTTAAGCCTCTTGCACCCCGAATGCCCGAATACCTTCGCCATTCACACCTTCGGGTCCAAGAAGATTAAATAGGGGCATCTGTCATACCCCAAATTCTGACCACTAAGATTTCCCATCATTGTGCAAATCATTATCACAATATGGATGAACCATCATACCTTATCAGTCTCCCCAAATATGGGTGGACAGTCACTACAACCAAGAATTAGGGTTTTGAGCCCTCTCAAAGCACTTAGGCAAAGGATCAATCAAGAAATTACATGATCTTCAACTTTTATAACATCTCAAACACCCATAGAGGATCAAGAGGACTCCCACATTAATAATTAAGCACAAGGTTGAAACATTCCAAGTGGATTAAGCCTCAAGATCGCCAGTGTCACTAAATTAGGGTTTTGGTTGACTGAGGCCTCCAGATGAAAGTTTTCATCTGGGCATGAGCCAACACTTCAAGACATGGACCCAATCATCAAGTTAATTTAACCTCAGGGGATGTATTTACCAAAAATCAGGAATTAGGGTTTCTTGACCTAATTCACCCCTAAGTTGACTTTTGGGATAAAACATGAGCCAAGACCTCAAGGCATGATTTGAGGGACTTAAATACACCACATTAATCCATTTGCAACAAAGGAATGATCCAAGAAGCTTGATTCACAAGTTTCAATTTCATCTGGACCACAATTAGGGTTTTGAGGAAAAAGTCAATTGTACCTTTGACTTTTGACCAAGACATGCTCCCAAACCTTGGGACATGATTCATTACACCTTATATCACCTATGGAGTCCATCCATTAGGTTTGATTTAGGTCAAGGATTTGATTTCACAAAGGATCGCACAGTTTGGACTTCATCTGATAAAAAGTCAACTGTACAAAAAGTCAAAGTTTGACTTTTTGATTTTTTGGTCAACCAAGGTTCCTTAACCCTAAAACAATGTTAATATGTGATTTGAATTATCATCCATCAAGAAAAATCAAATAAAGTGAGTTAACTTGTAAAAGGGGTAACCATAAAAAACGTAGAATTTTTCTAAGTTATGGAACAAAGTGGCTAGGGTACCAACTTCCAAGGATCATAACTTGAGATCCAAGCCACCATTTTGGGTGATCCAAAGCTGGATTTGTAGGTCTTGCTACACTCTACAAAAGCTTCAACTACATCAAACTCCAATTCCTCATGGATTTTTAGTTATGGAGTGATCAAAGTGGCTGAAAACATGAAAATGACATTTTTCCAACACTTAGTGAAATTTTCACTAAGTCAAAATCTGCCTTATTTTTTCCAAAATGTAAAGGCATTTTTCATTGTTATTCAAGTTGGATCAAAACCAAAGTTGGACATCATGTTGAAATAGGATATGTCAGCTTTCCAAAATGTCCAAGAACTCCATCAAACTCTACCTGAGCTAGAGGTTATGACAGCTGCAACATGCCTTGCTACAAACTGTCTTGGCAAGGCAGATTTGTGCATTAGGGCTTGAATTGATCAAATTTTACAAAAATAAACATGGTTATCCATCTGCACACCTCAAGGGGGAACAACCAAGGAACAAACACTGATCCAAAAGCCTCCCAAGTCCAAGATTCCACAAGTAGCCATGCCAAACCTAAAAAGCTAAAGATGCCTCAAGACTCAAATTTTGTTTTGAGACATTTAATGGATGCATAGAGCTGGCATGTATCAGTCCATGATCAACCAAAAGAGTCAAGATAAGCTCATACAACAGAGGCCATAAGCCTGCAAAGTTTGGCACAAGTCAATGGCTAGAGGAGACCCTTGATTAAAAAATTAAGGCATTCAACACAATCTGATCCAAGCAGCCAAACACTATTGATGCCAAAAAAAATTTGCTCTATTATAAATAGAGCTTATTTCTGCTAAAATCAAGTACTCCAAAGGTCCTAAACATATGCCTTTCTCAGAATCACCAATTTCACTCCCAAAACACCTTCTCTTGCAAGTTACTACCGGGTTTTGCATTTGAGAGTGATTCCAACCAAACCAACGATTCACACACCTCACATATAACATATAGAAGTGATCCAAACTCTTACATAACATCTGGAACATCAATTTCACAAAATCACCAGCCAACTGCTAAAGCTTTTAGCAGAGTTGCAGTTGGGGTACCATCTCAAGTTCCAGTTCATTTTAAACCACTCCAAGCATTCAGGCACACTCCTTGGCACCTAAGGAAGTTGTCTAGATCATTGGAACCAACTTACAACACCTCCATCACCAATCTCGATCACCAGCTACAAGAGGTAAGCATGAGCTCTTCAAACTCCATGATACATGCATATTTTACTGCACAATAATTTTGCCACATGTTCATAATCATGTATGGAGTGATAACCCTCAATCAATTGCCATGAATCAATCGTGTATGGAATTTCATTGTTTTCATGATGAAATTAGGGTTCTTGAGGTTTTCTTCTGATTTCTCACTCAATACTCAAAATAAATGCAATTAAACTATATGGTTGTGATCCTTGTTCAAAAGTGAGCAAGATTGGTACTTGAATCGTGCAAAACCATTAAGAAATCATGGAGAAAAGTGAGAAAATGCAAATCAGCAGGAACAGGGCACGCGGGCAAGAACTTGGTGTTCTTGGCGCCCCTTTTCAAAATTTCAAATATTTGAATATTTTGTTATTTTTGTTAATTGGTTCAAAAATTAATTTCTCTCTGAATATTTATGTTCTTGAATTGATTCTTTTTCTCAAAATTCACTAAAATGTTAAATTAGTTTATTTTACAAAAAAATCCAATTTATATTATTTTTTTAATATAGTTAGAATTTTTGTAATTACCTTCATTTTATTTGTTTTTAAACATTTTTAAATGGAATTCCCACTTTGATCTTTCAAAACCAATTGAATTTCAAACTTTCATGTAATTAAACATGATTTTTCAAAATATTTTTCAAAGTGTACAACTTGTTTTTGAATATATTTGGTATTTTATATCTTTTTTTTCATTTAATTTCCTTTGAAAAATAACATTTTTATTTAAAATTAGGGTTTTCTCCCGATTTTAAATTTTCAATAGAGTGTAAGACCCAACCCCTTTTAAATAAACATTTTTTGGGCCTCAGACATTGTATAAGTCCCTCGGCGATTTTCAAAACGACGGTGCGATCACTGTCCATCACATGGGCCTATCCTTGAATTATAAGCCCCATCTTTTGTATAAAAACACTTTGGGCCTCTAATAGAGTGTAAGACTCATTCCTTGTAAATAAAAATCTTTTTGGGCCTCAGTTATTGTATAAGTCCCAATACGATTTTAGAAAAAATCTTGGCGCGGTTGTCGCCTTTTAAATAAAAAAAACAATTGGTCCTACCCTTGTGTTATAATTCCCATTTCTTTTCTTTTAAATCTTCTTTGGGCCTCTCCTTGAGTTGTATGACCCATCCCTCTGTTCAGAAAACCTCTTTGAGCGTCAGTCATTATATAAGCCCCAGTACAGTTTATAAACAACGGTGCGATCACTGTTAAAGCTTTGGGCCTCTCCTTGAGTATAAGTCCCAACAATCTTTTCAAACAACTTCCCTTTTGATTTAGTTTCATGAATACAGTTGTTATCAAACTTTCTTTAATTTTTTTGAACAACTAACAATACAGCATGCAAGCTTGCTCACCTGTAAGTTTTTATCAGCTTTCATTTACTTGCTTTCACAAATATATATCTGTATTATAGGAAGCTGTTCCACTGTAAGTCCTTCTTTCATATCATTTTAAATACTTGTCATATGTCCACTGTATATGTACTATTATATCTACTTAGAGTTTTCCCCGACAACTAGGTCTAGAACTAGGTAAAGCCAGTTGGTCACTCTTTAATACATTCAAAACTAGATCCCCATAGGATTTCCAAATACATTCTTGACTTCTCTTGGGCTTATACAATATGGAACAAAGAGAAAGGCAATATTCTCGGTGAACCTTTTCTTAGACTGACACTATTAAAAATTGTCAAAGAAATTCTATCCCCCAGAAATGATTCATTCTCGGTGAATGACATCTCTTGAATTTCTTCAAACCCTAGAACTGTTCACTAAAGGATTAATTCTCGATGAAACCTTTCTTAAACTCTTCTTAAGTTTGGGACCCACAGGCTTTCTAAAACCATCCCCGCCTCCTCTTGTGCTTTGTACAAGGACACTTCGGCTTCTTAGAAGTTCTCATGCCTTCTTTTGGGCTTAATACAAGGACCCCGGAAGACCTCTTAAAGGTATAGGACATAACTTAGTCATCCTTCGTTAGAGTTGTCTTTCTAAAAAGGAGTCAAAACCTCAGACCAATTTTAGGGTTGATACTTATCCCTTAAAAGAGTCAGCCTCCTCTTGGGCGTTATACAAAGATAAACTCTTCCATACCAGTAGACTTGGACAGTCTAAACCCCCTTGAGTCTCAAAGACATTCTCAAGCACCCTACCAATATAGGAGAAACCCCGGACAGTCTGAATCAATCTCCAGCAGAGTTAAAACCCATAAGCTCTAAAACCCAGTCTCTCTCCTAAAAATCCCCCAACCAGGGTCATTTTATCATTAGATAACACTATCCCAAATCAGAACCTCAAGGTCTCTGATATCTCAACTCTTCTGTAACCCTCGGCAAGAGTTGATTCCCCATTTGGACCTGCCTCGGGATCTCAATAATCCCCAGCAGAAGATAGCCTCCTCTTAGGATTTGTATAATGATCCTTCCTTTCCTCAGGATAGTCAGCCTCCTCTTAGGCTTTGTATAATGATTTTCCCCCAGCGGATTTAACCTTTTCAGACTCTCTTGTTGAGTCAATCACCTTTCTGCACTCTCTTGTTGAGTTAACCCCTTTAGCCTCAATCTTGGGCTTTGTACAAGACAGATAAAACCCCACTCTTGTTGAGTCAATCTTTTTTTTCAGCCTCCCTTTAGGTTCGATATAAAGATTTCCCTTAGCAACAGTTAGCCTCCACTTAGGCTTTATATAATGATTTCTCCAACTTGTTCAGCCACAATCCCGGGCTTTGTACATGACAGATAAAAGCACTCTCTTGTTGAGTCAAACCCTTTTCGCCTCAATCTTGGGCTTTGTACAAGACATAAATCATCATAACCTTCTCTCAAGCTTTGAACGAATATCTTCCCCAACGGAGTCAATTCCTCCTAGTCTCCTTTTAGGCTTTGAGAAATAATTTCCCAAGCAGAGTCAAACTTATTTCAGCCTCAATCTTGGGCTTTGTACAAGATAGATAATACTCTCCCGTAGAATCAAACTCAGTTCAGCCTCAATCTGTGGCTTTGTACAAGACACCTAAAAATATTCTCAGCCGAGTCAGTAAAGTCTCCGTTTAGCCTCAATCTTGTGCTTTGTGCAAGATAGATAAAGAGTTCTTTCCCACAGAGTCAGTCTTCTTTTCAGCCTCAATATTGGGCTTTGTACAAGACACATACAAACCCTCCCCGGCGGAGTCAAAATCCTTTTAGCCTCAATCTTGGGCTTTGTACAAGACAGACAAAACATTTTCCCCGGAAAATTCAAACTCTTAGCTTCTTCTTAGGCTTTGTATAATGATATCCCCAAAGAGTCAGTCTCTTTTAGCCTCAATCTTGGCCTTTGTACAAGACATATATAAACACTCTCTTATTGAGTCAGTCATTCCTAGCCTCCTCTTAGGCTTTGTATAAGGACTTCCCTAGTGGAGTCAATCAACCTCTTAGCTTCAACCTTGGGTTTTCATTAAGGAACACAAAAATTAACACCCCCTCCAAGGAAATCAAAATCTCTCTGTAGGAAGTCATTTCGCTGTATTATCACATGTCAAAATAGAAAAATCAAAATAAACCCTAATCCCAGATAACTGTTATAAGTGGCACACTTGTTGATTCAAATATCCAAGCTGTCATCCGTCTTTTATCCTGGTAAAACATGTCTTTCATCTAATTGTTGTAAGCGGCAAG
Organism: Lathyrus tuberosus; assembly: GCA_022829125.1. Classification (NCBI taxonomy): domain Eukaryota; kingdom Viridiplantae; phylum Streptophyta; class Magnoliopsida; order Fabales; family Fabaceae; genus Lathyrus; species Lathyrus tuberosus. The sequence continues at coordinate 2,514,600 of JALAZF010000344.1, read as the reverse complement.
CCTCTGGATTATTTACATCCATTCCACTGTCCCTCTCTTAGTATGAGAAATTCCTAAGGAAAAATGGCATTGCTTAACACTGAGTTAAAAGTTTTCTCCCTCAGGACAAATCCCTCATAAAGGAAATTTTGCCATTGCTGGATACACTTATCCTAGTTAAAGTAATCCTCCTTTATAAACAGTCACCCAACAGTTGTGATAAACAGACCAAATGTCTCCCTTTAGAGATAACAAATTCTCTCTCAGTCAAACCTTTTATCTTCAATCTTGGGCTTTGAACAAGACACAAATACTCAACCTTTTCGCTTCAATCTTGGGCTTTGAACAAGACACCAAACCATCTTTTTCCTCCCTTAGAATAGGAGGAACTACGATTGCTCTGATTTCCCCGTTTCGTTTAAACGGGAATACGTAGGCATAAGATTGCGAAATCTTATCGAGCATACTAATTAAAAAAAACCCAAGGTCCCGTACCTTCACACAAATAAAAACTTAGGTCTAGTACCTTATCAAAAACATCAACGAAAACTCACTTTCCCTCTCATATTTCCCAAGAAACTTTCCCAACCCATTAACTGATAAACACCATCAAGTACACAGCAGAACCTAAAGCTAACATCCTGTTGATAACCACATATAGGATGGGTAATTGACAACTACCCATTGTATAACCTGACCCCGAACTCCCCGAATCTCTTTAAGCATTTGTTCAGTTAAACATTCGCGTGCAAGGTTAGTTTTAGATAGCTTCCCTTTCCCTTCCAGGTTCACGGGATAAATAAGAAATCAGAAAGTAGCACCCCCTACTACCATTGCGGTGAGGAACACACACATGGAGATAAGGTGGTCGCGTCACCGACAAAAAAAGCACGCTACACCATCGTAATTCGGAGTCCATTTTCCCCTGGAATCATTGAGGAATGATTGTATCTTTTAGAGCACAAGGTCTCCTTTCCTGAAGACACGGGGTCGGACCTTTTTATCAACCGCTTTCTTCATTCTCTGTTGATACAACTGACCATGACATAGAGCCGTTATTCGCTTTTCTTCGATTAGGTTCAGTTCGTTGTGTCGACTTTGACACCATTCAGCTTATGTTAGCCTAGCTTACATCAATACCCGGATTGATGGGATCTCTACTTCTATGGGGTGCACTGCTTCCATGCCATATACTAGAGAGAAAGGGGTTGCCCCTGTTGAAGTGCAGACATACGTGCGATAACCGTGAAGAGCAAAGGGTAGCATCTCGTACTAGTCTCTGTAGATTACAACCATCTTTTGAACAATCTTTTTGATGTTTTTATTAGCCGCTTCTACCGCTCCGTTCATCTTAGGTCGGTAGGGAGGTGAGTTATGGTGCTCGATCTTGAACTCAGCACACAACTCTTTCATCATCTTGTTGTTCAAGTTAGATCCATTGTTAGTAATGATCTGGCTTGGAACACCATAACGGCAGATGAGATTGTTTTTGATAAATCGGACCACCACTTGTCTGATCACATTGGTGTATGACGCTGCTTCGACCCACTTGGTGAAGTAGTCAATGGCCACCAGGATGAACCGATGTCCATTTGAAGCTTTGGGTTCAATCATGCCAATCATGTTGATTCCCCTTATGGAAGAAGGACATGGGGAAGAGAGAACCTTGTGATGCGTTGGCGGTACATGGATTTTGTCAGCGTATATCTGACACTTGCGATACTTCCTCATGTACTTGTAGCAATCGGATTCCATGGTCAACCAATAATACCCGGCTCTTAGAATTATTCTCGCCACTGTGTGTCCATTGGCATGAGTGCCAAAGGTTCCTTCGTGAATTTCTTTTATCAGCATGTTTGCTTCTGGTCTGTCTACGCATCGGAGCAAGACCATGTCAAAGTTTCTCTTATAGAGTGTATCACCACTTAGGAAGAAGTTTCCAGCCAGTCTTCTGAGAGTCTTCCCGTCTTTCCTGGATGCCCCAGGTGGGTACCCTTGTTTCTGAAGGAAGCATTTGATATCGTGATACCAAGGTTTGTCGTCTATGACTGCTTCGATCGTGAAGATGTAGGCAGGCCTTTCAAGGCGCATTATGTCGATCTTAGGTACGTCATTCCATTGACCTACACTAATCATGGAGGAGAGAGTGGCTAGTGCATCAGCCATGTGATTCTCTTCACGAGGGATATGTTGAAACTCTATTCTGCTGAAGAATGGTAACAACTTTCTCATGTAATCTTTGTAAGGAATCAGTCCTGATTGGTATATGTTCCAATCTCCTTTGATCTGACTGATAACCAGGGTTGAGTCTCCATACACATCCAAATTCTTAATCCTTAAATTAATTACTTCTTCGAGACCTATGATACAGGCTTCGTATTTGGCCTAGTTGTTTGTACACTTGAATGTCAATCTAGAGGTGAAAGGAATGTGGGTACCCTGAGATGTTACGATGATTTCCCCAATTCCGTTTCCATAATTGTTGACAGCTCCGTCAAAGATTAGTCCCCATTGGGAACCTAGTTCTGGCCCTTCACTGGGTAGCGGTTCATCGCAATCTTTAATTTTCAAGTACATGATATCTTCGTCCGGGAAGTCAAACCCGACTGATTCCTGATCGTTAATGGGTAGATGAGCCAAATGATCGGCTAGAATACTTCCTTTGACGACTTTCTGAGCATGGCACTCGATGTCGTATTCTGATAACAACATCTGCCACCGGGCAATCCTTCACGTGAGAACAGACTTTTCAAAGACGTACTTGATCGGATCCATTTCGGAGATTAACCAAGTAGTGTGACAAATCATGTACTGGCGAAGACGTTTGGCTGCCCAAGCCAGAGTACAACAAGTTTTCTCGAGCATAGTGTATCGAGTCTCACAGTCTGTGAACTTCTTGGTTAAGTAGTAAATGGCAGACTCCTTTCTTTTTGTTTCGTCTTGTTGGCCAGGTACACAACCCATTGAGTCTTCCAAGACTGTTAGGTAGATGATCAGTGGTCTTCCCTCCACTAGAGGTGATAGAATCGGTGGATTCAACAGGTGTTCCTTAATAATGTCAAAGGCGGTTTGGCAGTCTTCTGTCCATACGCACTCCTGATTCTTTTTTAGTAATTTGAAGATTGGCGCGCATGTCGCTTTCATGAGGAATATAAATCTGGAAATGTAATTCAAACGTCCCCAGAATCCTCTAACTTGTTTCTCAGTCTATGGATAAGGCATTTCTTGAATGACCTTGACCTTGTCAGGATCAACCTCAATTCCTTTTTGGCTGACGATGAACCCTAGCAGTTTTCCTGAGTGGACACCGAACGCGCACTTGTTAGGATTCAAGCGGAGTTTGTACTTCCTCAGACGCTCGAATAGTTTGGTCAAGTGGGTCACATGTTGCTCTTCTGTTTTAGATTTGGCAATCATATCATCGACGTACACGTTAATTTCTTTATGAATCATGTCGTGAAACAGAGTAGTCATGGCCCTTTGATAAGTTGCCCCGACATTCTTCAAACCGAACGGCACTACCTTGTAACGAAAAGTGCCCCATGGGGTGATGAATGAAGTTTTCCCCATGTCTTTCGACACCATTTTAATCTGATTATAGCCCGAGAATCCATCCATGAAGGAGAAGACTTTGAATTTAGCTGTACTGTCTACCAGCATGTTAATGTGTGGTAAGGGGAAGTCATCCTTTGGACTTGCTTTGTTCAGATCCCTGTAGTCTACACACATTCTGACTTTTTCGCCCTTTTTTGGAATTGGTACTCTGTTGGCTAACCATTGAGGATATTCTATCGTGGCGAGGAAACCCGCGTCAATCCATTTCTGCACTTCCTCTTTGATTTTGATGGCCATGTCTGGATGAGTTCGTCTCAGTCTTTGTTTTAGTGGCGGATATTCTGATTTCAACGGTAAATGATGTTCCACGATTCTGGTATCGAACCCTGGCATGTTCTGATAGGACCAAGCAAACACATCGAGAAAATATTTGAGAAGTTCTATCAAGCTTTCTTTGACAGCCAGACTGAGCAGTGCTCCAATCTTGACTCCTTTCCTCTCTTCTTCTGTACCCAAGTTAACCTTTTCCAATGACTCTTTGTGAGGTTCAATGGACCTTTCCTCTTGTCTGAGTAATTGTGAGATCTCTTCTAGAATTTCTTCGTCTTCTTCTTCTTCAGCTTCAAATACCGGGAATTCAAAGTTGGGAGAAGGCATTGGATCGTATGTTTCAACGGGGTTTAAAACAAGCAATCTGCATGACGTGATGATTTATTTTTAGAAGAGATAGAGAGAATGCAAGAGTGTGTGCAGTGTATTTTCTGAAAAATGCTTGTTTTTACTTTGGGCTGTTTTAGGATTACCATTTTCTGAAAAGCGAAAAGCGAAAACAGCAATAACTGCGAAAATTACAGAATGACGTTATTTTATTTATGAGTTAGTCGATTCTTGAAACTACAACCCTATAAAACAAAACTCTGTCACTTTGGGCGAAGCGAATAGGGACATTTACAGAAAGTGAGCCCTATAAAAACATATGTTTCACTTGGGCAGGGTGAAAGGTTAAAACAAAGATGGCAATTACTTAGACTTATGGACGACTTTCAGGACATCGACAGCAAACCATTGGCGACGAACTCCTCGGTGAATCACAAAGTCTGGTACCTTCTTTCTTGGTTTGTCCTCAGAAATGACGCTAATTTCTGGTGGAGAAAGATCGTTGGAAAGTTCCTCCCAAGCAGAGTTGTCGTAAACGAACTCTTCTGTTGTATCTTGTACAATGTTTTCACTCTCAGGCGGATCTTCCCATCCAGTTGGCTGGATGTGTTCGAGCCTGATATGAGAGCTTTCAGGAGTGATGTACTTGACCAAGAAGTCATTGTCACCACTTGGCTGTCCTAAGGTGTCCAATACTTCTGTGGGACTGGAGGAGTCATCTATCTCAATGACGTTGACCTCAGGAAAAGCATAGTTTATGAACTCTTATCCTGCAATCTTTGCAAATTCATCGTTGTGCTGGATATTTTGGGAATGTCTTGAGTAATGATCCCATGATTTGGTGGGGACACAAGTATTATTTTCAATATTGCTCAGGTGATAAGCATCGTCGGGCTGACTCTTTTGCCCCATGTCTTCTGGGTACGGCTGCCAGATAGGCAAGTCATCCATTGGGTCATAATAGTTATAGTCAGAGTTATATTTCATCAGAGTGTCCTCCTCTAATGAGTTGGGTGGAGCACGGCATCCTTCCGGATCACAATATCGGTACATCATCTTGACGTCTGATCTTGGTATATATCTCGAACTTTGCTTGGGAAAGCAAAATGGCGTATGTGCCTCTCCCTGAGACATATAACCGTCCTCGTTGAGATAAGACTTCCATTCCTCGTCCTTATCGAAGGAGTCACCCTCATTGATGTTGTGTACTTCTTGAGACACTAGGTGAAGGAAACCTCCACTATGGAAGAAGTCCTGAATGGGATGAAAACTTTCATCGTTAGTAGCAGTCGGGGTACAGGATAAGGAAAAACCAAGACCTTTCTCGTCTTGTTATCCGTAGGAATGACAAGCTTCCCCCATCCTTTTGCGTTGTTACTCTCGATCACTTTGAGAGCATCTTTGTATGAGGAAATCAATGTTCCTTTTTCTGATTGATTCTCATTGCTCACCGAAAGTGCTTGGAATTGGTTTCTACACGGGAAAATGATGATAAGTTGCTTAAGATTAAGGCCTGTTCTCCGCAGACTGTGACTAGCTTGTCATTCTTGATGAACTTCAGCTTCTGGTGAAGTGTCGAAGTGTCTGCCCCAGCTTCGTGTATCCAAGGTCTTCCTAATAAATAGCTGTATGCTGCCCGGATGCCCATGACCTGGAAAATACCTTGGAAAGTGTGAGGACCGATGGTTATGGGAAGGTCGACTTCACCGATAACTGTTTTTCTGGATCCGTCAAAGGCTTTGACGATGACCTCGATGCCTCTCATCGGGGATCTTTGAAATGATAGTCGCATCAGAGTAGATTTTGGCATAACATTTCGAGCTGATCCGGTATCTACCAGTACAGTGGCTAAAGCATCGTCCTGACAGTTGACTGTAATGTTAAGCGCCATGTTGTGATTTTTGCCTTCTTCTGGTAGTTCTTCATCACTGAATCCTAAGTTATTGCAGGAAGTGATGTTGGAGATGATGATGTCAAATTGTCTTATTGTCACATCTTGCTCCACAAAGGCTTGCTCTAAGACTTTCTGTAGAGCTTCCCTGTGAGCTTTAGAACTGAGTAATAGAGATAATACAGAGATTCTCGAAGGAGTTTGCAACAATTGGTCTACAATGTTGTACTCGCTCTTCTTGATGAGCTTCATCATCTCATCGTTGTTTTTTTAAAGGTCAGGATTACTGGATTGCCTCGCTTGTTGATTGGGAACTTCTGCTTGAGGTTGCTTTTCCTTGGTGGGTTCTCTAACTCCTCTGTTGAAGATCCGGCCGCTCCGTGTTACTCGACTGATGTCGGCAATGTTTATGAAGGAGGGTAATGGAGTTTCTTTTCCATTTTCAATTTTTGTTGCACCCTACTTGTAAGGGATAGCCTTATCAGATTTGTATAGTATTGATCCCAGCAGATAGATAACCATAGGAGAATTTTAATTTTTCTGATCATCATAGCCGACCTCAATTGGTTCGAGGTTGAGAATATTTCTACTATCAAGAGGAACTCTTGATTCATGGAGTAGAGGGATTATGGCACATACGTCTTTGGCCATTTCAGGATTAGAGATTAAGACAACGTCTTTGCTTTGATGAGGGAGATAGTCGGGTATCCCGTTGGTCGACCCAGAACTTTAACATGGTCGGATTCCTTTGTGGTCCAAATGATTTTGAAGAGTCGCTCGCACGAGGTAGCATCCTTGGTTGTTCTCTGAGCAAATTCTACAGCGCTCATAATTATGTGGTGGCAGATCATGGTATTGACTTTGCCTTGAGTGCATTGCCACTAAATTGACATTCATCTTCACAATGTTGTGGTTCTGGACAATGTTGGGATTTGCGTGACCCATATTGACCTCACGGGTTCGATGATCTTGGATCCATTCGAGATCCATTTGTTCTTGTAGAGCTGTTTGCACTACGGAACATCCTTGATTATTCTTTGAACAGATATCACACTAGTGATAATTGTGAGAAGGTACATGACCGTATCCGCTCGGTCTGCAATGCATCCTAACCATATTGGTTCCTAATAGGAGTACATTGTGAATTTGATAACTGCGATTAAATTCTTCCTCTATCAAATTTACAACAGTCTTCTCATACTGAGGCAAGGGTTTGTCTGAACATTTGGATTTGTATCCTTGAAGGATAATACCCTGTTCCTGACAAGCTTCTGTATATCAGATTTGAAGCTGAGAAAGTTTTCTATGTTGTGCCCTGGTCCTCCTTGATGATAAGGGTAAGTTTGATCTGCTTTGACCTAAAAAGGCATATTTTCTGGTACTACAAGAGGAGACCTGGTTTGGACGTGCCCCTTGAGCAGTATTAGTGGAAATAGTTATGCGTACAACAAAGGTATAGGGTCGAACCCTGGTGGTCGTGCCGTACGATTGTTGCTGTACTATGAAAGAGCCTGCTGAAGAGGTTGTTGTGTCCTTTGCTGATACTGTTGTTGACCTGGTTGGTTCTGAGCAAACTGAGGTTGATACGCCGGAGTCGGCGTTGGGTTGATACCAGGAATTACTGCTGCTACTGGTTGATACCTTCGCCTTTTCTTAGGGAAAGCATTACCGTATCTTTTGGTACTGCTTGATGGTTCTGTACCTTTGACCAATCGTCCTTCTCGGACTACCTCTTCAAGGCGTACCCCCATGTTCACCATCTCAGTGAAGTCACTGGGGGCACTGGAGACCATTTTGTCGTAATAGAATGAGCTTAAGGTTTTCAAAAAGATCTTGGTCATCTCTTTTTCCTCAAGAGGGGGACAGTTCTGGGCTGCAATTTCACGCCATCTCTGAGCATATTCCTTAAAGGTTTCCTTGTCCTTCTGCGACATTGCTCTGAGTTGATCTCTGTCTGGTGCCATGTCCGGGTTGTATTTATATTGCTGAACGAAGGCAGCGCAAAGATCTCTGAAAGTGACGATCTTGGTGCGGTTTAAACCCATGTACCATTTGAGTGCGGCACCGGTTAAACTATCTTGGAAATAATGGATCAGTAGTTGTTAATTTTCAGTCTGAGTTGACATCTTTCGAGCGTACATCACTAAATGACTTTGAGGGAAATAGTTACCCTTGTATTTTTCAAAGTCAGGCACCTTGAATTTGTGCGGGATTTTCACATTAGGGACCAGACAAAGGTCTGCGGCGTCCTTTCCGAATAAATCCTGACCGCCAATGGCATGCAGTTCTTTTTGCATCTCCAGGAATTGTTCGTGGAACTCATTCATTATGTCGTACATGTCTTCATTTCCACCCGAGATTACTTGGGGAATCTATCCTTCCGGGACAGTGTGTACCACTGGTTATGGTATAGTCATTACGGCGGTGACTCTTGGTGCTTCCCTGTCCCGAAGGTTGTAACCTTCAGGAGTTGCTGTCATAACTCTTGCATCTTCGCTTTACCGAAGTTTGTAACCTTCGGGCCCAACGGTTCCTGCTGCAGTTTTCAGGTCTTTCGTGACCGGCGGGATATATCCTTCAGGGAGAAAGTTGATAGGCACGCCCCAGGGATGATCTTTAGGCATACTGAGGATCATACGTCTCCACTATGGGCGTAGATGTGATCTCTGAGATCACAGTCCTTTGTTATTGTCTCTGAGCTGTTGCCAGGGATTGCATGTCACTGTGAAGTTTTTTCAGATCTTCCTTCAGAGCGCCGATTTCTTCTCTCAACTCTCTGTTCTCTTCCTCGAGATCGTCCATTTTCTTTTGTCGATTGGCCCGATTATTGTACGAACGAGACCGTTTGACTCTAGAATCGTGGCATATACGTGAGATTCGAAGGTAAGAAGAATGCATTATGTGAGAATGATGAATGATATGCAATGATATATATTAATTTTTTTTTGTTTTTGCTTTAATCAAAAAGAAACTTCAACAGATAGATTGCAAATATCATACAGTGGGAGACCCCGTTTTATTGAATTTGCAAGATTGCAGAAAGGGAAATACAGTATTTTACAAAGAGCAGTAAAAGGAAATGTCTAAGTTCACGGATCCTGAGTCCTCTCTGAAGAGAGCTCAGATACTGGTTCCGCTACTTTCCTTTTCTTTGACCGGGGTTCTTCAGCTATTGTCGGGTTGTCAGTCCTTTGCCAAATGAAAGGAGTGAGCAAGTTCCTTTGATCTTCTATAGCATGCTGTTCTAGAATCTCGATCAGAGCGTCCTTTTCTTTTAACAGTTCCTGAATCTTAGTATACTCCACATTGAGGATACGGTATTCGTTTTTCCAAGAGTTCTTTTCCCGTTGAACTTTGTTTAGAGTGACCTGGAGTTTTTCTGTATCAGACATAAAATAAAGGACAGATTCCTTTAACGGAAGAACTTCTTGACGAGGGTAAGGCATCCTCAACTTGAGGGCTCTAGTTTGTACCCAGTGGAGATAAGGTTCCACAGAGATACAGTCCAGTCTTCATAGAGACTTTCATCCTTTCCTGTGAACATGTTGCCAAGCATGCACTATTTCTTTCTTTAGTGCTCTGTCATTTTCTCCTTCCTTGAAGAAAAGACCTTCCAGATGAACATTTTGCGGGATATGCCTCATCGGGTATCCGAGTTAACGGCAAACTAAAATTGGATGATAGTTGATTCCTCCTTTAGTTCCTATGAGGGGTACATTAGGGAAATTTCCACATTTGTCTATGATACTTATCCCATCATAGATCCGTTTATACCAATCTATGTCAGAGTTGGTAAGAGACCTGATTCTCTGTGACCAACGTAGAGTACTCTTATGGTCCCAAAAAGTAGCAGACTTAGGTAAATGGGAAGTGAACCACTTGTAAAGCAAGAGTACACAACATGTGATCATTCCTCCACTGTACAAATTCCCTAAGTGTACAGAATGATAAGCATCTGCGAGCAAGGTTGGTATAGGGTTTTCAATAAAAAATATCTTAATGGCATTGGTATCAACGAAGTTACCGACGTTGGGAAAAAGGAAAAGCCTGTTTGTAAGTAGGACAAAGATATCTTCGAAAGCAGTTATGTTTCCTGCACTGGCAAAATATAGGGCTTTCTCTACCAAAAACTTTGTCGGTAAACCTTGAATTCCTTCCTTAGTGGTCATGTGAGTCCTTACTCTTGACTCATCCAAATAGATTGCTCTTGCAAAGGTTTGATCCTTTGGAATTTCTTCCAGTCCAGAAAAGGGAGCTTGGTCAGTGATGGGTAAATCAGTCAGGTGAGAGTACTCATCTAGCGTCGGTGCTAGTTGATAATTTGGGAATGTGAAATAGTGATAAACCGGATCTTAGAACTGAATCAGCGTAGACAGGATCCTTCAACTACATGGACCCTTAACAGAGACAGCAACCCTCCATACTTAGCTCTGAAAGCATCAGGGTTAGTGATCATCCTTGCCAACCGCCTTAAATCCTCTAGTTTTGGAGCCTTGAAGGTATACTTGTGCATCTTCCTTCTACCGAAATCCATAACGCAATCTTTCTCTCTGATATTTGCAATCATTGTTTTAGTTTAATTTGAAAAAAAATAGAAGAGAAAGGAAGATTTTTTCTTTGTTTAAGAGTTTTTTAAATGAATGCATGAATGTAACACACAAAAACATTGAAAAAACATGGGTTCAAGGGTTCAACGTCACGAGCATGGAGTCATGGCTCTACCCATCCCCAAATGTTGTATTCTAGTGGATTTTTTGTACCTGTAGAATGGGTTAAAAGATCCCAAAATCATTGACCCCCCTAGGGATAAAAACAACAAGCTGGTTCACCCGAGCGAGCTGTAACATCCTAGAGTAATCTCAATTAAGTGAAGTATCGCGTGTCAACTATTTCCGATAGCTATCGCACTACCAAATGGCCACATGGTTAATGTCTACTAAATCCTCAGTTTCATGGATACCACATTGGGACAATCTGCCTTCATGACGAAGTCGTTAAGCATTGAATCCGCAAAGGATATCTCCACTGATTTGATGGTCTACCAGGATCGCTTATTCGGGAACCACTCCTTGTAAGACCGCCCATCTATGCCATCACCTACCTTAGGGTTCTCTCATACTTTCGACATGCGACATCACTCGCATTCCTATTGACAGAAAAATAAACACGGATATCAAGTAGGAAAAGCAATATATATGTATAATTCCTAAAACTAACATCCTAGACCTCTTAGGAATTCTTGTCTTAATCCTAAACAGACAAAATGAGTCCCTAGCAGAGTCACCTTTTCACTGTAGCGTGCGATTTTTGTCGGTGACGCGACCACCTTATCGCCGTGGGGTTTCTCCTCACTGCAATGGTAGGAGTGGGATGCTACTTTCTAATTTCTTATTTATCCCGTGAAGCTGGAAGGGAAAGGGAAGCTATCTAAAACTAACCTTGCACGCGAATGTTTAACTAAACAAACACTAAAAGAGATTCGGGGAGTTCAGGGTCAGGTTATACAATGGGGAGTTGTTAATTACCCATCCTATATGTGGTTATCCACAGGTTGTTAGCTATAGGTTCTGCTTTGTACTTGATGGTGTTTATCTGTTGTGGGTTGGGAAAGTTTCTCCTTTGGGAGATGTTTGAGAGAGAGAGAGAGAGAGTTTTTCATGATTTCGGGTTTGCCGATGTTTTTGGTATGAAGGTACTGGACCTAAGGTTTTTGATTAGTGTGTCAAGGTACTGGACCTAAAGTTTTTGATTGGTGTTGTCGCTAAGATTTCGCAATCTTATGCCTATGTATTCCCGTTATGATAACAGGGAGATCAGAGCAATCGTAGTTCCTCCTATTCTATGGGAGGAAAGATGCTTGGTGTCTTGTTTAAAGCCCAAGATTGAAGCTAGATGAGTATTTGTTTCTTGTTCAAAGCCCAAGATTGAAGCTAAAGGGGTATTTGTGTCTTGTTCAAAGCCCAAGATTGAAGCTAGATGGTTTGATTGAGAGAGAATGTGTCATCTCTAAAGGGATATATCTCATTTGTTTATCACAGTTGTTGGGTAACTGAATATAAAGGAGAATTACTTTAATTGGGATATGAGAATCCAGCAATGCCATAATTTCCTTTATGAGGGAGTTGTCCTGAAGGAGAAAACTTTATCTCAGTGTTGAGCAATGCCATTTTTCTTTGGAATCTTTCATGCTAAGAGAGGGACATTGGCTTGGATGTAAATAATCCAGAGGCTTGCCACTTACATCAATTATATGAAAGATGGGAATTTACCAGGATAAGAGATGGACTACAACTTGGATGTTTGAATCAACAAGTGTGCCACTTAAAGCAGTTATCTGGGATTAAGGTTTGTTTGATTTTCTGTTTTAATGAGTGATAATACAGGGAAATTTCTTCCTACAGATAGTTTTTTATTTCCTCTGAGGGGATGTTGGTTTTATGGTGTGCCTTGATCAAAGCCCAAGGTTGAAGCTAAGGGATTGAATGACTCCACTGGGGAAGTCCTTATACAAAGCCTAAGAGGAGGCTGGAAAAGACTGACTCAATAAGAGAGTGTTTATCTGTCTTGTACAAAGCCCAAAATTGAGGCTAAAAGAGGTTTGACTCTTTTTGGGATATCATTATATAAATCCAAAGAGAAGGCTGAAGGTTGACTTTTTCGGGGAAATATTTATGTGTCTTGTACAAAGCCCAAGATTGAGGCTGAAAGGGAAACTGACTCTACTGGTGAGAGGTTTTATCTGTCTTGTACAAAGCCCAAGATTGTGGCTAAAAAAAGATTGACTCTGCTAGAGAGTATGATTTATCTTGAACCAAGCCAAAGATTGAGGCTGAAAAAGGAAACTGACTTTATTGGTGAGAGGTTTTATTTGTCTTGTACAAAGCCCAAGATTGTGGCTAAAAAAAGATTGACTCTGCTAGAGTGTATGATTTATCTTGTACTAAGCCCAAGATTAAGGCTGAAAAGAGGATTGACTCTGCTTAGGGAGATTTATAGGTGTCTTGTACAAAGCCCAAGATTGAGGCTAAAAGATAGTTGACCGACTCTGTTGAGGATATTTATTCCTAAGGCCTAAAAGAAGGCCGGGAGGAATTGACTCCGCTAGGGAAGATATTTATTCAGAGCTTAAGAGAAGGTTATGAAGATTTTGACTTTACTGGAGATAGTTTATATATGTCTTGTACAAAGCCCAAGATTGAGGCTGAAAAAGAGAATGACTCAACAAGAGAGTGTTTATATGGTGTCTTGTACAAAGCCCAAGATTGAGGCAAAAAAGAGACTGACTCAACAAGAGAGTGTTTTAAAATCTTTATACAAAGCCTAAGAGGAGGCTAACGTTTGACTTCTGCTAGGGAAAATAATTATACGAAGCCTAAGAGGAGGCTGGAAAAGACTGACTCAATAAGAGAGTGCTTTTATCTGTCTTGTACAAAGCCCAAGATTGAGGGTAAAAAAGGGTTGACTCAACAAGAGAGTGCTTCCTGAAGCTAGATCTTTTGAGGAAAATCATTATACAAAGCCTAAGAGGAGGATGACTTCTGCCGAGGATTATTGGGATCCAGAGGTAGGTCTAAAGCGGGGAATCAACTCTTGTTGAGGATTACAGAAGAGTCGAGGTATCAGATGCCTTGAGGTTCTGATAGGCTGGTATGGTATTGAGATGACCCTAGCTGGTGAATTTAGGATAAAGATTGAGTTTTAGTTCCTGTGAGGATTTCAAACTCTATTGGAGATTGATCGAATGATCAGGATTTCTCCTGTATTTGTAGGGAACTTGGGAATGTCTTTGAGATCCAAGAGGAGATTAGACTGTCCAAGTCTACGAGGATGCTTTAGGAAGCCTGGGGGTCCAAACCTAAGAAAAGTTCAAGAAAGGTTTCACCGGGAATAATCATTTCTTTAGTGAACAATCCTAGGGTTTGAAAAAAGTTTGAAAAAAGGAAAAGAAGTGGGGCTTACAACCCAGGGAGAGGCCCAAAGGTTAATGTTTAAAAGGGCGACGACCGCGCCGAGATCTTTTAAAACAGTGTTGGGACTTATACAATGACTGAGGCCCAAAAAGGTCTTTATTTACAAGGAATTGGTCTTACACTCTATTTGAGGCCCAAAAAAGTTTGAAAATTTAAGATCGAGAGGAAACCCTAATTTTAAATTAAAATGTCATTTTTCAAAGGAAATTAAATGAAAAAAATGATATAAAATACCAAATATATTCAAAAACAAGTTGTACACTTTGAACAATCATGTTTAATTACATGAAAGTTCAAAATTCAATTGGTTTTGAAAGATCAAAGTGAGAATTTCATTTAAGAAATGTTTAAAAACAAATAAAATGAAATTAATTACAAAAATTCTAACTATATTAAATAAATAATATAAATTGGATTTTTTTGTAAAATAAAATATTTAAACATTTTTGTGAATTTTGAGAAAAAGAATCAATTTAAAAACACAAAAATTCAGAGAGAAATTAATTTTTGAATCAATTAAACAAAATAACCAAAATTCAAAAATTAAAATAATTTGAATTATGGCGCCAACGGTCACTTTCTTCTTCCTTGTGACCGCGCCATGTTTGATTTGCGTTTTCTCACTTTTCTCTCTGATTACCCAATGGTTTTGCACGATTCAAACACCAATCTTGTTCGTTTTTGGACAAGGATCACAATCATATAGATTAATTGCATTTATATTAAGTATGGAGTGAGAAATCAGAAGAAAACCTCAAGAACCCTAATTTCAGCATGAACACAATGAAATTCCATACACGATTGATTCATGGCAATTAATTGAGGGTTATCACTCTATATACATGCAGGAACAAGTTGGTAACTCAAAAATTCATTTATGATGCATGGAATATAGAGTTTGAAGGCTTCATGCTTACCTCTTGCAGCTGGTGATCGAGTTTGGTGATGGAGGTGTTGCAGCTAGGTTCCAATGATTTGGACAACTTCCATAGGTGCCAAGGAGTGTGTTTGAATGCTTGGAATAGATTGAAATGAGCTGGAACTGGTTGTGGTACCTCAACTGCAACTCTGTCAAGAACTTGAGCACTTGGCTGGTGACTTTGTGATTTTGATGTTCCAGATGTGATTTTGTGTTATGGATCACTCATACATGGTGTTTATGAGGTGTGTGTGATTGGTTTGGTTGGAATCACTCTCAATCTCAAAACCCGATAGTGACTTGAGTTAGAAGGAAAAATTGGAGTGAAGAAGAGATTTTGAGGAAAGCATCAGTTTGGGTGCTTTGGTGTACTCAAACTGATCACAATTGAGCTCTATTTATAGTGTGTCAAGTTTGTTTTGGCATCAATAGTGAATGGCAACAGCAGCAGGCCTTTGGCCTATGGTCCTTTGATTCGGAGCTTATTCTTGACTCATTCAGTTAGAAATGTGTTAGTTCATGCCACCTTGGTGCATCCATTGAATGCTTGGAAACAAAATTGGAGTTTTGACACCTTTTAGCCTTTTTAGGTTTGTTATGGCTATGTGTAGATTCTTGGACTTGGGAGGCTTGGGGATCAGATCATTCCCCTCTTGTTTTATCCTCTGATGTGTCTGAATGGATGACAAGGCTTGGAGTTGTCCAATTTTGTCAAAACGAGCAAAACACCAAATTTTGCCTTGCTTAGGACAGTTGGAAATGGTGATTTTAAGGGATTCATATCTCCCTGCTCAGGTTGAGTTATGGGAGGGTCTTGTGCTTTTTAAAGAGACCTCGTATGATACAATACATGTGTGATCATAGTTTGTCTTGAAACTATTTAAATACAACTGAAAAATCCTCATGAACATTGATGTCCAAGGTTGGTAACTTAGGCAGATTTTCACTAAGTGTTGGAAAAGTGCAATTTTCTTCATTTTTGTCATTTTGATCAGTCCATAACTTAAAATCCATGAGGATTTGGAATCTCTTGTGGTTGAAACTTTTAACTTATTTCAGATGGACTTTCATTTTAGCTTTGAATGGGAGAAAAAGGGCTTGTGGTTTAGGAGTGATGACCTTGCAAAGTTGGTACCAAAACCACTTTTGTTCCATAACTTAGAAAAATTTTGGTTTCTCATGGTTGCCCCTTTTGCAAGAAACATCACTTTTCTTGATTTTTATTAATTAATGATGATCAATACCATACATTAACATCATTTTTGACTTAGGGGAACCGTATTTGTGAAAAATTCCAAAAAGTCAAACTTTATTTTGGGCACAGTTGACTTTTTGTCAGATGAAATCCAAACTGTGTGATCCTTTGAGCAATCAAGTTCTTGACCTAAATCAAACCTAATGGATGGATTCCATAGGTGTTATAGGGTCTATTGAATCATGTCCCAAGGTTTGGGAGCATGTCTTGGTCAAAAGTCAAAGATACAGTTGACTTTTTCCTCAAAACCCTAATTGTGGTCCAGATGAAAGTGAAACTTGTGAATCAAGCTTCTTGGATCAATTCATTGTTGCAAATGAATCAATCTGGTGTATTAGAGGCCCTCAAATCATGTCTTGAGGTCTTGGCTCAAGCTTTGTCCCAAAAGTCAACTTAGGGGTGAATTAGTCAAGAAACCCTAATTCCTGATTTTTTATGAATGCATCCCCTGAGGCTAAATTGACTTGATGATGGGGTCCATGAGGTCCCTTTGAGTATATTGGATTGTGCTTTGATGCATTGGCTCATGCCCAGATGAAAATTTTCATCTGGAGGCCTTGGTCGACCAAAATCCTAATTTGGTGACACTGGCGATCTTGAGGCTTGATCCACTTGGAATGTTGCAACCTTGTGCTTGATTATTAATGTGGGAGTCCTCTTGATCCTTTATAGGTGTTTGAGAGGTTAGACAATTTGAAGATCATGTCATTCCTTTATTTATCCTTTGTCTAAGTGCTCTAAGAGGGCTCGAAACCCTAATTCTTGATTATGGTGAATGCTCACCCATCTTTGAGCAGAATGATGAGGCATGATGGTATATCCATATTGTGGTGATGATTTTCATAATGATGGGAAATCTTGGTGGTCAAATTTTGGGGTATGATAATTCCAAGTGGTTTGAACCCCGAAACACCCTGTGTCGCCAAATTAGGGTTTTGGACGACCAAGACTTCAACATGTGACTCAATATGCTCAAAATAACCCTAAGGATCCATTTGAAAAGTTAAATTACCCTCAGAGGAAACATTCCCCAAAAGTCGGGAATTAGGATTTTAACAAGAATTGATCAAGAAACCAAGATAACTTGTAAAAGGGGTAATCTTGAAAAATTGAAAATTTTTCTAAGTTACTAAATTTGAATGATTTTGGTACCAACTTCCAAGGATCATAACTTGTGATCCAAGCAGCCATTTTGGGTGATCCAAAGCTTTATTTATAGGTCTTCCCTACATTCTACAAAAGCTTCAACTACCTCAAACTCCAAATCTTCATGGATTTTAAGTTATGGAGTGATCAAAATGAAAAAAATGAAGAAAATGAAGTTTTTCAACAGTTAGTGAAAATCTGCCTAAGTTACCAGCCTTGAACTCCAATGTTCCTGAGGATTTTTCAATGGGATCCAAATAGTTTCAATACCAACTATGATCACACATGTATTTTATCATATGAGGGCTTTCCAAAAAGCATAAGATCCTCCCATAACTAAACTTGAGCAAGGAGATATGATCCCCTCAAAATCACCATTTCCAACTGTCTTATACAAGGCAGATTTTGGCATTTTGCTCGATTTGGCAAAATTGGACAACTCCAAGCCTTGTCATCTATTTGGGCACATCAGAGGATAAAATCAAAGGGGAATGATCTGATCCCCAAGCCTCCCAAGTACAAGAAACTACATATAGCCATAACAAACCTAAAAAGGCTAAAAATTGCAAAAGACTCCAATTTTGTTTCAATGCATTCAATGGATGCATCAAGGTGGCATGAACTGAGGCAAACTTAACTAAATGAGTCAAGCCTTATCTCTGATCCAAAACACCATAGGCCTGTTGTAACACCCCAAAATTTTCCCTTTTGTTTATATACTAATTGGCTTATGTTCCTTTTCATTTCTTGCATTTTGCATTGTGCATAGCATTGGTTCTTAGCATGGGATCAAGGTACTTGGCCCATATTCTCAAGTCTCAAGCTTCTAAGTGACTCATGAGGTTCATCATATCTTCTTAAGGTCAAGCATGGCAAAGGATTTCAAGTGGATCTCTCCCTCCTAACAAGAGGGACCAATTAGGGTTTGTGAATCAAAAGGACTTCTTGAAGGGCTTTGTATGTTCAAGCATGATGCTATGAGGTCTATATGCTTACAAGTGTTCATGGATAGAGACTTGGCTAGTGGTTCATGGTGAAGAATGTTCAAGGTTTCAATTGCTTGTGAAGTAAGCAAAAGTCAACTGTAAAGAAGAAAGTCAATTGTGGAATTTTGAGGTTCTTCTCATGGTTTTCAAGGTCTCACATCCTCATATGATCTTCAATTGTCAATTTTCATGCCATTCATCAAGAATAAAGAGTTTGTGCAAAAGTTACTAAATTTGGAAAATGACTTATAATGAGAACTTTCCATTTTTGGAAATTTTTCCATCACATTCAACTTGGATTTTCATCATCAAGGAAGCTTCAAATTAATTTTCCTCCAACATTAAAGTTGAAGATCTTTCTCTCCCATTTCCAAAAAGTACTAGATGGTTTCCATACCATTTGTAGAACTCAAGTTATGGTAAAAAGATGGCAAGGTGTTTTTAAGGGTTCTCACATGTATCACTTTTTCCACCTTTGGCATTTTGGTTCAAAATGAGTTGTAAGGGCTTCTAATGACTCAAGTCAGATTATCACACTCAAGTACACTTCATTTGGCACAAGTTTGGCTATTGAATCAAGTTATTTCATGCCATATTTCTCATTATTTTCACATTATGCAAAATTCCAAATGGTTTCAAATCTCATGAACCAAGTCATTGCAAGGCCCAAATTCAATTCAGAGGTGATCAATAAGTAAATTGGAGGTGAATCATGCTGATTACAAGGACTTAGCACGTGTGGTTTAGTGGATACAACTCAAAATGCATTTTTGCAAATTCATCCAAATCTCATTAACCAAGGTTCTAATCACTTGCTAATCCTAATCAGTGGAATAATCAAGAGTATATAAGCTTACTCATACCCTCACAGCTAGGTCAGAGACTCTCATTTGCTCAGTTTTGATTTTTTGCTCTCACACTTCCTCTCTTCGAAACTCACTCTCCTTGGAGTTTCTTTGAGATTTCTCTTCACATTCTTGATCAGTGAAGAGAATAGAGCAAGAATCAACCACTGATTGGAGCTTATACTGAGGATTTCATCAAGTTCAGGTCAAGAGGATTCAAGTTCAAACCTCAAGATCTAGCCCGATTTCAAGCTCTAGTTGCATTTAATTTGCAACTAGAGGTTCCAAGGAGTGGATCTGCAGTTTTTGGAGGGATTTCTTGGAGGATTTCAAGCTCTCCAAGGTTCAGGTTGGTGTTGATTTCATACTCATAGAACTTGAATTTTATATGTGCATAATGATCTATGAAGTTCACTGAGCATGATGATCTATTTTGTTTTGATTTTGGACGTGTATCATGGATGTATTTGGTGATTTAAGTTTTGGATCCAAACTTTATTTTGTTCGATTTGCATTGTATGTGGATTGTTTGATAAAATGAGCATGATATTTGTGATCCTCGTGATTTTCTGGTCAAAATGGTGTACTCGTATGCAATTTCTAGAAAAATATATGTTGCAGCTCACCAGAGAGGGTGACCGGAGCCCTAGCTCCGGCGACTGGTAAGTTTTCCGGGCGATGGGGGTTTAAGTGGAGAGGACATAATCATGACCATCCATTGTTGTGATCCAAGGGTCCACAGCTTGCCACGTTTTTTATTTCTGATTTTATTTTGTTGATTTGTGTGTTTGTTAACCAATGGTTACTATCGTGTGCTGCTCAATCTGAACCTCTTATCTTGTTTACTTTTTAAATGTTGGACTTAATCTGATGTGTTGATTTAATCTAGTGGATAAGATGGTGCCAACACATTAAAAACATCACATGTCCTTCACGTGCCATCTTTTAAATGCTGATTGATTTGATATATGCACGTATATCATTGCTGTTGTGGACTTTTAATCTGAGCTGTTGATCTTGCCTACTATGTTGATTGCATTGACTGATGGTGAGCGTTAGATGGATCCTGAGGTTGTTATTGAATCTGAATTTTGACTGAATGCCTTGTTACTCTTTGACTTGCGCTATTGGGTTTTGTTAGATTGGGCTTTGCTCTTTGCACCCCTCTTTTGGGCCTTTTTGTATTTCTGAACGTTTTTATTGCTGTTTGCACCCCATGTTTATTTCTTTATTTTTATTGTTATTATTTGTTACATTTGCATTTTAATTTTTAAAATCATTTTTATGCATTCAAAAATCTTGAAAAAAATCATGAAGCTTGTTTTTAGTTTTATAAAATTTTTCCAAATTTTATTTTCTTATTTTATTTTATTTTCTGCCTCTAATTTAATTAATTACTTAATTTCTTTGTGGTGTGTCTCATTTGTGCACATTTCTACTTGTAGAATTTATTCTTCATCATCTATACATGATATGCATCTCATTCTTTTTGCATTTGTTAGATGACATATTGAAGTGCATAAAAACATTTTTGTTTCATTTTTAAAACTTTTTCATATTGCATTTTAGTCCCTCTCTTTTGCATATTGAATCATGTTTCCTATGTGATCTTTGCCTAATTATTTGAGGTGCTTAACTTGTGAATTTTTGTGAGATTTTTTGGCATGTGATTAGTATCTGACTTGGGTCATTTGTGTTCTGATTTCACAATTTTGGAATGTCATTTGATTCATGTTTGATTATTTGTGCTTAAGTGAATTATACATGACTATATCTTGACACCTCTTAGCACAAGTTGATTTACCATGTCCATTTGCTTGAGTTTCTTGTTGGTTCTTTGCATGTGCTTTTAATATGATGTCTACACCTGGTTGAGGTCCTTTGGGACTTAATTTTGCACTTTGTGGATCTTGTTTGGTGTTGCCTAAGTGTTGGAACTTTGAGCTTACTATTGTGGACTTTCTTTAGTGCATATTGCTCCATGTTTTGATCTTCTCTTGCATATGTGCAAGTATGTAAAAGAAAGTTGTTTAAAACTTACGGGTGAGCAAGCTTCCATTGTAACAGCTGTATGGTTAGTTGTTTAAGAAATTATAGAAAGTTTTTATAACAACTATGGATTTGAATCTAAATCAAAAGGGAAAGTTGTTTTTGAAAAGAAGATTAAGGCTTATACTCAAGGAGAGGCCCAGATGAAAAACAGCGATCGTACTGTTGATCTGAAAATTGTATCGGGACTTATACAATGATTGAGGCCCAAAAAAGTTTTATTTACAAAGGGATGGGACTTACACTCTATTAGAGGCCCAAAGTGTTTGAAAAATAAATGAAATGGGACTTACAACACAAGGGTAGGCCCAGATGATTTTGTTTGAAAACGGCGATCGCACCGAGATTTTTGAAATCGTTTCGGGACTTATACAATGACTGAGGCCCAAAAATGGTTTTTGTTTACAAGGAATGGGTCTTACACACTATTAGAGGCCCAAAGTGTTTTGAAAAAAAGATTTGTGAGGGTGAAAATAATCAAAACCCTAATTTGATTAAAAAATGTATTTTAATTGAATAAAAATTCAATTAAAATGCTAAAAATTATTAAACATGTGTGGAAAACAAGCTGTGATCTTGGATTAATGTTTGAAAAAACATGTTTCATTCATAGAATGATTTGAAAATTATTTGAATTTGCAAAATCAAGAAAAAGAAATGTTTTTAAATGTTTAAAAACAAATAAAAACATAATTCTTTACAAAAATACCAAATATATGAAATAAATAATATTTTTGTGAAATTTTTGTGGAATAAAATACTTTAACATTTTTGGGAATTTTCAAAAATAGAACCAATAAAAAATAATTAAAATTGAGAGAGAAATTAATTTTGGAATTAATTAATAAAAACCACAAAATATATGAAAAATAGCAAAAAATATGAAAATGGCAAAATGGACTCGGTGGGTGTTGAACCCACGACCTCATAGCCAAACACACATGCGTGCTACCACTGGGGTGGTGATACATCCATGTATCAAAACAACCCCATTAATATACAAGGGTGTCAACTTTCTAGGCCTGGCCAAGGCGTCATGGCCTGACCCTTGTGCTATCTGTCAAGTTTGTTGTGCCATAAGTAATTCAATGCTTTGAACACTCTTGATTGATCCCTTAGAAGCTTTTAGGATGATCAAAACCAGCTGGAATCCTCAGGAACAAGAATTGGCTCTTGCAAAAGGGGTAAAAGTGACCAAGATAGTAACTCTCTCAAATGGTGTTCTAGATGAGGGAAACTAATTGGGATAGTTTGAGGATGATATTTGGAGTGTGTTTGAGGCCTGGTTTGGTTTTGGAAGTGACTGAATCAAGACATGGCTTGAAAAATGCAGAAAAGTCAAATTTTGAGGTTTTTGAGGTTGACTTTCTGATTTTGGTGTTTTAGATCAAAGGTGAGTGTTTGGACAGCTTAGATATGACATATTGGATGTGTTAGGATCATGAGCTATGGTGGAATTGCTCTCTAACTCAAAAACTCAGAGATGACTTGCAAAAGAAGGTATTTTAACCTAAAGAGAGATATTTTGAGGAAAGCATCAGTTATAGTGTTTTGGTGTACTTAAACTGAGCACAAATGAGCTCTTTTTATAGTGCAACAAGTTTGTTTTGCAAGCAATAGTGAATGGCAGCTGGTACAGGCCTTTGGCCAATGTTTATCCAAGGGAATCTTTAGTCTCCTATAGCCATTGACTTGAGGTTAGGGCACAGGACTATGGTCCTTTGATTCAGAGCTGTATCTTGACTCATTCAGTTAGGAATGTCTCAGTCCATGCCACCTTGATGCATCCATTGAATGCTTGGAAACAAAATTGGAGTCTTTTGCACTTTTTAGCCTTTTTAGGTTTGTTATGGCTATATGTAGATTTTTTGACATGGGAAGCTTGGGGATCAGATCATTCCCCTTGGATTTTATCCTTTGATGTGTCCAAATGGATGACAAGGCTTAGAGTTGTCCAATTTTTCCAAATCGAGAAAAAATGCCAAATTCTGCCTTGTACATGACAGTTGGAAATGGTGATTTTGAGCGGATCATATATCCTTGCTCAGGTTGAGTTATGGGACGCTCTTGTGCTTTTTAAAAAGACCTCATATGATACAATACATGTGTGATCATAGTTTATATTGAAACTATTTGAATCCAACTGAAAAATCCTCATGAACATTGATGTCCAACTGGAAAAGTGTCATTTTCTTCATTTTTGTCATTTTGATCAGTCCATAACTCAAAATCCATGAGGATTTGGAATCTCTTGTAGTTGACCCTTTTAAAGTATGTCAGATGGACTTTCATTTGAGCTTTGAATGGGAGAAAAATGCCTTGTGGTTTAGGAGTTATGACCTTGCAAAGTTGGTACAAACTCACTTTTCTTCCATAACTTAGAAAAATTTTGATTTCTCAAGGTTGTCCCTTTTGCAAGAAACCTCACTTTTCTTGATTTTTCTTGATGGATGATGATCAATACCATACATTAACATTGTTTTTGACTTAGGGGAACCATATTTGTGAAAATTTCCAAAAAGTCAAACTTGATTTTGGGCACAGTTGACTTTTTGTCGGATGAAATCCAAACTGTGCGATCCTTTGTGAAATCAAATTCTTGACCTAATTAAAACCTAATGGATGGATTCCATATGTGTTTTAGGGTGTCTTGAATCATGTCCCAAGGTTTGGGAGTATGTCTTGGTCAAAAGTCAAAGGTACAATTGACTTTTCCTTCAAAAACCCTAATTGTGGTCCAGATGAAATTGAAACACGTGGATCAAGTTTCTTGGATCAATCCATTGTTGAAAATGGATCAATTTAGTGTATTTGAGCCGTCAAATCATGTCTTGAGGTCTTGGCTCATCGTTTACCTCAAAAGTCAACTTAGAGGTGAATTATGTCAAGAAACCCTAATTCCTGATTTTTTATGAATGCATCCCCTGAGGCTAAATTGACTTGATGATTGGGTTCATGAGGTCCCTTGGAGCTTCTTGGGTTGTGCTTTGAAGCATTGGCTCATGCCCCGAAAAAAATTTCCATCTGGAGGCCTTGCTCGACCAAAACCCTAATTGACACTGGTGATCTCAAGGCTTGATCCACTTGGAATGTTGCAATCTTGTGCTTGATTCTTGATGTGGGAGTCCTCTTGATCTCTTATGGGTGTTTGAGAGGTTTAGACAAGTTGAAGATCATGTCATTTCTTGATTGATCTTTTGTCTAAGTGCTCTGAGAGGGGTAAAAACCCTAATTCTTGATTGTAGTGAATGTTCAACAATCCTTGAGGAGGTTGATGAGGCATGATGGCACATCCATATTGTGGTGATGATTTTCACAATGATGGGAAATCTTGGTGGTCAAAATTTGGGGTATGACAGATGCCCCTATTTAATCTTCTTAGAACTGAAGGTGTGAATGGGGAAGGTATTCGGGCATTCGGGGTGCAAGAGGATTAAATATCGGAATACCCGAAATTTTGACAGTGTTTATGAATGGAAATTTGCCCATCCATATTCTTTTGCTAAGCAATGATACTTAGAAAAGGGTAAAACTTCCCCTAGATCCTGGTTTTCGGCCACAGAACTAGTCTAAGTCTTTGAAATAAACTTCCCCTCGATCCTGGTCTTTCGCCAAGGAACTGGTCTCAGTTTCTTAAATAAACTTCCCCTCGATCTTGGTCTTCAGCCATGGAACTGGTCTAAGTTTTTTAAATAAACTTCCCCTCGATCCTAGTTGTCAGCCATGGAACTGGTCTCAGTTTCTCCTTGTCGAGTTTCTTCCTTGACAACGGACGCTATGCATAGCGGTCTTCATCAAACTTCTCACTGAGTTTCACTGGGGAGATGCCATTTAAAGGAAAAAAGTTTGAGGTCAGACTTGGTGGAGGTACCCATTCGTCTGAGCTGTAGAGGTGTGCAAACTTCTCTATGGGAGATGCCATTTGCGGACCCTACTGGGGAAAATGAGTCTCTTGAGGGACTGTTGTCTGCTTGGGGGATATTACATCATACTTTTCTTTGAGATCTTTTCGGAGAAATGCCATGTGACGTAATCCATTTTTGAGGTGCTGATGAATTCATTAACATCGACTTTCTTGGGAGAAAAAACCAATGTATTTCCGAGAGTCTTTAGTTCGAGGCTTTCTCTGGGGATTTTCCATAATCCGGGAAAGTGAAATTCTGGCCTATGCAGACAGCAAATGTCCTAACACATGTCAAGACATTGTGCTACATAATCATTTAAACTCAGAGGCACAACAGCAGACTGATACATTGAATATCATAACTGCCCACTCACAGATGTCACGACATCTGATCCAACATGTCAATCAAGAACAATAACAAAACTGTAAATTGTAGAATGTTAAATAAGACAGTATGTGTTAACCCAGTTCGGTGCAGCTCACCTACATCTGGGGGATATCAATCCAGGATGAAGACTTCACTATCTGTAGAACTGTTACAAAGCTAAACTCCCCCGTTTACAACCTTATCCTAACATCTACCCAATGAACATATTTACCATGGTTAAACTCAAACGTTTAGAACCCAGATATGAGATACCCCACTCACATCCTAATCACAACATGTGATATCTCTGTCTTCTGACAATACAGAACCAGTAACGGTTTCTTAACCTCCAAGTTATCTTGGACTTGCTTCAAAGCTTCGTCCAAGAACAATACAATAACCATTACCTACAGGCTTCTGGTTGTGTCCCTGTACCTATGCCTTCCACTATGCATCCCATATTACAGAGTGGAGACTTACAACTCCTAAGAGAGCCAACGACTCTCAAACCCTAAACCCTTATTCAACACAGGAGAACTAGGTTACAAAGTTACAAGCGATACAAAAGTACAATTCAAATAAACCCTAGGTCTAAGTCTCCTTATATAGTCTTCTGTTGCCTTGGGCTTTCAATCTTTTCACATGTGGTTCCTTGATCCGCTTCTTAATTCTTGTAACAGATTAAAACCTGCTAACTTACCAAGTCAGCCAGGTTGTTGAGACATTTCCTTCGACATATTTTTCTTCTGCAGATTCTTCAAGTTTATCATCAGAATGTTTTAGCAAAATTTAGTCAAACAACAGGTGCTTTCAATCTCCCCCTTTTGACAAATTTTGGCTAAAACAAACATTTTCTTCTACATTCTGCAACCAGCAAGGATCCTTCGTTAAGACTCCTTTATCTTGAGAATTGATTGGATCTAAGGTCTGAGAGAGTCTCCCCTCAACATATTACCCCTCCTTTCAAGAGAGATCTAGGGAACCAAAAGACTCCTCCAGAAAAGAAACAGCAGTTGTAGGCTTTGTAACACTGAGAGCATAGATTGCGTAACTCAGGTCATAAGACACAACCTGCTTCACAACTCAGATCACAAGACACAAGAAAAAAATTGATTGTTAAGATGTCAGAACATCTTATCCAACATTCTTGCAAAACAACTGCAGGAATGTACCCAAACCCAGACATCATCAAAAAACCATTCTCCCCCTTTTTAGCCAAAACTTGGCAAAAGTGACCAAGACATCTCCAAACCCAGACACAACATACCCAAATTTTGAAGAACCCCATATGTCACCAACCCAAGGAGAGTATTGAGACAAAAACCATCAAGGCAATCCTATTTATATCCAAGCCATTTCCTTAGGAAGTAACGAACCCAAGAAAATAACGCTGGTCAATTCCAAAGACCATTAATCGAAGGTAATAACTCCACTAATACCCCTTTGACCAAGACTGCTTTGACAGTTTCTTCTTTTGAGAACGCCGACCAAAGAACCTATTACATGCAAACATGTTTTATACCAATATCCCGACATCATGTTAGACATTGTCTATTCTTCCCAGATTCTTCTTTTGATTTGACAGTACATAGACTTCTTCACAAGATTATGATCCCAGTCTGCAGAGAAAAATAAATTCTCCCCAGACTCAACAATGATTCTTAAGCATCCAATAAGAACCATTTCCAATACAGATGTACTGCTAAGTTCCCCCCAACTTGCAACAATACACCAATGTCAAGACATCCTCCTTGACATCTCAGCTTGCTTGACGCACAAATGCAAACTGGAACTTCAATTGCATCCTCGTAGTAATTCATCTTAGAAAAAGGGGTCTCTTCCCCTGACTAAGGTAACTGGTGCTCCTCCACTAAACACCCAAGCTAATGACTGGAAAACATAAGACGCATCTTCATGTCTTCAAGAGCGCACCCTCTGTTCAACACACTTACTGAACGCAACCATTAACTCTCTTATTGTTCCCTCTGACAAGAAACAATAATCACTCACACATGATCAATGTCATGCATCCCGTGAGGACATGTAAACAGACCATAACAAACTCTTGGCTTGAGATCAAAGTCCCATTGATCCCCCTCATTCCACAACCATCTTATACACCACACAAACATCTCTTGAATTCTCATGTATAGACATCTAGTTGCTTGAGGCACAAACCAATTGAATCAGAATGCTTCACATTCCTCAAAGAGATGCGCAGGGCCTCTTAGTTTGTTATAACGATGTCAGCTATCGTATGCATGCTCCAGAACTTCATAGCTGCTAAACTGATCCACTACTAGCATGACTTGCAGCAGGGCAACATCCCCTTCGCAAGATTTTCCACTGACCTTACCCAGCCAGCAATAGAGATAGACACCCCACAATCCAAGACAATCATTCCTTATCATTCTCCCGTATGATAACCTGGAATACTTCTGATTTTTGGTGAATATTCACTTATGAACGCATTAGAAACCAGACCTTCATGCAATCAACATATGATCCACTCCAGTCTTCCAAAAAACTTACATCAATCTTCCAAGACAGTTCTTCTACTCCATCATTCTCCCATATGACATTGTAGATACTTCTTAGACACGATGCAAGTAACCAGTTCATCACAGAACCTGAAATCCTTCACCAAGGATAACTAACCCAAAGATGTTCTAACATCAGTTAAGACATCTTCCACACATCACAGACACCACACACCATGGTTCTTGATATGCTCCACCACTGGACTTACTATCAACATAGTAATCCACACTGTAGATCTTCACACAACACTGCGCCACCAGCTTGAACAAAGAAAACTTTAGAAAACCAGAGAGAAATAAACTCCCATCCACCAAAGAAGGTATGCTTCCATCCTTAACCCATAACTTCTGCCACAAGCTCCCAGAGAATTAGAACCTCCTTACAATTTCAACTAACTAATCTTCTGCATAAGAGCAATCAGTTT
The DNA here is from genome assembly GCA_022829125.1 of Lathyrus tuberosus. Lineage (NCBI taxonomy): Eukaryota > Viridiplantae > Streptophyta > Magnoliopsida > Fabales > Fabaceae > Lathyrus > Lathyrus tuberosus. The sequence goes on along the minus strand of JALAZF010000344.1, from coordinate 2,486,112 downwards.
CAAGCATCCTGCTTGAATGCACATTGTGAAACCAACCAAATGCCACCTTTTGATTGACCTCACTCATCTTTATAACTCCCACAAGATACATTGATCCACTAATGAAATCAGATTTTCAAGTCACATGAACTACTTGCCCCATAGCAAGACATCTTGGATCCACCAAGCCTCTTAGTCATGTAACATCTTCCCATCCACAGCTCCCACAAACTGCATGAGATAGATCTTTTTGAAGCATCCTTAACTTCCATTCTCCTGTAGATCACCTTATCTTAATCTGATGTGTCACATCACTAGCTGAGACCTCTGATGTTAAGCTAGATGTCAGAATATTCTGATGTGACATCCAACTGTTGAATTCAGCTCCTCCTTTTGCCACTTAGAAGAACCTCCTCCCTTCGCAGAACAAGAGTTCCATGCTCTCATAGACTTGATTCAACAACCAAGTTTGAGTAGACAACCTCCATTCTGCTTTGAAACTCCAAAGATTTCAAACCTACCACGTCTGAATCGTCAGAATATAAGTAGTCCAAGACTACGCCATAGCCATACTAAAGAATGCCACTTTCCTCAGTAGAGCCGTCAGTAGAAAGCCAGAGATAACTGCCACTTATCTTCGACCTTCACGAACAGAGTAAGATCCATGCTCCAAAGCACGTAGATCAGAAATAAACTGATCCAAGATGTAACCATCAATATTATGATGTCTTCATCTTCATCTTCAAAAGCATCAAAGTCCAGACTAGTTTCTTGCCAGGAAACTCTCCAGAGAACACATGCTTCTATCACACCCGACTGAAGCCACTTCTTAGGTCACCACCTAAGACTAAACAGATACTAAAGTGTATGCAGTACCCCTTCCATGATTCTTCACAAACTCTGATGATGAGATGTTCCAACATCTTGTTGAACATCAACAATCTTGACTTTTAAGGATAATCAATTAAATACATATGGACTCCACAAATAGTAATTGATCTTAAATCCTTGTCCAATAACCCTTCTTCGCTGTTGTAGCTGAGCTCCACTAGATCATGTCATGAACACTTATAAAGTATTCAATCTTTTTGCATGTATCTTCTTCAAAGGACAATGTTGAGAGACCAAGGCTGCCACCCTTGACTCAAGTAACTAAGACTCTCTCTGAACAAATCTTATTTACCTCAATAATTCTTGAATCAGATTGGGTCCACTCTTAGGGTCAAGAGAGATAAATCCTTCCTTGCTGTTTTTGGATGGTGAAAATAAATCACCTCCACTTTCTTCAGATTGTGTTTCAAAGAAACACCTTCTAGTCAGAAGAGTAACTAGAAGACTCCAGATACACGACATAGATGCCTTTATGAGTGAACTTGAGAGAATTCTCAAGTATCTTTAACAACCTACCCGACCAATAATTTATCAAATTCCTAGAGCAAGAACCTGATAAACTTAAACTCAACTCCTCTCCTCTTCAACTGACTTCAACTGTACCAAGAACCCAAGCTTCCAAGTACCAAGTCATCATACCAGATATCTAACCACAACTCCTTTCACTCCATCGCTCCCGACTTTGGAATAAAAGAATGCAGATATCTTCAAATATAGAGGCCGACGATTGAGACCTTCCACCAACTGTCTTCAGTAACAACTCCAGAATCCCATAATCCTAGAGCTCTTCCATCAGAAACACATGTAGCGGAACCACCAAGGAATATATCTTGCTTGCCCTAATAGGATGTCACAACATCCTATAAGACACACCAACAAGAGAACTAGTCACTTCTCCTGTAGTTGTTGTAGAATCTCCTCAGCAACATGAACAACCTCTGGGTTGCTCCCTTTGATCCAGAACATCCATCTCATCCATTAATACCCTTGGGAATGTCTGAGTTGATTGATCTGATCTTCAAAACTCCTCCTTGTTTAAACGCCAGAAAGTATCTCCAAAAGATCTCATCCAGAACCAGACAGGATGCCTGCTCTGATACCAATTGAAATTCTGGCCTATGCAGACATCAGATGTTCTAACACATGTCAAGACATTGTGCTACATAATCATTTAAACACAGAGGCACAACAGTAGACTGATACATTGAATATCAGAACTACCCACTCACAAATGTCACGACATCTGATCCAACATGTCAGTTAAAAACAATAACAAAACTGTAAATTATAGAATGTTAAATAAGACAGTATGTGTTAACCCAGTTCGGTGCAACTCACCTACATCTGGGGGATACCAATCCAGGAAGAAGACTTCACTATCTGTATAACTGTTACAAAGCTAAACTCCCCCGTTTACAACTTTATCCTAACATCTACCCAATGAACATCTTTACCAAGGTTAAACTCAAATGTTTAGAACCCTGATATGAGATACCCGACTCACATCCTAATCACAACATGTGATATCTTTGTTTTCTGCCAATACAGAACCAGTCACGGTTTCTTGACCACCAAGTTATCTTGGATTTGCTTCAAAGCTTCGTCCAAGAACAATACAACAACCATTACCTACAGGCTTATGGTTGTGTCCCTGTACCTATGCCTTCCACTCTGCATCCCATATTACAGAGTGGAGACTTACAACTCCTAAGAGAGCCAACGACTCACAAACCCTAAACCCTTATTCAACACAAGAGAACTAGGTTACAAAGTTACAAGCGATACAAAAGTACAGGTCAAATAAACCCTAGATCTAAGTCTCCTTATATAGTCTTCTGTTGTCTTGGGCTTTCAATCTTTTCTCCTATGATTCCTTGATCCGCTCCTTAATTCTTGCAACAGATTAAAACCTGCTAACTTACCAAGTCAGTCAGGATGTCGAGACATTTCCTTCGACATCTTTTTCTTCTGCAGATTCTTCAAGTTTATCATCAGAATGTTTTAGCAAAATTTAGTCAAACAACAGGTGCTTTCAGAAAGCAACAATATCATCTTCAATGGTGAAGAGTTATGTTTCGAATGTGTCGGTCGAATGTTTTCTTCCCTTTCTGAGGTTCAAGTTACCAAAGTGGTCGAGGACCATATCCAATCCAGAAATAAACTGGGGAGAAATTGCTCAAATGATAGGTCTTCTGACGAGGAAAGACCTGACAACTCGACTAATAAGAGGACTTGCATCACTTGGGAAATGAATATGACCAGAGTGATAGTAATGTAATATGATTATGATTGTGAATAAAATATGCATGATGTATGTATGTTTATGCTGACAAAACTGACGCGACATATAGACTGGTGGATGAACACGACTGGATACTCGGCCACCGCGGGGGATGAAAAGTATCATTGGTTCAAGATAACAATTCTGCCTTGCTTAGGAGAAGTAGACCCTGTGGGGGTGACAGTAGTGTTCAATCGGTCTTAAGAGGTAAGAACTCTGTCGTGGATACCAGATGGGACAGGGCTTCTGAAACCGTTGATCCTTCATTTAGGTGCACTGGTTTAGAAGGAGTACTTTGATTCTGCACTTTGAGGTTCAATCAACTTTGGAGAAGCTAACGATGTTCTTTTTGAAGTTCAAGAGTCAAAAGGAATTGCCATCTTTATTTTTAAAGCAGAAAAATTTTAGACAATTAAATTCATTTTTGTTTTATTTCAAGAATCATTGATCATGTTAAAAATGTCATTCAGTAAAGCTAAAACAAATGAGAATTGCAAACAAAAGCACTAGGGTCAAATTTTATTGATAGGAATGAAATAAGCCAAACGCGTGATCCCATAGAGCATTTACAAAGTTTAGAAAATGGTAATTTTAAAGTAAAGGGGCTACATTGAAACATAACGACCGTTATCCTTTTATCAACTTTGAATTCTGGACATCCCGAGCTTCTGTCGAAGATGACCTTGACTGGAAGTTTTCTGATGGATGGCGCTCCTGCTGAGGAGTTGAACTGATCAGACGTAGTTACTTGCCATGAATCCCTAATTTTTGCCTGAATTGTACTTTGAGATTTCCAATCCATCGGGATGATTTTTTTATTATGTCTCTAAATTTTTCCTGGACCGCCCTTTCGTGTTTTCAATCCACCGAAACGTTTTTTTTATTTAGGCGGAGTATTTCTTGACTACATCAACATTCGTGGGGTAGGAAAATTCCTCTCCATCCATGGTTGCGAGTCTTAAGGCGCCGCCTGAGAAGGCTTTCTTGACTACATAGGGGCCATCATCATTCGGAGTCCATTTTCCCCGGGAATCAGTAAGGAATGATTGTATCTTCTTGAGCACGAGGTCTCCTTTTCTGAAGACGTGGGGTCGGACCTTTTTGTCGAACGCCTTCTTCATTCTTTGCTGATACAACTGACAGTGGCATAGAGCCGTTATTCGCTTTTCTTCAATTATGTTCAGTTCACCGTGTCGTCTTTGACACCATTCAACCTCTGTTAGCTTAGCTTCCATCAATACCCGGATTGATAGGATCTCTACTTCTATGGGAAGCACTGCCTTCATGCCATATACTAGAGAGAAAGGGGTTGCCCCTGTCGATGTGCGGACGGATGTGCGATAACCGTGGAGAGCAAATGGTAGCATCTCATGCCAGTTTTTGTAGGTTACAACTAACTTTTGAACGATTTTATTGATATTCTTGTTAGCCGCTTCTACCACTCCGTTCATCTTAGGTCGATAGGGAGACGAGTTATGGTGTTTGATCTTGGACTCAGTACACAACTCTTTCATCATCTTATTGTTCAAGTTAGATCCATTATCAGTAATGATCTGACTTGGAACACCATAACGGCAGATGAGATTGTTTTTGATAAATCAGACCATGACTTGTCAGGTTACATTGGCATATGACGCTGCTTCGACCCACTTGATGAAGTAGTCAATGGCTACCAGGATGAACCGATGTCCGTTTGAAGCCTTGGGTTCGATCATACCAATCATATCGATTCCCCATATGGAAAAGGGCCACGGGGAAGAGAGAACTTTGAGATGCGTTGGCAGTACATGGATCTTGTCTGAGTATATCTGATACTTATGACATCGCCTCATGTACTTGTAGGAATTGGATTCCATGATCAACCAATAGTATCCTGCTCATAGAATTTTTCTGGCCATCTTGTGTCCATTGGCATGAGTGCCAAAGGATCCTTCGTGAATTTCTTTTATCAGCATATCTGCTTCTGGTCTGTCTATGCATCGGAGCAAGACCATGTCGAAGTTTCTCTTATAGAGTGTATCGTCGCTCAAGAAGAAGTTGCCTGTCATCCTTCTGAGAGTTTTCTGGTCTTTTCTTGATGCCCCTGGTGGGTACTCTTGTTTCTGAAGGAAGCATTTGATATCGTGATACCAAGGTTTGTCGTCTATGACTGCTTTGATCGCGAAGATGTAAGTGGATCGTTCTAGGCGCATTATGTCAATCTTAGGTACCTTGTTCCATTGACCTACACTAATCATGTAATAGAGAATGGATAGTGCATCAGCCATGTGATTCTCTTCAAGAGGGATGTGATGAAACTCGATTCTGTTGAAGAATGGTAACAACCTTCTCGCGTAGTCTTTGTAAGGAATCAGTTCTGATTGCTATGTGTTCCAATCTCCTTTGATCTGATTGATAACTAAGGCTAAGTCTCCATATACATCCAAGTTCTTTATCCTTAAGTCAATTGCTTCTTCGAGACCCATGATACCAGCTTCGTATTCGACCTCGTTGTTTGTGCACTTGAATGTTACCCTGGTAGTGAAAGGAATGTGGGTACCCTGAGGTGTTACGATGATTGCTCCAATTTCGTTTCCATAATTATTGACAGCTCCGTCAAAGATTAGTCCCCATTGAGAACCTGGTTCTAGCCCTTCACTGGGTAGCAGTTCATCGCAATCTTTCATTTTCAGATACATGACATCTTCGTTTGGGAAGTCAGACCCGACTGATTCCTGATCGTCAATCAGTTGATGAGCCAAATGATCGGCTAAAATACTTCCTTTGACGGCTTTCTGAGCATGGTATTCTATGTCGTATTCTGATAACAACATCTGCCACCAGGCAATCCTTCCCGTGAGAGCAGTTTTTTCAAAGACATACTTGATCGGATCCATTTCGGAGATTAACCAAGTAGTATGACAAATCATGTACTGGAGAAGACGTTTGGCTGCCCAAGCCACAGTACAGCAAGTTTTCTCAAGCATAGTGTACCGAGTTTCACATTCCGTGAATTTCTTGCTTAAATAGTAGATGGCAGACTCTTTCCTTTTTGTTTCATCTTGTTGGCCAAGTACACAGCCCATTGAGTCTTCCAAGACTGTTAGGTATATGATTAGTGGTCTTCCTTGCACTGGAGGTGACATGATTGGTGGATTCAACAGATACTCTTTGATGTTGTCGAATGCCTTTTGGCAATCTTCCGTCCATACACAGCTTTGATTCTTTCTGAGTAGTTTGAAGATTGGCGCGCATGTCGCAATCATGAGGGATATAAATCTGGAAATGTAATTCAAACGTCCCAAAAATCCTCGGAGTTGTTTCTCAGTATTTGACGATGGCATTTCTTCAATGGCCTTGACCTTGTCAGGATCAACCTCAATTCCTTTTTGGCTGACGATGAACCCTAAAAGTTTCCTTGAGCGGACACCGAACGTGCATTTATTGGGATTCAAGCAGAGTTTGTACTTTCTCAGACGCTCGAATAGTTTGGACAAGTGGGTCACGTGCTCCTCTTCTGTTTTAGATTTGGCAATCATATCATCGACATACACTTCAATTTCTTTGTCCATCATGTCGTGAAATAGAGTAGTCATGGCTCCTTGATAGGTTGCCCCGACGTTCTTCAAACCAAACGGCATTACCTTGTAACAAGAGGTGCCCAATGGGGTGATAAATGAAGTTTTCTCCATGTCTTTTGGCGCCATTTTGATTCGATTATAACCCGAGAATCCATCCATGAAGGAGAAGACTTTGATCTTTGTTGTACTGTCTACCAACATGTCTATGTGCAGTAAGGGAAAGTAATCCTTTGGACTGGCTTAGTTCAGATCCCTGTAGTCTACACACATTCTGACTTTTGCGTCCTTTTTCAGAAGTGGTACTATGTTGGCTCGCCATTGAGGATATTCTGAGGTGGCAAGGAAACCTGCATCAATCTATTTCTGCACTTCCTCTTTGATCTTGATGCCATATCAGGATGAGTCCGTCTCAGCCTTTGTTTCACCGGCGGACATTCTGATCTTAATGGTAGATGATGTTCCATGATGCTGGTATCAAACCCTGGCATGTCCTGATAGGACCAAGAGAATACATCTGGAAACTCTTTGAGAAGTTTTATCAAGTCTTCTCTGACAGTTGGACTGAGCAGTGCCCCAATCTTGACCTCCTTCCTCTCTTCTTCTGAACCAAAGTTGACCGTTTCCAACGGGTCTTTATGAGGTTCAATGGGCCTTTCTTCTTGTCTGAGTAATCGTGAGATCTCTTCTGGAATTTCTCCATCTTCTTCTTCTTCAGCTTCAAATACCAGGAATTTAAAGTTGGGAGAAGGCATTGGATCATATGTTTCAATGGGGTTTAAAACAAGCAATCTGCATGATGTGATGATTGTTTTTTATCAGAGATAGAGAGAAATGCAAGAGTGTAGGCAGTGTATTTTCTGAAAAATGCTTGTTATTGTTATTTTGAGTTGTTTTTAGGATTACCATTTTCTGAAAAACGGAAAGTGAAAACAGCAATAAATGCGGAAATTACAGAATGACGTTTATTTATTTATGATTTGTCGATTCTTGAAACTACAGCCCTATAAAACAAAACTATGTCGCTTTGGGCGAAGCGAAGAGGGACATTTACAGAAAGTGAGCCCTATAAAAACATTCGTTTCACCTAGGGAGGGTGAAAGGTTAAAACAAAGATGGCAATTACTTAGACTTATGGACGACTTTTGAGACATCGACAGCAACCCATTGGCGGCGAACTCCTCGGTGAATTACAAAGTCTGGTACCTTGTTTCTTGGTTTGTCCTCTGAAATGACGCTGATTTATGGTGGAGTAGGATCAATGGAGTCTTCCTCCCAGGCAGAGTTGTCGTAGACGAACTCTTCCAATGTATCTTGCACAGTGTTTTCACTCTCAGGCGGATCACCCCATCCAGTTGGTTAGATGTCTTCGAGCCTGATACAAGAGCTTTCAGGAGCGGTGTACTTGACCAAGAAGTTGTACTTGCCACTCGGTTGTCCTACGGTATCCCATACTTCTGTGGGACTGGAGGAATCATCTTTCTCGATGACGTTGACCTCGGGAAAAGCATAGTTGATGAACTCTTGTCCTGCAATCTTTGCAGAATCATCGTTGTGCTGGATATCTTCGGAATGTCCTGAGTAATGATCCCATGATTTGGTGGGGACGCATGTATTCTTTTCAATATTGCTCAGCTGATATGCATCGTTGGGCTGACTCTTTTGCCCCGAGTCTTCTGGGTATAGCTGCCAGATAGGCAAGTCATCCAGTGAGTCATAATAGTCATAATCAAAGTTGTCTTTCATCAGATCATCTTCCCATGAGTTAGGCAGAGCACGACATCCTTCAGGATCACAATCTCTGTATATCATCTTCACGTCTGATCTTGGTATATATCTCGGATTCTGCGTGGGAAAGAAAAATGGCATATGTGCCTCTCCCTGACACATATAACCGTCCTTGTTGAGATAGGACTTCCACTCCTCATCTGTATCGTAGGAGTCACCCTCTTTGATGGTGTTTACTTCTTGAGACACTGGGTGAAGGAAACCTCCACTGTGGAAGAAGTCCTGAATGGGATGAAAATTTTCATCTTTCTTGACAGTCTGGGTACAGGTTGAAGAAAAACCAAGACCTTTCTTTGTCTTGTTATCAGTAGGAATGACAAGCTATCCCAATCCCTTTACGTCGTTACTTTTGATCACTTCGAGAGCGTCTTTGTATGAGGAAATCGACGTCCCCTTTTTTGGTCGATTCTCATTGCTCACCGAGAGTGCTTGGAACTGAGTTCCAACAACCTCTTCTGGTTCTACACAGGAGAATGATGATAATATGCTCACAATTAAGGCTTACTCTCCGCATACTGTGACTAGCTTGTCATTCTTGACGAACTTCAACTTTTGGTGAAGTGTCGAAGTGACTGCCTCAGCCTCGTGTATCCAAGGCCTTCCTAATAAATAGTTGTATGCTGCCCGGATGTCCATGACCTGGAAAGTGACTTGGAAATTGTGAGGACCGATGGTTATGGGAAGGTCGACTTCGCCGATAACTTATTTTCTGGATCCATCAAAGGCTTTGACAATGACCTCGCTGCCTCTCATCAGAGATCCTTGAAATGATAGTCGTATCAGAGTAGATTTTGGCATAACATTCAGAGCTGATCCGGTATTTACCAGTACGATGGCTAAAGCATCGTCCTGGCAGTTGACTATAATGTTAAGTGCCATGTTGTGATTTTTGCCTTCTTCTAGCAGTTCTTCATCACTGAATCCTAAATTGTTGCAGGATGTGATGTTGGAGATGATGTTGTCAAATTGTCTTATCGTCAAATCTTGTTCTACGAAAGCTTGCTCTAAGACTTTCTGCAAAGCTTCCCTGTGAGCTTCGGAACTAAAGAGTGTACAACAGTTGGACTACAATGTTGTACTCATTTTTTTGGATGAGTTTCAGAATCTCATCGTTGTTTTTTATCAATTCCAGATTACTAGATTGGCTGACTGATTGATTGGGAACTTTTGTTTGAGGTTCCTTTTCCTTGGTGGGTTCTCCTATTCCTTTGTTGAAGATTCGGCCGCTCCGTGTTACTCGACTGATGTCGGCAATGTTTACGATGGAGGGTAATGGAGTTTCCTTTCCATTTTTGATTGTTGTTGCACTGTACTTATAAGGGATAACCTTATCGAATTTGTACGGTATTGGTCCTGGCAATAGATAACCGCAGGAGCCTTTTGATTTTTCTGACCATCGTAGCCGGCCTCAATTGGTTCGAGGTTGAGAATCTTTCTACTATCAAGAGGAACTCTTTATTCATGGAGTAGAGGGATTATGGCGTATACGTCTTTGGCCATTTCATGATTAGAGATTAAGACAACGTCTTTGCTTTGATCAGGGAGATAGTCGGGTATCCCGTTGGTCGACCCAGAACTTGAACATGGTCGAATCTCTTTGTGGTCCAACTGATTTTGAAGAGATGACCGTACAAGATAACATCCTTGGTTGTTCTCTGAGCAAACTCTACAGCGCTCATAGTTATGTGGTGGCACCCGACCACGTTCGCTTTGAATGCAGTGTAACTTTACTAGATCTGTTTCCATCGAGTGGACGTCCTGACTTTGATACCTATCAGGATTTTCGTCAGTCATACTGATCTGTTGTGTAGCTTCATCCAAGTATATTGGAAGCCACCAGTGGTCTAACAAGTGTTGAAGTGTTCTTTGGACAAGCGCGCATCCTTGGTCGTCTTTACGACACACTTTACAGTCTTGATAATCATGTGAAGCCAGAAAACCGAGTCTGACCTGCTTAGCGTGTAATTCTACCAGACTGGTATTCATCAAGCGAATATCAAAGATCTGAATCATATTGAATTGATGGTTAATTCTATCCCGGTAATCCTAAATCCATCTGAGATCCATCTGACGCTGGAGGGCCTCTTGTACAAAAGAGCATCCCTGATTGCTTATTGAGCAGATCTGAACGAAATTGTAATCGTGCCGTGCCAGATCATGGTATTGACTTTGCCTCAAGTGCATTGCAACCAAGTTGAAGTTCATCACCAGAATGTTATGGTTCTGAACAATGTTGGGATTTGCGTGAGCCATTTTGACCTCACGGATTCGATGATTTTGAATCCATCCGAGGTTTATTTGTTCTTGTAGAGCTAATTGCACTACGGAACATCCTTGATTATTCTTTGAGCAGATATCACACTGGTGATAATTGTGAGGCGGTACATGACCGTACCCGCTCTGTCTGCAATGTATCCTGACCAGATTGGTTCCTAATAGGAGTACATCGTGAATTTGATAACTGCGGCTAAATACCTCCTCTATCAAATTTACTGCAGTCTTTTCATGTTGAGGCAACGGGTTCGTCTGAACATTTGGATTAGTATCTTTGAAAGATAAGACCCCGTTCCAGACAAGCTTCTGCATACCAGACTTGAAGCTAAGGCAGTTTTCAACGTTGTGCCCCGGTCCTCCTTGATGATAAGGGCATACTTGATCCGCTTTGAACCAAAGAGGCGGATTTTCTGGTATCATAAGAGGAGTTCTGGTTTGGATGTGCCCCTTGACCAGTAGTAGTGGAAACAGTTTTGCGTACAACATTGGTATAGGGTCAAACCCTGGTGGTCGTGTCGTACGGTTGTTATTGTTGTGCTGAGGACGAGCCTGCTGAAGAGGTTGTTGTGTCCTTTGCTGATATTGTTGTTGATTCGGTTGGCTCTGAGCAACCTGAGGATGATACGTTGGAGCCGGTGCAGGGTTGATAGCAGGAGTCACTGCTACTACTAGTTGATACCTTCGCCTTTGCTTTCTGAGAGAGATATTACCAATATCTTACTCTTTTCTCTTTCGGAAAGCACTACTGTATTTTTTGGTACTGCTTGATGGCTCTACATCTTTGACCAATCATCCTTCTCAGACTGCTTCTTCAAGGCGTACTCCCATGTTCACCATTTCACTGAAGTCACTGAGCGCACTGGCGACCATTCAGTCGTAATAGAATGAGCTTAAGGTTTTCAAAAAGATATTGGTCATCTCTTTTTCCTCAAGAGGGGAGCAAATCTGGGCGATAATTTCTCGCCATCTCTGAGCATATTCCTTGAAATTTTCCTTGTCCTTCTGCGACATTGCTCTTACTTGATCTCTGTCTGGTGCGATGTCTAGGTTATACTTATATTGCTGAACGAAGGCAGCACCGAGTATCGCTCCCGAGATTTTCATCCTAGTACAAACGCGAAAGTGGCACCAAAACAGAGTCGCCAACAACGTGTATTTATCCCAAGAGAGGGAAAGGAAACACTGCATAAACCTGAAGGGAAGGAAAGAGCATGGTCTTGCGACCAAGAGAACTGGGTTCGGGAGTCGGTTACGCAAGAGGAAGGTATTCGCACCCCCACGCGTCCATCGTACCCGATGGGATCCACGCTTGTGGTTTCAATCAAAGGGTGTCGTCGTCTGGAGCTCCGCTGCTACTGGAAAGGAAAAGGAACGAGAACGAAAATGAACGAAGAAACAAATGTAGGGAAAATAAAAGAAGTGCTCGAATGGGCCCTACCCCACTGCCTACGTATCTCATCGGGAACATGAGAATCAGAGCGACGTAGTTCCCCTCAGCTAATGGATAATTTTTCGTGTTTTTTAGTGGAATACGTCGACGTTCGCGTTCCAGCAGTTAGGTGTTGCAGCTCGCTGTAGGGAGACTTAGGCGTTACTTGTTTGCGGTGGAACGGACGTGACGAATCCTTAAAGAGTAGAATGAAGGAGATGAGAAGATATTTTGTTTGTTTGTTTGAATTTTTTTAGAAAGAAGTGTTTTTGAAGTTGTTTGTAACTTGCATCGCACCCAAGTCTACAACATAGGAACGAATACGTTGAGTATCATCCCCCAACAGGACGTACACTAGGTATCCTAGAAGAATGAAGGGATACCCCCCCCCCCTATTATTCACTTCCCACGTTTAAGGCTCATGCGCAATACACGTTTAACCTTTATTAAGTATTTAAAAAAAAATTATGAGATGAGAAGAAGAAAGACTCAAAGGGAAGCAAAAGGTGAAAACTAATGAGGGAGACTAAGACTCACCCTAGTGTTATCATACATGGATGTTCCTATGGTTAATGTGGTTTAATAAACCTAATCCTAAGAGAAAGGAGAAGAAGAGTGAATTAAACAACTCACTTCTAAAATAGAAGATGGGTTGTAACTCAAAAGGGACAAGAAAGAAGTTATTCAAGGAAAGCATATAAATGCTTATCATGATCACAGGTTGAATTATTAAAAGAAATAAGAGAGGAGAAAGAAAGAAGTGTGTGGAAGCTTATCCACACACTTACTTACCATTAGCACCTACATGAAAAGGTTAGTTCATAAACTATTTACAAATAGTGAAATAAGGAAAGGATAACAAGTAGTGATCAAACAAATCAAGATCCCATGAATAAAGATCCTAAGAGATGAAACTCAATCAAAGTCAGAACCTATATCTAAAGGGTATTCTCTAATGTTAAGATACCAAATACACACCAACTATGCACAAGCAAAGTCTTAAACATCAAAGAAGTGCACTATGGAAGGAGTAAATGAAGAATGTGTGCATATGCAAGGTGATCATGCATTAATGCTTCATAAAAGATCAAAGTCAGAATCATATATCATTTAAAAATGGCTTAACATGTACATGAATCATCATACCAATCATGGATGCAATGATACAAGTATAGGAAATAAGATGAAGTAGAAGTAAGGAGAAGTGAAACATGTTTCAATTAGGTACTCGAAATGACATATCAAAGATGCATAACATGAGAAATGATTATGAATACATATGGACAGTGGCATACTATTGATGAGATGCAAATAGAATGAGGGAAGTGTCATACAAAATGCACACATGCAACATGTAGAGCATAAGAGGAGAAGATGCAAGGATTAGGTCAACAACATTCATGTAAAGATGACATTTAGAACAATCATGTACAAATGACAAAGAAAGAAAATAAATGACCTATAATCATGGTTTAGGATGACCTATAATATCATACAAATGACCTATAAAAGATGCACAAACAAGTCCTAATAGAATGGCATAAATGCCTACCTAAAACTAGGGTTTAGATGTTACCAAAACTTCACAAAAGGTCTCCTACTCTAGCATGAATAAACAAATAGCAAATGATTATGTAAAATTATGAAAATAGAACAAAAATCAACCAAGTCAGAATGGAATCACATATCAAAAGTATAGCACAAAATTCAACAAGAACCATGCTCAATTAAGTTCACAAATTCACCTTGAAACACCTCAAAAGAAAACTCAAATAAGAACACCAAAACATAAGATGAAATGACTTTAAAAATCAAATGAAGATTTTATTACGTGCTTTAATGTGTTATCTAACAAATGCAAAAATAATGGATGAAAAATATTATGTGAGATGGGAGAAATAAAATGCACAAGTTTGAGTATCATGAAGAAGTTCACTCAAAAAAGAAATTAAAAGAAAATAATGGAATTATGCTCAAAAATTCACAAAGTCAGAATTAAAAATTAAATAAAATTATTTAAATGTATTAAGGACACACATAAATTAATTTGAGATTTTTAGAAATGATTTACTATTTTTAAAATCAGAAAACCAAAACAATATGGAAAAGAAATTAAAATGTAAGAATAAAAGGGAGAGGGGGTGCAACGTGAGTAAAGTGTACGTTCAAAATGGTTGGGCTTTTAAAAAGGAGGGGGTGAATATCAATACTAAACCCAGTCCACTAAAGCGTGTTTGTGTGTAGCATGGTGTACAATCAGTCACATACGTGTTGCAATCATGGCCATACAATCATGTCATGATGATTAAATATCAAAAGTAAAAATTATCAATGGATCACAACGCACGCACACACAAATTATTATGCACGCACACACATGTAATTATCTGAGAGGAACACAAAAGAGCACACGTGCATGTCACATGTTTTTTTAATGCGCTGGCAACATAATAGCCATAGGATCAAATCAACGCAGGATAATCAAGCAATCAAATAAATCTAACGCCTCATGATGCATGCACACAATAACAAACATGAACGCACGCACACACAAGCATTCAGAGTGAAAGCGGAGGCACGTGAGGGAGATACTCCTTCATTTATGCGCTGGCGATACATGAACCACACGATGAAAACGATCCAACGACCATGATTTAAAACCACGAACCATAGCTGATAAATGCCACCGGCCGGAGAAGGACCTCCGGTCGTCTTCTCCGGCGAAACGCCACCACCTGCAGCTCTCAAATCTTCCAGAATTTGACAAACCATATACTAAAATGAAGAAGAAGTGGAAGAGATCACGAATCTAGGCTCAGTTTCCAAAGATCATGCACACACAGCATGAACAGAACACAAACACTTTTGCCCTAATTTCTGAAACTAAGCATCTAGCATGCCTATCAACTAGCCGGATACTTCAGAGCTCCTAATGAGCTAAAATCAACACAAAAGTAGCAAAATAAATAAGAAATCGTGTGAGAAAGGTTGGAGTATTTTGGAACCTAAAACTTGGAGATCTTGAAATCGTTGAGAAAACCAGAGAACTTATGAGATCTTGAGCTTGTAGAACTTCAACTTTGAGCAAAATAAATGTTGTTGATCTTGAGTATGAGAAGAGAATTGAGACTGCACTAGATGATTCCACGCTTGCTCTTGTTGATCAGAAACTCACACTGATGAAGATGAATGATGAAGATGATTGATGAAAAGAATTGAACCGTGTGAGGTCAGAGAGAGTAGAAAATTCAGAGAGAGTTTGAAAGTGTTTGTGAAATGTTTGAGAAAAATGAGAGTCCCCCCCAAATTCTGAGTGATATTTCATATATATGTGGAGTTAAAATGGTAACTAGTGTGGTTAATTGAGTGAGTTAAATGAGTTGGTGTGAGGTTAACTGAGTGTACTCTAACTAACTGAGTCATTACAGTTAGAGCGAGTTGAGAGAGGTTTAATCTGGTGTGGGTGAGTTCCATGAAGTGTATGGTGGTGATGGAAGTGAATGGTGGTGATGTTGATGTGTGGTGTAGCAGAAACTTGCTGCACAAGTTTTATTTCTTTCCTCTTTGATGTATGTTGCATGGTGTGTCATGTATGTGTAAGAAAGTTGGTTTGGTTGTAAGAGGAAACGAAGTAAAGGTTGGCATGAATTGTGTTTGCTGCGTGTGAACCAACAACAATAACATTCTTGGCAGCACAAAGACAATGAAAATGGTGAGGTTTGAGTATGAATTTCTCTCATATTAATGAATGAAAATGTCTATTTTTGATGTCAATGGAAAGAGGGGACATAAGAGAACAATGTTGTAGTTAAAATCAAATTGAATTGAGACTTTTAACACCTTTGAAAATGACTTGAAACAAGAGATCCAATCTGCGTGGTAGGATGACGCATGGCATGGCAATGTGACCTATGGAAAATTCAGCATGAACACATCCACTTTGGACCACTATAACTCTATCATAACTTGCTCAAATGGAAAAATGTCCAACATCAAAGTTGAAGAGGGCATTGAGATGAACAACTTTGATGTTCAATATTTTTTCATTTGAAGCCTCCTTCAATGATAAAAATGGATTGACATTTTTCCCACCATGTGTTTGACAAAATTATGGCGCATGGGCCTGGTCTTGCTTGGTCATGACTTGGTTTTTGACCTAGTTTTGTCAAACTTTGATTGATCATAACTCCCTCAATTTTGATCCAATGAAAGAGTTATTTATATGGATTTGAAGCTTAGAGTGTGAACTTTAATTGGCTCAACTTGGGCCTAAGGTTTGAAGCTTTTAGCATGGAGAAAGAATGCTTCAAAGTATGGTGCAAAATGGTCAAAACTTGCCATTTTTGGAAACCCTAAATTTCCAAAAATGGAAACTTTGTACATTTCTTGATTTTTCATGATTCCTCCATCATTTCTTGATCAAATCTTGTCCATTAACCATATGTAACTTGAATTTCATGAATTTGACCTTAAATAGTCAGGAGTTGACTTTTTCCTTTGCACAGTTAACTTTTTCCCCAATTTCTTGATTCTCAATCAACTGACGAATTGAACCTCTCCTGAAAAGAACCAATGGACAATCTTCCATCCTTAGATACTTGATATCATGTAGAAAACATTGAGATCAAGTTTGAATCAAAATTTCATCAGGAAAGGGCTTGAATCCAAAACCCTAATTTTGACTGCTTTTGGTTAGGAGGTGATGCACTGTCCAATCTTCTTGATGAATTCTCCTCTTCCAATGCCTTGTGGGATCAAAGTGAGATGATATATGATATAAGAAACCTTTGAAGCTTGTTGGGAGACCCTTGGCACTTATTCCTTTGCATTGGATGATCAACACCTTTGAGAATCAACTGATCCCATGCCTTTATGCAAGATGCAATGCAATGCTTTATGTTTTATTTTTCTATGCTTGAATTCAATACAATGAAATGAAAGCACATGCTAAATGACATGAAAATGAGAGGGAAAATTTTGGGGTATGACACCGAGATCTCTGAAAGTGTTGATCTTGGTGCAGTTTAACCCCATGTACAATTTGAGTGCGACACCGGTTAAACTGTCTTGGAAGTAATGGATCAGTAGTTGTTGATTTTCTGTCTGGGTTGACATCTTTCGAGCGTACATCACCAAATGACTTTGAGGGCAAGAGTTGCCCTTGTATTTTTCAAAGTCAGGCACCTTGAATTCGTGCGGGATATTCACATTAGGGACCAGACAAAGGTCTGCGGCGTCCTTTCCGAATAAATCCTGACCGCGAATGGCATGCAGTTCCTTCTGCATTTCTAGGAATCGTTCCTGGAACTCATTCATTTTTTCGTACATGTCTTCGTTTCCACCAGAGATTATTTGTGGAATATGTCCTTCCGGGACAGTGTGTACCATCGGTTTTGGTATAGTCATTACGGCGGTGACTCTTGGTGCTTCCATGCCCCGAAGTTTGAAACCTTCAGGAGTCGCTGTCATCACTCTTGCGTCTTCGTTTTCCTGAAGTTTGTAACCTTCATGCCCAGCGGTTCCTGCTGTAGTTTATGGGTCTTCAGTGACCGGCGGGGTGTATCCTTCAGCGACAAAGTTGATAGGCATGCCCCAGGGGCGATCTTTAGGCATGTTTTACCGAGGATCATATGTCTCCACTATGGGCATATATGTGATCTCTGAGATCACAATCCTTTGTTGTTGCCTCTGAGCTGCTGCTAGAGATTGCATGTCACTATGAAGTTTTCTCAGATCTTCCTTCAGAGTGTCAACTTCTTCTCTTAGATCTCTGTTCTCTTCCTCGAGATCGTCTATTTTCTTTTGTCGATCGGTCCGAGTATTGTATGAATGAGACAATTTGACTCTAGAATCGTGACACATACGTGCGATTCGAAGATAAGAAGAATGTGTTATGTGAGAAAGATGAATGATATGCAATGATATATATATATATATATATATATATATATTTTTTGCTTTAATAAAAAAGAAACTTCAATAAATAGATTGCAAATATCATACAGTAAAGGGTGGAGACCCTGTTTTATTGAATTCGAAAGATTGCGGAAATGGAAAATACAGTATTTTACAAAGTGCTGTAAAAGGAAATGTCTAAGTTTATGGATCCTGAGTCCTCTCTGAAGAGAACTCATATGCTAGTTTTGGTATTTTCCTTTTCTTTGACCGGGGCTCTTTAGCCGTTGTCGGGTTGTCAGTCCTTTGCCAAGTGAAAGGATCGAGCAAATTTCTTAGGTCTTCTTGATTTTTTACAAGATGCTGCTCTAGTATCTTAATCAGAGCATCCTTTTCCATTAGCAGTTCCTGAATCTTAGTACACTCCACATTGAGAATTCGGTACTTGTTTTTCCAAGAACTTTTCTCCCTTTGAACTTTGTTGAGAGCAACCTGGAGTTTTTCCGTATCAGACATAAAATAAAGGACATATTCCTTTAATGGAAGAACTTTTTGACGAGGGTAAGGCATCTTCAGCTTGAGGGCTCTAGTTTGCACCCAGTGGCGATATGGTTCCACGGAGATATAGTCTGGTCTTCCTAGAGACTCTCTTCCTTTCTTGTGAACATGTTGCCAGGCATGCACTATTTCCTTCTTTAGTGCTCTGTCATTTTCTCCTTCCTTGAAGAAAAGACCTTCCGGATGAACATTACGTGGGATATTCTTCATCGGGTATCTGAGTCGACGGCGAACTTAAATTAGATGATAGTTGATTCCTCCTTTAGTTCCTATGAAGGTTACATTAGGGAAATTTCCACATTTGTCGATGATCTTTATCCCCTCATAAATCCTATTGTACCAATCTATGTCAGAGTTGGTAAGAGACATGATTCTCTGTGACCAAAGTAGAGTACTCTTACAGTCCCAAAAAGCAGCAGACTTGGGTAAATGGGAAGTGAACCATTTGTAAAGTAAGGGTACACAGCATGTGATCATTCTACCACTGTACAAATTCCTAAAGTGTACAGAATGATAAGCATCTGTAAGCAAGGTTGGTACGGGGTTTCCAATCAGAAATATCTTAATGGCATTGGTATCGATGAAGTTATCGATGTTGGGAAAAAGGAATAACCCATATGTGAGCAGAACAAAGATATCTTCAAAAGCAATTATGTTTCCTACACTGGCAAATTATAGAGCTTTCTCCGTCAGGAATTTAGCTAGTAAACCCTGGATTCCCTCCTTAGTGGTCGTGTGAGTCCTGACTTCTGACTCGTCCAAATAGATTGCTCTTGCAATGGTTTGGTCTTTTGGAATTTCTTCCAGTCCAGAAAAGGGAGCTTGGTCAGTGATGGGTAAATCAGTCAGGTGAGAGTACTCCTCCAGCGTTAGTGCTAGTTGATAATCAAGGAATGTGAAACAGTGATAAACCAGATCGTAAAACTGAATTAACATAGACAGGATTCCTTCAACTACGTGGACCCTTAACAGGGACAGGAGTCCTCCGTGCTTAGCTCAAAAAGCATCAGGGTTGGTAATCATCCTTGCAAATCTTCTTAAATCCTCTAGTTTCGGAGCCTTGAAGGTGTACTTGTGCGTCTTTCTTCTACCGAAATCCATAACGCAATCTTTCTTTCTGATATTTGCAATTATTGTTTTAGTTTATTTTGAAAAAGAAAGAGAATAGAAGAGAGAAGATTTTTTCTTTGTTTAAAAGTTTTTTACATGAATGCATGAATGTGTAGCGCACGATTTTTGTCGGTGACGCGACCACCTTATCGCAGAATTGGGTTTTCCTCCTTGATGAGAAAGGGGGTGCTACTTTCTAATTTCTTATTTATCCCATGAAGCTGGAAGGGAAAGGGAAGGTTTAACTGAATAAACGCGAATGTTTAACTGAACAAACGCTTAAAGAGATAGGGGAGTCCGGGGTCAGGTTATACAATGGGAAGTTGTCAGTTACCCATCCTATATATGGTTATCCATAGGATGTTAGCATTAGGTTTCGCTTTGTACTTGATGGTGTTTATCCGGTAATGGGTTGGGAAAGTTTCTTGGGAAATATGAGAGAAAGGTTGAGTTATTGTTGATGTTTTTGGTAAGGTACTGGACCTAAGTTATGATTGGTATGAAGGTATTGGACCTAGGGTTTTTGTTTGGTATTCTCGCTAAGATTTCGCAATCTTATGCCTACGTATTCCCGTTTAAACGAAACAGGGAAATCAGAGCAATCGTAGTTCTCCCTATTCTAAGGGAGGAAAAGATGTTTTGGTGTCTTGTTCAAAGCCCAAGATTGAAGCTAAAAGGTTTATTTGTGTCTTGTTCAAAGCCCAAGATTGAAGCTAAAAGGTTTGACTGGGAGAGAATTTTCCATCTCTAAAGGGAGACATATCGTCTGCTTATCACGACTGTTGGGTGACTGTTTATAAAGGAGGATTACATTAACTGGCATATGTGAATCTAGTAATGCCATAATTTCCTTTATAGGGGTTTTTTATTTTTGTGTTCCTTGATCGAAGCCCAAGGTTGAAGCCAAGAGGTTTATTGACTCCACTAGGGAAGTCCTTATACAAAGCCTAAGACGAGGCTAGAAATGGCTGACTCAACAAGAGAGTGTTTATATATGTCTTGTACAACGCCCAAGATTGAGGCTAAAAGAGACTGACTCTTTTGGGGGATATCATTATACAAAGCCTATCAGGAGGCTAACTCCGCTGGGGAGGTATTTATCTGTCTTGTATAAAGCCCAAGATAGAGGCTAAAAGGTTTTGACTTAGTGGGAAAGAAAATATATATCTGTCTTGTACAAAGCCCAAGATTGAGACTAAAATGAGACTTCACTGACTCGGTTGAGGATATTTTACAGTATCTTGTACAAAGCCCAAGATGGAGGCTGAAATTAGTTTGACTCTACTGTCGCTCCCAGGATTTTCATCCAAGTACAAACGCGAAAGTGGCACCTAAACAGAGTCGCCAGCAATGTATATTTATCCCAAGAGAGGGAAAGGAAACACTGCATAAACCTGAAAGAAGTAAAGAGCATGGTCTTGCGACCAAGAGAACTGGGTTCGGGAGTCGGTTACGCGTGAGGAAGGTATTAGCACCCTCACGCGTCCATCGTACCCGATGGGATCCACGCTTGCTTGTCTCGATCAAAGGGTGTAAGGAAAAGATACTGGAAAAAGAACTGGAAAAGGAATGGAAAGAGAAAGAGGAACAAATGTAGGGAAAATAAAAGAAGTGCTCGAATGGGCACTACCCCACTGCCTACGTATCTCATCGAGAACATGAGAATCAGAGCGACGTAGTTCCCCTCACATAGGGAAAGTTGTTTGTGTTTTTTAGTTGAACACGTCAACGTTTGCGTTCCAGCAGTTAGGTGTTGCAGCTCGCTGTAGGGAGACTTAAGCGTTACCTGTTTGCGGTAGAACGGACATGACGCATCCTTAAGGAATAGAATGAAGGAGATGAGGAAAGAATTTGTTTGTTTGTTTTTGTCTTTTAAGAAAGAAGTGTTTTATTTATTTGGTGTTTTGCAACACATATTGTATTTAAGTCCTTCATATAGGATCGAATGTCTCGCATATCGACCCAAGACGGGATGTACACTAAACATTCTAAGGAAATGAGAGAAGACCCCTCACCTCCTTGTTCCCACATGAAAGGCCTAAATACAATAGGTGTTATGCCTTTATTAAGTGTTTTTTACCTTAATTATAAGATGAGAGATGAGAGACTCAAAAGAGGATCAAAGGTGAAACTAATAAGGGAGACTAAGACTTAATCCTAATGTTATCATACATGGTGATCTTATGGTTAATGAGGTTTAAGAAATCTAATCCTAAAAGAAAGGAGAAGAAGAGCAAAAGAAATAACTTACTTCCAAGATGGAAGTTAAGTTGATCTTAAAGGGGGGATGAAGAAGAAGTTATGCAAGGAAAACATGTAAATGCTCAACAAAATCACACGTTGAATCATTAAAGAAGTAAGAAGGAATGAAAGAAAGGAGTGTGTGCGGACACACGTCCACACTTACTTACCATTTGTACCTACATAAAAAAGTTAGCTCAAAAACACTCAACAAGTAGTGAAAGAAGCAAAGGATATCAAATAGAGGTCAAACAAAGCAAGCATCAAAGGATAAGGATCCTAAGAGTTAAAAACTACTCAAAGTCAGAATCTAAACAATAAGAGTACTCTCTAATGTTAAGACATCAAACACACACCATCTATGTCCAAGTAAAGTCCGAAACATTAAAGAAGTGAATCATAGAAGAAATAGATGAAGAATGAGTGGAAATGCAAAGTGATCATGCCATAATGCTCTATGCAATATCAAGGTCAGAATCACATTCAAGTCACCAATTCCTTATAAAGCATATGAAATATCACACCAATCATGGATAAAAGAATTCAAGTAAAAGGGATAAGAAGAAGTAAAAGAAAAGAGAAGTGAAACATGTTCCAATATATGCACAAATTGACACATTAAAGATGCATAACATGTTAAAATGATAAATGGATACCTAGGGCAGTGGCATAGAATTATTTAGATGTGAATGAGACATGTGAAATGGCACACAAAAATGCAAACATGAATTTCATATAGCATAAGAGGAAGTGAGAGATAGAAACAAGTCAAAGTTCAAATTAAAATGCACAAACTCATACCAAATGCAAATACAAACCAAAGTGACTTATAATGCAACAAAGGTGACCTATAATATCCTACAAATGACATACAAAAGATGTATAAACAAATCCCAATAAGATGGCATAAATGCCTGCCTAAAACATGTGAGAATGATGCTAACAAAACTTCATAAAAGGTCTCCTAATCTAGCATGCATAAACAAATAGAAAATGGATTTGAAAAATTAAGAAAATATAAAAAAACTCAATTAAGTCAGAATGTAGTCACATGTAAAAAGAACAGCACAAAATTCAACAAGAATCATGCTCAATTAAGCTCACAACATCACTTTGAAACATCTCCAAAAAAACTCAAATATGCACATTAAAACACATGAGAAAAGTGAGTTAAAAATGCAAACAAAATATTTCCATATGCTACAGTATGTTATCTAACCAATACAAAAAGAATGAGCAAAAAATGTTGTGGGAAGTGGGAGAAATAAAATGTACAAGTGCAAGTATCAAGGAAGAGTTCACTTGAAAAAGAAAAAGAAAAGAAATTATGAAAATATGGTCCAACATTATTAAAGTCTGAATTAAAAATAGTGAAAAATTACCTAAATGTGCTAAGAACACGTGTGAATTAATTTGGAATTTTCTGATGAATTTAATATTTTTATTAAAATAAAAGTGGAACTATATGTGAAAGAAATTAAAACAAGAAAGGAAATGAAAAGGGGGTACAGCCAAAGCAAGTTTCTAGTTCAGAATTACTATTGGGCTTAACAGGGGTGCAAAAGACAATTTAATTCGGTCCATAAAGGGGCGCATGCTTGGGTGTAGTGCCGGTACACAATCAATTCCATGTACATTCAATGCAGTCCACACGATTATCATGATGATCATATCAACGGAGAACAACGCACGCACACACTAGCTACTATGCACTCGCTCACACATGAACAAACTGAGGCCACACAATTAATCACGTGAGGAAATGATACTTCATTAATGCACTGCTGCCATCTCATTGGCCAGCCGCAAAATGAAATGGATGCACCAACCAAAAGCATACACGCGTTTCCTTCTCTCACCAATCATGCATCCATTATTTTGTAATCATTATTTAATCATGAAAACCGCAAGAACATGGCCAATAACGCGCTGACACATCATCATCTCCATCATGAAATCATGCAAAGTGCAGAATTTTCATAAAAACCAGAAAATAATGCAGAATTTTTGTTCAACTTCCACACCAAATATCTCCATCAATTCTTAACGAAAATTAGCAAAATAAAATACCAAACTGAAGCCCAAACCTCATAGATCGTGAATATGCCATTTATATCTCAAAAAGATCATTCTAACATCAAGAAAAATGGCACGAAAGTGACACATTCAACATGAATTTCATAAAAATCACAAAATCACATAAACTCCAAATTAAACAAACAGTGGTGTGCCATCATTTCAGGACTTCCAGATGCAACGTATGAGTACTAATTTCACATTGTAAATCTCTAAAATTATGATGAACTAAAAGAAAAGTTTCAAGATCTCTAACCTTGTGAGATGCAACTTTTTGTTTTAGAAATCCAAGAACTTCTTGCAAGATCTTCAAATCAACACTTTAAGCCAAATAAAGGCTAAAACCAGATCCAATACTTGCTTGGAGTAGAAATTGGGAGTGATGAGTGAAACTTGAGATTTTTCGATGGTGGATTCAAGCAAATCTAATGCATATAGTAGAAAGATGAAGTTATGGAGGTGATGCTGCTCCAAAAATCTACGAAAATGATGAAGAAACGAGAGAGAAATCTGGATCTGAACTCTTGAGAGTGAGAGAAAAAACTTGAGATTTCTTAAGAGAGATTGTGATGAAAACGTGAGAAATGTGTGAGATTAAAGAGAGAGAGTGGAGAATGATTGAGAATGATTTCTGAGAATGTGGAAAAATGAGAGAGAGCCCTTGAAATTGTGTGTAAATTTGTTTATATAGTTAGGGTTAAGTGTGTTTAACCATGGTAAACTGAGTTGGTTAAGTGAGTTGGTGTGAGGTTAACTGAGTAGACTCTAACTAACTGAGTCATGACAGTTAGAGGTGAGTTGGGAAGCTTTACTATGGTGTGGGTGAGTTTATGAAGTGTATGGTGAGATTTAAAGTGGATGGTGGTGATGTAAGGAAATTTTTAGTTTAATGAAATAGAAAGTGGACTGGTGTGTAATATGTATGTGAATATTTGAATTAACAACAACAACAATGTTATTTTTTTCTGATTTTATAGCAGCTTAATATCAATTAAAACAAGGAAGTTTGGTGATGAATATCTCTCACTCTAATGAATAGAAATGTGTGATTTTGGTGGCAAATGAAAGAGTAGATATAGGAGAATAATTTTGATGTTGAAATTGAATTGAATAGAAGCTTGTAGGATGGTGTAAAATGACTCCAAACATCATGGCTCAAAACAAGTGCATGGGCGTGGCAAGTTGGTAGGTTGGCATGGCAACCTGACTTGGAAAATTCAGCATGAACACGTCAACTTGGGACCATCATAACGCTATCATAACTTGCTCAAATGGAAAAATGTCCAACATCAAAGTTGAAGAGGACATTGGGATGAACAACTTTGATGTTCAACATGTTTTTATTTGGAGCTTCCATCATTGAGAAAGTGGCTGGACATTTGGCACACCAAGTGTTTGACAAAATTATGGCGCATGGGCCTGCACTTGCCTGGTCATGACTTGGTTTTGGACCTAGTTTCATCAAACTTTGATCAACCATAACTCACTCAATTTTTATCCAATGGAGATGTTCTTTATATGGATTTGAAGCTTAGAACATGAAATTTAATTGGCTCAACTTGGGCCTGAGGTTTGAAGCTTTTATCTTGGAGAAAGAGAACCTCAAAGTAGGGTGCAAAATGGTCCAAACTTACTATTTTTGGCAACCCTAAAGTTTCTATTTTTGGCAGTTTTGTGATTTCTTGATTTTTCATTATTCCTCCATCATTTCTTGATCAAATTTTGTCCATGGAACATATGTAACATGAATTTCATGAATTTGACCTTAGAAAGTCAAGAGTTGACTTTTTTCACTGCACAGTTGACTTTTTCCCCAATTTCTTGATTATCAAGCAACTGATCAATTGAAACCCTTCTGAAACCAATTGATGAGAAATTTTCCATCCATATACACTTAAGAACATAAGGAATACCATGAGATCAAGTTTTGTCCAAAAAATCAGAGAAAATTTGATTTTAAGTCAAACCCTAATTTTGGCACCCTCTGGTTAGGAGGAAATAGCACATCCTCCAAATCCAAATTCCTCTGAATATGATGTGCATATTCCCAATTTTTGACTACCATGTGTAGGAGATAATGTACTGCCCAATCTTTTTGATGAATTCTCCTCTTCCCATGCCTTGTGGATCAAAGTGATATGATACATGGCTTTAAGGACCCTTGAGACTTGTGAGAAACACTTGGCTCTTATTCTTTAGCTTTAGATGATCAACACCTTTGAGAAACAACTGATCACATGCCCTCATACAAGATGCAATGCCAAATGCTTGATGTTTTGTTTTTTCTATGGTTGAATGCAATGCCATGAAATGAAAGCTCATGCTAAATGATATGAAGAAGTGAGAGGGCAAATTTTGGGATATTACAGCTGCCCCTATTCAATCACTGTAGACCTGAATGGATGATAGCAATTGTTGTCAGACTTTCAAGGTATGGAGTGATTGAATACCAAAAATAACCATAAAATTTACACTCTGTGGAGAAGAAGAAAACGGATATAAACCACACCAAATGAATTTTGCTCGTATAAGAACTCTGATGACAAGAATAATACTGAAGGGCTGCCTTTTGGAACGACGCCAGACGACTACTGGCCCGCCACGCTACTGGTGGACTTTAATAACGTCTTTTGTACAATGCCAGACGACTACTGGCTCGCCACGCTGTTGGTGGACTTTAATAATGTCTTTTTGCACGACGCCAGACGACTACTGGCTCGCCACGCTGCTGGTGGACTTTAATATTGTCTTTTTGCACGACGCCAGACGACTACTGGCTCGCCACGCTGCTGGTGGACTTTAATAATGTCTTTTTGCACGACGCCAGACGACTATTGGCTCACCACGCTGCTGGTGGACTTTAATGATTTGCCACCCAAAGACGGACTTTTGCCAATCTGCTGTTGGACTTTGAGGATTTGCCACCCGAAGACAGACTTTTGCCAATCTGTTGTTGGACTTTGCTGATTTGCCACCCGAAGACGGACTTTTGCCAATCTGCTATTGGACTTTGCTGATTTGCTACCCGAAGACGGACTTTTACCAATCTGCTGTTGGACTTTAAGGATTCGCCACCCGAAGACGGACTTTTGCCAATCTGCTGTTGGACTTTGCTGATTTTCCACCCAAAGACGGACTTTTGCCAATCTGCTGTTGGACTTTGCTGATTTGCCACCCGAAGACGGACTTTTTCCAATCTGCTGTTGGACTTTGCTGATTTGCCACCCGAAGACGGACTTTTACCAATCTGCTGTTGGACTTTGAGATATGAGGGAAGTGATGATTCTGCCAGGAATTACTTCATCTGCTTGGGGATGAATTCTGGTCATAGTTGTTAGTTCTTGGATTGGCTGGAATTTTGGTAAAACAAAGTATATTCAATGTTGATGTCAAGGTGGTGATGTTGCAACATTGAGTCTTAACACTGGGTTGTGTTAAGTATTTAAATTGCTGAAGTTGGATGTCTGATGTCACATGGCGATGTTGTGACATTAGATCTGCAGAATTAATAACATCAGGTTGTGATGCTGTTAGGGTTTGCGTGTTAGCTGGAATTGTGGAGAGCAAGCTGTCTCATTGGATGCGAATATCTTGGGATAGATATTTTCTGCTGCATAGGAGATCTGGTGCAGATTTGTAGGAGATTTAAAAGGTTGAAGATTTGAAAAGATTTTAGGATAAAATCTTTTTTGAATATTAAGTTTTAAATAACAAATCAGGTCAGATATTGTAGCGAGTCCAAGCCCAATTTAGGTTGCTATTTAAAGCGTACAAGACCAAAGGAAAAGGTATAGAAATACAGAGAGAAGATCAAGAGCATAGGCTGAGTGTCTTGAGTATTTTGTACGAGTTTTGTATACACCATTCTAGGTTGAATTGGTGGGTCATTTTCTGTCCTCTCTTAGAAGCTGTGAAGCAATAGAGAGTTATTACTTGATCAAAGCTGTGAAGTAAGATTAAGGTTGCTCAAAGAGGTTGTTCCTTGAGTATTGTTTTAGGGATTGAGTAGTGTTCTCTTATCTAAGTGGTTTCTTAGGTAGAAAGTCACTAGTAGGAATTAAGTTTAGGAGATTGTCAACTGGGTTGTTGAGTCTGTAAATTAATTCTACAAGTAGTGAATTTCATCCGTGCTTGGTAGCCCCCAGACATAGGTAGTTAGACCGAACTGGGTGAACAATTCTGTGTGTTATTTTGCTGTTTATTTTGTCCATTGTGCAGAGTGTGTTGTTGTGACATCGCACCTTAACATCACACATTTGATACCAGAATTTCAATTGGTATCAGAGAAGGCATCCTGTCTGTCTCTTGGTGAGATCTAGGGAAGTTACTTTCTGGTGTAAAGATGGACAAAGAAGTTGGAGGATTCGTCAACAGACCCCCTATTTTGGATGTATCCAATTATGACTATTGGAAGCCAAGGATGACTACTTTCTTAAATTCCTTGGACAGCAGGGCTTGGAAGGCTATTATTAAAGAGTGGAAAGCACCTGTTGTGTGTGAGAAAGATGATGCTGGCAAAGATAAAGAAGGCACCTCAAAGCCAAAGCCTGAAGAAGAATGGACCAAGGAAGAAGATGAGCTTGCCCTTGAAAATTCCAAAGCTCTAAATGCAATCTTCAATGGAGTGGATAAGAATATTTTCAGGTTAATCAATACCTGTGAAGTTGCTAAGGAAGCGTGGGATATTTTGAAGGCCACTCATGAAGGTACATCTAGAGTTAAAATGTCAAGACTTCAGATTCTAACATCAAAATTTGAAAGCCTGAAGATGAAGGAAGATGAGACTATTCATGACTTCCACATGAATGTTCTGGAGCTGGCGAATGCATCCAATGCTCTTGGTGAAAAAATGTCAGATGAAAAGCTTGTAAGGAAGATCCTTAGGTCCCTTCCTAAGAAGTATAAGATGAAGGTAACTGCCATTGAAGAATCACAAGACATCAACAAGATGAGAGTTGATGAGCTCATTGGATCTCTTCAAACTTTTGAGCTTGGGTTGAATGAGGAAGAACCATAAAAGAAGCCAAAGAGTATAGCCTTGGTGTCAAATGATCAAGAAGAAGAAGGAAATAGTTCTGAATCCCAGGAGGATATATCTCAGGTCATAGTTATGTTGCGAAGACAGTTCAACAAAGTGTTCAAGAGGATGAACAATAACTCCTGGCCTAATGTCAAGAACATATCTTCTGACATCAGCAAGTCAAAAGAGAAGGATGAAGAGAAAACTGCCCAAGATAAAGGAGTTCAGTGCTTTGAGTGTGAGGGGCATGGACATGTCAAGAAAGAGTGTCCCACCTTCTTGAAAAAGCAGAAGAAGGGCATGACAGTTTCCTGGTTGACTCTAATAGTGAAAGTGAAGGTGAGTCAGCAAAGCATGTTAGAGTGGTAACAAGAACTGTTGTTTCCGATGATGATTCTAGTGATGGAGAAATAACGTATGAGGAGTTAGCAACTACTTATCAAGAGCTGTGTTTAAAAAGTGCTGAGATTTGTCAAGAAAACAAGTGCCACAAGCAACAGATTGCTCAGCTTGAGAATGAAAAAGCTGATCTGGAAAATGAAGTTGTACTAGTTAAAGCTCACCTTGATCATATGACCAAGTCTGTTAGGATGCTGAGCTGTGCTACAGACACACTTGATAAAATCCTTCAGACAGAAAAGGTTGCTGTTGATAAGTCAGGTATAGGATTTGTGGCTGAGAAAAAGGGTTCTTCTGAAACAAGCACTTCAGGAACAAAGGAGGAGGTGTCCCAACCTATGTCTCAAACAAAGAGACAGGATCCTACCCCTAAGAAGGTTGTTCAGCTTCAGAATGTTGAGAAAAAGAATGGTCCCCATCAGAGGAAGATGCAGCCTCAAGGAGCTAGTCATTATATGCCTCCCCAATATCACAAGAGCATGCAGGCTGCAAGGTTCAAATAGAACATGTCTCATCAGATGTCTCAACATCAGGAAAACTGGTATGGATATGGATACAACAATGTTGTGCCTCATCGCTATGGAAGAAGGAAGCCTCATCACCATAGGAAATAGCCTAGAAGACAGCATCCTCAGTACAAGAGAATATAATCCAACTATGGAAGAAGGAGACAACATTATGGGTGGCAGCCACAACATTATCATCAAAGTGGCAAAAGATTTAACCACTTTAGAGATGACAGAGTAAGATGCTTCTATTGTGGCAGGGTTGGACATATGCAGTCCTCGTGCTTCAAGCTCCATGGTTATCCAAATTCTGTTCCTCAAACTAGACAGAAGGAGGTCAGACCCAAAGTTGCTAAACAATGGGTTCCTAAAGCTCAGGTCACGTGTCTATTGGCTCATATCTCAGATGGACGTTGTGCCATGGATGCATGGTACTTTGACAGTGGATGTCCAATGGACATGACTGGATCAAAGGAGCAGTTGGTGGAGATTAATCCTTGCCATGCAAACAAGGTTGTGTTTGGCAATGGAGAAAAAGGAGTAGTAGAAGGAAGTGGAAGAGTGAAGAATCTTGATGGTCTTACTCTTGATAGTGTGATCCTTGTCCAAGGTTTGAAGGCTAATCTGATTAACATAAGTCAGTTATGTGATGAAGGTTACAAAGTTAACTACACCAAAGATGAGTGTGTGGTATTTGGTAAGCATAATCAAGTTGTTATGAAGGGTGCCAGAACCAAAGATAACTGCTATCAGTGGATTTCCCTTGAAGGTAATTCAACTAATGATGTTCAAGTTGAAGTTATAACATCAGACTATGACATCAGGATGCTGAAAGGTCACTCAGAGTTAATGAGTTCTGATGTGAATTATTTTAAATTTTTAAAAGGAAAGTCTTTATGGAGGGAGAAAATTAGTGATTGGTCTTTAAAAAATACACAAAATCTGGCACCTTACCTCAGACCCTCATTTCCTATTATAGCAAAATCACAATCCGTCAAAACTCATATCTCCCGTCTGTTCGTCTCCTTCAACAAGAAGAATCATCTCAACCTATACTGTCTCAAAGGAACCATGTCAAAACAGACATCTTCTCCATCAAAAGGTTCATCGCGGAATAAAGCTAGGGTTTCTACAGATGAGTACTCTGAAGACGAAGCTCTGAATATACAACCCATCTCGGTAATGCTCCCAGAGTCAGGTAAACCTAGACCTTCTAAACTTGCTTCTAAAAGGGCCGCAACTACCTTTAAAGACACTAAAACAAAGAAGCTTGTCACGAGTGTCCTATTTAGTGATAAATCAACACCTAGGTCATCCTCGTCTCAAACTGTGGTAGAAAAGTTTGATGTTGAAAAGAGTATGGGGAATCTAGCTACCAAAATACTGGACAAAAGTATACCTGTGAAAGGAATTTCTATACCATTGAATCAGATGCCGGCAGAAAAGGTAGACATGCAAGGAGATGAGTCTGATCTTCATAGACTTGTTATGTCTGTCATTGAAGATTCTGAAATAGGAGGGGAAGAAGATGACATGCATGAAGAGACAAATGTTGAGGATAATGTTGGGACATCTGGAGAACCCACTTCTGTTGGTAATGATAATGCTGATGTGATCAATGTAGATGATCTATCAGATGATGAGGTGATAGCAAAAGTTGTCCCAAGTATTGGAAAGAGATTAAAATCTAGGAAGGGAAAGAAGGTTGAACCCTCTCCTAAGAAGTATCCTGATAAGAGGAAGAACATTGCTGTTGGACCAGCAAAAGCCTGGAGTAAAGTGGAAGTAAATCCTAGAAAGAGGAAGGCTGTGGAGCATTCTGAGTTTGACTATGATGTGGAAGATGATGTTCATGACATCACACCAGTCAGAAAGACCATTTTAAAAAGAATCTCTGATAAGGTCCCTGAAGTGCCAGTGGACAACATATCCTTTCATTATGCGAGCAGTGCTCCCTTGTGGAAGTTTGTATGCCAAAGGAGATTAGCTCTGGAAAGGGAGCTTGGAAAGGATGTCTTGGAGATGAAAGAAATTATGGACCTCATTCATGTTGTTGGACTGCTGAAGACTGTGACCAAATTGTCTAAGTGCTATAGTGGACTTGTTAAGGAATTTGTTGTCAACATCCCCATAGACATTTCTGACAATAAAAGTGTGAACTACATGAAGGTGTTTGTTAGGGGGCAGTGTATTGACTTCTCTCCTAGCACCATCAATAAATATCTGGGAAGAGATGAACAAGAGGGATGTGAGCTGGAAGCGACTGATAATGAAGTGTGTAGAGAAATCACTGCCACTCAAGTTAAGGTGTGGCCACTGAAAAATAAATTGGCAGCTAGCAAACTCAGTATCAAGTATGCTATTTTGCACAGAATTGGTGCTACTAACTGGGTACCTACTAATCTCAAAACCACCATAACTGTGGGATTAGGAAGGTTCATCTATGCTGTTGGGAAAAAGGTTAAGTTCAACTATGGAAGCTATATATTTGATCAAGTGGTGAAGCATGGTGCCACCAATGCTATCAAAATGTCTATATCATTCCCTTCCCTTATCTGTGGAATGATCTTAGATCAACATCCTGGAATCTTAACCAGTACAGAGGTAGCATGTAAGAGGGAGTCAGCTCTATCTTTGCATCCCAAACTGTTTGATGGGAGTCATGTTCCAGACATTGTTACAACATCAAGTTCTGGGGTTAAGAAGGTCAGTACAAAATTTGAGCTGATTGAAGAATTAAAGGCAGCCTGCAAGGATCTTGATATGGTTATCAGTACCAGCACTGTCAGGAAAATGAAGATTGAGCAGATGATCAAAGACTTGGAATAGGGGGAAAATAATGTGAATGGCGATACTGAGGATTCCGGGTCAGATGAAGGTGATGAAAATGCTGATGGTACCAGCTCGGATGAAGACTAACTTCCATCTGCTGTTATTAGATAATAGTTTAGTTGTTTTTTGTTTTACTTTTGCTATGCCGGTTATGTAATTTGAATCTTGTGCTGTATATGCACTTTTTATGTTTTTCTATTCTATGATTTGTCGTGCCTGGTTGCTAACTGTGAGGCTAACAATGAGAGCTAGTGTGTACTAACTGTAGTTAATAGGACTTCTGATTGAAGATTGTCTAATTATGGCTAAAAAGGGGGAGAAGTAGCCAAAGAAAGAAAGCCAAAAGTCCAAGAGTACAAATGCTGTCAAAGGAATATGCAGAAATTAAGGGGGAGTAATGAGTAATTACTGAACTGCGTGATCAACTGGCTTTGCTGGTTCATGATTGAGGGGGAGCAACATTGTTGAAAATTGCTGGTTCATGATTGAGGGGAGCAACATTGTTGAAAATTGTTGCTGTTGAAGATGGTGCTGCAACAGAGTTTTTGTGAAGCAAAGTCCATAATGAAGTTTTTATGATGCTGAAGTTTTTATGATGCGGCTGCTGTTGGATGTTGAAGTGAATTGAAGATGCTGCTAATGTTGAATTGTGTGCAGCTGGAGTTTCAAAATCATTGATTGAAGTTTTTCCGCTGCTGAAGTCTCTGAAGGTGCAGAGATTGTTTTAGCCAAAATTAGCCAAATGGGGAGATTGTCAGTTCTTGGATTGGCTGGAATTTTGGTAAAACAAAGTATGTTCAATGTTGATGTCAAGGTGGTGATGTTGCAACATTGAGTCTTAACACTGGGCTGTGTTAAGTATTTAAATTGCTGAAGTTGGATGTCTGATGTCACATGGCGATATTGTGACATTAGATCTGCAGAATTAATAACATCAGGTTGTGATGTTGTTAGGGTTTGCGTGTTAGCTGGAATTGTGGAGAGCAAGCTGTCTCATTGGATGCGAATATCTTGGGATAGATATTTTCTGCTGCATAGGAGATCTGGTGCAGATTTGTAGGAGATTTAAAAGGTTGAAGATTTGAAAAGATTTTAGGAGAAAATTTGTTTTGAATATTCAGTTTTAAATAACAAATCAGGTCAGATATTGTAGCGAGTCCAAGCCCAATTCAGGTTGCTATTTAAAGTGTACAAGACCAAAGGAAAAGGTACAGAAATACAGAGAGAAGATCAAGAGCATAGGCTGAGTGTCTTGAGTATTTTGTATGAGTTTTGTATACACCATTCTAGGTTGAATTGGTGAGTCATTTTTTGTCCTCTCTTAGAAGCTGTGAAGCAATAGAGAGTTATTACTTGATCAAAGCTATGAAATAAGATCAAGGTTGCTCAAAGAGGTTGTTCCTTGAGTATTGTTTTAGGGATTGAGTAGTGTTCTCATATCTAAGTGGTTTCTTAGGTAGAAAGTCACTAGTAGGAATTAAGTTTAGGAGATTGTCAACTGGGTTGTTGAGTCTGTAAATTAATTCTACAAGTAGTGAATTTCATCCCTGGCTTGGTAGCACCCAGACGTAGGTAGTTAGACCGAACTGGGTGAACAATTCTGTGTGTTATTTTGCTGTTTATTTTGTCCATTGTGCAGAGTGTGTTGTTGTGACATCGCACCTTAACATCACACGTCTGATACCAGAATTTCAATAGCAACTTTGCTGGAGATGAGAATTCTTTTGAATGACGTTCTGTTGGGGAAACGAGTCATTAAAACTCTGCTTGGGGATCTACCAGCCTCGAGATCCTTTGTGGGGAGAATCAACCTTCTAACCCGGCTGGGGAAAGAATGTACTATCACCTTACTGGGGAATAGATTCTGTTGATCAATAAGCCTCTTGTGGAGAGAAGAAGAACAACTCAGCTGGGGATTATTGTTGACAAGACTCAATATTGAACTCTGTGGGGAATACAATTACCAGAGATACGATCTTGCTGGGGAATCAGGGCTACTCTGTCGGGGATATACAAATCCTGGTTAGAACATTCCACTACAACTTGTTGGGAAAGAGTCCTTAGAGATCTGCTGGGGAAACCCAAAGCAATTCCACAGTAATCTGCTGAGCAATAAAGTTGTCGAACTTAGGATAAGCGCCACAATGTCCCACGCTAGGCACTTTCCGTTTGACGATTCCGTTGGGGATGATGAGTTTATAACAAACTCTGCTGGGGAGAATTACTTTAAAGCGTCTCGTGCTGGGGAACGTCTCTTGAGAGGATTTTACAGAAGACCAAGTGTCCTCAAACTCTACTGGGGATAATAGATCCGGAACATCTTCTGCCGGGGAAATTCCAAATGCCCCATGCTTGGGAAGGTCAACAACTTGCTTCTTGCTCCATGATACAAGACTGCTCTAAGAAAACATCATAAGAGGATTTTACAGAAGATTGAGCATCTTCAAACTCCTGGTGACTTCACTGGGGATGGACCATTAACTTCGGTGTCTGCGAAGCAACTCTGCTGGAGGGTTTACAACCGTTATCGACACAAAAAAGCTTGTGGCTGTTGGGAGTACTGAATGAGAGAATCGACTTAATAAGATACAACACTATCCAGTTAAACTCCATTCGCCGATATCAAAACGCCGTGACCGACCGTCGACCGAATGATGGACTCCACCCGCAAACATTGTAGCAATAGGGTGACAGGTGGACTCTTCCTTAAACATGATTGCCCCAGTCTTCTGTGTGGGAATGAGTGATTACTCATCTAGGAGAAATGACACTTGTGCTTGAAATCGCCTGGATCTGTTACCTGCAACAAAAGAATACACACACATGCCCCGGAATATTGCGTGGTTTGAATCCACCATGGAGGAT
Organism: Lathyrus tuberosus; assembly: GCA_022829125.1. Classification (NCBI taxonomy): domain Eukaryota; kingdom Viridiplantae; phylum Streptophyta; class Magnoliopsida; order Fabales; family Fabaceae; genus Lathyrus; species Lathyrus tuberosus. Next base: position 2,450,411 of record JALAZF010000344.1, on the reverse strand, counting down.
TGTACAACATTCAAAGTAATTTTAAATGTTTTTCTGCGCGTGTTATTGTAAAGCCACCATGTTTTCAAATGCAATGTTTTATAAAAAATTCGGACGTTTTTGCAAACAAAGCAGTAAAACAAAATAAGAAGCTTTTTACTAAAATTCAATTCATTGAAGAAAAGCCCAGAATAGGCAATTACATCAGGAAGCAATCCCTGGAAAGAGGTGATTGCTGAAAATTGAGAAAATAAACTATCCTAATGGTAATGTGACAAAGACATTCCACTGAGTCTCAATTTTGCTATGGCCAGTATGTCTTCGAGACTCCCCGACCTTGCCTTCTGAGGAATGATCAGACCGATTCCCACCCTTTGGAATGTCAGTTGTTCAAACGGTGATGGAGTACAGATAACCCAGACCGTAGTCGTTCACTTAAATACCTCTTTTGCGTGGACCGCCCTTTCGGGTTTTCAATCCACCGGGATACCCTTTTTTGCCTGAGTTGTCCTTGCGGATTTTCAACTCACCGGGTGTACAATCCTTTTTTTTTATTTCCCTAACTTTTGCCCGAACCTTTTTATTCTGTTTTTTGTGGTTCGCCGAGATGCCCTTTTTTTCCTGGACTTTTCTTTTTTTGTCCAGCGGGTCTATTCATGCGAATTATTTTTTGACTACGTCTGAATTGACAGGGAATGAAAAGTCTTCGCCGTCCATGGTTGTAAGTAATAAGGCTCCGCCCGAGAAGACCTTCTTAACCACGAATAGACCTTCATAGTTGGGAGTCCATTTGCCCCTGTGATCTGTACTAGGAGGAATGACCCTTTTGAGTACCACATCTCCCACTTTGTAAACCCGAGGACACACCTTTTGGTCAAATGCCCGCTTCATCCTCCACTGGTATAACTGCCCATGACATACAACTGCCAACCATTTCTCTTCAATAAGGCTTAACTGATTAAACCTGGTGCGAACCCACTCCAGTTCGTCTAACTTGACATCCATCATGACTCTGAGGGAGAGAATCTCAACTTTAACTGGTAGCACTGCCTCCATACCGTATACAAGTGAGAATGGAGTTGCACCAGGGGACGTGCGTACTGATGTTTGGTACCCATGCAAGGCAAATGGTAACATCTCATGCCAATCTTTGTATGTGACAACCATTTTCTGCACAATCTTCTTAATATTCTTGTTGGCCGCCTCCACAGCGCCATTCATCTTCGGGCGATACGGAGAAGAGTTGTGGTGTTCAATTTTGAAGTCCCGGCACAGCTCAGCCATCATTTTGTTATTCAGATTAGAACCATTATTAGTAATGATTCTCTCGGGCACTCCATAGTGACAAATGATATCTCGTTTCAGGAAACGAGCTACCACTTGCTTAGTGAAATAATCAATGGCGACCAAGATGAAGCGATGGCCGTTTGAAGCAGTAGGCTGAATTTTCCCGATCATATCAATGCCCCACATTGCAAAGGGCCAAGGAGAGGACATGACACTCAACGGATTTGGCGGTACATGCACTTTGTTTGCATAGATCTAGCATTTGTGACACTTGCGGGCGTACTTGCAACAATTTGACTCCATTGTCAACCAATAATATCCTGACCTCAATAATTTCTTAGCCATTGTATGACCTCCGGCATAGGTACCGAAAGAGCCTTCATGTACTTCCTGCATTAACAGATATGCTTCGTGTCTATACACGCATATGAGCAGAACCATGTCAAAATTTCGTTTGTACAGTACATCATCCTGATTCAAGAAGAAACTACTAGATAACCTTCTCAACGTCTTCTTATCTTTAGTAGATGCCCCAGGCGGGTACTCTTGACTTTTCAAGAAACACTTGATGTCGTGAAACCATGGCTTGTCATCAGACGTTGCATCAACAGCAAACACAAATACAGGTCTGTCAAGGCGAGATACTTCAATCTTAGGTACATGGTTCCATCTTTGCACTTTAATCATGGAAGACAATGTGGCAAGGGCATCAGCAAATTTATTCTCATCTCGGGGAATATGGTACATCTTCACTGTTGTGAAAAATGTCAACAGTCTTCTTGTATAATCTCTATACGGAACTAGATTTGCTTGGTGCGTGTACCAACTCCCTTTCACTTGATTGATTACCAAAGTCGAATCACCGAAAATATCAAGGGTCTTAATTCACAAATTAATCGCCTCCTCAATTCCCATTATACAAGCTTTATACTCTGCTTCATTGTTGGTGCATCCGAAAGTTATTCGGGCAGTGAAAGGCATATGAACACCTTCCGGCGTGATAAGAACTGCTCCAACTCCGCACCCAATCATGTTGACAGCCCCATCAAACATCAAACTCCATTTGGATTCAAGGTCTGGCCCCTCCTCTGGGAGTGGTTCCTCGTAGTCTTTAGCTTTGAGAAACATGATGTCCTCGTCAGGGAAATCAAATTTCATGGGTTGGTAATCATCAATCGGCTATTGCGCAAGATAGTTTGACAAGATACTTCCTTTGATGGCCTTTTGGGAAGTATACTGGATATCATACTCTGTCAAAACCATTTGCCACCGTGCAACTCTGCCTGTTAGTGCTGGTTTCTCGAAAATGTATTTGATAGGATCCATTTTTTAAATCAACAAAGTTGTGTGCCTGATCATATACTACCTCAATCGCTTAGCAGCCCATGCAAGTGCACAGCATGTCTTCTCAAGCATTGAGTATCGGGACTCACAGTCATTGAACTTTTTGCTCAGGTAGTAGATAGCATGCTCTTTCCTACCTGTCTCGTCGTGTTGACCGAGAACACAACCCATAGAACCTTCAAGCACTGTCAAATACATTATCAAAGGCCTTCCTGACACTGGAGGCATGAGGATTGGAGGTTCCTGCAAGTATTCTTTTATTATATCGAATGCCAATTGGCAATCGTCATTCCACCTGACCGTTTGAAATTTTCTTAGCAGCTTGAATATTGGTTCGCACGTGGCTGTTAGGTGTGATATGAACCTTGCAATGTAGTTCAATCTACCCAGAAAACCACGAACCTCTTTTTTCGTTCTTGGTTTAGGCATATCTTGTATTGCTTTCACTTTGGCAGGATAAACCTCAATCCCCTTTTCACTCACAATGAAACCCAACAGCTTTCCAGAACGCACCCCAAAAGTGCACTTGTTTGGATTTAATCTCAAACGGAACTTTCGCAACCTTTCAAACAGCTTTTTCAAGTTAATCGGATGTTCCTCTTTTGTTCGCGACTTGGTGATCATGTCATCCACATAACATTCAATCTCTTTGTGAATCAAGTAATGAAATAATGTTACCATTGCCCTCTGGTACGTTGCCCCTGCGTTTTTCAAACCAAAAGGCATCACCTTATAACAGCACGTACCCCATGGAGTAATGAACGTGGTTTTCTCCATATCCTCATGCGCCATCTTAATCTGGTTGTACCCGGAGAAACCATCCATAAACGAGAATACTGAAAACTAAGATGTATTGTCAACCAGTACATCGATGTGGGGCAGTGGAAAATCATCTTTTGGGCTAGCTTTATTAAGATCTCGATAATCCACACACATTTTCACTTTTCCGTCTTTCTTTGGTACCGGCACGATGTTAGCAACCCAGGGAGGATAATTGGTCACAGCAAGAAACCCAGCGTCCCACTGCTTCTGAACTTCTTCTTTGATCTTTATAGCCATATCGGGATGAGTCCGACGAAGTTTCTGCTTGACTGGTGGGCATTCTTCTCTCAATGGCAGCCTATGCACAACAATTTCAGTATCCAACCCTGGCATGTCTTGATACGACCAGGCGAAGATATCAACATATCCACACAACATTTTAGTCAAACCTTTCTTCACATCTGTTTGCAGGCTGACACCAATCTTAATCTTTTTCTTAGCATCCTCAGTACCAATATTAATGATCTCTATGGTCTCTTGGTGAGGCTGGATGGTCCTTTCCTCTTGTTTTAACAATCTGGCCAGTTCCTCGGGGAGTTCACAGCCTTTCTCATCCCCTTCTTCGGCTTGATTAATCGGTTTGTCAAAGTCATACATAGCCATATCATAACTGTTATCCATGAAATCTGGAGGATCAAGTCTGCATGAACGGGTTCATGCTTTATCTTAGAATTTATTTTTTTAAACAAAAAGAAATGAAACATTGCCATTTTATTATTATTTTGTGCAAAAATAAAATGAAAGACAGAGAACAAAATTTGATGATTAAAACTGCAAATGCAAACAGGGTGGCCCTACAAATGAATCTATACGCCCTGGGCAGAGCGCAAGATTTTAACATGCATTATGGTTAGAAAAACAAAGAAAATTACTCTGTTTGAAGAGTAACTCAGATGACTTCTTCAACAGACCAATTCTGCAATGATTGTCCCGGAGCCCGTGGACGTACCCAGTTGTCAAAGTCACAGTCACTGTCAACGCCATCTTCCGTAGCCGCACAAGACTGATCTGGGTAAATGATTCCCCCACTACTGAAAGTGACAGGTCCACTGTTCTCTGCAGCAGAAGTCATAGAGGGATGACATCCAATACCAAACTTGTCCTCCTTCATTGGTGTTTCTATCAGCTTGCCCCAGCCTTGGGCGTTGCCTGCTCTGACGACCTCGACAGCTTGCTTATAGGACGAAATGGATGTACCGACTCTATCTGGTGCAAGGGAAGATTCAGGCACGTTGTCAATATTCACCGCTTCAAATGACTGGCAAAGCATCTCGTGAATTTCCCCATCCATCTCAATATACTTGAACGTGGACAAATGACTAACAAAAATTTCTTCCTCGCCACACACTGTCACAACTTGTCCCTCAAACTCGTACTTCAGCTTTTGGTGTAAGGTGGATGTAACAGCCCCGGCCGCATGAATCCAAGGGCAGCCTAATAAGCAACTATACGCGGGCTATATATCCATCACGTGGAATGTAGATTTGAACATCTGCGGTCCAATTTGCATGGGCAGTTCCACTTCACCAAACACAGATCTTTTCGTTCCATCGAACACTCGAACAACCAAATCACTTGGCCTTAAAATCAAACCATCAACTTCTGGCTTCATTAGTGCCTTTTTAGGCAAGACATTGAGCGAGGAACCAGTGTCTACCAGCATGTGAGACAACATTGCACCCCTGCATTCCATTGTAATGTGCAAAGCTTTATTGTGGTTTCTCCCTTCAGACGTCAAATCTCTGCTTGTGAAACCCAATCTGTGGCTGACATTGACATTGGAAATCACACCTTCAAGCTGATTAACAGTGATTTCCTGTGGAACATATGCTCTCTTCAACACTTTCAATAAAGCCTCCCGGTGCGCGTCAGAACACATCAACAATGACAGAATTGAAATTTTCGAGGGCGTCTGGTTCAGTTGATCGACAATCTTATAATCACTTTTCTTTATTATCCTCATGAACTCTTCCACCTCGTTGTCAAAGGCAATCTTTGTCTCTGTTTCAGGTACAGGCACACTCTCGACCACCTGTTTTCCTTTGATTTTTGCTGCAGCTTCAGCTTCTTTATCACTTCGCAAAGTTTGGGGAGCAAACAATCTTCCGCTTCTTGTAAAGCCTCCTACACCACCCACATTATCAATATTTGAACTGGCTGATGTCTCGACTTCCTGCTTTTCCCCTTCATAATACGTGTCTGCCCCATAGTGCCATGGGATTGCCTTCGTAGTTGTAAATGGAACTGGTCCTGGCACCGTGATGGTAACAGGACTGGGTCTTGCTGGCACAACACTTGCTACAAGAGTTGTACTGGAAGGCACCTGAATCTCCGCAGGAGTATAATAGATGGTCATAGTTGACACCTCATCAGTATCTTTCATAACCCTATCAAACTATAGACGGCCATCATTGATCAGATTCTGCAGACCAACTTTCAACTTATCACAACCATTCTCTTGGCCCAAACACTCAGAACAATTTTGATCACATCCCGGGAACACCTGTCCCTTCACCAAATGATCTTTTACAACCATCAAGGAAGTCTTCACCTGACTGATGTCTGTTATTAAATTTAATCTCTTTCCGTCTTCAATAGCACGCACATCTGCCACACCATCATCAGGCATGGGGTTCTGAAGAACATTAGGAGGTAACGAGAAATTGATTGTCTTAGCATCAATCAAGTCTTGCACCTTGTTCTGAAATGCCCAACACTTCTCAGTGGTATGCCCTGAGCACCTGAGTGGAACTCACAGCGGGCGTTAACATCAAAATTAGGTGGGAAGTTTCCAGCAGCAGGAGCTTTCATAGTACGAAGCTCAACCAACTTTAATTTGAGCAACTGGGGTAACAATGTTGAATAGGTCATGGGGAGAGGGTCAATTTTGCGATCCCTCTGCCTAGATCTTTGCTGGAAAGGAGGTTGATGCTGCTGCTGAACCTGTTGTTGGGGTTACTGTTCCTGAACGGCTGGTGTTGGGATCGTCACTGCACCTACTTGATGGTAAGCCTGAGAACGGCCTCTTCCCCGTCCTCTATACACAGCATTTGTATCACCTTCTCTCCTTTTCTGACCACTAGCAAAAGGTTTCTTCGTCCTAGAGGAACCAGCACCACTTATGTCTTGAATCTTTCCAAGCTTTAACAGACTCTCGATCCTTTCACCGGCAATCACGATGTCAGAAAATCCTATTGACGGATAGGCAGCCAATCTATCAAGGTATGCCCCTTGCAGGGTGCCCATGAACATATCTGCCATTTCTCTATCTAGCAAAGGAGGTTGAACCTGTGCAGCCATCTCTCTCCACCTTTGAGCGTATTGCTTGAAACTTTCCTTAGCATTCTGTGACAACCCTTGCAGTTGAGTGCGGTTGGGCGCCATGTCGATATTGTACTGATATTGCTTTAGGAATGCTTCTGCCAGATCCTTCCAACTTCTCACAGCAGCTCTGTTCAATTTCATATACCAAGTCAATGATGCTCCAGCCAAACTGTCCTGAAAATAATGCATCCATAGCTTCTCGTCATCAGTATGGGTCGAGATCTTCCCAAAATAAGCTTGAATATGTGTCTGGGGACACGTATTGCCATGATATTTGTCGAAAGTATGCAGCTTGAATTTGGGAGGGATTCTGACTCCTAGTACCAGCCCCAAACTAGTAACATCAATACCCATAGAATTCTTGCATTCTATGGCTCGGATCTTCTCCGCTAACTCATCATACCTTCGATCACCAGGGTTATGCACATCAGCATCCAGTAGGGTAAATTGGTCTTCCAGAACATCTTCCTGAACCACACCAGTATTTCTGCCCTTTCTAGTTCCCAGATTACCAACAGGAGGAGGATTGCCAACAGGAGGAGGAGTGACCCTTGTCTGTGAATTGTCATTCTGATTGCCTTTAGGCGTGGCCTCTGGACGCTCGACCAGAAGCCTAAATCTTTCTTGAGTTTGTGCCATACCAGTCATGAGAGTCATGAACTGGTCCATGCGTGCCCTCATTTCATCCAAATCATTTTGCACTTGATCCATAATCCTTGCTTGATTTCTTCGAGTTGAGTATCGGTGAATATGATTCTCAGCTATAATGCCTGAATCCAAATAAATGTTAGAGACCCCGCAACAGGTACCTGAAAAAGCAAGCAACAAAATGCAAAATGATAGGCAATGCAATGCAAATGTCATGTCATCATTTCCGAGGTGCTTTACACCCTGATTCCAATCTTAACCACAAAAATTTGAAGATCAGAAATCGTGATATAAAGAGACGTACCGTAGTCATGTGCTTGTGTACAGATATCTGACAAGGACTAATTCTGAATAAATTGCTCATTCCCATTCAACAAAGTATTCAAGTACATTCAAAAGAGGTTCATCAACAACTGAAATACAAGGGAAAGATGGATCCATCAACAAGCCTGTGGTAACCATTAACAACAAATTAGAAAAAAAACGAACATCAGTCTGACAATTCCACGTCCTTCAGCTTATCACTTGTGTATTTGATCTCCTCAAAGAGTATGCGAGTACGCTGGTGATTCGGCTTTTCAATCATCTCTTTGATCAAAACACCCCTTTTCTCCAGAGCCTCTATTAAGGAACCCATATACAGCATCAAAGCTTCGTCATCGCACACTCCTTTGTGCCTCTTTATGCCAGCTTGCGTCTTGAGTATCTCCCTTTCTATCATGACTTCTTCAAGCTCTTTCTTGGTATTCTTTAGCTCTCTTCTAACTTCTTCTAATTGTTCTTGACTTTTACCGAGGCTTTCCCGATACTTTCTCCTCTGCTCATGTGCTTTCTTAAGCTCTTCGTCTTTAATCTTCAACTCTTCCTGTAACTCAGCATTTTCAATTCTGACATCATCCCATGCTCGCTGGAATTTGGCCAATGTGTCTTTGGTCTGAGCTAAGTCCTGTTTAGTTGTCTTGTGAGCCTGAGTGGCAGCATCGGTACCTTTGCTGATCTTCTGGAAGTGTTGTGCTCTTTCATAAAAATCTTTCTCTTTGGCTGCTAAGATTTTTTCTGCGTTCTGAGCTCTTCCTTCTAGATCTTTATTGTCATGCAGGGCTTTTTGGAGACAGCTACTCATACCAACATTCTCTTCTTGAAGCTCTTTTACCATCTTATGCCACTTTTCACACTCTTCAATAGCCACCATGGTTGGCTGTTCTGGCTGTACTGAACATAAAAGAGGTTCACTTGAAAAGGGGAAAAGCAATTCTTTTACTTTCATCTCGATCCATCTGTCATATTCAGGGTAAGACCTACAATCTCCTTTCCCAAAAACAGTTTTTCCAATTTTATGCTTATACTTCCAAGCATTCACTACTTCTGTCACCTTCTCATCTTTAGCTCCTGTAAAGAACGAAGATTCTTCAACATCTTGCTCCGTAGGAGGATTCCTGGAAGCATACCCGAACTGTCGGATGGCCAAAACTGGATTATAATTGATCCCTCCTTTTCTGCCAATCAGAGGTACATTTGGAAAATTTCCGCATCTTGTGATAAGCTCTATTCTCAATAACCGATGATCAAACCAGATAATATTATCAGCAGTTAAACCTATCATTCGCTTGGACCACTTCGCAACATCTATGGTTTCCACAAAGGCACCTGTTTGAGGCAAATGCTTGAAAAGCCAATGGCACAGCAGTGAAGTACAACAACTAATAGGTCCTCCCCTTCTTTTCTCGTTCTTGTAATGCACATAATGATAAAAATCCCCTAACAAAGTAGGGACTAGATTTTTAAGAACGAAAACTCTCGTCACCTGCATATCCACAAAGCCTTGCTGATTGGGAAAAAGAACTAGGCCATATATGCAGAGAGCCAGAATGGAATTATAAATCGTCTAGTTTTTAGCATTAGCAGCCTCTTGAGCTTGACCAGAGAGGAATTTCAGATGAAATCCGTCAACTCCATTTTTGCTACTCACACCACTCTTTATCACTGACTGATCAATTTGCATTGCAGCAGCAATTTCTTTTGTACTAGGAGAGCTACCAGAAAAGAACGGTATTGCCGACACGATCGCAATCCCCAAAATAAATGAGAATTCTTCCAGCGTTGGCATCAAAATGTAATCTGGAAAGAGGAAAAATCTCAGCGAAGGCTCGTAGAATTGCAGCAGAGTGTGCAAAGCATCATGTTCATACTTTGTGATAGTACGAATCATCTTAACCAAATTCCCGTACTTTTTTTGAAACCTATCATGAACACCCGGGCCAGCCATGTCTATAAATTTGAGCAGTGAATGCAAGGTAGGGTCTGGAAACTTGTAAGAAACAATGTTCTTCCTTCTCTCGTCATTCTCTGTTGAACCCATGGATTGGAATCAGAAGTGTATTTTTCACCTGTAAATGACAAACACAACCGTTATGATATGATAATGCAATGCAAAAGGGCATGTGATCAGGTCATCAGGTGTCTGTGCTGGACTGTGTGCATTGTGTCTGTATAGATATGATAACATTTCTGTATACGAGCACCAAACCACTGTAATAGGATACACCATCTGCATATAATAGTACCAACAAGACAAGGTATATAGGAAGCTTGGTTACCTGCAAACCTGCAAACATCCCGCCCCTCTCACATGTGGGTACTAAGATCCTCAGTATCCCGGGCTCTCAGGTCGAGAAACGATGATACGTTCACCATTTCTGGTTTGGCATCATCGTCAATCGAGGAGGCCTCAACTGATTCACAAAACGAAAGATCCTCAACTTCGAGCACTAAGGTCGAGAAGCAATAGTACATTCATCCCTCGGGGTACAGTACTATCGCCAATTGATGAGTGCCTCCACTGATTCCCTTTAAAAAAGGACATCCTATAGAAAGTTCCCAGCATTGGGTCCTCGGATCGAGAATGTGCAATGGGTTTGCCACAGAATGTGGTCTGCCACAGTCACATCTCAGGAGGAGTGCCGCAACTGAGTCCTCGAGAATGGTCACCAGAGTCGACAGCTCTCTAGATCGACATTCTAAAATGCGCAAGATACACACGTCAGAATATGTCCCAAGATAGCCTCGTCTAGCTGTGAATTTCGTGAATACCCAACGCACTCTAGAAGACACATAGGTCCCACTACTCTCCACTCTAATCCTAAGTGTATACTCAAGCCTGTGTAATAGGCTTATCTCTCAGAAATCCCATCCCTCCAAATAGAACACAGCACAGTCCAGCACAACAGTAATAATATGACATGTAATCCTAAAATGCAGTAAATATAGTAATGTACAGTAAAGCAATAAATAACCATACAATAAAACGGTAAATACAGCTCAACAGTAAACACCCAATGAAAGAAAAACAGACAAGCGCTAGGATTGACTCGCTTAGGGATGGACCAGTAAGAGGTCAATCTGTCCCCAGCAGAGTCGCCAGCTGTCGCTCCCGAGATTTCCATCCAAGTACAAACGCGAAAGTGGCACCGAAACAGAGTCGCCAGCAATGTGTATTTATCCCAAGAGAGGGAAAGGAAACACCGCATAAACCTGAAAGAAGGAAAGAGCATGGTCTTGCGACCAAGAGAACTGGGTTTGGGAGTCGGTTACGCGTGAGGAAGGTATTAGCACCCTCACGCGTCCATCGTACCCGATGGGATCCACGCTTGCTTGTCTCGATCAAAGGGTGTAAGGAAAAGATACTAGAAAAAGAACTGGAAAAGGAATGGAAAGAGAAAGAGGTACAAATGTAGGGAAAATAAAAGAAGTGCTCGAATGGGCCCTACCCCACTGCCTACGTATCTCATCGGGAACATGAGAATCAGAGCGACGAAGTTCCCCTCACATAGGGAAAGTTGTTTGTGTTTTTTAGTGGAATACGTCAACGTTCGTGTTCCAGCAGTTAGGTGTTGCAGCTCGCTATAGGGAGACTTAGGCGTTACCTGTTTGCAGTAGAACGGACATGACGCATCCTTAAGGAATAGAATGAAGGAGATGAGGAAAGAATTTGTTTGTTTGTTTTTGTCTTTTAAGAAAGAAGTGTTTTGTTTATTTGGTGTTTTGCAACACATATTGTATTTAAGTCCTTCATATAGGATCGAATGCCTCGCATATCGACCCAAGACGGGACGTACACTAAACATTCCAAGGAAATGAGAGAAGACCCCTCACCTCCTTGTTCCCACATGAAAGGCCTAAATACAATAGGTGTTATGCCTTTATTAAGTGTTTTTTACCTTTATTATAAGATGAGAGATGAGAGACTCAAAAGAGGATCAAAGGTGAAACTAATAAGGGAGACTAAGACTCAATCCTAATGTTATCATACATGGTGATCTTATGGTTAATGAGGTTTAAGAAATCTAATCCTAAAAGAAAGGAGAAGAAGAGCAAAAGAAACAACTTACTTCCAAGATGGAAGTTAAGTTGATCTTAAAGGGGGATGAAGAAGAAGTTATGCAAGGAAAGCATGTAAATGCTCAACAAAATCACACGTTGAATCATTAAAGAAGTAAGAAGGGATGAAAGAAAGGAGTGTGTGCAGACACACGTCCATACTTACTTACCATTTGTACCTACATAAAAAAGTTAGCTCAAAAACACTCAACAAGTAGTGAAAGAAGCAAAGGATATCAAATAGAGGTCAAACAAAGCAAGCATCAAAGGATAAGGATCCTAAGAGTTAAAAACTACTCAAAGTCATAATCTAACAATAAGAGTACTCTCTAATGTTAAGACATCAAACACACACCATCTATGTCCAAGTAAAGTCCTAAACATTAAAGAAGTGAATCATAGAAGAAATAGATGAAGAATGAGTGGAAATGCAAAGTGATCATGCCATAATGCTCTATGCAATATCAAGGTCAAAATCACATTCAAGTCACCAATGCCTTATAAATCATATGAAATATCACACCAATCATGGATAAAAGAATTCAAGTAGAAGGGATAAGAAGAAGTAAATGAAAAGAGAAGTGAAACATGTTCCAATATATGCACAAATTGACACATTAAAGATGCGTAACATGTTAAAATGATAAATGCATACCTAGGGCAGTGGCATAGCATTATTGAGATGTGAATGAGACATGTGAAATGGCACACAAAAATGCAAACATGAATTTCATATAGCATAAGAGGAAGTGAGAGATAGAAACAAGTCAAAGTTCAAATTAAAATGCACAAACTCATACCAAATGCAAATGCAAACCAAAGTGACTTATAATGCAACAAAGGTGACCTATAATATCCTACAAATGACATACAAAATATGCATAAACAAATCCCAATAAGATGGCATAAATGCCTACCTAAAACATGTGAGAATGATGCTAACAAAACTTCATAAAAGGTCTCCTAATCTAGCATGATAAACAAATAGAAAATGGATTTAAAAAATTATGAAAATAGAACACAACTCAATTAAGTCAGAATGTAGTCACATGTAAAAAGCACAGCACAAAATTCAACAAGAATCATGCTCAATTAAGCTCACAACTTCACTTTGAAACATCTCCAAAAAAACTCAAATATGCACATCAAAACACATGAGAAAAGTGAGTTAAAAATGTAAACAAAATATTTTCATATGTTACAGTATGTTATCTAACCAATACAAAAAGAATGAGCAAAAAATGTTGTGGGAAGTGGGAGAAATAAAATGTACAAGTGCAAGTATCAAGGAAGAGTTCACTTGAAAAAGAAAATGAAAAGAAATTATGAAAATATGGTCCAACATTATTAAAGTCTGAATTAAAAATAGTGAAAAATTACCTAAATGTGTTAAGAACACGTGTGAATTAATTTAGAATTTTTTGATGCATTTTAGTATTTTTATTAAAATAAAAGTGGAACTATATATGGAAGAAATTAAAACAAGAAAGGAAATGAAAAGGGGGTACAGCAAAAGCAAGTTTCTAGTTCAGAATTACTATTGGGCTTAACAGGGGGTGCAAAAAACAATTTAATTCGGTCCATAAAGGGGTGCATGCTTGGGTGTAGTGTCGGTACACAATCAATTCCATGTACATTCAATTCAGTCCACACGATTATCATGATGATCATATCAACGGAGCACAACGCACGCACACACTAGCTACTACGCACTCGCTCACACACGAACAAACTGAGGCCACACAATTCATCACGTGAGGAAATGATACTTCGTTAATGCGCTGCTGCCATCTCATTGGCCAGCCACAAAATGAAATGGATGCACCATCCAAAAGCATACACGCGTTTCCTTCTCTCACCAATCATGCATCCATCATTTTGTAATCATTATTTAATCATGAAAACCACAAGAACATGGCCAATAACGCGCTAACACATCATCATCTCCATCATTAAATCATGCAAAGTGCAGAATTTTCATAAAAACCAGAAAATAATGCAGAATTTTTGTTCAACTTCCACACCAAATATCTCCATCAATTCTTAACGAAAATTAGCAAAATAAAATATCAAACTGAAGCCCAAACTTCATAGATCATGAATATGCTATTTATATCTCAAAAAGATCATTCTAACATCAAGAAAAATGGCACAAAAGTGACACATTCAACATAATTTCATAAAAATCACAAAATCACATAAACTCCAAATTAAACAAACAGTGGTGTGCCACCATTTCAGGACTTCCAGATGCAATGTATAAGTACTAATTTCACATTGTAAATCTCTAAAATTATGATGAACTAAAAGAAAAGTTTCAAGATCTCTAACCCTGTGAAATGCAATTTTTTGTTTTAGAAATCCAAGAACTTGCAAGATCTTCAAATCAACACTTTAAGCCAAATAAAGGCTAAAACCAGATCCAATACTTGCTTGGAGTAGAAATTGGGAGTGATGAGTGAAACTTGAGATATTTCGATGGTGGATTCAAGCAAATCCAATGCATACAGTAGAAAGAGGAAGTTATGGAGGTGATGCTGCTCCCAAAATCTTCGAAAATGATGAAGAAACGAGAGAGAAATCTGGATCTGAACTCTTGAGAGTGAGAGAAAAAACTTGAGATTTCTTGAGAGAGATTGTGATGAAAACGTGAGAAATGTGTGAGATTGGAGAGAGAGAGTGGAGAATGATTGATAATGATTTCTGAGAATGTGGAAAAATGAGAGAGAGCCCTTGAAATTGTGTGTAAATTTGTTTATATAGTTAGGGTTAAGTGTGTTTAACCATGGTAAACTGAGTTGGTTAAGTGAGTTGGTGTGAGGTTAACTGAGTAGACTCTAACTAACTGAGTCATGACAGTTAGAGGTGAGTTGGGAAGATTTACTATGGTGTGGGTGAGTTTATGAAGTGTATGGTGAGGTTTAAAGTGGATGGTGGTGATGTAAGGAAATTTTTAGTTTAATGAAATAGAAAGTGGACTGGTGTGTAGTATGTATGTGAATATTTGAATTAACAACAACAACAATGTTATTTTTTCTAATTTTATAGCAGCTTAATATCAATTAAAACAAGGAAGTTTGGTGATGAATATCTCTCACTCTAATGAATGGAAATGTGTGATTTTGGTGGCAAATGAAAGAGTAGATATAGGAGAATAATTTTGATGTTGAAATTGAATTGAATAGAGGCTTGTAGGATGGTGTAAAATGACTCCAAACATCATGGCTCAGAACTGGTGCATGGGCGTGGCAAGTTGGTAGGTTGGCATAGCAACCTGACTTGGAAAATTCAGCATGAACACGTCAACTTGGGACCATCATAACCCCATAATAACTTGCTCAAATGGAAAAATGTCCAACATAAAAGTTGAAGAGGACACTGAGATGAACAACTTTGATGTTCAACATGTTTTCATTTGGAGCTTCCATCATTGAGAAAAGTGGCTGGACATTTGGCACACCAAGTGTTCGACAAAATTATGGCGCATGGGTCTGCACTTGCCTGGTCATGACTTGGTTTTGGACCTAGTTTCATCAAACTTTGATCAACCAGAACTCACTCAATTTTTATCCAATGGAGATGTTCTTTATATGGATTTGAAGCTTAGAACATGAACTTTAATTGGCTCAACTTGGGCCTGAGGTTTGAAGCTTTTATCTTGGAGAAAGAGAACCTCAAAGTAGGGTGCAAAATGGTCCAAACTTACTATTTTTGGCAACCCTAAAGTTTCTATTTTTGGCAGTTTTGTGATTTCTTGATTTTTCATTATTCCTCCATCATTTCTTGATCAAATTTTCTCCATTGAACATATGTAATATGAATTTCATGAATTTGACCTTAGAAAGTTAAGAGTCGACTTTTTTCACTGCACAATTGACTTTTTCCCCAATTTCTTGATTATCAAGCAACTGATCAATTGAAACCCTTCTGAAACCAATTGATGAACAATTTTCTATCCATATACACTTAAGAACATAAGGAATAACATGAGATCAAGTTTTGTCCAAAAAATCAGAGATAAACTGATTTTAAGTCAAACCCTAATTTTGGCACCCTCTGGTTAGGAGGAAATATCACATCCTCCAAATCCAAATTCCTCTGAATATGATGTGCATCTTCTCAAACAATGATGAGATGTGCCATTTAAAGGTGATAAAAACTCAAAGAGCTTGCCCATTTGTGGGCCAGATCCCAATTTTTGACTACCTTGTGTAGGAGATAATGCACTGCCCAATCTTTTTGATGAATTCACCTCTTCCCATGCCTTGTGGATCAAAGTGATATGATACATGGCTTTAAGGACCCTTGAGACTTGTGAGAAACACTTGGCTCTTATTCTTTAGGTTTGCATGATCAACACCTTTGAGAAACAACTTATCACATGCCCTCATGCAAGATGCAATGCCAAATGCTTGATGTTTTGTTTTTTCTATGCTTGAATGCAATGCCATGAAATGAAAGCTCATGCTAAATGATATGAAGAAGTGAGAGGGCAAATTTTGGGGTATTACATCTACGGGAGTGTATTATCTGTCTTGTACAAATCCCAAGATTGAGGCTGAAAAGAATTTGACTCTGTTTATGATTTTATTTCTCATAGCTTAGAAGAAGGTGAGAGGAATTGAATTTACTGGGGCGGATGTTTGTCCCAAGCTAAAAAGAAGGTTATGGAGATTTATGTCTCGTACAAAGCCCGAGGTGGAGGCTAAAAGGGTGTGCCTCAACAAGAGAGTACTTTTATCTGTCCTGTACAAAGCCCAGGATTGTGGCAAAACAAGCTGGAGAAAGCCTAAGAGGAGGCTGACTTCTGCCAGGGAAAATCTTTATACCAAACCTACTAGGAGGCTGGAAAAAGATTGACTCAACAAGATAGTGTTTTTATTTGTCTCGTACAAAGCCCGAGATTGAGGCTAAAAGGGGTTGACTCAACAAGAGAGTCCTGAAAGGTGATTGACTCAACAAGAGAGTCTGAAAAGTGTTTGACTCGACAAGAGAGTCTGAAAAGTTATTGACTCAACAAGAGAGTCTGAAAAGGTTAGCTCCGCTGGGGAGAATCATTGTACAAAGCCCAAGAGGAGGCTGGGTGTGATGAGAAAAGGATCATTATACAAATCCTAAGAGGAGGCGATCTTTTATTGGGGGATTCTTGAGATCCCGAGGCATTTCAAAATGGGGAAATCAACTCTTGCTGAGGATACAGAAGTGTTGATAGATCAGAGACCTTGAGGTTCTGATTTGAGATAGTGTTATACTGATGATAAGTTGACCCTGGTTGGGGATTTTTAGGAGAGAGACTGGGTTTTAGAACCCACAAGTTTCAACTCTATTGGAGATTAATTCGGAATCCGGGGTTTCTCCTATATTTATAAAGTGCTTGAGAATGTCTTTGAGACTTAAGGGGATTTAGACTGTCCAAGTCTATTGGTATTTTATCTTTGTATTACGCCCAAGAGGAGGTTTACTCTATTAAGGGATGAGTATCAACCCTAAAATTGGTCTGAGGGTTTTTTGACTCCTTTTTAGAAAGACAGTTCTAACGAAGGATGACTAAGTTCTGTCCTATACCTTTAAAACGTCTTCAGGGTCCTTGTATGAAGCCCAAGAGAAGGCATGAGAACTTTTAAGAAGCCGACGAGTCCTTGTACAAAGCCCAAGAGGAGGTGGGGATGCTTTTAGGAAGCCTATGAGTCCCAAACCAAGAAAAGTTCAAGAATTTGCATTTACCGAGAATAGATCATTTAATGAAAGTTCTGAAGTTTGAAGAAATTCAAGTGATGCTATTCACTGGGAATAGATCAACTCTCGGTAGTATAATTTCTTTGACAATTTCTAATAGTGATAGCCTGAGAAAAGGTTCACTGAGAATACTGCCTTTCGGTTTGTTCCATATTGTTTAAGCCCGAGAGAAGGCAATACTGTATCAGGAAGTCCTATGGGGATCTAGTTTTGACAGTATTTAAAGAATGACCAACTGGCTTTACCTAGTTCTAGACCTAGTTGCTGGGGAAAACTCTAAATAACTATACTAGTATATATACAGTCGATATATGACAAGTATTTAAATGGGTATGAAAGGAGACTTACAGCGGAGCAACTTCCCACAGTACAGTTATATATATTTGACATGTATTTAAAAGAATAAAAGAAGACTTAAAGTGGATCAACTTCCCACAATACAATTATATATATGAAAGCAAGTAAATGAAAGCTGGTAAAAACTTACAGGTGAGCAAGCCTCCATGCTGTATTATTAGTTGTTCAAAGAAATTAAAGAAAGTTTTGATAACAACTGTATATTTGAACCTAAATCAAAAGGGAAGTTGTTTTTTTGAAAATATTGTTGGGGCTTATACTCAAGGAGAGGTCCAAGGTTTTAAAAGTGATTGCACCATTGTTTTATAGATTGCTTCGGGACTTATACAACGACTGAGGCCCAAAGAGGTTTATTTACAAAAGGGTTTGGGTCTTACGCTCTATTAGAGACCCAAAGTTTATTTTTGTACAAGACATGGGGATTACAACTCAGGGAGAGGCCCAAGTGATTTCTGTTTGAAAAAGGCGACCGCGCGGAGATTTTATTTATCGTGTCGGGACTTATACAATATCTGAGGCCCAAAATTATTTATGTACAAAGGGGTGAGACTTACACTCTATTAGAGGCCCAAAGTGTTTTTTAAGAAAAGACATGGGTCTTATAGCTCAAGGAGAGGCCCATGTGATTTGATTTTGAACTAGCGATCGCACCGAGATTTTTGAAAACATAGTGGGTCTTATACAATGACTGAGGCCCAAAAAATTATGGTTTCAAAGAGGGATTGGGTCTTACATTCTATTAGAGGCCCAAAGAGTTTTTAAATTTAAAATCGGGAAGAAACCCTAATTTTAAATAAAATGTTATTTTTCAAAGGAAATTAAATGAAAAAATGATATTAAATACCAAAGATATTCAAAAACAAGTTGTGCACTTTGAAAAATATTTTGAAAAATCATGTTTAATCATATGAAAGCTTAAAATTCAATTGATTTTGAAGGATCAAAGTGGGAATTCCATTTTAAAATGTTTAAAAACAATTAAAATGAAATTAATTACAAAAATTCAAACTATATTAAATAAATAATATAAATTGGATTTTTTTGTAAAATAAATTATTTAAACATTTTAGTGAATTTTGAGAAAAAGAATCAATTCAAAAACATAAACATTCAGAGAGAAATTAATTTTTGAATCAATTATTTTGAGTATTGAGTGAGAAATCAGAAGAAAACCTCAAGAACCCTAAATTCTGCATGATTTCAGATTTCGTGCTTACCTCTGTTTTTTCGGATTTGCATTTTCTCACTTTTCTTCATGATTTCTCAATGGTTTTGCACGATTCAAACACCAATCTCACTCGTTTTTGGACAAGGATCACAACCATATAGATTAATTGCATTTATTTTGAGTATTGAGTGAGAAATCAGAAGAAAACCTCAAGAACCCTAAATTCTGCATGAACACAATGAAATCTCATACACGATTGATTCATGGCAATTGATTGAGGGTTATCACTCCATACATGATTAGGAACAAATGGAAAAATTATTATGCAGTAAAATATGCATGCATCATGGAGTTTGAAGAGTTCGTGCTTACCTCTTGCAGCTGGTGATCAAGTTCAAGGTTGGAGGTGTTGTGAGTTGGTTCCAATGGTGTGGACAACTTCCCTATGTGCTATGGAGTGTGTCTGAATGCTTGGAGTGGATTGAATTGAGCTGGAACTTCACTTGGAACCTCAACTGCAAATCTGTCAAAAGCTTGTTCAGATGGCTGGTGATTTTGAGAATCTGATGTTCCTGATATGATTTTGTGTTATGGATCACTTCTATATGTTATATGTGAGGTGTGTGAACCATTGGCTTGGTTGGAATTGCTCTCAAACTCAAAACCCGATAGTGACTTCCTTTAGAAGGCAAAATTGGAGTGAAAATGGAGATTTTGAGGAAAGCATCAGTTTGGGTGCTTTGGTGTACTCAAACTGATCATAGTTGATGCCTATTTATAGTGGGGCAAGTTTGTTTTGGCAGCAATAGTGTATGGAAACTGGTACAGGTCTGTGGCCAATTGTGATCAAATGGAATCTCAAGTCTCCTCTAGCTATTGACTTGAGGTTAGAGCACATGCCTAAGGTTCTTTGGTTAGGGATAAGTCTTGACTGAACTATGATAACATTTTCTTGATGAATACCACCTCTATGCATCAGTTAAATGCTTGGAAACAAAATTGACCATTTGAAGCATCTTGGATTTTTAGGATGACATGCCTAAACATAGATCCATGGACTTGGGAGGCTGATGAATCAGTGTTTGTTCCTCCTTGGTCTCCCCCTAGGGTGTGCATATGGATAAACATGTCTTTGATGACTCACAAAAGGCAAATTCGACCAAATGCACAATTCTGACTTAGTGAAAAATCAGATTTTGGAGCTAACTTCTCATGGATGTATCTCTCAGCTCAAAATGACTTAGAGGGACTTCTTGTACTTTTTTAAAAGCTTGAAGATAATCTAGTACTTTTTGGAAAGGGGAGAGAGAGATCTTCAACTTTTATGTTTGAGGAAAATTCATTTGAAGCTTCTCTGATGATGAAAAGTCAAGTTGAAGATGGTTTGAAAAGTTGCCAAAAATGGAAGTTTCACATTATAGGTCATTTTCCAAAAATAGTAACTTTTGCACAAACTCTTGATTCTTGATGAATGGTATGAATCCTAGCCTTTGAGGACCATATGAGGGCATAAAACCTCAAAAATCATGAAGAGGACCTCAAAATTCCATGGTTGACTTTCCTCCTTACAGTTGACTTTTCTTGGTTCACAAGCAACTGATCCACTGAACATCTTCCACGATGAACCACTAGCTAAGACTTCCTCTATGAGTGTTTGGGAGCATATGGAACCCATGAGAGCATGCTTGAATCCACAAAGTTTTCTCAAGAAGCTCTTTGAACCCAAGAACCCTAATTTGGTCCCTCTGGTTAGGAGGGAAAGATTCATTTGAAATCCTTTGCCATTCTTGATCTTATGAAGATATGATGACCTCCACAAAACACCTTGAGGCTTGAGACTCCTTTGATATGAACCAAGTACCTTGATCCCATGCTAAGAACCAATGCTATGCACAAATGCTAATGCAAGAAATGCAAAGAAACATAAGCCAGTTAGCTTCAAAACAAAAGGGCAAATTTTGGGGTGTTACAGCTGCCCCTATTCAATCAACTTGGTCCTGAAGGTATGATAGCAACGGCTGTCATGCGTTCAAAGGATTCACGGAGATTGAATACCAAAAGAAACCTGAAATTTGCAATCCTCAAAGAAGGGACGACTCCACTGGGGACAAGCAATAAATGCTGCACTGTCACAACACGGACGAGTGTTAGCTATGCTGGGGATAAACACGGACGGGTGTCAAGGAATCAAAGATATCAGATATAGATAGGTATCGAAAAGATACACGGATGGGTGTAAAGAGTTTCAATACGAACGAGTATCGAAAAGGTACACGGACGGGTATCGAAAAGATACACGGACGAGTGTAAAGAGTTTTAATATGGACGGGTATCGAAAAGATACACGAACGGGTGTAAAAGGGTTCAATACGGACGGGCATCAAAAAGGTACACGGACGGGTGTAAAAGGGTTTAATACGGACGGGTATCGAGAAGATACACGGACGGGTGTAAAAAGGTTCAATACGGACGGGGTATCGAAAAGATGCACGGACGGGTGTAAAGGGGTTCAATACGGACGGGTATCGAACTGATACACGGACAAGTGTAAAGAGGTTCAATACGGACGGGTATCGAAAATATACACGGACGGGTGTAAAAGGGTTCAGTACGGACGGGTATCAAAAATATACACGGACAGGTGTAAAGAGGTTCAATATGGACGGGTATCGAAAAGATACACGGACGGGTGTAAAGAGGTTCAATACGGACGGGTATCGAAAAGATACACGTACGGGTGTAGAAGGGTTCAATACGGACGGGTTTCGAAAAGATACACGGACGGGTGTAAAAGGGTTCAATACGGACGGGTATCGAGAAGATACACGGACGGGTGTAAAGAGGTTCAATACGGACGGGTATCGAAAAGATACACGGACGGGTGTAAAGGGGTTCAATACGGACGGGTATCGAAATGATACATGGACGGGTGTAAAGAGGTTCAATATGGACGGGTATCGAAAAGATACACGGACGGGTGTAAAAGGGTTCAATACGGACGGGTATCGAAAAGAAACACGGACGGGTGTAAAGAGGTTCAATACAGACGGGTATCGAAAAGATACATGGACGGGTGTAAAGAGGTTCAATACGGATGGGTATCGAAAAGATACACGGACGGGTAAAATATTGCTTTGAATGACTAAACCCAACACTTGTGGAGTAAAGTCAAATGATATTTTCCTGAAATCCTGTTTTCCTGACGAAGGAAAACTCAAACCTGGCTTATGCTTCGGATGCATATGTTTGAATTTTGCCGTAATGCTCCACACAAAGTGGAAATGCTACGCATTTAGGAGGATGCCATGTAAAAAATGCTTATACAATGCAAAAAGACCGTCCCAGGGAAATAAACGCTGAGAACAGAAGCAGCTCCACTGAGGACGACAAACTACATTGTGATCAAACCAAAGAAATCATGTTGAGGAAAACATC
Source organism: Lathyrus tuberosus (assembly GCA_022829125.1). Taxonomy (NCBI): domain Eukaryota; kingdom Viridiplantae; phylum Streptophyta; class Magnoliopsida; order Fabales; family Fabaceae; genus Lathyrus; species Lathyrus tuberosus. The sequence goes on along the minus strand of JALAZF010000344.1, from coordinate 2,427,934 downwards.
ACCCTTCTGGGGAAGATCACAATCACCAATTCTGCTGGAGATGGATGAATCTCCGAGAGAACACCCACTCTATCGGGGAGGAACTAAAAACTGAAGATGGAAACTCCTCCGCCGGGGATGACCAAATGTTTCAGAACCTGGATTCAAAACCTGCTGAGGATACCAACCGCCAACAAACTCTGCTTGGGGATAAACTGAAAGAAACTTCGGGGAAAATAGATTGCCCTATGCTTAGTGGGGAAACACTGTCTTTAATCAACGAGGACACTCTATCAGACTCTTGCAGGAGAGGCTGTAAAAATAACAACTTCTGGCTGGGGGTAAACCTCTTATATCCGGCTGAGGGGGACGATCCTCAACAACCCTGCTTGGGAAATTACCTCTTTATACTCTGTTGAGGAAGACGATCCTCGATACTCTGACTGGGGAGAGTAGCAAACTGCTGAGGATGATCAGACTTCAAAGTTGGGGAGCAAATCTACTGGAGAAGTACACCTGTCATTCTGCAAAACCAACAGAAAGGTCTACGTGCAAAAATGATTACTTTGATTATCATCATAGTGACTATCGTCTAAGCAATTGCCACTGTTTTCCAACTTGTTTCACAAAGCTCAACATTTTAGCATGTAATGTTTATCAAAAATATCGGACATTTTCACAAACAAAACAGGTAAAAAAAAAACAAAAGCTCTTTGACTGAAATGCAAACTTTATTGAATGATCAGCCTGCAAATAGGCATTTACATTTGGAAACAATTCCTGAAAAGATGTAATTGTGCAAAAAGTAAAAGAAAATACACATGTCGGCAATGTGGGGAACAGATATCCACCATGACTCGACTCAGCTATAACCCATATGACTTGTTTATCCGCAGATGCTTTGGCCTTTGAAAATGACTGACTTGACTGATTCCTTTCCTTTGAATTTTCCAAGTGTGAATAGTGATCACAAATCGAACGCGGATCGTAGTCTTTGCTTTTAAATCCCTAACTTTTTCCTGGATCACCCTTTTCGGGGTTTCAATCCACCGGGATACCCATTTTTGCCAAAGTTGCCTTTTCAGGTTTTCAACCTTGCGGGTTTATTTCTTATTCCTTTTTATCCCAAAATTTTGCCCGAACCTTTTCTTTTTATGGTTCGCCAGGATGCCCCATTTTTGCCTGAACCTTCTTTTTTATGTCCAGCGGGTCTTTTTTATGCAAAGTATTTTTTGACTACATCCGCGTTCACAGGGGACGTAAAATCTTTTCCAACCATAGTTGAGATTAATAAGGCTCCACCAGAGAAAACCTGTCTTACTACATATGGCCCTTCGTAATTCGGAGTCTACTTGCCCCTGGGATCTGTTTGAGGAGGAGTGATCCTTTTCAGGACTAATTCACCAGTTTGGAAACACCGAGGACGCACTTTCTGATCAAATGCCTTTTTCATCTTGCTTTGATATAACCGGCCATGCGCAATGGATTTTGATCTCTTCTCTTCAATGAGGTTCAGTTCATTCAGCCGGGAACGCACCCACTCAGCTTCATCAAGCTTCACGTCTGTTAGAATTCTCAAAGAAGGAATCTCAACTTCTAATGGCAGAACTGCTTCCATACCATACACCAGTGAGAAAGGGGTTGCCCCAGTTGATGTGCGTACCGAAGTACGATATCCGTGCAAAGCGTAAGGCAACATCTCATGCCAGTCCTTGTATGTCACTACCATCTTCTGCACAATCTTCTTTATGTTCTTATTAGCCGCTTCAACAGCCCCATTCATCTTCGGGCGATAGGGAGAAGAATTGTGATGTTCAATCTTAAAGCTCTTGCATAGCTCCTTCATCATCTTATTGTTCAAATTTGAACCATTGTCAGTAATGATCCTCTCCGGGACTCCATACCTGCAGATGATGTCCTTCTTAATAAACCGAGCTACCACTTGTCTGGTGACGTTGGCATACAATGCTACTTCCACCCACTTCGTGAAATAATCAACAGCCACCAGGATAAAACGATGTCCATTCGAAGCAGTCGGCTCGATCTTCCCAATCATATCAATGCCCCACATGGCAAAAGGCCAAGGTGACGACAAAACATTCAGAGGAGTAGGCGGTACGTGCACCTTATCAGCATAGATCTGGCATTTATGACATTTCCGTGCATATTTAAAACAATCAGACTCCATAGTCATCCAATAATACCCTGCTCTTAACAATTTTCTTGCCATAGCATGCCCATTAGCATGAGTACCAAAGGAACCTTCGTGAACTTCTTCCATTAACAGGCCTCCCTCGTGTTCATCAACACAATGTAGCAAGACCATGTCAAAGTTTCTCTTGTATAACACATCGTCTTTGTTCAAAAAGAAGTTTCCTGATAACCTCCTCAATGTCTTCTTATCCTTGGAAGATGCCCCAGCTGGGTATTCTTGACTCTTCAAAAAGGCTTTGATATCATGATACCAAGGCTTGCCATCAGATACACCTTCAACCGCAAATACAAAAGCAGGTTTGTCCAAGCACATGATTCTGATTGAAGGAGTTTCATTCCAACTATTCACTTGATACATCGATGACAACGTTGCCAATGCATCAGCCATCTGATTCTCTATCTGAGGAATGTGATGGAAGTCCACTCTGTCAAAGAAAGGTAACAACCTTCTGGCATAGTTGTTATACGGAACAAGATTCGCTTGACGAGTCTCCCATTCACCTGAATCTGATTAACCACTAACGCAGAATCACCAAAAACATCGAGGTTCTTGATTCTCAAATCAATCGCTTCTTCTAACCCCATGATACATGCTTCATATTCTGCCTCGTTGTTGGTGCATACGAACGCCAATCGGGAAGTGAAGGGTATATGAGAACCCTTTGGAGTCCTAATGATTGCCCCGATTTCGTTACTATATGAATTAACAGGCCCATCAAAAACCATCTTCCACTAAGATCCAATCTCAGGTCCTTCATCAGGTAAAGGTTCTTCACAATCCTTCATCTTCAGATACATGATATACTCATCCGGAAATTCAAACTTCATCGGTTGATAATCCTCAATTGGCTGTTCGGCAAGATATTCTGACAAAACACTTCCCTTAATGGCCTTTTGGGAAACATACTGGATATCGTATTCCGTCAGAACCATCTGCCAACGGGCTATTCTACCAGAAATTGCTTGCTTCTCAAACACATACTTGATCGGATCCATCTTTGAAATCAAGAGGGTTGTGTGGTTTAACATATACTGCCTCAAACGCTTAGCGTCCCAAGCGAGTGCACAACATGTTTTCTCCAGCATCGAGTACCTTGACTCACAGTCAGTAAAATTTTTCTCAGGTAGTAGATGGCGTGCTCCTTTCTACCTGACTCGTCTTGTTGACCGAGCACACAACCCATTTAATTCTCAAGAACCGTGAGATACATAATCAAAGGTCGTCCTGGCACTGGTGGTATAAGGACCGGAGGTTCCTGCAAGTATTCTTTAATCTTTTCAAACGCCTTTTGACAATTTTCATTCCACCTGACCGCTTGATCTTTTCTTAGCAACTTGAAGATTGGTTCACACGTGGCTGTGAGATGCGAGATGAACCTAGCAATGTAGTTTAATCTCCCCAAGAAACCACGAACCTCTTTTTCTGTTCTTGGCACATGCATTTCTTGTATGGCTTTTACCTTCGCAGGATCAACCTTGATACCTTTTTCACTAACAATGACCCCAGCAATTTTCGTGATCTCACCCCGAAGGTGCATTTGTTTGGATTCAACCTCAGTATAAATTTTCTCAATCTTTCAAATAGCTTCTGAAGATTCACCAGATGTTCTTCCTCCGTCTGTGACTTCGCAATCAATGCATCAACATAGACCTCAATTTCTTTGTGAATCATATCATGAAAGAGAGTCACCATCGCCCGCTGATAGGTTGTCCCTGCATTTTTCAATCCAAAGGGCATCACTTTGTAGGAAAAAGTTCCCCATGGTGTTATGAATGTTGTTTTCTCCATGTCTTATGGGGCCATCTTGATTTGGTTATACCCAGAGAAGCCATCCATGAAGGAAAACACCGAATACTGAGCAATATTGTCAACTAACACGTCAATGTGAGGGAGCGAGAAGTCATACTTTGGGCTTGCTCTGTTCAAATCCATGTACTCAACACACATCCTGACCTTCCCATCCTTCTTAGGTACAGGCACGATGTTAGCAACCCATGGAGGATAATTTGTTACGGCAAGAAAACCAGCATCTAGCTGTTTCTGAACCTCTTCCTTGATTTTAACAGACATCTCCGGTTTAGTTCTTCTCAACTTTTGTTTGACCGGAGCACAACCTTCTTTAAGTGCTAGCTGGTGTACAACGATATCAGTATCGAGCCCAGGCATGTCTTGGTAAGACCAGGCGAAGATGTCCACATACTCACGGAGCATTTCAATCAATCTTCCCTTGACATTGTCTTCCAATGCAGCCCCTATCCTTACTTCCTTTATGGCGTCCTCGGTTCCCAGATTCACAATCTCAATTTCCTCCTAATGAGGTAGGATGACCTTCTCCTCTTGCTTTAACAAACTGGCCAACTCTTCGGGAAGTTCACAATCTTCGTCAGTCTCTTTTTCAGCCTGATAGATTGGATTGTCAAAGTCATACCGAGCTATAGCTGAGTCATGATCGGTGTCATCTGAACAAAGAGACCTGCAAGATTGATGAGGTATGTTTTATTATGTATGCAACAAAAGAAACACATTGCCATTTTGATGTAGGATTTTAATGCATAAAAATAAAACAGAAAGACAGAGATCAAAATATTTGAGTGTGAAAAGTCCTTTATTGATGATAAAGCAAAACATGCAACAGTTAAAAGCCCTACAAATAAAATCACTACTAAAATTATGGTACATGTACAGAGTTCAGATGTCCTATAACATGCCATTCGACATCTGGTCTGACATGAACATAAATGGCAAGGTATATAGCAGTAGTCATGGTACTGAAAAAATAAAAGCAAGACACACAGAATTGTTAAACCAGTTTGGTTTAACACACCTACTCTGGGGGCTACCAAGCCAGGGATGAAGTCCACTATTAGTAGTATCAATTCAAAGCTAAACTCTCCGTTTACAGCTTATCACTCAATCACTAACCAATGACCCTTCTACCTAGATCCTCTCTAGCTATGAGAAACTCTTCTCACTCCCAATCATCGCAATGATGTCTATCAGTCGAAAATTCGCCACTGCATCAACGACTCTTTACCTATACAACAATTCGACAAGGAAGACACCCTTCCAAGACACAACTTAGAGTTACTTAAAAGCTTCCTCCAAGAACAATACTCCTCTTACTTAACAGCTTCGAGGATCACACTTACAAACTGTCCAACTCACAGGTCGAGTGGTACAGGAACCAACCCTAATACTATAACTTTTACATCTTTGGTTGTGTTACAAAACTAGGTTACAATGTATCTATATATAACCTATTCCTAACTGGATTTTGGACCTTTAAAAACACAGCAAATGAGCTGCAACAAATCAGCAGGGACTTCTGCTACATAATAGGACTTCAATCTTTAACTTCCTAAAATATCTCCATATTTAGAAAGTGTATATTTTTCAATATTCTTCTCAATTTCAGACTTGAATCTTCAGACCTTTTAATTCAGCGCCACATAGAATTTGCATATAATTTCCTGAATCTTTTGCATCTGTTAAGACATAACAGAATTCTAAATTCTCTTCAGTTCTGGCACGATGTCGAATGAACCTGCATGGGACATCTTGATACGACATGTTGTCCCAGATGTTGAAACTACTTCAGCTCAACATGTTCCATTTCACACTGGGACTTCTTGCTCAACCTGTTCTTCTTTAGCAAGATAAACTATCCTATCTAACAAATTGCTGCTATTATTTGTTTTACAAAATTAATGCCAACCCTTAAAATTAAAGAACTAACATTCTCCCCCTTTGGCAAATTTTGGCTAAAACAAATACATAAACACAAATACATAAACATTACAACTCAGATTACAGCAGCAATCACAACTCCATATTACTGTCAGTAGTCATCAGCAACTACTGAACCTAACAGTAGCCATCAGTAGCTACTGAGTACAGCAATCATGGAGAAACATCTTCTTGGGAATACTTGAAGGATGTTAGGACATCATGTTTGACAACTCTTTTCAGCATATTCTATGAGCTCCATAACATCACCTTCGAGCACCACAGCACAATAACTTCAGGCAGAACATTAGGACCTTAGAAGTAGAAAGTCCTGAAGTCATTTGATGCACATGAGGAAGAAGATATCTGGTGTACATGAGGAAGAAGATATCTGACACTCCCCCTTAATACAACACATTTCTTTTTCCTTCCAGCTCAGACCCGGATTCATTGTAGAAGACTCCTCCAGAAAAGAAACGTCTGTCTTGACACAAAGGACCAATGGTGGCATAGGAGATTTCTGCACACCTTAATTGATCAGACGCCCCCAGTCGACCTATGGCATAAGATGAAACTTAAGAAGTATCAATCTATCAGCCCAGGTAACTCAGAACACAAGTCACAACTGTGTTCATAACTCAGGACACAAGTCACAAAGAACTCAACACCAACTCAAGGAAAGGACACCCTCTTCGACATCTCGCACATAATTGGAACTCCAGACTGCAGACAAGGCATCTGCACAACCCATTTCACACACCCTTTCTCCCCCTTTTTAGCCAAAAATTGGCAAAGAAGACCCTCACAGAACCAGACCCAGGTGATGCTTACCCAAATACAAACAAACGCCATAAGACTTGTGAAACAAGAACACTCACTTGGCTGAAGGAGAAGAGTACAACCCCTATAAATAGCTGATCAGTTACTTTGGAATTAACGAGCTTTGAATATGTCAAGGTTCTTGGTCAAAGAAACGCTATTTTAGGTACCAAAAACTCCATTCAATATTCAATGCCTACCTTCTAAAACAGCCTTGACTACTTTAATGTTTCTCAACTGAATCTTACCATAAATTAGGCCAATAACGCTCCATGCATAGGCAGAGACACGTGTTTCGCCTTATCCTTGGACTACCGACCAAGATAATTCCTTGTTTGGCTCAAGAGAAACATGTCCTATACCATGTTCTGACATCTTACCAAAACAGTTTGTCTGCTTGCTCATAAAATTATCAACCCAAGACTCCAAAGAAACTTATACATTCCAAGCACTTTTTCTTGTCCGTTGGATACTGAGATGACTTCTATCGATTAGCCCAACTCACAATCTCTTCCAAATTCCTTCAGACCAGTAGAAAAATGAACTCTCCCACATACAACAATTCTGCTTTTCAGACCTCTCCTGCATAATCACTAACTTCACACAGCTATGATATGTCCCATCATGATGTTTGACATCACACTGCACAAACTTGACCAGCACACATGCTACACAGAAATCAGCACACTTGCAGCAATAGGCTATAGACAACAACCTTAACATTCAATGCTCTTTATGATATCACACCAATATTGCCACATTCTGGTATATGTTGAGCAAGACCTCACCATGGTGATACATGGTCTACCAAATCCAATAAACAAAAGCTCATTTGATTTGAAATTTCTCACATATTCCATAACAAATGTCTTTAGATAACTTGCAACACAAGATAAGGACTGCCACCACCTTTTACTTGTATTAGAAGAAACCTCCTTATCTTCAGCCATTCTGATCTTACATTCGTAGCACCCTAATTGAGTCTTCAACATGAAAGTAGTCATGTATTGCCAGAACTACTTACCATCAAGATCAGAATCTGTCCATTCTAATCCACATTATGTCAGAACTGCCACTTCGGACGATAATGTTGCTTCTTCCAACTCCACAAGCATGGTACACAACAAACAACGATGTTGCAACAGTATGTAGGACATCAGCATAAGACAAAGGAACACACCACTTGATCACAACCAGTACCAGTAGCTAAACCGAAAGCAAACAAAAGGGAATCACATCAGACAACTAGACAAGACCTAGGCTCATCCTTTTAGTTACACTAGGACAACCTTTACTAAGGCACAAACACGAAGTTCTGGTAACCAATGTGATAAGAAAAAAAAAGTTCCCAAGAAGACAAATTCCCACACCAAAGACTACTTTGACTGGTCGGGCGATACAAACAAGATCTCTTTATGCAGTATAAAAAGCAAGCTTCCTAGCTTATAACACCGCATCACAGATAGAGCCATGAGTCAGTCTAGCAAGGATGCAGAGAAGAGACACAAGCAGGAAGTGTTGAAACCAGATCCACAGAAGTTGAAGGACAAACCACTGTCCGCAGCTGGGGCAGCTTCAGGAGCAACAAGAACAAGAAAGACATCAGACACAAGGATCAAAACCATCAAGAAAAACCAAGTGTAACTTCAAGCTTCTGATGATGAATGGGATGAAGATTGGAAAACTTTTCTTGATTCGGGGGGTTGGGATAACCTTTAGACCCTTTGTTTGGTGTTTTTATTAATCTTGTATGCTTTCAAAAATGCAATAAATTTATGTTTTAATTCTGTCCCATTAAACTAAACAAATGCAATAAGGATCACAACTGCACAAGACACATTACAGCTCACTTAATCCTCATGTATGCAAATTCCCAATTTGATTCAAAATAAGTGTTAACACCAAAAGCAACAAAATTATCAATCTCCCCCTTAACATCACACGTTCAGCTGCATAAAATTGTAACACTCTCCCCCTATCAAGAATAACATGTGCTTCTTCGTACCTTGAAGAATGGAAAACATAAGACGCATCTTCATGTTTTCAAGAGCTCACTCTTTGTTCAACTCACAAGTTGAACACAAACATCACTTGTACCAATACTCACATGATCCCAATCTGATCAACTTTTCTCTATCTAAGACCACCAGTACTTCTTTGCAAGAAGAATACCTTAAATGAATGGAGAACATGAGACTCATCTTCATGTCTTCAAGAGCGCACTCTCTATTCAACACACCTGCTGAACACATTCACCTACTGCTTGACCCTTACAACCGTACATAAATCAGGTAGAGGCTTGTGATCTCAGGAGAAAAACCCCATAACATTTTGAACAGAATGTTCTGTCGATAGATGTTAAGACATCATGACCACATTTCAAAACAGAATCTCCAAACTTCCCCCTTTAAGCCTCGGGACCAGAAACAACGATCATAACCCATCACATCACAGAAGTATGAGAGTAGTATTCTCTCATCCAACTCTCCAATCTGTAATCAATCACCTTTAACAGCAGCACAGGCTATGATTGAATTACACACAGTCAGTACTAGTCTAGCTTCACACTATCATTCAGATGATACTTCCAGAGAAAAATCATGCCTCTTTGATCTTTGACCTTCATGTCCAAGAAGTCTGCTAGCGAGAATACTTCTTGAAATCTCAGGTTCTCCACTCCTACAGCAAGGACCAGAAATAAACTGACCTCAGGAGTAAATAACATGTTGATCACACCTTGACCAACTCACACATCTAAGATAAGTTCTAGGGCCAGAAACTTCTTAGACATACCACCCAGATGCCTCCTATTCCAGATCAAGAGTAGGTTCCAAACTCATGTGATCAAACCACATTAGTTTAGCACCCAGAGCATCTGCTATGCCATTCCTTCAGACAACAGAATTCAGCACAATTCTAACGTGATGTTCTAACACAAGATAGGACATCATTCCAACGAACACATCAAGAGATCAAAGACTAGAGATTAGCCCTTTTAGGAATAGAGGCAAAAGTAAATTACTTCTCTTCCTTACAACTTCACTTATCAATGTCTTTATGAGTGGACTTGAACAATAGTCTTCAAGTATCGTTGACAAAGTAAATTGAAGTAGTCTTGCATATATCCCATCGCCGTAGTAAATACATTTAGAGAAGAACAACCTTCTCAATTGCAACCTCAGGAGTTTTCAGATAGATATGCAGCGGATCAAAACACAAACTCCTCAAAACCTTCAGGTGTCACATATCAGCCCTATCATCATAATGCAGGTGACACCACAATACCACAGGTTTGAAAATAAATCAAACCTAACATAAGCACCACACAACAGCTTTTCAACTAAACCTCCAAGCCTTCAGCACATGCCAATGCCTGTCACAAACAGTCCATCCTCCACTTCTAGGGACCATTCTAACAGCTATATGAACTTCTCCAAGTTCAAACAACTTTTCAGTAGAAAGCTTCTACCTTGACCATGAACCAGAAAGTATCTTCCCTCGGATCTCATCCAGATACAGAACAGAATGACCTGCTCTGATACCAATTGAAATTTTGGTACATGTACAGAGTTCAGATGTCCTATAACATGCCATTCGACATCTGGTCTGACATGAACATAAATGGCAAGGTATATAGCAGTAGTCATGATACTGAAAAAATAAAAGCAAGACACACAGAATTGTTAACCCAGTTCGGTTTAACACACCTACTCTGGGGGCTACCAAGCCAGGGATGAAGTCCACTATTAGTAGTATCAATTCAAAGCTAAACTCTCCGTTTATAGCTTATCACTCAATCACTACCCAATGACCCTTCTACCTAGATCCTCTCTAGCTGTGAGAAACTCTTCTCACTCCCAATCATCGCAATAATGTCTAGCAGTCGACAATCCGCCACTGCATCAACGGTTCTTTACCTATACAACAATTCGACAAGGAAGACACCCTTCCAAGACACAACTTAGAGTTACTTAAAAGCTTCCTCCAAGAACAATACTCCTCTTACTTAACAGCTTCGAGGATCACACTTACAAACTGTCCAACTCACAGGTCGAGTGGTACAGGAACCAACCCTAATACTAGAACTTTTACATCTTTGGTTACGTTACAAAACTAGGTTACAATGTATCTATATATAACCTATTCCCAACTGGATTTTAGGCCTTTAAAAACACAGCAAATGAGCTGCTACAAATCAGCAGGGACTTCTGCTACATAATAGGACTTCAATCTTTAACTTTCTAAAATATCTCCATATTTAGAAAGTGTATATTTTCCAATATTCTTCTCAATTTCAGACTTGAATCTTCAGACCTTTTAATTCAGCGCCACATAGAATTTGCATATAATTTCCTGAATCTTCTGCATCTGTTAAGACATAACAGAATTCTAAATTCTCTTCAGTTCTGGCGCGATGTCGAATGAACCTGCATGGGACATCTTGATACGACATGTTGTTCTAGATGTTGAAACTACTTCAGCTCAACATGTTCCATTTCACACTAGGACTTCTTGCTCAACTTATTCTTCTTTAGCAGGATAAACTATCCTATCTAACAAATTGCTGCTATTATTTGTTTTACAAAATTAATGCCAACCCTTAAAATTAAAGAACTAACAACTAAGTCTTGGGCAGAACGCAGGATTGACATAGCAGGAAAACAGAACAATTACTCGAAGCTAGTCACTTGAATGACTTTTTCAGAAGACCAGTTGCACAGACTTTCTCCTGGGATGCAAGGGAGGATCCAGCTATCCATATCACAATCACTGTCCCCTTCTTCCTCAATGGCATTAACTCTGTTGAAGAAAACACCGGCACTAGTGAAACGGACCGGGCCATAGAATTTGGGAGGATCCCTGGATCTCCTGGGTGGCTTGTATCCTAATCCATAGGTATTCCCTTTCGGCTGAACTTTAATCACTTGGCCCCACTTCTGTGAGCTACCAGCTTCGACTATAGCCTTGGCGTCTTTAAACGAAGACATAGAAACCTCAGGTTGATCTGCCACTGCAGGCTGCTCTGTGGTCTCGGACTGATCCTCAAACTGAATAACCTCTTCAGACACCTTCACTTTTTCAAACCCCTGACACAGCGTCTCATGGATTTCACCATCCACTTCCACGTATTTAAAGGTTGCCAGCTGACTAATCATTATGTCCTCCTCTCCGCACACTGTCACCACGTGACCATCTACCATGTATTTCAGCTTTTGATGCAAAGTGGAGGTTACAGCGCCTGCACCATGGATCCAAGGACGACCCAACAGATAGCTGTATGCTGGCTGAATATCCATTATATAAAATGTTGCATCAAAGATTTCTGGCCCAACCTTGATCGGAAGCACAATTTCACCAAAGACAGATCCCTTCGAGCCATCAAAAGCTCGCACCACCAAGTCGCTTGGTGTACAAATAAGTCCCCTGGTATCTAACTTCATTAATGCTTTCTTTGTCAATACATTCAATGATGATCCAGTATCAACCAACACATGTGACATCAGTGAACCACGACACTCAATCGAAATATGCAGGGCATTGTTATGATTCCTCCCAGCCGGAGTCAAATCAAGATCTGTAAAACCCAAGCCATTACCCGCATTCACGTGCGCTACAACACCTTCCAACTGGTTAACAGAAATCTCCTGGGGCACATATGCCGCATTCAAAACTTTCAGAAGAGCATTCCTATGAGCTTCAGTACACAACAGCAACGACAGAATAGAAATCTTGGACGGGGTCTGATGTAACTGGTCCACAATTTTGTAATCACTTTTCGGGATGAGTCTCATAAACTCCTCGACATTTTCAGAAAAAGCATCACCAGTCGGCTTTACCGTAGAATCCATAATCACTGGAGGCTGCACAGGACCATCCATTACCTGTTTTCCCTTATCTTGCCTAGAAGTACTAGGTTGATCATTAACAGGAGTAAGGACTCTACCACTTCTCGTTATAGCATCGGTCTCAACCTTAACCTCAGGACTAGTACTCACTGGTGGAGTAGTCATTAACTCCTGCTTTTGTCCATTGACAAACACCTCTGCGCCGTAATTCCATGGAATAGCCTTAGTGCTTTCATACGGAATGGGTCCAGCCCTTGTAATGACGACTGGAGGTGGCCTTGCCGGACCTGAGATAGTAATTGTTTTGAACTGAATAGTGATAGTAGCAACCTTTTCACTGACGACTTCTTCTTGCTGATTACCTCTATCAAACTGTAAGCAACCCTCATCAATCAGATTCTGGATACCCATCTTCAATGAATCACAACCATTATCCTTCGTCAAACAATCTGAACAGTTCTCATCACAACCCGAGTAGACGCCACCCTTCAATAACCTATTTTTAACCACAGCCAGCGGAGTCTTCAGCTCCTCAACATCCATGATCAAATTCAAAGCTTCACATTCCTCAATTATCGCATTCACCCTTGGCCCATTGTGATCAGGCATCGGGTTTTGAATAACATTGGGCCCATCATTCGAGAAATTGATAGCCTTGGAGTCTACAAGGTCTTGCACCTTGTGATGAAACGCCCTACATTTCTCCACAGTATGCCCCGGAGCACCAGAGTGAAAATCGCAGTGTGCGTTAGCATCGTAGCCTCGTGGGAGTTCCCCTGTTGGTGGAGCCAGGGTACGGAGCCCAACTAGACACAACTGCAGCAAATGTTGCAACAACTGTGCATACAACATCGGTGGTTGCTCAAAATGCCTCTCTGCATTTCTTTGTCTATTCTGATACTGGCCCTGCTGCCTGTTCTGATTAGCATTATTCCTTTGTTGCTGTGGTGGAGGTAACGTTTGTTGGTATAATTACCGATGCTACTTGTTGATTATTGCTCTGGCGCTGTTTCCCTTTTCCCTTGTAAGATGATACAGCATTGGCCTCTCCTTTCTTCTTATAACCATCAAATGGCTTCTTTCCATGCCTAGAGGACGATCCGTCACCACTAGAAAGTTTTCCAGCCTTAATTCCAACCTCTACCTTCTGTCCGATCGCAATCACATCTGCAAACTTGCCAAGTGAACAAGGCAATAACTTTTCATAATAGTACTTAGGCAATGTGTTCATAAACATATCCAACATTTCCTTCTCCAGCATTGGTGGCTGTACCCTAGCCGCCAATTCACGCCACCTTTGCGCGTATTCTTTGAAACTTTCATCATTTTTCTGTGACATGCTCAACATCTGAGTTCTGTTAGGAGCCATGTCCATGTTGTATTGGTAATGCTTGATAGAAGCTGCAGCTAACTCTCTCCAAGTACGAACATCTCTACTTTCCAGCGCCATATACCATTCCAAAGACGCGCCGGACAGACTGTCTTGGAAAAAGTGCATCATTAGCTTTTCGTCCTTGGCATGAGCAGCCATATTCCTGGTATACGCCTTTACATGAGTTCTCAGGCAGGTAGAACCATTTTACTTCTCCAGTGTAGGAATCTGAATCTTGTGCGGAATGACAATATCAGGGACCAACCCTAGGTCGTCCAAATCTATTCCCAGATCATCCTGCTTTACAACCCCTTTTAGTTGCGCCTCGATTAAACGGATCCTCTCATCACTGACCACAGGAGGGCCAACATCCAAGCTTCTGACTGAAAAAACATCATCCTGTTGATCATCAAAACGATGGCCATGGATAGCTCGAATAGTGCTTCCTTCTCCAACCACTGAAGGAATCCCACCCTGTCCACCAGCACCAGGGATAGGAATATTGGTACCAGCACCACCTCCGCCCAGAGGAATAACACGATTAAGAAGACCACCGTGTAAGATACCATTTTCATCAACCTGCGCCACCAAAGGCTGAACTAGAGTTCTGAATTCATTCTGGCTCTGCACCACACCTTGCATCATCTCCGTGAATTGATCGATGCAAGCTTGCATAGCTGCCATGTCTGCCTGAACATTGTCCATCACTCTACTTTGATTAAGCCTGGTAGAATACCGATGAGCTGGTTGATCAATCCTGACTGTCAAAAAGAGCGAGCATAAGAAATCCAGAGAATCCGAGATAACCTGCTATGCAAAATGAGATGATTATGCAAATGAAAACATGTATGAATATTATCAAAGCGATCTATCCCTTGATTCCTGTTTATAAACAGAAGATAACTGAATTCCTGATCATATAAAGAGAATAAGCATCTGTTACAACACAAGTCTGAATAAGCATAAACAAAGACCCCGACCAACAAGCCTGGCGGTGATCCCGGAAATATAATGAAAATAGTAGCAAGGAAATTAAGGCATATCATCAAGACTCAGCCGTGCTAGAATTCCCCATTTGTCATTCTTTTTGCACCAATTATGCACTTCCTTGAGAAGCTTCTTGGTATTAGGATGCTCTGGTCTCTGAATCAACTCCTGAATCAAAAGATCCCTCCTGTGCAAGATCCCTATTAAATAACGTCTATGCAATTCCCAATCATCTTCTCCAGAAGCTCCACCTGAACTTGGACCTTCGCTTCTGGCTCTTTTCACTTCGGCTTGGATCTTCAGCTGTTCGATATCTGCCATGGTTTCCTTGAGCTTTTCCTCAATTGCTCTCCTCTCAAAGACCCCTGATAAAATCTCCTTATCCTTTTCCCGAAGCATTGTCTTCAAACCTTCAATCTGCTCCAGATACTTGTCCTCTTTCAACCTGTCGGCAGTAATTGCTGTATTCTGACGGTCACGAAACCTGTGAATTCTTGACATAGCATAAGCCAACTCTTTCTTTTTGGACGAAAGGACCTTGCTAACACTTTTCAACGCTTGAGCCACTTTCTCTCGGGCTGTGGCTTCTTTAGACAATTCTTTCTCCTTCACAGCCAAAAGTTCTGATTTCAACCTGGCAACATGGATAGCTTTGCCTTTTTCGTGCTTCAACTGACCAACCTCTCTACCCAGCTCACGATTCTCCTCTCGGAGTTTATCCTTCTCAGCCCATAACTTATCATACTTCTCTATATCAACAGTCATGGGAGCCTCGATCATCAAAGGATACAAAGGTGGTTCCACCGGGAAGGGAAGAAGCTCTTCTTCTGCTCTTTTCTTAATCCACTCTTCATAGGAAGGAAAAGCCCGGTTATTACATTTCCCGAATGAAGTTTTTCCATTCTTGGTCACCTGCTTCCAAGCATTCACAATCTTCCTTATCATTTCTTGATCCCCAGTACCATTGAAGAATAAGGACTCTCCGATATCTCGCACTTCAGGTGGACCTCTCAAAGGATAACCAAACTGCCTTATAACAAGGGAAGGATTATAGTTAATTCCACCTTTTCTCCCTATCAAGGGTACATTAGGGAATTCTCCGCACTTGAAAATAATCTCCATCCCTAGCAAGTCATGGTTGAACCAAACAATGTTGTCAGCAGTCAAGCCCATTAACCTTTTTGACCACTTCAGAGAATCTCCCGTATCAACGAAAGTGCCAGCTTCAAGGAGATGACTCAGAAACCAAGTAGATAAGAGTGGGGCACAGCAACTCACAGTTTTTCCACGCCTATTTTCATTCTTGTAGTGGACTGAGTGATACACATCACCTAGCAAGGTAGGTATAGGATTCTTTGAAATAAAGATTCTGACAGCATGCATATCCACCAGATCAGGAACATTGGTAAATAGGACAATCCCATAGATGCACATAGCAAGAATAGCTTGGAAAGCAGTCCAATTCCTCTCCTTAACATGTATGCAAGCTTGATCAAACAAGAACTTCAATAAGAAACCCTTAGCTCCTTGTTTCTCCACAATGTTACTGCTCAAAGCGAATTCACCAATATGAAGAGCAATGGCCATTTCTCCTATCCCGGGGCGTTCTTCAGAAAAGAATACTATATCATGCCTGATGGGGATTCCCAAAATAAATGAGAACTCCTCCAACGTTGGAGCCAAGATATAGTCTGGGAAAGTGAAGCAAAGGAAAAACGGATCATAGAACTGAAGAAGTGTATGAATGGCATCCTTCTCATACTTGGAGATACTGTAGACAAACTTCAGAAATCTCTCATACTCTCCACCGAACTCTGTACGAACTCCGGGCCCAACCATACTAATCAGCTTGTGAATCAACGCCAAGGTCGGGTCTGGGAATGAATAAGTAACAGTCTTCTTTCTCTGGACATCCATGTTAAGGCAACCTCAGAAAATCGGAATCAAGAGTAAGATGCAAGCCTTGAAAAATGTCAAACATGTTAGAATGCAAGAAAAATGATATGCACGTGCAAGCATGGGATCAAGGCATCACTGCTGGATGTGCTTTGCTGTTAACTGAACGAGAACCACAACCCAGAAAACCAGAATTCTAGAATACCGAACCACTGAGATAACCAGAAACCCAGATAATCCAACGCTAATGAGAAATCCAGAAAACCGGGTAGGTTTAAGGTTTCGGTTTCCTGCAGACCTGCAAACACCCATCCCTTCTCACATGTGGGTTCTAAAAAGGCGAGGATCCTCAATATCACAGACTCTTAGGTCGAGAAATGATGATACATTCACCATTTTTGGTTTGGCATCATCATCAATCGAGGAGGCCTCAACTGATTCCCCTAAAAAATAAGGTCATCCTATGCGAGTCCCTCAACATTGGGTCCTCGAATCGACAAGTGTAATGGGTTTTCCATTTCTAGTCTGCCATTATCACAGGTCAGGAGGAGAGGCGCAATTGAGGTATCGGAGAAACGGTCACCAGAGTCGACAGCTCTCTAGATCAACACCCTAACATATGCAAGACACACACGTCAAAATGCGTCCCAAGATAGCCTCGTCTGGTTGTGAATTTCGTGAACACACAAACGCACCAAGATGGCACGTAGGTCCCACAACTCTCCACTCTAGTCCTAGGGTGTACTCAAGCCTGGGTATTGGGCTTATCTCTCAGAACAACCCAACCTGCCAAACAGAAACCAGCCAGCACAACACAGCAATATCCAATATGACATTAATAAAATGAAATGCAATGTAATAAAAGCTGTAAAACAGTAATATACAACATAATAAAGCACAACAAATAAACACCCAACAAAAAACAAAAAACGCTAGGATCCACTAGCTAAAGGGGATGGACCAGCAAGAGGTCAACATTGAAGAAGTAATTCCCCAGCAGAGTCGCCAGCTGTCGCTCCCGAAAGATTTGCATACAACGGTACAAACGCGAGAGTGGCGCATAAAACACAGAGTTGCCAGCAATGTGTATTTATCCCGAGAGAGGGAAAGGAAACACTGCATAAACCTGAAGAGAAAGGGGGAAAGACATGGTCATCGCAACCATAGTCTAGGTTCGGGAGTCGGTTATGCGAGGGGAAGGTGTTAGCACCCCACGCATCCATCGTACTCAATGGGATCCACGCTTGTTGTCTAAACGGAGGGTGAGCTGTCCTACTATCTATGGTTGTGCAAAAGAAAACAGGGATGAGGGTGACTAAGACGGACTTGGTAGGACATATTCGATACCCTAGGCCTACGTACTCCCTCAGTGCAATGGGAAAGTCAGAGTCAATGTAGTTCAGACGGGAACTGTGGGGGAAGGTTGCTCGCCAAGACAATCATTGTCTTGTGCCTACATATCCTCAATCGGACGAGAGAGAGGAATCAGAGCTAATGTAGTTCATGGGTACGACCACGGATGAGTAAGTGTTTTTTACGTGAGCGACGAGCTCTTTTCTAAAAATGAAATTTAAACCCAACAATCCCGAAGGATAAAAAGATTTGAATTTGTTTTTGTGTTTTTTAGACAAAAGTGTTTTCTTTAAGTTAATTCATAACTTGCATTGCACCAAAGTCTAGGGCACAGGGACGAATACTTAACGAATCGTCCCGAGACAGGACGCCTGCTAAGCACTCTAGAAAGATAAGAGGAAGCCCCTCATTTCTCATTCCCCACGCTTAAGGCTCGTGCGCAATACACTTTATCTTTATTAAGTGTTTTCAAGAAGTTTTGAGATAAGAAGAGAGAAGACCCAAAGGAAACTCTAAAGGGAAACTAAGAGTCCTAATGTTATCATGCATGGGTGACCTATGGTTAGTGAGGCTTAGGAGGGACAACTACCTAAAACCTAATGCTAATCCTATTCCAAGCTTAATCAAAAATTAAGTTGGACTAGGTAGCTCTAAAGGGAGAGAATCCAAGACTTAAACAAGTCTTGAGATTCATGGGAGAAAGAGAGTGAAAGAGAAGAATGAGAAAGAGAAGGATGAGATAAGAAACAAGATAGGGCAGCAAGCACATCATATCAAGTACATCCAACTTACATCAATAAACAAGTCTCAAAGATCATGCAAAACATCTCAAGTAAGCATGCAAAGGTAATCATGAAAGAATGTAAGCATACTTATATGAAATGCACAATTAAGCACCAATGAACTTCATATCAAGATGAAATGAGAAGAATAAGATGAAGATGAAAGCAAGTCAGAATCAAGATCATACCATCATCAACAATTCTCATGTGCAAGAGAAGATCAAAACATGAAACATTATGCACCAAAGAAAGTCCACAAAAGGAAGTCAAAGTACAAGCACTTAAAGCATACCCAAACATGATCCAAAAATTGTAAAATTTAGTCATAAGGAACCTCAACCAGGGGTAAACATCATATCAAATACTCATGCAAAGAATCCAGAAGAAATTCAAACAATTAGGCCTGGCAAAGCAATTAGGGTTAAGAGATGTCAAGAGATGATCATGCATAATTCACTTAAGCACAAATAATCAAACATATTTCAAATGACATTAAAAAAATTATGGAATTAAAACCCAAGTTACCTAAGTCAGAAGCTAGCAACATTCCAAAAGATCACACAAAAAATCACAAGTTAAGTACCTCAAACAATGCTTCAAAGTTGCATAAGAACAAAGAAGAAAAATGCACAAATAGAGGGACTAAAATGCAATATGAAATGAGTTTAAAAATATGAGAAAAATTATTTTAGGAACCTCAAAATGTCTTATAAAATATACAAAAAGAATGGGACGCAAATCATACACCAATGATGAGAACAAAAATCAACAAGGCAGGGTGTGCACAATTGAGACAATTCCAAAGGAAATTAATCAAACAATTAATTCAGATGCACAAAATAAAATAAAATGGAAAAATAAAATTTGACAAAATTTTATAAAATTCCAAAGATGCTTCATGATTTTTTTGGTGATTTTTAGATGCATAAATGTATTTTTATAAATTAAAAATGAAAATGAAACAATTAAATAAAATAAAAAGAATATGAAGAAGCCAGGGGTGCATTAAGCAAGCGAAATCAGTATAAATATTGGACCAGGCCAAAACAGAGGTGCAAATAGCAAAGAAGCCCAAAGCACTTCTTATAAAGGCTCGGAGTCAACAATATTCACTCAATCATTGCCCTTGGATCAATCTAACGTGCCAAGATTAGTCAACAAATGAAAGATAATCATGATCAATGGCTCAAATCACACACGCATGGTAATTAATGTGGGGAGACACACAACAATCATGATCTAGACTAAATAAAACTCACGTGAGAAGCATGTGGGAATTTTAATGCGCTGGCAAAATCAACACCATCATATTAACCAAACGCATACAAATGAGTCAACGAATCAAAGATTATGCAAAATCAAGGGTCAGGATTTGAAGCACATGATATTAAACATGGATTAGCACACACACACATGTGAAAATTACATGAAGTGGCTAAACATGAGCCATCAGATCTGAACAACCAACGGCTATGATTTCATCTTCTTCCATTAAACTCAGATTACCTGCCAATGAACCAGACGCCGGAGCCCTAGCTCCGGTCGTCTTCTCCGGTAACACCAAACTCAAAAATTCCTAGAAATCGAGAACTCCAACATCATTCAACTCAGAATTTCACAAGGATCATGAATATCACACTCAAATCAACAGATCATGCATAGATTAAACAAATCGAAGACAAAAAGTTTGAACTCAAAAACTTTAGATCCACGATTCAGCCATAATAAACGTCCAAAATCAAAACAACTCACATCAGGATGATCAGCAAAGCATGAGGAACATTAAGCACACAAGAAAACTGAGTTCTATGATCAAGAAAATCACACTAACCTGAAACTTGTAGAGCTCAAAATACACCAAGAAATCCTTCAGAAAGCTGCAGATCTACTCCTTGGAACTTCTGATTGCAAAATAAATGCAATATGAGGCTTGAATCAGGCTGGATCTTGAAGTTTGAAAGTGAGCAACTCAAATTCGTATATGATGAGATCCTTGCTCAAAGCTTCAAACGATGGTTGATTCTTGTTCTATGGAGTATGTGGATCAAGAATATGGAAAAAGTTCTTCAGACACCCTTGTGAGGAGTGAGTTTCGAAGAAGGAGAGTTTTGAGTGAAAAATGAAATTCAGAGCAAATGAGAGTGCATGATGTGTGAATGAACGTGTGAGTCTCCTTATATACACTTGGTTAGAGCTCTGAGCATGATTAGGATTTGATTAACCCTTGATTAAGGCTATCCAAAGTGATTTGCAAAAATGCAAGTTGTGATGAAACCACTAATCCACACGTGCATTGTCATGCTTCTCATCATGAGTCATTCACATTTCTCTTGCTGATCACATCTGAATTGGGTTTGGGCTTTGTAATGATCTGATTTGTGAGATTCAATCCATCTTGCAAATTTGCATTTTGTGAAATTCATGAAGTACATGGCACAGATTGGAGTGATTCAAGGGTCAAAATGGTCCTTAGAATGTGTACTTGGATGTTGCAATGTGACTTGAGTCATTAGAAACAATTACAAGTCATTTTGAATCAAAATGCAAAAGGTGGAAAAATGGATACATGTGAAAACCCTAAAAGCACCTTGCCTTCTTTTGATCATAACTTGAGTTTCATAAATGGTATAAACATAATATAGTACTTTTTGGAAAAGGGAGAGAGAGATCTTCAACTTTCATGTTTGAGGAAAATTCATTTGAAGCTTCTCTGATGATGAAAAGTCAAGTTGAAGATGGTTTGAAAAGTTGCCAAAAATGGAAGTTTCACATTATAGGTCATTTTCCAAAACTAGTAACTTTTGCACAAACTCTTGATTCTTGATGAATGGTTTGAATCCTAGCCTTTGAGGACCATATGAGGGCATAAGACCTCAAAAATCATGAAGAGGACCTCAAAATTCCATGGTTGACTTTCCTCCTTACAGTTGACTTTTCTTGGTTCACAAGCAACTGATCCACTGAACATCTTCCACAATGAACCACTAGCCAAGCCTTCCTCTATGAGTGTTTGGGAGCATATGGAACCCATGAGAGCATGCTTGAATCCACAAAGTTTTCTCAAGAAGCTCTTTGAACCCAAGAACCCTAATTTGGTCCCTCTGGTTAGGTGGGAAAGATTCATTTGAAATCCTTTGCCATTATTGATCTTATGAAGATATGATGACCTCCACAAAACACCTTGAGGCTTGAGACTCCTTTGAGATGAACCAAGTACCTTGATCCCATGCTAAGAACCAATGCTATGCACAAATGCTAATGCAAGAAATGCAAAGAAACATAAGCCAGTTAGCTTCAAAACAAAAGGGAAAATTTTGGGGTGTTACAGCGATCCTTTGTGAAATCAAATCCCTGACCTAAATCAAACCTAATGGATGGACTCCATAGGTGATATAGGGTGTATTGAATCATGTCCCAAGGTTTGGGAGCATGTCTTGGTCAAAAGTCAAAAGTACAGTTGACTTTTTCCTCAAAACCCTAATTGTGGTCCAGATGAAATTGAAACTTGTGAATCAAGCTTCTTGGATCAATCCATTATTGTAAATTGATTAATGTGGTGTATTTAAGGCCCTCAAATCATGTCTTGAGGTCTTGGCTCATGTTTTGTCCCAAAAGTCAACTTAGGGGTGAATTAGGCCAAGAAACCCTAACTCTTGATTTTTGGTAAATGCATCCCTTGAGGTTAAATTAACTTGATGATTGGGTCCAGAGGTCCCTTGGAGGATCTTGGGTCATGTATTAAAGTATTGGCTCATGCCCAGATGAAACCTTTCATCTGGAAGTCTTAGTCGACCAAATACCTAATTTGGTGACACTAGCGATCTTGAGGCTTAATCCACTTGGAATGTTGCAACCTTGTGCTTGATTCTTGATATGGGAGACCTCTTGATCCTTCATGAATGTTTGAGAGGTTAGACAAGTTGAAGATCATGTCATTTCTTGATTGATCTTTTGTCTAAGTGCTCTGATAGGGCTCAAAACCCTAATTCTTGATTGTAGTGAATGCTCACTCATCTTTGGGGAGACTGATGAGGTATGATGGTTCACCCATATTGTGAGGATGACTTGCACAATGATGGGAAATCTTGGTGGTCAAAATTTGGGGTATGACAGATGCCCCTATTTAATTTTCTTGGACCTGAAGGTGTGAACGGCGAAGGTATTCGGGCATTCGGGGTGCAAGAGAATTAAATATCGGAATACCCGAAATTTTGATGGTGGTTGTGAATGGCGGCTTGATCATCCTTCTTTTTTTGCTAAGCAATGATGCTTAGAAAAGGATAAAACTTCCCCTCGATCCAGGTTTCCTACCAAGGATCTGGTCTCAGTTTATGATATAAACTTCCCCTCGATCCTGGTTTCCTACCAAGGAACTGGTCTTAGTTTCAGATGTAAACCTCCCCTCAATCCTGGTTTCCTACCAAGGAACTGGTCTTAGTCTCTGAAATAAACTTCCCCTCGGAATTGGTCTTAGTTTATTTTTTCAATAAACTTTCTTGACAAGGGACGCTATGTGTAGCGATTTTTCATCAAACTTCTCGCCGAGTTTTCTACAGGGGAGACGCCATTTGATAGAAAGAGTTTTGATGTCAGACTTGCTGGGGAATCCATTTGTCTGAGTTGTAAAGTTGTTCAAACTTCTCTGTTGGAGACGCCATTTGTTGACTCTATTGGGGAAAACGAGTCTCTTGAAAGACTGCTTTTTGCTTGGGGATATTACATCATACTTTTCTACGAGATCTCCTCGATAAAATGCCATGTGATGTAATCCAATTTGGAGGTGCTGATGACCTCATTTGATAGCAAATTTTCAAAGAGAAATTACTGTGTTCCGAGTGTCTTCGGTTGCGAGGCTTTCTCTGGGGATTTTCCTTAATCCGGGAAAGCGAAAATATCATCTTCATTGGTGAAGAGTGACACTCGTCGACTGTCCTTTTTTGTCTTTTAGAGGTTCAAGTAATCAAAGTGGTCAAGGACCAACTTCATCCCAGAAATAAACTAGGGAGAGATTGGTTAGCTGATTCTCTTCCTAACGAGGAAAGAACTGATGACTCGATTGACAAGAGGACTTTGATCACTAGGGGACAAGACCGACTAGAGTGATAGTGATGCAGTATGAATGTGAATGCAAATTAATAATGCATGATGTATGTATGTTTATGCTGACAAAACTGACACGACATACAGACTAGTGGATGAACACGTTTGGATACTCGGCCACTGCAGGGACTAAAAAGTACCATTTGGTTCAAGATAGCAATTCTGCCTTGCTTAGGAGAGATAGTTCCTGCGGGGAACAACGCTGGTCAGGCTTAGGAGGTAAGAACTCTGTCGGGGATGTCAAATGGAATATTCGCGTCTGACATAGCTGATCCTTTATTCAGGTGTACTGGTTTAGAAGGAGTACTTTAATTATGCACTTTGAAGCTTAACCGTCTTTGGGAGAAGCGATCGATGTTCTTTCGAGGTTCAACAGTCAAAAAGAAATTGCCATCTTTATTTTATAAGCAGAAAAAATTTGACAAGTAAATTCATTTTTGTTTTATTTCAAGAATCGTTAATCATGTTAAAATGTCGTTCTATAAAGCTGAAACAAATAAGAATTGCAAACCAAAGCACTTGGGCTCAAATTTTATTGATAGGATGGAAATCAGCCAAGCGCTCGATCCCATAGAGTATTTACAAAGTTTAGAAAATGGTAATTTAAAGGGGAAAAGGGCTACTTTGAAACATAACGACCGTTATCCTTCTACCAACTTTGAATTCTGGACATCCTGAGCTTCTGTAGAAGATGACCCTGACTGGAGTTTTCCTGATGGATGGCATGCCTGCTACTGGGGGATTTGCCCCTCTGTTGGACGTAATTACTTGCCATGAATCCCTAACTTTTGCCTGGATTGTACATTGAGATTTTCAATCCACCGGGATGATTTTTGATTATGTCTCTAATTTTTTCCTGTACCGTCCTTTCAGGTTTTCAATCAACCGAAACGTCTTTTTTTCTCTTCTTTTTTTTTATTTAGGCGAAGTATTTCTTGACTACGTCAACATTTTTGGGGTAGGTAAATTCTTCTCCATCCATGGTTGCAAGCTTCAAGGCGCCGCCTGAGAAGGCTTTCTTGACCACATAAGGACCGTCATAGTTCGGAGTCCATTAGCCCCGAGAATCAGTGAGAAATGACGGTATCTTCTTGAGCACAAGGTCTCCTTTTCTGAAGACACGAGGTCGGACCTTTTTGTCAAATGCTTTCTTCATTCTTTGCTGATACAACTGATCGTGACATAGAGCCGTTATTCGCTTTTCTTCGATCAGGTTTAATTCGTCGTGTCTCCTTTGACACCACTCAGCCTCTGTTAGCTTAGTTTCCATTAATACCTGGATTGATGGGATCTCTACTTCTATGGGGAGCACTGCTTCCATGCCATATAATAGAGAGAAAGGGGTTGCCCCTGTGGAAGTGCGGACAGATGTGTGATAACCGTGGAGAGCAAAGGGCAGCATTTCATGCCAATCTTTGTAGGTTACAACCATCTTTTGAATGATCTTCTTGATATTTTTGTTAGCTGCTTCTACCGCCCCGTTCATCTCAGGTCGGTAGGGAGATGAGTTATGGTGTCCAATCTTGAACTCTGCGCACAACTTTTTCATCATTCTATTATTCAAGTTAGATCCATTATCCGTAATGATCTGGCATAGAACACCATAACGACAGGTGAGATTGTTTTTGATAAAGCGGACCACAACTTGTCGGGTTACATTGGCGTATGATGCTGCTTCGACCCACTTGTTGAAGTAATCAATGGCTATCAGGATGAACCGATGTCCGTTTTAAGCTTTGGGTTTGATCATGCCAATCATGTCGACTCTCCATATGGAAAAAGGCCATGGGGAAGAAAGAACTTTGAGATGTGTTGGCGTTACATGGATTTTGTCTGAGTATATCTGACACTTGTGACATCTTCTCATGTACTTATAGCAGTCGGATTCCATAGTCAACCAGTAGTACCCTACTCTCTGAATTTTTCTCACCATTGCATGTCCGTTGGCATGAGTGCCAAAGGATCCATCGTGAATTTCTTTTATTAGCATGTTTGCTTCTGGTCTGTCTACACATCGGAGCAAGACCATGTCAAAGTTTCTCTTATAGAGCGTATCACTGCTCAGAAAGAAGTTGTCTGCCAATCTTCGGAGGGTCTTTCTGTCTTTTATTGATGCCTTAGTCGGGTATTCTAGTTTCTGAAGGAAGCATTTGATATCGTGATACCAAGGTTTGTCGTTTATGACTTCTTCAATCGTGAAGATGTAAGCGGGCCGTTCAAGGCGCATTATGTCGATCTTAGGTATGCCATTCCATTGACCTACACTAATCATGGAAGAGAGAGTGGCTAATGCGTCAGCCATGTGATTCTCTTCACGAGGGATGTGATGAAACTCGATTCTGTTGAAGAAAGGTAACAACCTTCTTGCGTAGTCTTTCTAAGGAATCAGTCCTGATTGGTAGGTGTTCCAATCTCCTTTGATTTGATTGATGACTAGAGCTGAGTCGCCATATACATCCAAGTTCTTGATTCTTAAGTCAATTGCTTCTTTGAGACCCATGATACAAGCTTCGTATTCGGCCTCGTTGTTTGTACACTTGAATGTTAATCTGGCAGTGAAAGGAATGTGGGTACCCTGAGGTATTATGATTATTGCCCCAACTTCGTATCCATAATTGTTGAGAGCTCCGTCAAAGATTAGTCCTTATTGGGAACCTGGTTCTGGCCCTTCACTAGGTAGGGGTTCATTGCAATCTTTCATCTTTAAGTACATGACATCTTCGTCTGGGAAGTCAAACCCAATTGATCCTTGATCTTCAATCAGTTGATGAGCCAAATGATCGACTAAAACACTTCCTTTAATGGCTTTCTGAGCGTGGTACTTGATGTCGTATTCTGATAACAACAACTGCCAACGGGCAATCCTTCCCGTGAGAGCAGGCTTTTCAAAGACATAGTTGATTGGATCCATTTCAGAGATTAACCAAGTAGTGTGACGAATCATGTACTGGGGAAGACGTTTGACTGCCCAAGCCTGAGCACAACAAGTTTTCTCAAGCATAGTGTACCGAGTCTCACAGTCGGTAAATTTCTTGCTCAAATAGTAGATGGCAGACTCTTTCCTTTTTGTTTCGTCTTGTTGGCCAAGTACACAACCCATCGAGTCTTCCAAGACTGTTAGATAGATAATTAGTGGTCTTTCTTCCACTTGAGGTGATAGAATCGGCAGGTTTAACAGGTATTCCTTAATACTGTCGAAGGCGGTTTGGCAGTCTTCTGTCCAAACGCAGTCCTGATTCTTTTTGAGTAATTTGAAGATTGGCGCTCATGTCGCGGTCATGAGGAATATAAATATGGAAATGTAATTCAAATGCCCCAGGAATCACCTGACTTGTTTTTCAGTCTTTGGAGAAGGCATTTCTCGAATGGCCTTGACCTTGTCAGGATCAACCTAAACCCATTTCTGGATGACGATGAACCCTAAGAGTTTCCCTAAACAGACACCGAATGTGCTCTTGTTGGGATTCAAGTGGAGTTTTTACCTCCTCAACTGCTTGAATAGCTTTGATAGGTGGGTCACATGTTCCTCCTCTGTTTTGGATTTGGCAATCATATCATCGACAAACACTTCTATCTCTTTGTGTATCATGTCATGAAAGAGAGTAGTCATGGCCCTTTGATAGGTTGCCCCGGCGTTCGTCAAACAGAACGACATTACCTTGTAACAAAAGGTGCCCCATGGGGTGATGAATGAAGTTTTCTCCATGTCATTCGGTGCCATTTTTATCTGATTATAGCCCTAGAATCCATCCATGAAGGAGAAAACTTTGAACGTCGTTGTACTGTCGACCAACATGTCAATGTGTGGTAAAGGAAAGTCGTCCTTTGGTCTGGCCTTGTTTAGATCTCTGTAATCCACACACATTCTGACCTTTCCGTCCTTTTTTGGAACTGGTACGATGTTGGCTAACCATTGAGGATATTCTGATGTACTGAGGAAACCCACGTCAATCTGTTTCTGTACTTCCTCTTTGATTTTGATGGCCATGTCTGGGAGAGTTCTCCTCAACCTCTGTTTTACTGGCGGACATTCTGATCGTAACGGTAGATGATGTTCCATGATGCTGGTATCCAACCCTGGCATATCCTAATAGGACCAAGCGAACACATCGGGAAATTCTTTGAGAAGCTTTATCAAATCTTGTTTGACAGTTGGACTGAGCAGTGCCCCAATCTTGACTTTTTTTCTCTCTTCTTCTGAACCCAAGTTGACCGTTTCCAATGGCTCTTTGTGAGCTTAAATGGACCTTTCCTCTTGTTTGAGTAATCGGGAGATTTCTTCTGGAATTCCTTCGTTATTTTCTTCTTCAGCCTTAAATACCGGGAATTCAAAGTTGGGAGAAGGCATTGGATCGTATGGTTCAATGGGGTTTAAAACAAGCAATCTGCATGACGTGGTGATTTTATTTCTAGAAGAGATAGACAGAAATACAAGAGTGCGTGCAATGTGTTTTCTGAAAAATGCTTGTTTTTATTATTGAGTTGTTTTTTAGGATTACCATTTTCTGGAAAAGCTAAAAGAGAAAACATCAATAAATGCGGAAATTATAGAACGGCGTTATTTTATTTATGATTTGATCGATTCTTGAAACTACAGCCCTATAAAACAAAACTCTGTCGCTTTGGGAAAAGTGAAGAGAGATATTTATAGAAAGTGAGCCCTATCAAAACATCCGTTTCACCTGGGCAGGGTGAAAGGTTAAAGACGGCAATTACTTAGACTTGTGGATGACTTTTGGAACATCGACAGCAACCCATTGTCGGCAAACTCCTCGGTGAATCACAAAGTCTGGTACCTTATTTCTTGGTTTATCTTTAGAAATGACGTTGATTTCTGGTGGAACAGGATCGTTGGAATCTGTCTCCCAGACAGAGTTGTCGTAGGAGAACTCTTCTGTTGTATCTTGCACAGTGTTTGTGCTCTAAGGTGGATTTTCCCATCCAGTTGGCTGAATCTCTTCGAGCCTGACACGGGAGCTTTCGGGAGCGGTGTACTTGACCAAGTAGTCGTACTTTCCACTGGGTTGTCCTAAGGTGTCCCACACTTCTTTGGAACTGGAGGAGTCATCCCATTCGATGACGTTGACCTCAAGGAAAGCATAGTTAATGAACTCTAGCCCTGCAATTTTGTAAATTCATGCCCTGAGTATTGATCTCATGACATGGCGAGGACGCTGGTATCCTTTTCAATGATTATCAGTTGATATGCATCGTTGGGCTGACTTTCTTGCCCCAAGTCTCCCGGGTACAACTGCCAGATAGGCAGGCCATCCATTGGGCCATAATAGTCATGGTCAAAGTTGTCTTTCATCAGACTGTCTTCCTCTAATGAGTTAGGCGGAGCACGACATCCTTTTGGATCACAATCTCCGTATATCATTTTGACATCTATTCTCGATATAAATCTCAGACTCTGTGCAAGATAGCAAAATGGCGTAGGCACATCTTCCTGAGACATATAACCGTCCTCGTTAAGGTAGGACTTCCATTCTTCATCTGTATCGGAGGAATCACCATCGTTGATGGTATGTACTTCTTGAGGCACTAGGTGAAGGAAACCTCCACTGTGGAAGAAGTCCTGAATGGGATGTAAACTTTCATCGTTAGCGGCAGTCTGGGTACAGGTTGAGGAAAAACCAAGACCCTTCTTTGTTTTGTTATCAGTAGGAATGATAAGTTGTCCCCATCCATTTGCATTGTTGCTTTTGATCACTTTGAGAGCATCTTTGTACGAGGAAATTGATGTTCCTTTTTCTGATTGGTTGTCATTGCTCACTGAAAGTGCTTGGAACTAGGTTCCAACAACTTCCTCTGGTTCTACAAAAGTGGACGACGATAAGTTGCTCAAGATCATGGCTTGCTCTCCACAGACTGTGACTAGTTGGTCATTCTTGACGAACTTCAGCTTCTGGTGAAGTGTCGAAGTGATTGCCCCAGCCTCGTGTATCCAAGGTTTTCCTAATAAACAGTTGTATGCTGCCCGGATGTCCATGACCTGGAAAGTGACTTGGAAAGTGTGAGGACCGATAATTATGGGAAGATCGATTTCGCCGATAACTGTTTTTCGGGATCCGTCAAATGCTTTGACGATGACCTCACTACCCCTCATCGGAGGTCTTTCGAATGATAGTCGCATTAACGTAAATTTTGGCATAACATTCAGAGCTGATCTGGTGTCTACCAGTACGCTGGTTAAAGCATTGTCCTGGCAGTTGTCTGTAATGGTGAGCGCCATGTTGTGACTTTGTCTTCTTCCGGCAGTTCCTCATCACTAAACGCTAAGTTGTTGCAGGAAGTGATGTTGGAGATGATGCTATTGAATTGTCTTATTGTCACATCTTATTCCATAAAGGCCTGCTCTAAGACTTTCTGTAGAGCCTCTCTGTGAGCTTCAGAACTGAGTAATAGGGATAACACAAAGATTTTTGAAGGAGTTTGCAACAGCTGATCTACAATGTTGTACTCACTCTTTTGGATGAGCTTCAGCATCTCATCGTTGTTCTTTGAATGGTCGGGATCACTGGATTGACCGACTGGTTGAATGGGAACTTCTGTCTGAGGTTCCTTTTCTTTGCTGGGTTCTCCAACTCCTCTATTGAAGGTCTGACCACTCCGTGTTACTCGACTGATGTCTGTGATATTTACGACAGAGGGTAATGGAGTTTCCTTTCCATTCTCAATTTTTGTCGCACCGTATTTGTAAGGGATCACCTTATCAGATTTGTATGGTACTGGTCCCGGTAGATAGATAACTACAGGAGCCTTTTGATTTTTCTGACCATCATAACCGGCCTCAATTGGTTCGAGATTGAGAATCCTTCCATTATCGAGAGGAACTCTTGATTCATGTAATAAAGGGATTATGGCGCATACATCTTTGGCCACTTTCCATTTAGGGATTAAGACAACCTTTTATCTCGTTTGGGAAGATAGTCTGACATTGGCCCAAAGCTTGAAGACGGTTGAATCTGTTTGTGGTCCAACTAACTTTGAAGGGCTGCTCGCACAAGGTAGCATCCTTGGTTATTTTCTGAGCAAATTCTACAGTGCTCATAGTTGTGTAGTGGCACCCGGACACGTCTGCTTTGTATGCAGTGTAACCTTACTAGATCTATTTCCATTGATCGAACATCCTGACTTTGATGCCTAGTAGGTTTCTCGTTAATCATACTGACTTGTTGTGTGTCTTCATCTAGATAGATCGGAAGCCACCAGTGGTTCAACAATTGTTGCAGTGCTCTTTGAACGAGATCACATCCTTGGTCACTCTCACGACATACTTCACAGTTCTGATAATCATGCGAAGTCAGAAAACCGAGCTGGACTTGCTTAGCGTGTAACTCTACCAAGCTGGTATTCATCAAGCGAATATCGAAGATTTGAATCATGTTGACCTGATAAGGATTTCTATCATGGTAGTCCTGGATCCACCCGAGAACTATCTGACACTGGAGGGCCTCTTGTATAAGAGTGCATCCTGATTGTTTACTGAGCAGATCAGATAGGAGTTGTAATTATGCTGCGGCAGATAATGATGATGGCTTTGTCTTGAGTGCATCGCCACCAAGTCGACATTCATTGCACGAACGTCGTGGTTCTGAATGATGTTGGAATTTGTATAAGTCATGTTGACTTCACGAATTTGGTGATCTTGGATCCATCCGAGATCCATCTATTCCTGGAGAGTTGATTGTACCATAGAACATCCTTGATTGTTTTTAGAGCAGATATCACACTGACGATAATTATGAGATGGAACATGCCCATATCCACTCTTTCTGCAATGCATCTTGACCAGGTTGGTTCCCAATGAGAGTACATTGTGAATTTGATAGCTATGATTAGACTCTTTCTCTATCAAGTTTACTGCAGCTTTCTTATGTTGAGGAAACGGGTACGTCTGAACATTTGGATTTATATCCTTGAAGGATAAGACCCCACTCCTGACAAGTTTTTGCACATCGGATTTGAAACTGAGGCAGCTGTCTATGTTATGCCCTGGTCCTCCTTGATGGTAAGGGCAAGTCTGATCCGCTTTGAACCAAAAAGGCGGATTCTCTGGTATTGTAAGAGGGGACCTAGTCTGGACGTGCCTCTTGATCAGTAATAGTAGAAATAGTTCTGCGTACAACATTGGTATAGGGCCAGACGTCCTTCTCGAACTGCTTTTTCAAGACGAACTCCCATACTCACCATCTCAGTGAAGTCGCTGGGCGCATTGGCGACCATTCGGTTATAGTAAAATGAACTCAAGGTTTTTAAAAATATTTTTGTCATCGCTTTTTCCTCAAGAGGTGGACAAATCTGGGCGGCAATTTCACGCCATCTCTGAGCATATTCCTTAAAGGTTTCCTTATCCTTCTGCGACATGGCTCTGAGTTGATCTATGTCTGGTGCTATGTCCAGGTTATACTTATATTGTTGGACAAAGGCAGTGCCAAGATCTCTAAGGAGTGCTCAGGTGCTGGTTCTGGTATTTTCCTTTTCTTTGAGCGGGGCTCTTGAGCCGTTGTCGGGTTGTCATTCCTTTGCCAAGTGAATGGAGCGAGAAAATTCCTTCGGTCTTCTTGATTTTCTACAGCATGTTGCTCAAAAATCTCGATCAGAGCATCCTTTTCTTTTAACAGTTGCTGTATTTTGGTACACTCCACATTGAGAATGCGCTAATTGTTCTTCCAAGATTTCCTTTCTTGTTGAACTTTGTTGAGCGTGACCTGGAGTTTTTCCGTATCAGACATAAAATAAAGGACAAATTCCCTTAACAGAAGAACTTCGTGACGAGGGTAAGGTATCCTCAGTTTGAGAGCTCTAGCTTGTACCCAGTGGAGATAAGGTTCCACAGAGACACTGTCTGGTTTTCCTAGAGACTCTCTTCCTTTCCTGTGAACATGTTTTCAGGCATGCACTATTTCTGTCTTTAGTGCCATGTCATTTTCTAATTCCTTGAAGAAAAAACCTTCCAGATGAACATTACGAGGGATATGTCTCATCGGGTATCCAAATTGACGACGAACTAAAACTAGATGATAATTGATTCCTCCTTTAATTCATATGAGGGGTACATTAGGGAAATTTCCACAACGGTCAATGATCCTTATCCCGTCGTAGATCCGATTATACCAATCGATGTCAGAGTTGGTAAGAGACATGATTGTCTGTGACCAACGTAGAGTACTCTTATGATCCCAAAAAATGGCAGACTTAGGCAAATAGGAAGTGAACCATTTGTATAGCAGGGGTACACAACATGTGATCATTCCTCCGCCATACAAATCTCTTAAGTGTACAAAATGGTAAGCATCCGCGAGTAAGGTAGGTACAAGGTTTCCAATCAGAAAAATCTTAATGGCATTGATATCAACAAAGTTATCGATGTTGGGAAACAGAAATAACTCATAAGTGAGCAAAACAAAGATGCTCTCGAAAGCACTTATGTTCCCTATACTAGCAAAGTACAAGGCTTTCTTTATCAAAAACTGGGCTGGCAAACCTTGGATTCCACCCTTAATTGTCATGTGAGTCCTGACTTCTGACTCGTCTAAATAGATTGCTCTTGTGATGGTTTGATCCTTTGGAATTTCTTCTAATCCAGAAAAGGGAGCTTGGTCAGTGATAGGTAGATCAGTCAAGTGAGAGTACTCCTCCAGTGTTGGTGCTAGTTGATAATCTGGGAACGTGAAACAGTGATAGACCGGATCGTAGAACTGGATTAGCGTGGATAAGATTCCTTCGATTACATGGACCCTTAACAGAGACAGTAGTCCTCCATACTTAGCTCTGAAAGCATCAGGGTTGGTGATCATCCTTGCCAACCCTCTTAAATCCTCTAATTTTGGAACCTTGAAGGTGTACTTGTGAGTCTTCCTTCTACCAAAATCCATAACGCAATCTTTTTCTCTGACATTTGCAATCATTGTCTCAGTCTAATTTGAAAAAGAGAGAGTAGAAGAGAAACTTTTTCTTTGGTTAGTGTTTTTTTTATGAAATGAATGCATGAATGCAGCATACAAAAAAATAGAAAAAACATGGGGTAAAAGGTTCGGTGTGATGAAGTCATGGCTCTACCCATCCCCAAAGGTTGTATTCTGGTGATTTTTTGTACCTGTCCGTAAAATCATTGACCCCCCTTTGGATAACAACAGCAGGCTGGTTCACAGAGCGAGCTGATGTATCTTAGGGTAATCTCAAATGAGGGTAGTATCGCGTGACAACTATTTCCGATAGCTTCGGCACTACAAAATAGTAACAAGGTCTTAGTTTACTAAATCCTCAGTTTCATGGACACCACAATCGAACAATCTGCTTTTAACAACCGAAGTCGTATAGGCATTGAATCCGCAAAGGGTATCTCCACTAATTTGATGGTCTACCGGGATCTCTTATTTGGGAGTCACTTCCTGTAAGATTACCCGTCTCGTGCCATCACTTATCTTAGGTGGCACTCAAACTTTCCAGATGCGGCATCACCCGCAGTCCCATTAGCAGAAAAATAAACACGGATATTAAGTAGGAAATGCGATATATATATATATATATAAATATATATATATTCATTCCTAAAACTAACATCCTAGACCTCTTAAGAATTCTATAATACTAGTCCTATACAGACAAAGACGTCCCCAGCAGAGTCGTCATTTTCCTGTTGGAAAATGGGCACGAATGATGACTAAGGTAAGACAGATCCTAATGGTAGTCCCCAGCAGAGTCTCCATTTTCCTGCAGCACATGATTTTTGTCAGTGACGCGACCACCTTATCGCGGAATTGGGTTTTCCTCCTCGAGGAGAAAGGGGGTGCTACTTTCTGATTTCTTATTTATCCCATGAAGCTGGACGGGAAAGGGAAGGTATCTAAAATTAACCTTGCACGCGAATGTTTAACTGAACAAACGCTTAAAGAGATTGGGGAGTCCGGGGTCAGGTTATACATTGGGGAGTTGTCTGTTACCCATCCTATATGTGGTTTTCCACAGGATGTTAGCATTAGGTTTCGCTTTGTACTTGATGTTGTTTATCCGGTAATGGGTTGGGAAAGTTTCTTGGGAAATATATGAGAGAGATTGAGTTTTTGTTGATTTTTTTGGTAAGGTACTAGACCTAAGTTTTGATTGGTATGAAGGTACTGGACCTAGGTTTTTTATTTGGTATGCTCGCTAAGATTTCACAATCTTATGCCTACGTATTCCCGTTTAAACGAAATAGGGAAATCAGAGCAATCTTAGTTCCCCTTATTCTAAGGGAGGAAAAGATGTTTTGGTGTCTTGTTCAAAGCCCAAGATTGAAGCTAAAAGGTTTATTTGTGTCTTGTTCAAAGCCCAAGATTGAAGCTAAAAGGTTTGACTGGGAGAGAATTTGTCATCTCTAAAGGGAGATATATCGTCTGTTTATCACGACTGTTGGGTGACTGTTTATAAAGGAGGATTACTTTAATTGGGATATATGAATCCAGTAATGCCATAATTTCTTTTATAGGGTTTTTTTATTTTTGTGCGCCTTGATCGAAGCCCAAAGTTGAAGCTAAGAGGTTGATTGACTCCATTAGGGAAGTCCTTATACAAAGCCTAAGAGGAGGATAGAAATGGCTGACTCAACAAGATAGTGTTTATATATGTCTTGTACAACGCCCAGGATTGAGGCTAAAAGAGACTGACTCTTTTGGAGGATATCATTATACAAAGCCTAAGAGGAGGCTAACTCCGCTGGGGAGGTATGTATCTGTCTTGTATAAAGCCCGAGATAGAGACTAAAAGGTTTTGACTTAGTGGGAAATAAAATCTTTATCTGTCTTGTACAAGGCCCAAGATTGAGGCTAAAATGAGACTTCACTGACTCGGTTGAGGATATTTTACAGTATCTTGTACAAAGCCTAAGATGGAGGCTGAAATGAGTTTGACTCCGCGGGAGTGTATTATCTGTCTTGTACAAAGCCCAAGATTGAGGCTGAAAAGAGTTTGACTCTATTTAGGATATTATTTCTCATAGCCGAGGAGAAGGCTGGGAGGAATTGACGTTGTTGGGGAAGATGTTTGTCCCAAGCTAAAAAGAAGGTTATAGCGATTTATGTATCGTACAAAGCCCAAGATGGAGGCTAAAAGGGTTTGTCTCAACAAGAGAGTACTTTTTTCTGTCCTGTACAAAGCCCAGGATTGTGGTTGAACAAGCTGGAGAAAGCCTAAGAGGAGGCTGACTTCTGCTAGGGAAAATATTTATACCAAACCTATGAGGTGGCTAGAAAAAGATTGACTCAATAAGAGAGTGTTGTTATCTATCTCGTACAAAGCCCGAGATTGAGGCTAAAAGGGGTTGAATCAACAAGAGAGTCCTGAAAGGTGATTGACTCAACAAGAGAGTCTGAAAAGTGGTTGACTCAACAAGAGAGTCTGAAAAGTGATTGACTCAACAAGAGAGTCTAAAAAGGTTCGATCCGCTTGGGAGAATCATTGTACCAAGCCTAAGAGAAGGTTGGGTGTGCTGAGGAAAGGATCATTATATAAAGCCTAAGAGGAGGCGATCTTATGCTGGGGGATTCTTGAGATCCCGAGGCTTGTCCAAATGGGGAAATCAACTCTTGCTGAGGATACAGAAGAGTTGATAGATCAAAGACTTTGAGGTTTTGATTTGAGATAGTGTTATACTGATGATAAGTTGACCCTTGTTGGGGATTTTTAGGAGAGAGACTGGGTTTTAGAACCCACAAGTTTCAACTCTGCTGGAGATTAATCCAGAATCCAGGGTTTCTCTTATATTTGTAAAGTTCTTGAGAATGTCTTTGAGACTCAAGAGGATTTAGACTGTCCAAGTCTATTGGTATTTTATCTGTGTATTACGCCCAAGAGGAGGCTGACTCTTTTAAGAGATGAGTATCAACCCTAAAATTGGTCTGAGGGTTTTTTGACTCCATTTTAGAAAGACAGTTCTAACGAAGAATGACTAAGTTTTGTCCTATACCTTTAAGAGGTCTTCAGGGTCCTTGTATGAAGCCCAAGAGAAGGCATGAGAACTTTTAAGAAGCCGACGGGTCCTTATACAAAGCCCAAGAGGAGGCGGGGATGCTTTTAGTAAGCCTATGGGTCCTAAACCAAGAAAAGTTCAAGAAATGCTATTCACCGAGAATAGATCATTTAATGAAAGTTCTGAAGTTTGAAGAAAATCAAGAGATGCTATTCAATAGGAATAGATTAACTCTTGGGAGTAGAATTTCTTTGACAATTTCTAATAGTGACAGCCTGAGAAAAGGTTCACCGAGAATACTGCATTTCTCTTTGTTCCATATTGTTTAAGCCCAAGAGAAGGCAAGATTGTATCTGGAAGTCCTATGGGGATCTAGTTTTGACTGTATTTAAAGAGTGGCCAACTGGCTTTACCTAGTTCTAGACCTAGTGTAGCACGAATTTTTGCATGGTTGCAAAGCACTATCGCTTTGGGGTACTACAGTTCGATTCATTTTTTATCCTGTTAAGCTGTTTTAAGGAAGGGAAATAGATGTCTCCAATTAACCCTACTTACATACTGAGTTTAAACAGGTGACGGTTGGTTTACAAATGCTGTTAAGATTGTGGGTCTCTCTTAGGTTATTTTGTTAAAAAAATAGAGTGCCTGGACTATTCTTGAGGTAGGATGTTAATGTGTTTAGATTTGATGCTTTTGGGATGATTTGGTGGAGATACTGGGTTTTGGGTTTTGGATTAGTATGCTCGCTAAGATTTTTCCAATCTTATGCCTACGTATTCCCGTTTAACGAAACAGGGAAATCAGAGCGATCGTAGTTCCTCCTATTCTATGGGAGGAAAAAAAAGTTGTTTTGGTGTCTTGTTCAAAGCCCAAGACGTGAAGCTAAATGTGGTTTGACTTTAGAGAGAATTTGTCATCTCTAAAGGGGGATATTTGGTCTCTTTGTCACAACTGTTGGGTGACTGATTATAAAGGAGAATTACTTTAACTGGGATATGTGAATCCAGCAATGCCATAATTTCCTTTATAGGGGATTTTTAACCTGAAGGAGAAGACTTTAACTCAGTTTAGAGCAATGCCATCTTTCCTTAGGAATTTCTCATGCTAAAAGAGGGATAGTGGCGTGGATGTAAATATTCCAGAGGCTTGATTAACTTAACCGGGGTTTTCTTATACAAAGCCTAAGAGGAGGCGATTGACCCAACAAGAGGGTGTTTTTATGCGTCTCGTACGAAGCCCGAGAGAGAGGCTAAAAGGGGCTGACTCAACAAGAGAGTGCTAACAAGTGACCGACTCAACAAGAGAGTGCTTTTATATGTGTCTTGTACGAAGCCCAAGACGGAGGCTAAAAGGTTTTGACTCCACATGAGGGTCTTTTATACTCAACAAGATAGTGATTTTGTATCTCGTACGAAGCCCGAGATGGAGGCTGAGAGGGAAGTGACTCAACAAGAGAGTCTTTTATACTCAACAAGAGAGTGATTTTTATCTCGTACGAAGCCCGAGATGGAGGCTAAAAGGGGTTTGACACAACAAGAGAGTCTTTTATACTCAACAAGAGAGTGTTTTAATATCTCGTACGAAGCCCGAGATGGAGGCTAAACAGGTTTGACTCGACAAGAGAGTCTTTTATACTCAACAAGAGAGTGTGAAAAGGTTAGCTCTGCTGAGGAGAATCATTGTACAAAGCCCAAGAGGAGGCTATTGTGCTGGTGACTGTTTCAGTTTAGTGACAGGCCCAGTATGTTGGATAAAAGAGAAAATTAGTTCTTATGAAGGGAACGATTAAAGGTATTGTTGTGCTTTGGGATTGATCAGAGGATCAGGGTTATTTCCTGTTCTTTAATGATGTTTGAAAAAATGGCCTTTAATGGTTACCCCTTTTACAAGTTACCCTACTTTTCTTGATTTTACTTGATGAATGATGATTCCAATCACATATTAACATCATTTTAGGGTTAAGGAACCATAATTGACAAAAAAAATCAAAAAGTCAAACTTTGACTTTTGGGCACAAATGACTTTTTATCAGATGAATTCCAAACTGTGTGATCCTCTATGAAATCAAGTCCTTGACCTAAATCAAACTTGATGGATTGATTTAATAGGTGTTATAGGGTGTATTGAATCATGTCCTAGGGTTTGGGAGTATGTCCTGGTCAAAAGTCAAAGGTACAGTTGACTTTTTCCGCGAAACCCTAATTGTGGTTCTGATGAACCTGAAACTTGGGAACCAAGCTTCTTGGATCAATCAATTGTTGCAAATGGATCCATGTGGTTTATTAGACACCCTCAAATCCTCTCTTGAGGTCTTGGCTCATGATTTGTCCCAAAAGTCAACTTGGGGGTAAATTAGGTCAAGAAACCCTAATTCCTGATTTTTGATGAATGCATCCCCTGAGGTCAAAATTAACTTGATAATTGGGTCCATGATGTCCCATGGAGTATATTAGGTTATGAATTGAAGCATTGGCTCATGCCCAGAGAAAAATTTCCATCTGGAGGCCCTGGTCGACCAAACCCTAATTTGGTGACACTGGCGATCTTAAGGCTTAATCCACCTGGAATGCTGCAACTTTGTGCTTGATTCTTGCTGTGGGAGTCCTCTTGATCCATTGTGGATGTTTGATAGGTTAGACAAGTTGAAGATCATGTCATTCCTTGATTGATCCTTTGTCTAAGGCTCAAAGAGGGCTTGAAACCCTAATTATTGTTTGTAGTGAGTGCTCACCCATCTTTGGGGAGACTAATGAGGTATGATGGCCTATCCATATTGTGATGATGATTTGCACAATGATGGGAAATCTTAGTGGTCAAAATTTGGGGTATGGCAGATGCCCCTATTTAATCTTCTTGGACCCAAAGGTGTGAATGGCGAAGGTATTCGGGCATTCGGGGTGCAAGATGATTAAATATCAGAATACCCAAAATTTTGATGGTGGTTACAAATGTTAGTTCGCGTATCCTTCATCTTTTGCTAAGCAATGATGCTTAGAAAAGGTAAACTTCCCCTCGATCCGGGTTTCTTACCATGGAACTGGTCTTAGTTTCTGATTTAAACTTCCCCTCGATCCTAGTTTCCTACCAAGGAACTAGTCTCAGTTTCTTATATAAACTTCCCCTAGATCCTGGTTTCCTACCAAGGAACTGGTCTCCTACCAAGGAACTGGTCTCAGTTTCTGATTTAAACTTCCCCTCGATCCTGGTTTCCTACCAAGGAACTGGTCTTAGTTTCTAATTTAAACTTCCCCTCGATCCTGGTTTCCTACCAAGGAACTGGTCTAAGTTTCTGATATAAACTTCCCCTCGATCCTGGTTTCTAACCAAGGAACTGGTCTAAGTTTCTTTTGTCAATAAACTTTCTTGACAAGGGACACTGTGTGTAGCGATTTTCCTCAAACTTCTCGCCGAATTTTCCTAGGGGAGATGCCATTTGATGGAAAAAACTTTTGATGTCAGACTTGCTGGGGAAATCCATTCGTCTGAGTTGTAGAGGGGTACAAACTTCTCTATTGGAGATGCCATTTGTTGACTCTATCGGGGAAAACGAGTCTCTTGAGAGACGTCTTTCGCTTGGGATATTACATCATACTTTTCTCGGAGATCTTCTCGGAGAAATGCCTTTTGATGTGATCCAATTTTGAGGTGCTGATGACCTTTTCGTCAGTGGATTTTTTCGAAAAAAACTGCTGTATTGTCGAATCTCTGATTAAGAGGCTTTCTCTGGGGATTTTCCTTAATCCAGGAAAGCGAAGATATCATCTTCAATGGCGAAGAGTGACATTTTCCAAAAGTTTCTCTGGTTTTCTCAGAGGTTCAAGTTATCACAGTGGTCAAGGGCCAACTCTAATCCAGAAATAAACTGGAGGAGAGAGATTGTTCAGACGCAACATTTCCTGACGAGTGTAGCGAGCGATTTTGGACGTGGTTCTTAAGCACTGTCGCTCTGGGGTACTACAGGTCGATTCATTTTTTATCCTATTGAAGCTGATGAAGGAAGGGAAATAGATGTCTCCAATTAACCCTGCTTGCATACTGAGTTTAAACAGATGACTGTTGGTTTACAGATGCGGTTAAGATTGTGGGCCTCTCTCTGCTTATTTTTTAAGAACACAGTGTTTGGATTATTTGTGAGGATACTAGAATTAATGCTTTTCAATTGATGTGTGAAGGTACGGGATTTTGGGTTTTTGATTAGTGTGCTCGCTAAGATTTTTCAATCTTATGCCTACGTATTCCCATTTAACGAAACAGGGAAATCAGAGCGATCGTAGTTCCTCCTATTCTATGGGAGGAAAAAGGGTTGTTTTGGTGTCTTGTTCAAAGCCCAAGACGTGAAGCTAAAGGTGGTTTATATCTTGTTCAAAGCCCAAGATGTGAAGCTGAAGGGTCTATTTGTATCTTGTTTGAAGCCCAAGATGTGAAGTTGAAGGGTTTTGACTTTAAAGAGAATTTTTCATCTCTAAAGAGGGGTATTTGGTCTGTTTGTCACAACTGTTGGGTGACTGATTATAAAGGAGAATTACTTTCACTGGGATATGTGAACCCAGCAATGCCATAATTTCCTTTATAGGGGAATTTAACCTGAAGGAGAAGACTTTAACTCAGTTTAGAGCAATGTTATCTTTCCTTAGGAATTTCTCATGCTAAAAGAGGGACAGTGGCGTGGATGTAAATGATCCAGAGGCTTGCCGCTTACAGCAATTAGATGGAGGAAAAGGAGTTGTTGATGTTTGTATACTGTGAACGAGACACATCTTTTGATGCTAAAAGTTTGATTGGCTCAACCGGGGTTTCCTTATACAAAGCCTAAGAGGAGGCTATTGGCCTAACAAGAGGGTGTTTTTATGTGTCTCGTGCGAAGCCCGAGAGAGAGGCTAAAATGGGTTGACTCAACAGGAGAGTGCTAACAAGTGACTGACTCAAAAAGAGAGTACTTTTATATGTGTCTTGTACGAAGCCCAAGATGGAGGCTAAAGGTGTTTGACTCAACAAGAGAGTCTTTTATACTCAACAAGAGAGTGTTTTTGTATCTCGTACGAAGCCCGAGATGGAGGCTAAAAATGTTTGACTCAACAAGAGAGTCTTTTATACTCAACAAGAGAGTGTTTTTGTATCACGTACAAAGCCCGGGATGGAGGCTGAAAATGTTTGACTCAACAAGAGAGTCTTTTATACTCAACAAGAGAGGGTTTTTATATCTCGTACGAAGCTCGAGACGAAGGCTGAAAAGCTTTGACTCAACAAGAGAGTTTGAAAAGGTTAACTCCGCTTGGGAGAATCATTGTACAAAGCCCAAGAGGAGGCTAGTGTGCTGGTGACTGTTTCAGTTGAGTGACAGGTCCATTATGTTGGATAAAGAGAAAATCAGTTCTTATATGGGTAATGTCGTACTTTGGGATTGATCAGAGGATCAAGGTTATTTCCTGTTCTTTAAGGAAATGGGAAATCCAAAGGGTATTGAGACTGTCCAAGTCTACTGGTGTGTTGAGAAATTGATTCTCGGGTAGTGAATGATCTTTGTACGATGCCCAAAAGAAGGCTGGTATGTTAAGGGATGAAGGTCAACCCATTAACTGGTCTGACACTTGACTCAGAAAGACAGTTCTAGCAAATTGATGACTAGGTTTTGTTCCTATACCTGTAGAGGTCTCTGGGTCCTTGTAATAAGCCCAAGAGAAGCCGAAGGGTCCTTATACAACGCCCAAGAGAAGGCGAGGATGCTTTTAAGAAGCCTGTAGGTCCCTAAACCCTGAGAAGTTCAAGACATGCCATTCACCGAGAATAGATCAAGCCAGGAAAGTCTGAGAATTTGGAAGAAACTCAAGAGATGCCATTCACGGAGAAAAGATCAACTCTGGGGAGTAGAGTTTCTTTCACGATTTCTAAGGGTGACAGTCTGAGAAAGGGTTCACCGAGAATGCTTCCTTTCACGTCTCCATATTGTTTAACCCCAAGAGGAGGGAAGACTGTGTCTGGTAATCATATGGGGATCTAGTTTTGACTGTATTAAGAGTGATCAACGGGCTTTACCTAGTGCTAGATGTAGTTGCCGGGGAAAACTCTAAATAATTATACTAGTATTACACAGTTGATATTTGACAAGTATATAAAAGTTTGTGAAAGGAGACTTACAGTGAGAAGCCCCACAATACAGTTATATATATATATATATATATATGAAAACGGATAAAGAAAGCGGGTAAACACTTACTCGGTTGTTGAGCTTCCATGTTGTTTGGTTAGTTTGTTCAACTAAGAAAGCTTTGGTAACAATATTATATTCATAATCAAAGGAGAAAGTGCTTTGAAAAGATTTTTGGGGCTTACAGCTCAAGGAGAGGCCCAAGGTTTTACCAGTGATTGCGCTGTTGTTTTGAATTTGTACAGGGACTTATACAAGTGACTGAGACCCAAAAAGGTTTTATGTACAAAGGGATGGGTCTTACACTCTCTCAAGAGGCCCAAAGATTTTAAGGAAAAGAAATGGGGCGTATAACACGAGGGTAGGCCCAGATGATTTGTTTTTGAATTGGCGATCGCGCCGAGATTTCCTTTAACATACTGGGTCTTATACAATGCATTGAGGCCCAAAAAGTTT
Organism: Lathyrus tuberosus; assembly: GCA_022829125.1. Lineage (NCBI taxonomy): Eukaryota > Viridiplantae > Streptophyta > Magnoliopsida > Fabales > Fabaceae > Lathyrus > Lathyrus tuberosus. Next base: position 2,384,306 of record JALAZF010000344.1, on the reverse strand, counting down.
TGGTTAAAAGGGGGTTGGGTCTTACACTCTATTAGAGGCCCAAAAAGTTTTGAATGGGTCTTATAGCTCGAGGAGAGGCCCAAAGGTTTATTTTTATACAAGTGGTGGGGCTTACAGCTCAAGGAGAGGCCCATGGTTTTGCTAAAAAAGGCGACGATCGCGTCGTTGTTTTTGATAATACAGTGGGACTTATACAATGATTGAGGCCCAAAAAGTGGTGTATTTACAAAGGATGGGTCTTACACTCTAATAGAGGCCCAAAAAGTTTTGAATGGATCTTATAGCTCAAGGAGAGGCCCAGATGATTGGTTTTTTAACGGGCGATGATCGCGCCAAACTTTTGAAATACAACGGGACTTATACAACATTTGAGGCCCAAAATTGTTTGTATTTACAAAGGATTGGGTCTTACACTCTATTAGAGGCCCTAAGGTTTTGAAAAAGTTTGATGAGGGTTGAATTAATCAAAAACCCTAATTTGTTTTCAAAAATGTATTTTAATTGAATAAAAATTCAATTAAAATGATCAAAATTGTTAAACATGTGGAAAACAAATTGTGATCTTGGATTAATGTTTCAAAAATTAGGTTTTGATCCACAAAATGTTTGGAAATCACTAAAATTTGAAAAATCGAGAGGGAGAACATATTTTAAATGTCAAAAACAATTAAAATATTAATTCTTTAAAAAAAATTATAAATATAAAAAATAAATTTTTGGGATTTTTTTGGGAAAATAAAATATTTTAACATTTTTGTGAATTATTAAAAAAAGAATCAACTCAAAATCATTAAAACTCAGAGAGAAATTAATTTTTGAATCAATTAATTAAAATCACAAAATTTAAATATTCAAATTTTCAAAAAAGGCGCCAAGAACAAGGGCGAGAACACGCGCCACCCTTTATTTCTGCAGATTTGCGTTTTCTATCCAATCTCACTGAATACTTGATGATATCATGCAATCTACATATCAATCTACTTGTTTCAACCTCACGGTCATGTCTATGGTCTTTAATTTCATTTATTTTAAACATGGAATAAGAAATCAAAGAGAAACCTCAAGAACCCCTAAAATTTGCATGAAGGTTCAGAAATTCCATACACGATTCAAACAATGCAATTGATTGAGGGAAAACACTATGCATGATTATGAACATATGGCCAAATTATTGTTCAGCAAAAAATGCATGGGTCATAGAGTTAGAAGAGCTCATGCTTACCTCTCGCAGCTGGTGATCGTGTTTTGTGTTATAGGTGTTACAGCTTGGTTCCAAGGATATGGACAGCTTCCCTAGGTGTTATGGAGTGTGTCTGGGTGCTTGGAGTGGATTGACTTTAGCTGGAACTTGATTTGGCACCTCAACTGCAAATCTGTCAAAGGCTTGAGCAGTTGGCTGGTGATTTTGTGATTTTGGTGTTTCAGATGTTATGTGAGTATTTGGGTCACTTCTATATGATGTTTATGAGGTGTGTGTGTGATTGGTTTGGTTGTAATAGCTCTCAAACTCAAAACCCGATAGTGACTTGCTTTGGAAGGTAATTTTGGAGTGAAAGAAGGGATTTTGAGGAAAGCATCTGTTTGATGGCTTTAGTGTACTCAAACTGATCATAAATGAGCTCTATTTATAGTAGAGCAAGTTTGATTTGCAAGGAATAGTGAATGGCAACTGCTTCATGTGTTTGGCCAATGTTGAGCAATGAGAATCCAAGTCTCCTCTAGCCATTTACTAGAGGTTAGGGCACAGGCTACTGGTCCCCTTGGTCTTGGATAAGTCTTGACTGAATTCAGTTGGAAATGGCTCAGTCCATGCGACCTTGGTGCTTCCATTGAATGCTCCATAACAAAATTGGAGTCTTGTCCCTCTTTTAGGCATTTCTAGGTTTGACATGCTATTTTTGGTTCAAAGACTTGTGAGGCTTGGGATCAGAGTTGGTTCCTCCTTGGTCCCCCCTTGAGGTGTTCAGATAGATAGAGTTCCTTTCCCTTTGCAAAATTTGAGTAAATCGAGCAAACTCCAAAATCTGCCTTGCCATGACAGTTTGCAGCAAGGCATATTGGCATAGTCATATCTCATGGCTCAAGTGGACTTTGATGGAGTTCTTGGCCATTTTGGAAGGCCTTCATATGATACATCAACTGTTTGATCATAATTGGTTTTGATACTTTTTGGATCCAAGTGAAAAATGCCCCTACATTTGGAAAAAAGTAAGGCAGATTCTGACTTAGTGAAAATTTCACTAAGTGTTGGAAAAAAGTGACATTTTCACTTTTTGTGATTTTGATCATTCCATAACTTAAAACCCATGAGGAATTGGAATGAGTTATGTTTGAAGCTTTTGTAGAGTGCCATGAGAGCTACAAATCCAGCTTTGAATGGGGAGAAATGGCCTTGTGGTTTAGGAGTTATGATCCTCCAAAGTTGGTACCCTAGCCACTTTGTTCCATAACTTAGAAAAATTTCTAAGTTTTTTATGGTTACCCCTTTTACAAGTTATCCCACTTTTCTTGCTTTTTCTTGATGAATGATGATTCCAATCACACATTAACATCATTTTAGGGTTAAAAAACCACAATTGTGAAAAATCTCAAAAAGTCAAAGTTTGACTTTTGTGCACTGTTGACTTTTTATCGGATGAATTCCAAACTGTGCGATTCTCTATGAAATCAAGTCCTTGACCTAAATCAAATTTGATGGATTGATTTCATAGGTGTTATAGGGTGTATTGAATCATGTCCTAGGGTTTGGGAGCATGTCCTGGTCAAAAGTCAAAGATACAGTTGACTTTTCTCGCGAAACCCTAATTGTGGTTCTGATGAACTTGAAACTTATTGCTCAAGCTTCTTGGATCAATCCATTGTTGCAAATGGATCAATGTGGTTTATTAGAGACCCTCAAATCCTCTCTTGAGGTCTTGGCTCATGCTTTGCCCCAAAAGTCAACTTAGGGGTGAATTAGGTCAAGAAACCCTAATTCCTGATTTTTTGTGAATGCATCCCCTGAGGTCAAATTGACTTGATGATTGGGTTCATGATGTCCCTTGGAGCATCATAGGTTATGCTTTGACGCATTGGCTCATGCCCAGGGGAAAATTTCCATCTGGAGGCCTTGGTCGACCAAACCTTAATTTGGTGACACTGGCGATCTTGAGGCTTGATCCACTGGGACTGTTGTAGCATTGTGCTTAATCCTTGATGTGGGAGTCCTCTTGATCCATCATGGATGTTTGAGAGGCTAGACAAGTTGAAGATCATGTCATTCCTTGAGTGATCCTTTGTCTAAAGCTCTGAGAGGGCTTGAAACCCTAATTCTGATTGTAGTGAAGGCTCACCCATCTTTGGGGAGACTAATGGTTCATCTATATTGTGATGATGCTTTGCACAATGATGGGAAATCTTAGTGGTCAAAATATAGGGTATGACAGATGCCCCTATTTACTCTTCTTGGACCCGAAGGTGTGAATGGCGAAGGTATTCGGGCATTCAGGGTGCAAGAGGATTAAATATCAGAATACCCGAAATTTTGATGGTGGTTATGAATGGTAGTTCCCGCATCCTTCTTCTTTTGCTAAGCGATGATGCTTAGAAAAGGTAAAACTTCCCCTCGATTCTGGTTTCCTACCAAGGAGCTGGTCTCAGTTTTTTTTTTACAAACTTCCCCTCAATCAGGGTTTCCTACCAACGAACTGGTCTTAGTTTCTTAAATAAACTTCCCCTCGATCCTGGTTTCCTACCAAGGAACTGGTCTCAGTTTCTAAAACAAACCTCCCCTCGATCTTGGTTTCCTACCAAGGAACTGGTCTCAGTTTCTTTTTTCAATAAACTTTCTTGACAAGGGACGTTATTCGTAGCGGTTTTCCTCAAACTTCTCGCCGAATTTTCCTGGGGAGATGCCATTTGATGGAAAAAATTTTGATGTCAGACTTGCTGGAGAACCCATCTGTCTGAATTGTAGAGGTGTACAAACTTCTCTGTTGGAGACACCATTTGTCGATTCTACTGGGGAAAATGAGTCTCGTGATAGACTGCTTTCCGCTTGGGGTCTTACATTATACTTTTCTCGGGATCTTCTCGGAGAAGTGCCATATGATGTGATCCAATTTTGAGATGCTGATGACCTTTTCGTCAGCGGATTTTTCCGAAGAAAAACTGCTGTATTGCTGAATCTCTGATTAAGAGGCTTTCTCTGGAAATTTTCCTTAATCCGGGAAAGCGAAGATATCATCTTCAATGGCGAAGAGTGACATTTTCCGAAAGTTTCTCTGGTTTTTCAGAGGTTCAAGTTATCAAAGTGGTCGAGGACCGACTTCATCCCAGAAATAAATTGGAGGAGAGAGAGTGTGCAGACGCAACATTTTCCGACGAGGAAGAAACTGACAACTAGATGGAGAGGACGGTTATCACTAGGGGATAAGACCGACTAGAGAAATAGTGATGCAATATGAATGCAAATGTAAGTCAATAATGCATGATGTATGTATGTTTATGCTGACAAAACTGACGCGACACACAAACTGATGGATGAACACGACGGGATACTCGGCCACATCGGGAGATAAAAAGTATCGCTGGTTCAAGATAGCAATTCTGCCTTGCTTAGGAGAAATAGTCCCTGCGGGGACAACCGTTGGTCGGGCTTAGGAGATAAAAACTCTGCCAGAGATGTCGGATGGAATATTCGCATCTGACATAACTGATCCTTCGTTTAGGCGCACTGGTTTAGAAGGAGTACTTTGATTCTGCACTTTGAAGCTCGATTACTTCTGGAGAAGTGAACGACGTTCTTTCGATGTTCAACAGTCAAAAGAAATTGCCATCTTCATATTAAAAGCAGAGAAGTTTGACAAGTAAATTCGTTTTTGTTTTATTTCAGGAATCGTTAACTATGCTAAAATGTCGTTCCCTAAAGCTAAAACAAATAAGAATTACAAACAAAAGCACAAGGGCTCAAATTTTATTGATAAGATGGAAATCAACCAAGCGCGTGATTCCATAGAGTATTTACAAAGTTAGAAAATGGTAATTTAAGGGAAAAGAGCTACATTGAAACATAACGACCGCTATCCTTCTACCAACTTTGAATTCGGGACATCCTGAGCTTCTGTCGAAGATGACCTTAACTGGAGTTTTCTGATGGATGGCAGGACTGCTACTAGGGAATTTGCCCCTGTTGGACGTAGTTACTTGCCATTATCCCTAACTTTTTCCTAGATCGTACTTTGAGATTTCCAATCCACCGGGATGATTTTTTATTTATTATGTCTCTAATTTTTTCCTGGACCGCCCTTTCGGGTTTTCAATCCACTGAGACGTTTTTCTTTTTTTAGTTTAGGCGAAGTATTTCTTGACTACATCAACATTTGTGGGGTAGGCAAATTCCTCTCCGTCCATGGTTGCAAGTCTCAAGGCACCGCCTGAGAAAGCTTTCTTGGCCACGTATGGGCCATCATAATTCGGAGTCCACTTGCCCCGGGAACTAGTGAGGAATGATTGTATATTTTGGAGCACAAGGTCTCCTTTCCTGAAGACGCGAGGTCGAACCTTTTTGTCAAACGCCTTCTTCATTCTTTGCTGATACAACTGACCATGGTATAGTGCCATTATCCATTTTTCCTCGATCAAGTTTAGTTCGTCGTGTCGACTTTGACACCATTTAACTTCTGTTAGCTTAGCTTCCATCAATACCCGAAATGATGGGATCTCTACTTCAATGGAGAGCACTACTTCCATGCCATAAACTAAAGAGAAAGGGGTTGCCCCTGTTGAAGTGCGGACAGATGTGCGATAACCGTGAAGAGCAAAGGGTAGTATTTCATGCCAGTCTTTATAGGTTACGACCATCTTCTGAACAATCCTCTTGATGTTCTTGTTAGCCACTTCTACTACTCAGTTCATCTTGGGTCGGTAGGGAGATGAGTTATGGTGTTCGATCTTGAACTCGGCGCACAACTCTTTCATCGTCTTATTGTTCAAGTTGGATCCATTATCAGTAATGATCTGGCTAGGAACACCATAACGACAGATGAGATTGTTTTTGATAAAGCGGATCACCACTTGTCGGGCTACATTGGCGTACGATGCTGTTTTGACCCATTTGGTGAAGTAGTCAATGGCTACCAGAATGAACCGATGTCTGTTTGAAGCTTTGGGTTCAATCATGCCAATCATGTCGATTCCCTATATGGAAAAAGGCCACGGGGAGGAGAGAACTTTGAGATGTGTTGGCGGTACATGGATTTTGTCGGAGTATATCTGACACTTGTGACACCTCCTCATGTACTTGTAGCAGTCATATTCCATTGTCAACCAATAGTACCATGCTCTCAGAATTTTTCTCGCCATTGTATGTCCATTGGCATGAGTGCCAGAGGATCCTTCATGAATTTCTTTTATCAGCATGTCTGCTTCTGGTCTGTCTACACATCAGAGCAGGACCATGTCAAAGTTCCTCTTATAGAGTGTATCGCCGCTCAGGAAAAAACTGCCTCCCAACCTTCTGAGGGTTTTTCTGTCTTTTCTTAGTGCCCCAGGTGGGCACTCTTGTTTTTAAAGGAAGCATTTGATATCGTGATACCAAGGTTTGTCGTCTATGACTGCTTCAATCATGAAGATATAAGCGGGTCGTTCAAGGCGCATGATGTCGATCTTAGGTAAGTTGGTCCATTGACCTACACTAATCATGGAAGAAAGAGTGGCTAAGGCATCGGCCATGTGATTCTCTTCACGAGGGATATGATGAAACTCGATTTTGTTGAAGAATGGTAACAACCTTCTCGCGTAATCTTTGTAAGGAATCAATCCGGATTGGTATGTGCTCCAATCTCCTTTGATCTGATTGACGACCAAAGTTGAGTCACCATATACATCCAAGTTCTTGATCCTCAAATCAATCGCTTCTTTGAGACCCATAATACAAGCTTTGTATTCGGCCTCGTTATTTGTACATTTGAACGTAAGTCTGGCGGTGAAAGGAATGTGGGTACCCTGAGGTGCTATGATAATTGCCCCAATTCCATTTTCGTAATGATTGACAGCTCCGTCAAAGATAAGTCCCCATTGGGAACCTGGTTCTGGCCCTTCACTGGGTAGCAGTTCATCGCAATTTTTCATTTTTAGATACATGACATCTTCATCTGGGATGTCAAACCCGATTGATTCCTCATCGTCAATCGGTTAATGAGCCAAATGATCGGCTAAAATACTCCCTTTAACGGCTTTTTGAGCATGGTACTCGATGTCGTATTTTGATAACAACATCTGCCAACGGGCAATTCTTCCCGTGAGAGAAGGTTTTTCAAAGATATACTTGATTGGATCCATTTCAGAGATCAACCAAGTAGTGTGACGAATCATATACTGGCGAAGACGTTTGGCTGCCCAAGCCAAAGCGCAGCAAGTTTTCTCAAGCATAGTGTACCGAGTCTCGCAGTCGGTGAATTTCTTGCTCAGATAGTAAATGGCAGACTCTTTTCTTTTTGTTTCGTCTTGTTGACCAAGCACACAGCCCATTGAGTCCTCTAGGACTGTGAGGTAGATGATCAGTGGTCTTCCTTCCACTGGAGGTGATAGAATCGGTGGGTTCAACAAGTATTCCTTAATACTGTTGAAGGCGTTTGGCAGTCCTCTGTCCAAACGCAGTCTTGAATAGTTTTGACAGGTGGGTCACATGCTCCTCTTCTGTCTTAGATTTAGCAATCATATCATCGACGTATACCTCGATTTCCTTACGATCATGTCATGAAACAGAGTAGTCACGGCCCTTTGATAGGTTGCCCCGACATTCTTCAAATCGAAAGGCATTACCTTGTAACAAAAGGTACCCTATGGGGTAATGAATGAAGTTTTCTCCATGTCTTTCGGCGCCATTTTTATCCGATTATAGCCCGAGAATCCATCCATGAAGGAGAAAACTTTGAACTTTGCTGTACTGTCTACCAGCATGTCAATGTGTGGCAAAAGAAAGTCATCCTTTGGACTAGCCTTGTTCAGATCTCTGTAATCGAAACACATTGTGACTTTTCCGTCCTTTTTTGGAACAGGTATGATATTGGCTAACCATTGAGGTTATTCTGACGTGGCGAGGAAACCCACGTCAATCTGTTTTTGTACCTCCTCTTTGATTTTGACGGCCATGTCCGGGTGAGTCCATCTCAACCTCTGTTTGACTGGCAGACATTCTAACCTTAACGGTAGATGATGTTCCACGATGCTGGTATCCAACCTTGGCATGTCCTGGTAGGACCAAGCAAACACATCGGGAAATTCTCTGAGAAGCTTTGGTATCCAACCCTGGCATATCCAACCCAATCCTGATTTCTTTTCTCTCTTTTTCTGAACCCACGTTGATCATTTCCAACGGCTCTTTGTGAGGTTCAATGGACATTTCCTCTTGTCAGAGTAATCGGGAGATATCTTCTGGAATTTCGTTGTCAACTTCTTCTTCAGCCCCAAATACCGGGAACTCAAAGTCGGGAGAAGGCATCGGATCGTATGTTTCAATGGGGTTTAAAACAAGCAATCTGCATGACTTGATGATTTGTGTTTAGAAGAGATAGAGAAAATGCAAGTGTGTGCAGTGTATTTTTTTTTTTAAAACTGCTTGTTTATTTTGAATTGTTTTTTAGGATTACCATTTTCGGAGGAAAGCGAAAAGAGAAAACAGCAACTAATGCGGAAATTACAGAACAACGTTATTTTATTTATGAACAAGTCGATTCTTGAAACTACAACCCTATAAAACAAAACTCTGTCACTTTGGGCGAAGCGAAGAGGGATATTTATAGAAAGTGAGCCCTATCAAAACATCTGTTTCACCTGGGCAGGGTGAAAGGTTAAAGACGTCAATTACTTTGACTTATGAACAATCTTCGGAACATCGACAACAACCCATTGGCGGCGAACTCCTCGGTGAATCACAAAGTCTGGTACTTTCCTTGATTTGTATTCAGAAATGACGCTGATTTCTGGCGGAGCAGGATCATTGGGATCTGTCTCCCAGGCAGAGTTGTCGTAGGAGGATTCCTCTGTTATATTTTGCAGAGTATTGGTGCTCTCAGGAAAATCTCCCCATCCAGTTGGTTGGATGTCTTCGAGCCTGATACGAGAGCTTTCGGGAGCGGTGTACTTGACCATGAAGTCAAATTTTCCACTTGGTTGTCCCTAACTTCTTTGGAACTGGAGGAGTCATCTCTCTCGATGACGTTGACCTCGGGGAAAGTATATTTGATGAATTCTAGTCCTGCAAGCTTTGCAAATTCATCGTTGTGCTGGATATTTTCTGAATGCCCCGAGTATTGATCCCATGACATGGTGGAGACGCAGGTATTCCTTTTAATGATGCTCAGCTGATTTTCATTGATCGGCTGATTTTCTTGCCCCAAGTCTCCTGGGTACGGCTGCCAGATAGGCAGGCCATCCATTGGGCCATAATAGTCGTGGTCAATGTTGTCCTTCATCAGAGTGTCTTCGTCTAATGAATTTGGTGGATCCCGACATCCTTCCGGATCACAATCTCCGTATATCATTTCGACATCTGACCTCGGTATAAATATCAGACTCTGTGCGGGATAGCAAAAGAGCGTAGGCACCTCTTCCTGAGACATATAACCGTCCTCATTGAGATAAGACTTCCATTCCTGATCCTTATCGGAGGGAACCTCCTCGTTGATGGTATGGACTGCTTAAGACACTGGGTGAAGGAAACCTCCACTGTGGAAGAAGTCCTAAATGGGATGAAGACTTTTATTGCTAGCAGCAGTCTAGGTGCAGGTCGCAGAAAAACCAAGACCCTTCTTTGTTTTATTATCAGTAGGAATGACAAGTTGTCCCCATCCTTTTGCATTGTTTCTTTTGATCACTTCGAGAGCATCTTTGTACGAAGAAATCGAGGTTCGTTTTTCTGATTGATTCTCATTACTCACCGACAGTGCTTGGAACTGAGTTCCAACAACCTCCTCTGGTTCTACACAAGTAGACGATGATAAGTTACTCACGATCAAGGCTTGTTCTCCACGAACCGTGACGAGTTGATCGATCTTGACGAACTTCAGTTTCTGGTGCAGCGTCGAAGTGACTGCCCCAGCCTGGTGTATCCAAGGTCTTCCTAATAAACAGTTGTACGCTTCCCGGACATCCATGACCTGAAAAGTGATTAGGAAAATATGAGGACCGATAGTTATGGGAAGGTCGACTTCGCCGATAAATGCTTTTCTAGACCCGTCAAATGCTTTGACGTTGACCTCACTGCCCCTCATCGGGGACCCTTTGAATGATAGTCGCATTAAAGTGGACATCGGCATAACATTGATGGCCGATCCTGTGTCTACCATTACGCTGGCTAAAGCATCATCCTGGCAGTTAACTGTGATATTGAGCACCATGTTGTGACTTTTGCCCCCCTCTGGCAAATCCTCATCACTGAATCCTATGTTGTTGCAGGAAGTGATGTTAGAGGTGGTGCTATCGACCTGTCATATTGACACATCCTATTCCATAAAGGCCTGCTCTAAGACTTTCTGCAGAGCCTCTCTGTGGGCTTCGGAACTGAGTAAAAGTGATAGCACTGAGATCTTTGAAGGGGTTTGTAACGGCTGATCAACAATGTTGTATTCACTCATTTGGATGAGCTTCAGTAACTCATCATTGTTTTTTGAAAGGTCAGGATTACTGGATTGACTGACTGGTGGATCAGGAGCTTCTGTCGGAAGTTCCTTTTCTTTGTTAGGTTCTCCAACTCCTCGGTTGAAGATTCAACCGCTCCGTGTTACTCAACTGATTTCTGCAATATTCACGATGGAGGGTAATGGAATTTCCTTCCCATTCTCAATTATTGTTGCACCGTATTTGTAAGGGATCGCCTTAGTTGATTCATACGGTAACGGTCCCGGTAGATAGATAACTACAAGAGCCTTCTAATTTTTCTGACTGTCGTAAGTAACTTCAATCAGTTCTTGGCTAAGAACCTTTGATTCGTCCAGTAGAGGGATGATTGTACAATCATCCTTGTTTTGTTGATGATCACAGATTACAACCACATCTTTGTTTTGATTAGCGAAGTAGTCCGGCGTCCAGTTGATTGGCTTGGAACTCGGACACGGGTGAATCTCTTTACGATCCAACTGACCTTGAAGGGCTGCCCGCACAAGGTAGCATCCTTGGCTATTCTACGAGTAGACTCTACAGCGTTCATAGTTGTGTGGTGGCACTTGGCCATGCCCGCTTTGAATGCAATGTAACCTTACCCGGTTTATTTCGATAGATCGGACATCCTGACTTTGACGCCGAGTAGGGTTTCCATTAAGCACACTGAATTGTTGCGTGTCTTCATCCAGATAGATTGGAAGCCACTAGTGGTTTAACAAGTGTTGTAAAGTTCTCTGAACGAGAGTGCACCCTTGGTTACTCTCACAACATCCTTTACAGTTCTGATAATCATGTGAAGTGAGAAAACCGAGTTGGACCTGCCTGGCATGTAACTCCACCAAGCTGGTATTCATCAGATGAATATCAAAGATTTGAATCATGTTGATCTGATAAGGATTTCTATCATGGTAGTCCTGGATCCATCCAAGATCCATCTAATGCTGGAGGGCCTCTTGTACAAAAGAGCATCCCTATTTGTTTACCGAGCAAGTCAGACAGGAATTATAATCGTGCCGCGGCAGATTATGATACTGGCTTTTCCTTGAGTGCATCGCCACCAAGTTGACATTCATTGCACGGATGTCGTGGTTCTGAATGATGTTGGAATTCGTATAGGTCATGTTGACTCCACGAACTCGATGCTCTTGGATCCGCCCGAGATCTAATTGTTCCTGTAGAGCTGATTGCACCACAGAACATCCCTGATTGTTTTTAGAGCAGATATCAGACTGGTGATAATTGTGAGGTGGCAAATGGCCATATCCGCTCAGTCTACAATGCATCTTGACCAAGTTTTCCCTTAACAAGATTACATTATGAATTTGATAGGTGTTGTTAGACTCTCCCTCTATGAAATTGACTGCAGCTTTTTCATGTTGAGGCAGCGGGTTTGTGAGAACATTAGGATTCGTATCCTTGAAAGATAAGACCCCACTCCTAACGAACCTTTGAACATCGGATTTGAAACTGAGACAGCTTTCTGTTATGCCCTGGTCCTCCTCAATGGTAAGGACACGTCTGATCCGTTTTGAACAAAAAATGCAGATTTTCCGGTACTGTAAGGGGAGACTTAGTTTGGACATGCCCCTTAACCAGTAATAATGGAAGCAATTCTGCGTACAACATGGTATATGATGTTCCACGATGTTGGTATCCAACCCTGGCATGTCCTGGTAGGACCAAGCAAAAACATCGGGAAATTCTCTAAGAAGCTTTGGTATCCAACCCTGGCATGTCCAACCCAATCCTGATTTCTTTTCTCTCTTTTTCTGAACCCACGTTGATCGTTTCCAACGGCTCTTTGTGAGGTTCAATGGACCTTTCCTCTTGTCAGAGTAATCGGGAGATCTCTTCTGGAATTTCGTTGTCAACTTCTTCTTCAGCCCCAAATACCGGGAACTCAAAGTCGGGAGAAGGCATCGGATCGTATGTTTCAACGGGGTTTAAAACAAGCAATCTGCATGACTAGATGATTTGTGTTTAGAAGAGATAGAGAAAATGCGAGTGTGTGCAGTGATTTTTTTTTAAAACTGCTTATTTATTTTGAATTGATTTTTAGGATTACCATTTTTTGAGGAAAGCGAAAAGAGAAAACAGCAACTAATGCGGAAATTACAGAACGACGTTATTTTATTTATGAACAAGTCGATACTTGAAACTACAGCCCTATAAAACAAAACTCTGTCACTTTGGGCGAAGCGAAGACAGATATTTATAGAAAGTGAGCCCTATCAAAACACCCGTTTCACCTGGGCAGGGTGAAAGGTTAAAGACGTCAATTACTTTGACTTATGAACAATCTTCGGAACATCGACAGCAACCCATTGGCGGCGAACTCCTCGGTGAATCACAAAGTCTGGTACTTTCCTTGATTTGTCTTCAGAAATGACGCTGATTTCTGGCAGAGCAGGATCATTAGGATCTGTCTCCCAGGCAGAGTTGTCGTAGGAGGATTCCTCTGTTGTATTTTACAGAGTATTGGTGCTCTCAGGAAAATCTCCCCATCCAGTTGGTTGGATGTCTTCGAGCCTGATACGAGAGATTTCGGGAGCGGTGTACTTGACCATGAAGTCAAATTTTCCACTTGGTTGTTCCAAACTTCTTTGGAACTGGAGGAGTCATCTCTCTCGATGACGTTGACCTCGGGAAAAGCATAGTTGATGAATTCTAGTCTTGAAAGCTTTGCAAATTCATCGTCATGCTGGATATTTTCTGAATGCCCCGACTATTGATCCCATGACGTGTTGGAGACGCAGGTATTCCTTTTAATGATGCTCAGCTGATTTTCATTGATCGGCTGATTTTCTTGCCCCAAGTCTTTTGGGTATGGCTGCCATCCATTGGGCCATAATAGTCGTGGTCAAAGTTGTCCTTCATCAGAGTGTCTTCCTCTAATGATTTTGGTGGATCCCGACATCCTTCCGGATCACAATATCCGTATATCATTTCGACATCTGACCTCGGTATAAATATCAGACTCTGTGCGGGATAGCAAAAGGGCGTAGGCACCTCTTCCTGAGACATATAACCGTCCTCGTTGAGATAGGACTTCCATTCCTCATCCGTATCGGAGGGATCTTCCTCGTTGATGGTATGGACTGCTTGAGACACTGGGTGAAGGAAACCTCCATTGTGGAAGAAGTCCTAAATGGGATGAAGACTTTTATCGCTAGCAGCAGTCTGGGTGCAGGTCGCAGAAAAACCAAGACCCTTCTTTATTTTATTATCCGTAGGAATGACAAGTTGTCCCCATCCTTTTGCATTGTTTCTTTTGATCACTTCGAGAGCATCTTTGTACGAGGAAATTGAGGTTCGTTTTTCTGATTGATTCACATTACTCACCGACAGTGCTTGAAACTGAGTTCCAACAACCTCCTCTGGTTCTACACAAGTAGACGATGATAAGTTACTCACGATCAAGGCTTGTTCTCCACAGACCGTGATGAGTTGATCGATCTTGACGAACTTCAGTTTCTGGTGCAGCGTCGAAGTGACTGCCCCAGCCTGGTGTATCCAAGGTCTTCCTAATAAACAGTTGTACGCTGCCCGGACATCCATGACCTAGAAAGTGATTAGGAAAATGTGAGGACCGATAGTTATGGGAAGGTTAACTTCGCTAATAACTGCTTTTCGAGACCCGTCAAATGCTTTGACGAAGACCTCACACTGCCCCTCATCGGGGACCCTTTGAATGATAGTCGCATTAAAGTGGACTTCGGCATAACATTGATGGCCGATCCTGTGTCTACCAGTACGCTGGCTAAAGCATTGTCCTGGAAGTTAACTGTGATATTGAGCACCATGTTGTGACTTTTGCCCCCCTCTGGAAAATCCTCATCACTGAATCCTAAGTTGTTGCAGGAAGTGATGTTAGAGGTGGTACTATCGACCTGTCGTATTGACACATCCTGTTCCACAAAGGCCTGCTCTAAAACTTTCTGTAGAGCCTCTCTCTAGGCTTCGGAACTGAGTAAAAGTGATAGCACTGAGATCTTTGAAGGGGTTTGTAACAACTGATCAACAATGTTGTATTCACTCCTTTGGATGAGCTTCAGCATCTCATCATTGTTTTTTGAAAGGTCGGGATTACTGGATTGACCGACTGGTGGATCAGGAGCTTCTGTCAGAAGTTCCTTTTCTTTGTTAGGTTCTCCAACTCCTTGGTTGAAGATTCGACCGCTTCGTGTTACTCGACTGATGTCTGTAATATTCACAACGGAGGGTAATGGAATTTCCTTTCCATTCTCAATTATTGTTGCACCGTATTTGTAAGGGATCGCCTTAGCTGATTCATACGGTAACGGTCTCGGTAGATAGATAACTACAGGAGCCTTTTGATATTTCTTACTGTCGTAAGTAACTTCAATCAGTTCTTGGCTAAGAACCTTTAATTCGTCCAGTAGAGGGATTATGGTACAATCATCCTTGTTCTGTTGATGATCACAGATTACAACCACATCTTTGATTTGATCAGCGAAGTAGTCCGGCGTCCAGTTGATTGGCTCGGAACTCGGACACGAGTGAATCTCTTTGCGATCCAACTGACCTTGAAGGGCTGCCCGCACAAGGTATCCTCCTTGGTTATTCTATGAGCAGACTCTACAGCGTTCATAGTTGTGTGGTGGTACTTGGCCATGCCCGCTTTAAATGCAGTGTAACCTTACCAGGTTTGTTTCCATAGATCGGATATCCTGACTTTGACGCCGAGTAGGGTTTCCATTAGGCACACTGATTTGTTGCGTGTATACATCCAGATAGATTGGAAGCCACCAGTAGTTTAACAAGTGTTGTAAAGTTCTCTGAACGAGAGTGCACCCTTGGTTACTCTCACAACATCCTTTACAGTTCTGATAATCATGTGAAGTGAGAAAACCGAGTTGGACCTGCCTGGCATGTAACTCCACCAAGCTGGTATTCATCAAATGAATATCAAAGATTTGAATCATGTTGATCTGATAAGGATTTCTATCATGGTAGTATTCGATCCATCCAAGATCCATCTGACGCTGGAGGGCCTCTTGTACGAAAGAGCATCCGTATTTGTTTACCGAGCAAGTCAGACAGGAATTATAATCGTGTCGCGGCAGATTATGATACTGGCTTTGCCTTGAGTGTATCGCCACCAAGTTGACATTCATTGCACGGATGTCGTGGTTCTGAATGATGATGGAATTCATATAGGTCATGTTGACTCCACGAACTCGATGCTCTTGGATCCGCCCGAGATCCAATTGTTCCTGTAGAGCTTATTGCACCACAGAACATCCCTGATTGTTTTTAGAGAAGATATCACACTGGTGATAATTGTGAGGTGGAAAATGGCCATATCCGCTCTGTCTACAATGCATCTTGACCAAGTTGGCCCTTAACAAGATTACATTATGAATTTGATAGGTGTTGTTAGACTCTACCTCAATCAAATTGATTGCAGCTTTCTCATGTTGAGGCAGCGGGTTTGTGAGAACATTAGGATTCGTATCCTTGAAAGATAAGACCCCACTCCTAATGAACTTTTGAATGTCGGATTTGAAACTGAGACAGCTTTCTATGTTATGCCCAGATCCTCCTTGATGGTAAGGACACGTCTGATCCGTTTTGAACAAAAAAGGCAGATTTTCTGGTACTGTAAGGGGAGACTTAGTTTAGACATGCCCCTTAACCAGTAATAATGGTAGCAATTCTGCGTACAACATGGGTATAGGGTCGAACCCTGGTGGTCGCGTTGTACGGTTGTTGTTGTACTGAGGACGAGCCTACTGAAGAGGCTGTTGTGTCCTTTGTTGATATTGTTGTTGATTCGGTTGGCTCTGAGCAACCTGAGGTTGATATGTAGGAATAGGCGTGTGATTGATAGCAGGAGTTACAGCTGCTACTGGTTGATATTCCCGATATCTTGCTCGTTTTTTTTTAGGGAGAGCACTACAGTATCATTTTGTACTACTTGATGATCCAGCGTCTTTAACCAAACGTCCTTCCGAAGCGCTTCCTCAAGACAAACTCCCATGCCCACCATCTCGGTGAAGTCACTGGGCGCACTAGCGACCATTCGGTCATAGTAAAATGAGCCCAAGGTCTTTAAGAAGATCTTTGTCATCTCTTTTTCCTCCAGAGGTGGAGAAATCTGAGCGGAAATTTCATGGCATATCTGAGCGTACTCCTTAAAGGTTTCCTTGTCCTTTTGTGACATCGATCTGAGCTGATCTCTGTCCGGTGCCATGTCCAAATTATATTTATACTGATGAACAAAAGCAGCGCCAAGATCTCTGAATGTGCTGATCGTAGCACAGTTTAAACCGATGTACCATTTGTGTGCGGCACCGGTTAAACTATCCTAAAAGTAGTGAATCAGTAGCTCTTGGTTCTTTGTCTGAGCTGACATTCGTCAAGCGTACATCACCAAATGGCTTTGAGGGCAAGAGTTACCCTTGTACTTTTCAAAGTCGGGCACTTGGAATTTGTGTGGAACTTTCACATTGGGAACCAAGAAAAGGTCTGCGGCGTCCTTTCCAAATAGATCCTGACCGCGAAGGGCCTGCAGTTCTTTCTGCATCTCCAGGAATTGTTCCCGGAATTCATTCATTTTGTCGATCATGCTGTCGTTTCCACCAGAGGGTATCTGTTGAATCTGTCCTTTCGGGACAGTGTGTACCACGGGTGGTGGTATAGTCATTATGGCAGAGACTCTCGGTGTCTCCCGAAGTTTGTAACCTTCAGGAGTTGCTGTCATGCCTTTGGCATCTTCGCTTTCCCAAAGTTTGTAACCTTCAGGCCCAACGGTTCTTGTTGCGGTTCCCTAATCCTCAGCGATCCGCGAAACATATCCTTCCGGGATATAGTTAATAGGCATGCCCCGGGGACGATCTATCGTTATTTTGTACCTAGGATCATACTTCTCCACTATGCGCGTTGATGTGACCTCTAAGATCACAGTCCTTTGTTGTTGCATTTGAGCTTCTGCTAGAGCTTGCATGTCGTTATGAAGCTTTCTCAGATCCTATTTCAGAGTGTCGATCTCTTCTCTTAAATCTGTGTTCTATTCCTCGAGATCATCCATCTTTTTCTAATGATTGGCCCAAGTATTATACGAATGAGACAATTTGACTCTAGAATCGAGACGCAAACGTGAGATTCTTAGGTAAGAAGAATGTGTTTTTGAGAATGATTAATGCAATGATTATTAATTATTTTTGTTTATTCAAAGTAACTTCGACAATTAGATTGCAGATATCAAACAGTGGGGAAACCCCGTTTTATTGAATTCAAAGGATTGCAGAAATGGAAATACAGTAATTTACATAGTGCTGCGAAATGAAATCTAAGCTAATGGGTCCTGAATCCTCTCTGAAGAGAGCTCAGGTGCTGGTTCGGGTGCTTTCCTTTTCTTTGACCGGGGCTCTTGGGCCGTTGTCGGGTTTTCATTCCTTTGCCAAGTGAAAGGAGCGAGCTAATTCCTTTGGTCTCCTGATTTTCTACGGTATGTTGCTCTAAAATCTCAATCAGAGCATCCTTTTCTCTTAATAGCTGCTGTATTTTCTTACATACCATATTGAGAATACGGTACTTGTTCCTCCAAGACCTCTTCTCCTGCTGAACTTTGCTGAGAGTAACTTGAAGTTTTTCCGTCTCAGACATGAAATAAAGGGCAGAGTCCCTTGATAGAAGAACTTCCTAACGAGGGTAAGGCATCCTCAGCTTAAGAGCTCTAGTTTGTACCCAGCGGAGATAAGGCTCCATCGAGACACAATCTGGTTTTCCTAGAAACTCTCGTCCTTTCCTATAACGTGTTTCCATGCGTGCATTATTTCCGTCTTTAGTGCCCTGTCATTTTCTCCTTCCTTGAAGAAAAGACCTTCCAGATGAGCATTGCGCGGGACATGCCTCATTGGGTATCCAAATTGATGACGAATTAACACCGGATGATAGTTGATTCCCCCCTTAGTTCCTATAAGGGGTACATTTGGGAAATTTCCACAACGGTTAATGATTCTGATCCCGTCGTAGATTTGATTGTTCTAATCGATGTCAGAGTTGGTAAGAGACATGATTCTCTGCGACCAACGCAAAGTATTCTTTTGATCCCAAAATGCAGCAGACTTGGGCAAATGGGAAGTGAACCATTTATAAAGCAAGGGTACACAGCACGTGATCATTCCTCCCCTGTATAAATTCCTTAAGTGTACCGAATGATACGCATCTGCGAGTAAGGTCGGTACGAGGTTTCCGATCAGGAAAATCTTAATGGCATTGATATCTACAAAGTTATCGATGTTGGGAAACAAAAATAACCCGTAGATGAGCAAAACAAAGATGCTCTCGAAAGCGGCCATGTTCCCTATACTAGCAAAGTATAGGGCTTTCTTTATCAAGAATTGGGCTGGCAAACCTTGGATGCCACCCTTAGTGGTCATGTGAGTCCTGACTTTTGACTCGTCCAAATAAATTGCTCTTGCAATGGTCTGTTCCTTTGGAATTTCTTCCAGTCCCGAAAAAGGAGCTTGATCAGTAATATGTAAATCAGTCAGGTTAGAATACTCCTCCCGCATTAGTGCAACCTAATAATCCGGGACTGTGAAACAGTGATAGACCGGATAGTAGAACTGGATTAGCGTGGACAGGATTCCTTCAATTACGTGGACCCTTAATAGAGACAGCAGTCCACCATACTTGACTCTGAAAGCCTCGTGGTTGGTGATTATTCTCGCCAAACCTCTCAAATCCTCTAGTTTTGGAACCTTGAAGGTGTACTTATGAGTTTTCCTTCTACCGAAATCCATTAGCGCAATCTCCTTTCTCTGATATTTTCAATCATTGGCTCAGTTTAATTTGAAAAAGAGAGACTAGAAGAGAAGATTTTTCTTTGTTTTAATGTTTTTTAAATGAATGCATGAATGCTACACACAAAAACATAGAAAAAAGAAGGGGTGAAAGGGTCAGTGTCATGAAGTCAAGGCTCTGCCCCCCCCCCCCCCCCGCCAAAGGTTTATACTGGTGATTTTTTGTACCTGTCCGCAAAATCATTGACCCCTCCGGGATAACAATAGCAAGCGGATCGCCAGCAAGCTGATGTATCCTAGAGCGATCTCAGATGAGGGTAGTATCGCGTGACAACTATTTCCGATAGCTTTCGCACTACAAAATGGCTTAAGTCTACTAAAAACCTCAGCTTCTCAGATAACCCAGTCGACCACACTACTTTCAACAACCGAAGTCGTATAGGCAATGTATCTGCAAAGGGAGTCTCCACTGAGTTTGATGGTCGATCGTGGACTCTTAACTGGGATTCACTCCCCACAAGATTACCCGCATTGCCATCACCTATCTTAGGTGTATACTCAATCTTTCCACATGCAGCATCGCACGCATTCCCATTAGCAGAAAAATAAACACATATATCAATTAGGAAAAGTAGTATATATATTTGTCTTAATCATCCTAGACCTCTAGTCTTATGATCCTATACAGACAATGAGCCCCAGCAGAGTCGCCATTTCTGTGACATATTTTAAGGTTTCTGCCTAAGAGATGGGAAGTGAACATGATCTCGAGGTCCCTAGTGAAGTGTCTATTTTTCTGTGGAAAATGGGGAAGATGATGACTAGATCTTACTTTGACTCCCCAATGGAGTCGCCATTTTTCTGTGGAAAATGGGGAGGCTGATGACTAGATCTTACTTGAACCTCCCCAGTGAAGTCGCCATTTTTTTTGTAGCGCGAATTTTTGCGTGGCTGCAAAGAACTATCGCTTTTGGGTACTACAGTTCGATTCATTTTTTATCCTATTAAGCTATTTGAGGAAGGGAAATAGATGTCTCTAAATAACCCTGCTAGCATACTGAGTTTAAACAGGTGACGGTTGGTTTACATATGCTATTAAGATTGTGGGTCTCTCTTAGGTTATTTTGTTAGAAAAAATAGAGTGCATGGACTATTTGTGAGGTACGATGTTAATGTGTTTAGATTTGATGCTTTTGAGTTGATTTTGTGGAGATACTAGATTTTGGGCTTTGGATTAGTATGCTCGCTAAGATTTTTCCAACCTTATGCCTACGTATTCCCGTTTAACGAAATAGGGAAATTAGAGCGATCTTAGTTCCTCCTATTCTATGGAAGGAAAAAAAGTTGTTTTGGTGTCTTGTTCAAAGCCCAAGACGTGAAGCTAAATGTTGTTTGTATCTTGTTCAAAACCCAAGATGTGAAGCTAAATGGTTTTAACTTTAGAGAGAATTTGTCATCTCTAAAGGGGGATATTTGGTTTGTTTGTCACAACTGTTGGGTGACTGATTATAAAGGAGAATTACTTTAACTGGGATATGTGAATCCAACAATGCCATAATTTCCTTTATAGGGTATTTTTAACCTGAAGGAGAAGACCTTAACTCAGTTTAGAACAATGCCATCTTTCCTTAGGAATTTCTCATGCTAAAAGAGGGACAGTGGCGTGGATGTAAATAATCCAGAGGCTTGCCGCTTACAGCAATTAGATGAAGGAAAAGGAGTTGTTGATGTTTGTATCCTGTGAGCAAGGCACATATTTTGATGCTAAAAGGTTGATTAACTCAACTGGGGTTTTCTTATACAAAGCCTAAGAGGAGGCTATTGACCCAACAAGAGGGTGTTTTTATGTGTCTCGTACGAAGCCCGAGAGAGAGGCTAAAAGGGGCTGACTTAACAAGAGAGTGCTAACAAGTGACCGACTCAACAAGAGAGTGCTTTTATACGTGTCTTGTACGAAGCCCAAGACGGAGGCTAAAAGGTTTTCACTCCACATGAGGGTCTTTTATACTCAACAAGATAGTGATTTTGTATCTCGTACGAAGCCCGAGATGGAGGCTGAGAGGGAAGTGACTCAACAAGAGAGTGATTTTTATCTCGTACAAAGCCCGAGATGGAGGCTAAAAGGGGTTTGACTCAACAAGAGAGTCTTTTATACTCAACAAGATAGTGTTTTAGTATCTCGTACGAAGCCCGAGATGGAGGCTAAATAGGTTTGACTCAACAAGAGAGTCTTTTATACTCAACAAGAGAGTGTGAAAAGGTTAGCTCCGCTGGGGAGAATCATTGTACGAAGCCCAAGAGGAGGCTATTGTGATGGTGACTGTTTCAGTTTAGTGACAGGTCCAGTATGTTGGATAAAAGAGAAAATCAGTTCTTATGAAGGGAACGATTAAAGGTATTATTGTGCTTTGGGA
This sequence comes from Lathyrus tuberosus, assembly GCA_022829125.1. Classification (NCBI taxonomy): domain Eukaryota; kingdom Viridiplantae; phylum Streptophyta; class Magnoliopsida; order Fabales; family Fabaceae; genus Lathyrus; species Lathyrus tuberosus. Next base: position 2,362,477 of record JALAZF010000344.1, on the reverse strand, counting down.
TTGATAAGAGGATCAGGGTTATTTCTTGTTCTTTAAGGAAATGGAAAATCCAAAGGGGTATTGAGACTGTCCAAGTCTACTGGTATTTTGAGAAATCGATTCTCAGGTTGTGAGTGATATTTGTATGATGCCCAAGAGAAAGCTGGTATGTTAAGGGATGAAGGTCAACCCATTAACTGGTCTGACACTTGACTCAGAAAGACAGCTCTAGCAAATTGATGACTAGGTTTTGTTCCTATACCTGTAGAGGTCTCTGGGTCCTTGTACTAAGCCTAAGAGAAGGCATGAGAGATTTTAAGAAGCCGAAGGGTCCTTGTACAACGCCCAAGAGGAGGCGGGGATGCTTTTAAGAAGCCTGTGGGTCCCCAAACCCTGAGAAGTTCAAGACATGCCATTCACCGAGAATAGATCATGCCATGAAAATTCGAGAATTTGGAAGAAACTCAAGAGACGCCATTCACGGAGAAAAGATCATCTCTGGGGAGTAGAGTCTCTTTGACAATGTCTAAGGGTGACAGTCTGAGAAAGGGTTCACAGAGAATGCTGCCTTTCATGTCTCCATATTGTTTAACCCCAAGAGGAGGGAAGACTGTGTCTTGTAATCCTATGGGGATCTAGTTTTGTTTATATTTAAGAGTGACCAACAGGGCTTTACCTAGTGCTAGACGTAGTTATCGGGGAAAACTCTAAATAACTATATTAGTATTACACAGTTGATATTTGACAAGTATATAAAAATTTTGTGAAAGAAAACTTACAGTGAGAAGCCCCACAATACAGTTATATATATATATATGAAAGCGGGTAAACACTTACTCGGTCGTAGAGCTTCCATGCTGTTTGGTTAGTTGTTTAACAAAGAAAGCTTTGATAACAATATTATATTCAAAATCAAAGAAGAAAGTACTTTGAAAAGATTGTTGGGGCTTACAGCTCAATGAGAGGCGCAAGGTTTTATCAGTGATTACACTGTTTGTATAGGGACTTATACAAGTGACTAAGGCCCAAAAAGGTTTTTTGTACAAAGGGAAGGGTCTTACACTCTCTCAAGAGGCCTATGAGTGTTTGAAAATGATTTGCGAGGGTGAAAATCAAAGAAACCCTAATTTTGTTCTCCTTTAAACGTAAATATTTAAAGAAAATCAAATAAAATGATAAAAAACACCAAATAAGTTTGAATAAACCACTTGTGATTTTTGTTTAAGGTTTGAAAAAATGAGGTTTTAATCACAAGATGACTTACACTCATTTGGTTTTGATTTTCAAAGTAAATATTCACTTTGAAATGTTTAAAAACAATTAAAAAGGAATTTATTCACAAAAATACTAATTATATTAAATAACTAATATAAATTTGATTTTTTTGTGGAATAAAATATTTCAACATTTTTGTGATTTTTTACAAAAAGAACCAATAAAAAATAATTAAAATTGAGACAGTTATTAATTTTTCAAATCATTAAAAATAATAAGAAAAACAATAAAAAGTGGAAAAAATAGCAAAAAGAGGATCTGGGGCGAGGGGGATTCGAACCCCAGACCTCTTGTGTATAGGGCGTGCGCCTTACCACTGGGGTGGTGATACATCCATTTATTGAAACACAACCACAAATATACAATGCTTGCCTTGTTTTTGGCTGGCCCAAGGCAAGGCAAGGCAAGGCAAGGTTTTGGTTGAAAACGTGAAGGCCATAACTTTCTCATTTGTCCATGGATTGGGACAAAATTTAGGTCTATCCTACCTAGAATTTCCCAAGGAATCCAATGGTGGTGGTGTTTTTTTTTCAGATCATGCTCCTATTGAAAAACCCGATAGTGGTTTTGAAATAGGCCATGATTTGCATTTTCTGTGCCATCTCTTGGTACAAGCATGAATTACATGATAATTTGGTGTAAACACAACACATATAACATGTATAAGAGATGCATGATCAGTGTACATCAAAAGAAAGCATGATTCAAAGAATCCAAGTTGTGATGCTTACCTCTTTTTTGAGCTTTTGTGCAATCTGCCAAGGGCTTTATTCCAAAAATGATTTGATGCTTTGAACAACCTCAAATGATCCCTTAGAAGCTTTTAGGATGGTTGGAATCAGCTGGAAACCTCAGGAACAAGTTTGAGCTCTTTCTTATAAAAGGGGCAAAAGTGGCCAAAATAACAACTCTGTCAAATGGTGTTCCAGAGGGGGGAACCATTTGGGACAGTTCAAGGATGATATTTGGAGTGTGTTTGAGGTTTTATCTGGTTTGGAAAGTGACTGAATCAAGACATGGTTTGTAAAATGCACAAAAGTCCTATTTTGAGGTTTTGAGAGGTGACTTTGTGGTTTTGGTGTTACAGGTCACTTGTGAGAGTTTGGACAGCTTAGATATGACATATTGGATGTGTGTGGATCATGAGCTGTGGTGGAATTTCTCTCTAACTCTAAAACTCAGAGTTACCTTGCTAAAGAAGGTATTTTTTCCTAGAGAAAGAGATTTTGAGGAAAGCAAGTTTGTTTTGGCTGCAATAGTGAATGGCAACTGCAGCAGAGGTTTGGTCAATGTTGATCAATGAGAATCCAAGTCTCCTCTAGCCATTAACTAGAGGTTAGGGCACATGCTGGTGGTTCCCTTGGCCTTGGATAAGTCTTGACTGAATTCAGTTGGAAATGGCTCAGTCCATGCCACCTTGGTGCATCCATTAAATGCTCCAAACCAAAATTGGAGTCTTATCCCTCTTTTAGGAAATTCTAGGTTTGACATGCTACTTTTGGTTCCAAGGACTTTGGAGGCTTGGAGATCAGTGTTTGGCATGCACCTTTGGAGGCAATTCTAGGTTTGGCATGCTACTTTTGACTTAGGGGAACCATAATTGTGAAAAATTCCAAAAAGTCAAACTTGATTTTGGGCACATTTGACTTTTTGTCGGATGAAATCCAAACTATGCGATCCTTTGTGAAATCAAATTCTTGACCTAATTCAAACCTAATGGATGGATTCCATAGGTGTTTTATGGTGTCTTGAATCATGTCCCAAGGTTTGGGAGCATGTCTTGGTCAAAAGTCAAAGGTACAGTTGACTTTTCCTTCAAAAACCCTAATTGTGGTCCAGATGAAATTGAAACTTGTGGATCAAGTTTCTTGGATCAATCCATTGTTACAAATAGATTAATGTAGTGTATTTGAGGCCCTCAAATCATGTCTGGAGGTCTTGGCTCATGCTTTGCCTCAAAAGTCAACTCAGGGGTGAATTAGGTCAAGAAACCCTAATTCCTGATTTTTTATGAATGCATCCCCTGAGGCTAAATTGACTTGATGATTGGGTTCATGAGGTCCCTTGGAGCTTCTTGGGTTGTGCTTTGAAGCATTGTCTCATTCCCAGAAGAAAATTTCCATCTGGAGGCCTTGGTCGACCAAAATCCTAATTTGGTGACACTGGCGATCTCAAGGCTTGATCCACTTGGAATGTTGCAATCTTGTGCTTGATTCTTGATGTGGGAGTCCTATTGATCCCTTATGGGTGTTTGAGAGGTTTAGACAAGTTGAAGATCATGTCATTTCTTGATTAATCTTTTGTCTAAGTGCTCTGAGAGGGCTCAAAACCCTAATTCTTTATTGTAGTGAATGCTCAACAATCCTTGAGAAGGTTGATGAAGCATGATGGCACATCCATATTGTGGTGATGATTTGCACAATGATGGGAAATCTTGGTGTTCAAAATTTGGGGTATGACACTCACACCGCCGTTTCAAATGTTCCTTCTGCTCCATACTTCGTCGTCTTCTCCTTTCAACTCAACCTCTCCTTCGTTCTTCATCTTATCCTTCTCAACCTCCAACGGCCGAACAATAAAAACACGGTACCGCAAAACACACCACTTTGATTCAAACTCCCTCCATCCCTTGATTCAAAATTGAAATCCCTAAGTTCTAAGCGTGAAACCGGGACGAGGGAGTGATGAAGGGTGCATTGAAATTAAGCGAGAAATCGACGAACACGTACCGAAGCAGAATTTTGAGGTGCTAACACTATACAATTGGCTTTGTCTGTAGCTTCAAAGGTATCATTCATACTTCTCTTCCTCGCTTCCTCTTCTTCCCTTCTTCCCCGTGATTCTTGGATCATATCTTGTTGTTGTTATTGTCGAATCGTTGCTGTTGCGGATGAATTTCGATTGATGTTGAATTCTTGGTTCAAAACTTTGTGAAAACTCAGTATAGCCATGATTGTGAAGTGTTATTGTGATTGTTGCGATTTGTGATGCATGTTTTGGAATCGAAGATGATATGGTTCGCGCGATGAAGATTGATGAATGGTAGAGAGAATAAAGATTGTGTCATTTCTGCAGGTATTAAGATTTTTGATAAATTGAAGGTTGAAGGTAGATATGAATGAAGGTTGAAGATGAGTGATTGTTGGAGGAAAAATCTCAGAAAGAGGAGAAGAATGAAGGCTATAGTCCAATTCCGTTAGAAGTTTCATTAAGAGTTTTCTACAGATTCTGGATCGATGAAGATGGTGAAATCTGTTGCAGCAGAAAAAATGAAGGTGGTGAAATGTATGCCACGGTTTCTTGGCGTTGAATTGTGATGGCTCTGTATTGATAACCCTTCCGTTTTTGGTTCAGTTGAAATGTGGAATAGGTTAACTGAATTAGTTTCCCACAGTTGAGGTTTTTTGTTAGAACTTTTTTGTAACTGAAGAACTGTTATGAGTTCTTATCTGTGAAATCTGTTATAGAACTGTGATGGAATTTGGTTAGGAGTGAAAAGAAATTGGCTCCAAATTTTGTTAGAGGTTTTTGTTGTAATTTTTGCTGTTATGACAATTAGTGAAAAGGGGGAAAATCTATTATGGACTTCTTTTGCCGTGTATTTTTTCTGTTTCTGTTAGGGAGTTATCTGTTATGTATTTTTTCGGTTCTTGCTATGAACTGTGATGGAATTTTTGATGTGTAGTTTTCTGCTGCAAGGTCTTCATATTGCCATGTAATTTCTCCACCTGCTGTGGCTTTTCATTGCTATTATTATTCTTTTTCTGATTTTCTGCATTTTAGATCCCCTTGAATAAGTGTATTGAAAAAATAAAAATGGTCCCATTGGCTTTTTCCACCGCCTGCTATAGCTGCCAGGATACTTTCCCACATGAAATTCACCTTTCCACTTAGCATGAATTAAAAGACAACTGTATTCGGACCACCCTCACTTTTAAATCAAAGTTTCAAGTAGTGTATGTCACATATTTCACTTCTAGCACCCTTGTGAACGACCAAAGAATACCGTATCTTTTAAAGCCTTTGGGCTCAATGGAGCATTTAGAGGCTTACAAGGACAAAGAACTTGAATTAAGGTTTTAAACTAAAACGTCTCATGTAACTTTTTTGGTGTAATGTGAGATTTTTGAACTTGAATAATGTTATAGTGGTAATTGACATTGGCAATATAATGAGACTTCTCATACATCCCCTTTCAAATTTGACCTTGAATACTCCTTCCTTAACTTTTGAACGCATCACCCCGTTTCAATTCTTTCAAGCGTTTGAAAAACTTGCATCTTCTAACACTTTGATCCATGGAATCCTAGAATTTTCTGAGCTAGAAACTTGTGCTACAAATACACCAAACGATTAGATGAAATGTTTTGCATCCGGCATGCAATCTTCTCCTCTTGCATGAAAACCATGACTACTTGACCTGAAGCTTAAACAACAAGTGAGCCTATTTGATAAAGAAAGGTTAATATAAACTATGACTTGCTGTTGATGAGACCGTCTAATGATTGGACCAAACCGAGAATGGATAGCACCATGCCATGAATGGCTAACTCTCTCGTGTTAGATGCACCATGACTTGAGAATATGAGGAAGATGATGTTGTATCTTCATGAACCCTTGATAGTAAGATGATATGGATTCGAACCTCTTGCATAAGCCTGGTTACAAGAACTCAAAAGAAAATAGAAATTCTTGATTTAGATGACCTCGTAGCTTGATGCTCATGACTGTCGTAACCCGAAATTTGACCTCCCTCTTTTGCCTTTCGCATAACCATGTGCATTCGCATTATCGACATACGCATTCACATTTTTTCTCTATGATTTTGCTGCAGGAATATTCAGGTTTTTTCGAGCCCGATTAATGGCATCCTCACGAAGTCATCACATCATCAACACAAGCACAAAACAAGGGTTTCTATGCCTATTCATCAAAGCAAGAGGTTGAAAGTCAGAATCGTAATCATAGCACCCTTTTCAAGCCAGATTGGGCAAGTTTTTGACTGGTTAACCGGTTAACCATTTGGTTAATCGATTAACACCCTTTTACAGCGCCAATTTCTGCTTTTTAACAGCTGTTAATTGGTTAACCTGTTGGTTAATCGATTAACATCTGCTATTGCAACAAAAATTCAACATTTCCATCATATTTCACCAACTCTCTCCATTCTCTTTTGGTCTATTCTATTCTAGCATTGTGTGGAACATTCTAGACAATTCAAGACCATTCAAGACATTTCCCTTACATTTATTCTATATTTCACTTCAAGTCAAGTGCACCATGTTCCTTGTTTTCCAAGTAATGTGGATCTTTGGATTTTAGAGTTCACCTCGGGATTGTTACCGAGTTGGTTCTAACTAACTGAGTTAACCGCCTTGACTCGGTGAGTCAAGTCCAACTAACTCCTAGCCTAGTTCCAAACCCAAACTAAATTCCAAACCAAATTCTAAACCTCTCATACTCCAAACCAAAAGTCTAAATAAACACACCTCCACTCACTTTTCAAGCGAAACCATTCTCTCTACCATTTTTCATCAAACTTCTCTCACTTTCTCTCTGATTTCTCTACACCGTCTTCATCTTCATCTCAATTCTCTTCAAAAACCTCACCAAATCTCATTTCTACCTTGAAGGATAATCACTTTTACATCAAAAGTGATTATTTCTTGAGCTCAACCTTCATCATTCTTGCTTTTGATACTTGGATTTCTGGAGGTATTTCAACTTGTGGATTAATCTTGAGTATTTTCTGCAACTTTCAACGATTCGAATTCGCATTTTGGAGCTTTATCGTATTTTGCTCGATTTCGATGCGTTTCGCCATCAAAATTGGAGTTTCCTCTGATTTTCTTTAATTTTCTGTGTCAAGAACACTTTGCAACAATTACAAAGGCACATCTCAGCCTTGTAGGTTGGTGGATCATACTTTACTCTCTGTTTTGATTGTTTCCGCCTATTTTCGATGTAATTTCGATCGTTTTCGATTTGATTTGCCATACTTTTGATTGATCTTTGATCTCCATGATTGATGCTTGTAATTTGTGTTAATTGTGCTTACATTATGTAATTTCCTTTCACAAAATCATACCATAGCATGTGGAAGTTTGGATAAGTGATTATATGTTGAAAACTACTTTTGAAAAGCTATTTTTACTGTTATTTTTGCCACTGTTGCAGTGTTAATTGGTTAACCATTTGGTTAATAGATTAACCAGTTCATTTTTCACAAAAAACACTGATTTTCAAACCGTTAACCGATTAACACTGTACCAGAATGTTATTTTCTTGCATTTTTCAAGTGTGTTTGCCATGCTTTCTCCCTTCTAACTTCCATTGATTATCATGCTTGATTTTGTGGATGTTTTAAGTGTTATTTCACTTCTGGTTGAAACAAATTCATGAACTTTCGTTGCACATTTTCGATTATTCATTTGTTTCATATTCTTAGCATTGTATAAATATAATCCTTCTTGTACTATCTTTGTTCACATGATACATGATTTTGTGTGGCATTTTGATGATCATTTGGCACTGTTTTGCACCTTCCATTTAAGGTTTGCATTAAGTTTATTCTTCATGGATAAACTTAATCTTGTATTAATCAATAATTCACACCTTTTTGCTTTAATGACTTTCACTTCTCTTTGGAAAGTTGTTAGCTTGATTCTCTCTTGATTAATGGATCGAAACCTTGTTTCGATTAACCGATCTTCCCTTTCCCTCTCTTTAGGCTTCCTTTAGAGCTGGTTCTTTCTTTTCCCCTGAGGAGTTGAAGTTTCACACTACGCCTTGCACTGGAGCACTGTACAACTTGGAGCTGTTGTGCTGTCCGTTTCAACTTCTGCATTACACTCTGTGTGTTAGAGAAGGAATGAGAAGGGAGAATTTCTACTCCCATTCTGACTACTACAGGTAGGGGATGACCACAGAGTTTCCTCTTGGGTTTTTCACCTTCTCTCGGTTAATCACCCTTTTCTTCAGTTAACCACAGTCCGTCTATTAAAACACTGAGTTTCCTCTTGGGTTAATCATCTTCTCTCGGTTAATCACCTTTTCTTCAGTTAACCACAGTCCGTCTGTTAAAATACCAAACCCCTTTTTGAGTTAATCACCTCCTCTTGGTTAATCACTCATTCTTTTCGGTTAATCACAGTGTCCTGTTAAAAAAACAAACCCCCAAGCGGTTAGCAACCTCTTTTGGTTTAATACCCCTTCTTTGTTGGTTAAATGTCGTTTGTTCAGTCAATACCAACACGCCTTTTAGGTTACGACCTTCGATCGGTCTTACACCCGTTCTTCTGGTTAATCAGAGTTTTCTCTGTTAGAACCAATGCTTCTCTATCCCCACAGAGTTGCAACCCTTGTCTCCTCGGTTAACCACTGTTTATCAGTTAATATACCGATATCCCCTCAGAGTCAAACACCTTCTCTTGGTTCAGCACTCTCGCTCTTGGTTTATCACAGTCCGTCTGTTGACACCAGAGTCTTACTCTCTTTCGCCAGTTAACCACTGCCAGTCAGTTAATATACCGGGTTTCCCTTTCTTTTTGGTTTTAAAACCATCCTTTTGTTTGGATCCCCAGCAGGGTCGCTTACCCTCTCTTCCTAGTAGTTCTTTGATCTTTTCTCTGCCCAGTGGAGCCTTTTCTATTCATTTCGCTCTTACTTCCTTGGTTTCGGTACCAATCCTCTTTGTTATCCCCTGCGGAGTTTCTTTCATTCTTGGTTCTAACACCATTCTTTTTCTATTCTCTTGTGCAATCGCTCTTACTGCGTGGTCTTCCTCCAGTAGAGTTTTCTTTCACTTTTGCTCCTGGTTTTGACACCACTCCTTTTGTTTCCCTGTTTCTTTCTTGTTTTGTTATCCGTAGTCCCTCGAACTATGGAAGCTCCGATTCTGCATTCTTTTGAATGTCAGATACGTAGGCACGAGACACAATGTCTTAGAGAGCACACTTCCACCTTTGTTCCATCTTTCTCCTTCTTTCCTTCCCTTTTCCCTGTCCCCTAGTTCCATGAACTACGACGCTCTGATTTCCTCATTGCACCATGAGGGTACGTAGCCACGAGGGCCACAATCCTCCGCGAGCACCTTCTTTCTTTTCTTTCTTTTTCCCCTTTCTCTCTCACTCCTTTTTCTTTTAGCTAGAAGCCTTTAGATAGATAACCCATCCAAGCCTAGAAGCAAGCAAAATGGTTCCCGTCGAGTACGACGGATGCGTTAGGTGCTAGTACCTTCCTTTTGCATAACCGACCCCCGTTCCTAGTCTCTTCCCCTTGGGTTTTATCGATATTTTCCCTGTCCTTTGGGACTAAATAAAGTTTGGTGGCGACTCTGTTGTATCTCTGAGTGTGCGATTCACTCGGGTATAAACCATCCATCTTCAGCTGGCGACTTTGCTGGGGATGAAAGCTTACTCGCAGGTTGGGGTCTCGCCTAGTTTTGTTTGCTTTTCTCTTGCTTGTTTGGGTGTTTATCTTTTGTGCTTTACTTACTGTATTTTTTTTAACTTTATGCTTATTTATCGCATTTCTTTACTGCTTTGAATATTCATATGCTGCATACTCTGGATATTTGCTATTTTCTGCTTTTGTTGGGATGGGTAGATATTATTGGAGAGAAAGGTCCTAACACCGGGTCTAGTATACACATAGGCTAGAAAGTGGATAGTCGTGAGGCCTGCGTTTTGCGTGTTGGGTTATCACGAGAGCCACATCCCGGATCATGATTCGCTTGAGAATACTTCCGTCCTATGAGAATTCACTACGGCGGGGGATTTTCATTCTGAGTCCTTTGGTTTGGGCGACCTTTCTAGGGACCACCTTGTTGTGTCTAGATCACACCTGTGAGGGGGATGGGTTTTTGCAGGAAAACAAACCACTTCATACCTTGGTTCTCTCACACGTCAGAGTGGCACACACATCAGATTATGTTGCACTGACACAGAATTACATGCAGATATCCGAATTGTTCAGATTTGATTGTTCAGACTGTGCTAGCTTCTTGTTGTTGTGTTGCATATCATATCATCATATAAACTAATTTTGCATGTGCATTTCCAGGTATTTGAAGGCTTATCTTTTGTTGACATCATCATAGAGATGAGTACTGGTTGTCGTGGCATTTTCAGCTACAAGTTTGTGGAGCCCAAGCTGGGTATTTTGAGAGGTTTGGCATCTTTGTTGGTTGGAGATCACAGAGGGGTTTTCATAGATGCTTATGGTAATCTGTTGTCCATCCTCAACACCGAAGTCAACATCACTGCTATTCATACTCTGGTTCAGTTCTATGACCCGCCACTTAGGTTCTTCACATTTTAGGATTATCAGCTAGGACCTACACTTGAGGATTATGCTTATATTCTTGGGGTTGAGATCAAGAAGCAGGTTACTTATGTTCACACTAGTGGTTGTCCGAAGTTTCATCTGATTGCTGATGCGTTTTGCATTAGTAAGAAGGATGTGGAGGATAATCTTAAGACCAAAGGGAAAGGCATTCGAGGGTTTGCTTTGAAGTTCTTGGTTGACAAGGCCACTTCCTTCGCCAAGGTTAGAAACTGGAAGGCTTTCAACGCCATTCTTGCTCTGCTGATATATGGGATTGTCTTATTTCCAAACATGGAGGATTTCGTAGATCAGGCTGCCATTAGCATATTCTTGTCTAAGAACCCTGTGCCGACGCTTCTTGCTGATACCTACCATTCTATTCATTCTAGTAATGAAGAGAAGAAAGGAACCATTGTCTGTTGTGCTCCTCTGATGTACCGATGGTTCATGTCTCGCCTTCCACAGAAGGGTCCATTTGTTGAGAATAAGGGTAATCTCAAGTGGTCTCAATGAATCATGTCTCTCACTGCTGATGACATTTCTTGGTATTCTTGAGTCTACGACGAAATTCCGATCATTCTTCATTGTGGGAAATTCTCCAATGTGCCTCTCTTGGGTACAAAGGGTGGAATTAACTACAATCCAAGAATGGCTTTCAGACAGTTGGGATATCCTATGGTTGCCAAGTCTGATCCTGAGGTAGTGGAGGAGTTCATTTTCCATGAAGGTATTGATGACATGGGTTTGCTGAAGAGGTTTAGTGCCGCTTGGACTCAGAGTCATCTTGAAGGTAGATCCGATTTGGGTAAGAAGAATTGCGTAGCCAAGGAAGCTTACACACTTTGGGTCAGAGAGTGCGTGAAAGAGATCTTGTTGCCATTTTCTTATGAGCCTTCCCTGAATGCCAAGCCTCCTGAACTTTCCGTTGTTCCTCCATCTAAGGTCGACCAACTCAAGCTGATTATTGAGAAGTTGAAGAAGGGGAACGCCGATCTTCATCTCAACCTTGATAAAGTCACTTCCGAGAAGGATAGCCTACAGATTGAGCTCCGCTAGAAGCACGAGCGCATGCTCAAAGAGGTGGAGGTTAAATAGAACAAGCATAGGAAGGTGGGTGATTCTTTGAAAAGCACCTATGAGGGACTTGCTTCAAAGAAGAGGCAACTTGTCGATGCTCATTATCAATCCTACAAAGAGGAGCTGAGCTACAAGAAACAACTTGAAGAACTTCGAGAGAAGTTAGCCGAGTTCAAGACAAAGTGGGAAAGAGCGCAAGACCATGCTAAGCAGCTAGCAAAGGACCACTCTCAGTGTCAAGCCAAGCTCGAAGAAGTCTTCGGTGAGGTTCAGATGCTGCCGGATCAAGCACATCAGAGCCAAGAGCAGATCAGTCAGCCCAACACAGAGAGTACTCATTGGGGGCAACAAAGTCGTCATCTGCATAACCTCTTGGATCAGAAAGAGGCCTTTCTTCAAGATATGCTTCAGGGACCTAACCGTTCTTTGCTGCACAACCTCATGAAGGATGCGAAGTATTGGAGTGAGAGACATGGTTGTTTAGCCAAATTTGCTGAGCATGCATTGGAGAACTTACCTGGGTTGTTGAGGGATGCATTTGCTGATATATTGCCACACCAGCTTCCTTGGACTGTTTTCCACTTCTTATATGTTTGTAGGGTGGTATTTGATAGGATCCATGCGGATTTTGTTGTAGCCCAAAAGGCAGATATTTGACTTGTACTCGACTTGTACTTCTTTCCTTTATTATTGAATGAATGAATGAAGTTGCTTGCCAATTTTATCTTTCGCACCTTTACTTTTATGCTTTATGATTTTGTCAACAAAGATAAGTTTAAGAATTCCTCGAACTTAAAACTTTATTTTTGCATGCATATCATATATTCATTTGCACACATATGCACGTCCTTTCATCTGAAACAGTTGCTCATCCTTGTCCACCTTCCTTGTAGCAAGACGAAGACTCGACATTGGTATTTCACTCGATCAAGCAAATCTAGAATCATGGCTGACTTCGAAGCTGAGAACGCTACCTACAAGGAAACGCTGGCTCAATTCCAAGGTCGGATGGATCAGTTCCAGACGAACATGGATGTCATCATGGAACTCCTTCGCGCCCAGAGGGACGCTTCTGTTGCTGCCACTGTTGTTGCAACTACTACTAATGCAACTGTTGTCACTCCTGTTGTGACCACTCCTCCTGTTGTTACGGCTACTCCTGCTGTTGTTCCTTCTCCTGTTTTGGTTGAAGTGTCGATCGAGCCTGTGAATCAGCCTGTTGTTCAGCCTAATGTGAACAAGATGCCTGCTGGTGTCCCATGGGGCATGCCTCCGAATTACACTCCTCAGATTGCAAACAATGGTAGCGCCTTCCTACCATATTAACCTTTTGTTGCACCCCTGCCTAATGGGAATATGGCTACATATCCATGGGGCATGCCTACTCTAGTTCCACCTCCAGTAGTGAACGATGATCATGAGAATCTTCAGATTTAGGCTCATTAAACTGCCGGTGGTACTCCTGATGATGAAGAGCACATGTATAGGGGTCCTCCTATTCATGTTCCGGTTTAATCTCAAGTTGGTCAAACTGTTGTTCAAAATGTTCATCTTGGGATACCCTGGGGCATCTTCTTCCACTGCTGTGGTACCTCCTCCTCATTATCCGTTTGGTGTTCAGATGGGTCCGAATGCTGGTCAAATGGTTAATCCGGGTTTGGTGTATCCTTCTCAGTTTGCTACTCCACAAGTTCATGCTCCGGCCACTTCTCAGCTGCCAAATCCTCAGATTCTTGTTAGGCCCAATAATCAGAGTAGGGCCGCTGACTACAAGTTGTTGGAAGACCGTATCAGAGCTAATGAAGGGTTCTCTGCTTTTGGCATGGAGGCCAAGGATTTGTGTTTGGTTCCAAATGTTGTGCTGCCGCAGAAATTCAAGATACATGATTTGCCCAAATACAAAGGCTTGAGTTGCCCGTGTAGTCACATCACTATGTACTGTAGGAAGATGGCATCCCATATTGATAATGATGAATTGCTTGTTCATTGTTTTCAAGATAGTTTGTCTGGTGCTTCATTGGATTTGTACATGGGCCTGGAACGTAGCAAGATCCATACTTGGAGGAATTTGTCTAAAGCATTCATGAAACAATACAAATACAATCAAGATCTGGCACCTACCAGATTGCAGTTGCAAAACCAATCTCAGCGTTCAGCTAAAACATTCAAAGAGTATGCACAAAGATGGCATGAGATGGCATCTCGCGTGCGACCTTCTCTCTCTGACAATGAGTTGGTTGACATCTTTATGGGAACATTGCAAGGATCCTACTATGAGAAAATGGTGGGTAGTTCTTGTCACTCCCGGGATTTTCATCCTAGTACAAACGCGAAAGTGGCACCGAACAGAGTCGCCAGCAATGTGTATTTATCCCAAGAGAGGGAAAGGAAGCACCGCATAAACCTGAAGGAAGGAAAGAACACGGTCTTGCGACCAAGAGAACTGGGTTCGGGAGTCAGTTACGCGAGAGGAAGGTATTAGCACCCCCACGCGTCCATCGTACCCGATGGGATCCACGCTTGCTTGTCTCAATCAAAGGGTGATAGAAAAGATACTGGAAAAGGAACTGGAAGAAAGAAAGGAGAAAGAATGGAAAAGGAACGGGAAACAAACGTAGGGAAAATAAAAGAAGTGCTCGCATGGGCCCTACCCCACTGCCTACGTATCTCATCGGGAACATGAGAATCAGAGCGACGTAGTTCCCCTCACTAGGGATGAATTGTTTGTGTTTTTTAGGGAACGGCTAACGTTCTAGCTCAGGTGTTGCAGTCTCGCCGGTCCGAGTGCGTTACCATCTTACAAGAGAACGAGTAGAATCACGTTCGTACGCTGAGAGTGAGTGAGGTGAGAAAAGAATTCCCGAAGGAAAGACGTTATTGTTTGTTTTTGTCTTTTAAGAGTTTTTTTTCATTTGTTTGCATATGATAGTGTATCTGAATCTTAGTCATTGGAATGTGTACATTCTCACATTCCAAGATGGAATGGGTAAGAAAGCACACTAAGAGTGAAGAAGACCCCCACACTTAGTTCCAATTGTCAAGGTTCAAACACACTAGCATACTTGTGTTTATTAAGTGTTTTTGTTAATTATGAAATGAAGAAGTGTTTTTTATTTGTTCCTTCAACAAGCATTGCATTTAAGTCCCTCACACAAGATCAAATGTTTAACACATTGACCCAAGATGGGTTATATGCTATACATTTTAAGATTATAAGAGAAGACCCCTTATAATCTTTTCTTTATGTGAAAGGCCTAAATGCAATAAATGCCTACCTTTATTAGATGTTTTGAGTTTCCTTTAAGAGATGAGAAGAGAGACTCAAGAGAGAAGAAAGGTAAAATCTATGTGGACTAAGACTCAATCCTAATTGATTATTAAAGGGGGTGGTCCTAATGGTTTGTGAGGTTTAAACCTAAAGTCTAAAGAAAGAATGAATTAAACAATTCACTTCTAAAGTAGAAGATGAATTGTAATTCACAAAGGGAAAGTGATGAGTTATTAAAAGAAAGCACATAAGTGCTTAACAAAACACAAAATGGAATTGTAAAAGAGATGAAAGGAAAGAAGTTTGAATGTGGATTCCTTATCCACACTCAATTGCAACTTACCAAAGCCCCTACATGGTTAGTAAACATATGTACAAGTATAGGAAGCAAGGAAACATTTAATGCACCATAAAACTCAAAAGAATTAGATGAGACATCAAATCCTATAACCACAACCAGAATGTTCATCATATGGAAAACAAATGATTATCATCAAGCAAACTCAAGTAGATAGGCAACAAACATCATCCATGGTATTAGAACATGCCACCATAAGAAAAGGGAGAATGAAAGATGAAAGGAAAAAGAAGAAATGTGCATAAATGGAACATGTAATCCATGGATCAGAATTGAAATGAAATGAAAAATGATTTCACAAACATCTCACAAGTATTCATGCATGACACATCAAAACATTTAAGAAGTGATAGAAGAAGTAGAATTGAAATGGAAGTTCAAAAGAAAACACAAGTACAAACACAACATGTTAAAGGTGCACAAGGTTCAAATGATAACCAACATGCAAAGATGACATATAATATGTACCAATGACCTATAATGTCAAGTGAATGGTTCACCAAATATGCAAATGATCATGCCATTATGTACAAAAGAAGTCATGTAAACATGCACCAATATTGAGATGATATGACATGTTATTATGCTTCAAAGGTAATGCATTAAACAAAAATTAGATGGCCTCATGAAAATTATGAAAACATGGTTTGAAGTTCACAAATCATAGATGAATCACATATCAAAGTAGCATGCAAGAAACCAAGGCAAAATGATGTCAAACAATGCACTTAGGTCAAATAGACATATCATACAAAGTAGCACAAAAGTGAACACCAAACATGCCATAAATTGACCCAAAAAATAAAATAAAAATCACCTAACATACCACAAGATGATAATGACTCAATGCAAAAAGAAGAGAATCAAAACAATTTTTAATGATTGAGAACAAAAATGCACAAATTTATGTATCACAATAAGCATGCATACAAATAAAAATCAAAGAAAATTATGGAACAGGGGCAAAAAGGTCATAAAATCAAGAAATAAAATCATGAAAAATTTTCTAAATGCTTTAATGATGCTCATAAATTTTTGTGGAATTTTATGATGCTATTTAGTATTTTTAAAAATTAAAAACCAAACGTGTAGAAAAATGGAAAAATAAAATGCAATGCAAAAAGGAATGGGGGTGCATGACTAGTAATTACTCAGTTCAAATTACATTGGGCCTTAAACAAGGGGGTGTGAATATCAATCTGACTAGGTCCACTAAGCTCGCATAACACAATAACAACCATACACTCTCAGTCAACACAAGTCAAAGTCACTACAACCATTGGATGAAGTCAAGTCATACACACAGTCAAAGTATGCTAATCTAACGCCTATACATGCACGACCACACTTCACACCGTGTACCACGCCACACGAATTTTAAAAATAAAATCAGAATGAGCACATGAGAAGCACGTGTATTTTAATGCGTTGGCGCGTCCTGAACCACACGATGATGAAAAATGGACGGACAGGATCAAAACTAGCATAAAACCCTAGCATTCAAGATCACCGGCCGGAGATGACCTCCGGTCATCTTCTCCGGCAAACCACCACCGTCTGCAACCTCAAATCTTCCAGAATTCCACAAACGATATACCAAAATGAAGAGGAAGTAATGTAGAGCATGAATCCAGTGACAAAACATACAAAAAGTTCATGAAATGGGAGGATCGAGCAGATGAAGATTTGCCCTAACATTTCAACTATGCCTCTAAAGGCCTATCAACTAGCCAGACAAGTTCTTGAGCTTATATGAAGCATCAAGAACCTGAAAATTTCTTCACATTAGGTCTATAAGGGAAGAAATTCGTACCTGAAGACTTATGATCTTGATGTGTTCTTCAGGAAAACCAGAGATGTTGCTTCTTCTTTGAGCTTCTTTTGGCCAAATAAAGGCTTAGATGCAAAGAATGGATGATGCTTCAGTGGAGGAGAGTTGATATCCAAGCTTCAAAACAGTTGCAATGTGATGAAAATGGAGATAGAATCAGAGAGATTCTAAGATGAAGGTGAGTTAAAGTGGTTAAACTGAGTCCATCCTAACTAACTGAGCCAAGTTAGTTAGGGGACGAGTTATGCTATGGCTATGATGTTATAGTGATGACCTATGATGTGTTAAGGTGGAGCAGCAAGAGAAATGAATGGCCAAGGCTGTTGCATTAGAAACTTGCTCAGCAAGCTTGTTTTTTCTATTTCCATGCAAAGCACGTGCTAGTGTATGAGATTTATGTCATGTGTGTTTGGTTTAAAGAGGAAAGCTGAGGTTAAGAAGTGTTTGTGGTGTGTGTGAACCAAAATCGTGCACCAGTCTGTCAATGCATCAGTATCAACATGAGGTGGTTTGAGGAAATTTTTCTCTCTACTCAATGAATGAATTGGTGTGTTTTAGGAGTCATTGGAAAGAGGAGATGTAATGCTACATGTTTGGTATGAAAAATGAAATGAAATGATGCTTGGAAGAGGTTGAAAAATGACTTATAACACATAGGTTTGGAACTGGTATGAGGGCGTGGCAAAGGTTGGTTGACAAGGTAACATGGCCCCTAGGTTTTCAGCATGATCAAAGCACATTGGACTCAACATAACTTCTTGACCTTTGATCAAATGAAAAAAACATGAACACCAATCTTAAAGATCTCACATAGAGGAACAACTTTCATGTTGAAAGATTTTTCATTTGAGGCCTTTAACCATGAGAAAAATGAGTGGACATTTGGCCCACCACATGTTTGTTAAAATGACTGCGCGCGTGCCCTGAAAATCTTGGTCATGACCTAGTTTTGAACCTACTTTGCTCAAACTTTGATCAATCATATCTCACTCAATTTTTATCCAATGGAGATGTTCCACACATGGATTTGAAGCTTGAAACAAGATCTTTTGTTATGGACGAGTGGAATTTTCATTTGATGCCCCAATTTTAAATGGCCTTGGCTCAAACTCTGATGCAAAATGGCCAAAACTTGCTATATTTAGTAACCCTTCTTCATCCAAAAATGGCAACTTTCCATATCTTGATTTTTTCATGATTCCTTTGGAGTTTCTTGACCAAATTTTGTACATTGGACATATGTAACATGAATTTTATGGATTTGGCCTCAAAAAGTCAAGAGTTGACTTTTTCCTCTGATTATTTGACTTGGCCCCAATTTTCCTGATTTCTGATCTTTTTTCCAATTGAACCACTTCTAAAACCAATTGAGAGGCAATTTTCCATACACATACACTTAAGAACATGTAGGACACCATGACATCAAGTTTTATCCAAGAAATCAAAGATTCCCTGATTTAATGGGAAACCCTAGTTTTGGTGCCCACCTCCTAGGAGAAAAATGTGCAGTCTTCAATTTCAAATTCCTCAGAGTATGTTATGTATCCTCTTAAAGGATGATGAGATATACCATTTGAGGATGACTTTGAATCAATGAGCTATCTCTTTTGAGGGTTTTCCTTCATTTTTTGAACCTCTTGCATAGTGAAAGATGTAGTGCTTCAATCTCCCATTGAATCTCACTTCCTTGAGGTTTTGGATGATCCCTTAAGATAGTATGAGACATGAAAGACCTCTTGGCTTGCCTTAAGGAAACTTTATTGACCTTTTTGTGCTTTGAATGATCCCTTGATTGTCCACCTTCCACCTGATCACATGCCCTGATGGTAAGAAGGATGCTATGCTTCAATTTTCTATGTTAAATGCAATGTAATGTTAATGAGGTGGATATGATATGATAAATGATAATGCCATGCTATGATGACAAAGAGGGAGAGCAAATTTTGGGGTATTACAGCTGCCCCTATTCAAGCGCTGTAGACCTGAATGCCTGAAAGCAATTGCTTTCGGACTTTCACGGTATATAGTGATTGAATACCAAATATAACCAAAAATTTGCTCTGGATGATGAGGAAGAAACCCCCCGACATTGCTGGATTGAATCTTCAATGAAACATTGTCGGAGAAATCTGTCCTTTGAACAACACCAGACGACTACTGGCCTGCCACGCTACTGGTAAACTTTAATAATGTCTTTTATGCAATTCCAGACGACTACTGGCCTGCCACACTACTGGTGGACTTTGATAATGTCTTTTATGCAATTCCAGACGACTACTGGCCTGCCACGCTGCTGGTGGACTTTAAAAATGTCTTTTTGAACGACGCCAGACGACTACTGGCTTGCCACACTACTGGTGGACTTTGCAGCTTCGTGCCACCCGAAGACGGACTTTTGCCAATCCACTGTTGGACTTTTAGAATTTGCCACCCTTAGATGGACCTTTCGCCAATCCACTGTTGGACTTTTGCCACCCGAAGACGGACTTTTGCCAATCCACTGTTAGACTTTTAGCTGCTTTGCCACCCGAAGATGGACTTTTTCCAATCCACTGTTGGACTTTTGCCACCCGAAGACGGACTTTTGCCAATCCACTGTTGGACTTTTGCCACCCGAAGACGGACTTTTGCCAATCCACTGTTGGACTTTTGCCACCCGAAGACGGACTTTTGCCAATCCACTGTTGGACTTTTGCCACCCGAAGACGGACTTTTGCCAATCCACTGTTGGACTTTTGCCACCCGAAGACGGACTTTTGCCAATCCACTGTTGGACTTTTGCAATATTCCAATACCGGATTGCACTCTGCATCCGTGTCAGACATCTCTGCCGACTTTGCTGAGGAACAATGATCAATGACTTAACTTTAGAGGTTCCTGAGAGGATAGTATCTCTGCTAGAGAATAAATGAACAATCCGTCTGCTTCGAATTGTCAAGTTTGCCAAAAATAAATTGGACTTGATGAATAATAAATCTGCCAGTAATCACTTCATCTGCTGGGGGAATGAATTCTGGTCACAGCGACTCCGCTGGGGATAAGAATTTCTTTGCATGGCGTCTTGCTAAGGAAGAAAAGTCGTAAAAAAACTCTGCTTGGGGATCTATCCAATCCAAGACCCTTTGTAGGGGTTATCCACCTTCTGACCCGGTTGGGGAAAGACTGTACCATCCTTGTTGAGGAATAGATTCTGCCGATCCTATAAACCTCTGCGGGGAGAACACCAACTCAGCTGGGGAGTATTGCTGACAAGACTCGATGCTGACCTCTGTGGGGGATCATTACCAGAGACACAATCTTGCTGGGGATCAGGGCTACTCTGCCAGGGATATGCAAATCCTGGTTAGAACATTCCACCGCAACTTCCTAGGAAAGAGTCCTTAGAGATCTGTTGGGGAAACCCAAAGCAAATCCACAGTAGTCTGCTGAAGAATATGACTGTCGAGCTTAGGATAAGTACCACAATGCACCATGTTAGGTGAGCTTCCCTTTAGACAATTCCGTTAGGGATGACGAGTTTATAACAAACTCTGCTGGCGGAAACTGCTTTAAAACGTCTCGTGCTGGGGAATGCCTTTTGAGAGGATTTTACAGAAGACCAACTGTCCTCAAACTCTACTGGGGATGATCAACACTTCATGCTGGGGAAACAAACATGCCCTATGCTTGGACAAACCAACAATTTGTCCCCGAAGAAGATGTCATAAGAGGATTTTACAGAAGATTTAGCCTCTTCAAACTCCTACGACTTCGCTGGGGATAATGACCATCAGTTTCGGTGTCGACGAGACCACTCTTTTGGGGAACCTGTGACCGTTATCGACACAGAAAAGCTTGTAGCTGTTGGAAGTACTGTATGAGAGAATCGACTTAATAAGATACAACAGTACCCAGTTGAACTTAATTCACTGATATCGAACCGTTATGAACGACCGTCGACCGAGCGATGAACGCAGACCTCCTTACTCGTAATTGCCT
Organism: Lathyrus tuberosus; assembly: GCA_022829125.1. NCBI lineage: Eukaryota > Viridiplantae > Streptophyta > Magnoliopsida > Fabales > Fabaceae > Lathyrus > Lathyrus tuberosus. The sequence continues at coordinate 2,341,384 of JALAZF010000344.1, read as the reverse complement.
CAGTCTTTTGCGTGGGGTAATTGATTACTGGTCTTGTTCTTAAAACCATCTGCACCTACTACCTGCAACAAAAGAACATGCACACATGCCCCGAATATTGCGTGGCTAGAATCCACCATCCGGGAATATTCAACATTCAAAGTAATTTCAAATGTTTTTTCTGCGCATGTTATTGCAAGGCCGCCATGTTTTCAAATGCAATGTTTTATAAAAAATTAGGACGTTTTTGCAAACAAAGCAATAAAACAAAAATAGAAAGCTTTTTATTGAAATTCAATTTATTGACTGAGAGCCCAGAATAGGCAATTACATCAGGAAGCAATCCCTGGAAAGAGGTGATCGCTGAAAATTGAGAAAAGAAACTATCCTAATGGCAATGTGAAAACGGACTTCCACTGAGTTTCCATTCTGTTATGACCAGTATGTCTTCAAAACTCCCCGACCTTGCCTTTTGAGGAATGATCAGACCGATTCCTATCTTTCAGAACGTCAATTGTTCAAACGGTAATGGGGTACAGATAACTCAGACTGTAGTCATTCGCTTAAATCCCTCTTTTGCGTGGACCGCCCTTTCAGGTTTTCGATCCACCAGGATACCCTTTTTTGCCTAAGTTGCCCTTTCGGGTTTTCAACTTACCGGGTGTACAATTTTTTCATTATATCCCTAATTTTTGCCCGAACCTTATTCTGTTTTTGGTTCGCCGGGATGCCCTTTTTTGCCTGGATTTTTTTTATTTTTATTATCCAGCGGGTCTATTCATGCGAAGTATTTTTTGACTACGTCCGAGTTGACAGGGGATGAAAAGTCTTCTCCATCCATGGTTGTAAGCAATAAGGCTCCGCCCGAAAAGACCTTTTTAACCACGAATGAACCTTCATAGTTAGGAGTCCATTTGCCCCTGTGATCTGTATTGGGAGGAAGGATCCTTTTGAGTACCACATCCCCGACTTTGTAAACCCGAGGACACACCTTTTGGTCAAATGCCTGCTTCATTCTGCGCTGGTATAATTGCCCATGACATACAGCCGCCAATCGCTTTTCCTCAATAAGGCTCAACTGATCAAATCTGGCTCGTACCCATTCAGCCTCATCTAGCTTAACATCCATCATGACTCTGAGGGACGGAATCTCCACTTCAACCGGTAGCACTGCCTCCATACCATATACAAGTGAGAATGGGGTTGCCCCAGTGGACGTGCGTACCGACGTTCGATACCCATGCAAAGCAAATGGCAACATCTCATGCCAATCTTTGTACGTGACAACCATCTTCTGTACAATCTTCTTGATATTTTTGTTGGCCGCTTCGACCGCGCCATTCATCTTTGGGCGGTACGGAGAAGAATTGTGATGTTCGATTTTGAAGTCCCGGCATAACTCAACCATCATCTTGTTATTCAAATTAGAACCATTATCAGTAATGATTCTTTCGGGAACTCCATATCGGCAAATGATATCCCGTTTTAAGAAATGAGCTACCACCTGTTTTGTAACATTGGCATAGGATGCAGCTTCAACCCATTTGGTGAAGTAATCAATTGCCACCAAGATGAAACGATGACCGTTAGAAGCTGTAGGCTCAATCTTTCCGATCATATCAATGCCCCACATGGCAAACGGCCAGGGCGACGCCATGATACTCAACGGATTTGGAGGCACATGCACTTTGTCTGCATAGATCTGGCATTTATGGCATTTGCGGGCATATTTGCAACAATCTGACTCCATAGTCAACCAATAATATCCCGATCTTAACAACTTTTTAGCCATTGCATGCCCTTCGGCATGGGTACCGAAAGAGCCTTCGTGCACTTCAATCATCAACAGGTCTGCTTCATGTCTATCCACACATCTAAGCAGGACCGTGTCAAAATTTCTTTTATACAGCACGCCATCTTTGTTCAAGAAGAAACTACCAGTTAACCTTCTCAACGTCTTCCTGTCTTTGGACGATGCCCCGGGCGGGTACTCTTGACTTTTCAAGAAACACTTAATGTCATGAAACCATGGCTTGTCATCAGACGCTGCATCAACAACAAACACAAATGCCGGTCTGTCAAGCCGAGATACTTCAATCTTAGGTACATGGTTCCATCCTTGCACCTTGATCATGGAAGACAAAGTGGCCAAGGCATCAGCGAACCTATTCTCATCCCGAGGAATATGGTACAGTTTCACTGTTGTGAAAAATGTCAGCAATCTCCTTGTATAATCTCTATACGGCACTAGATTTGCTTGGTGCATGTACCAACTCCCTTTCACTTGATTGATTACCAAAGCTGAATCACCGAATATATCAAGGGTCTTAATCCGTAGATTAATCGCCTCTTCGATCCCCATTATACAAGCTTCGTACTCTGCTTCATTGTTGGTGCATCCGAAAGTTATTCGGGCAGTGAAAGGCATATGAATACCTTCCGGCGTGATAAGAACTGCTCCAACTCCGCACCCATTCATATTGACAGCCCCATCAAACATCAGACTCCAATTGGATTCAGGGTCTGGCCCCTCCTCCGGGAGTGGTTCCTCGCAGTCTTTAGCTTTGAGAAACATGATGTCCTCATCAGGGAAGTCAAATTTCATGGGTTGGTAATCATCAATCGGCTGTTGCGCAAGATAGTCGGACAAGATACTTCCTTTGATGGCCTTTTGGGAAGTGTACTGAATGTCATACTCTGTCAAGACTATTTGCCACCGTGCAACTCTGCCTGTCAGTGCTGGTTTCTCGAAAATGTACTTGATAGGATCCATTTTTGAAATCAACAAGGTTGTGTGCCTAACCATATATTGCCTCAATCGCTTAGCGGCCCATGCAAGCGCACAACATGTCTTTTCAAGCGTTGAGTACCGGGACTCACAATCGTTGAACTTTTTGCTCAGGTAGTAGATAGCATGCTCCTTCCTACCTGTCTCGTCATGTTGACCGAGAACACAACCCATGGAACCTTCAAGCACTGTCAGATACATTATCAGCGGTCTCCCTTCAACTGGAGGCATTAGAATCGGAGGTTCCTGCAAATATTCTTTTATCTTATCGAATGCCAATTGGCAATCGTCATTCCACCTGACCGTTTGATCTTTCCTTAACAATTTAAATATTGGCTCACACGTGGCTGTTAGGTGAGATATGAACCTTACAATGTAGTTCAATCTACCCAAGAAACCACGAACCTCTTTTTCTGTTCTCGGTTCAGGCATTTCTTGTATTGCTTTCACCTTGGCAGGATCAACCTCGATTCCTCTTTCGCTCACAATGAAACCCATCAACTTTCCAGAATGCACCCCAAACGTGCACTTGTTTGGATTTAATCTCAGATGGAACTTTCTCAACCTTTCAAACAGTTTTTTCAGGTTAATCAGATGTTCCTCTTCTGTTCTCGACTTGGCAATCATATCATCTACATAACATTCGATCTCCTTATGAATCAAGTCATGAAACAATGTCACCATCGCCCGCTGGTACGTTGCCCCTGCGTTTTTCAACCCAAAAGGCATTAATTTATAGCAATATGTACCCCACGGAGTAATGAACGTGGTCTTCTCCATATCTTCAGGTGCCATCTTGATCTGGTTGTACCCGGAGAACCCGTCTATAAAGGAGAACACTGAAAACTGAGCTGTATTATCGACCAGCACATCAATATGAGGTAGTGGAAAATCATCTTTCGGGCTAGCTTTATTAAGATCTCGATAATCCACACACATTCTCACTTTTCCATTTTTCTTCGGTACTGGCACGATATTGGCTACCCACAGAGGATATTTTGTCACAGCGAGAAACCCAGCATCCCACTGCTTCTGGACTTCCTCCTTAATCTTTAAAGCCATGTCGGGGTGAGTCCGACGAAGTTTCTGCTTGACTGGCGGACATTCTTCTCTTAATGGCAGCCTGTGCACGACAATATCCGTATCCAACCCCGGCATGTCTTGATACGACCAGGCGAAGATGTCAACATACTCGCGCAACATTTCAGTCAAAGTTTTCTTCACATCTGCTTGCAAGCTGGCACCAATCCTGATCTCTTTCTTGGCATCCTTGGAACCAATATTGATGATTTATACAGTCTCCTGGTGAGGCTGGATGACCCTTTCCTCTTGTTTCAACAATCTGGCCAGTTCTTCAGGGAGTTCACAATCTTTCTCATCCCCTTCTTCGGCTTGATAAATCGGATTGTCAAAGTCATACATAGTCATATCAAAATCGTTATCAGTGGTATCCGGAGGATCAAGTCTGCATGAACGGGTTCATGCCTTATTTTAAAATTTATTTTAAAGCAAAAACAAAAGAAAATGAAACGCTGCCATTTTATTATTTTTGTGCAAAAATAAAAACTGAAAGACAGAGAACAAAATTTGATTGCAAAACATCCTTTATTAATGATTAAAAATTGCAAATGCAACCAGGGTGGCCCTACACATGAATCTATACGCCTTGGGCAGAGCGTAAGATTTAGACATGCATTATGGTTAGAAAAAACAAAGAAAAATTACTCTGTCTGAAGAGTAACCCGGATGACTTCTTCAACGAACCAGTTCTGCACTTGTTGTCCCGGAGCATGAGGGCGTACCCATTTGTCCAGGTCACCATCATTGTCAACATTATCCTCTATAGCTGCACAAGACTGGTCCGTGTAGATAATTCCCCCACTATTGAAAGTAATGGGTCCACTGTTCCCCGCATCTGAAGTTGTAGAGGGATGATAACCAATACCAAATTTGTCTTCCTTCATTGGGGTCTCTATCAACCTGCCCCAACCTTGGGCGTTGCCTGCCCTGACGACCTCGACAGCTTGTTTGTAAGATGAAATGGAGGTACCGGCCCTAACTGGTACAGAAGAAGACTCAGGTGCATCGTCAATATTGACCGCTTCAAATGATTGGCACAGCATCTCATGAATTTCCCCATCCATTTCAACGTACTTGAACGTGGATAAGTGACTGACAAAGATGTCTTCTTCACCGCACACCGTCACAACCTGCCCTTCAAACTCATACTTCAACTTTTGGTGTAAAGTGGAAGTAACAGCCCCGGCTCCGTGAATCCAAGGGCGTCCCAATAGGCAACTATATGCAGGTTGTATGTCCATTACATGGAACGTGGATTTAAATACCTGTGGTCCAATTTGTACGGGCAATTCCACCTCACCAAACACAGATCGCCTGGTCCCATCGAATGCTCTGACCACCAATTCACTAGGCCTTAAGATCAAACCATCAACTTCCAGCTTCATTAATGCCTTCTTGGGCAAGACATTAAGTGATGAACCAGTGTCTACCAGTACATGAGATAACACTGCGCCCTTACACTCCATCGTGATATGCAAAGCCTTATTGTGGTTTCTTCCTTCAACAGTCAGATCTCTACTTGTAAATCCCAAGCCATGGCTAACATTAACATTAGAGACTACGTCCTCGAGCTGATTAACAGTAATTTCCTGTGGCACGTATGCACTCTTCAATACTTTCAACAACGCCTGCCGATGCGCATCAGAGCACATTAATAGTGACAAGATTGAAATCTTTGAAGGGGTCTGATTCAGTTGGTCCACAATCTTATAATCGCTTTTCTTGATTATCTTCATAAATTCTTCCATTTCCTTATCAAAAGTAATCTTTGTCTCTGCTTCAGGTGTAGGCGCATTTTCAATCACCTGTTTACCTTTAGCCTTTGCTGCAGCTTCTGCCTCTTTATCACTTCTCAAGGTTTGGGGAGCGAACAACCTTCCACTCCTTGTAAAGCCCCCTACACCCCCTACGTTATCAATATTTGGGCTGACTGACGACTCAACTTCCTGCTTTTTACCTTCGTAATATACATCTGCCCCATAGTGCCATGGGATAACCTTCGTAGATATGAACGGAATTGGTCCTGGCACCGTGATGGTGACAGGACTGGGCCTTTCTGGCGCAACACTCGCCACGGGAACTGTATTGACCGGCATTTGAATCTCAGCGGGAGTATAATAGATGGTCACGGTTGATATCTCATCAGTGTCTTTCACGACTCTGTCGAACTGTAGACATCCTTCATCGATCAGATTCTGTAAACCCACCTTCAACTTATTACAGCCATTCTCCTGATTCATACACTCGGAACAATCCTGATTGCAGCCCGGGAACACCTGTCCCTTCAATAAACGATCTTTTACAACCAACAAAGAAGTTCTCACTAGATGGATATCTATCACCAGATTCAATCTCCTCCCATCTTCAATAGCTTACACATTTGCTGCACTATGATCAAGCATGGGATGCTGAGTAATATTAGGAGCGGGAGAGAAATTGATGGCTTTAGCATCAATCAAATCTTGTACTTTATGATGGAAAGCCCAGCATTTTTCAATGGAGTGCCCCTGAGCACCTGAGTGGAACTCACAATGAGCATTAGCATCGAAGTTAGGTGGCAGGTTTCCAGCAACCGGAGCTTTCATAGTACGGAGTTCCACCAACTTTAACTCGAGTAACTGGGGCAACAGCGCGGCATAAGTCATAGGGAGAGGATCCATCTTACGATCCCTCTGCCTAGACCTTTGCTGGAAAAAAGGTTGTTGCTGTTGCTGCTGAACTTGTTGTTGGGGTTGTTGTTTCTGAATAGACGGTGTGGGGATTGTTACAGCATCTACCTGATAATAAGCTTGAGAACGCCCTCTGCCTCGTCCTCTAAACACGGCATTCGTATCACCTTCTCTTCTTTTCTGGTTACTAGCAAACGGTTTCTTCGTCCCCGAAGAGCTAGCCCCACTCACATCCTGGATCTTTCCAAGCTTTAACAGACTTTCTATTCTTTCTCCCGCAATCACAATATCAGCAAATCCAGTTGACGGACAAGCAGCTAATCTATCAAGATAGGCCCCTTGCAAGGTGCCCATAAACATATCTGCCATTTCTCTGTCTGACAAAGGAGGTTGAACCTGGGCAGCCATTTCCCTCCACCTTTGTGCATATTCTTTGAAACTCTCCTTGGCATTTTGTGACAACCCCTGCAATTGAGTGCGGTTGGGCGCCATGTCAATATTATACTGGTATTGCTTCAGGAACGCTTCTGCCAGATCTTTCCAACTCTTCACAGCAGCTCTATTCAACTTCATATACCAGGTCAAGGACGCCCCAGCCAGACTGTCCTGAAAATAGTGCATCCATAGCTTCTCGTCATCCGTATGGGCTGAAATCTTCCCAAAGTAAGCTTGAAGATGCGTTTGGGGACACGCATTGTCGTGATACTTATCAAAAGTAGGAGGTTTGAATTTAGGGGGAATTCTGACTCCTGGGACCAGCCCCAAGCTAGTAACATCAATACCCATAGAGTTCTTGCATTCTATGGCCCTGATCTTTTCTGCTAACTCATCATACCTTCGATCACCTTGATTACCCACATCAGCATCCAACAGAGTAAATTGGTCTTCCAGGGTATCTTCAAGAGTGACACCAGCATGCCTACCATTTCCATTACCCCGATTGTTACCACCAGGAGGAGGGTTGCCACCGGGAGGAGGAATGCCATGTCCCTGTGAATTGTCATGCTGATCACCTTCGGGCCCATTGTCTGGACGCTCGACCAGAAGCCTCAATCTCTCCTGATTTTGCACCATGCCAGTCATGAGGGTCATGAACTGGTCCATACGCGCCCTCATTTCAGCCAAATCACTTTGCACTTGATCCATGATTCTTACTTGATTTCTTCGCGTCGAATATCGGTGAATATGATTCTCAGCTATACTACCTGAAACCAAATAAAGGTTAGAGACCCTGCAACGAGTACCTGAAAAGCAAATAACAAAAATGCAAAATGATATGCAATGCCATGCAATGCCATGTTTGTCATTTCCGAGGTGCTTTATACCCTGATTCCAATCCAACCACAAAAATCTGAAGACCAGAAATCGTGATATAAAGAGACGTGTCGTGGTCATGTGCTTGTGTGCAGCTATCTGATAAAGAATAATTCTGAATAAAACTGCTCATACTCATTCAATGAAGTATTCAAGTACATTTAAGAAAGGTTCCACCGCAAATGCAATACAAGGAAAAATGGATCCATCAACAAGCCTGATGGTAACCATTAATAACAAAATATAAGGAAAAGAACATCAGTCTGACAATTCCACATCCTTCAGCTTATCACTTGAGTATTTGATCTCCTCAAAAAGTATACGGGTACGCTGGTGATTCGGCTTTTCAATCATTTCTTTGATCAAGACATCCCTTTTCTCAAGAGCTTCATTTAAAGAACCCATATGCAGCATCAGAGCCTCGTCATCACACACTCCTTTGTGTCTCTTTATGCCAGCTTGCGTCTTGAGTATCTCCCTTTCTATCATGACTTCTTCAAGCTCTTTCTTGGTATTCCTCAGCTCACCTCTAGCTTCTTCTAGCTGTTCTTGACTCTTACCGAGGCTTTCCCGATACTTTCTCCTCTGCTCATGCGCCTTTTCAAGCTCTTCGTCCTTAATCTGCAACTGTTCCTGTAATTCAGCATTCTCTATCCTAACTTCGTCCCAAGCGTGCTGAAACTTTGTTAACTTTTCTTTGGTCTGTGCTAACGCCTGTTTGGTTTACTTGTGGGCTTGAGTAGCATCATCAGCACCTTTACTAATCTTCCGGAAATGTTGGGCTCTTCCAGCAAAGTCTTTTTCTTTTGCAGTTAGGATTTGTTCAGCATCTTGGGCTTTCCGCTCCAGCTCTTTGTTGGCCTGTAGAGCATTCTGAAGACGGCTACTCAACTCGGAATTCTCTCCTTGGAGCTTTTTCACCAAGGCTTGCAACTTGTCAACTTCTTCCACAGTAGCAGTGCTTCTTGCTTTCCCATTCTCCGGATACAAAAGGGGTGCCTTACCAAAAGGCAAGAGAAAATCTTCAACTCTTTTCTTCACCCACTCTTCATATGCTGGATAAACCCGGTTGTTAGGCTTGCCTAGAGTAACTTTCCCCTTTTTCAGTATGCTACCCCAGCTTTCAGAAGCTTTCTGTGCTGCTTCCCAACCATCTGATGTATGAAAATAGAGGGACTCCTCCACATCTCTCTTAATAGGCGGACCTGTCAGGGCATACCCAAATTGTCGAATGGCCAAAGAAGGATTGTAGTTAATCCCACCCATTCTTCCTATCAGTGGAACGTTAGGGAACTTACCACAGCTGTGGATAATATTCTTGCCAATCAGCCCATGATCTACCCATACGATGTCCTTGGCCACCAATCCCATTAAACGCTGTTTCTGCTCTAGAGAATCTTTGGAATCCACAAAAGCCCCTGATTGTGGTAAACGGCCTGCAAACCACTTATAGAACAAGGGTGCACAACAACGAATTATCCCTCCTCTTTTCTTTTCGTTTCGGTTGTACAACGAGTAGTGAAGATCTCCCAGTAGCGTTGGCACCGGGTTCTTCATCAGGAATATTCGTATAGCGTCTGTATCAATGAAATCCGGCTCGTTGGGAAACAACACTATGCCGTATATACAAAGGGCTAGCAAAGCATTAAAAACAAGCCAATTCTCGCCTTTAGCTGCTTCCTGGGCCTTCTTAATCAGATATTCCAGCTTGTAACCACGAATCTTTCCTTTGTTGGAGACATTGTCGCCTAACTCTGATTTGCTCAAATAAAGAGCACCAGCCACCTTTCCAAAGTCAAGATCCCCCACTGATCCAAAGAAAGGGGGCTCCTCCTTGATAGCAATCCCCAACATGTTGGAATACTCCTCCAAGGTAGGAACCAACACATAGTCTGGAAATACAAAACACCTCAGAGGCGGATCATAGAACTGCATCAACGTATGGAGACCTCTGGCTTCATAATCACTGACATTACGGACCATAGATAAAATCCACCCATATTTCTCTTCAAAAGCTTCTCGTACTGCAGGGCTCGCCATTCCCTTCAGCATAATAATAGGGCCTAAAGTAGGCGTAAGGAACTTATAGCTGATGATATTCTTCCTTTCTTTAGTGTTCATCTTTGCAGGGACCTGATGACTGGAATCAAGGGTAATATATGCACCTGGAAATGAATAAACATGTATGTTAGGATATGATAATGCAATGCAAAGGGCAATGTGATCAGGTAATCAAGTGTCTGTGCTGAACTGTGAACGGTGTCAGTGTAGCTCTGAGACTAATATAGAACCATAGATAAGAACCATCTGAATACAATAGGATGAAACTTCCTTTTTGTGCAATGATGATAGAAAACCGGGTATGTAGGAGGTCATGGTTACCTGCAAACCTGTAAACAACCCGCCCTCCTCACATGTGGGTACTAGGATGTTCAGTATCCCGGGCTCTCAGGTCAAGAAATGATGATACGTTCACCATTTCTGGTTTGGCATCATCATCAATCGAGGAGGCCTCAACTGATTCTCCAAAACAAAAAGGTCCTCAGCTTCTGGCACTGAGGTCGAGAAGCAATAGTACATTCATCCCTCAGGGTACAGTACTATCGCCAATCGAGGAGTGCCTCCGCTGATTCTCTTTCAAAAAGGGATGTCCTATAGCAAGTTCCCAGCATTGGGTCCTCGGATCGAGAATGTGCAATGGGTTTGCCACGGAATGTGGTCTGCCACTATCACATCTCGGGAGGAGTGCCGCAACTGAGTCCTCGGGAATGGTCGCCAGAGTCGACAGTTCCTCAAGAGAATAACTACTGGCCTGCATAACATGCAGTAGCAGAAAGCTCCTGATAGAACCTCGTCTGGTTGTGGGTCTCATGAACAACAATACGTGATCACCACCACGCAAGCGTTACGACTATCCACTCTAAAATCTATGTGTGTACTCAAGCCTGTGTAGTGGGCTCATATCTCAGAACACCCCGCCCGCCAAACAGAAAACAACAGCACGGTCCAGCACAATAATGATATGTAATGCAGTAAATGTGATAAATACAGTAATGTACAGTAAAGCAGTAAATAACCATACAATAAAACAGTAAATACAGCACAACAGTAAACACCCAATGAAAGAAAAATAGACAAGCGCTAGGATAGACTCGCTAAGGAAACCAGAGATTCTGGGTTCGATCCCCAGCAGAGTCGCCAGCTGTCGCTCCCGGGATTTTCATCCTAGTACAAACGCGAAAGTGGCACCGAACAGAGTCGCCAGCAATGTGTATTTATCCCAAGAGAGGGAAAGGAAACACCGCATAAACCTGAAGGAAGGAAAGAACACGGTCTTGCGACCAAGAGAACTGGGTTCGGGAGTCAGTTACGCGAGAGGAAGGTATTAGCACCCCCACGCGTCCATCGTACCCGATGGGATCCACGCTTGCTTGTCTCAATCAAAGGGTGATAGAAAAGATACTGGAAAAGGAACTGGAAGAAAGAAAGGAAAAAGAATGGAAAAGGAACGGGAAACAAACGTAGGGAAAATAAAAGAAGTGCTCGCATGGGCCCTACCCCACTGCCTACGTATCTCATCGGGAACATGAGAATCAGAGCGACGTAGTTCCCCTCACTAGGGATGAATTATTTGTGTTTTTTAGGGAACGGCTAACGTTCTAGCTCAGGTGTTGCAGTCTCGCCGGTCCGAGTGCGTTACCATCTTGCAAGAGAACGAGTAGAAGCACGTTCGTACGCTGAGAGTGAGTGAGGTGAGAAAAGAATTCCCGAAGGAAAGACGTTATTGTTTGTTTTTGTCTTTTAAGAGTTTTTTTTCATTTGTTTGCATATGATATTGTATCTGAATCTTAGTCATTGGAATGTGTACATTCTCACATTCCAAGATGGAATGGGTAAGAAAGCACACTAAGAGTGAAGAAGACCCCCACACTTAGTTCCAATTGTCAAGGTTCAAACACACTAGCATACTTGTGTTTATTAAGTGTTTTTGTTAATTATGAAATGAAGAAGTGTTTTTTATTTGTTCCTTCAACAAGCATTGCATTTAAGTCCCTCACACAAGATCAAATGTTTAACACATTGACCCAAGATGGGTTATATGCTATACATTTTAAGATTATAAGAGAAGACCCCTTATAATCTTTTCTTTATGTGAAAGGCCTAAATGCAATAAATTCCTACCTTTATTAGATGTTTTGAGTTTCCTTTAAGAGATGAGAAGAGAGACTCAAGAGAGAAGAAAGGTAAAATCTATGTGGACTAAGACTCAATCCTAATTGATTATTAAAGGGGGTGGTCCTAATGGTTTGTGAGGTTTAAACCTAAAGTCTAAAGAAAGAATGAATTAAACAATTCACTTCTAAAGTAGAAGATGAATTGTAATTCACAAAGGGAAAGTGATGAGTTATTAAAAGAAAGCACATAAGTGCTTAACAAAACACAAAATGGAATTGTAAAAGAGATGAAAGGAAAGAAGTTTGAATGTGGATTCCTTATCCACACTCAATTGCAACTTACCAAAGCCTCTACATGGTTAGTAAACATATGTACAAGTATAGGAAGCAAGGAAACATTTAATGCACCATAAAACTCAAAAGAATTAGATGAGACATCAAATCCTATAACCACAACCAGAATGTTCATCATATGGAAAACAAATGATTATCATCAAGCAAACTCAAGTAGATAGGCAACAAACATCATCCATGGTATTAGAACATGCCACCATAAGAAAAGGGAGAATGAAAGATGAAAGGAAAAAGAAGAAATGTGCATAAATGGAACATGTAATCCATGGATCAGAATTGAAATGAAATGAAGAATGATTTCACAAACATCTCACAAGTATTCATGCATGACACATCAAAACATTTAAGAAGTGATAGAAGAAGTAGAATTTAAATGGAAGTTCAAAAGAAAACACAAGTACAAACACAACATGTTAAAGGTGCACAAGGTTCAAATGATAACCAACATGCAAAGATGACATATAATATGTACCAATGACCTATAATGTCAAGTGAATGGTTCACCAAATATGCAAATGATCATGCCATTATGTACAAAAGAAGTCATGTAAACATGCACCAATATTGAGATGATATGACATGTTATTATGCTTCAAAGGTAATGCATTAAACAAAAATTAGATGGCCTCATGAAAATTATGAAAACATGGTATTGAAGTTCACAAATCATAGATGAATCACATATCAAAGTAGCATGCAAGAAACCAAGGCAAAATGATGTCAAACAATGCACTTAGGTCAAATAGACATATCATACAAAGTAGCACAAAAGTGAACACCAAACATGCCATAAACTGACCCAAAAAATAAAATAAAAATCACCTAACATACCACAAGATGATAATGACTCAATGCAAAAAGAAGAGCATCAAAACAATTTTTAATGATTGATAACAAAAATGCACAAATTTATGTATCACAATAAGCATGCATACAAATAAAAATCAAAGAAAATTATGGAACAGGGGCAAAAAGTCATAAAATCAAGAAATAAAATCATGAAAAATTTTCTAAATGTTTTAATGATGCTCATGAATTTTTGTGGAATTTTATGATGCTATTTAGTATTTTTAAAAATTAAAAAGCAAACGTGTAGCAAAATGGAAAAATAAAATGCAATGCAAAAAGGAATGGGGGTGCATGACTAGTAATTACTCAGTTCAAATTACATTCGGCCTTAAAAAAGGGGGTGTGAATATCAATCTGACTAGGTCCACTAAGCTCGCATAACACAATAACAACCATACACTCTCAGTCAACACAAGTCAAAGTCACTACAACCATTGGATGAAGTCAAGTCATACACACAGTCAAAGTATGCTAATCTAACGCCTATACATGCACGACCACACTTCATACCGTGTACCACGCCACACGAATTTTAAAAATAAAATCAGAATGAGCACATGAGAAGCACGTGCATTTTAATGCGTTGGCGCGTCCTGAACCACACGATGATGAAAAATGGACGGACAGGATCAAAACTAGCATAAAACCCTAGCATTCAAGATCACCGGCCGGAGATGACCTCCGGTCATCTTCTCCGGCAAACCACCACCGTCTGCAACTCAAATCTTCCAGAATTCCACAAACGATATACCAAAATGAAGAGGAAGTAATGTAGAGCATGAATCCAGTGACAAAACATACAAAAAGTTCATGAAATGGGAGGATCGAGCAGATGAAGATTTTCCCTAACATTTCAACTATGCCTCTAAAGGCCTATCAACTAGCCAGACAAGTTCTTGAGCTTATATGAAGCATCAAGAACCTGAAAATTTCTTCACATTAGGTCTATAAGGGAAGAAATTCGTACCTGAAGATTTATGATCTTGATGTGTTCTTCAGGAAAACCAGAGATGTTGCTTCTTCTTTGAGCTTCTTTTGGCCAAATAAAGGCTTAGATGCAAAGAATGGATGATGCTTCAGTGGAGGAGAGTTGATATCCAAGCTTCAAAACAGTTGCAATGTGATGAAAATGGAGATAGAATCAGAGAGATTCTGAGATGAAGATGAGGAAGATGAATGAAATGGAGCTTGAAAATCAGTTGCAATGTGGAGGAATTGAGAGAGAATCGAGAGAGTTTCTGAGTTGAATGTGAGAAAAATGAAGTTCGAAACTGAGATTTGTGAGTGATATCTTGATTTATAGTAGAGTTTAACCATGGTTTAATGAGTCAGTTAAGGTGAGTTAAAGTGGTTAAACTGAGTCCATCCTAACTAACTGAGCCAAGTTAGTTAGGGGACGAGTTATGCTATGGCTATGATGTTATGGTGATGACCTATGGTGTGTTAAGGTGGAGCAGCAAGAGAAACGAATGGCCAAGGCTGTTGCATTAGAAACTTGCTCAGCAAGCTTGTTTTTTCTATTTCCATGCAAAGCACGTGCTAGTGTATGAGATTTATGTCATGTGTGTTTGGTTTAAAGAGGAAAGCTGAGGTTAAGAAGTGTTTGTGGTGTGTGTGAACCAAAATCGTGCACTAGTCTGTCAATGCATCAGTATCAACATGAGGTGGTTTGAGGAAATTTTTCTCTCTACTCAATGAATGAATTGGTGTGTTTTAGGAGTCATTGGAAAGAGGAGATGTAATGCTACATGTTTGGTATGAAAAATGAAATGAAATGATGCTTGGAAGAGGTTGAAAAATGACTTATAACACATAGGTTTGGAACTGGTATGAGGGCGTGGCAAAGGTTGGTTGACAAGGTAACATGGCCCCTAGGTTTTCAGCATGATCAAAGCACATTGGACTCAACATAACTTCTTGACCTTTGATCAAATGAAAAAAACATGAACACCAATCTTAAAGATCTCACATAGAGGAACAACTTTCATGTTGAAAGATTTTTCATTTGAGGCCTTTAACCATGAGAAAAATGAGTGGACATTTGGCCCACCACATGTTTGTTAAAATGACTGCGCGCGTGCCCTGAAAATCTTGGTCATGACCTAGTTTTGAACCTACTTTGCTCAAACTTTGATCAATCATATCTCACTCAATTTTTATCCAATGGAGATGTTCCACACATGGATTTGAAGCTTGAAACAAGATCTTTTGTTATGGCCGAGTGGAATTTTCATTTGATGCCCCAATTTTAAATGGCCTTGGCTCAAACTCTGATGCAAAATGGCCAAAACTTGCTATATTTAGTAACCCTTCTTCATCCAAAAATGGCAACTTTCCACATCTTGATTTTTTCATGATTCCTTTGGAGTTTCTTGACCAAATTTTGTACATTGGACATATGTAACATGAATTTTATGGATTTGGCCTCAAAAAGTCAAGAGTTGACTTTTTCCTCTGATTATTTGACTTGGCCCCAATTTTCCTGATTTCTGATCTTTCTTCCAATTGAACCACTTCTAAAACCAATTGAGAGGCAATTTTCCATACACATACACTTAAGAACATGTAGGACACCATGACATCAAGTTTTGTCCAAGAAATCAAAGATTCCCTGATTTAATGGGAAACCCTAGTTTTGGTGCCCACCTCCTAGGAGAAAAATGTGCAGTCTTCAATTTCAAATTCCTCAGAGTATGTTATGTATCCTCTTAAAGGATGATGAGATATACCATTTGAGGATGACTTTGAATCAATGAGCTATCTCTTGTGAGGGTTTTCCTTCATTTTTTGAACCTCTTGCATAGTGAAAGATGTAGTGCTTCAATCTCCCATTGAATCTAACTTCCTTGAGGTTTTGGATGATCCCTTAAGATAGTATGAGACATGAAAGACCTCTTGGCTTGCCTTAAGGAAACTTTATTGACCTTTTTCTGCTTTGAATGATCCCTTGATTGTCCACCTTCCACCTGATCACATGCCCTGATGGTAAGAAGGATGCTATGCTTCAATTTTCTATGTTAAATGCAATGTAATGTTAATGAGGTGGATATGATATGATAAATGATAATGCCATGCTATGATGACAAAGAGGGAGAGCAAATTTTGGGGTATTACAGTTCTTCATCGAACTTCGCTGATGTTGTGACGATTGGTGAACGGATTGAGAACGGATTGAAGACTAGAAAGATTCCTGGAACTGCTTCCCAACAGCCAGCCAGAAAATCTCAGAACAGTCAGTCCAAGAAGAAGGAAGGTGAAACCAATGTTGTGAGAGCTCAGAATTCCGATGTCATACACGGAGTTGTTTCCTTACTTGGTTCACCAAGGGGCAATTGTCCCCAAGCAGATTGCACCTACGATTCCTCCATTGGGCTCGAAGCATAATCCAAATGCATCTTGTGCCTATCATGCTGGATACATAAGACATGCAACATAGGACTGTTTTGTTTTCAAAACCAAGTTTCAGGAACTCATTGATAAGAAGATTCTAACTTTCACTTAGGAAGGTCTTAACATTCAGAATAATCCGTTGCCGAATCACAATGGACCTGCGGTTAACATGATTGAGGATAATTCAATGGCTGAATTGATCATGGATGTTGACGAAGTAAAGACCCCGATGACTGTGGTTTTCAAGAGATTGAATGAACACGGGCTGTTGAAAGGGTTGCATGGTAAGTGTCAGATTTGTGACGATAATCCTAACCAGTGTCGAAGGCTGAAAGGTTGTGTCCAAATTTTGATGAATCAAGGTGAAGTGCAATTTGCCAGATCTAAAACTATTGAGGAAGTTGCTACCATCGAGCCATTCACCATTGTCTATAGGAAGGTTCCTGTGGAATCCCCTAAACAGGAGAAAGTGCAACCCATCGTGATTTGCCTGCTAAAACCATTTTCTATCAGAATTCTAAGGAGGTACCGTGGAAGTATGGGTCTTCTGTGTTTTCTGGAGGTCAGGAAATAAGGTTTGTCGAATCTGAGATTGTGAATATTACAGCCGCCAGAGGTATGACTCGTAGTGGATGGGTGTTTGCTCCGAAAGTCACTACAAAGTCTGTGCAAATTCCAACCGTTGTTCCTCCCTAGGAGACGCCTGCATCTGCAATCCCTGTTGTTCAACAAGGGGCATCTTCTACTACCATTCCAGTGCCGAACATTCCATCTGAGGATGTTTCAAAAAGCAAGGAGACACTTGATAACCAAGAGTTCCTAAAGTTGATCAAGAAGAGTGACTTTAAAATTGTGGATCAGCTGGGGCAGACTCCCTCGAGGATTTCAATCTTATCCTTACTCATGAGCTCGCCCGCACACAAATTAGCTCTGTTGAACGTCTTGAACACTGCACATGTTATGCATGATATATCTATCCTCGAGTTTGATGATGTAGTGGCTAACATAATCGTAAGTCGATGTATGGGCTTTAACAATTCAGAATTGCCTCCTAAAGGAGCTGCCCACAATAGAGCAATGCACATTTCCGGGACTTGCATAGATATCCTGCTATCTCATGTTCTAGTAGATACCGGTTCTTCCCTCAATGTGATGCCTAAGGGCACATTGAGTCAATTACTGGTGGAGGGAAACGAGATGAGACAAAGTGCCTTTGTTGTCAGAGCCTTCGACGGTTCTCGAAGGCAAGTCATCAGAGAAGTGGATTTACCCATCAAGGTCGGACCGCATTTGTTTACCATTACTTTCCAAGTGATGGATATCAATCCAGCATATAGTTGCCTACTGGGTCGTCCCTGGATACACGTCGCAGGAGTAGTAACATCCACTTTACATCAGAAGTTGAAATTCATGTTTGATGATCAGCTGGTCATCGTCTCTGGTGAGGAGGATTTGATTGTAAGCGAGTTATCTTCTTTTTGATACGTCGAGACCGGGGGAGGCATAGCTGAGGTGCCACTGTAATGTCTCGAATTCAAAGATGTCAGCTCTACTTCAACTAGTCAAAGTAGATCACCACAGTTGACTTTAGCGTCTGCTAAGAGTGCTAAGGAGACTATCCAGAAAGGTGTTTTGTCAAGCTAGGGGCATGTGATTGATGTGGTTGAGAAGCGTAATCATTTTGGATTTGGCTATCATCCGAGTCGATGGTCACATGATCAGAATCAGTGCAGTTCAATCAAGTTCAGTAGCGCATGTTTCGAGTAGGGTCACATCGTGACTTCTATTGATGATGCTGGTCCGAGTAATCAGACTTCAAGCTTTGTGCGCAAATGCCCACCGGGTTTCAAGCTCAACAATTAGACATCTACCGTGATTCCTGTGGTTTTCCCATATAACATGTAATGTATTTTGCTTTTTCCTTTCCCTCGTCCTCGCCCGAGACGAGTGGATAGCTTGTAAGGGCCTCACTGTTTTTCAATATTATGTGATCAATAAATAAAAGTTTTTTGCATTCAAAATCATGCTCTATTTTCTTTCCTTTATTTTACTTTTTCACAAAACAAATGGTAAAAGTTTTTTTTTTCACTTTCCAAAAAAAAGGCTCATTCTAAACATATTCATAAACATGCAGAACTAATAAAAGCATTGATAACAACATGGCAAACATCCATTGTAATTCTGGAATTCCAATTAACCAAGCCGAAGAAGATGGTGTGGAAGATTGTGAATTACCGGCTGAACTAGCAAGGATCCTTGAGCACGAGCATAAAGAGATTCAGTCGTACAAAGAGCCAGTGGAAGTTGTCAATCTTGGTACTGATGAGGTCAGAAGGGAAGTCAAGGTTGGTGCGGCCCTCGCAAAGCATGTACACTCCGAGTTGGTCAAGTTATTGAAAGAGTATGTTGATATCTTCGCCTGGTCCTATCAAGATATGCCTGGGTTGAATACCAACATTGTTGAGCATCACTTGCCACTTAAGCCCAGATGTCTTCCTGTCAAGTTGAAGCTCAGGAAGACTAGACCCGACATGGCACTCAAAATCAGAGAAGAGGTGAAAAAGCAGCTTGATGCTGGTTTCCTAGCCACTTCCGAATATCCTGAATGGATTGCCAACATCGTCCCAGTTCCAAAGATAGATGGTAAATTCAGAATGTGTGTGGATTATCGAGATCTCAACAAGGCAAGCCCGAAGGATGATTTTCCTTTGCCTCATATTGATGTCTTGGAGGATAACACAGCGCAGTTCTCTGTCTTTTCATTTATGGATGGTTTCTCAGGATATAATTAGATCAAAATGTCCCCAGCTGATATGGAGAAAACTACTTTCATAACGCCATGGGGTACATATTTCTACAAAGTCATGTTATTCGGTCTAAAGAATGCATGGGCAACATACCAACATTCCATGACAACCCTCTTTCACGATATGATTCATAAAGAGATTGAGGTTTACATGGACGATATGATTGCCAAGTCCAAAACTGAGGATGATCACCTGGTTCATCTGAAGAAACTGTTTGACAGACTCCGGAAGTTTAGATTGCGGTTGAATCCTGCGAAGTGCACCTTCGGAGTCCGATCTAGTAAACTGTTGGGCTTTATCGTGAGTCAGAAGGGCATTGAAGTTGATCCTGATAAGGTTCGGGCAATTCAGAACATGTCGCCTCCCAAAACAGAAAAAGAAGTCTGTGGCTTTCTGGGCAGACTCAATTACATTTCAAGGTTCATTTCCCATTTCACGACTACCTGTGAACCAATGTTTAAATTACTAAGAAAAAATAATCGGTTGAATGGAATAATGATTGTCAGGAAGCATTCGACAAAATAAAACAATACTTGCAAGAACCATCGATCTTAGTACTGTCGGTTCCTGGTAGGCCTTTAATCATGTATCTCACCATCCTCGACGAATAAATAGGATGTGCATTGGGTCAGCATGATGACACTGGGAGAAAAGAACATGCAATATACTATCTGACTAAGAAGTTCACTGATTGTGAGACCAGTTACTCACTCTTAGAGAAAACTTGTTGTGCTCTGGTCTGGGCTGCTCGACGCCTACGACAATACATGATTTGCCATACTACTTTGTTGATATCCAAAATGGATCCGATAAAGTACATATTCGAAAAGCCTGCTGTCTCTGGAAGGATTTCTCGGTGGCATATGCTGTTAACTGAGTATGATATCCAACATGTTACCAAGAAAGCAATAAAAGGGAGCGTCTTGTCTGACTACCTTGCCCATCAACCTGTAGAGGGTTATCAACAAATGAAGTTTGACTTTCCCGATGAGGATGTTCTGTTTATCAGAGTTTATGAGGCTCCAGACCCTGATATAGGACCCGAACCAGGGGCGCGATGGACGCTCGTGTTCGACGGTGCCTCTAATTCTAAAGGTCGTGGAATCGGTGTTATCCTCATCTCTCCAACAGGTTTTAACCTTCCCTTCACCACCAGATTATGCTTTGCATGCACCAACAATATGGCTGAATACAAAGCATGTATCTACGGTATTGAAGCGGCAATTGACATGAGAATCAAGATTCTTGAGGTCTATGGAGCTTCTGCCTTGGTCATCGGTCAAGACAGAGGGAATTTTGTGACTCGGGATTCCAAGCTGGTTCCATACCAACAACACATAGCGAAGTTGATTCCTTACTTTGATGAGATCACTTTTCATCATATTTCCAGAGAGGAAAATCAATTGGCTGATGCTCTTGCTACTTTAGCATCCATGTTCAAGGTCAAGTGGAAGAATGAAGCTCCTCATATCTGCATTGATCATTTGAATGAACCAGCACACTATTTAGCAATCTAGGATGAGTCTAATGACAAGCCTTGGTTCTACGACGTTAAGAGATATCTGGAAAAACCGGAATATCCCGAGGGTATTACTATCACTGACAAGAAAGCTTTTAGACGGCTCTGCGCCAAATTCTTCTTAAGTGGTGGTATACTATACAAGAGGAATTATGATTCCGTGTTGCTCAGATGCGCTGATAGACACGAAGCAAACACGATCATAAGGTCCAAACATGAGGGCTGCGAGGGTGTACATGCTAATGGTTCTGCTATGGCCAAGAAGATCCTTCGGGCTAGGTATTACTGGACAACAATGGAGGTAGATTATTACAACTTTGCCAAAAGATGTCACAAGTGCCAAATCTAAGGAGACAAGATCCATGTGCCTCCTACTCCATTGAATGTTTTGACTTCACCTTGGCCATTCTCTATGTGGGGTATAGATATGATTGGAATGATCGAGCCGAAGGCTTCCAATGGTCATCGATTCATTCTAGTTGCTATCGACTACTTCACCAAGTGGGTTGAGGCTGCTTCCTATGCAAATGTTACACGGCAAGTGGTTTCCAGATTTATCAAGAAAGAGATAATCTGTTGTTATGGCATTCCTAGCAGCATTATCACGGACAATGCAAGCAACCTAAACAACAATATGATGAAGGAGTTGTGTCAAGAATTTAAGATCGAGCACCACAACTCTTCACTGTATCGGCCCAAGATAAATGGTGCCGTTGAAGCAGCAAATAAAAACATCAAGAGGATTGTTCAGAAAATGGTCAAGACATACAAGGATTGGCATGAAATGCTTCCTTTTGCCCTGCATGGCTACAGAACTTCAGTCCGCACTTCTACTGGGGAAACTCCGTATTCGCTTGTGTATGGTATGGAGGCAGTTCTACCTATTGAAGTCGAAATTCCTTCGCTCAGAGTCATCATGGAAGCATGTCTTGATGAAGCTGATACCACCAGCTGAATCCAGATACGACTATCTGAATCTCATTGAAGAGAAGCGCCTTACAGCCGTTTGTCATGGTCAATTGTATCAGAGACGCCTTAAGCGAGCTTTTGACAAGAAAGTTCTTCCTCGAACATTCTGTGAAGACGAGCTCGTACTCAAGAGATATTCACCTGTTCACTCGGAACCACGAGGCAAATGGACTCCCAACTACGAAGGCCCCTTTGTTGTCAAGAAAGCCTTCTCAAGCAGAGCCTTAATCCTCACCATAATGGATGGGGAGGAGTTGCCATTGCCCGTGAACTCCGATACAGTCAAAAAATATTATGCCTGAAAAAAATGGATAAGAGTCCGCTAGATTGACTTCCACAAGGACAATCTAGGAAAAAATGGACGTCCCGATGGACCAAAAAAAAGAGATGTCCATGCAAAAGTTAGGGACAATGAAAAAAAATAGAAAATAACAGCTCGCTAAGTCGAAAACCCGAGAGGGGGATTTAGGCAAAAATGGGTATCCCGGTGAACGAAAAAAAATGGAAAAAATGTCCAAGAAAAAATTAGGGATAAAGGCATTGACTGTGAACACTTGAGCCTCTTTTCGTCACAGCTAGACCTCAGACGGTAACAGAGCAGTCAAATCGTCATCAACAGGCACAAGGCGTTGGAACCTAGACTTTCAGTGGATGAGAGCCAATGTTGTAATCGATGCAAAGCATGATTTCCCTTTTCCATTTCCACTTGTTTTTCAATTTTATTGCAAATTTCCTCATCAAGGATTTTTGCATCATTGTACACACTTTATGTACAGAATTTTCACATTCAATAAAATGCATCTCTTGTTTTCTCATTTGTTTTCATTTCAGTATTTTGTTTGCAAAATAAACAATTATTTGTGATCACATAATACTATAAAACGTTGAGAACAATAAAAAGCTAAATCAATCGAGAAAGCATTATGCATTGCATATGTTATTGGTAATCCCTGCAGGATAATAAGTAGTATCCCGTGGTAAGCCTAACGCTCGGCTGGCAATAGGTTGATTCTTTGAAGAAGTTATTGTTTCCTCAGCAGGGTCATCACTTCCTCAACAGATCCATAATGTCTCCAACAAATTGTCATGATGTGCCCTGAGAAGAGACGAATTTTTCCTTCTCCCTAGCATGGGTCGTGCTTTCTCCGCAGCATGTCATCATGTCGCGCACCCGCAACCGTACGATTTGGTTCCTCGTCTTCCCTGAGCAGATAAGATTCTCTGAGCCTTGTGACTCCCCCAGACAGAGACAATCGGGATGTCCACATCTGAGTCAGTGGCAGCATAGAAATTAGATTGGTCTAATTTCATTCCCGGCAGAGACAGTCATGATGAAGGGATTAGTCTGATCCTCTAATCCGTTGTTGGGTCAATGATGAGCCTTCTCATCTTTTTTCCCAGCAGGGCCTTCACCATTTTCTGAATTTTCACAGCAGAATCATCATGGAAGCCTTCTACTGGGGAAACTCCGTATTCGCTTGTGTATGGTATGGAGGCAGTTCTACCTATTGAAGTCGAAATTCCTTCGCTCAGAGTCATCATGCAAGCAGGTCTTGATAAAGCTGATACGACCAGCTGAATCCAGGTACGACTATCTGAATCTCATTGAAGAGAAGCGCCTTACAGTCGTTTGTCATGGTCAATTGTATCAGAGACGCCTTAAGCGAGCTTTTGACAAGAAAGTTCTTCCTCGAACATTCTGTGAAGACGAGCTCGTACTCAAGAGATATTCACCTGTTCACTCGGAACCACGAGGCAAATGGACTCCCAACTACGAAGGCCCCTTTGTTGTCAAGAAAGCCTTCTCAAGCAGAGCCTTAATCCTCACCATAATGGATGGGGAGGAGTTGCCATTGCCCGTGAACTCCGAGACAGTCAAAAAATATTATGCCTGAAAAAAATGGATAAGAGTCCGCTAGATTGACTTCCACAAGGACAATCTAGGAAAAAATGGACGTCCCGATGGACCAAAAAAAAGAGATGTCCATGCAAAAGTTAGGGACAATGAAAAAAAATAGAAAATAACAGCTCGCTAAGTCGAAAACCCGAGAGGGCGATTTAGGCAAAAATGGGTATCCCGGTGGACGAAAAAAAATGGAAAAAATGTCCAAGAAAAAATTAGGGATAAAGGCATTGACTGTGAACACTTGAGCCTCTTTTCGTCACAGCTAGACCTCAGACGGTAACAGAGCAGTCAAATCGTCATCAACAGGCACAAGGCGTTGGAACCTAGACTTTCAGTGGATGAGAGCCAATGTTGTAATCGATGCAAAGCATGATTTCCCTTTGCCATTTACACTTGTTTTTCAATTTTATTGCAAATTTCCTCATCAAGGATTTTTGCTTCATTGTACACACTTTATGTACAGAATTTTCACATTCAATAAAATGCATCTCTTGTTTTCTCATTTGTTTTCATTTCAGTATTTTGTTTGCAAAATAAACAATTATTTATGATCACATAATACTATAAAACGTTGAGAACAATAAAAAGCTAAATCAATCGAGAAAGCATTATGCATTGCATATGTTACTGGTAATCCCTGCAGGATAATCAGTAGTATCCCGTGGTAAGCCTAACACTCGGCTGGCAATAGGTTGATTCTTTGAAGAAGTTGTTGTTTCCTCAGCAGGGTCATCACTTCCTCAACAGATCCATAATGTCTCCAACAAATTGTCATGATGTGCCCTGAGAAGAGACGGATTTTTCCTTCTCCCTAGCATGGGTCGTGCTTTCTCTGCAGCATGTCATCATGTCGCGCACCCGCAACCGTACGATTTGGTTCCTCATCTTCCCTGAGCAGATAAGATTCTCTGAGCCTTGTGACTCCCCCAGACAGAGACAATCGGTATGTCCACATCTGAGTCAGTGGCAGCATAGAAATCAGATTAGTCTAATTTCATTCCCGGCAGAGACAGTCATGATGAAGGGATTAATCTGATCCTCTAATCCGTTGTTGGGTCAATGATGAGCCTTCTCATCTTTTTTCCCAACAGGGCCTTCACCATTTTCTGAATTTTCACAGCAGAATCATCATGGAAGCCTTCTACTGGGGAAACTCCGTATTCGCTTGTGTATGGTATGGAGGCAGTTCTACCTATTGAAGTCGAAATTCCTTCGCTCAGAGTCATCATGGAAGCAGGTCTTGATGAAGCTGATACGACCAGCTGAATCCAGATACGACTATCTGAATATCATTGAAGAGAAGCGCCTTACAGCCGTTTGTCATGGTCAATTGTATCAGAGACGCCTTAAGCGAGCTTTTCACAAGAAAGTTCTTCCTCGAACATTCTGTGAAGACGAGCTCGTACTCAAGAGATATTCACCTGTTCACTCAGAACCACGAGGCAAATGGACTCCCAACTACGAAGGCCCCTTTGTTGTCAAGAAAGCCTTCTCAAGCAGAGCCTTAATCCTCACCATAATGGATGGGGAGGTGTTGCCATTGCCCGTGAACTCCAATACAATCAAAAAATATTATGCCTGAAAAAAAATGGATAAGAGTCTGCTAGATTGACATCCACAAGGACAATCTAGGAAAAAATGGACGTCCCGATGGACCAAAAAAAAGAGATGTCCATGCAAAAGTTAGGGACAATGAAAAAAAAATAGAAAATAACAGCTCGCTAAGTCGAAAACCCGAGAGGGCGATTTAGGCAAAAATGGGTATCCCGGTGGACGAAAAAAAATGGAAAAAATGTCCAAGAAAAAATTAGGGATAAAGGCATTGACTGTGAACACTTGAGCCTCTTTTCGTCACAGCTAGACCTCAGACGGTAACAGAGCAGTCAAATCGTCATCAACAGGCACAAGGCGTTGGAACCTAGACTTTCAGTGGATGAGAGCCAATGTTGTAATCGATGCAAAGCATGATTTCCCTTTTCCATTTCCACTTGTTTTTCAATTTTATTGCAAATTTCCTCATCAAGGATTTTTGCATCATTGTACACACTTTATGTACAGAATTTTCACATTCAATAAAATGCATCTCTTGTTTTCTCATTTGTTTTCATTTCAGTATTTTGTTTGCAAAATAAACAATTATTTGTGATCACATAATACTATAAAACGTTGAGAACAATAAAAAGCTAAATCAATCGAGAAAGCATTATGCATTGCATATGTTATTGGTAATCCCTGCAGGATAATAAGTAGTATCCCGTGGTAAGCCTAACGCTCGGCTGGCAATAGGTTGATTCTTTGAAGAAGTTATTGTTTCCTCAGCAGGGTCATCACTTCCTCAACAGATCCATAATGTCTCCAACAAATTGTCATGATGTGCCCTGAGAAGAGACGAATTTTTCCTTCTCCCTAGCATGGGTCGTGCTTTCTCCGCAGCATGTCATCATGTCGCGCACCCGCAACCGTACGATTTGGTTCCTCGTCTTCCCTGAGCAGATAAGATTCTCTGAGCCTTGTGACTCCCCCAGACAGAGACAATCGGGATGTCCACATCTGAGTCAGTGGCAGCATAGAAATTAGATTGGTCTAATTTCATTCCCGGCAGAGACAGTCATGATGAAGGGATTAGTCTGATCCTCTAATCCGTTGTTGGGTCAATGATGAGCCTTCTCATCTTTTTTCCCAGCAGGGCCTTCACCATTTTCTGAATTTTCACAGCAGAATCATCATGGAAGCCTTCTACTGGGGAAACTCCGTATTCGCTTGTGTATGGTATGGAGGCAGTTCTACCTATTGAAGTCGAAATTCCTTCGCTCAGAGTCATCATGGAAGCAGGTCTTGATGAAGCTGATACGACCAGCTGAATCCAGATACGACTATCTGAATATCATTGAAGAGAAGCGCCTTACAGCCGTTTGTCATGGTCAATTGTATCAGAGACGCCTTAAGCGAGCTTTTCACAAGAAAGTTCTTCCTCGAACATTCTGTGAAGACGAGCTCGTACTCAAGAGATATTCACCTGTTCACTCAGAACCACGAGGCAAATGGACTCCCAACTACGAAGGCCCCTTTGTTGTCAAGAAAGCCTTCTCAAGCAGAGCCTTAATCCTCACCATAATGGATGGGGAGGTGTTGCCATTGCCCGTGAACTCCAATACAATCAAAAAATATTATGCCTGAAAAAAAATGGATAAGAGTCTGCTAGATTGACATCCACAAGGACAATCTAGGAAAAAATGGACGTCCCGATGGACCAAAAAAAAGAGATGTCCATGCAAAAGTTAGGGACAATGAAAAAAAAATAGAAAATAACAGCTCGCTAAGTCGAAAACCCGAGAGGGCGATTTAGGCAAAAATGGGTATCCCGGTGGACGAAAAAAAATGGAAAAAATGTCCAAGAAAAAATTAGGGATAAAGGCATTGACTGTGAACACTTGAGCCTCTTTTCGTCACAGCTAGACCTCAGACGGTAACAGAGCAGTCAAATCGTCATCAACAGGCACAAGGCGTTGGAACCTAGACTTTCAGTGGATGAGAGCCAATGTTGTAATCGATGCAAAGCATGATTTCCCTTTTCCATTTCCACTTGTTTTTCAATTTTATTGCAAATTTCCTCATCAAGGATTTTTGCATCATTGTACACACTTTATGTACAGAATTTTCACATTCAATAAAATGCATCTCTTGTTTTCTCATTTGTTTTCATTTCAGTATTTTGTTTGCAAAATAAACAATTATTTGTGATCACATAATACTATAAAACGTTGAGAACAATAAAAAGCTAAATCAATCGAGAAAGCATTATGCATTGCATATGTTATTGGTAATCCCTGCAGGATAATAAGTAGTATCCCGTGGTAAGCCTAACGCTCGGCTGGCAATAGGTTGATTCTTTGAAGAAGTTATTGTTTCCTCAGCAGGGTCATCACTTCCTCAACAGATCCATAATGTCTCCAACAAATTGTCATGATGTGCCCTGAGAAGAGACGAATTTTTCCTTCTCCCTAGCATGGGTCGTGCTTTCTCCGCAGCATGTCATCATGTCGCGCACCCGCAACCGTACGATTTGGTTCCTCGTCTTCCCTGAGCAGATAAGATTCTCTGAGCCTTGTGACTCCCCCAGACAGAGACAATCGGGATGTCCACATCTGAGTCAGTGGCAGCATAGAAATTAGATTGGTCTAATTTCATTCCCGGCAGAGACAGTCATGATGAAGGGATTAGTCTGATCCTCTAATCCGTTGTTGGGTCAATGATGAGCCTTCTCATCTTTTTTCCCAGCAGGGCCTTCACCATTTTCTGAATTTTCACAGCAGAATCATCATGGAAGCCTTCTACTGGGGAAACTCCGTATTCGCTTGTGTATGGTATGGAGGCAGTTCTACCTATTGAAGTCGAAATTCCTTCGCTCAGAGTCATCATGCAAGCAGGTCTTGATAAAGCTGATACGACCAGCTGAATCCAGGTACGACTATCTGAATCTCATTGAAGAGAAGCGCCTTACAGTCGTTTGTCATGGTCAATTGTATCAGAGACGCCTTAAGCGAGCTTTTGACAAGAAAGTTCTTCCTCGAACATTCTGTGAAGACGAGCTCGTACTCAAGAGATATTCACCTGTTCACTCGGAACCACGAGGCAAATGGACTCCCAACTACGAAGGCCCCTTTGTTGTCAAGAAAGCCTTCTCAAGCAGAGCCTTAATCCTCACCATAATGGATGGGGAGGAGTTGCCATTGCCCGTGAACTCCGATACAGTCAAAAAATATTATGCCTGAAAAAAATGGATAAGAGTCCGCTAGATTGACTTCCACAAGGACAATCTAGAAAAAAATGGACGTCCCGATGGACCAAAAAAAAGAGATGTCCATGCAAAAGTTAGGGACAATGAAAAAAAATAGAAAATAACAGCTCGCTAAGTCGAAAACCCGAGAGGGCGATTTAGGCAAAAATGGGTATCCCGGTGGACGAAAAAAAATGGAAAAAATGTCCAAGAAAAAATTAGGGATAAAGGCATTGACTGTGAACACTTGAGCCTCTTTTCGTCACAGCTAGACCTCAGACGGTAACAGAGCAGTCAAATCGTCATCAACAGGCACAAGGCGTTGGAACCTAGACTTTCAGTGGATGAGAGCCAATGTTGTAATCGATGCAAAGCATGATTTCCCTTTGCCATTTACACTTGTTTTTCAATTTTATTGCAAATTTCCTCATCAAGGATTTTTGCATCATTGCACACACTTTATGTACAGAATTTTCACATTCAATAAAATGCATCTCTTGTTTTCTCATTTGTTTTCATTTCAGTATTTTGTTTGCAAAATAAACAATTATTTATGATCACATAATACTATAAAACGTTGAGAACAATAAAAAGCTAAATCAATCGAGAAAGCATTATGCATTGCATATGTTACTGGTAATCCCTGCAGGATAATCAGTAGTATCCCGTGGTAAGCCTAACGCTCGGCTGGCAATAGGTTGATTCTTTGAAGAAGTTGTTGTTTCCTCAGCAGGGTCATCACTTCCTCAACAGATCCATAATGTCTCCAACAAATTGTCATGATGTGCCCTGAGAAGAGACGGATTTTTCCTTCTCCCTAGCATGGGTCGTGCTTTCTCTGCAGCATGTCATCATGTCGCGCACCCGCAACCGTACGATTTGGTTCCTCATCTTCCCTGAGCAGATAAGATTCTCTGAGCCTTGTGACTCCCCCAGACAGAGACAATCGGTATGTCCACATCTGAGTCAGTGGCAGCATAGAAATCAGATTAGTCTAATTTCATTCCCGGCAGAGACAGTCATGATGAAGGGATTAATCTGATCCTCTAATCCGTTGTTGGGTCAATGATGAGCCTTCTCATCTTTTTTCCCAACAGGGCCTTCACCATTTTCTGAATTTTCACAGCAGAATCATCATGGAAGCCTTCTACTGGGGAAACTCCGTATTCGCTTGTGTATGGTATGGAGGCAGTTCTACCTATTGAAGTCGAAATTCCTTCGCTCAGAGTCATCATGGAAGCAGGTCTTGATGAAGCTGATACGACCAGCTGAATCCAGATACGACTATCTGAATATCATTGAAGAGAAGCGCCTTACAGCCGTTTGTCATGGTCAATTGTATCAGAGACGCCTTAAGCGAGCTTTTCACAAGAAAGTTCTTCCTCGAACATTCTGTGAAGACGAGCTAGTACTCAAGAGATATTCACCTGTTCACTCAGAACCACGAGGCAAATGGACTCCCAACTACGAAGGCCCCTTTGTTGTCAAGAAAGCCTTCTCAAGCAGAGCCTTAATCCTCACCATAATGGATGGGGAGGTGTTGCCATTGCCCGTGAACTCCAATACAATCAAAAAATATTATGCCTGAAAAAAAATGGATAAGAGTCCGCTAGATTGACATCCACAAGGACAATCTAGGAAAAAATGGACGTCCCGATGGACCAAAAAAAAGAGATGTCCATGCAAAAGTTAGGGACAATGAAAAAAAAATAGAAAATAACAGCTCGCTAAGTCGAAAACCCGAGAGGGCGATTTAGGCAAAAATGGGTATCCCGGTGGACGAAAAAAAATGGAAAAAATGTCCAAGAAAAAATTAGGGATAAAGGCATTGACTGTGAACACTTGAGCCTCTTTTCGTCACAGCTAGACCTCAGACGGTAACAGAGCAGTCAAATCGTCATCAACAGGCACAAGGCGTTGGAACCTAGACTTTCAGTGGATGAGAGCCAATGTTGTAATCGATGCAAAGCATGATTTCCCTTTGCCATTTACACTTGTTTTTCAATTTTATTGCAAATTTCCTCATCAAGGATTTTTGCATCATTGCACACACTTTATGTACAGAATTTTCACATTCAATAAAATGCATCTCTTGTTTTCTCATTTGTTTTCATTTCAGTATTTTGTTTGCAAAATAAACAATTATTTGTGATCACATAATACTATAAAACGTTGAGAACAATAAAAAGCTAAATTAATCGAGAAAGCATTATTGATTGTATATGTTACTGGTAATCCCTGTAGGATAATCAGTAGTATCCCGTGGTAAGCCTAACGCTCGGCTGGCAATAGGTTGATTCTTTGAAGAAGTTGTTGTTTCCTCAGCAGGGTCATCACTTCCTCAACAGATCCATAATGTCTCCAACAAATTGTCATGATGTGCCCTGAGAAGAGACAGATTTTTCCTTCTCCCTAGCATGGGTCGTGCTTTCTCCGCAGCATGTCATCATGTCGCGCACCCGCAACCGTACGATTTGGTTCCTCGTCTTCCCTGAGCAGATAAGATTCTCTGAGCCTTGTGACTCCCCCAGACAGAGACAATCGGGATGTCCACATCTGAGTCAGTGGCAGCATAGAAATTAGATTGGTCTAATTTCATTCCCGGCAGAGACAGTCATGATGAAGGGATTAGTCTGATCCTCTAATCCATTGTTGGGTCAATGATGAGCCTTCTCATCTTTTTTCCCAGCAGGGCCTTCACCATTTTCTGAATTTTCACAGCAGAATCATCACCTTTTGGGGATCTTCCCCCAGCATTTTTTTGTATTATCAGTGGGTTCCCTCTCTGACCAAGGATGTCGAGATCGTTTTGCTACAACCTCTGCCTAACTTACCCTTTATTACCTCAGCCATACCCTTCTGCATTGCATAATATCAAGCATCATGTAGATCGACGCATACATAGCATATGCATTGAGCATACTCTCTCTTTGTTGGCCTAATTCACTGCCCTTGCGGATATTCAGCCTCTCAACACTCTTCTTTTGTCGCCGTTGGCCAAATGTTCGAGATACTCTTTTATTTAATCCCCTTTTACCTCGAATCATCGAAAAGCTAGCGCAATTCGTATATTCATGTCCAAGAGGATTAAATAGGAGCAGTTGTCGTAACCCGAAATTTGACCTCCCTCTTTTGCCTTTCGCATAAGCATGTGCATTCGCATTACCGGCATACGCATTCGCATTTTTTCTCTATGATTTTGCTGCAGGAATATTCAGGCTTTTTCGAGCCCGATTAATCGCATCCTCACGAAGTTATCACATCATCAACACAAGCACAAAACAAGGGTTTCTATGCCTATTCATCAAAGCAAGAGGTTGAAAGTCGGAACCGTGATCATAGCACCCTTTTTCAAGCAAAATTAGGCAAGTTTTTGACTAGTTAACCGCTTAACCATTTGGTTAATCGATTAACACCCTTTTACAATGCCAATTCCAGCTTTTTAACAGCTGTTAATCGGTTAACCTGTTGGTTAATCGATTAACACCTGCTATTTCAGCAAAAATTCAACATTTCTATCATATTTCAGCAACTCTCTCCATTCTCTATTGGTCTATTCTATTCTAGCATTGTGTGGAACATTCTAGACAATTCAAGACCATTCAAGACATTTCCCTTACATTTATTCTACACTTCACTTCAAGTCAAGTGCACCATGTTCCTTGTTTTCCAAGTAATGTGGATCTTTGGATGTTGGAGTTCACCTTGGGATTGTAACCGAGTTGGTTCTAACTAACCGAGTTAACCGCCTTGACTCGGTAAGTCAAGTCTATCTAACTCCTAGCCTAGTTCCAAACCCAAACCAAATTCCAAACTAAATTCCAAACCTCTCATACTCCAAACCAAAAGTCTATATAAACACACCTTCACTCACTTTTCAAGCGGAACCATTCTCTCTACCTTCTTCATCTTCATCTCAATTCTCTTCTAAAACCTCACCAAAGCTCATTTCTACCTTGAAGGATAATCACTTTTACATCAAAAGTGATTATTTCTTGAGCTCAACCTTCATTATTCTTGCTTTTGATACTTGGATTTCTGGAGGTATTTCAACTTGTGGATTAATCTTGAGTATTTTCTGCAACTTTCAACGGTTCGAATTCGCATTTTGGAGCTTTATCGTATTTTGCTCGATTTCGACGCGTTTCACCATCAAAATTGGAGTTTTCTCTGGTTTTCTTTAATTTTCTGCGTCAAGAACACTTTGCAACAATTACCAAGGCATATCTCAGCCTTGTAGGTTGGTGGATCATACTTTACTCTCCGTTTTGATTATTTCCGCGCATTTCCGATGTAATTTTGATCGTTTTCGGTTTGATTTGCCATACTTTAGATTGATCTTTGATCTCCATGATTGATGCTTGCAATTTGTGTTAATTGTGCTTACATGATGTAATTTTCGTGCACAAAATCATACCATAGCATGTGGAAGTTTGGATAAGTGATTATGTGTTGAAAACTACTTTTGAAAAGTTATTTTTACTGTTATTTTTGCCACTGTTGTAGTGTTAATCGGTTAACCATTTGGTTAATCGATTAACCAGTTCATTTTTCACAAAAAATGCTGATTTTGAAACCGTTAATCGATTAACCAAAGGGTTAACCGATTAACACTGTGCCAGAATGTTATTTTCTTGCATTTTTCAAGTGTGTTTGCCATGCTTTCTCCCTTCTAACTTCCATTGATTATCATGCTTGATTTTGTGGATGTTTTAAGTGTAATTTCACTTCTGGTTGAAATATATTCATGAACTTTCGATGCACATTTTCGATTATTCACTTGTTTTGTATTCTTAGCATTGTATGAACATAATCCTTCTTGCACTATCTTTGTTCACATGATACATGATTTTGTGTGGCATTTTGATGATCATTTGGCACTGTTTTGCACCTTCCATTTCAGGTTTGTATTAAGTTTATTCTTCACGGATAAACTTAATCTTGTATTAATCATTAATTCACACCTTTTTGCTTTAATGACTTTCCATTCTCTTTGGAAAGTTGTTAGCATGATTCTCCCTTGATTAATGGATCGAAACCTTGTTTCGATTAATCGATCTTCCCTTTCCCTCTCTTTAGGCTTCCTTTAGAGCTGGTTCTTTCTTTTCCCCTGAGGAGTTAAAGGTTCACGCTACGTCTTGCACTGGAGCACTGTACAACTTGGAGCTGTTCTGTTGTCCATTTGAACTTCTGCGTTACACTCTGTGTGTTAGAGAAGGAATGAGAAGGGAGAATTCCTACTCCAATTCTGACTACTTCAGGTAGGGGACGAATGACCCTATGCTTGGCTTAGTCACCTCTATCCCCAGGCTGTAGTGTATCCCTTTTCCCAGTCGAGTCGATCTTTAATCACTCAATCTCTTTCAATCCCTCTTTTGATCAATCCCCTTCTTGGTTAAGATCATTGTTTTGCGCTAGCAAACTCTCTTTGTTTCAGTATTCCTTTCTTCTTGTGGTCAATCGTTGCTTCTCGATTCCTCAGAAGAGTCTCAATCCTGTTTATTCGGTTAATCACAGTCAGTCTATCAAAACCGATAATCCCCGGAGTTTACAACCTTCTGTTGGTTCTTCTCCCTTTGTTTGGCTAATCACTGTCTGTCAGTTAAAACACCAACTTGCACTCCTCGTCAGTTAACCACAGTCCGTCTGTTAAAACACTGAGTTTCCTCTTGGGTTAATCACCTTCCCTCGGCTAATCACCCTTTTCTTCAGTTAACCACAATCCGTCTATTAAAACACTGAGTTTCCTCTTGGGTTAATCACCTTCTCTCGGTTAATCACCTTTTCTTTAGTTAACCACAACCCGTTTTTTAAAATACTGAACCCCTTTTTGAGTTAATCACCTACTCTTGGTTAACCACTCATTATTTTTGGTTAATCACAGTGTCCTGTTAAAAAAACCAAACCCCCAAGCGGTTAGCAACCTCTTTTGGTTCAATACCCCTTATTTCTTAGTTAAATGTCATTTGTTCAGTCAATACCAACACCCCTTTTGGGTTACGTCCTTTGATCGGTCTTACACCCGTTCTTCTGGTTAATCACAGTTTTCTCTGTTAGAACCAATGCTTCTCTATCCCCACAGAGTTGCAACCCTTGTCTCCTCGGTTAACCACTGTTTATCAGTTAATATACCGATATCCCCTCAGAGTCAAACACCTTCTCTTGGTTCAGCACTCTCGCTCTTGGTTTATCACAGTCCGTCTGTTGACACCAGCTTCTTTTCCCTTCCAGAGTCTTACTCTATTTTGCCAGTTAACCACCGCCAGTCAGTTAATATACCGGGTTTCCCTTTCTTCTTAGTTTTGACACCATCCTTTTGTTTGGATCCCCAGCCGGGTCGCTTACCCTCTCTTCCTAGTAGTTCTTTGATCTGTTCTCTCCCTAGCGGAGACTTTTCTATTCATTTCGCTCTTACTTCCTTGGTTTCGACACCAATCCTTGTTGTTATCCCCTACGGAGTTTCTTTCATTCTTGGTTCTCACACTATTCTTTTTCTATTCTCTTGTGCAATCGCTCTTACTGCGTGGTCTTCCTCCAGTAGAGTTTTCTTTCCCTTTTGCTCCTGGTTTTGACACCACTCCTTTTGTTTCACTGTTTCTTTCTTGTTTTGTTATCCGTAGTCCCCCGAACTACGGAAGCTCTGATTCTGGATTCTTTTGAATGTCAGATACGTAGGCACGAGACGCAATGTCTGGGCGAGCACACTTCCACCTTTCTTCCATCTTTCTCCTTCTTTCCTTCCCTTTTCTCTGTCCCCTGGTTCCATGAACTACGACGCTCTGATTTCCTCATTGCACCATGAGGGTACGTAGGCACGAGGGCCACAATCCTCTGCGAGCACCTTCTTTCTTTTCTTTCTTTTTCACCTTTCTCTCTCTCCTTTTTCTTTTAGCTAGAAGCCTTTAGATAGATAACCCATCCAAGCCTAGACGCAAGCGAAATGGTTCCTGTCGAGTACGACGGATGCGTTAGGTGCTAGTACCTTCCTTTCGCATAACCGACCCCCGTTCCCATTCTCTTCCCCTTGGGTTTTATCGATATTTTCCCTGTCCTTTGGGACTAAATAAAGTTCAGTGGCGACTCTGTTGTATCTTTGAGTGTGTGATTCACTCAAGTATAAACCATCCATCTTCATTGACAAAAGAGGATTCTTGAATCATCTCTGAATAGGGCCAATACTAATAACAAGAAACCCTTTGATCCCATGTCTTAGAAGACCAATGCAATGTATGATTGTGAGTTATGACCTAATGGATATGCAGATGAATGCAAAGTGAAAGCCAGAAAAAGAGGAGGCAAATTTTGGGGTGCTACATTACATACTACAACTTTGTCAATAAGGCTGGATTCCCAAAAGGTGCATATATTTTAAGATATAAGGCCGTGAAATTGGAGGTTCCATACTTTTGAACCTAATCACTTAGGGAAATTTTGGACATAATCTGTCTTGTGTTTAAGCCAACTTTAGGGCTATTTTTCACTATGATCCATAATGATTCAAGACCAACTTTAAACATCAAAGTTGAAGTATGATATACCAGCATTCCAAAATGATCAAAAACATCAAAATCCATTACTTGAGCAAGAAGTTATGGATGCTGCAACATGCCTTGCCACAACTGGTTTTCAAGACAGAATTGCTAAACCTTGAAATCAACACGACTTGGGTAAGCTTTTCAAGCCTCCAATCTTCACAAGATCAACTCCTAAATGATCATACAAGCATGTGCTCTATAAAGAACAACTGAATTTCAAGACTTCTAGCATTGGCATGTGAAAAAAAATCATTCCAAAAGCATGAAGTGAGGTTTTGTCCTCTAGCATTAAAGTGGAATAGTGATTTTGAGCAAAAACCTCCAATCTATTGGAACTTGATCAGAACATCAAGGGATGAGATGAAACCTTGGAGAGCCAAGTTCAAAAGATCAGAATTCAAGCCATGTGAAGAATAGTCAATGTGTACCTTGGCTTTCAAGTAATAGGTTCATGACATCACCTATTGGATAATTGCATGCATCATGATCCTCTCAAATTCACAAATATCTGATCAAGTTTCCCTATAAATAGTGGTCACTTTGATCATTCTAAACACACCAAAACATTGCAAGAACCTATTTTCTCTAATTCCTTCTCCTTCCAACTTGTTTTCAAGTCTTAAAGAGTGAAAACTTGGAATCTCAGTTCAAGGTCATTTCCAATCAAACCAAGTATCCAAACACATCACATAATCATCATAGAAGTGATCCATATTCCCAAATCACTTCTGTAACACCAAAATCACCAGTTCATATCCCTTTTTATCCATTTGCTTCAAAGCTGCAGTTTGAATCGAGCCGAGTGATCCAGGAGGTTTTAACTCATTCTAAGCATTGCAACACCATCCTTGAGGATCAAGGAAGATGTCTGGATCATCAAATCACTTTTGTAACACCTCCAACAGAGAATTCGATTCTAACTTGCAAGGTAAGTTTCCTCAAAACTTGAACTCTATGATTCATGCATCATACATGATTATTTGAGTTACCAACTTGTTTCTGGTAGGGTAAGGGTCATTTCCCCTATATCAATGCTTTATATCTGTTACATTTGGAATTTCATATTGAATTTACATTTTAGGGTTCATACTAGTTTCAGTTTGATTTCTTTGAATCACTGAAATTAAATGAAATTGAAAAGAACCATTCAATTCCTCTTGAAAAATCCAGCAACTTTCATTTTTATTTCGTTCAATTAGGTTGTGTATTAAGGGAGATAGAAATTTGAAAAATCTGATGAAGATGATGATGCACGAGGAAGACGGCAATGGTGGTAGTGGCTCCATTTCTGAAATTTATGTTGTTTTAAAATATAATTAATTGGGTGTGGTTTGATACACGGATGTATCATCACCCCAGTGGTTAAGGCGTGTGTTTGGGAGGCTTGTGAGTGTGAGGTCTAGGGTTAGAATCCCCCTCTCCCCAGACCTTTTACATTTTATTTTTTTCATCATTTTCAACTTGAAACAACACATATTATACAATGCGCGCAGTATTTTGTCACAGGCAGCACATGGATCGGGTGGTAAAGTTTTAATCCCACCACCCTATGGGCGTAGCTTCAACCCCTAGTGAGACCATTTCTTATTTTTTAACACTTTTTCTTTCATTTTTTTTACAACTTCACACAATTATTTTACATAGCAAAATTGATCTTTTTGAGCCAATTTTTTGCACACTCTTCATTTATCTTCCCTATTTTGGGAATCCATGAAAAAATATTGAGAATAATATTTATTTAATCTTTTATATTAGATTGAAAAAGTGGTACATTTTAAGTGTTTCATACCTTAAAAAATATGAATAATATGCTTTGTCTAAATCTTGTTCAATGTACATAACATGTTTATCCTGACTTAAACACCATTCATACCATGTTTAATTAATTTTCCTTTTGAAAATAGTAAATGTTTAATTAGGAAGAACTTTACGGTTTTATCTTGATTAAAATTTCAAAAACACTTTGATACATAGCTAGGACTTCCACTTGAGTTTGGATCCCCCAAAGTCCTTAATTTAACCATGTTTGAATGCTTTGTCCATATGTTTATCTCCCTTAGGGTTTTGATTACCCTTCACCATATTCATCGGATCCTCGATTCATTTATGAATACCTGTTTACTTGAACTTCTTTATGATTGCTTCAAATGAATTAAATCTTTGCTTACACATTCAAGTATTTCCTTCATAAACTCTTACCATGATGAACATATCTCCTTGTCTGATAGACTTCCACGTGTTGATATGTCATGCTTAATCATTTCATGCTCATGTCATCCTCGATGACTACACTTGTTTAAAAGCTTAAATAAACTTCCCTTGTTATGTTTATCTTGACATTTTTTACACTTCGGGCTTACGTTCGAACTACAATTGCTTTGATTTCCTTCTTAAGGATATGTAGGCATAGGATTGCGAGATCCTAGCGAGCAAACCTTTTTTTAGCTTTTTCCTTTATGTTTATACACAAAAACATTAGGATACCCTTCAACTATAACTTAGTTCAAACATTAGGTTTCCCTTGTTGAGGTTCCAACTATGAACTTAACTTCCTCTTGGGCTTTGTACAAAGAAGTTAGACTTCAAAACTCTTCAACAAAGAGATGATAATTCCCATTTAGAAGTCCTAAAGTCAACACTGCCTCTTATGGCTTCAAACCTTCAAACTTCAAGTCAAACCCTAACCAACCTTTGGCTTCAAACTCAAAACACTTCCCTAGATATGAGACATGAGTCATCTCTATGGAAGAGATGTCTCTTCTATTTCCCATAACATAAATCAAACATTTCAAATTTTTTCCATTTAAGTGATGTAAGTGGCACACTTGTTGATTCAAAATCCATGTTGGAGTCCTTCTCTTATTATGGTACAAAACACTTCTTTCATTTAAGTGATTTAAGTGGAACACTTGTTGATTCTATATCCAAGTCAAGGTCCTTCTCTTAATATGCAAAGATTCATCTAAAGGAAGATGTGGAATTACTATGGATTTTCTACATCCAAGTTTAAAGCTTCTTCCCTTATTATCTTCTTTCTCAAAATTTTTGTGATGAATAGGTGAGATATCTCCCTTAAGATGACAACTTGTCTCTTCGCTCAAACCCAATTCCACGCATTAGTAGGTGGAACTAAGAACGCTATAATTTCTCAACTTCCTTTTGAAAATATAGGCATAAGATTGCGAGATCTTAAAGAGTAAAATAATAAACAAAACCATTAGGTTCTTACATCTTTGTCTTAGTTTACTTTGCATTACAAAACCACCAAAAACATTTCCCATTCACTCACTCAAAACCAATCAACAAATTCCCATTACACAGTAAGTAAAACAACAGTAACATAAATATAAGCAAGAGGTTCCTATAGGATACAATAGATATTTAGGGTGCTAATACCTTCCCTTTGTATAACCAATCCCGATTCCCAATCTCTCAAGTGCATTGGTTTTGCATTGCACACCACTCACGAATTTATTTAGATTTTTTCCCTTCCCTACCTTTGGGATAAATTAAAAGTTCACATGTAAAAGGGCGACTCTTTTCGCGCTGCTACACATGGGAAGTCCCTTTTCAGAGATACTAACCTTTTTATACGATTTCTTTTTGTAGATGGCAGTACTCTTTGATTTTTCTTTTGAAATATCAGCTAGAACAATGCTTTTCATTGGATTTTGGTTTAAAAATATAATAGGTTCATCATCACTGCCAGTGTATTCAAAAACCCTAATTATCTTTGATGTTCCTTTCTTCCCTATTTCAACCCCTAATATTTTTACCTCATAGGAGTTGGTGACCGGTTGGGCTCAGAAATATTAGCAATTTCATTTTGACTCATTTTTTAAGGAATTTAATAGCTTAGAGAGAGAGAGAGAGAGAGAGAGAGAGAGAGAGAAAGAAAGAGAGAGAATGAAAGAGATGTCGTTCTTCAGGTGTGAGGACCCAAATATGGTTTTGAAATGAATTAAAATTGGAATAATGCGCCTAATTTCTTGTGTAGTAATGATCACAAGAGAAAGAGAGGGAGAGAGAGAGTGGGAGAGAGAGAGAGAGAGAGAGAAAGAGAGAGAGAGAGAGAGAAAGTTTTCATTTGCATGTTTCCTTAGAAATGAATGCAATAAGTTCTCATTAAAACAATTTCTAATAGTACCCCTTTGTTTTTCAGGTCTAAAGTTTATTTGAGATACATGAATACTTTATCTTCTTTTTTTACTCGAAGACCAAGAAAATAAGTGAGTTATCCTACAAAACTCATCATTTGTTTGAAATAATGTTCCAAAATCTTGTTTGACATACCCCAACCAAAGTCATAAAGAAATTTTCCTTTATTATTCTTCACATATAGGGTGTCATTTCTTCCACCTAAACCTTTCAATTGTGTGGATTCCATGAGATTCATAGTAAGTAACTTCAGACCTTTAGTGAAGGTAGGATATTGCCTATTTGGCACACTCTACAGATTTTACCTTCTTTGTATATGATATCCTTCATGCTTTTAACCTTGGATGAAGGCTGAGAGATCCACATATAACAGTTGTCTTTGGATTTTGAATCCTTCATTAATACCTCTTGATGTTTTCTAGATACAATACAATTAGACTTGTTATAGCTAACATTCAGACCTTGATCACATAGTGTCATACCCTAAAATTTGACCCTAATACTTCACATCATTGTGCAAATCATCACCACAATATAGATGTATTTTCACACTCACTAATCCTTTCAAAGATTGATTTAGTGTTCACTCTAGCCAAGAATTAGGGTTTTAAGCCCTCTCAGAGCATTCAGGCAAAGGATCAATCAAGAATTGACATGATATTCAACTTATCAAGCCTCTCAATCATTCATGGAGGTCAAGAGATCCTCAACATGTAGAATCAAGCACAAGATTACAACATTTCAAGTTGATCAAGTCTCAAGACCATCAGTGTCTCCAAATTAGGGTTTTGGTTGACCAACGCTTCCACAGGGAAATTTTCATCTAGGCATGAGCCAGGACCTCAAGATATGTTTCAAGGACCTCAAATACACACATAATTGGATTGATTCAAAGAACTTGATTCATAAGCAATACAAGAAATCAAATCCATCTCAGCCACAAACTAGGGTTTTGATAAAAATTCAACCATACCTTTGACTTTTGGCGAAGGCATAATCTTAAACCTTGGGATATGATTCAAGACACTCAAATGTACCCTTGATGTCCATTCATAAGTTTAAAACCACCTTGAGACATCCATTCATTGAAAATCAGGAATTAGGGTTTCTCTGCACGAAACTCATCATGAGCCAATATACAAGAAAACATGATCCATTGTTGCATTTGAACAAGATTTGATCAAGAAATCAAGGTAAATTCGAAAAGGGGCAATGTTGAGAAAGTGAAAATTTCACTAAGTTATGAAAAATAAGTGTTTAGGTACCCAACTTCCAAAAGCCATAACTTCCAAACCAAGCAGCCATTTCTTGGATCCAAAGCTCAAATGATAGATCTCATCACATACTACAGAAGTGTAAAACTGATCCATGGTTAAAAAAATCTTGGATTTTAAGTTATGAAGTGATCAAAATCAAGAAAAGTATGAAATGAACTTCAACACTTAGTGAAATTCTGCCTAAGGTAAGATCAAGCAAAACACCAAAATGTGGAGGGATTTTTCACCATGATCCAAGATGAATCAAGTCCAATGGTGAACATCAAAGTTGAAGTACATAATCCCAGCTTTCTAAAGAACCCAAGAGCATGAGATAACTCCACTTGAGAAAAGTGATATGGAGTAATCAATACACCTTGCTGCAAACTATTTTATAAAATCAGTTTGGTCATTTACTTTCCATACATGATTTTCTTGTCAAGAGTAATGATCAATGCCACTCACATTGAAAGCATAACGGAAGGAATCGTAATAAACCTACAAATTTGGGTCAAAGGGTCAAGAGATATCTCAAATTGGATTAATGGATTTTGTCACATTATGCCTTAAATTCAAAGGCATTTATGTGCAATAGTGCACATTCAACAAAGCTACTCTTTTCAGTCAAGATGCTCACATAAACAGCAATAAAAACATCTAAGGAAAGTGGAATGAGTCAAAAGATAAGCTAGCCATGTGGAGAGCTATGGTGCCTTGTGTGAGGGGCAATGATACATCTTGCCAAAACCTTTGAATCCAAGCCAATCTTGGAACCAACACTATTCCTCCAAGTCAAATGCATTCTCCCATAAATAGAACTTATTTCAAATCATTCAAAACATACCAAAATAACACAATACTTATTTTCCATTCTTTCTTGCTTTTGCTCCAAGTTTCTAAGTTTTTCAAAAGTGAGTGGAAAGTTCTCTAAACCAGAGCTTCTTGGCTCAAACCAATGGTCTAAACACATCACAAATTATCCATTATAGGTTTCCAAACCCTCATCTTCATCCCAAACCACCAAAATCAGAAAGTCAATTGTCAAAACCTCATATCTTTGACTTTCTGCATTTTTCAAGCCATGTCTTAATCCAGTCCATTTCAAAGCCAAATAACACTCCAAACACTCTCTAAATAACATCCCTAAGTTGTTCCAACAAGTGTTCCTCAACTGTAACACCATTTGAGGGAGTTACCATTTTAACCACTTTTGGCTTATTTTGCAAGAAGGGGCCAAACTTTGATCTAGAGGTTTCTCCTTGATTCCAAGCATCCAAGTAGCTTCTATAAGGTGTATTGGAGGTGTCCAAAGCATCAAGACACATCTGTAACAACTATCTTGAAAGATCCCAATTTGCTTCAAGAGGTAAGTTTTTTCAAAACTTGAACTTGCCAAAATATGCTTTACTTTGATGTACATTGATCATAAACATGTCATACATATCATATTTGTTGTGTTTAAACTATAATTGAGCACTATTGTTGGCTGTATAAACATGTAGCATAGAACTTGCAAAATCATGGCCTATTTGAAACCACTATCTGGTTTTAAAATGTAGGCACTTTCAGAAAAATCTAAGACCACCATTGGATTCCTCATGAAATTCTAGGTAGGGTCCATTTTTATTTCATTCAATTTCATGGAGATATGAGTGAGATATGATCCTTCTTGCAAAGCTTGAAAACCTTGGGTAAGGACCAGCCATGGCGCCTTTGGCTTGGTCTGGCCTCAGGTCCCTTCCACCCTTATTAATTTATGGGTGTCGTTTGATACACGGATGTATCACCACCCCAGTGGTTTGTGCCTGCGTGTTAAGTGTGTTTGTGTGTGTAAAGGCATGGGTTTAACCCTCACCCATGCCATTTTTTTTAAACTTCTCCCATTTTTCAAATTTTCACATATTTTTTACATTTTCCTATATTATTTTCAAAATAATTATTTTTTAAATAAAACTTAATTATTTTTAAATGAGTTTTTGCACACATGTCATTCACACATTTTATTAATTTAATCCACACAAAAATTAAAAAAAAAAATTTTAATCACTTTTTATTAAGTTGAAATTAATTGTTTTTTAAATGATTAAAAAACCCTAAATAATGATTTTCTCCTTGATCATTTTTAAACCTATCACATTTCGATCTTCATATGAATAAAACCTAATATTTCAAACTTTGTTTTAATATTACAACATGTTTATCTTGACTTACATCATGTTTAAAATTATTTGAAAAACACCTTTAATCAAACATTTCAAACTAGGGTTTTCAAAAAATCATTAAATCATTTGGGCCTCTAATAGAGTTTAAATCCCATCTTTTTGTACATAAATAAACCTTTTTTAGGGCCTCTACTATAGTATAAGTCCCTCCTCTCAGTGTTCAAAATTAGTGTTGTTTTTTAAAAAAAACATTTTGGGCCTCTGCTAGGAGTGTAAGTCCTAACCTTTTTCTTTCAAAATCATCCTCTGTTTTTCAAAACATGATAAACATCTTGGGCCTCTGCTAGGAGTGTAAGTCCCATCTCTCTTTCTATTTTCAAAAACTTCAATCTTTCAAAACTGTCAAATTCAATTTAAACCTAGCATCAAATAATCGTCTGGGCCTCTATCTAGAGTGTAAGACCCAACACCTTTGCTTCTCTCCTACTTAAGATCATGTCATCTTCAAAATTCATAACTTTCTTCAATTTCTTCAAAAACACTAATTCAATCTTGAAGAAAACATCTAATCAATCAAAATACACTTGGGCCTTTATCTAGAGAATAAGACCCACCACCTTTCTCAATTCAATTCATACTTATTTATATACTTGTTCATATATCTGTATATATATATACTTGCACATATCTTATTAAGTTTCCCTTAGCATTTACATCATCCTTAGTTTAGACTAGTTCAAAAATAGGATCCTTTCAATCAGTATAACTTAGTTTAAACAACTAGTTTCCCCTTGTACAAAGGAATTCTTTTTCCCAATACAGTCAGCCTCTTCTTGGGCTTTGTTCAATTTATTCAACCATGAAACACTTCAATAAAGAGAGGATTATTTCCCAGTGAAACCTCTTCTTTAACCCCTTTAACCCTGTAACAGTTTAGCAAAGAAAGGATTATTTCTCGGTGAAACCTTTCTTGAACTCTTCCTAGACTTGGAAAGCCTCAATCCCTAGCCTCCTCTTGGGCTTCATACAAGGATCCACAAGCTTTCTAGAAGCATCCCCAGCCTCCTCTCGCACTTCATACAAGGACCCACAGGCTTCCTAGAAGCATCTCCAACCTCCTTTTGGGCTTCATACAAGGACCCTCAGGCTTCCTAAAAGCATATGATAGATCCTAGTCATCTTTATCAATACACC
This sequence comes from Lathyrus tuberosus, assembly GCA_022829125.1. NCBI lineage: Eukaryota > Viridiplantae > Streptophyta > Magnoliopsida > Fabales > Fabaceae > Lathyrus > Lathyrus tuberosus. The sequence goes on along the minus strand of JALAZF010000344.1, from coordinate 2,296,503 downwards.
AGTCCCCAGGAGAGTCAAAACCTCATGCACTCAAACTCATCCTTTAAGTCTCTTTTGATCCTCAACAAGGTTTGGTTTTCACTTTAAAATCCCTAGCCAGGGTCAGGTTACAATCAACAAATCCCCAAAAGAATCAAAGCCCTTGTGGAATTTAATAATTCAACTCTTTTCTAATCTCTAGCAAGAGTTAGTTTCCCTTTTGATTCCTCAAAATAGTTTAGACCTTCTGTTGTCTACTTTTTAAGTGTTTACTCTAAGTTAATTATTTTAAAGCAAACATGTCACATGCAAGTTGTCGTAACCCAAAATTTGACCTCCCCCTTTTGCCTTTTGCATAAGCATAAGCATTCCCATCGCTGGCATACGCATTCGCATTTTTCCCTCTGGTGTTTTGATTGCAGGATATTCAGGTTTTCCAAGCCCGATTAATCATATCCTTGCAAGGTCATCACATCGTCAAAACAAGCACAAAATGAAGGTTTCCATACCTATTCATCAATACAAGAGGTGGCAAATCAAAGCCTGGACCACAGCACCTTTTTTAGGGCAAATTGGGCATATTTTGGCCTGGTTAATCGATTAACCATTTGCAGTGCAATTCTGTTAATAGATTAACACAGGCAAAATAGGCCCAATTTGCTGCTTTTTCATGACAGCACCTTTGCACACATTTTGGTCTTGGATTCTATCAGCATATGGAATGTTCTAGACACCTCTAAACATTTCCAAGCTACTCTATTCATTCCAAGTGTATTTGCTAGGATACTTCACTTCAAATCAAGTGCACCATGTTCCTTGTTCTCCAAGTAATGTGGATCTTTGGATGTTGGAATTCACCATGGGATGGTTACCGAGTTGGTTCTAACTAACCGAGTTAACCGCCTTGACTCGGTGAGCCAAGTCCAACTAACTCCTAACCTAGCTCCAAACCCAAAGCTAATTCCAAACCAAATTCCAAACCATCTCATATTCCAAACCTAAAGTCTATATAAACACACCTTCACTCACTTTTCAATTTCTCAACCATTCTCTACCATTTTTCACCAAGCTTCTCACATTTCACTCTCAATTCTCTCAATTTTTCTCTGATTTCTCTACTCATTCTTCATCTTCATCTCAATTCTTCTCCATCAAACCTCATCAAAAGCTCTTATTCTTGAAGAATAATCACTTTTCACCTTGAAAGTGATTAATTCTTGAGCTTAACCTTCATCATTTGGCATTATTTGGTTAGATTTATGGAATTACATCTTCTTCTACTTCTATCCAAGGGTTTCACACCATTTATTTTGGTGCAAGTTCGATTTCGGTGCATTTTCGCGTTTTTGATCGGTTTCGACGCGTTTCATCTACAATTCAAGGATCCACTGGTTTTCTTTGATTTTTTGCACCAAGATCACTTTCCAACATTTACCAAGGCACATCTCAGCCTTGTAGGTTGGTGGATTTCATTCATTTTATCATTTTGATCGTTTTCGTATCGTTTGCGATGTAATTCCGATATTCTTGCATGCGAATTGATTACACTTTTGCTTGATCCTTGATCTTGATTGTTAATTGATTCTTTTGTTGATCATTTGCTGTTTCTAAGCTTGATTTTTCGTGCATAGTTGTTTGCCTTACCATTAGAGTGATTGCACAATCAAAAAGTTGGCCAAAAGCACTTTTCAAAACTGATTTTCTGCTCCCTGTACAGTGTTAATCGATTAACACATTGCAGTGCAATTGTGTTAATCGATTAACCAGTGTTTTTTTGCACTTTTTCACGTGTTAATCGATTAACACTTTGCAGTGCAATTGTGTTAATAGATTAACACTGAACCAGAAGGCCATTTTCTTGCATTTTCAAGTGTGTTTGCCATGTTTTCTTCATTTTAACTTCCATTGATTGTCATGTTTGATTTTATGGATGTTTTTAATGTCATTTCACTTCTGGTTGATGGATGTTTATGAACTTTCGATGCACATTTTCGATTATTCTTTTGTTTCGTGTTCTTAGCATTGTATGAACATGGCAATTCTTGCACTATCTTTGTTCACATGATACATGAGTTTGTGTGGCATTTTGGTGATCATTTGGCAATGTTTTGTACCTTCCATTTCAGTTTGCATTAAGTTTATTCTTCATGGATAAACTTAATCTTGTATAATGAATAATTCACTCGTTTTTGCTTTAATGACTTTTCATCCTCTTTGGAAAGTTGTTAGCATAGTTTTCCCTTGATTAATTGATCTAAACTTTGTTTCGATTAATCGATCTTCCCTTTTCCACTCTTTAGGCTTCCTTTATAGCTTTCTCTCTCTTCCCCCCCGTGGAGTTGGAGTTTCGCGCTGCGCCTTACATCGGAGCACTGTACAAATTGGAGCTGTTACTCTGTCTGTTTCAATTTCCGCGCTACACCTTTGAGTGCTAGAGGAGGAATGTGGGTGGATTCTTTCCATCCTTATTCTGGCTATTTCCTTGGTAAGGACATCTTGTACTCTCTTCAAGAATAGTCACCTCTATCCTCAAGTGGTAGTGTATTTTCTCATCCTCAGTCGAGTTGATCCTTGATCATCCTTCTCTCTTTGCAATCTCTTTTGATCCTTGATCATTCTTCTCTCTTTGCGATCTCTTTCGATCCTTGATCACTCTTCTCAATGTCTCCTTTTGATCAATCACCATCCATCTTGGTTAAGATCATTATTCTTGCGCTAGCAACCTCTCTTTGTTTCATTACTCCTTTCTTCTTGAAATTAATCATTGCTTTTTGATTCCCCTGAAGAGTCTCAATTCTCTTTCTTTGGTCTAACACAGTTTTCCTGTCACGACCATTCTTCCCCAGGAGTTCGCAATCCTCTCTTGGTTCTTCTCCTTTGTTGGGTTAATCACCTCTTCTTGGTTAATCACCCCTTTCTTCAGTTAACCACAGTCCATCTATTAAAATACTGAACCCCTTTTTTGAGTTAATCACCTTCTTTTGGTTAATCACTCGCTGTTCTCTTCTGTTAATCACAATCCGTCTGTAAACACCGAATCCCCCGCAGTTGGCAACCTCCTCTTGGTTCGAATACTTTCACCCTTGGATTAGTAACCTTTCTTTGGTTCAAATACCCTTTCTTCGGTTAAGTATTGTTTGTTCAGTCAGTTTACCGAACCCCTTTGGGTCACGACCTTCGTTCGGTCCTGCACCCGTTTTCCTGGTTAATCACAATTTTCTCTATTAAAACCAATGCTTCTCTATCCCCGTAGAGTTGCAATCCTTGTGTCATCTGTTAAACACTATTTATCAGTTAATATACCGATGCCCGTCAGAGTCAAACACCTTCTCTTGGTTCAACACTCTCTCTCTTGGTTTATCACAGTCCGTCTGTTGACACCAGCCTCTTTTCCCCGCCAGGGTCTTACTCTCTTTCCTCGGTTAACCACTGCCAGCCAGTTAGTATACCGAGTCACCTTTTTCTCTTAGTTATGACACCGTCCCTTTATTTGGATCCTCAGAGGAGTCCTTCCTGTTCCCCTTGCTCTTACTTTCTTGGTTTCGACACCAATTCTATTTGTTATACCCAACGGAGTTTCTTTCATTTTTGGTTTTGACACCATTCTTTTCCTATTCTTTTGTCCAAACGCTCTTACTGCGGGGTTTTACCCAGTAGAGTTTTTTCTTTCACTCTTGCTCTTGGTTTCGACACCACTTCTTTCATTTCCTTGTTTCTTTCTTATTTTCTTTTTCCGTTCAGTTCCCCGAACTACGGAAGCTCTGATTTTGCATTCTTTTGAATCTATGATACGTAGGCATGAGATCGCATTGATCTCGGATAGCACACTTCCACCCTTCTTTCCTTCTCCCTTTTTTCTTTCCTTTTCTTCGTCCCCTGGTTCCATGAACTACAACGCTATGACTTCCTCATTGCACTATGATGGTACGTAGGCACGAGGACTTCATTCCTCGGTGTAACACCCCAAAATTTGCCTTGTTTGTCTTTAGCTAACTGGCTTATGTTTCTTTGCATTTCTTGCATTAGCATTTGTGCATAGCATTGGGTCCTAGCATGGGATCAAGGTACTTGGTTTAACTCAAGGGAAGAAGAGGTTTTTCAGGGTTTCAAGCAATAGTTCATGTGTATTGCTCAAGGGGCCAATAGGAGAGAAAATTCTTGATGCTACCAATTCTTGAACCACAAAGGAGCCTTAAGCCTCAAGATGTTTTATTTGGTCCATCATCTCATCACAAGATCAAGATTGGCAGGGGAATTCAAAAGAATCACACTCTCCTAACATGATTTCCTAAATTAGGGTTTTGGAGATTCTGAGATCTAATCCTCAAATGAGCAAGCTCTTTGATTGTTTATCATCTCCAAATAGCACTTATCATCATTGGTGGACATGATACACATCATACTCAGAGGAATTCGAATTTGAAGGATGTGCTGATTTCTCCTAACCAGAGGAGCCAAAATTAGGGTTTCCTATAGAATCAGTTTATTTCTGATTTTTAGGACAAGACTCGATCTCATGGTATTCCTCATGTCCTCAAGTGTCTAGGATTGGAGAATTGTCCATCAATTTGCTTCAGAAGGTTTTCAATTGATCAGAAATTTCAAAATCAGGAGAATTGGGAATAAAGTCAACTGGGCAGTGAAAAAGTCAACTCCTGACTTTTTGAGGTCAACATGGTGATTTTCAAGTCAAATATGATCCATGGAAGAGATTTGATCAAGATATGTTCAAGGAATCATCAAAAATCAAGGATTTGTGAAAGTTTCCATTTTTGGAAAAAATAGGGTTTTAGAACTTACTATTTTTGGCGAGTTTCCATGGTTTAGAGGTCACTTTCAAGGCAAAATTTCTTCACGATCCATGCTTCATCTCAATTTTCCTCAAACATGAAAGTTATAGAGCTTGTCTCAAGCTTTCCAACCATGTAAAGTTTGTCCCATTTGGATCATTTTTGAGAGACTTATGATGTTTTAAAGATGGAGGTTTTAAGTTGTAAAATTTGGAAACTTAGAATTTTTTCTAAGTTATTCTTTTGACAGCTTGGTACATCAATGTTCATGGCCAATTTTGAGTGACTTCCAAGCCTTAAATTGAGAAACCTCTGGCATAAGAATTGTAGAGGATAATCCCCTATTTCCAAAGAGTACAAGTATGCCTTGATCGGATCAATATTGAGCAAGTTATGGTCTCTTGAAATCCAAGGTTTTTCATGTTCATGATGAGTTCAAGACTTAGAATTTTTCTAATTGTTTTGGCAGTTTTGTGGACATGTTTTCGTGGCGGATTTCCATCATCCTCCAAGCATCATTTCAATTTGTTTCCAACACCAAGATTGATCTCTATTCTTCCTATTTTCCAATGATCATAAACTTGCACCATTTTGAGCCATATTCATTGAGTTTTGCCCTTGCTAAATGGACACTTTTCAAAGAATAATAAGATGTGGTGTCATGAATTTTGGCATGGGACGCTGGTATCTTGTAGCATGAGTTACCATGACCTCAGCTTGTTTACTACAAATGAGCAGACCATATCATCATGCTCTCATGCACGTGGTCTTGCATGTCATATGCAAATTTTATCATATTTTGAAAAGTGGGGTGAGAGCAACTTGTACTATTTGGTTCCCACAAGTACCAACCTTTTCCATATCATTTTTACACCCTTATGGCCACTAAAAAGAGCTGCTACGATCATCAGCCCATTTGCCTACTCCATGTGCTTACTATTTCCACCAACCAAGTTTCTCATTTTAAAAGAAAAAAATTGTGCAGCCAATTTCTCACTCTATACTCTCCTCTCACGTGCCAAACCACTGATATAAAAAACCTCTAAAACCCTAAAGTGGACTACACACTCTCATTCCCTTGAATTTCCAGATCTGAATCACAAATTTCCTTCAACCTTCTCATTTTCGGGTTCTTCATTCTCTCAGAGTTTTTGAAATACTTTTAGTGAAATCATCATCTAGCAAGCAAGGTCTTGTTTCTGTATGCAATGTTAAGCTTCTGTATCCACTATTGAAGGCTGTGCGAGCTCACATTTCTCCATCTTCAAGTTGGATCCGTGTGAAATTTTTCAGCCATTTTCTGGACGATTTGAGCTTGGATCTATATTCTACAAGTGATCTTGAAGCTTCCTATACCATTTCTGAATCTATCTATTACTGAAAAGAGCCAACGGAGCTGCTCCGTTAGGTAAATTTCAGATCTAATATCTCTCATGCTAAACGTGTATTGAACTTTGTTTTTGGCTGATCTGAAGTCCTACAGAGATGTAGGCATTGTTTGAGATGTTTTTGGCTGTGTTTGAAAGAGTTTCAGTTTGAGCATGACTCTTTGTTGCCTTCGATTCATGATGATAAACATGTTTAAATTGATTTTTGTTTACGGATTTGGAATCACCATGATTTTCTGTGCAAAATGGCGTATATGATTGTGATTTTTGGTGAAGTTTCATCCAGAAGCTCCGGCGAGCCTCCCGGAGAAGATGACCGGAGCTAGGGCTCCGGCATCTGATGTGTGATGGTGGCAAGGTTGCTGACTTTTTGACTAGCCAATGAGAGCGCGGTCCTCGTCCACCTCATTTTGTAATTCCAGCGTGGCTCAGTGAAACGCACCGTTTCATTTAAGTTGTTTTTTTGTTTGCTTCTGAGTTTTAAAGGTTGGTTTGGGCTTAGCATGCGTGTGATATCTACACCCCCCAACTCTCTGGCCCAATGCGCCTTTGCTTGTTCCACTTTGTAGTTGTTTTTACTGCATGCACCCCCTTGCTTCTTACTTGTTCTAATTTCTTTTTTTTGTTTTCATTAGTTTGTTTCAATTTTATTTAGATTGATAAACTCTTATAAAAATTCAAAAAATATTTTTCTAATCATTTAATGTCTTGTGATTGTTTTCCATATTTTTATTTTTATTTCTTATTTTATTTTCATATTTTATTTTGACTTAATTTGGTAATGAGTTTCCAATGATACCTTTCATTTAGGGTTAGGATGTTCTTAACTTTTACTCATCATTTGAGACCAATATCTTGGTTACTTGTGGAGGATTATATGAGGATGTTTTGATGCTGGTTTGAGGGTGGTTTAAGTTACTTTTAGTGACTTGCCACTCAAGTTTTATTGACCCTCGATCTTTGTTCAGTTATGTGCACATCTTGACTTGTGGATCACTTTTAGACAAGCTCTTTAACTCTTTTTGTTCCAATATTTTTGGACATGTTACTTGACTGAATTAGCTTCTGTTTGAATATTTTTTGGGATTTTATTAATCCACTTTGCTATTTTTGGTTGAGTTTTGTTTCTGATGCAAGTTTGAATGAGGCATACTTTGATACTTGACCTAGTTTGTGTACATTTGCTTACTTGTGATTGAGTGATGCTTGAGATGTTTATATGGTTTGATCATGTTCTGTTTGTGCTTACTTTTGGCTTTGGAATCATCTCTTTTCACTCATTTTCCTATTTGTTCTTGATTTTACAAAGTGTTGTTGTTTTGGACTTGAACTTTGTGGAATGCTCAACCTAATCTTGTGATTGCTTCTTTGTGTGAATCCACTCATGTATGAAACCTTTTGTTTGACTTGTATGATATGCTAGAGGTTCTGACCCTCTTGGTTTGAGGTGCTCTATGTGACATGTTCTCACTCTTTGCATCACACACTTCTTTGTTGCTTTGCATGGATGTTAAGTGAATGTCTTTCTCATTTTTGGTGCAAGTTTTGAAGTTGTTGATGGATGTTTGATCTTGTATGACTTAAGTTTGGGTTTGATATGACATTGATGTATATGCTTCTGCCTCTTGAGTTCTGTACTTGATTTTCATGTTACTTGAGCATTGTTGGGTGCATTTGGTTTGAATTATGTGATGCATATCATCCCTTTTGCTTTGTAACTTCTTTGGTGCATCATATTACATAATGTGAACCTCTTTTGCATATGTGAACTATTGATGATGATATGATGTGAGTTCTGGTCTTGTTTCATTTTCATCTTGTCTCTTTCATTTCACTTTGGTATGAGATCCATGTGTTTTTAATTGTGCATTTAATTCAAGTGTGCTTGCATCCTTCCATGTTTACCTTTGCATGATTACTTGAAGTGATTTGCATTGATCTTTGAAACATGTTGATTGACTTGAGTTGGACATGATGATTATGATGTACTTGCTGCCCCATCTTGCTTCTCATCTTATCCTTCTCTTTCTTATCCTTCTCTTTCTTCTTCTTCTCTTTCACTCTTTCTCACCCCATGAATCTCAAGACTTGATTAAGTCTTGGATTCCCTCCCCCCTAGAGCTACCTAGTCCAACTTAATTTCTAATTAAGCTTGGAGTAGGATTAGCATTAGGTCTTAGGTAGTTGTTTCTCTCCTAAACCTCACTAACCATAGGACATCCATGCATGATAACGTTAGGACTCTTAGGTCCCCTTTAGAGTTTCCTTTTATGTCGCTTCTCTTCTCATCTCAAACTTCTTGAAAACACTTAATAAAATATAACGTATATTGCGCTCGAGCCTTAAGTGTAGGAAGTGAAGAACGAGGGGTCTCCTCTCTTCTTCTAGGGTGTTTAGCATACGTCTCATTCGGGGGCGACCATGCGACTCACTCGTTCCCGCATGGTAGACTTTAGTGCAATGTAAGTTACGAACTAACTCAAAACACTTCTGTCTAAAAAACACCAAACAAATTCAAATCTTTTTTAATCCTTCGGGATTGTTGGGTTTCAAACTTCTTCTTTTTTCAGAAAGAGCTCGTCGCTCACATAACAAACACTTACCCATCCGTGGTCGTACCCACGAACTACGTCAGCTCTGATTCCTCTCTCTCGTCCGATTGAGGATACGTAGGCACAAGACAGCGATTGTCTTGGCGAGCAACCTTCCCCCACAGTTCCCGTCCGAACTACGTTGACTCTGACTTTCCCATCGCACTGAGGGAGTACGTAGGCCTAGGACAACGATACCGTCCTATCGAGTCACTTCCTTTTCTTTTCTTCTTCGTTTCTCCGTTCTTTTTCGTTCTCGTTTTCTTCTCCGGTCTAGTAGCAGTGGAGTTCCAGATGACGACACCCTTTGATGCAGACAGCAAGCGTGGATCCCGTCGAGTACGATGGACGTGTGGGGTGCTAACACCTTCCCTTCGCGTAACCGACTCCCGTACCCATTCTCTTGGTCGCGTGACCATGCTCTTTCCCTTCTTTCAGGTTTACGCAGTGTTTCCTTTCCCTCTCTTGGGATAAATACACATTGCTGGAGACTCTGTGTTCTTTTGCGCCACTCTCGCGTTTGTACCGTTGGATGCGAATCTTTTCGGGAGCGACAGCTGGCGACTCTGCTGGGGACTCTGGTTGACCTATGCTGGTCCTTCCCCTTTAGCGAGTCGATCCTAGCGCTTGTCTGTTTATTTTCTCTGGGTGTTTGTTTTTATGGTGCTTTGCTTTGTTGTATATTACTGTATTTACTGTCTTATTTACTTTACTGTACCTACAGCTCTTTATTGCATTGCATTGCATTTCATTTATTACTGTCGTACTGGATATTGCTGTGCTGTTCTGCTGCTGGATTTTCTGTTTGCAGGGTGGGTAGGATTCATGAGAGAAAAGCCCAATACCAAGGCTTGAGCATACACCTATGATTAGCGTGGAAAGTAGTGTGACTTGTTTGGCATTTGGCCAGACGAAGTATACATGAAAACTCCACATCCAGACGAGGTTTTCTTGGTAATATTCTGTCCTGTCCATTTGGGGCAAACGATGGAATATAAACTGGAAAGCTGTCGACTCTGGCGACCATCCCCGAGGACTCAGTTGCTGCACTCCTCCCGAGATGTGACAGTGGCAGCCCACGTTCTGTGGCAAACCCATTGCACATTCTCGATCCGAGGACCCAAAGCTGGGAACTTGCTATAGGATTTCCCTTTTGTAGTGAATCAGCGGACGACCTCTTTGATTGGCGATAGCATTGTATCCTTCGAGCTGAATGTGCCATTGCTTCTCAAACCTCTGAAGCTGAGGATCTTTTGTTTTGGAGAATCGGTTGAGGCCTCCTCTTTTGATGATGATGCCAAACCAGAAATGGTGAACGTATCATCATTTCTCGACCTGAGAGCCCGGGATATTGAACATCCTAGTACCCACATGTGAGAGGGGATGGGTGTTTGCAGGTTTGCAGGTAACCGAGACCTTCAACCTACCTGGTTTCTGGGTTTCTCATCAGTGTACTATTATTATCCTAATATTCTGACAGTTTGATTGGGTTGTTATTCTGGATTTCTGGTATTCTGGGTCTTATTCAGTCAGCAGAACAGCAGCAGTTTGAGCATTTTGGATACCTTGATCCCATGCCTGCATTTTGCATCATCTTTTTGCATTCTGACATGTTTGTTCATTTGTAGGGTTGCATCCTAACTTTGATTCTGGTTGTGTGAAGACTGTCCATGATGAGTATTAGCGCTGAAAAAAGAAAGAACATCATCCCGTACAAGTTCCCAGAGCTTCATCTAGACGCTGTGCACAAGATCTCGGCTATGGCAAAACCTGAGGTATTGGCAGATTTCAGAGGAGAATATGGGAGGATTCTGAGTTTCGCCCGGAATGTTACCAATTATGAGTTTAGGGCTCTACACACTTTGGCGCAGTTCTATGACCCTCAACTCCGGTGTTTTTTATTTGCTGATTATCTTTTGGCTCCAACGTTGGAAGAATTTGCTCTTATTTTGGATGTTTCGGTCAAAGAGGGAGCTCCCTTCTATCCTTCTAAGGAGTTTCCTGATTTGGAAAGGGTTGCTGCTAATTTACGTTTGGATCAGTCACTGTTGAAGAAAAATATTGCTAGTAAAGGGGGTTATCAAGGTTTTCACACGAAGTTTTTGATCGAACAGGCTGCTACTTGTGCTAAGGCTAATTGTTGGTCAGTGTTCAATGAAATTCTGGCTATGTGTGTTTATGGAACAGCGTTATTCCCTAATGTGAAGGATTTTGTAGATGCACATGATGTCCGGATATTCACCACGAAGAATCCGGTACCTACCTTGCTTGGGGATCTGTATTATTCGATGCACTATAAGAATGAGAAAAGGAGAGGCGGACCTCTTTATTGTTGTGCTTCAATTTTCTATAAGTGGTTTGCTGATCGTCTTCCCAAATCTGGGGCATTCGAAGACACTAAAGGAACTTTAGATTGGGCAAAGAGATTAATGGGGTTAAGGGCCGACAACTTAGTTTGGATCAATCATGATTTGTTGGGCCGAGAGATCCTGGTTAGTTGTGGAGGTTACCCAAACGTACCTTTAATATGAAGGAAGGGGGGAATTAACTACAACCCCATTCTTGCTATTAGGCAATTTGGGTATGCTTTAAAGGAGCCGCCAAAAGGCCAAGATGTGCAAGAGTCTCTATTTTTGGGTGAGGAAGCCAATCTGGAGGTGTTGAAAGAAGCTGCAAACGCTTGGAGAGATCGCCATAAGAAAGGAAAGACTTCTTTTGGAAAGTGTAACAACAAAGCTTTTCGTGCGTATGAAGACTGGGTTCAGAGCAGAGTAGAGAGTGTACTTTTGCCATTCTGCAGGGAATCTCCTTCTTACCCTTTGCTGATTGAACCCCCAACCATGATTGAGATGGAGAAGTATAACCAATTATGGGCTGAAAAGGAGAAGATTCGAGAGGAGAACCGTTAGTTGCAAAAGGAAATCTACCAGTTGAAACATGAGCGAGGCGAGGCTGTTCATATCGCCAAGCTGAAGACAGAACGTCTCGCTGAAAAAGAAAAGGAGCTGGTTGAAGATATAGCAGCTAGGAAAAGGGTAGGACAAGCTCTAAGAGGCGTTTGCAAGACTCTCAAATCCAAGAAGGATGAATTAGCCAAGGCTTGGGCGAAGATTCGCAGGTTCAATGCTTACCGAGATACTGCAATCACAACCAACAAGCAGAAAGAAGATAAGCATTTGGAGCAGATTGAGAGTCTGAAGTTGAAGCTCAGGAAGAAGGACGAGGAGATCTTGTCAGGGACGTTCCGAAGACACGCAGTTGAGGAACGGCTCAAAGAAGCCATAGCAACCATGGAAGAGCTGAAAATACAAGCAAGAGTGAAGAGGTCTAAGTGGGAGTGCTCTAGCTCAGGCAGTGGCCCTCATACGGTGCAAGATCCTTGAAGGGAACTTTACTCAGTAGTTTGTATTTTGTTCTTTCTTTGTATTTTGGGTCACCACCAGAATTGTTGGCTGGGACCTCTGCTTATTTTTGTTTCAGGCTATTTTTTGGTACCTTGGGTTGTAATTTCTGACAGTGATTCACTCTGATTTATATGAGCAGCAGTTTCATCCTATTTCACCTTTAAACTGGAATCAAGGGGTGGATCACCCTGCAAATATACAAACATGTTTGCATTTGCATTTGCATAATCATAATCATTTTTGCATTGCAGGTTATCTTGGTTTCTCTAGTTTTCTTATGCTCTCTCTTTCTTTCAGTCAGGATTGATCAGCCAACTCATCGTTATTCTACTCGGCTCAATCAAAACAGAGTGATGGACAAAGTTCAGGTAGATATGGCCGCTATGCAAGCTCGCATCGACCAGTTCATGGAAATGATGCAGGGTGTGGTGCAAAGTCAGAACGAGTTCAGAACTCTGGTTCAGCCGTTAGTGGCGCATGTCGACGAAAATGGTATCCTACACGGTGGTCTTATTAACCGTAATATCCCTCCGGGCGGAGTTGGTGCTGGTGGACAGGGCAGAATTCCTACAGTGGTTGGAGAGGGAAGTATTGTTCGGGCTATCCATGGCCATCATTTTGATGATCAACAGGACGATGTGTTCTCGGTCAGAAGTTTAGATGCTGCCCTTCCTGTGGTCAGTGATGAAAGAATCCATTTAATCGAAGCTCAATTGAAAGGAGTGGTGAAACAGGATGATTTGGGGATTGATTTGGACGACCTAGGGTTGGTCCCTGATGTTGTTATTCCACACAAGATTCAGATTCCTACGCTAGAAAAGTATAATGGTTCTACCTGCCCAAGGACTCATGTGAAGGCCTATACCAGGAAGATGGCTGCTCACGCTAAGGATGAAAAGTTAATGATGCACTTCTTCCAAGACAGCCTGTCTGGCGCGTCTTTGGAATGGTACATGGGGCTAGAAAGCAGAGATGTTCGTACCTGGAGAGAGCTAGTTGCAGCTTTCATCAAGCATTATCAGTATAACACGGATATAGCTCCCAACAGAACTCAGTTGTTGAGCATGTCCCAGAAGAATGATGAGAGTTTCAAAGAATACGCGCAAAGGTGGCGTGAGTTGGCGGCTAGGGTGCAGCCACCCATGCTAGAGAAAGAGATGCTGGATATGTTCATGGACACACTGCCGAACCACTACTATGAAAAGCTTTTGCCTTGTTCTCTAGGCAAGTTTGCAGATGTGATTGCTATTGGACAGAAGATAGAGGTGGGAATTAAGGCTGGGAAGGTTTCTAGCGGTGATGGATAGTCTTCCGGACAGGGAAAAAAGCCGTTTGATAATTATAAGAAGAAAGGAGAGACCAACGCTGTATCATCCCACAGGGGAAAAGGGAAACAACGCCAGTTTAACAATCAACAGGTAGCATCAGTAACCATTCCAGCAACATTACCTCCACCACAGCAACAAAGGGGTAATGCTAATCAGAATAGGCAGCAGGGTCAGTATCAGAACAGACAGAGGAATGCAGAGAGGCATTTTGATCAACCCCCAATGTCATATGCACAGTTGTTGCAACATTTACTGCAGTTGCGTCTAGTTGAGCTTCGTACCCTGGCTCCACCTACAGGGGAACTCCCACGAGGCTACGATGCTAACGCACACTGCGATTTTCATTCTGGTGCTCCTGGGCACACGGTGGAGAAATGCAGGGCGTTTCAGCACAAGGTACAGGACCTTGTGGACTCTAAAGCCATCAATTTCTCGAATGACGGACCCAATGTTATTCAAAACCCGATGCCTAATCACAATGGGCCAAGGGTGAATGCTATAATTGAGGACTGTGAAACTTTGAATTTGATCATGGATGTGGAGGAACTGAAGACTCCGTTGGTGATGGTTAAGAACAGGTTATTGAAAGGTGATGTCTATCCGGGCTGTGGTGAGAACTGCTCAGATTGTTTGATAAAGGCTAATGGTTGTGATTCGTTGAAGAGGGGTATTCAGAATCTAATTGATGAGGGCTGTTTACAGTTTGACAGAGGTAATCAGCTAGAAGAGGTTGTTAGTGAAAAGGTTGCCACTATCACTATTCCGTTCAAAACAATTACTATTTCTGGTCTAGCAAGGCCACCTCCAGTTATTATCACAAGGGCTGGACCCATTCCGTACGAGAGTTCTAAGGCCATTCCGTGGAATTATGGTGCAGAGCTGTTTGTCAATGGGCAAAAGCAAGAGCTAATGAATACTTCACCAGTGGGTTCCAGTTCAGGGGTTAAAGTTGAGACTGATGCTATAACCAGAAGTGGTAGAGTGATCCCTCCTGTTAATGATCAACCCAGTACCTCTAGGCAAGATAGAGGAAAACAGGCGATGGATGGTTCTGTTCAGACCCCAGTGATTGTGGAATCTACAGTGAAGCCGGTTGATGATGCTTTTTCGGAAAATGTAGAAGAATTTATGAGGCTCATCCGAAAAAGTGATTATAAGATTGTGGACCAATTACATCAGACCCCGTCCAAGATCTCTATTCTGTCTCTGCTCTTGTGTTCTGAGGCTCACAGGAATGCTCTTTTGAAGGTTTTGAATGCAGCATACGTTCCTCAAGAGATTTCTGTTAATCAACTGGAAGGGGTTGTAGCGCACGTGAATGCGGGTAACGGCCTGGGTTTTACAGATCTTGACTTGACTTCTGCTGGCAGGAATCATAACAATGCCCTGCATATTTCGATCGAATGTCGTGGCTCGTTGATGTCACATGTCTTGGTTGATACTGGTTCATCGTTGAATGTATTGCCCAAGAAAGCGTTAATGAAGTTGGATACTTTAGGACTTATTTGTACACCAAGCGACTTGGTGGTGCGAGCTTTTGATGGCTCGAAAAGATCTGTTTTTGGTGAGATTGTGCTTCCAATCAAGGTTGGACCGGAAATCTTTAATGCAACATTTTACATTATGGATATTCAGCCAGCATACAGCTGTTTATTGGGTCGTCCTTGGATCCATGGGGCAGGTGCTGTAACTTCCACTTTGCATCAAAAGCTGAAGTATATGGTTGATGGTCACATAGTGACAGTGTGCGGAGAAGAAGACATAATGATCAGTCAGCTGTCAACCTTCAAATATGTGGAAGTGGATGGGGAAATCCACGAGACGTTGTGCCAGGGATTTGAGAAGGTGAAAGTTTCTGAAGAAGTTGTTCAGTCTAAAGCTGTAGTGCAGCCCGTAGTGGCAAATCAACCTGAGGGTTCCATGTCTTCGTTGAGAGACGCCAAAGCTATGGTTGAAGCTGGTAGCTCACAGAGGTGGGGCCAGTTGGTTGAAGTCCAGAAAAAGAAGGATACTTATGGATTGGGATATAAGCCATCCAGAAGAGATGAGGATCCCCCAAAATTCTATGGCCCTGTCCGATTCACTAGCGTTGGAGTTTTCTTCGACAGAGTTAATGCTATTGAAGAAGAAGGAGACAGTGATTGTGACATGGATCTTTGGATCCGTCCTTGTGTCCTAGGGGAAAGTCTACACAACTGGTCTTCCGAGAAAGTCATTCAAGTGACAGGCTTCGAGTAATTGCTTTGTTTTCCTATTTTGTTAATCCTACGTTCTGCCCAAGACGTAGTGATTCTGTTTGTAGGGCTTTTAATTGTTGCATGTTTTGCTTTATCATCAATAAAGGACTTTTCACACTCAAATATTTTGATCTCTGTCTTTCTGTTTTTATTTTTATGCATTAAAAAACCCACATCAAAATGGCAATGTGTTTCTTTTGTTGCATCATAATAAAACATACCTCATAAATCATTGCAGGTCTTTTTGTTCAGATGACACCGATCATGACTCAGCTATAGCTCGGTATGACTTTGACAATCCAATTTATCAGGTTGAAGAAGAGGCTGACGAAGAGTGTGAACTGCCCGAAGAGTTGGCCAAATTGTTGAAGCAAGAGGAGAGAGTCATCCAACCTCATCAGGAGGAAATTGAGATTGTGAATCTGGGAACCGAGGACGCTAGAAAGGAAGTAAGAGTAGGGGCTGCGTTGGAAGACAGTGTCAAGGGAAGATTGATTGAAATGCTCCGTGAGTATGTGGACATCTTCGCCTGGTCTTACCAAGACATGCCCGGGCTGGATACTGATATTGTTATACATCGGCTACCACTCAAAGAAGGTTGTGCTCCGGTCAAGCAAAAGTTGAGAAGAACTAAATCGGAGATGTCTGTCAAAATCAAGGAAGAGGTTCAGAAACAGCTAGACGCCAGATTTCTTGCCGTAACAAATTATCCTCCATGGGTTGCTATCATCGTGCCTGTACCTAAGAAGGATGGGAAGGTCAGGATGTGTGTTGATTACAGGGATTTGAATAGAGCCAGCCCAAAGGATGATTTCCCGCTCCCTCACATTGACGTGTTAGTTGACAATACTGCTCAGTATTCTGTGTTTTCCTTCATGGATGGCTTCTCTGGGTATAACCAAATCAAGATGGCCCCAGAGGACATGGAGAAAACAACATTCATAACACCGTGGGGAACTTTCTGCTACAAAGTGATGCCCTTTGGATTGAAAAATGCAGGGGCAACTTACCAGCGGGCGATGGTGACTCTCTTTCATGATATGATTCACAAAGAGATTGAAGTCTATGTTGATGACATGATTGCGAAGTCACAGACGGAAGAAGAACATCTGGTGAATCTTCAGAAATTATTTGAAAGGTTAAGGAAATTCAGACTGAGGTTGAACCCAAACAAATGCACCTTCGGGGTGAGATCAGGAAAATTGCTGGGGTTTAATGTTAGTGAAAAAGGTATTGAGGTTGATCCTGCAAAGGTAAAAGCCATACAAGAAATGCATGTGCCGAAAACAGAAAAAGAGGTTCGTGGTTTCTTGGGGAGATTGAACTACATTGCTAGGTTCATCTCGCATCTCACAGCCACGTGTGAACCAATCTTCAAGTTGCTAAGAAAAGATCAAGCGGTCAGGTGGAATGAAAATTGTCAAAAGGCGTTTGAAAAGATTAAAGAATACTTGCAGGAACCTCCGGTCCTTATGCCGCCAGTGCCAGGAAGGCCTTTGATTATGTATCTCACGGTTCTTGAGAATTCAATGGGTTGTGTGCTCGGTCAACAAGACGAGTCAGGTAAAAAAGAGCACGCCATCTATTACCTGAGTAAGAAGTTTACTGATTGCGAGTCAAGATACTCGATGCTGGAGAAAACATGTTGTGCACTCGCTTGGGCCGCTAAGCGTTTGAGACAGTATATAATAAACCATACAACCCTTTTGATTTCGAAGATGGATCCGATCAAGTATGTGTTTGGGAAGCAAGCACTTTCTGGTAGAATAGCCCGTTGGCAGATGGTTCTGACAGAATATGATATTCAGTATGTTTCCCAAAAGGCCATTAAGGGAAGTGTGTTGTCAGAGTATCTTGCCGAACAGCCAATTGTGGATTATCAACCGATGAAGTTTGAGTTTCCGGATGAGCACATCATGTATCTGAAGATGAAAGATTGTGAAGAACCTTTGCCTGATGAAGGACCCGAGATTGGATCTCAATGGAAGATGGTTTTTGATGGGGCTGTTAATTCATATGGCAACGGAATCGAGGCAATCATTACGACTCCACAGGGTTCTCATATACCCTTTACTGCCCGATTAGCGTTCATATACACCAACAATGAGGCCGATTAGCATTCATATGCACCAACAATGAGGCGGAGTATGAAGCATGCATCATGGGGTTAGAAGAAGTAATTGATTTGAGAATCAAGAACCTCGATGTTTATGGTGATTCTGCATTGGTGGTGAATCAGATTACAGGAGAATGGGAGACTCGTCAAGTAAATCTCGTTCCATATAACAATTATTCCAGAAGATTGTTACCTTTCTTTGACAGAGTAGACTTCCATCACATTCCCCGGATAGAGAATCAGATGGCTGATGCGTTGGCAACGTTGTCATCAATGTATAAAGTAAATATTTGGAATGAAGCTCCCTCTATCAGAATCATGCGCTTGGATATACCTGCTTTTGTCTTTGCAGTTGAAGGGGTATCAGATGGCAAACCTTGGTATCATGACATTAAAGTCTTCTTGAAGAGTCAGGAATACCCAGCTGGGGCATCTTCCAAAGATAAAAAGACATTGAGGAGGTTATCAGGAAACTTCTTTTTGAACAAGGATGATGTGTTGTACAAGAGAAACTTTGACATGGTCTTGCTACGTTGTGTTGATGAACACGAGGCAGGCTTGTTAATGGAAGAGGTTCACGAAGGTTCCTTCGGTACTCATGCCAATGGGCATGCTATGGCCAGAAAATTGTTGAGAGCGGGGTATTATTGGATGACTATGGAGTCTGACTGTTTTAAATACGCCCGAAAATGTCATAAATGCCAGATTTATGCTGACAAGGTGCACGTACCGCCTACTCCTCTAAATGTTTTGTCGTCACCTTGGCCTTTTGCTATGTGGGGCATTGACATGATTGGAAAGATCGAGCCGACTGCTTCAAATGGACATCGTTTTATCCTGGTGGCTATTGATTATTTCACGAAGTGGGTGGAAGCTGCGTCGTATGCCAACGTCACCAAACAAGTGGTAGCCCGGTTTATTAAGAAGGACATCATTTGCCGGTATAGAGTCCCGGAGAGAATCATCACTGATAATGGTTCAAATCTGAATAACAAGATGATGAAGGAGCTATGCCAGAGCTTTAAAATCGAACATCACAATTCTTCTCCCTATCGTCCGAAGATGAATGGGGCTGTTGAAGCGGCTAATAAGAACATAAAGAAAATTGTGCAGAAGATGGTAGTGACATACAAAGACTGGCATGAGATGTTGCCTTACGCTTTGCATGGTTATCGTACTTTGGTACGCACCTCGACTGGGGCAACTCCTTTCTCACTGGTGTACGGCATGGAAGCAGTCTTGCCATTAGAAGTTGAGATTCCTTCTTTGAGAATTCTGACAGATGTGAAGCTGGATAAAGCTGAATGGGTGCATTCCCGGCTGAATGAATTGAATCTCATTGAAGAGAAGAGATTGAAAGCCATTGCGCATGGCCGGTTGTATCAGAGCAGGATGAAGAAAGCCTTTGATCAGAAGGTGCGTCCTCGATGTTTTCAAGCTGGTGAATTAGTTCTGAAAAGGATCACTCCTCCTCAAACAGATCACAGGGGCAAGTGGACTCCGAATTACGAAGGGCCATATGTAGTAAGACAGGTTTTCTCTGGTGGAGCCTTATTACTCTCAACTATGGATGGCGAAGATTTTACGTCCCCTGTGAACGCGAATGTAGTCAAAAAATACTTTGCATAAAAGAGACCTGCTGAGCATAAAAAGAAGGTTCAGGCAAAAATGGGGCATCCTGGCGAACCATAAAAAGAAAAGGTTCGGGCAAAAATTAGGGATAAAAAGAAAAAGAATAAACCCGCAAGGTTGAAAACCTGAAAAGGCAACCTTGGAAAAAATGGGTATCCTGGTGGATTGAAAACCCGAGAAGGGCGATCCAGGCAAAAGTTAGGGATTTTAAAGCAAAGACTACGATCCACGTTCGATCTGTGATCACTGTTCGCACTTGGAAAATTCGGAGGAAAGGAATCAGTCCAGTTAGTCGTCTTCAAAGGCCAAAGTATCTGCGGATGAACAAGTCATATGGGTTATAGCTGAGTTGAGTAATGGTGGATGTCTGTTCCCCACATTGCCGACATTTGTATTTTCTTTTGCTTTTTGCGCAATTACCTCTTTTCAGGAATTGCTTCCAGATGTAAATGCCTATTCACAGGCCAATTCATTCAATAAAGTTTGCATTTCAGTTAAAGAGCTTTTGTTTTCTGTTTTACCTGTTTTGTTTGTGAAAATGTCCGATATTTTTGATAAAAACATTACATGCTAAAACGTTGAGCTTTATGACACAAGTTGGAAAACAGTGGCAATTGCTTAGGCGACAGTCACTATGTTGATAATCAATGTAATCATTTTTGCGCATAGACCTTTCTGTGGGTTTTGTAGGATGACAGATGTACTCCCCCAGTAGAGTTGCTCTCTCCATCTTTGAAGTCTAATCGTCCTCAGCGGTTGGATGCTTTCCCCAGTAGAGTAGAGCCCTCCTCAACTTTGAAGTTTGATCGTCCTCAGCCGGTTATTACTCTTCCCCATCAGAGTATCGAGGGTCGTGTTCCTCAACCAGAGTATAAAGAAGTAATTCCCTAAGCGGAGTCGTTAAGGATCGTTTTCCTTAGCAGGATATAAGAGGTTTTTTCCCAGGCCAGAGTTGTGACTTGGCACATCTTTCTTCAGCAAGTGAAGTCTCCCCGCGAAGCATGGGATAACTATTTGTCCCCCAGCTAGCCAGGAAGCATGTGTTGTCCCCTAGCAGGTGAATGTTGACAATTACTTTCTCTCCCAAGCGGAGTCGTTGAGAATCGTCTTCCTCAACAAAGTACAAAGGATTATATACCCAGCCGTAGTCGTGTTTGGATTATTATTCGCCAGCAAGTACTCAGAAGTTGATTGCTTTAAGGTGAGTGTTGTCGTACCTCCAACAGGAAGTTTGTGGACGAAGATGTTATTATCCCCACAGGGTCCTGGTGTCAACTTTCCTCGGTTGGTCAGAAAGTATAGTCTCGACGACAATGGTTTGATCTAGTACCCAGCAGGGTGAGGGTAAAGTTACTTCCCTAGCAGCGGATTAAGCTCATTTCCCCAAGCAGAGTCTGGTGGTGAGGGGTATCCCCAGCAGCTCTTAAGGCCAATCATTTTTTACAGGCACCGAAGCCAAGTTCTGAAATAGTTGGTCGCCCCCAGCGGTGGAATTTCCATCTTCAGTATTCATATCCCTCCCCAGCTGAGTGGGTATTCTCTCGGAGCTTCGTCCATCTCCAGCAGAGTTGTTGATCTTGACATTCCCCGACAGAGTGGATATTCTCTTGGAGTTTCGTCCATCTCCGACAGAATTGGTGATTGTGATCTTCCCTAGCAGGGAGAAGTTCTCCTCAACAAGTTTTCCTTTGTTTCTGTGGAAATTTAGTTTGCCATTCCCAGCGGAGTTGCTTCTGGTCTTCAGCATTTATTTTGCTGGGACGTCTCTTTTGCATTGCATAGGCCTTCGTTTTGCATGGCATCCTCCCAAATGCGTAGCATTTCCACTTCGTGTGGAGCATTACGGCAAAATTCAAACATATGCATCTGAAGCATAAGCCAGGTTTGAGTTTTCCTTCGTCAGGAAAGCCGGATTTCAGAAAGATATCTCTACTCCACAGGTGGTGGGTTAAGCAATATTTGACAATTCCCCGACAGGGCGTTTTTCCAGGATTGTTTATCTTTGATTCTATTTGTACCCCTCTGTCCAGGTGGTCCTTTGGTTTATTCCCTCAAAATTTTACCGTCAGACACTTGTCCGTGTTTCTTTCAGCACCCGTCCGTGTTTGAACTTTTGTTTCAATGCCCGTCCGCATTGACATTTGGCACCCGTCCGTGTTCTTTCAGCACCCGTCCGTGTTTGAACTTTTGTTTCAATGCCCGTCCGCATTGACATTTGACACTCGTCCGTGTTTCTTTCAGTACCCGTCCGTGTTTGAACTTTTGTTTCAATGCCCGTCCGCATTGACATTTGGCACCCGTCCGTGTTCTTTCAGCACCCGTCCGTGTTTGAACTTTTGTTTCAATACCCGTCCGCATTGACATTTGACACTCGTCTGTGTTTCCTTCAGCGCCCGCCCGTGTTTGAACATTTGATTTCAATACCCGTCCGTATTGACCTTCTGATGACACTCGTCCGTGTTGCCTTCCATTCCCCCAGCGAGTTTAATTCCCGATAAAGTTGCTTTACACCCTTTTCAGTACCTGTCCGTATTGAATCCTTTTACACCTGTCCGTGTACCTTTTCAATCCCCAGAGAGGTCGCCTGGAACCTTCTTTACACCCGTCCGTGTACCCTTTTTCAATACCCGTCCGTATTGAAATCTTTTACACCCGTCCGTGTACCTTTTTCAATACCCGTCCGTATTGAAATCTTTTACACCCGTCCGTGTACCTTTTTCAATGCTTGTCTGTATTGAATCCCTTTGGCACCCGTCCGTGTTCTTTCGGCACCCGTCCGTGTTTGAACTTTTGTTTCAATGCCCGTCCGCATTGACATTTGGCACCCGTCCGTGTACCCCTTTTTCAGTACCCGTCCGTATTGAACCTCTTTACACCTGTCCGTGTATCTTCTCAATACCCGTCCGTATTTGATATCCTGGATTCCTTGACACCCGTCCGTGTTCATCCCCAGCGTAGCTAACATTCGTTTGTGTTTATTTCGGGACTTTTCAATACAGTTTTAGTTTCCAAAACTCGTATGTGTTGTGACAGTGCAGCATTTATTGTTTGTACCCCAATGGAGTCGTCCCTCCTTTGAGGATTGAAAATTTCATGTTTCTTATGGTATTCAATCTCCGTGAATCCTTGGAACGCATGATAGCCGTCACTATCATACCTTCAGGATCAAGTTGATTGAATAGGGGCAGCTGTAACACCCCAAAATTTTCCTTGTTTGTCTTTAGCTAACTGGCTTATGTTTCTTTGCATTTCTTGCATTAGCATTTGTGCATAGCATTGGGTCCTAGCATGGGATCAAGGTACTTGGTTTAACTCAAGGGAAGAAGAGGTTTTTCAGGGTTTCAAGCAATAGTTCATGTGTATTGCTCAAGGGGCCAATAGGAGAGAAAATTCTTGATGCTACCAATTCTTGAACCACAAAGGAGCCTTAAGCCTCAAGATGTTTTATTTGGTCCATCATCTCATCACAAGATCAAGATTAGCAGGGGAATTCAAAAGAATCACACTCTCCTAACATGATTTCCTAAATTAGGGTTTTAGAGATTCTGAGATCTAACCCTCAAATGAGCAAGCTCTTTGATTGTTTATCATCTCCAAATAGCACTTATCATCATTAGTGGACATGACACACGTCATACTCAGAGGAATTTGAATTTGGAGGATGTGCTGATTTCTCCTAACCAGAGGAGCCAAAATTAGGGTTTCCTAAAGAATCAGTTTATTTCTGATTTTTAGGACAAGACTCGATCTCATGGTATTCCTAATGTCCTCAAGTGTCTAGGATTGGAGAATTGTCCATCAATTTGCTTCAGAAGGTTTTCAATTGATCAGAAATTTCAAAATCAGGAGAATTGGGAATAAAGTCAACTGGGCAGTGAAAAAGTCAACTCCTGACTTTTTGAGGTCAACATGGTGATTTTCAAGTCAAATATGATCCATGGAAGAGATTTGATCAAGATATGTTCAAGGAATCATCAAAAATCAAGGATTTGTGAAAGTTTCCATTTTTGGAAAAAATAGGGTTTTAGAACTTACTATTTTTGGCGAGTTTCCATGGTTTAGAGGTCACTTTCAAGGAAAAATTTCTTCACGATCCATGCTTCATCTCAATTTTCCTCAAACATGAAAGTTATAGAGCTTGTCTCAAGCTTTCCAACCATGTAAAGTTTGTCCCATTTGGATCATTTTTGAGAGACTTATGATGTTTTAAAGATGGAGGTTTTAAGTTGTAAAATTTGGAAACTTAGAATTTTTTCTAAGTTATTCTTTTGACAGCTTGGTACATCAATGTTCATGGCCAATTTTGAGTGACTTCCAAGCCTTAAATTGAGAAACCTCTGGCATAAGAATTGTAGAGGGTAATCCCCTCTTTCCAAAGAGTACAAGTATGCCTTGATCGGATCAATATTGAGCAAGTTATGGTCTCTTGAAATCCAAGGTTTTTCATGTTCATGATGAGTTCAAGACTTAGAATTTTTCTAATTATTTTGGCAGTTTTGTGGACATGTTTTCGTGGCTGATTTCCATCATCCTCCAAGCATCATTTCAATTTGTTTCCAACACCAAGATTGATCTCTATTCTTCCTATTTTCCAATGATCATAAACTTGCACCATTTTGAGCCATATTCATTGAGTTTTGCCCTTGCTAAATGGACACTTTTCAAAGAATAATAAGATGTGGTGTCATGAATTTTGGCATGGGACGCTGGTATCTTGTAGCATGAGTTACCATGACCTCAGCTTGTTTACTACAAATGAGCATACCATATCATCATGCTCTCATGCACGTGGTCTTGCATGTCATATGCAAATTTTATCATATTTTGAAAAGTGGGGTGAGAGCAACTTGTACTATTTGGTTCCCACAAGTACCAACCTTTTCCATATCATTTTTACACCCTTATGGCCACTAAAAAGAGCTGCTACGATCATCAGCCCATTTGCCTACTCCATGTGCTTACTATTTCCACCCACCAAGTTTCTCATTTTAAAAGAAAAAAATCGTGCAGCCAATTTCTCACTCTATATTCTCCTCTCACGTGCCAAACCACTGATATAAAAAACCTCTAAAACCCTAAAGTGGACTACACACTCTCATTCCCTTGAATTTCCAGATCTGAATCACAAATTTCCCTCAACCTTCTCATTTTCGGGTTCTTCATTCTCTCAGAGTTTTTGAATTACTTTTAGTGAAATCATCATCTAGTAAGCAAGGTCTTGTTTCTGTATGCAATGTTAAGCTTCTGTATCCACTATTGAAGGCTGTGCGAGCTCACATTTCTCCATCTTCAAGTTGGATCCGTGTGAAATTTTTCAGCCATTTTCTGGACGATTTGAGCTTGGATCTATATTCTACAAGTGATCTTGAAGCTTCCTATACCGTTTCTGAATCTATCTATTGCTGAAAAGAGCCAACGGAGCTGCTCCGTTAGGTAAATTTCAGATCTAATATCTCTCATGCTAAACGTGTATTGAACTTTGTTTTTGGCTGATCTGAAGTCCTACAGAGATGTAGGCATTGTTTGAGATGTTTTTGGCTGTGTTTGAAAGAGTTTCAGTTTGAGCATGATTCTTTGTTGCCTTCGATTCATGATGATAAACATGTTTAAATTCATTTTTGTTTGCGGATTTGAAATCACCATGATTTTCTGTGCAAAATGGCGTATATGATTGTGATTTTTGGTGAAGTTTCATCCAGAAGCTCCGGCGAGCCTCCCGGAGAAGATGACCGGAGCTAGGGCTCCGGCATCTGATGTGTGATGGTGGCAAGGTTGCTGACTTTTTGACTAGCCAATGAGAGCGCGGTCCTCGTCCACCTCATTTTGTAATTCCAGCGTGGCTCAGTGAAACGCACCGTTTCATTTAAGTTGTTTTTTTGTTTGCTTCTGAGTTTTAAAGGTTGGTTTGGGCTTAGCATGCGTGTGATATCTACACCCCCCAACTCTCTGGCCCAATGCGCCTTTGCTTGTTCCACTTTGTAGTTGTTTTTACTGCATGCACCCCCTTGCTTCTTACTTGTTCTAATTTCTTTTTTTTGTTTTAATTAGTTTGTTTCAATTTTATTTTGATTGATAAACTCTTATAAAAATTCAAAAAATATTTTTCTAATCATTTAATGTCTTGTGATTGTTTTCCATATTTTTATTTTTATTTCTTATTTTATTTTCATATTTTATTTTGACTTAATTTGGTAATGAGTTTCCAATGATACCTTTCATTTAGGGTTAGGATGTTCTTAACTTTTACTCATCATTTGAGACCAATATCTTGGTTTCTTGTGGAGGATTATATGAGGATGTTTTGATGCTGGTTTGAGGGTGGTTTGAGTTAATTTTAGTGACTTTCCACTCAAGTTTTATTGACCCTCGATCTTTGTTCAGTTATGTGCACATCTTGACTTGTGGATCACTTTTAGACAAGCTCTTTAACTCTTTTTGATCCAATCTTTTTGAACATGTTACTTGACTGAATTAGCTTCTGTTTGAATATTTTTTGGGATTTTATTAATCCAATTTGCTATTTTTGGTTGAGTTTTGTTTGTGATGCAAGTTTGAATGAGGCATACTTTGATACTTGACCTAGTTTGTGTACATTTGCTTACTTTTGATTGAGTGATGCTTGAGATGTTTATATGGTGTGATCATGTTCTGTTTGTGATTACTTTTGGCTTTGGAATCATCTCATTTCCCTCATTTTCCTATTTGTTCTTGATTTTACAAAGTGTTGTTGTTTTGGACTTGAACTTTGTGGAATGCTCAACCTAATCTTGTGATTGCTTCTTTGTGTGAATCCACTCATGTATGAAACCTTTTGTTTGACTTATATGATATGCTAGAGGTTCTGACCCTCTTGGTTTGAGGTGCTCTATGTGACATGTTCTCACTCTTTGCATCACACACTTCTTTGTTGGTTTGCATGTATGTTAAGTGAATGTCTTTCTCATTTTTGGTGCATGTTTTGAAGTTGTTGATGGATGTTTGATCTTGTATGACTTAAGTTTGGGTTTGATATGACATTGATGTATATGCTTCTGCCTCTTGAGTTCTATACTTGATTTTCATGTTACTTGAGCATTGTTGGGTGCATTTGGTTTGAATTATGTGATGCATATCATCCCTTTTGCTTTGTAACTTCTTTGGTGCATCATATTACATAATGTGAACCTCTTTTGCATATGTGAACTATTGATGATGATATGATGTGAGTTCTGGTCTTGTTTCATTTTCATCTTGTCTCTTTCGTTTCACTTTGGTATGAGATCCATGTGTTTTTAATTGTGCATTTAATTCAAGTGTGCTTGCATCCTTCCATGTTTACCTTTGCATGATTACTTGAAGTGATTTGCATTGATCTTTGAAACATGATGATTGACTTGAGTTGGACATGATGATTATGATGTCTTGCTTCCCCATCTTGCTTCTCATCTTATCCTTCTCTTTCTTATCCTTCTCTTTCTTCTTCTTCTCTTTCACTCTTTCTCACCCCATGAATCTCAAGACTTGATTAAGTCTTGGATTCCCTCCCCCCTAGAGCTACCTAGTCCAACTTAATTTCTGATTAAGCTTGGAGTAGGATTAGCATTAGGTCTTAGGTAGTTGTTTCTCTCCTAAACCTCACTAACCATAGGACATCCATGCATGATAACGTTAGGACTCTTAGTTCCCCTTTAGAGTTTCCTTTTGTGTCACTTCTCTTCTCATCTCAAACTTCTTGAAAACACTTAATAAAATATAACGTATATTGCGCTCGAGCCTTAAGTGTAGGAAGTGAAGAACGAGGGGTCTCCTCTCTTCTTCTAGGGTGTTTAGCATACGTCTCATTCGGGGGCGACCATGCGACTCACTCGTTCCCGCATGGTAGACTTTAGTGCAATGTAAGTTACGAACTAACTCAAAACACTTCTGTCTAAAAAACACCAAACAAATTCAAATCTTTTTTAATCCTTCGGGATTGTTGGGTTTCAAACTTCTTCTTTTTTCAGAAAGAGCTCGTCGCTCACATAACAAACACTTACCCATCCGTGGTCGTACCCACGAACTACGTCAGCTTTGATTCCTCTCTCTCGTCCGATTGAGGATACGTAGGCACAAGACAACGATTGTCTTGGCGAGCAACCTTCCCCCACAGTTCCCGTCTGAACTACGTTGACTCTGACTTTCCCATCACACTGAGGGAGTACGTAGGCCTAGGACAACGATACCGTCCTATCGAGTCACTTCCTTTTCTTTTCTTCTTCGTTTCTCCGTTCTTTTTCATTCTCGTTTTCTTCTCCGGTCTAGTAGCAGTGGAGTTCCAGATGACGACACCCTTTGATGCAGACAGCAAGCGTGGATCCCGTCGAGTACGATGGACGTGTGGGGTGCTAACACCTTCCCTTCGCGTAACCGACTCCCGTACCCGTTCTCTTGGTCGCGTGACCATGCTCTTTCCCTTCTTTCAGGTTTACGCAGTGTTTCCTTTCCCTCTCTTGGGATAAATACACATTGCTGGCGACTCTGTGTTCTTTTGCGCCACTCTCGCGTTTGTACCGTTGGATGCGAATCTTTTCGGGAGCGACACTCGGCGAGCACTTTCTTTCTTTCTGTTCTTTTTCCCCTTTCTTCTCTCTATCCTTTTCTTTTAGCTAGAAGCCTTTAGATAGATAACCCATCCAAGCCGAGAAGCAAGCGAAATGGTTCCCGTCGAGTACGACGGACGCGTTAGGTGCTAGTACCTTCCTTTCGCATAACCGACCCCCCGTTCCCGTTTCTCTTCCCCTTGGGTTTTATCGATATTTTCCTTTTCCTTTGGGACTAAATAAAGTTTGATGGCGACTATGTTGTATCTTTGAGTGTGCGATTCACTCAGGTAGAAACCAGCCATCTTCAGCTAGCGACTCTGCCGGGGAAAGATTGACCTCTTGCTGGTCCTTCCCTTGAGGGGTCTCGCCTAGTTTTGTTTGCTTTCTTGCTTGTTTGGGTGTTTATATTCTACGTTTTACTAGTTTTATCTTCATGCTTTATTTGCTTTATGTTTATTTATTGCATTTCTTTACTGCTTTGAATATTCATATGCTGCATATTTTGGATATCTGCTATTTTCTCTGCTGTTGCCGGTTGGGGTTGTTACTTGAGAGATAAGCCCAATACACAGGCTTGAGTATACACCTAGGATTAGAGTGGAAAGTAGTGGGACCTACGTGCCATCTTGGTGTGTCTGGTATTCACGAA
Organism: Lathyrus tuberosus; assembly: GCA_022829125.1. Taxonomy (NCBI): domain Eukaryota; kingdom Viridiplantae; phylum Streptophyta; class Magnoliopsida; order Fabales; family Fabaceae; genus Lathyrus; species Lathyrus tuberosus. The sequence goes on along the minus strand of JALAZF010000344.1, from coordinate 2,267,828 downwards.
ATTCATATCCAGACGAGGTTTTCTTGGGAGATGCTCTGATGTGCGTGTCTTGCGCATTTCAGGGTGTTGATCTAGAGAGCTGTCGACTCTGGCGACCAGTCCCAAAGACTCAGTTGAGGTACTCCTCCCAAGGAGCGATAATGGCAGACCAGAAATGGTAAACCCATTACGCTTCCTTGATCCGAGGACCCAAAGCTCGGAACTTTCCATAGGATGACCTTTTTGGGGGAATCAGTGGACGACCTCTTTGTTTGGCGATAGTATTGTACCCTGAGGGATGAATGTACTATTGCTTCTAAAATCGAGAATCTAAAACTAAGAATCCCACTTTCTAGGAACTACCTGTGAGGGGGATATTGGGTTTTTCTGCAGGAAACCAAGACTCTTCCGACCTTTGTTCTCTCATTGCTTCAGATCTCGCGCCAACGCAGCACTACCTTTGCAGATGTTCAGATTTGACTATTCAGACTATGCTGGCTTGTTGATTCTGATGTTGTACATCATCTCATCATGTCAAATTAATTTTTGCATAAGCATTTTAAAACTTTATTTTTGCATGAATTGCATCACTCATGCCCGCATATGCATGTCCTTCATCCGGGAACCTTTGCTCACTCTGATCATTTCCGATTTGTAGCAAGACGACGAATCGACATCGGTATTTTACTCGCTCAAACAAATCCAGAATCATGGCTGACTTTGAAGCTGAGAACGTTGGTTAAAAGGAAACTCTGGAACAATTCCAAGGTCGGATGGATCAGTTTCAGACGAACATGGATGTCATTATGGAGCTCCTTCGTGCTCAGAGGGATACTACTGCTGCTGCCACTATTGTTGCAACCACTACTGATGCGACTATTGTCACTCCTGTTGTGACTGTTCCTCCTGTTGTTACAGCTACTTCTGCTATTGTTGCTCCTTCTCCTGCTAGAGTTGAAGTACCAGTTGAGCCTGTGAACCAGCCTACTGTTCAGCCTAGTTTGAATCAAATGCCCGCTGGTTTCCCTTGGGGAATGCCTCCGAATTACACTCCTTAGATTGCAAATAATGGTAGTGCCTTCATGCCATATCAGCCTTTTGTTGCATCCATGCCTAATGGGAATATTGCCGCCTATCCATGGGTCATGCCTACTCCAGTCCCGCCTCCAGTGGTGAATGATGATCCTGAGAATCTTCAGGCTCAAACTCATCAAACTACCAAATTGGTTGACACTGAAACTCCTGATGAAGAAGAGCATGTGTATAGAGGTCCTCCTATTCATGTTCTGGTTTCGTCTCAAATTGCTCAAACTGCTGTTCTGAATATTCATCCTGGGATGTTCTATCCTAGGGCATCTTCCTCAGCTGCTGGGGTACCTCCTCTGAATTATCTGTATAGTGTTTCAATGGGTCAGAATGCTGGTCAGATGGTTAATCCTGGTTTGGTTTATCCTTCTCAGTTTGCTACTCCACAGGTGAATGCTCCAGCCGCTTCGCAACTGCCAAATCCTCAGATTCTCGTTAGGTCCACTAATCAGAATAGATCTGTTGACTACAAGTTGTTGGAAGATCGTATCAGAGCTATCGAAGGGTTCTCTACTTTTGGTATGGAAGCCAAAGACTTGTGTCTAGTTCCGAATGTTGTGCTGCTGCAGAAATTCAAGATACCTGATTTTGCCAAAGTATAAAGGTTTGAGCTGCCCGCATAGTCACATCACTATGTACTGCAGGAAGATGGCATCCCATATTGATAATGATGAATCGCTTATTCATTGTTTTCAAGATATTTTGTCTGGCACTTCATTGGATTGGTACATGGGCTTGGAGCGCAACAAGATCCGTACTTGGAGGGATTTGTCTGAAGCGTTCGTGAGACAATACAAGTATAACCTTGATCTAGTGCCAACTAGATTGCAATTGCAGAATCAGTCACAGCGCTCAGCTGAAACATTCAAGGAGTATGCACAAAGATGGCGTGAGATGGCATCTCGTGTGTGACCTGCTCTCTCTGATAATGAGTTGGTTAACATCTTTATGGGTACTTTGCAAGGATCTTACTATGAGAAAGTGGTGGGTAGTTCTTCATTGAACTTCGCTGATGTTGTGATGATTGGTGAACGGATTGAGAAGGGTTTGAAGACTGGAAAGATTCCTGGAGCTGCTTCCCAGCAGCCGACCGCTAGAAAGTCTCAGAACAGTCATTCCAAGAAAAAGGAAGGTGAAGCCAACGCTGTGACAGCTCAAGTTTCTCCTCAGTATCAAGCTCTCATGGCTCCCTTGCCGTACTATCCGTATCCATACATTGCTGCTGCACAGTATAAAAAACCTACATATCAGTATCATCCGCAACAACCAGTTCAGATTGCTCAGAATCAGCAACAGAATCAACAGAACAAAAATCAGCAGAATCAGAATCATCAGAACAACAACAATCAAAGAAACCGTAAGCGTCCGAATTTTGATAGAATTCCGGTGTCATACACGGAACTGTTTCCTTACATTGTTCACCAAGGGGCAATTGTCCCCAAGCAGATTGCGCCTGCAATTCCTCCATTTGGCCTGAAGCATAACCCAAATGCATCTTGTGCCTATCATGCTGGATACATAGGACATGCAATAGAGGATTGCTTTGTTTTCAAAACTAAGGTTCAGGAACTCATTGATAAGAAGGTTCTGACTTTTGCTGAGGATGGACCCAACATTCAGAGTAATCCGTTGCCGAATCACGGTGGACCTGTAGTTAACATGATTGAGGATAGTCCAAAGGCAGAATTGATCATGGATGTTGACGAAGTAAAGACTCCGATGTCTGTGGTTTTCAAGAAGTTGAACGAACATGGGATGTTGAAAGGGTTGCATGGTAAGTGTTAGATTTGTGACGATAATCCCAACCAGTGTCGAAGGCTGAAGGGTTGTGTCCAGATTCTGTTGAACCGTGGCGAAGTGCAATTTGCCAGATCTAAACCTGTCGAGGAAGTTGCTGCTATTGAGCCATTCACCATCGTCTATAGAAAGGTTCCGGTGGTATCCCCAAAACAGAAGAAGGTGCAACCCATCATTGTTTGCCCGCCGAAGCCATTTCCGTATCAGAATTCCAAGGAGGTACCGTGGAAGTATGGGTCTTCTGTGTTTACTGGAGGTCAAGAGATAAGGTTTGTCGAATCAGAGATTGTGAATGTTACAGCCGGTGGAGGTATGACTCGTACTGGACGAGTGTTCGCCCCGAAGGTCACTACGAAGCCCGTGCAAATTCCAATTGTTGTTTCTCCCAAGGAGACACATGCATTCGCAACCTCTGTGGTTCAACAAGGGGCATCTACTGCTGTTCCAGTACCGACTATCCTGTCTGAGGATGTTTCAAAGAGCAAGGAGACCCTTGATTATCAAGAGTTCCTTAAGTTGATTAAGAAAAGTGACTTTAAGATTGTGGATCAGCTGGGTCGGACTCCCTCGAGGATCTCAATTTTGTCCTTACTCATGAGCTCGCCTGCGCACAGATCAGCTTTGTTGAAGGTGTTGAACAATGCCCATGTCATGCAAGATATATCCGTCGTCGAGTTCGATGATGTTGTGGCCAATATAACTACAAGTCGGTATTTGGGTTTCAATGAATCAGAATTACCTCCCGAAGGAACTGCCAACAATAAAGCGCTGCATATATCTGTAACCTGCACAGACATCCTGTTATCTCGTGTTCTTGTGGATACTGGTTCTTCTCTCAATGTGATGCCTAAGGGCACATTGAGCCAATTACCAGTGGAAGGAATCGAGATGAGACCAAGTGCCTTAGTTGTCAGAGCCTTTGACGGTTCTCGAAGACAGGTCATTGGAGAAGTAGACTTACCCATCAACATTGGGCCGCATTTGTTTAACATTACTTTCCAAGTGATGGATATCAATCCAGCGTACAGTTTCCTACTGGGTCATCCGTGGATCCACGCTGCAGGGGCAGTTACCTCCACTTTACATCAGAAGTTGAAATTCATGTTTGGAGATCAGCTTGTCATTGTCTGTGGGAAGAGGATCTGATTGTAAGCGAGTTATCATCTTTTCGATACGCCGATACCGAAGAAGGCATAGTTGAGGTGCCATTGTAGTGTCTCGAGTTCGAGGATGTCAGCTCTGCTTCAACTAGTCAAAGTAGATCACCATAATTGACTTTAGCGTCTGTTAAGAGTGCTAAAGAGACCATCAATAGAGGTGCCTTGCCAGGATGGGGGCACGTGATTGATGTGGTTGAGAAGCATAATCGTTTTGGAGTGGTTTATCATCCTGGTCGTCAATCTGGTTCCTCTGATCAGAAGCAAAGCAACTTTGTCAAGTTCCACAACGCGGGTTTCCAGCAAGGTGACATCGTGGCAGCTGCTGATGATGCTGGTCCCAGTAATCAGATTTCAAGCTTTGTGGGCAAGTGTCCGCCGGGTTTCAAGCTCAACAATTGGACATCTACCGTGATTCCTGTGGTTTTCCCATATAACATGTAATGCATTTTTCTTTTTCATTCCCTCGTCCTCGCCCGAGACGAGTGGATAGCTTGTAAAGGGCCTCACGCTTTTGCAATATTATGTGATCAATAAATGAAAGTTTTTTGCATTCAAAATCATGCTCTATTTCCTTTCTTTATTTTACTTTTTCACAAAATAAAGGGCAAAAGTTTCTTTTCTTTTTTTTTTAAAATAGCTAATTCTATCCATAAACATGCAGAATTAATAGAAGCATTGATAACAACATGGCAAACATCCATTGTAATTCTGGAATTCCAATTAACTAAGCCGAAGAAGATGGTAAGGGAGATTGTGAATTACCGGCTGAACTGGCAAGGCTCCTTGAGCACGAGCGTAGAGAGATTCAGCCACACAAAGAGCTAGTAGAAGTTGTCAATCTTGGTACTGATGAGGTCATGAGAGAAGTCAAGGTTGGCGTATCCCTCGCACAGCATGTACACTTCGAGTTGGTCAAGTTGTTGAAAGAGTATGTCAATATCTTTGCCTGGTCCTATCAAGATATGCCTGGATTGGATACCAACATCGTTGAACATCACTTGCCACTCAAGCCCGGATGTCCTCCTGAAAAGCAGAAGCTCAGGAAGACTAGACCTGACATGGCACTCAAAATCAGAGAAGAGGTAAAGAAGCAACTTGACGCTGGGTTCCTAGCCACTTCCGAATATCCTGAATGGGTTGCCAACATCGTCCCGATTCACAAGAAGGACGGCAAAGTCAGAATGTGTGTGGATTATCGAGATCTCAACAAAGCAAGCCCGAAGGATGATTTTCCTTTGCCTCATATTGATGTCTTGGTAGACAACACTGCACAGTTCTCTGTCTTTTCCTTCATGGACGGTTTTTCAGGACATAATCAGATCAAGATGTCCCCAACTGATATGGAGAAGACTACTTTTATCACGCCATGGGGTACATATTGCTACAAAGTCATGCCATTCGGTCTAAAGAATGCAGGGGCAACATACCAGCGTGCCATGACAACCCTCTTTCACGATATGATTCATAAAGAGATTGAGGTTTACGTGGACGATATGATTACCAAGTCCATAACTGAGGATGATCACTTGGTTCATCTAAAGAAGTGTTTGACAGACTCCGAAAGTTTAGATTGCAGTTGAATCCTGCAAACTGCACCTTCGGAGTTCGATCTGGTAAACTTTTGGGCTTTATTGTAAGTCAGAAGGGCATTGAAGTTGATCCTGATAAGGTTCGAGCAATTCAGAACATGCCGCCTCCCAGAATAGAAAAAGAAGTCCGTGGCTTTCTGGGCAGACTTAATTACATCTCAAGGTTCATTTCTCATTTGACGGCTACCTGTGAACCAATGTTCAAATTACTAAGAAAAAATGAATCGATTGAATGGAATAATGATTGTCAGGAAGCATTTGACAAAATAAAACAATACTTGCAAGAACCACCGATCTTAGTACCACCGGTTCCTGGTAGGCCTTTAATCATGTATCTCACTGTTCTCGACGAATTGATGGGATGTGTATTGGGTCAACATAATGACACTAGCCGAAAAGAACATGCAATTTACTATCTAAGCAAGAAGTTCACTGATTGTGAGACCAAATACTCACTCTTGGAGAAAACTTGTTGTGCTCTGGTCTAGGCTGCTCGACGCCTACGACAATACATGATTTTCCATACTACTTTGTTGATATCCAAAATGGATCCAATAAAGTACATATTTGAAAAGCCTGTTGTCTCTGGAAGGATTGCTCGGTGGCAGATGCTGTTAATTGAGTATGATATCTAGCATGTTACCCAGAAAGCAATAAAAGGGAGCGTCTTGTCTGAATACCTTGCTCATCAACCTATAGAGGGTTATCAACAAATGAAGTTTAACTTTCTCGATGAGGATGTTCTATTTATTAGAGATTATGAGACTCCAGACCCTGATATAGGACTCGAACCAGGGGCGCGATGGACGCTCGTGTTCGACGGTGCCTCCAATTCTAAAGGTCGTGGAATCGGGGCTATCCTCATCTCTCCAACAGGTTTTCATCTTCCCTTCACTGCCAGATTATGCTTTGCATGCACCAACAATATGGCTGAATACGAAGCATGTATCTACGATATTGAAGCGGCAATTGACATGAGAATCAAGATCCTTGAGGTATATGGAGATTCTGCCTTGGTCATTGGTCAAGTCAGAGGGAACTTTGTGACTCGGGATTCCAAGCTGGTTCCGTACCAACAACACATAGCGAAGTTGATTCCTTACTTTGATGAGATCACTTTTCATCATATTCCCAGAGAGGAAAATCAACTAGCTGATGCTCTTGCCACTCTAGCATCCATGTTCAAGGTCAAGTGGAAGAATGAAGCTCCTCATATCCGCATTGATCACTTAAATGAACCAGTACACTGTTTAGCAATCGCGGATGAGTCTGATGACAAGCCTTGGTTCTACGACATCAAAAGATATCTGTAAAAATAGGAATATCCCGAGGGTATCACTATCACTGACAAGAAGGCTCTTAGACGGCCTTGCGCCAAATTCTTCTTAAGTGGTGGTGTACTGTACAAGAGGAATTATGATTCCGTGTTGCTCAGATGCGTGGATAGACATGAAGCAAACACGATCATAAGGTCCATAGATGAGGGCTTCGAGGGTGTACATGCTAAAGGTCCTGCTATGGCCAAGAAGATCCTTCGGGCTAGGTATTACTGGGTATTACAATTTTGCCAAAAGATATCACAAGTTCCAAATCTACGGAGACAAGATCCATGTGCCTCCAACTCCATTGAATGTCTTTACTGCACCTTGGCCATTCTCCATGTGGGGTATAGATATGATTGGAATGATCGAGCCGAAGGCTTCCAACGGTCATCGATTCATTCTAGTTGCTATCGACTACTTCACCAAGTGGGTTGAGGCTGCTTCTTATGCAAATGTTACTCGACAAGTGGTTTCTAGATTTATCAAGAGAGAGATAATCTGTCGCTATGGCATTCCTAGCAACGTTATCACGGACAATGCAAGCAACCTGAATAACAACATGATGAAGGAGTTGTGTCAAGAATTTAAGATCGAGCACCATAACTCTTCACCATATCGGCCCAAGATGAATGGCGTCGTTGAAGCAGCAAACAAAAACATCAAGAGGATTGTCCAGAAAATGGTCAAGACTTACAAGGATTGGCATGAAATGCTTCCCTTTGCACTGCATGGCTACAGAACTTCAGTTCGCACTTCTACTGGGGCAACTCCGTACTCACTTGTGTATGGTATGGGCGTTGTTCTACCCATCGAAGTCGAAATTCCGAAGTCATCATGGAAGCAGGTCTTGACGAAGCCGAATGGGTTTAATCCAGATACGACCAGCTGAATCTCATCGAAGAGAAGCGCCTTGCAGCCATTTGTCATGGTCAATTGTATCAGAGACGCCTCAAGCGACTTTTGACAAGAAAGTTCTTCCTCGAACGTTCTGTGAAGGAGAACTCGTGCTCAAGAGATATTCACCTGTTTATTCGAATCCACGAGGCAAGTGGGCTCCCAACTACGAAGGACCCTTTATTGTCAAGAAGTCCTTCTCAGGCGGAGCCCTGATCCTCACCACAATGGATGGGGAGGAGTTGCCATCTCCCGTGAACTCCGATACAGTCAAAAAATATTATGCCTAAAAAAAATGGATAAGAGTCTAATAGATTGACATCCGCAAGGACAATCTAGGCAAAAATGGACGTCCCGATGGATAAAAAAAAAGAAATGTCCATGCAAAAGTTAGGGACAATGAAAAAACAATAATAGCCCGCTAAGTTGAAAACCCGAAAGGGCGACTTAGGCAAAAATGGGCATCCCGGTGGACGAAAAAAAAAGTGAAAACATGTCCAGGAAAAAATTAGGGATAAAGGCATTGACTGTGAACACTTGAGCCTCTTTTCCTCTTGGCTAGACCTCAGACGGTAACAGAGCAGTCGAATCATCATCAACTGGTGCAAAGCGTTGGAACCTAGACTCATAGTGGATGGTGGCCAATGTTGTAATCAATGTATAGCATAATTTCCCTTTGCCATTTACATTTGTTTTTCAATTTTATTGCAAATTTCCTCATCAAGGATTTTGCATCCTTGTACACACTCTATGTACACAAATTTCACATTCAATAAAATGCATTTTGGTTACCTCAATTTGTTTTCATTCCAGTATTTTGTTTGCAAAATAAACAATTATTTATGATCACATAATACTATAAAACGTTGAGAACAATAAAAAGCTAAATCAATCGAGAAAGCAATATGCATTGCATGTGTTACTGGTAACTCCTGCAGGGTGAACGGTAATATCTATTGGTAAGCCTAACGCCTGGTCGGCAATGTTTTGATTCAGTGAAGAAGTTGTTGTCTCCTCAGCAGTTCCTCAGCAGAATCATCATTCTCCCCAGCACGTGGCCAAGGTGTTCTCCAGCAAAGACATCTTTGTTCGCTTTTCCCCGGCAAGGGTTGTGTATCATCTCCAATGATCAGGAACTATCTGTCACCAGCAGCAGTGGTTTCTCCTCAGCTGAGTCAACATGATTCGGGAATCTCTTTGCCCCACGCAGAGCCAATCTTGGTAGGAAGGATTGATTTAATTCTTTCATCCTCAGCAGAGACAGCTATGGTGATTTAGAAACCTGAGATGTTCTCAGTTTCTTTCCCCGGCGGAATCATCATCCTTTGTGAAATCTCTTCTCCAACAGAGTTTGTCTTTTCCTGCAGGTCCTCTCCCGGGTCGAGGATGTCAAAGTCATTTTGCTACGGTTTCTGCCTAATCATTTCACACTGTGCCTCAGCTTGAGCCTTTGCATTGCATGATATCATGCATCATATAGAAACGCATACATAGCATATGCATCGATCATACTCCCTCTCTTTTTTTGCCTGACTTATCTCCCAGCAGATTTTGTAACACCCCCAATCTATACCCCTAATTAAATAAAGCGATAAAAAATTCATCAGAGTATAATTAAGCATTCATGGCATAGACGAAGGCGTCACATCAACTGAGACAAAATACAATAAACCTTCTCCTAAAGATATGCAACAATCAGGTAGCAAATAACAGAGGAACTTAGTTCCTACTACCCACAATTCAGATACAGAATAAAAGAGGAAAATCTGCAACTGAATCTCATATATATATCACATAAAAAGTTTGTCTGTCATACACAGCTCCATACATATACAATCCAAAAGATATCTATACCTATACACATAAATCACAACGATCTCCCCGACTACCCGGTGCTACATATCAGAGCCGACCGACAAAAGAATGAAGACCTAAGCTTCACAAAAAGACCTCCAGCATCTAATCTACAATGCCTCATAGAGCATTCAAAACAGCAGAAAGGTGAGAAACACAATCATAATATAATTGCATACAATTATATAATAACATCAAAATAAACATGTAATATTCTCACCAAAACTTATACCAGAAATCAAACACAAAACAACACAATGCATATCTCATATATCCACCACCAAGACATATATAATCAAGCTCAATGCATTTATCAACAACATATATATTTATATATATATATATATATATATCTCAACTCATCAATTCCACTCTCAATTCCACAAAAAATCAATCCATTCATGATTTATGCACATGCAAAGAGACCAACACAACGACTCTATGCAAATCCATATATATATATATATATATATATATATATATATATATATCTCAACTCATCAATTCCACTCTCAATTCCAAAAAAAATCAATCCATTCATGATTTATGCACATGCAAAGAGACCGACACAACGACTCTATGCAAATGCGGTACCATCCATCCGTCAATCTCATCATTAGTTCACTCAGGAACTATTGGAACCATCGCTTGTTACTTAATGTAACTCCCCATCGGGAAAACGATGTTCCCCATCACTTTTGGTCCTCTTGGTATAAGGCTCACCACGTTTATGGATCGCTTTCAGTCCTCTTTGTATAAGGCTCACGATCCGATCGCTTTCGGTCCTCTTTGTATAAGGCTCTCGATCGTCTATAATCATCGCTTTCAGTCCTCTCGGTATAAGGCTCACGATGTTATAGCAGATTCCCTCTGGAATCGATTCTTCGCTCACACCCACTAGGGTACACGACATCTCATGAATGCATATCATGATGCTTGGCATACAATGACTCATGACATTCAAATGCACACATATACACATCCATAATCATGCATATATAACCAAATACAACACATTGCATTTTCTTGCCCTTAGGCCACAAACCATCATCACACCATTTTATCACATGAATTTTCATCACACAACCGCACACAAGTCATATGATATCCATGTCAACAGCACATTGCATGATACACATCAATTCCACACAATTACAACGGTAAAAGTCGACAAAATGACACTATTCCAAATTATCGACATAATTAAATCAGCCAACAATCTCAAAACCATTTTAAAAAGAAAGTAAATTTTATTAGCTTTCCAATGATACCAAGAATGTACAAAACGGATAATTGGAGCACAAGTTACGGATGTACAAAGAAAAGGAATCGCGAAAACACAACATTTTGCACCCCTGCTTGCCATACGCGTATTGCCCTGAGCCATACGCGTATTACCCAAACTCATACGCGTACCATTACGCGTTTCAGCAGATGGTCGAGAAAAATGGAACTCCATACGTGTATTGCCCTCAATCCTTCATTGCCATACGCGTATTGCCTTAACCAATACGCGTATTGCCTTGAGTGATACGCGTATGGGCAGTGGAAAACCAGAATTTTTCTGCAGAATTTTTTCTGCGAAAATCACTCAAACCCACTCCAAATTTTCACCTAAACACTAGAAAATTGCCAATAGATAGTACAACAACATATATCTAACATGTATCAACAATAAGGGACCTAAAAACATGATTTCCGACACAATTTAATCGAATTCTAACAATTTCAACATATTATGGGTTTTTGTTCAATATCCAATTTCAATCCAAAAACAACCAAACAAAAACATACATAATCATACACAAGTATAATATAATTGAGTTTCACACCCTTACCCTATTTAATCGTGTTTGAAAAGTCGGTTGATCGATTTTCTTCTTTCCAAGTTTTTTCTCTCTTTTCTTCTTTCTCTTCTCTTCTCTTTCGCTTTTCCTTCTTCTCTTTTTCTTTCTCTCTAATTTTCTCTCTTTCTATTTCTATTTTACTAACTTAAGGAAAAATAAAGTGAAATGACCAAAATACCCCTACACTCAAATATCTCGCAAACGTTCCCAAAACGCAATAAAGCATATTCACGATGAAAAATAATATATTATCAAATAAAAGTCAAAAATAAAATACTATAAAAATAGAAATAATCAAATTGACTCGATTAAATAAAACTAACTAAAACTAGGGCTTAACAACTCTCCCCCACTTAGAAATTTTCGTCCTCGAAAATATTACCTGAGACGAACAACTCTGGATACGACTCCCGCATCCGACTCTCCAACTCCCAAGTCAAATTGCCCTCAGCAGCGCGTCCCCACGCTACTTTCACAAGCGCAATATCCTTGCCCCTTAACCGCTTCAACTCGCGATCCAAAATCCTCACTGGTAATGCCTCCACCGTAAGGTTCTCCCTTACCTCAACCTCATCCATCGGAATCACATGCGACGGATCCGGAACATACTTCCGAAGCTGTGAAACATGGAACACATCGTACAAATTCGAAAGACTCGGCGGCAACGCCACCCGATAAGCCACAGCACCCACTCTCGCGGATATTTGATAAGGACCAATAAACTGAGAAGTAAGCTTCTTCGACTTCAATGCACGACCAACACCTGTCACCGGTGTAACTCTAAAAAATACATGATCGCCCTCCGGAAACTCAAGATCTTTCCTCCTTCGATCATGATAACTCTTTTGCCTACTCTGAGAAGCCTTCATTTTCTCACGAATAAGTTTCACCTTTTTCATAGTCTGTTGCACCAACTCCGGTCCAACCAGCGAACTCTCACCAGATTCATGCCAACACAAAGGTGTTCAACATCTCCTTCCATACAACGCTTCAAAAGGTGCCATTCCAATACTCGAATGGAAACTGTTATTATAAGTGAATTCAACCAATGCAAGATAACTATCCCAAGTACCACCTTGCTCAAGAACACAAGCTCGCAACAAATCTTCCAACGACTGAATAGTTCTCTTGGTCCGACCATCCGTCTGCGGATGATAAGCAGAACTCAATCTCAACTTGGAACCTAACGCCTTTTGCAAACTTTCCCAAAATCTGGAAGTAAACCTAGGATCTCGATCTGAAATAATACTCAACGGAACACCATGTAATTTCACAATCACACTGATATAAATCTCAACCAACCTCTCCAAAGAAAAACTGATGTCAATCGGAATGAAATGCGCCGATTTAGTCAGCCTATCCACAACTACCCAAATGGCATTATGTCCCCTCTGTGTATTCGGCAACCCTATCACAAAATCCATAGAAATGCTGTCCCATTTCCACTCGGGAATATCCAACGGTTGCAACAATCCACTAGGCTTCTGATGTTCCACCTTAGACTTCTGACACTCCCTCTTCAATCCAGACCACCAAAAGATCTTCTTCAAATCTTGATACATCTTATTAGCTCCCGGATGTATACTCAAATTACTCCGGTGTCCTTCCTCTAAAATCATCTTTTTCATGTCCGAATCATCAGGAATACAAATTCTACCACGAAATTTCAAAACACCCTTATCATCCACTTTAAAGTCACCATTCCCACTTTGATCTCCAACCGTCATCAAATCAACAAATTTCACATCCAACTTCTGTTTCTCGCTAACGGTTAACAGAAAATCATTAGTGACCTTTAATATACCAAGCCTCACACTACCAGATGCTAATTCACACACCAAACTCAAATCTCTAAATGCTTCAAAAAGTTCCCACTCTTTAACCATCAAAGCGGACATATGCAAAGATTTCCGGCTTAATGCATCAGCTACCACATTAGCTTTACCAGGATGGTAATTCAAGCCAAAGTCGTAGTCCTTCAAAAATTCCAACCATCTCCGTTGCCTCATATTCAACTCTTTCTGATCAAACAACTATTTCAAACTTTTATGATCACTAAAGACTTCGAATCTTGCACCATAGAGATAATGCCTCCAAATTTTCAACACAAAAACCACGGCCGCTAATTCCATATCATGAGTAGGGTAATTCTTCTCATGAATCCTCAATTGCCTCGAAGCATAAGCCACAACCTTACCTTCTTGCATCAACACTCCACCTAAACCAATCAAGGACGCATCACAATACACCACACACGGTTCACTAGGATTCGGTAAGATCAAAATCGGAGCTGTAGTCAATCTTCTCTTCAGCTCACTAAAACTTTCCTCACACTGAATATCCCAAATGAACGCTTTACCCTTACAAGTCAACTGGGTCAAAGGAAGTGCTAACTTAGAAAAGCCTTCAATGAACCTCCGATAATAACCAGCTAAACCCAAAAAGCTTCTAATTTCAGTAACCGATCTAGGAACCTCCCATTGTAGAACTACATCTACTTTAGATGGATCCACAGCAATACCATTACCTGAAATCACATGCCCAAGAAAACTCACTTTTGAAAATCAGAACTCACACTTGGACAACTTCGCAAAAAGTTTCCTTTCCTTCAAAATTTGCAACACAACACGCAAATGTTCCGCATGTTCCTCCCGGGACTTAGAATAAATCAAAATGTCATCAATAAACACAACAACAAATCGATCCAAATGCTCATGGAAAATACGATTCATATACTCCATAAACACACCCGGCGCATTAGAAACCCCGAACGGCATCACAGAATATTCATAATGACCGTATCGTGTCCTAAAAGCTGTCTTCTGAATATCTTCCTCTTTCACTCTAATCTGATGATAACCTGACCTCAAATCAATCTTACTAAACACACAAGCACCTACCAACTGGTCCATAAAATCATCAATTCTCGGAAGAGGATACTTATTCTTAATCGTCACCTTATTCAGCTGGCGATAATCAATACACAATCTCATACTTCCATCCTTCTTTTTCACCAACAAAACTGGAGCACCCCAAGGCGACACACTTGGCCTCACAAACCTCTTCTCTAACAATTCATTCAAATGCTTCTTTAACTCAACCAACTCAGATGCCGACATACGATAAGGTGCCATAGACACAGGTCTAGTACTAGGAACTAGATCTATAGAAAACTCCACCTCTCTCTCTGGCGGCACATCTGAAATACCCTCAGGAAACACCTTGGGAAATTCACACACCACTGGAAACACATCAAGTGCAACTTGACTATCCACTGTCAACGATGTAAATAACCCAAACAACTGAGCTTCCTCTGCCAAAAGTTTCTTCAACTCTTTGGTAGATAAGAAACTCGATTCTTCATCTTCTTCAAGAGAAGAAAATCTCACCAACTTATGATAACAATCAATATGAACCCGATTGAACTGTAACCAATTCATACCCAGAACCACATCTAAACCCTCCAACGGCAAACACACCAAATCCATCTCAAAATCTTTACCATAAATGGTCAAAGGACAACTTAAACAAACCAAAGAAGTAGTTACTCACCCCATTGCTGGAGTATCAATAACCATCTCTCCACTCATCGAAGACAAAAAAAGATTCAAACGCTTCGCGCACTCAGACGAAATAAACGAATGAGTCGCTCCAGTATTAATAATAGCAACTAAAGGCATACTATTAATAAAACAAGTACCTCTGATCGGACGGTCTGCACTTGTAGTCTGAGTCCCTGCCAATGCAAAAACTTTCCCACCAGCTGGAGCTTGCTTTGGTTTCGGACACTTCGTGCTAATATGACCAGCTTCACCACAGTTGAAACACTTCACCACATTCTTCCTCTTATAATCAGCTGCAATATGTCCTAAACCTCCACAATTGGAACACTTCTCCAAATTCTTCTTACATTCGAACTGACGATGTCCTAAGTCACCACACCTATAACATCTCAGAGAATTAGACATTCCTCCCCCACTTGACCTTTTCTCAAAACTACCCCTTTGTTTACCCTTATCAGCTGGTGTCACATAAGGACCACCACGAAACGGTTGCTTCCCTTTCCTTTCGTTCACACTCTTATAGTGAGTAGAACGAGCTTTGCTATCTTCCTCATTAATCCTACAACAATCCACCAAGTCTGAAAACCTTCTGATCCTTTGGTAACGATTGCCTGCTTGATCTCAGGACGCAATCCGTTCTCAAACTTCACACACTTAGAAAACTCTGCAGTAGCTTCAGCATAATGTGGATAAAACTGAACAAGTTCCACAAACTTAGCAGTGTAATCAACAACAAACATATTACCTTGTTTCAACTCCAAGAACTCTATTTCCTTCTTTCCCCTAACATCTTCAGGAAAATACTTCTTCAAAATTCCCTGCTGAACAAAGTCCAAGTAACCTCTTCATCTCCAGCTTCTAACACATGACGCGTACTAACCCACTAATCATCAGCCTCCTCCTGCAACATGTGAGTACCCAATCTCACCTTATTTTCCTCAGCACAGTCCATTACTCGAAAGATTCTTTCAATCTCCTTAAGCCAAATCTGTGCACCATCAGGATCATGTCTCCCTTTGAAGACAGGCAGTTTGTTCTTCCTGAACTCATCATTCTCACCAGCATTAGGTGCACCCTGCACAGCCCGAGCCATAGCTTGCATAGCAGCAGCCAAAGCAACATCATTCCAACCAGCCATATTCTGTTCATTTCCAATAACAGCAACTATGGTTAAACAAACAGCTCACCCAAACACAACGACCAACAAGGACTGACACAAACTGACACGGACTAGCTCTGATACCACTTAATGTAACACCCCCAATCTATACCCCCAATTAAATAAAGCGATAAAAAATTCATCAGAGTATAATTAAACATTCATGGCATAGATGAAGGCGTCACATCAATTGAGACAAAATACAATAAACCTGCTCATAAAGATATGCAACAATCAGGCAGTAAATAACAGAGGAACTTAGTTCCTACTACCCACAATTCAGATACAGAATAAAAACGGAAAATCTGCAACTGAATCTCATATATATATATATATATATATATATATATATATATATATATCACATAAAAAGTTTATCTGTCATACACAGCTCCATACATATACAATCCAAAAGATATCTATACCTATGCACATAAATCACAACGATCTCCCCGACTACCCGGTGCTACATATCAGAGCCGACCGACAAAAGAATGAAGACCTAAGCTTCACAAAAAGACCTCCAGCATCTAATCTGCAATGCCTCATAGAGCATTCAAAACAGCAGAAGGGTGAGAAACACAATCATAATATAATTGCATACAATTATATAATAACACCAAAATACACATGTAATATTCTCACCTCAACAAAACAACACAATGCATATCTCATATATCCACCACCAAGGCATATATAATCAAGCTTAATGCATTTATCAACAACATATATATATATATATATATATATATATATATATATATATATATATATATATCTCAACTAAATAATTCCACTCTCAATTCCACACAAAATCAATCCATTCATGATTTATGCAAATGCAAAGAGACCGACACAACGAATCTATACAAATGCGGTACCATCCAACCGTCAATCTCATCATTAGTTCACTCAGGAACTATTGGAACCATCGCTTGTTACTTAATGTAACTCCCCGTCGGGCAAACCATGTTCCCCGTCGCTTTCGGTCCTCTTGGTATAAGGCTCATGACGTTTATGGATCGCTTTCAGTCCTCTTTGTATAAGGCTCACGATCCGATCGCTTTCGGTCCTCTTTGTATAAGGCTCACGATCGTCTATAATCATCGCTTTCAGTCCTCTCGGTATAAGGCTCACGATGTTATAGCAGATTCCCCCTGGAATCGATTCGTCGCTCACACCCACTAGGGCACACGACATCTCAAGAATGCATATCAAGGATCCTCTGGTTTTCAAGGATCCTCTGGTTTTCTTTGATTTTCTGCACCAAGATCACTTTGCAACATTTACCAAGGCACATCTCAGCCTTGTAGGTTGGTGGATTTCATTCATTTTATCATTTCGATCGTTTTCTTATCGTTTGCGGTGTAATTCCGATATTCTTGCATGCGAATTAATTACACTTTTGCTTGATCCTTGAGCTTCATTGTTAATTGATTCTTTTGTTGATCATTTTCTGTTTCTAAGCTTGATTTTTCGTGCATAGTTGTTTGCCTTACCATTGGAGTGATTGCACAATCAAAAAGTTGGCCAAAAGCACTTTTCAAAACTGATTTTTTGCTCCCTGTACAGTGTTAATCGATTAACACATTGCAGTGCAATTGTGTTAATCGATTAACCAGTGTTTTTTTGCACTTTTTCACGTGTTAATCGATTAACACTTTGCAGTGCAATTGTGTTAATAGATTAACACTGAACAAGAAGGCCATTTTCTTGCATTTTCAAGTGTCTTTGCCATGCTTTCTTCATTTTAACTTCCATTGATTGTCATGTTTGATTTTATGGATGTTTTTAATGTCATTTCACTTCTGGTTGATGCATGTTCATGAACTTTTGATGCGCATTTTCGATTATTCTTTTGTTTCGTGTTCTTAGCATTGTATGAACATGGCAATTCTTGCACTATTTTTGTTCACATGATACATGAGTTTGTGTAGCATTTTGGTGATCATTTGGCACTGTTTTGCACCTTCCATTTTAGTTTACATTAAGTTTATTCTTCATGGATAAACTTAATCTTGTATAATCAATAATTCACTCCTTTTTGCTTTAATGACTTTTCATCCTCTTTGGAAAGTTGTTAGCATAGTTTTCCCTTGATTAATTGATCGAAACTTTGTTTCGATTAATCGATCTTCCCTTTTCCTCTCTTTAGGCTTCCTTTATAGCTTTCTCTCTCTTCCCCCCGTGGAGTTGGAGTTTCGCGCTGCGCCTTGCATCGGAGCATTGTACAAATTGACGCTGTTACGCTGTCTGTTTCTCTCCGCAGGAGAACTGTACAACATTGGAGCTGTTACACTGTCTGTTTCAATTTCTGCGCTACACCTTTGAGTGCTAGAGGAGGAATGTGGGTGGACTCTTTCCATCCTCATTCTGGCTATTTCCTTGGTAAGGACGTCTTGTCCTCTCTTCAAGAATAGTCACCTCTATCCTCAAGTGGTAGCGTATTTTCTCATCCTCAGTCGAGTTGATCCTTGATCATCCTTCTCTCTTTGCAATCTCTTTTGATCCTTGATCATTCTTCTCTCTTTGCGATCTCTTTCGATCCTTGATCACTCTTCTCAATCTCTCATTTTGATCAATCACCATCCATCTTGGTTAAGATCATTATTCTTGCGCTAGGAACCTCTCTTTGTTTCATTACTCCTTTCTTCTTGTAATCAATCATTGCTTTTTGATTCCCCTGAAGAGTCTCAATTCTCTTTCTTTGGTCTAACACGGTTTTCCTGTCACAACCATTCTTCCCCAGGAGATCGTAATCCTCTCTTGGTTCTTCTCCTTTGTTGTGTTAATCACCTCTTCTTGGTTAATCACCCTTTTCTTCAGTTAACCACAGTCCGTCTGTTAAAATACTGAACCCCTTTTTCGTGTTAATCACCTTCTTTTGGTTAATCACTCGCTGTTCTCTTCGGTTAATCACAGCCCGTCTGTAAACACCGAATCCCCTGCAGTTGGCAACCTCCTATTGGTTCGAATACTTGGACCCTTGGATTAGTAACCTTTCTTTGGTTCAAATACCCTTTCTTCGGTTGAGTACTGTTTGTTCAGTCAGTTTACGGAACCCCTTTGGGTCACAACCTTCGTTCGATCCTGCACCTGTTTTCCTGGTTAATCACAGTTTTCTCTGTTAAAACCAATGCTTCTCTATCCCCGCAGAGTTGAAATCCTTGTGTCCTCGGTTAACCACTATTTATCAGTTAATATACCGATGCCCGTCAGAGTCAAACACCTTCTCTTAGTTCAACACTCTCTCTTGGTTTATCACAGTCCGTCTGTTGACACCAGCCTCTTTTCCCCGCCAGGGTCTTACTCTCTTTCCTCGGTTAACCACTGCCATCCAGTTAATATACCGAGTCACCTTTTTCTCTTGGTTATGACACCGTCCCTTTATTTGGATCCCCAGCGGAGTCCTTCCTGTTCCCCGTGCTCTTACTTTCTTGGTTTCGACACCAATTCTATTTGTTATCCCCAGCGGAGTTTCTTTCATTCTTGGTTTTGACACCATTCTTTTCCAATTCTTTTGTGCAAACGCTCTTACTGCGGGGTCTTTCCCAGTAGAGTTTTTTCTTTCACTCTTGCTCTTGGTTTCGACACCACTTCTTTCATTTCCTTGTTTCTTTCTTGTTTTCTTTTTCCGTTCAGTTCCCCGAACTACGGAAGCTCTGATTCTGCATTCTTTTGAATGTATGCGTAGGCATGAGATCGCATTGATCTCGGCGAGCACACTTCCACCCTTCTTTCCTTCTCTCTTTTTTCTTTCCTTTTCTTCGTCCCCTGGTTCCATGAACTACGACGCTCTGACTTCCTCATTGCACTACGAGGGTACGTAGGCACGAGGACTTCGTTCCTCCGCGAGCACTTTCTTTCTTTCTGTTCTTTTTCCCCTTTCTTCTCTCTCCCTTTTTCTTTTAGCTAGAAGCCTTTAGATAGATAACTCATCCAAGCCGAGAAGCAAGTGAAATGGTTCTCGTCGAGTACGACGGATGCGTTAGGTGCTAGTACCTTCCTTTCGCATAACCGACCCCTCATTCCCGTTTCTCTTCCCCTTGGGTTTTATCGATATTTTCCCTGTCCTTTGGGACTAAATAAAGTTCGGTTGTGACTCTTTTGTATCTTTGAGTGTGCGATTCACTCAGGTAGAAACCAGCCATCTTCACAAGTATACATGTATGTTTGATTACAGCAAGTAATGAAATAAGAGATCGTACCCACAGGGAGTGATTATGATGTAGCTTTGAAATTTAAAGTATTCAATTCCTATTTAAAACTAGTATGAGCAAGGTAACAAAATAACAATAATAGTAACAACAAGAAATTCACACTACAAACTAAACACTAAATAAGGAAGGGTAAGATATCAGAGAAAGTGATTGATGAACTAAGATCTATTAATATATTTTTGCTAGAAAGTATCCATGATGTGAAGTGTTGTGCCACAAAAGGTCAGAACGTGATCTAGTGGTGTATTTCTACAACATCTAAGCATGCATAACTGGGCCAAGGGAACAAATCTCTAAGTCTCACTTATAACCCTAAAATGCGTCTGGTTTTAATTCTGCAAAATCTTTATGGTCTCAACTTCTTATCTCTAAGCAAGGGGAATTAAGTGAATATCTCTATCCTACTTTATTAACCACTTTTGTTATGAAATCAGCATGTTGTTGGATCTCTCTCAACAACATACTTGTACCTTTTTCTAAGTTTATCATTCTAGGAAATAGGTGTATAGCAATAAAAACACATAACAAAATAAGACACTTTTCAACACATCATTTCAACATACAAACAACTTTATATTAACTTCACTTTGCTCATCAAATACGAGTTTAGCTCATAATGAGCTAAGTACAAGCTACTACAATGAAAATACAAGATGACATATTCTTAACAAAAATGTAGAAAATAAATTACAACCTAGTAATAACTTGAAGATCCTTTGCGTTGGGTAACTAGCATCAGACCTCCGCAATCTTGACAGTTCCAAGCAGCGAATACAAGATTAGATGACAAGAAGAAAACTCTCTAATCGTCTTAATCCTCAAAGTAACTAAAATAAAACAGAAAATATAAGTGTGTGCTTTCTGGCGTGTGGTCTCTCTTCATTACTGAACGTGGCTTGCTTTTATAGATATTGAGAATGAGAATGGAAGTTGATGGGTCTTGGATTATGGGATTTTGATGTAAATAAGGTCCAGCCCATATCAAATCACAAATAATTATAGCTGTCTCTTCTCCCTTCGTGAATAAGCTACCAAGTATAGACAGCATTGGGACAAGGCGTCTTTGACAGGTTGATGCAGCAGGTAGTGGTGCAGAGTAGACGGCGGGTGGTTGGGTGTAGAATGCGCTTTTGCAGGCGGGGTCCCCACTGTACCATCTTTTGTCCTCTAGCTTCTTTGATCTTATCTTGATGCTTTAGCTCCTTGTTGACACGAACCTCAACCATTTATGCCCTAGTGATAGACATTCTTCCAAGATCTTGGTGAATTTATAATTAACAACTCTTATCATCTTCCTTCCTCTTGTCTTCATTCTGCTCCAGACTATGTCTTCAGGTGTCATGCCTCAGCTTGCCTTAATCTTATTTTCTTTAGGACCAAAAACACACAATAAAGCATAAAAGGTGTAACTAGTACACTAAAGGCAAATACATACTCAAACAGGTGAAATATAAATAAATCTAATTAAATATAGCTGAATTACTAACAGAAAATGGATCGTCATGACACACTAAAATAGTGTTATCACTCCCCCAAACTTGAATTATTACCTGTCCTCAGGTGATGTGACAGTGATTGACACGAGAGATTTTCAAGAACACTTTAAGATCATAACAATGGAGGGGCTTTAGTCATTTACTGGATGAATGGCCTGGGCAAGGAAATAATTAGTACAACTTAGCCCGTTCTTAGCCCAAAGATGTTATCACCAAAGTGGTTAGTGTCATACCCCAAATTTTGACCACTAAGATTTCCCATCATTGTGAAAATCATCATCACAATATGGAGGAACCACCATACCTCATCAGTCTCCCCAAAGATGGGTGAGCATCCACTACAATTAAATTTAGGGTTTCCAGCCCTCTCAGAGCTTTTAGACAAAGGATCAATTAAGAAATTACATGATCTTTAACTTGTCTAACCTCCCAAACATCTACAAGGGATCAAGAGGACTCCCACTTCAAGGATTAAGCACAAGGCTGCTCCCTTCCAGGTGGATCAAGCCTTAAGATCGCTAGTGTTACCAAATTAGGGTTTGGTCGACCAGGGCCTCCAGATGGAAATTCTCCTCTGGGCATGAGCCAATACTTCAAAACATAACCTAGGATGCTTCAAGGGACATCATAAACCCAATCATCAAGTCAATTTGACCTCAGGGGATGCATTCATAAAAAATCAGGAATTAGGGTTTCTTGACCTAATTTACCCCTAAGTTGATTTTTGGGATAAATCATGAGCCAAGACCTCAAGAGAGGATTTGAGGGTCTCCATTATACCACATTGATCCATTTGTAATAATGGATTGATCTAGGAAGCTTGAGCAGCAAGTCACAATTTCATCAGTACCACAATTCGAGTTTCGCGAGAAAAGTCAACTGTATCTTTGACTTTTGACCAGGACATGCTCCCAAACCCTAGGAGATGCAATATACCCTATAACACCCATGGAACATGTCCATCAAGTTTGATTTAGGTCAAGGACAGGATTTCCTAAAGGATCGCATAGTTTGGAATTCATCTGATAAAAAGTCAACTGTGCACAAAAGTTAACTTTGACTTTTTGAGATTTTTCACAAAAATGGTTTTTTAACCCTAGAATGATGTTAATGTATGATTTGAATCTTCATTCATCAAGAAAAGTCAAGAAAATTAGGATAACTTGTAAAAGGGGTAACCATAAAAACTTAGAAAATTTTCTAAGTTATGAACAAAGTGGCAAGGGTACCAACTTTGGAGGATCATAACTCCTAAACCACAAGGCCATTTTTCCCCATCCAAAGCTAGATTTGTAGATCTCATTACCCTCTACAAACGATTAAAACTAACCTCCCTCCAAATTCCTAATGGATTTTGAGTTATGGAATGATCAAAATCACAAAAAGTGAAAATTTCACTTTTTTCCAACACTTAGTGAAATTTTCACTAAGTCAGAATCTGCCTTCACTTTTTTCCAAATGTAGGGGGATTTTTCACTTGGTTCCAAAAGGTATCAAAACCAAATATGATCAAACAGTTGTTGTATCATATAAGGGCTTTCCAAAATGACCAAGAACATCACCAAATTCCACTTGAGCCATGAGATATGACAAGGGCAATATGCCTTGCTGAATACTGCCAACGCTAGGTATAACTTTGCATTTTTGCTCGATTTGGTAAAATCAGCCTATTCCAAGCCTTGTCATCATCTTGAACACATCTGAGGATCAAATCTAAAGGGGAAAAAAATTGAGCCAAGCCTCCAAAGTCCTTGGAACAAGAAGTAGCATGCTAAACCTAGAAATCCCTAAAAGAGGGACAAGACTCCAATTTTGGATTAGAGCATTCAATGGAAGCACCAAGGTGGTATGGACTGACACATTTGCAACTGAATTCAGTCAAGATTAATCCAACAACTGGGGAACCACAACCCTGTGCCCTAACCTCTAGTCAATGGCCAGAGGAGACTTGGATTCCAAAGTGCAACCATTGGCCAAACCTCTACTTCAGTTGCCATTCAATATTGATCCCAAAAAAAACTTGCTCTACTATAAATAGAGCTCATTTGTGCTCAGTTTGAGTACACCAAAGCCATCCAACAGATGCTTTCCTCAAAATCACTTTCTTTAGGCAAAAATACCTTCTTTAGCAAGGTAACTCTGAGTTTTTGAGTTAGAGAGCATTTCCATCACAACTCATGATCCTAACACCTCATAAACATCATATGTAGGTGATCCAAACCATCAAAAGTGACCTGTAACACCAAAATCACAAAGTCACCTCTCAAAACCTCAAAATAGGCCTTTTGTGCATTTTTCAAGCCATGTCTTGATTCAGTCACTTTCCAAACCAGATAAAACCTCAAACACACTCCAAATAACATCCTTGAACTGTCCCAAATGGTTCCCCCCATCTGGAACACCATTTGAGGGAGTTGCTATTTTGGTCATTTTAACCCATTTTGCAAAAAAGGACCAGTTTGTGTTTTTGCAGGTTCCAGCTGATTCCAACCATCCTTAAAGCTTCTAAGGGATCATTTGAGAGTGTCCAAAGCATAAAACTATTTATGGAACAAGAAGTTTGGCAGATTGCACAGAAAACTCCAAAAGCTCAAAAAGAGGTAAGCATCATGACTTGAACTTTCCAAAATATGCATTGCTTTGAAGTCCACTGATCATACACACCTCATACATGTTATATATGTTATGTTTGAACCAATTCATCATGTAATTCATGCCGGTATTAAAGTGTAGCATAGAAAATGCAATTATAGGCCTTTTTCAAAACCACTATCGGGTTTTGAGGAAGGAGTGTGATCTGAAAAAAATACCACCCCCATTGGATTCCTTGTGAAATTCTAGGCCAGATGCATATAAATTTTATCCCCAAACATTAAGAAATGAGAAAGTGATGGACCTTCCTGTTTTTTGTCAAAACTTGCCTTGCCTTGCCTTGACCAGACCTAGAAAACAAGGCATGCCTTGTATATTTGTGGTTTCACTTCAAGCAATGGATGTATACCACCCCAGTGGTAAGGCGCGCGCCCTATAACCTTGAGATCGTGGGTTCAAACCCCACCCATGCCATTTTGTGTTTTGTCACATTTTTGCTATTTTTTCCAATATTTTAATATTTTATTAATTAATTGGAAAATTAATAACTCTTTCAATTTTAATTATTTCTGATTGGTTCTTTTTGAAAAAAATCACAAAAATATTGAAATATTTTATTCCACAAAAAAATTAAGTTTATATTATTTATTTAATATAATTAGTATTTTTGTGAATAAATTCCTTTTTTTAATGTTTTTAAACATTTTAAAAGTGAATATTTACTTTGAAAATCAAAACCAACTGAGTTTTAATTAACCTTGTGATTAATCCCTCATTTTTCAAACCTTAAACAAAAATCACAAATGGTTTATTCAAACTTATTTGGTATTTTATTTGATTTTCTTTCAATATTTACTTTTAAAGAATAACAAATTAGGGTTTCTTTATTTTCACCCTCATCGAACAATTTCAAACACTTTTGTGCCTCTAATAGAGTGTAAGACCCAATCCTTTGTAAATACAAACCTATTTTGGGCCTCACTTATTGTATAAGTCCCGTTGTATTTCAAAAAGTTCGACGCGATCAACCCCCTTTGAAAACCAAATCGTTTTGGGCCTCAATGCATTAAATAAGACCCACCGCGTTTTCAAAAATCTCGGCGCGATCGCCATTTTCAAACAAATGACCATGGGCCTCTCCTTGAGCTGTAAGTCCCACCACTTGTACAAAAATAAATCTGTTGGGCCTCTATTAGAGTGTAAGACCCAATCCCCTTTTAACCAAAACTTTTTGGGCCTCAGACATTGTATAAGTCCCCCTGCGTTAAAAGAAAACCTCAGCGCGATCGCCATTTAAAACCCAATCATCTGGGCCTACCCTCGTGTTGTAAGCCCCATCCTTTTTATTTAAACACTTGGGCCTCTTGAGAGAGTGTAAGACCCATCCCCTTATATAGAAAACCTTTCTTGGGCCTCAGTCACTTATATAAGTCCCTCTGTACAAAATGACAGTGCGATCACTGATAAACCTTGGGGCTCTCCTTGAGCTGTAAGCCCCAACACCTTTTCAAAATACTTTCTCCTTTAAATTTTGAATATACTGTTGTTTTCAATCTTTCTTTGTTGAACAACTAACCAAACAACATGGAAGCTCTACAATCGAGTAAGTGTTTATATGCTTTCTTTACCCGCTTTCATATACATATAACTGTATTGTGGGGCTGTTTCACTGTAAATCTTCTTTCATAAACTCATATCAACTGTGTAATACTAGTATAGATATTTAGAGTTTCCCCGGCAACTACGTCTAGCACTAAGCCCTGTTGGTCACTCTTAAATAAAGTCAAAACTAGATCCCCATAGGATTACCAGACACAGTCTTCCCTCCTCTTGGGGTTAAACAATATGGAGACATGAAAGGCAGTATTCTCGGTGAACCCTTTCTCAGACTCTCACCCTTTAGAAATCGTCAAAGAAAATCTACTCCCCAGAGATGATCTTTTCTCAGTGAATGGCATCTCTTGAGTTTCTTCCAAATTCTCAGACTTTCCTGGCTTGATCTATTCTCTGTGAATAGCCTGTCTTGAATTTCTCAGGGTTTGGGGACCCACAGGCTTCCTAAAAGCATCCCCGCCTCCTCTTGGGCGTTGTACAAGGACCCTACGGCTTCTTAGAAGTATTCACAGCCTCCTCTTAGGCCTCGTATAAGGATTCTTCCTTCGGGAAGAGAGCCTCATCTTAGGCTTCGTACACATTGTACCTCGGCTTCTTAAAAGTTTCTAGCCTCCTCTTGGGATTTGTACAAATTGTCCCGACGACCTCCTAAAGGTATAGCAACAGAAATTAGTCATCTTAATAGATCAGTCTTTCAAAGAGTCTAGATCTTTCTACCGTGAACGTACTACTACTGTTTCTTTAAGCGTAGTATAAAATATAAAACTCTAGACTTGGACAGTCTAATCTCCTTGAGTCTCGAAGGCATTCTCAAGTAGGGAAAAACACCAGTAGACTCGGACAGTCTCCAATACCCTCTAGATTCCCCATTTCCTTAAAGAACAGGAAATAACTTTGATCCTCTGATCAATCCCAAAGCATAGCCTTACCTTTAATCAGTCTCTTTATAAGAACTGATTTTCTCTTTTAACCAACCTACTGGACCTGTCACTCAACTGAAACTGCACTCCTTTTAGCCTCTATCTCGGGCTTCGTACGAGATACAAAAACACTCTCTTGTTGAGTATAAAAAGGCTCTCTTATTGAGTCAATCACCTTTATCCTCCATCTCGGGCTTCGTACGAGATACAAATCACTCTCTTGTTGAGTATAAAAGTCTCTCTTGTTGAGTCAAACAACCTTTAACCTCCATCTTGGGATTCGTACAAGACACATATAAAAACACTCTCTTGTTGAGTCAACCCTTTTAGCCTCTATCTCAGGCTTCGTACGAGATACAAAAGCATCCTTTTGTTGGGTCAATAGCCTCCTCTTGGGCTTTGTATAAGAAAACCCCGGTTGAGACAATCGACCTTTTAGCATCCAAGTTGTGCCTCGTTCACAGTATACAAATATCAATAACTCCTTTCATCTAATCGCTGTAAGTGGCAAGCCTCTGGATTATTTACATCCACGCCACTATCCCTCTTTTAGCATGAGAAATTCCTAAGGAAAGATACCATTGCTCTACACTGAGTTAAAGACTTCTCCTTCAGGTTAAAACCCCCTATAAACGAAATTATGGCATTGCTAGGATTCACATATCCCAGTTAAAGTAATCGTCCTTTATAGTCAGTCACCCAACAGTTGTGACACACAGACCCCCTTTTGAGATGACAAATTCTCTCTAAAGACAACACCTTTATAGCTTCACATCTTAGGCTTCGAACAAGATACAAATAGACCCTTCATCTTCACATCTTGGGCTTCGAACAAGATATAAACCACCTTTAGCTTCACGTCTTGGGCTTTGAACAAGACACCAAAACACCATTTCCTCCCATAGAATAGGAGGAACTACGATCGTTCTGATTTCCCTGTTTCGGTAAACGGGAATACGTAGGCATAAGATTGAAATAAAAATCTTAGTGAGCACACTAATCCAAAACCCAAATCCCATACCTTCACATATCAAACGAAAAGCATCAGTCCTAAACTCCCACCAATCGCCTAGGCACTATTTTAACAAAATAACTTAAGAGAGACCCACAATCTCAATAGCATCTGTAAACCAATAGTTGTCTGTTTAAACTCAATATGCAAGCAGGGTTAATTGGAGACATCTACTTCCTTTCCTTAATCAGCTTTAATAGGATAAAAAATGAATCGAACTGTAGTACCCCAAAAGCGAAAGTGATTCGCAACCACGTCCAAAAATTTGCACTACAGGAAAAATGGCGACTTCACTGGGGAATTCGTCGAGATCTTGTTCTTTTCTCATCTCTTAGGTAGAAACCTTAAAAAGTACCACAGAAAAGTGGCGCCCACCGTGGGGCTCTTTTCTTTTCTTTCTTTCTTTGGGGATTTCACTAGGATAGGATTTTTTTTTACTTCACTAGGATCTTAGGTCAAAACCTTTAAAGTTGGGAAAGTACCACAGAATGGCGACTCCGCCGGGGAGCCATTTTTGTCAGTAACATAGGATTCATAGCTCTTTAAAGTCTAGGACTTTAGGACAAATATATATACTACTTTTCCTAATTGATATATGTGTTTATTTTTCTGCTAATGGGAATGCGTGTGATGCCGCATGTGGAAAGATTGAGTATACACCTAGGAAAAACCTCTTTTAGTAGTGCAGAAACTATTGGAAATGGTTGTCACGTGATACTACCCTCTTATGATGGTTCTTCGAAAAACATCACCTAGCACGGTTCCTGGCCCGCTGGTGTTTTCTCGACAAGAACTGATGATTTTGAGAGACAGGTACAAAAATCACTAGTATAAACCTTTTGGGGGGGGGTAGAGCCTTGACTTCATGACACCGACCCTTTGACCCCATGTTTTTTCTATGTTTTTGTGTGTTGCATTCATGCATTCATCTAAAAAACATTACATCAAAGAAAAATTTTCTCTTCTAGTCTCTCTTTTTCAAATTAAACTAAGACAATGATTGCAAATGTCAGAGAAAAAGATTGCGCTCATGGATTTCGGTAGAAGGAGAACTCATAAGTATACCTTCAGGGTTCCAAAACTAGAAAATTTGAGAGGATTAGCGAGGATGATCACTAACCCTGAAGCTTTCAGAGCCAAGTACGGAGGTCTGCTACCTCTGTTAAGAGTCCATGTGATTGAAGGATCATGGAGGCACTCATTCAGTTTTACGGTCTGGTCTATCACTGTTTCACATTCCCGGATTACCAGCTCGCACCAATGCTGGAGGAGTATCCTTACCTGACTGATTTACACATTACTGATCGAGCTCCATTTTCTGGACTGGAAGAAATTCCAAAGGATCAGACCATTGTAAGAGCAATCTATTTGGATGAGTCAGAAATCAAGACTCACATGACCACCAAGGTTGGGCTCCCAGGTTTTCCAGCCCAGTTCTTAACAAATAAGGCTCTGTACTTTGCTAGTATAGGGAACATGGCTGCTTTTGAAATCATATTTGTCTTACTCACTTACGGGTTATTTATGTTTCCCAACATTAATAGCTTCATCGATATCAACGCCATTAAGGTTTTTCTCATTGGAAATCCTGTTCCAACTTTGATCGCGGACG
Source organism: Lathyrus tuberosus (assembly GCA_022829125.1). Lineage (NCBI taxonomy): Eukaryota > Viridiplantae > Streptophyta > Magnoliopsida > Fabales > Fabaceae > Lathyrus > Lathyrus tuberosus. Next base: position 2,238,112 of record JALAZF010000344.1, on the reverse strand, counting down.
CGTATCATTCTGTACACTTAGGGAATTTGTACAGCGGAGGGGTGATCACATGCTGTGTACCCCTGCTATACAAATGGTTTATCTCCCATTTACCCAAGTCTGCTGCGTTTTGGGATCATAAGAGTGCCTTGCGTTGGTCGCAGAAAATCATGTCTCTTACCAACTCTGATATAGATTGGTGCAATAGGATTTATGACAGGATCAGGATTATCGACCATTGTGGAAACTTCCCCAATGTACCCCTCATAGGAACTAAAGGAGGAATCAACTACCATCCAGTATTCGTTCGTCGTCAATTTGGATACCCGATGAGGCATGTCCCGCGTAATGCTCATATGGAGGGTCTTTTCTTCAAAGAAGGAGAAAATGACAGGGCACTAAAGATGAAAATAGTGCACGCTTAAAAACATGTTCATAAGAAAGGACGAGAGTCTCTATGAAAACTGGACTGTGTCTCGGTGGAGCCTTATCTCCACTGGGTACAAACTAGGGCTCTCAAGCTAAATATGCCTTATCCTCGTCACGGAGTTCTTCCGCCGAGGGAATCTGTCATGTACTTCATGACTGAAATGGAAAAACTTCAGGTTACTCTCAACAAAGTTCAACAGGAGAGGAGGTCTTGGAAGGACAAGTACCGCATTCTCAATGTTGAGTGTACCAAAATATAGCAACTGCTAAAAGAAAAGGATGCTCTGATTGAGATTTTAGAGCAACATGTTGTGGATAATCAGGATGACCAAAGGAATTTACTCGTTCCTTTCACTTGGAAAAGGAATGACAACCCGAAAATGGCCCAAGAGCCCCGGTCCAAGAAAAGGAAAGTACCAGAATCAGCACCCGGGTTCTCCTCAGAGAGGACTCGGGACCCATTAGCTTAAGTTTCTGTTTCCGCACCTTGTAATCTACTGTATTTCTATTTTCGCAATCCTTTGAATTCAATAAAATGGGGTTTCCCCCACTGTTTGATATTTGCAATCTAATTGTCAAAGTTTATTTTGATTAAACTAAAAAAGAAACAATTAATATAATCATTGCATTCATCATTCTCACGTCACGTATTCTTCTTACCTACGAATCTCACGTTTGTGTCTCGGTTCTAGAGTCAAACTGTCTCATTCGTACAATACTCGGGCCAATCGTCAGAAAAAGATGGATGATCTCGAGGAAGAGAACAGAAAGTTGAGAGAAGAGATCGACGCTCTGAGAAAGGATATGAGAAAGCTTCATAACGACATGCAAGCCATGCCACTTAACTATATCCCGGAAGGATATGTCCCTCCGATCAATGAGGATCAGGGAACCGCAGCAGAACGCTGGGCCTGAAGGTTACAAACTTCGGGAAAGCAAAGATGCCAGGAGCATGACAGCAACTCCTGAAGGTTACAAACTTTGGGAGGCACCGAGAGTCTCGGCCATAATGACTATACCACCGCCCATGGTACACACTGTCCCGGAAGGACAGATTCCACAGAGGCCTTCTGGTGGAAACGACGACATGTTCGATGAATAGTTCCTGGGAATGCAAAAAGAACTGCAGGCCCTTCGCGGTCAAGATTTATTTGGAAAGGACACTGCGGACCTCTGCTTGGTCCCCAATGTGAAAGTCCCACAGAAATTCCAGGAGCCCGACTTTGAAAAGTACAAGGGTAACTCTTGCCCTCAGAGTCACTTGGTGATGTACGTCCGGCGAATGTCAGCTCAGAAAGAGAATCAGGATTTATTGATTCACTACTTTCAGGATAGTTTAACCGGTGCCGCCCTAAAATGGTACATGGGTTTAAACTGTGCTACGATTAGCACTTTCAAAGATCTTGGCACTGCCTTCGTCCAACAATATAAATACAATCTGGACATTGCACCCGATAGAAATTAACTCAGATCAATGTCACAAAAGGACAAAGAAACCTTTAAGGAATACGCTCAGAGATGGCGTGAAATTGCCGCTCAAATTTGTCCACCTCTTGAAGAAAAAGAGATGACAAAGATCTTATTAAAGACCTTAAGCTCATTTTATTATGACATAATGGTTGCCAGTGTGCCCAGCGACTTCACCGAGATGGTCGGTATGGGAGTTCGTCTTGAGGAAGTCGCCCGATAAGGGCGTCTAGTCAAAGAAACTGGATCATCAAGTAGTACAAAGCGATACGGTAGTGCTCTCCCTAAGAACAAAGAGCAAGATATTGGGAATATCTCTCTCGGAAAGCAAAGGCGATGTTATCAGCCAGTAGCGGCTGTGACTCCTGCTATCAATCATGCGCCTGTTTCTACGTATCAACCTCAGGTTGCACAGAGCTAACCTAATCAGCAAAAGACTCAACAGCCTCTTCAGCAGGCTTGTCCTCCATACAATAACAACCGTACAACGCGGCCACCAGGATTTGATCCTATACCCGTATTGTACGCAGAACTATTTCCATTACTACTGGCTAAGAGGCATGTCCAGACTAAGTCCCCTCTTACAGTACCAAAAAATCTGCCTTTTTGGTTTAAGGTGGATCAGACTTGCCCTTACCATCAAGGAGGACCAGGGCATAACATAGAGAACTGTCTCAATTTCAAATCCGACGTGCAAAAGCTTGTTAGGAGTGGGGTCTTATCTTTTAAGGATACAAATCCTAATGTTCTCACAAACCTGCTGCCTCAACACGAGAAAACTACGGTCAATTTGGTAGAATGAGAGACTAACGACGTCTATCAGATTCATGATGTACTCTTGTTAAGGGCCAATCTGGTCAATATGCATTGCAGACAGAGTGGATATGGCCATGTTCCACTTCATAACTATCACCAGTGTGATATATGCTCTAAAAGCAATCGAGGATGTTCTGTGGTGCAATCAGCTCTACAGGAACAGATGGATCACGGATGGATCCAAGAGCACCGAGTTCGTGGAGTTAACATGGTTTACACGAATTCTAGCATCATTTCGAACCACGACATTCGTTCAATGAATGTCAACTTGGTGGCGATGCACTCCAGGCAAAGCCAATATCATAATCTTTCGCGACATGATTACAATTCTTGTCTGACTTGCTCGGTAAATAAACAAGGATGCTCTTTTGTACAAGAGGCCCTCTAGCATCAGATGGATCTTGGATGAATCCAGGACTACCATGATAGGAATCCCTATCTGATCAACATGATTCAAATCTTCGATATTCGCTTGGTGAATACCAGCCTGGTGGAGTTACATGCTAAACAGGTCCGGTTCGGGTTCCTGGTATCACATGATTATCAGAGCTGTAAAGCGGGTTGCGAAAACGATCAGGGCTGTGCCCTTGTCCAGGAAGCACTTCAGCACTTGTTGAACCACTGGTGGCTTTCAATCTATATGGATGAAGACACCCAGCAAATTAGTATCACTAACGGGAATCCTACTCGGCATCAAAGTCGGGACGCTCGATCTATGGAAACTGACCTAGTGAGGTTACATTGTATTCAAAGCGGGCGTGGCCAGGTGTCACCATACAACTATGAACGTTGTAGAGTCTGTTCGGAAAGTAACCAATGATGTTACCTTGTGCGAGCAACTCTTCAGGGTCAAGTGAATCGTAGAGAGATTCGCCCATATCCGGGATCCGAACCAATCAACTGGGCGCCGGACTACCTCGCTGATCAAATTGAGGATGTTGTCACAATCTCTCATCATCAGAAGGCTAGGGATGTTTGTACCATAATCCCTCTACTTGAAGAATTGAGAGTTCCCAATGAGGAACGGATTGAAATTGCTTACGATGGTCGGAAAAATCAGAAGGCTCCCATAGTCATCTATCTACCGGGACCATTATCGTATGAATCAACTAAGGCTATCCCTTACAAATACGGTGCGACAACAGTTGAGAATGGAAAGGAAATTCCATTACCCTCCGTCGAGAATATTGCAGACATCAGTCGAGTAACACGGAGTGGTCGAATCTTCAACCGAGGAGTTGGAGAATTTAACAAAGAAAAGGAACCTCAGACAGAAGTTCCCAATCCACCAGTCGGTCAGTCCAATGATCCCGACCTTTCAAAGAACGATGATGACATGCTGAAACTCATCCAAAGGAGTGAATACAACATTGTTGATCAGCTATTACAAACTCCTTCAAAGATCTCTGTGATGTCCCTTTTACTCAGTTCAGAAGCGCACGGGGAGGCTCAACAGAAAGTCTTGGAGCAAGCCTTTGTAGAACAGGATGTAACAATCAGACAGTTCGATAGCATTGTCTCTAACATCACTTCCTGCAATAACTTGGGATTTAGTGATGAGGAATTACCTGAAGAGGGTTGCCGTCATAACATGGTGCTTAATATCACGGTCAGCTGCCAGGGCAATGCTTTAGCCAGCGCACTGGTAGACACAGGGTCAACCCTTAATGTTATGCCGAAGTCCACTTTGATGCAATTATCCTTCAAAGGACCCCCGATGAGAACCAGTGAGGTCGTCGTCAAAGCATTTGACGGGTCCAGAAAAACGGTTATCGGTGAAGTCGACCTTCCCATAACTATTGGTCCTCACACTTTCCAAGTCGTTTTCCAGGTCATGGACATCCGGGCAACGTACAGTTGTTTATTAGGAAGACCTTGGATACATCAGGCTAGGGTGGTCACCTCGACCCTCCACCAAAAGTTAAAGTTCGTCCAGAACAACCAGCTCGTCACGGTCTGTGGAGAACAAGCTTTGCTCGTGAGTAACTTGTCATCATCAACTGGTGTAGAACCCGAGGAGGTTATTGGAACTCAGTTCCAAGCACTGTCGCTACACAAGGACGATCAATCCGAAGAGGGAACTTCCATTTCCTCATACAAAGATGTTATCAAAGCGGTCGAGAGTACCAATACAACAGGATGGGGACAGCTAGTCAGTCCTACTGACAATAAAACAAAGAAGGGTCTAGTTTTTTCTGCAACCTGTACCCAGACTGCTGCTAGCGATGAAAGCTTTCATCCCATTCAGGACTTCTTCCACAGTGGAGGTTTCCTTCACCCAGTGCCTCAAGTAGTCCATACTATCAACGAGGGAGATTCCTGCGATACGGAAGAGGAATGGAAGTCCTATCTTTACAAGGACGGATATACATCTCAGGAAGAGGTGCCTACGCCCTTTTGCTTTCCTACACAGAGTCTCAGATTTATACCCAGGTCAGACGTCTAAATGATATACGGAGATTGTGATCCAGAAGGATGTCGTGCTCCGCCAAATTCATTAGAGGTAGACACTCTGATGAAGGACAACTTTGACCACCACTATTATGGCCCAATGGATGACCTGCCAATGTGGCAGCCGTATCCAGGAGACTTGGGGCAAGGAAATCAGCCGAACAATGAAAATCAGCTGAGCATCATTGAAAAGAATACATGCGTCCCCACCATGTCATGGGATCAACAATCAGGTCATTTAGAAAATGTCCAGCACGACGATGAATTTGCAAAGATTGCAGGACTAGAATTCATCAACTATGCTTTTCCCGAGGTCAACGTCATCAAGAGGGATGACTCCTCCAGTTCCAAAGAGGTTTGGGATACCCTGAGACAACCAAGTGGGAAATACGACTATATGGTCAAGTACACAGCTCCCGAGAGCTCTCGTATCAGGCTCGAAGACATCCAGCCAACTGGATGGGGAGATTTTCCTTAGAGCACAAATACAATGCAAAATGCAACAGAGGAATCCTCCTGCGACAATTCTGCCTGGGAGACAGATTCCAATGATCCTGCTCCACCAGAAATCAACGTTATTTCTGAAGACAAATCAAGGAAGGTGCCAGACTTTGTGATTCACCGACGAGTTCGCCGCCAATGGGTTGCTGTCGAGGTTCCAAAGATTGTTCATAAGTCAAAGTAATTGCCATCTTTAACCTTTCACCCTGCCCAGGTGAGACAGATGTTTTGATAGGGCTCGCTTTCTGTAAATTTTCCCTCTTTACTTCGCCCAAAGTAACAGAGTTTTGTTTTATAGGGCTGTAGTTTCAAGAATTGACTTGTTCATTAATAAAATAACGTCATTCTGTAATTTCCGCATTTATTGCTGTTTTCTCTTTTTGCTTTTCTCCGAAAATGGTAATCCTAAAAAATAACTCAATAATAAAAACAAGTAGTAAAAGAAATACACTGCACACACTCTTGCATTTCCTCTATCTCTTCTAAGCACAAATCATACCGTCATGCAGATTGCTTGTTTTAAACCCCGTTGAAACATACGATCCGATGCCTTCTCCCAACTTTGAGTTCCTAGTATTTGGGGCCGAAGAAGAAGATGACGACGAAATTCCAGAAGAGATCTCCTGATTACTCAGACAGGAGGAAAGGTACATTGAAACTCACGAAGATCCGTTGGAAACTGTCAACTTTTGTTCGGAAAAAGAGAGAAAGGAAATCAGGATTGGGGCACTGCCCAGTCCAACTTCCAGAGAGGGTTTGGTAAAGCTTCTCAAAGAATTCCCCGATGTATTCGCTTGGTCTTATCAGAATATGCTAGGGTTGGATACCAGCATCGTGGAACATCATTTACCGTTGAGGTCAGAATGTCCACCAGTAAAACAGAGATTGAGAAGGACTCACCCAGACATGGTCATCAAAATCAAAGAGGAGGTACAAAAACAGATTGACACGGGTTTCCTCGCCACATCAGAATATCCTCAATGGTTAGCCAACATCGTACCCATTCCAAAAAAGGACAGAAATGTCAGAATGTGTGTGGATTACAGAGATCTAAACAAGGCTAGTCCAAAGGACGACTTTCCTTTACCACACATTGACATGCTGGTAGACAGTACAGCAAAGTTCAAAGTTTTCTCCTTCATGGATGGATTCTCGGGCTATAATCAAATCAAAATGGTGCCGAAAGACATGGAGAAAACTTTGTTCACCACCCCAAGGGGTACCTTTTGTTACAAGGTAATGCCTTTCGGTTTGAAGAACGCCGGGGCAACCTATCAGAGGGCCATGACTACTCTTTTTCATGAAATGATACACAGAGAAATCGAGGTATATGTCGATGATATGATTGCCAAATCTAAGACAGAAGAGGAGAATGTGACCCATCTATCAAAACTATTCGAGCGTTTGAGGAGATACAAACTCCTCTTGAATCCCAACAAGTGAACCTTCGGTGTCCGTTCAGGGAAACTTTTAGGGTTCATCATCAGCCAGAAAGGAATTGAGGTCGATCCTGACAAGGTCAAGGCCATTCAAGAAATGCCTTCTCCGAAGACCGAAAAACAAGTCAGGGGATTCTTGGGACGTTTAAACTACATCTCCAGATTCATATTCCTCATGACCGCGACATGTGCGCTGATTTTTGAATTACTTAAAAAGAATCGGGACTGCGTTTGGACAGAAGTTTGCTAAACCTCCTTCAACAGTATTAAGGAATACCTGTTGAACCCTCTGACTTTATCACCTCCAGAGGAAGGAAGGCCGCTGATTATCTACCTCACCATCCTGGAGGACTCCATGGGCTATGTACTTAGTCAACAAGACGAAACCAAACGGAAAGAGTCTTCCATCTACTATTTGAGCAAGAAATTCACCGACTGCGAGACTCAGTATACTATGCTTGAGAAAACTTGTGGCGCTTTGGCTTGGGCAGCCAAACGTCTGCGCTAGTACATGATTCGTCACACTACTTGGTTAGTCTCCGAGATGGATCCAATCAAGTATGTCTTTGAGAAACCTGCTCTCACGGGAAGGATTGCTCGTTGGCAGATGTTGCTATAAGAATATGACATAGAGTACCATGCTCAAAAAGCAGTTAAAGGAAGTATTTTAGCTGATCATTTGGCTCATCAACCGATTGACGATCAGGAATTAGTCGGATTTGACTTCCCAGACGAAGATGTCATGTATCTAAAAATGAAGGACTGCGATGAACCGCTACCCAGTGAAGGGCCAGAACCAGGTTCCTAATGGGGACTTATCTTTGACGGAGCTGCCAATCATTACGGAAACGGAATTGGGGCAATCATCATAACACCTCAGGGTACCCACATTCCTTTCACTGCCCGACTTACATTCAAGTGTACGAACAACGAGGCCGAATACGAAGCTTGTATCATGGGTCTCGAAGAAACGATCGATTTAAGGATCAAGAAATTGGACGTATATGGTGACTCAGCCCTGGTTATCAATCAGATCAAAGGAGATTGGAACACATACCAATCAGGATTGATTCCTTACAAAGACTACGCAAGAAGGTTGCTACCCTTCTTCAACAAAGTTGAGTTTCATCACATCCCTTGTGAGGAGAATCACCTGGCTGATGCATTAGCCACTCTCTCTTCCATGATTAGTGTAGGTCAATGGAACGACTTACCTAAGATCGACATAATGTGCCTTGAACGGCCCACTTACATCTTCACGATTGAAGCAGTCATAGACGACAAACCTTGGTATCATGATATCAAATGCTTCCTTCAGAAACAAGAGTACCCACCTGGGGCACTAAGGAAAGATAGGAAAACCCTCAGAAGGATGGCAGGCAGTTTCTTCCTGAGCAGTAATACTCTTTATAAGAGATATTTTGACATGGTCTTGCTTCGATGCATAGACAGACCAGAAGCAGACATGCTGATAAAAGAAATTCACGAAGGATCCTTTGGCACTCATGCCAACAGACACACAATGGCGAGAAAAATTCTGAGAGCAGGGTACTATTGGTTGACCATGCGATCCGACTACTACTAGTACATGAGGAGGTGTCATAAGTGTCAGATATACTCCGACAAAATTCATGTACCGCCATCGCATCTCAAAGTACTTTCTTCCCCATGGCCTTTTTCCATATGGGGAATCGACATGATTGGCATGATCGAACCTAAGGCTTCGAACGGACATCGGTTCATCCTGGTAGCCATTGACTATTTCACCAAATGGGTCGAAGCAGCATCATACGCTAATGTAACCCGACAAGTGGTGGTCTGATTTATCAAAAACAATATCATATGCCGTTATGGTGTTCCGAGCCAGATCATTACTGATAATAGATCTAACTTGAACAATAATATGATGAAATAGTTGTGCGTAGAGTTCAAGATCGAACACCATAACTCATCTCCCTACCGACCAAAAATGAACGGAGCGGTAGAAGCGGCTAACAAGAACATCAAGAAGATTGTTCAAAAGATGATTGTAACCTATAAAGATTGGCACGAGATGCTACCCTTTGCTCTTCACGATTATCATACATCTGTCCGCACTTCAACAGGGGCAACCCCTTTCTCTCTAGTATATGGCATGGAAGCAGTGCTTCCCATAGAAGTAGAGATCCCATCAATCCGGGTATTGATGGAAGCTAAGCTTATAGAAGCTAAATGGTGTCAAAGTCGACACGATGAACTCAACCTGATCAAAGAAAAGAGAATAACGGCACTATACCACAGTCATTTGTATCAGCAAAAAATGAAGAAGGCGTTCGACAAAAAGGTCCGACCTCGCATCTTAAGGAAAGGAGACCTTGTGCTCAAGAAGATACAATCATTTCTCACTGATTCTCGGGGAAAATGGACTCCGAATTATGACGGCCCCTACGTGGTCAAGAAAGCTTTCTCAGGCAGTGCCTTGAGACTTGCAACCATGGACGGAGAGGAATTTTCCTACCCCACAAATGTTGATGTAGTCAAGAAATACTTCTCCTAAACAAAAAAAAGAGAAAAAAAATGTCTCGGTGGATAGAAAACCCGAAAGGGCGGTCCAGGAAAAAATTAGAGACAAAATAAATAAAATCATCCCGGTGGATTAGAAATCTCAAAGTACAATCCAGGCAAAAATTAGGGATAATGGCAAGTAACTACTTTCGACAAAGGGGCAAGTCCCTCAGCAGCAGTTACATCATCCGTCAGGAAAGCTCCAGTTAAGGTCATCATCGACAGAAGGTCAGGATGTCCTGAATTCAAAGTTGGCAGAAGAATAGTGGTCGTTATATTTCAATGTAGCCCTTTTTCCCTGTAAATTATCATTTTCTAACTTTGTAAATACTCTGTTGAATCACGCGTTTGGCTGATTTCCATCTTATCAATAAAATTTGAGCCCTTGTGCTTTAGTTTGCAATTCTTATTTGTTTTAGCTTTACAGAACGATATTTTAACATGATTAACGATTCTTGAAACGAAACAAAAATGAATTTACTTGTTAAAACTTTTTCTGCTTTTAAAATAAAGTTGGCAATTTCTTTTGACTATTGAACATCGAAAGAAAATCGATTGCTTTTCCCAAAGGCGGTTAAGCTTTGAAGTGCAAAATCAAAGTACTCCTTCTAAACCAGTACACCTGAATGAAGGATCAGCTATGTCAGATGAGAATGCTCCATCTGACCTCCTCGGTCGAGTTCTCATCTCCTAAGCCCGACCAGCGTCGCTCCCCAACAGGGACCGTTTCTCCTAAGCAAGGCAGAATTGCTATTTTTTGAACCAACGATACTTTTCATCTCCAGCTGTGGCCTAGTATCCAGTCGTGTTCATCCGTTAGTTTGTATGTCGCGTCAGTTTTGTCAGCATATACATACATACATAATGCATTATTGATTTACATTAATATTCATATGCATCACTATCACTCTAGTTGGTCTTGTCCCCATAGTGATAGAGGTACTCTTCTCTATCGAGTTGTCAGTTCTTTCCTCGTCAGGAAAGGTTGCGTCTGAACAATCCCTCTCCTCCAGTTTAGTTCTGGATTAGAATTGGCCCTTGACCACTTTGATAACTTGAACCTCTGAAAGACCAGAGAACTTTCGACAAATGTCACTCTTCGCCATTGAAGATGATATCTTTGCTTTCCCGGATTAAGGAAAATCCTTAGAGGAAGCCTCTTAAGCAGAGATTCGGAAATACAACTATTTTTCTCCGAAAAGACCCCTGATGAAAAGGTCATCGGCACCTCAAAATTGGATCACATCATATAGCGTTTCTCCGGGAGGATCCGGAGAAAAGTATGATGTAATATCCCCAAGCGTGAAAGCACTCTCTCAAGAGACTCGTTTTCCCCAGTAGAGTCGACAAATGGCGTCTCCAAACAGAGAAGTTTGTACACCTCTATAACTCAGACGACTGGGTTCCCCAGCTAGTCTGACATCAAGTTTTTCCCATCAAATGGCATCTTCCCAGGAAAATTCAGTGAGAAGTTTGAGGAAAACCGCTACGAATAGCGTCCCTTGTCAATAAAGTTTATTGACAAAAGAAAATAAGACCAGCTCCTTGGTTAAAAACCAGGATCAAGGGGAAGTTTACTTCGGAAACTTAGACCAATTCCTTGGTAGGAAACCAGGACCGAGGGGAAGTTTATTTTTGCAACTGAGACCAGTTCCTTGGTAGGAAACCAGGATCGAGGGGAAGTTTATTGCAGAAACTTAGACCAGTTCCTTGGTAGGAAACTAGGATTGAGGGGAAGTTTACATCAGAAACTGAGACCAGTTCCTTGGTAGGAAACCAGGATCGAGGGGAAGTTTATTTCAGCCACTGAGACCAGTTCCTTGGTAGGAAACAAGGATCTAGGGGAAGTTTTTACCTTTTCTAAGCATCATTGCTTAGCAAAAGAAGAAGCTTGCGCAAGCTGCCATTTTTAACCACCATCAAAATTTCGGGTATTTCGATATTTAATCCTCTTGCACCCCGAATGCCTGAATACCTTTCGACCACTAAGATTTCCCATCATTGTGAAAATCATCATCACAATATGGAGGAACCATCATACCTCATCAGTCTCCCCAAAGATGGGTGAGCATCCACTACAATCAAATTTAGGGTTTCCAGTCCTCTCAGAGGTTTTGGACAAAGGATCAATCAAGAAATGACATGATCTTCAACTTGTCTAACCTCCCAAACATCTACAAGGGATCAAGAGGACTCCAACTTCAAGGATTAAGCACAAGGCTGCTCCCTTCCAGGTGGATCAAGCCTTAAGATCGCCAGTGTCACCAAATTAGGGTTTGGTCGACCAGGGCCTCCAGATGGAAATTCTCCTCTGGGCATGAGCCATTACTTCAAAACATAACCTAGGATGCTCAAAGGGACATCATAAACCCAATAATTAAGTCAATTTGACCTCAGGGGATGCATTCATCAAAAATAAGGAATTAGGGTTTCTTGACCTAATTTACCCCTAAGTTGACTTTTGGGACAAATCATGAGTCAAGACCTCAAGAGAGGATTTGAGGGTCTCCAATATACCACATTGATCCATTTGTAAAAATGGATTGATACAGGAAGCTTGAGCAGCAAGTCTCAATTTCATCAGTACCACAGTTAGGGTTTCGCGAGAAAAGTCAATTGTATCTTTGACTTTTGACCAGGACATGCTCCCAAACCCTAGGACATGATTCAATATACCCTATAACACCCATGGAACATGTCCATAAAGTTTGATTTAGGTCAAGGACATTATTTCCTAAAGGATCACACAGTTTGGAATTCATTTGATAAAAAGTCAACTGTGCACAAAAGTCAACTTTGACTTTTTGATATTTTTCACAAAAGTGGTTTTTTAACCCTAAAATGATGTTAATGTATGATTTGAATCACCATTCATCAAGAAAAGTCAAGAAAAGTGGGATAACTTGTAAAAGGGGTAACCATAAAAACTTAGAAAATTTTCTGTTATGAACAAAGTGGCAAGGGTACCAATTTTGGAGGATCATAACTCCTAAACCACAAGGCCATTTTCCCCCATCCAAAGCTAGATTTGTAGATCTCATTACCCTCTACAAAAGCTTAAAACTGACCTCCCTCCAAATTCCTCATGGATTTTGAGTTATGGAATGATCAAAATCACAAAAAGTGAAAATGTCACTTTTTTTCAACACTTAGTGAAATTTTCACTAAGTCAGAATCTGCCTTCACTTTTTTCCAAATGTAGGGGGATTTTTCACTTGGATCCGAAAGGTATCAAAACCAAATATGATCAAACAGTTGTTGTATCATATAAGGGCTTTCCAAAATGACCAAGAACATCACCAAATTCCACTTGAGCCATGAGATATGACAAGGGCAATATGCCTTGCTGAAAACTGCCAAGGCTAGGCAGAATTTTGCATTTTTCCTCGATTTGGCAAAATCAGCCAATTCCAAGCCTTGTCATCATCTTGAACACATCTGAGGATCAAATCTAAAGGGGACAAACACTGAGCCAAGCCTCCAAAGTCCTTGGAACAAGAAGTAGCATACTAAACCTATAAATCCCTAAAAGAGGGACAAGACTCCAATTTTGGATTGGAACATTTAATGGAAGCACCAAGGTGGCATAGACTGCAACATTTGCAACTGAATTCAGTCAAGATTGATCCAACAACTAGGGAACCACAACCCTATGCCCTAACCCCTAGTCAATGGCTAGAGGAGACTTGGATTCCAAAGTGCAACCATTGGCCAAATCTCTGCTGCAGTTGCCATTCACTATTGATCCAAAAACAAACTTGCTCTACTATAAATAGAGCTCATTTGTGCTCAGTTTGAGTACACCAAAGCCATCCAACAGATGCTTTCCTCAAAATCACTTTCTTTAGGCAAAAATACCTTCTTTAGCAAGGTAACTCTGAGTTTTTGAGTTAGAGAGCATCTCCATCACAACTCATGATCCTAACACCTCATAAACATCATATGTAGGTGATCCAAACCATCAAAAGTGACCTGTAACACCAAAATCACAAAGTCACCTCTCAAAACCTCAAAATAGGCCTTTTGTGCATTTTTCAAGCCATGTCTTGATTCATTCACTTTCCAAACCAAATAAAACCTCAAACACACTCCAAATAACATCCTTGAACTGTCCCAAATGGTTCCCCCCCATCTGGAACACCATTTAAGGGAGTTGCTATTTTGGTCATGTTAACCCCTTTTGCAAGAAAGGGCCAGTTTGTGTTTTTGCAGGTTCCAGCTGATTCCAACCATCCTCAAAGCATCTAAGGGATCATTTTAGAGTGTCCAAAGCATCAAACCATTTCTGGAAAAAGAAGTTTGGCAGATTGCACAGAAAACTCCAAAAGCCCAAAAAGAGGTAAGCATCATGACTTGAACTTTCCAAAATATGCGTTGCTTTGAAGTCCACTGATCATACACACCTCATACATGTTATATATGTTGTGTTTGAACCAATTCTTCATGTAATTCATGCCTGTATCAAAGTGTAGCATAGAAAATGCAATTATAGGCCTTTTTCAAAACCACTATCGGGTTTTGAGGAGGGAGTGTGATCTAAAAAAAATACCACCAGCATTGGATTCCTTGTGAAATTCTAGGCCAAATGCATATAAATTTTGTCCCCAAACATTAAGAAATGAGAAAGTTATGGACCTTCCCGTTTCTTGGCAAAACTTGTCTTGCCTTGCCTTGACCAGGCCTAAAAAACAAGGGATGCCTTGTATATTTGTGGTTTCACTTCAAGCAATGGATGTATCACCACCCCAGTGGTAAGGCGCGCGCCCTATAACCTTGAGGTCGTGGGTTCAAACCCCACCCATGCCATTTTGTGTTTTGTCACATTTTTGCTATTTTTTCCAATATTTTAATGTTTTATTAATTAATTGGAAAATTAATAACTCTTTCAATTTTAATTATTTTTTATTGGTTCTTTTTGGAAAAAATCCCAAAAATATTGAAATATTTTATTCCACAATGCCATACCCCAAATTTTGACCACTAAGATTTCCCATCATTGTGCAAATCATCATCACAATATGGATGAACCATCATGCCTCAAGGGTTGTTGAGCATTCACTACAATCAAAATTAGGGTTTTAAGCCCTCTCAGAGCCTTAGACAAAGGATCAATCAAGGAATGACATGATCTTCAACTTTTCTAGCCTCTCAAACATCCACAATGGATCAAAAGGACTCCCACTTCAAGGATTAAGCATAAGGTTGCTCCCTTCTAGGTGGATTAAGTCTCAAGATTGACAGTGTCACCAAATTAGGGTTTTGGTCGACCAGGGCCTCCAGATGAAAATTTTTCATCTGGGAACAAGCCAATGATCCAAAACATAACCTAATATACTCCATGGAACCTCATGGACCCAAGCATCAAGTCAATTTGACCTTAGGGGATGCATACATCAAAAATCAGGAATTAGGGTTTCTTGACCTAATTCACCCCTAAGTTGACTTTTGGGACAAATCAAGAGCCAAGACCTCAAGACATGATTTGAGGGTCTTTAATATACTATATTGATCCATTTACAACAATGGATTAATCCAAGAAGCTTGAGCAACAAGTCTCATTTTCATCTGCACCACAATTAGGGTTTCACGAGGTAAGTCAACTGTAACTTTGACTTTTGACCAGGACATGCTCCCAAACCCTAGAACATGCCTCAATATACCCTATGACACCCATGGAACATGTTCATCAAGTTTGATTTAGGTCAAGAACATGATTTCCTGAAGAATTGCACAGTTTGGAATTCATCTGATAAAAAGTCAACTGTGCACAAAAGTCAACTTTGACTTTTTGAGATTTTTCACCAAAATGGATTTTTAACCCAAAAATGATGTTACTATATGATTTGAATCATCATTCATCAAGAAAAACCAAAGAAAGTGGGATAACTTGTAAAAGGGGTAACCATAAAACTTAGAAACTTTTCTAAGTTATGGAAAAAGTACCACTAATACACTAACTTTGGAGGGTCATAACTCCTAAACCACATGGCCATTTTTTCTCATCCAAAGATGGATTTGTAGCCCTCATTACCCTCAACAAAAACTTCAACTAGACCTAAGTCCAATTCATTAAGGATTTTGAGTTATGGAGTGATCAAAATCAAGAAATCACACTTTGTTCCAACACTTGGTGAAAATTTCACTAAGTCAGATTTTGCTTCACTTTTTGCCAAATGTAGAAGGATTTTTCACTTGGAATCAAAAGAGATCAAAACCAAACTTGTTCAAACAGTTGTTATATCATGTAAGGGCTTTCCAAAATGGTCAAAAGCATTACCAAATTCAACTTACACCATGAGTTATGACATTGGAAAGTTTCCTTGCAGAAATCTGTCAAAGACAAGGCATAATTTGCAACTTTGCTCGATTTGCCAAAATCAGCCAAATTCAAATGCTCCTATCCACTTGGACACATCTGAGGATTGAATCTAAAGGGGAAAATCACTGAGCCAAGCCTCCAAAGTCCATGGAACAAGAAATAGCATGTTGAACCTAGAATGGCCAAAATAGGGACAAGACTCCAAATTTGGATTGAAGCATTCAATGGAAGCATCAAGGTGGCATGGACTGAGCCATTCTCATCTGAAATCAGTCAAGACTTATCCAAGACCAAGGGAACCAAAGCTCTGTGCCCTAACATCTAGTCAATGGCTATAGGACACTTGGATTTTCATTTGCCAACATTGGCCAAACCTACTTACCGGCTGCCATTCACTATTCCTTGCAAAACAAACTTGCTCTACTATAAATAGAGCTCATTTGTGATCAGTTTGAGTACACCAAAGCCATCTAACAGATGCTTTCCTCAAAATCTCTTTCTCTTGGCAAAAAATGCCTTTCTTAGCAAGGTAGCTATTGGGTTTTGAGTTTGAGAGCAATTCCAATCAAACCAATCACTCACACACCTCATATACATCACATATGAGCTGATCAAACACGTAGATCACTTCTGAAACACCAATTTCACAAAATCACCAGCTAGTTGCTCAAATTTTCAATCAAGTTACAGCCGAGGTACCACAAATTGATCCAGCCAATTTCAATCAAGTCCAACCATTCAAACACACTTCATAGGGTGTACGGAAGCTGTTCAGATCATCGCCACTCATCTGTAACACCTCCAAATCAAAAATCACATTGCACTTGCTGTCACGGCTTGGAGGTAAGCATATACTTAGTCATCTCTCAATCCATGCATATTTCCTCGCACAATAATTTGGCCATATGTTCATAATCATGCATGGAATGTTTTCCCTCAATTAATTGCATTGTTTGAATTGTGTATCAAAAATCCTAGCCTTCGTGCAGAAATTAGGGTTCTTGAGGTTTCTTCGTGATTTCATGTTTTATGTTTAATTTAAATGAAATTAAGTGTTATAAACATGATCGTGAGGTTGAGAGGAGCATAATGATATGTGAATTGCATGATATGATTACGTATTCAGTGAGATTGGATGGAAAACGCAAATCAGCCAAACCCAGAAAAACGCGCGTGTTCTTGCTTGCGTTCTTGGCGCCTTTTTCACAAATTCAAATATTTGAATTTTGTGATTTTGTTTAATTGATTCAAAAATTAATTTCTTTAAGTTGATTCTTTTTTTTAATAATTCACAAAAATGTTAAAATATTTTATTTTATCAAAAAATCCCAAAAATATTATTTATTTCATATAATTGATATTTTTGCAAAGAATTAATATTTTAATTATTTTTGACATATTAAATATTTTTTCCACATTTGATTTTGCAACTTTTAATGCTTTCTAATTATTTTGTAGGTCAATACTTAATTTTTGAAGCATTAATCCAAGATCACAATTTGTTTTTCACATGTTAAACAATTTTGCTCATTTTAATTGAATTTTTATTCAATTAAATACATTTTTGAAAACAAATTAGGGTTTTTGGATTAATTCAACCCTCATAAATCATTTTCAAAACACTTTGGGCCTCTAATAGAGTGTAAGACCCAATCCTTTCTTGACCAAAACATTTTGGGCCTCAGTGTATTGTATAAGTCCCGATACCGTCAAAAACAAACGGCGCGATCGTCGCCTTTTGAAAAATAACCTAATGGGCCTCTCCTCGAGCTATAAGACCCATTCAAAAACCTTTTGGGCCTCTAATAGAGTGTAAGACCCAACCCCCTTTTAACCAAAATCATTTGGGCCTCACTTATTGTATAAGTCCCTATGCGTTGAAAGAAAACCTCGGCGCGGTCGTCATTTCAAACGGAAAAATCAACTGGGCCTACCCTCGTGTTATAAGCCCCACTCTTTTTCTTTAAACATTTTGGGCCTCTTGAGAGAGTGTAAGACCCATCCCTTTGTACAGAAAACATTTTGGGCCACAGTCACTTGTATAAGTCCATCTGTACAAATTCAATAGTGCACTCACTGATAAAACCTTGGGCCTCTCCTTGAGTTGTAAGCCCCAAAACTTTCTTTTTCAAAGCACTTTCTCCTTTGATTTTGAATATATTGTTGTTTTCAATCTTTCTTTGTTGAACAACTAACCAAACAACATGGAAGCTCTACAATCGAGTAAGTGGTTATTGCTTACATTTACCGCTTTCATATACATATAAACTGTATTGTGGGGCTGTTTCACTGTAAGTCTTCTTTCATAAACTCATATCGACTGTGTAATAATAGTATAGATATTTCGAGTTTCCCCGGCAACTACGTCTAGAACTAGGTGACGCCGTTTCATTCATAGAAATAGACACCTAGATCCCCAAATAGGATCACCGGATACAGTCTTCTCTTCGGCTGTCCTCATTAGGAATTGTCAAGAAACTCTACTCCCAGAGATGAATGTCTTCTCCGTGAATGGCATCTTTGAGTTTCTTCCAAATTCTTGAACTTTCCTGACTTTGATCTATTCTCGGTGAATAGCATTG
Organism: Lathyrus tuberosus; assembly: GCA_022829125.1. NCBI lineage: Eukaryota > Viridiplantae > Streptophyta > Magnoliopsida > Fabales > Fabaceae > Lathyrus > Lathyrus tuberosus. Next base: position 2,219,585 of record JALAZF010000344.1, on the reverse strand, counting down.
CCTTGAATTTCTCGGGGTTTGGGGACCCATGGGCTTCTTAAAAGCATCGGCCTCCTCTTGGGCATCGTAAAAGGACCCACAGGCTTCCTAAAAGCAACCCCGCCTCCTCTTGGGCTTAGTACAAGGACCCTACGGCTTCTTAGAAGTATCCACAACCTCATCTTAGGCTTCGTATAATGATCTCTTCCTCCAGGAATGATAGCCTTCTCTTGGGCTTCGTACAAGGACCCATCGGCTTCTTAAAAGTTTTCAGCCTCCTCTTGGGCTTCGTACAAATTATCCCGACAACCTCCTAGAGGTATAGGAACAGAACTTAATCATCTGCATAGAACAGTCCTTTCATAGAGTCTACTACTGTTTCTCAAAGCACAGTACAAAAGATGACACTCTAGACTTGGACAGTCTAATCTCCTTGAGTCTCAAAGACATTCTCAAGTGACCCCTTTCGTTAAATAGGAAGGAAACCCGTAGACTCGGATAGTCTCAGTACCCTTCGGATATCCCGCTTCCTTAAAGAACAGGAAATATCCCTGACCCTCGAATCAAATCCTCGAGTACAGTGTTGCTCATATAAGAACTGATTTTCTCATTAAAATCAGTATACTGGGCCTGTCACTCAACTGAAACAGTAACCATAGCCTCCTCTTGGGCTTTGTACAAATGATTCTCCCCAGCGGAGTCAAACAACGTTTAGCCTCTTTCTCGGGCTTTGTACGAGACACATAAGAGACTCCCTCGTAGAGTCAATCACCCTTTCGCCTCCATCTCGGGCTTTATACGAGATACAAAAAGGTTCTTATTGAGCCAAACAAACAATAGCCTTCATCTCGGGCTTTATACGAGATACCGAAAGATTCCATTGTTGAGTCACAACCTTTTAGCCTCTCTCTCGGGCTTTGTATGAGACACATACTAGCCTCCTCTTAGGCTTTGTATAAGAAAACGACTGGTTAATCCAATTAACCTTTTAGCATCAAAGCTGTGCCTCGTTCACAGTACACAAACATCAACAACTCTTTTCCTTTCATCTAATCGCTGTAAGCGGCAAGCCTCTGGATCATCTATATCCATGCCACTGTCCCTCCTTTAGCATGAGAAATTCCTAAGGAAAGATGGTATTGCTCTACACTGAGTTAAAGTCTTCTCCTTCAGGTTGAAAAAAACCCCTTCTAAGGAAATTATGGCATTGCTAGGATTCACACATCTCGGTTAAGGTAACTCTCCTTTACAAATAAACAAACCCCCCTTTAGAGATGACAAATTCTCTCTAAAGTCGAGACTTTTCAACTTCACATCTTGGGCTTCGAACAAGATACAAATCACCTTTCGCTTCACGTCTTGGGCTTTGAACAAGACACCAAAACAACCATTTCCTCCCATAGAATAGGAGGAACTACGAACGCTCTGATTTCCCTGTTTCGGTAAACGGGAATACGTAGGCATAAGATCGAAAGAAAAGATCTTAGCGAGCACACTAAACAAAAACCCAAAATCCCATATCAAAAGCAGTAATTCAAAAACATCAATCCTAACATCCTAATCCTTAATCCCGGCCAGAAACCTTCTGTCCAAATGAAAATAAAGAAAACCGTATTGGCGAAAATACAAATAACCAGTACAAGGGCCCCCCCACATTGATAGCATTCGTAACCTAACAGACCGCTGTTTAAACACAGTATGCAAAGCAGGGTTAATTGGAGACATCTATTTCCCTTCCTTCATCAGCTTCAATAGGATAAAAAATGAATCGACCCGTAGTTTTAAGCTCAAACCGCAGAGAGTGACCAGCGCTTAAGAACCGCGTCCAAAATCGCTCGCTACAGTAAAAATGGCACCCACCTTGGGGCCATTCTCTGTTTTTCTTTTCCTTTTCTTGTCTTATGAGAATACCACAGATTGGGGCTTCTGCCGGGGAACCCATTTTCTGTCAGGAACTTAGGATTCTTAGCTTTATAGGTCTAGGATGATTAGGAAATATATATATATACTGCTTTTCCTAATTGCTATACATGTTTATTTTTCTGCTAATGGGAATGCGGGTGGTGCCGTATGTGGAAAGATTGAGTATACACTTAAGATAAGTGATGGCGACGGGGTCGACCATCAACCTCAGTGGAGGCTGACCAACGCAACCCATTCTCTCACCTAGACAATAGGCTGGTTGTTAAGTCTGAGAAGCTGAGGAGCCAAACCCTTTCGTAGTGCGGAAACTATCGGAAATAGTTGCTACGCTATACTACCCTCATTTGAGGCTGGTGATCTATTCTCGGTGAATGGCACTTACTCTAAGATTTCCTTACAACTCGCTGGCGATCCGCTTGTTGTTTTGCTTTCCTGGGAGGAGCTGATGATAATGAGTACAGGTACAAAAATCACCCTAGTATAAACCTTTGGGGGATGGGTAGAGCTTTGACTTCATGACAACGACCCTTTGACCCCATGTTTTTTCTATGTTTTTGTGTGCTGCATTCATGCATTCATTTAATAAAACATTAAAACATTCAAAAAATCTTCTCTTCTAGTCTCTCTGTTCTTTCAAAATAAACTAAGACTGTGATTGCAAATATCAGAGAAAAGGATTGCACTAATGGATTTCGGTAGAAGGAGAACTCACCAGTATACCTTCAAGGTTCCAAAGCTAGAGGATTTGAGAAGGTTAGCGAGGATGATCACTAACCAAGAGGCTTTTAGAGCCAAGCACGGGGGTTTGCTACCACTATTAAGAGTCCATGTGATTGAGGGAATCATGGACACGCTCATTCAGTTTTATGATCCGGTTTATCACTGTTTCACATTCCCGGATTACCAGCTTGCACCAACGCTGGAGGAGTATTCTCGCCTGATTGATCTGCACATTACAGATCGAGCTCCATTTTCTGGACTGGAAGAAATTCCAAAGAATCAGACTATTGCAAGAGTAATTCATTTGGACGAGTCTGAAGTTAGGACTCACCTAACCGATAAGGGTGGCATCCAAGGTTTGCCAGCCCAGTTCTTGACAAAGAAGGGCCTGTATTTCGCCAGTATAGGAAACGTGATTGCTTTTGAAAGCATCTTTGTCTTGCTTACCTACGGGTTATTTTTGTTTCCCAACATCAATAACTTCGTTGATATTGACGCTATTAAGGTTTTTCTCATTGGAAACCCTGTGCCGACTTTGCTCGCAGATGCATATCATTCTGTACACCTGGGAAATTTGTACAGCGGAGGGGAGATCACATGCTGTGTACCTTTGCTTTACAAATGGTTTATCTCTCACTTGCCCAAGTCTGCTGCTTTTTGGGATTGTAAGAGTGCCTTACGTTGGTCGCAGAAGATCATGTCTCTTACCAACTCTGATATAGATTGGTGTAATAGGATTTATGAGGGAATCAGAATCATTGATCGTTGCGGAAACTTCCCCAACGTACCCCTTATATGAACTAAAGGAGGAATCAACTACCACCCGGTATTGGTTCGCCGTCAATTTGGATACCCGGTGAGACACATCCCGCTGGGTGTTCATCTGGAAGGTCTTTTCTTCAAAGAAGGGGAAAATGACAGAGCACTAAAGATGGAAATAGTGCACGCTTGGAAGCATGTTCATAAGAAAGGACGAGAGTCTCTAGGAAAACCAGAATGTGTCTCGGTGGAGCCTTATCTCCACTGGGTACAGACAAGAGCTCTCAAGCTAAAAATGCCTTATCCTCGTTACGAAATTCTTCCGCCGAGGGAATCTGTCATGTACTTCATGATGGAAACTGAAAAGCTTCAGGTTACTCTTAACAAAGTTCAAAAGGAGAGAAGGTCTTGGAAGAACAAGTACCGCACCCTCGACGTAGAGTGCATCAAAATACAACAATTACTGAAAGAAAAAGATGCTCTGATTGAAATTTTGGAGCAACATGCTATAGATAATCGAGATGACCAAAGGAATCTGCTCGCTCCTTTCACCTGGCAAAGGAGTGACAACCCGACGACGGCCCAAGAGCCCCGGTCAAAGAAAAGGAAGATACCGGAATCAGCACCTGATTTCTCTTCAGAGAGGACTTAGGACCCATTAGTTTAGGTTTCCTATTTCTGCACTTTGTAATCTACTGTATTTCCATTTCTGTAATCCTTTGAATTTCAATAAAAAGGGGTTTTCCCACCGTTTAATATTTGCAATCTAATTGTCGAAGTTTATTTTGCTTAAACCATTAAACAATTAATATAATCATTGCATTCATCATTCTCACATCGCGTATTCTTCTTCCCTACGAATCTCACATTTGTGTCTCGATTCTAGAGTCAAACTGTCTCATTCGTATAATACTTAGGCCAATCGTCAGAAAAGGATGGATGATCTTGAGGAAGAAAACAGAGAGTCGAAAGAAGAGATCGACGCTCTGAGAGAGGATATGAGAAAGCTTCGTAATGACATGCAAGCCATGGCAGAAGCTCATCTACAACGAACTGTGATCTCAGAGATCACCTCAACGCCCATAGTGGAGAGGTATGATTCTAGGTATCAGATACCGAAAGATCGTCCTTGGGGCATGCCTGTTAACTATATCCCGGAAGGATATGTTCCGCCGATCACTGAAGATCAGGGAATCACAACAGAAGCCGCTGGGCCTAAAGGTTACAAACTTCGGGAAAGCGAAGATGCCAGGGGCATATTGAAGACTCCTGAAGGTTACAAACTTCGGGAAACGCCAAGACTCACTACCGTAGTCACGGTACCACCCCCTGTGGTGCACACTGTCCCAGAAGGACAGATTCCACAGACACCTTCTGGTAAGAAGGAAACTATGTTTGACCGAATGGATGAATTCCAGGAACAGTTCTTGGAAATGCAAAAGGAACTACAAGCCATTCGCGGTCAGGATCTATTTGGAAAGGACGCCGCAGGTCTCTGCTTGGTCCCAAATGTGAAAGTCCCGCACAAATTTCAAGTGCCCGAATTTGAAAAGTACAAGGGTAACTCTTGCCCTCAAAGCCATCTGGTGATGTACGCTCGGCGGATGTCAGCCCAGACGGAGAATCAAGACCTACTGATTCACTACTTCCAGGATAGTTTAACCGGTGCCGCACTCAAATGGTACATGGGTTTAAACCGTGCTACGATTAGCACATTCAGAGATCTTGGTACTGCCTTCGTCCAGCAATACAAATACAATTTGGACATGGCACCCGACAGAGATCAACTCAGATCAATGTCGCAAAAGGACAAGGAACCCTTTAAGGAGTATGCTCAAAGGTGGCGTGAAATTGCCGCTCAAATTTGTCCACCTCTTGAGGAAAAAGAGATGACAAAGATCTTCTTAAAGACCTTAAGCTCATTTTACTTTGACCGAATGGTTGCCAGTGCGCCCAGTGATTTCACCGAAATGGTCGGCATGGGTGTACGTCTTGAGGAAGCCATCCGAGAAGGACGTTTGGTAAAAGACGCTGGATCGACGAGAGGTACTAAAAAATACGGTAGTGCTCTCCCTAAGAAAAAAGAGCAAGATATTGGGAATATCTCTCTCGGAAAGCAAAGGCGACGTTATCAACCCGTAGCAGCTGTAACTCCTGCTATCAGCCCAACGCCTATTCCTACGTATCAACCTCAGGTTGCGCAGAGCCAACCTGACCAGCAAAGGACACAACAGCCTCTTCAGCACGCTCGTTCTCCATATAACAACAACCATACAACACGGTCACTAGGATTTGATACTATACGCAAGACGTACGCAGAAATGTTTCTGTTACTACTGGCTAAGGGGCACATCCATACTAAGTCTCCTCTTACAGTACCGGAAAATCCGCCTTTTTGGTTTAAGGTGGATCAGACATGCCCATATCATCAAGGAGGTTTCGGGCATAACATTGAGAACTGTCTTAATTTCAAGTCTGGCGTGCAAAAGCTTGTTAGGAGCGGACTCTTATATTTCAAAGATACGAATCCCAATGTTCTTACGAACCCGCTGCCTCAACATGAGAAAGCTGCAGTCAACCTGATCGAGAAAGAGTCTAACAATGTCTATCAAACTCATGATGTACTCTTATTGAGGGCCAATATGGTCAAGATGCATTGTAGACAGAGTGGATATGGCCATGTGCCACCTCATAACTATCATCAGTGTGATATCTGCTCTAAAGACAATCATGGATGTTCTGTAGTGCAAGAAGCTCTACAGGAACAAATGGATCTCGGATGGATCCAAGAGCACCGAGTTCGTGGAGTTAACATGGTTTACACGAATTCTAACGTCATTCAAATCCACAACATCCGTACAATGAATGTCAACTTGGTGGCAATGCACTCAAGGCAAAGCCAGTATCATGATCTGCCCCGACACGATTACGGTTCTTGTCTGATTTGCTTGGTAAATAAACAGGGATGCTCTTTTGTACAAGAGGCCCTCCAGCGTCAGATGGATCTTGGATGGATCGAAGACTTCCATGATAGGAATCCCTATCAGATCAATATGGTTCAGATCTTCGATATTCGCGTAATGAATACCAACCTGGTAGAGTTACATGCTGAGCAGGTCCGACTCGGATTCTTAATATCACATGACTATCAAAGCTGTAAAGCGGGTTGCGAAAACGATCGAGGTTGTACCCTTGTCCAGGAAGCACTTCAGCACTTGTTAAATCATTGGTGGATGCCAATATACATGGATGAATATACTCAGCAGATTAGTATCAGTAATTGAAACCCCACTCGGCGTCAGAGTCAGGATGTCCGATCAGTGGAAGCTAACCTAGTGAGGATACATTGTATTCAAAGTGGGCGTGGCCTGGTACCACCACACAACTATGACAGTTGTAGCGTCTGTTCGGAAAGTAACCAAGGGTGTTACCTTGTGAGAGCAGCTCTTCAGGGTCAGGTCGATCGTGGAGAAATTCGTCCCTACTCAGGTTCTGGACCCATCAACTGGACGCCGAACTACCTTGTCGGGCGAGTTGAGGATGTTGTCACGATCTCTGGTCATCACAGGACCAGGGATGTTTTCGCCATTATTCCTCTGCTTGATGAATCTGAGGTTCCCAACCGGGAACGAATCGAGATCACTTATGATGGTTAGAAAAATCAGAAGGCTCCGGTAGTCATCTATCTACCAGGACCGCTACCGTATGAATCAGCTAAGGCAATCCCTTACAAATACGGTGCAACAACAATTGATAATGGAAAGGAAATTCCATTACCCTCCATCGTGAATATTGCAGACGTCAGTCGAGTAACACGGAGCAGTCAAATCTTCAACCGAGGAGTTGGAGAACTTAACAAGGAAAAGGAACTTCAGGCAGAAGCTCCCGATCCACCAGTTGGTCAATCCAATAATCCTGATCTGTCAAAAAACGATGATGAGATACTGAAGCTCACCCAAAGAAGCGAATATAACATTGTTGATCAGCTGTTACAAACTCCTTCAAAGATCTCAGTATTATCACTGTTACTCAGTTCAGAAGCCCACAGGGAGGCTCTACAGAAAGTCTTGGAGCAAGCCTTTGTGGAACAGGATGTAACAATCAGACAGTTCGATAGCATTGTCTCTAACATCACTTCCTGCAATAATTTGGGATTTAGTGATGAAGAATTACCTGAGGAGGGTCGCCGTCATAACATGGCGCTCAACATTACAGTTAACTGCCAGGACGATGCTTTAGCCAACGTACTGGTAGACACAGGGTCAGCCCTGAATGTTATGCCGAAGTCCACTTTGATGCAATTATCATTCAAAGGACCCCCGATGAGAATCAGTGAGGTCGTCGTCAAAGCATTCGACGGATCCAGAAAAACAGTTATCGGCGAAGTTGATCTCCCCATAACTATCGGTCCTCATACTTTCCAAGTCACTTTCCAGGTCATGGACATCCGGGCAACATACAGTTGTTTATTAGGAAGACCTTGGATACACCAGGCTGGAGCAGTCACCTCAACCCTCCACCAAAAGCTAAAGTTTGTCAGAACGATCAACTTGTCACGGTTTGTGGGGAACAACCCTTGCTTGTGAGCAACTTGTCATCATCTACCAGAATAGAACCCGAGGAGGTTATTGGAACTCAGTTCCAAGCACTGTCGGTAAGCGAGAACAATCAATTCAAAGGAGGAACCTCGATTTCCTCATACAAAGATGCTATCAAAGCGGTCGAGAGTACCAATACAACAGGATGGGGACAGCTTGTCATTCCCACTGACAATAAAATAAAGAAGGGTCTTGGTTTTTCTGCAACCTGTACCCGGACAGCTGCCAGCGATGAAAGTTTTCATCCCCTTCGAAACTTATTCGACAGTGGAGGTTTCCTTCACCCAGTGTCTCAGACAGTTCATGCTATCAATGAGGAAGATCCCTCTGACACAGATGAAGAATGGAAGTCCTACCTTAACAAGGACGGTTATATTTCTCAGGAAGAGGTGCCTATGCCTTTTTGCTTTCCTACAGAAAGTCCGAGGTTTATACCAAGATCAGATGTCGAAATGATCTATGGAGATTGCGATCCAGAAGGATGTCGTGCTCCGCCAAATTCATTAGAGGAAGACACTCCGATGAAAGACAATTTTGACTACACCTACTATGGCCCAATGGATGGTCTGCCAATGTGGCAACCATACCCAGGAAACTTGGGGCAAGAAATTCAGCCGAGTAATGAAACTCAGCTGAGCATCATTGAACAAAATACCTGTGTCCCCACCATGTCATGGGATCAACACTCAGGTCAGTCAGAAACTACTCAACATGAAGATGAATTTGCAACGTTTGCAAGACTTGAATTCATCAACTATGCTTTTCCTGAGGTCAATGTCATCGAGAGAGATGACTCCTCCAGTTCCAAAGAAGAATGGGACACTCTGGGAGAACCAAGTGCATAATACGACTATATGGTCAAGTACACCGCTCCCGAAAGCTCTCGTATCAGGCTTGAAGATATCCAGCCAACTGGATGGGGAGATACAGCTGAGAGCCCAAATACTATGCAGAATGCGACAGAGGAATTCTCCTACGACAATTCTGCCTGGGAGACAGATTCCAATGATCCCGCTCCACCAGAAATCAGCGTTATTTCTGAAGACAAATCAAGGAAGGTGCCAGACTTTGTGATTCACCGAGGAGTTCGCCGCCAATGGGTTGCTGTCGATGTTCCGAAGGCCGTTCACCAGTCAACGTAATTGCCATCTTTAACCTTTCACCCTGCCCAGCTAAAACGGATGTTTTGATAGGGCTCGCTTTCTGTAAATTTTCCCTCTTCGCTTTGCCCAAAGCGACAGAGTTTTGTTTTATAGGGCTGTAGTTTCAAGATTCGACTTGTTCATTAATAAAATAACGTCGTTCTGTAATTTCCGCATTAATTGCTATTTTCTCTTTTTGCTTTTTCAGAAAATGGTAATCCTAAAAAACAATTCAAAAAAAACAAGCAGTAAAATCAATACACTGCACACACTTGCATTTTCTCTATCTCTTCTAAACACAAATCATCACGTTATGCAGATTGCTTGTTTTACACCCCGTTGAAACATACGATCCGATGCCTTCTCCCGACTTTGAGTTCCCGGTATTTGGGGCTGAAGAAGAAAATGACAACGAAATTTCAGAAGAGATCTCTCGATTACTCAGACAAGAGGAAAGGTCCATTGAACCTCAAAAAGAACCGTTGGAAACGGTAAACTTGGGTTCAGAGCAAGAGAGAAAAGAAATCAGGATTGGGGCACTGCTCAGTCCAACTGCCAGAAAGAGTTTGATAAAGCTTCTCAAAGAATTCCCCGATGTATTCGCTTGGTCCTATCAGGATATGCCAGGGTTGGATACCAACATCGTGGAACATTATTTACCGTTGAGATCGGAATGTCCGCCAGTAAAGCAAAGGTTGAGACGGACTCACCCGGACATGGCCATCAAAATCAAAGAGGAGGTACAGAAACAGATTGACGCGGGTTTCCTCGCCACAGCTGAATATCCTCAATGGTTAGCCAACATCGTACCCGTTCCCAAAAAGGACGGAAAGGTCAGAATGTGTGTTGATTACGGAGATCTGAACAAGGCTAGTCCGAAGGACGACTTTCCTTCACCACACATTGACATGTTGGTTGACAGCACAGCAAAGTTCAAATTATTCTCCTTCATGGATGGATTTTTGGGCTATAACCAGATCAAAATGGCGCTGAAAGACATGGAGAAAACTTCGTTCATTACCCCATGGGGTACTTTTTGTTACAAGGTAATGTCGTTCGGTTTGAAGAATGCCGGGGCAACCTATCAAAGGGCCATGACTACTCTTTTTCATGACATGATACATAAAGAAATCGAGGTATATGTCGATGATATGATTGCAAAATCAAAAACAGAGAGTGAGCACGTTGAACATCTGTCAAAATTGTTCGAACGTTTGAGAAAATTCAAGCTCCGCTTGAATCCTAACAAGTGCACCTTCGGTGTCCGTTCAGGGAAATTACTAGGGTTCATCGTCAGCCAGAAAGGAATTGAGGTTGATCCTGACAAGGTCAAGGCCATTCAAGAAATGCCTTCTCCGAAAACTGAAAAACAAGTCAGAGGATTCCTGGGACGTTTGAACTACATCTCCAGATTCATATTCCTTATGACCGCGACATGAGCGCCGATCTTCAAATTACTCATAAAGAACCAGGATTACGTTTGGTCAGAAGATTGCCAAACTGCCTTCGACAGTATTAAGGAATACCTGTTGAATCCTCCGATTCTATCACCTCCAGTGGAAGGAAGACCACTGATCATTTACCTCACAGTCCTAGAGGACTCAATGGGATGTGTACTTGGCCAACAAGACGAAACCAAAAGGAAAGAGTCTGCCATCTACTATTTGAGCAAGAAGTTCACCGACTGTGAGACTCGGTACACGATGCTCGAGAAAACTTGCTGTGCTTTGGCATGGCCAGCCAAACGTCTTCGCCAGTACGTGATTTGCCACACTACTTGGTTGATCTCAGAAATGGATCCAATCAAGTATGTATTTAAAAACCTGCTCTCACGGGAAGGATTGCCCGTTGGCAGATGTTATTATCAGAATATTACATAGAGTATCACGCTCAGAAACCCATTAAGGGAAGTATGTTAGCCGATCATTTGGCTCATCAACCGATTGACGATCAAGAATCAATCGGGTTTGACTTCCCAGACGAAGATGTCATGTATCTAATGATGGAAAATTGCGATGAACCGCTACCCAGTGAAGGGCCAGAACCAGGTTCCCAATGGGACATTATCTTTGACGGAGCAGTTAATCATTATGGAAATGGAATTGGGGCAATCATTGTTACCCCTCAGGGTACCCACATTCCTTTCACCGCTCGACTTACGTTCAAATGTACGAACAACGAGGCCGAATACGAAGCATGTATCATGGGTCTTGAGGAAGCGATTGATTTAAGGATCAAAAACTTGGACGTATACGGCGACTCAGCCCTGGTTATCAATCAGATAAAAGGAGATTGGAACACATACTAATCAGGATTGATTCCTTACAAAGACTACGCAAGAAGGTTGCTACCTTTCTTCGACAGAGTTGAGTTTCATCATATCCCTCGTGATGAGAATCACATGGCTGATGCTTTAGCCACTATCTCTTCCATGATTAGTGTAGGTCAATGGAATGACATACCTAAGATTGACATAATGCGCCTTGAACGGCCCGCTTACGTCTTCACGATTGAAGCAGTCATAGACGACAAACCTTGGTATCACGATATCAAATGCTTCCTTCAGAAACAAGAGTACCCATCTGGGGCACTCAGAAAGGACAGAAAGACCCTCAGAAGATTGGCTGGAAACTTCTTCCTGAGCGGTGACACTCTCTATAAGAGAAATTTTGACATGGTCTTGCTCCGATGCGTAGACAGACCAGAAGCAGAAATGCTGATGAAAGAAATTCATGAAGAATCCTTTGGCACTCATGCCAACAGACACACAATGGCGAGAAAAATTCTAAGAGCAGGGTACTACTGGTTGACCATGGAATCCGACTGCTACAAGTACATGAGGAGGTGTCACAAGTGTCAGATATACTCCGACAAAATTCATGTTCCGCCATCACATCTCAAAGTTCTCTCTTCCCCATGGCCTTTTCCATATGGGGAATCGACATGATTGGCATGATTGAGCCCAAGGCTTCAAACGGACATCGGTTCATCCTGGTAGCCATTGATTACTTCACCAAGTGGGTCGAAGCAGCGTCATTCGCCAATGTAACCCGACAAGTGGTGGTCCGATTTATCAAAAACAATATCATCTTCCGTTATGGTGTTCCAAGCGAGATCATTACTGACAATGGATCTAACTAGAACAATAAGATGACGAAAGAGTTGTGCGCAGAGTTCAAGATCGAACATCATAACTCATCTCCCTACCGACCCAAGATGAACGGGGCGGTAGAAACGGCTAACAAGAACATCAAGAAGATTGTTCAAAAGATGGTTGTAACCTACAAAGACTGGCACGAGATGCTACCCTTCGCTCTTCATGGTTATCGCACATCTGTTCGTACTTCAACAGGGGCAACCCCTTTCTCTCTAGTATATGGCATGGAGGCAGTTCTCCCAATAGAAATAGAGATCCTGTCAATCAGGGCATTGATGGAAGCTAAGCTCACCGAAGCTGAATGGTGTCAAAGCCGACATGACGAACTGAATCTGATCGAAGAAAAGAGAATAACGGCACTATGCCACGGTCAGTTGTATCAACAGAAAATGAAGAGGGCGTTCGACAAAAAAGGTCTGACCTCGTGTCTTCAGAAAAGGAGACCTCGTGCTCAAGAAGATACAATCATTTCTCACTGGTTCCCGGGGCAAGTGGACTCCGAATTATGATGGCCCCTATGTGGTCACGAAAGCTTTCTCAGGCGGCGCCTTGAGACTTGCAACCATGGACGGAGAGGAATTTTCCTACCCCACGAATGTTAATGTAGTCAAGAAATACTTCGCCTAAACTAAAAAAAAACGTCTCGGTGGATTGAAAACCCGAAAGGGCAGTCCAGGCAAAAGTTAGAGACATGAAAAAAAATCATCATGGTGGATTGGAAATCTCATAGTACAATCCAGGCAAAAATTAGGGATAATGGCAAGTAACTATGTTCAACAGAGGCAAGTCCCTCAACAACAGCAGTTACATCATCGGAAGAAAACTCCAGTCAAGGTCATCTTCGACAGAAGCTCAGGATGCCCCGAATTCAAAGTTGGTGGAAGGATAGTGGTCGTTATGTTTCAACGTAGCCCTTTTCCCTGTAAATTACCATTTTCTAACTTTGTATATACTCTGTGGAATCACGCGTTTGACTGATCTCCATCCTATCAATAAAATTTGAGCCCTTGTGCTTTTGTTTGTATTTCTTATTTGTTTTAGCTTTACAGAATGACGTTCTTTAACATGATTAACGATTCTTGAAATAAAACAAAAATGAATTTACTTGTTAAAACTTTTTCTATTTTAAAATAAAGATGGCAATTTCTTTTGACTGTTGAACATCGAAAGAACATCAACCGCTTCTCCAGAAGTAAGCGAACTTCAAAGTGCAGAATCAAAGTGCTCCTTCTAAACCAGTTCGCTTGAATGAAGGGATCAACTGTGTCAGAGACCTTGTTTCGTCTGACACGCCTCGGCCGAGTTCTTATCTCCTAAGCCCGATCAACGGTATTCCCCGCGGGGATTATCTCTCCTAAGCAATGTGGAATTGCTATCTTGAACCAACGATATCTCTATACGCCCCGCGATGGCCGAGTATCCAGTCATGTTCATCTTTTAGTTTGTGTGTCGCGTCAGTTTTGTCAGCATATACATACATACATCATGCATTATTAATTTGCATTTACATTTCATATTGCATCGCTATCACTCTAGTCGATCTTATCCCCTAGTGATAAAAGTCCTCTCAATCGAGTTGTGAGACCTTTCCTCATTGGGAAGGGAATCATCTAAGCAATCTCTCTAGATCAGAGTCGGCACTAGACCACTTTGATAACTTGAACCTCTGAAAGGCCAGAGAACCTTCAACAGATGTCACTCTTCGCCATTGAAGATGATATCCTTGCTTTCCCATATTAAAGAAAATCCCCAGAGAAAGCCTCTTAAGCAAAGATTCGGCAGTACAGCAGTGTTTCTCTGAAAAACCGCTGATGAAAAGGTCATCGGCCCCTCAAAATTGGGTCGCATCATATGGCATTTCTCTGGGAAGATCCCGAGAAAAGTATGATATAATATCCCCAAGTGGAAACAGTCTCTCAAGATACTCACTTTCCCCCAGTAGAATCGACAAATGGCATCTCCAACAGAGAAGTTTGTGCACCTCTACAACTCAGACGACTGGGTTCCCCAGCAAATCTGACATCAAAACTTTTTCCACTCAAATGGCATCTCCCCAGGAAAATTCGGCGAGAAGTTTAAAAGGAAGCCGCTATGAATAACGTCCCTTGTCAGTAAAATTTATTGACAAAAGAAACTAAGACCAGTTCCTTGGTAGCAAACCAGGATCGAGGGGGAGTTTAAATCAGAAACTAAGACCAGTTCCTTGGTAGGAAACCAGGATCGAGGGGGAGTTTAAATCAGAAACTAAGACCAGTTCCTTGGTAGGAAACCAGGATCGAGGGGAAGTTTAAATCAGAAACTAAGACCAGTTCCTTGGTAGGAAACCAGGATCGAGGGGAAGTTCATTTCATCAACTTAGACCAGTTCCTTGGTAGACAACCAGGATCGAGGGGAAGTTTACCTTTTCTAAGCATCATCGTTTAGCTAAAAGAAGATGAATGCGTAAGCTACCATTCATAACCACCATCAAAATTTCGGGTATTCCGATATTTAATCCTCTTGTACCCCGAATGCCCGAATACCTTCGTCATTCACACCTTCGGGTCCAAGAAGATTAAATAGAGGCATCTGTCATACCCCAAATTTTGACCACTAAGATTTCCCATCATTGTGCAAATCATCATCACAATATGGATGAACCATCATGCCTCACCAAATGCCTCAAGGGTTGTTGAGCATTCACTACAATCAAAATTAGGGTTTCAAGCCCTCTCAGAGCCTTAGACAAAGGATCAATCAAGGAATGACATGATATTCAAATTGTCTAGCCTCTCAAACATCCACAATGGATCAAAAGGACTCCCACTTCAAGGATTAAGCACAAGGTTGCTCCCTTCTAGGTGGATTAAGTCTCAAGATTGACAGTGTCACCAAATTAGGGTTTTGGTCGACCAGGGCCTCCAGATGGAAATTTTTCATCTGGGAACAAGCCAATGACCCAAAACATAACCTAATATACTCCATGGAACCCCATGGACCCAAGCATCAAGTCAATTTGACCTCAGGGGATGCATACATCAAAAATCAAGAATTAAGGGGTTTCTTGACCTAATTCACCCCTAAGTTGACTTTTGGGACAAATCAAGAGCCAAGACCTCAAGACATGATTTGAGGGTCTTTAATATACTATATTGATCCATTTACAACAATGGATTAATCCAAGAAGCTTGAGCAACAAGTCTCATTTTCATCTGCACCACAATTAGGGTTTCGCGAGGAAAGTCAACTGTAACTTTTACTTTTACTTTTGATAGGACATGCTCCCAAACCCTAGGAAATGCCTCAATATACCCTATGACACCCATGGAGCATGTTCATCAAGTTTGATTTAGGTCAAGGACATGATTTCCTGAAGAATTGCACAGTTTGGAATTCATCTGATAAAAAGTCAACTGTGCACAAAAGTCAACTTTGACTTTTTGAGATTTTTCACCAAAATGGATTTTTAACCCGAAAATGATGTTAATGTATGATTTGAATCATCATTCATCAAGAAAAACCAAAGAAAGTGGGATAACTTGTAACCATAAAACTTAGAAATTTTTCTAAGTTATGGAAAAAGTACCACTAATACACTAACTTTGGAGGGTCATAACTCCTAAACCACATGGCCATTTTTTCTCATCCAAAGATGGATTTGTAGCCCTCATTACCCTCTACAAAAACTTCAACTAGACCTAAGTCCAATTCATTAAGGATTTTGAGTTATGGAGTAATCAAAATCAAGAAATCACACTTTGTTCCAACACTTAGTGAAAATTTCAGTAAGTCAGATTTTGCTTCACTTTTTGCCAAATGTAGAAGGATTTTTCACTTGGAATCAAAAGAGATCAAAACCAAACTTGTTCAAACAGTTGTTATATCATGTAAGGGCTTTCCAAAATTGTCAAAAGCATTACCAAATTCAACTTACACCATGAGTTATGACATTGGAAAGTTGCCTTGCTGAAATCTGTCAAAGACAAGGCAGAATTTGCAACTTTTCTCGATTTGCCAAAATCATCCAAATTCAAATGCTCCTATCCAGTTGGACACATCTGAGGATTGAATCTAAAGGGGACAATCACTGAGCTAAGCCTCCAAAGTCCATGGAACAAGAAATAGCATGTTGAACCTAGAATGGCCAAAATAGGGACAAGACTCCAAATTTGGATTGAAGCATTCAATGGAAGCATCAAGGTGGCATGGACTGAGCCATTCTCATCTGAAATCAGTCAAGACTTATCCAAGACCAAGGGAACCAAAGCTCTGTGCCCTAACATCTAGTCAATGGCTATAGGACACTTGGATTTTCATTTGCCAACATTGGCCAAACCTACTTACCGGCTGCCATTCACTATTCCTTGCAAAACAAACTTGCTCTACTATAAATAGAGCTCATTTGTGATCAGTTTGAGTACACCAAAGCCATCTAACAGATGCTTTCCTCAAAATCTCTTTCTCTTGGCAAAAATTTCTTTCTTAGCAAGGTAGCTATCGGGTTTTGAGTTTGAGAGCAATTCCAATCAAACCAATCACTCACACAACTCATATACATCACATATGAGCTGATCAAACACTTAGATCACTTCTGAAACACCAATTTCACAAAATCACTAGCTGGTTGCTCAAATTTTCACCAAGTTGCAGCTGAGGTACCACAAATTGATCCAGCCAATTTCAATCAAGTCCAACCATTCAAACACACTCCATAGGGTGTAGGGAAGCTGTTCAGATCATCACCACTCATCTGTAACACCTCCAAATCAAAAATCACATTGCACTTGCTGTCACGGCTTGGAGGTAAGCATATACTTGGTCATCTCTCAATCCATGCATATTTCCTCGCACAATAATTTGGCCATATGTTCCTAATCATGCATGGAATGTTTTCCCTCAATTAATTGCATTGTTTGAATCGTGTATCAAAAATCCTAGCCTACATGCAGAAATTAGGGTTCTTGAGGTTTCTTCGTGATTTCATGTTTTATGTTTAATTTAAATGAAATTAAGTGTTATAAACATGATCGTGAGGTTGAGACGAGCATAATGATATGTGAATTGCATGATATGATTACGTATTCAGTGAGATTGGATGGAAAACGCAAATCAGCCAAACCCAGAAAAACGCGCGTGTTCTTGCTTGTGTTCTTGGCGGCTTTTTCACAAATTCAAATATTTGAATTTTGTGATTTTGTTTAATTGATTCAAAAATTAATTTCTCTCCGAGTTTTAATGATTTTGAGTTGATTCTTTTTTTAATAATTCACAAAAATGTTAGAATATTTTATTTTATCAAAAAATCCCAAAAATATTATTTATTTCATATAATTGATATTTTTGCAAAGAGTTAATATTTTAATTGTTTTTTACCTATTAAATATTTTTTCCACATTGATTTTGCAACTTTTAATGCTTTCTAATTATTTTGTAGGTCAATACTTAATTTTTGAAGCATTAATCCAAGATCACAATTTGTTTTTCACATGTTAAACAATTTTGATCATTTTAATTGAATTTTTATTCAATTAAATACATTTTTGAAAACAAATTAGGGTTTTTGGATTAATTCAACCCTCATAAATCATTATCAAAACACTTTGGGCCTCTAATAGAGTGTAAGACCCAATCCTTTCTTGACCAAAACATTTTGGGCCTCAGTGTATTGTATAAGTCCCGATACCGTAAAAAACAAACAGTGCGATCGTCGCCTTTTGAAAAATAACCTAATGGGCCTCTCCTCGAGCTATAAGACCCATTCAAAAACCTTTTGGGCCTCTAATAGAGTGTAAGACCCAACCCCCTTTTAACCAAAATCATTTGGGCCTCACTTATTGTATAAGTCCCTCTGCGTTAAAAGAAAACCTCGGCGCGGTCGCCATTTCAAACGGAAAAATCAACTGGGCCTACCCTCGTGTTATAAGCCCCACTCTTTTTCTTTAAACATTTTGGGCCTCTTGAGAGAGTGTAAGACCCATCCCTTTGTACAGAAAACATTTTGGGCCACAGTCACTTGTATAAGTCCATCTGTACAAATTCAACAGTGCACTCACTGATAAAACCTTGGGCCTCTCCTTGAGCTGTAAGCCCCAAATCTTTCTTTTTCAAAGCACTTTCTCCTTTGATTTTGAATATATTGTTGTTTTCGATCTTTCTTTGTTGAACAACTAACCAAACAGCATGGAAGCTCTACAACCGAGTAAGTGGTTATTGCTTTCATTTACCGCTTTCATATACATATACACTGTATTGTGGGGCTGTTTCACTGTAAGTCTTCTTTCATAAACTCATATCAACTGTGTAATAATAGTATAGATATTTCGAGTTTCCCCGGCAACTACGTCTAGAACTAGGTGACGACGTTTCGTTCATAGAAATAGACACCTAGATCCCCAAATAGGATCACCAGATACAGCCTTCTCTTCGGCTGTCCTCATTAGGAATTGTCAAGAAACTCTACTCCCAGAGATGAATTTCTTCTCCGTGAATGGCATCTTTGAGTTTCTTCCAAATTCTCGAACTTTCCTGACTTTGATCTATTCTCGGTGAATAGCATTGCCTTGAATTTCTCGGGGTTTGGGAACCCACGGGCTTCTTAAAAGCATCGGCCTCCTCTTGGGCATCGTACAAGGACCCACGGGCTTCCTAAAAGCAACCCCGCCTCCTCTTGGGCTTAGTACAAGGACCCTACGGCTTCTTAGAAGTATCCACAACCTCATCTTAGGCTTCATATAATGATCTCTTCCTCCGGGAATGATAGCCTTCTCTTGGGCTTCGTACAAGGACCCATCGGCTTCCTAAAAGTTTTCAGCCTCCTCTTGGGCTTCGTACAAATTGTCCCGACGACCTCCTAGAGGTATAGGAACAGAACTTAATCATCTGCATAGAACAGTCCTTTCATAGATTCTACTACTGTTTCTCAAAACATAGTACAAGAGGTGAAACTCTAGACTTGGACAGTCTAATCTCCTTGAGTCTCAAAGACATTCTCAAGTGACCCTTTTGTTAAATAGGAAGGAAACCCGTAGACTTGGATAGTCTCAGTACCCTTCAGATTTCCCGCTTCCTTAAAGAACAGGAAATATCCCTGACCCTCGAATCAAATCCTCGAGTACAGTGTTGCTCATATAAGAACTGATTTTCTCTTTAAAATCTGTATACTGGACCTGTCACTCAACTGAAACAGTAACCATAGCCTCCTCTTGGGCTTTGTACAAATGATTCTACCCAGCGGAGTTAAACAACGTTTAGCCTCTTTGTCGAGCTTTGTATGAGACACATAAGAGACTCCCTCGTTGAGTCAATCACCCATTCGCCTCCATCTCGGGCTTTATACGAGATACAAAAAGGTTCTTATTGAGCCAAACAAACAATAGCCTTCATCTCGGGCTTCATACGAAATACCAAAAGATTCCATCGTTGAGTCACAACCTTTTAGCCTCTCTCTCGGGCTTTGTACGAGGCACATACTAGCCTCCTCTTAGGCTTTGTATAAGAAAACCACTGGTTAATCCAATTAACCTTTTAGCATCAAAGCTGTGCCTCATTCACAGTACACAAACATCAACAACTCTTTTCCTTTCATCTAATCGCTGTAAGCGGCAAGCCTCTGGATCATCTATATCCATGCCACTGTCCCTCCTTTAGCATGAGAAATTCCTAAGGAAAGATGGCATTGCTCTACACTGAGTTAAAGTCTTCTCCTTCAGGTTGAAAAAACCCCTTCTAAGGAAATTATGGCATTGCTAGGATTCACACATCCCGGTTAAAGTAATTCTCCTTTACAAACAGACAAACCCCCCTTTAGAGATGACAAATTCTCTCTAAAGTCGAGACTTTTCAGCTTCACATCTTGGGCTTCGAACAAGATACAAATCACCTTTCGCTTCACTTCTTGGGCTTTAAACAAGACACCAAAACAACCATTTCCTCCCATAGAATAGGAGGAACTACGAACGCTCTGATTTCCCTGTTTCGGTAAACGGGAATACGTAGGCATAAGATCGAAAGAAAAGATCTTAGCGAGCACACTAAACAAAAACCCAAAATCCCATATCAAAAGCAGTAATTCAAAAGCATCAATCCTAACATCCTAATCCTTGTTCCCCGCCAGAAACCTTCTGTCCAAATGAAAAGAAAGAAAACCGTATTGGCGAAAATACAAATAACCAGTACAAGGGCCCCCCCACATTGATATCATTCGTAACCTAACAGACCGCTGTTTAAACTCAGTATGCAAAGCAGGGTTAATTGGAGACATCTATTTCCCTTCCTTCATCAGCTTCAATAGGACATCTATTTCCCTTACTGTAGCGAGCAATTTTGGACGCGGTTCTTAAGCGCTGGTCACTCTCTGCGGTTTGAGCTTAAAACTACAGGTCGATTCATTTTTTATCCTATTGAAGCTGATGAAGGAATGGAAATAGATGTCTCTAATTAACCCTGCTTTGCATACTGAGTTTAAACAGCGGTCTGTTTAGGTTACGAATGCTATCAATGTGGGGGGGCCCTTGTACTGGTTATTTGTATTTTCGCCAATACGGTTTTCTTTCTTTTGATGTGGACAGAAGGTTTCTGGCGGGGAACAAGGATTAGGATGTTAGGATTGATGCTTTTGAATTACTGCTTTTGATATGGGATTTTGGGTTTTTGTTTAGTGTGCTCGCTAAGATCTTTTCTTTCGATCTTATGCCTACGTATTCCCGTTTACCGAAACAGGGAAATCAGAGCGTTCGTAGTTCCTCCTATTCTATGGGATGAAATGGTTGTTTTGGTGTCTTGTTCAAAGCCCAAGACGTGAAGCGAAATGTGATTTGTATCTTGTTCGAAGCCCAAGATGTGAAGCTGAAAAGTCTCGACTTTAGAGAGAATTTGTCATCTCTAAAGGGGGGCTTGTCTGTTTGTAAAGGAGAATTACTTTAACCGGGATGTGTGAATCCTAGCAATGCCATAATTTCCTTAAAAGGGGTTTTTTCAACCTGAAGGAGAAGACTTTAACTCAGTGTAGAGCAATGCCATCTTTCCTTAGGAATTTCTCATGCTAAAGGAGGGACAATGGCATGGATATAGATGATCCAGAGGCTTGCCGCTTACAGCGATTAGATGAAAGGAAAAAAGTTGTTGATATTTGTGTACTGTGAACGAGGCACAGCTTTGATGCTAAAAGGTTAATTGGATTAACTAGTGGTTTTCTTATACAAAGTCTAAGAGGAGGCTAGTATGTGTCTCGTACAAAGCCCGAGAGAGAGGTTAAAAGGTTGTGACTCAACGATGGAATCTTTTGGTATCTCGTATGAAGCCCGAGATGAAGGCTATTGTTTGTTTGGCTCAATAAGAACCTTTTTGTAACTCGTATAAAGCCCGGGATGGAGGCGAAAGGGTGATTGACTCAACGAGGGAGTCTCTTATGTGTCTCGTACAAAGCCCGAGAAAGAGGGTAAACATTCTTTAACTCCGCTGGGGAGAATCATTTGTACAAAGCCCAAGAGGAGGCTATGGTTACTGTTTCAGTTGAGTGATAGGTCCAGTATACTGATTTTAAAGAGAAAATCAGTTCTTATATGAGCAACACTGTACTCGGGGATTTGATTTGAGGGTCAGGGATATTTCCTGTTCTTTAAGGAAGCGTGAAATCCGATGGGTACTGAGACTATCCGAGTCTACGGGTTTCCTTCCTATTTAACGAAAGGGTCACTTGAGAATGTCTTTGAGACTCAAGGAGATTAGACTGTCCAAGTCTAGAGTTTCACCTTTTGTACTATGTTTTGAGAAACAGTAGTAGACTCTATGAAAGGATTGTTCTATGCAGATGATTAAGTTCTGTTCCTATACCTCTAGGAGGTCGTCGGGACAATTTGTACGAAGCCCAAGAGGAGGCTGAAAACTTTTAAGAAGTCAATGGGTCCATGTACGAAGCCCAAGAGAAGGCTATCATTCCCGGAGGAAGAGATCATTATACGAAGCCTAAGAGGAGGTTGTGGATACTTCTAAGAAGCCGTAGGGTCCTTGTACTAAGCCCAAGAGGAGGCGGGGTTGCTTTTAGGAAGCCTGTGGGTCCTTGTACGATGCCCAAGAGGAGGCCGATGCTTTTAAGAAGCCCGTGGGTCCCCAAACCCCGAGAAATTCAAGGCAATGCTATTCACCGAGAATAGATCAAAGTCAGGAAAGTTTGAGAATTTGGAAGAAACTCAAAGATTCCATTCACGGAGAAGACATTCATCTCTGGGAGTAGAGTTTCTTGACAATTCCTAATGAGGACAGCCGAAGAGAAGACTGTATCTGGTGATCCTATTTGGGGATCTTGGTGTCTATTTCTATGAACGAAACGGCGTCACCTAGTTCTAGACGTAGTTTCCGGGGAAACTCAAAATATCTATACTATTATTACACAGTTGATATGAGTTTATGAAAGAAGACTTACAGTGAAACAACCCCACAATACAGTTTATATGTATATGAAAGCGGTAAATGAAAGCAATAACCACTTACTCGGTTGTAGAGCTTCCATGCTGTTTGGTTAGTTGTTCAATAAAGAAAGATTGAAAACAATAATATATTAAAAATCAAAGGAGATAGTGCTTTGAAAAAGAAAGTTTTGGGGCTTACAGCTCAAGGAGAGGCCCAAGGTTATATCAGTGAGTGCACTGTTGAATTTGTACAGATGGACTTATACAAGTGACTGTGGCCCAAAATGTTTTCTGTACAAAGGGATGGGTCTTACACTCTCTCAAGAGGCCCAAAATGTTTAAAAAAAAGAGTGGGGCTTATAACACGAGGGTAGGCCTAGTTGATTTTTCCGTTTGAAATGGCGACCGCGTCGAGGTTTTCTTTTAACGCAGAGGGACTTATACAATAAGTGAGGCCCAAATGATTTTGGTTAAAAGGGGATTGGGTATTACACTCTATTAGAGGCCCAAAATGTTTTTGAATGGGTCTTATAGCTCGAGGAGAGGCCCATTAGGTTATTTTTCAAAAGGCGACGATCGCGCCGTTTGTTTTTTACGGTATCGGGACTTATACAATACACTGAGGCCCAAAATGTTTTGGTCAAGAAAGGATTGGGTCTTACACTCTATTAGAGGCCCACAATGTTTTGAAAATGATTTATGAGGGTTGAATTAATCCAAAAACCCTAATTTGTTTTCAAAAATGTATTTAATTGAATAAAAATTCAATTAAAATGATCAAAATTGTTTAACATGTGAAAAACAAATTGTGATCTTGGATTAATGCTTCAAAAATTAAGTATTGACCTACAAAATAATTAGAAAGCATTAAAAGTTGCAAAATCAATATGGAAAAAATATTTAATATGTCAAAAACAATTAAAATATTAATTCTTTGCAAAAATATCAATTATATGAAATAAATAATATTTTTGGGATTTTTTGATAAAATAAAATATTTTAACATTTTTGTGACCTATTAAAAAAAGAATCAACTCAAAATCATTAAAACTCAGAGAGAAATTAATTTTTGAATCAATTAAACAAAATCACAAAATTCAAATATTTGAATTTGTGAAAAAGGCGCCAAGAACACAAGCAAGAACACGCGCGTTTTTCTGGGTTTGGCTGATTTGCGTTTTCCATCCAATCTCACTGAATACGTAATCATATCATGCAATTCACATATCATTATGCTCGTCTCAACCTCACGATCATGTTTATAACACTTAATTTCATTTAAATTAAACATAAAACATGAAATCGCGAAAAAACCTCAAGAACCCTAATTTCTGCATGAAGGCTAGGATTTTTGATACACGATTCAAACAATGCAATTAATTGAGGGAAAACATTCCATGCATGATTATGAACATATGGCCAAATTATTGTGCGAGGAAATATGCATGGATTGAGAGATGACCAAGTATATGCTTACCTCCAAGCCGTGACAGCAAGTGCAATGTGATTTTTGATTTGGAGGTGTTACAGATGAGTGGTGATGATCTGAACAGCTTCCCTACACCCTATGGAGTGTGTTTGAATGGTTGGACTTGATTGAAATTGGCTGGATCAATTTGTGGTACCTCAGCTGCAACTTGATTGAAAATTTGAGCAACTAGCTGGTGATTTTGTGAATTTGGTGTTTCAGAAGTGTTCTAAGTGTTTGATCAGCTCATATGTGATGTATATGAGGTGTTTGAGTGATTGGTTTGATTGGAAATGCTCTCAAACTCAAAACCCGATAGCTACCTTGCTAAGAAAGGCATTTTTGCCAAGAGAAAGAGATTTTGAGGAAAGCATCTGTTAGATGGCTTTGGTGTACTCAAACTGATCACAATTGAGCTCTATTTATAGTAGAGCAAGTTTGTTTTGCAAGGAATAGTGAATGGCAGCTGGTAAGTAGGTTTGGCCAATGTTGGCAAATGAAAATCCAAGTCTCCTTTAGCCATTGACTAGAGGTTAGGGAACAGAGCTTTGGTTCCCTTGGTCTTGGATAAGTATTAACTGATTTCATATGAGAATGGCTCAGTCCATGCCACCTTGATGCTTCCATTGAATGCTTCAATCCAACTTTGGAGTCTTGTCCCTATTTTGGCCATTCTAGGTTCAACATGCTATTTCTTGTTCCATGGACTTTGGAGGCTTGGCTCAGTGATTGTCCCCTTTAGATTCAATCCTCAGATGTGTACAAGTAGATAGGAGCATTTGAATTTGGCTGATTTTGGCAAATCGAGCAAAGTTGTAAATTCTGCCTTGCTTTTGACAGATTTCAGCAAGGCAACTTTCCAATGTCATAACTCATGGTGTAAGTTGAATTTGGTAATGCTTTTGACCATTTTGGAAAGCCCTTACATGATATAACAACTGTTTGAACAAGTTTGGTTTTGATCTCTTTTGATTCCAAGTGAAAAATCCTTCTACATTTGGCAAAAAGTGAAGCAAAATCTGACTTAGTGAAATTTTCACTAAGTGTTGGAACAAAGTGTGATTTCTTGATTTTGATCACTCCATAACTCAAAATCCTTAATGAATTGGACTTAGGTCTAGTTGAATTTTTTGTTGAGGGTAATGAGGGCTACAAATCCATCTTTGGATGAGAAAAAATGGCCATGTGTTTTAGGAGTTATGACCCTCCAAAGTTAGTGTATTAGTGGTACTTTTTCCATAACTTAGAAAAATTTCTAAGTTTTATGGTTACCCCTTTTACAAGTTATCCCACTTTATTTGGTTTTTCTTGATGAATGATGATTCAAATCATACATTAACATCATTTTAGGGTTAAAAATCCATTTTGGTGAAAAATCTCAAAAAGTCAAAGTTGACTTTTGTGCACAGTTGACTTTTTATCAGATGAATTCCAAACTGTGCAATTCTTCAGGAAATCATGTCCTTGACCTAAATCAAACTTGATGAACATGTTCCATGGGTGTCATAGGGTATATTGAGGCATGTCCTAGGGTTTGGGAGCATGTCCTGGTCAAAAGTCAAAGTTACAGTTGACTTTCCTCGCGAAACCCTAATTGTGGTGCAGATGAAAATGAGACTTGTTGCTCAAGCTTCTTGGATTAATCCATTGTTGTAAATGGATCAATATAGTATATTAAAGACCCTCAAATCATGTCTTGAGGTCTTGGCTCTTGATTTGTCCCAAAAGTCAAATTAGGGGTGAATTAGGTCAAGAAACCCTAATTCCTGATTTTTGATGTATGCATCCCCTGAGGTCAAATTGACTTGATGCTTGGGTCCATGAGGTTCCATGGAGCATATTAGGTTATGTTTTGGATCATTGGCTTGTTCCCAGATGAAAAATTTCCATCTGGAGGCCCTGGTCGACCAAAACCCTAATTTGGTGACACTGTCAATCTTGAGACTTAATCCACCTAGAAGGGAGCAACCTTGTGCTTAATCCTTGAAGTGGGAGTCCTTTTGATCCATTGTGGATGTTTGAGAGGCTAGACAAGTTGAAGATCATGTCATTCCTTGATTGATCCTTTGTCTAAGCACTCAGAGAGGGCTTAAAACCCTAATTTTGATTGTAGTGAATGCTCAACAACCCTTGAGGCATTTGGTGAGGCATGATGGTTCATCCATATTGTGATGATGATTTGCACAATGATGGGAAATCTTAGTGGTCAAAATTTGGGGTATGACAGATGCCCCTATTTAATCTTCTTGGACCTGAAGGTGTGAATGACGAAGGTATTCGGGCATTCGGGGTACAAGAGGATTAAATATCGGAATACCCGAAATTTTGATGGTGGTTATGAATGGTAGCTTATGCATTCATCTACTTTTAGCTAAGCGATGATGCTTAGAAAAGGTAAACTTCCCCTCGATCCTGGTTGTCTACCAAGGAACTGGCCTAAGTTGCTGAAATGAACTTCCCCTCGATCCTGGTTTCCTACCAAGGAACTGGTCTTAGTTTCTGATTTAAACTTCCCCTCGATCCTGGTTTCCTACCAAGGAACTGGTCTTAGTTTCTGATTTAAACTCCCCCTCGATCCTGGTTTCCTACCAAGGAACTGGTCTTAGTTTCTGATTTAAACTCCCCCTCGATCCTGGTTTCCTACCAAGGAACTGGTCTTAGTTTCTTTTGTCAATAAATTTTACTGATAAGGGACGTTATTCGTAGCGGCTTCCCTTCAAACTTCTCGCTGAATTTTCCTGGGGAGATGCCATTTGAGTGGAAAAAGTTTTGATGTCAGACTTGCTGGGGAACCCAGTCGTCTGAGTTGTAGAGGTGCACAAACTTCTCTATTGGAGACGCCATTTGTCGATTCTACTGGGGGAAAGCGAGTATCTTGAGAGACTGTTTCCACTTGGGGATATTATATCATACTTTTCTCGGGATCTTCCCAGAGAAATGCCATATGATGCGACCCAATTTTGAGGTGCCGATGACCTTTTCATCAGCGGTTTTTCGGAGAAACACTGCTGTACTGCCGAATCTTTGCTTAAGAGGCTTTCTCTGGGGATTTTATTTAATCCAGGAAAGCAAGGATATCATCTTCAATGGCGAAGAGTGACATCTGTTGAAGGTTCTCTGGCCTTTCAGAGGTTCAAGTTATCAAAGTGGTCTAGTGCCGACTCTGATCTAGAGAGATTGCTTAGATGATTCTCTTCCCAATGAGGAAAGGTCTGACAACTCGATTTAGAGGACTTTTATCACTAGGGGATAAGACCGACTAGAGTGATAGCGATGCAATATGAAATGTAAATGCAAATCAATAATGCATGATGTATGTATGTATATGCTGACAAAACTGACGCGACACACAAACTAAAAGATGAACATGACTGGATACTCAGCCATCGCGGGGCGTATAGAGATATCGCTGGTTCAAGATAGCAATTCCACCTTGCTTAGGAGAGATAATCCCTGCGGGGAATACCGTTGATCGGGCTTAGGAGATAAGAACTCGGTCGAGGCGTGTCAGATGAAATAAGGTCTCTGACACAGTTGATCCCTTCATTCAGGAGAACTGGTTTAGAAGGAGCACTTTGATTCTGCACTTTGAAGTTCGCTTACTTCTGGAGAAGCGGTTGATGTTCTTTCGATGTTCAACAGTCAAAAGAAATTGCCATCTTTATTTTAAAGCAGAAAAAGTTTTAACAAGTAAATTCATTTTTGTTTTTTTTCAAGAATCGTTAATCATGTTAAAAAACGTCATTCTGTAAAGCTAAAACAAATAAGAAATACAAACAAAAGCACAAGGGCTCAAATTTTATTGATAGGATGGAGATCAGCCAAACGCGTGATTCCACAGAGTATATACAAAGTTAGAAAATGGTAATTTACAGGGAAAAGGGCTACGTTGAAACATAACGACCATTATCCTTCCACCAACTTTGAATTCGGGGCATCCTGAGCTTCTGTCGAAGATGACCTTGACTGGAGTTTTCTTTCGATGATGTAACTGCTGCTGTTGAGGGACTTGCCTCTGTTGAACATAGTTACTTGCCATTATCCCTAATTTTTGCCTGGATTGTACTATGAGATTTCCAATCCACCAGGATGATTTTTTTTCATGTCTCTAACTTTTGCCTAGACCGCCCTTTCGGGTTTTCAATCCACCAAGACGTTTTTTTTTTTAGTTTAGGCGAAGTATTTCTTGACTACATCAACATTCGTGGGGTAGGCAAATTCCTCTCCGTCCATGGTTGCAAGTCACAAGGCGCCGCCTGAGAAAGCTTTCGTGACCACATAGGGGCCATCATAATTCGGAGTCCACTTGCCCCGGGAATCAGTGAGAAATGATTGTATCTTCTTGAGCACGAGGTCTCCTTTTCTGAAGACACGAGGTCGGGCCTTTTTGTCAAACGCCCTCTTCATTCTCTGTTGATACAACTGACCGTGGCATAGTGCCGTTATTCTCTTTTCTTCGATCAGATTCAGTTCGTCATGTCGGCTTTGACACCATTCAGCTTCGGTGAGCTTAGCTTCCATCAATACCCTGATTGACGGGATCTCTACTTCTATGGGGAGAATTGCCTCTATGCCATATACTAGAGAGAAAGGGGTTGCCCCTGTTGAAGTACGGACAGATGTGCGATAACCATGAAGAGCAAAGGGTAGCATCTCGTGCCAGTCTTTGTACGTTACAACCATCTTTTGAACAATCTTCTTGATGTTCTTGTTAGCCGCTTCTACCGCCCCGTTCATCTTGGGTCGGTAGGGAGATGAGTTATGGTGTTCGATCTTGAACTCTGTGCACAACTCTTTCATCATCTTGTTGTTCAAGTTAGATCCATTATCAGTAATGATCTGGCTCAGAACACCATAACGGCAGGTGATATTATTTTTGATAAATCGGACCACCAGTTGTCGGGTTACATTGGCGAATGACGCTGCTTCGACCCACTTGGTGAAGTAATCAATGGCTACCAGGATGAACCGATGTCCGTTTGAAGCCTTGGGCTCAATCATGCCAATCATGTTGATTCCCTATATGGAAAAAGGCCATGGGGAAGAGAGAACTTTGAGATGTGATGGCGGTACATGAATTTTGTCGGAGTATATCTGACACTTGTGACACCTCCTCATGTACTTGTAGCAGTCGGATTCCATGGTCAACCAGTAGTACCCTGCTCTTAGAAGTTTTCTCGCCATTGTGTGTCCGTTGGCATGAGTGCCAAAGGATCCTTCATGAATTTCTTTCATCAGCATTTCTGCTTCTGGTCTGTCTACGCATCGGAGCAAGACCATGTCAAAATTTGTCTTATAGAGAGTGTCACCGCTCAGGAAGAAGTTTCCAGCCAATCTTCTGAGGGTCTTTCTGTCCTTTCTGAGTGCCCCAGATGGGTACTCTTGTTTCTGAAGGAAGCATTTGATATCGTGATACCAAGGTTTGTCGTCTATGACTGCTTCAATCGTGAAGACGTAAGCGGGCCGTTCAAGGCGCATTATGTCGATCTTAGGTATGTCATTCGATTGAGCTACACTAATCATGGAAGAGATAGTGGCTAAAGCATCAGCCATGTGATTCTCATCACGAGGGATATGATGAAACTCAACTCTGTCGAAGAAAGGTAGCAACCTCCTTGCGTAGTCTTTGTAAGGAATCAATCCTGATTGGTATGTGTTCCAATCTCCTTTTATCTGATTGATAACCAGGGCTGAGTCGCCGTATACGTCCAAGTTTTTGATCCTTAAATCAATCGCTTCCTCGAGACCCATGATACATGCTTCGTATTCGGCCTCGTTGTTCGTACATTTGAACGTAAGTCGAGCGGTGAAAGGAATGTGGGTACCCTGAGGGGTAACAATGATTGCCCCAATTCCATTTCCATAATGATTAACTGCTCAATCAAAGATAAGTTCCCATTGGGAACCTGGTTCTGGCCCTTCACTGGGCAGCGGTTCATCGCAATCTTTCATCTTTAGATACATGACATCTTCGTCTGGGAAGTCAAACCCGATTGATTCTTGATCGTCAATCGGTTGATGAGCCAAATGATCGGCTAAAATACTTCCCTTAACGGCTTTCTGAGCATGATACTCTATGTTATATTCTGATAATAACATCTGCCAACATGGCAATCCTTCCCGTGAGAGCAGGTTTTTCAAATACATACTTGATTGGATCCATTTCTGAGATCAACCAAGTAGTGTGGCAAATCACGTACTGGCGAAGACGTTTGGCTGCCCAAGCCAAAGCACAGCAAGTTTTCTCGAGCATCGTGTACCAAGTCTCGCAGTCGGTGAACTTCTTGCTCAAATAGTAGATGGCAGACTCTTTCCTTTTGGTTTCGTCTTGTTGGCCAAGTACACATCCCATTGAGTCCTCTAGGACTGTGAGGTAAATGATCAGTGGTCTTCCTTCCACTTGAGGTGATAGAATCGGAGGATTCAACAGGTATTCCTTAATACTGTCGAAGGCGGTTTGGCAATCTTCTGACCAAACGTTATCCTGGTTCTTTTTGAGTAATTTGAAGATCGGCGCGCATGTCGCGGTCATAAGGAATATGAATCTGGAGATGTAGTTCAAACGTCCCAGGAATCCTCTGACTTGTTTTTCAGTTTTCGGAGAAGGCATTTCTTGAATGGCCTTGACCTTGTCAGGATCAACCTCAATTCCTTTCTGGCTGATGATGAACCCTAGTAGTTTCCCTGAACAGACACCGAAGGTGCACTTGTTGGGATTCAAGCGAAGCTTGAATTTTCTCAAACGTTCGAACAATTTTGACAGATGTTCAACGTGCTCACTCTCTGTTTTTTATTTTGCAATCATATCATCGACATATACCTCGATTTCTTTGTGTATCATGTCATGAAAAAGAGTAGTCATGGCCCTTTGATAGGTTACCCCGGAGTTCTTCAAACCGAACGGCATTACCTTGTAACAAAAAGTACCCCATGGGGTAATGAACGAAGTTTTCTCCATGTCTTTCGGCGCCATTTTGATCTGGTTATAGCCCGAAAATCCATCCATGAAGGAGAATACTTTAAACTTTGTTGTGCTGTCAACCAACATGTCAATGTGTGGTAAAGGAAAGTCGTCCTTCGGACTACCCTTGTTCAGATCTCGGTAATCAACACACATTCTGACCTTTCCGTCCTTTTTGGGAACGGGTACGATGTTGGCTAACCATTGAGGATATTCAGCTGTGGCGAGGAAACCCGCGTCAATCTGTTTCTGTACCTCCTCTTTGATTTTGATGGCCATGTTCGGGTGAGTCCGTCTCAACCTTTGCTTTACTGGTGGACATTCCGATCTCAACGGTAAATGATGTTCCACGATGTTGGTATCCAACCCTGGCATATCCTGATAGGACCAAGCGAATACATCGGGGAATTCTTTGAGAAGCTTTATCAAACTCTTTCTGGCAGTTGGACTGAGCAGTGCCCCAATCTTGATTTCTTTTCTCTCTTGCTCTGAACCCAAGTTTACCATTTCCAACAGTTCTTTGTGAGGTTCAATGGACCTTTCCTCTTGTCTGAGTAGTCGAGAGATCTCTTCTGGAATTTCGTTATCATTTTCTTCTTCAGCCCCAAATACCGGGAACTCAAAGTCGGGAGAAGGCATCGGATCGTATGTTTCAACGGGGTGTAAAACAAGCAATCTGCATAACGTGATGATTCATGTTTAGAAGAGATAGAGAAAATGCAAGTGTGTGCAGTGTATTTATTTTACTGCTTGTTTTTATTTTTGAATTGTTTTTTAGGATTACCATTTTCTGAAAAAGCAAAAAGAGAAAACAACAATTAATGCGGAAATTACAGAAAGACGTTATTTTATTAATGAACAAGTCGAATCTTGAATCTTAACAGGCATGCCCCAAGGACGATCTTTCGGTATCTGATACCTAGAATCATACCTCTCCGCTATGGGCGTTGAGGTGATCTCTGAGATCACAGTTCGTTGTATTTCGCCAGTATAGGAAACGTGACTGCTTTTGAAAGCATCTTTGCCTTGCTTACCTACGGGTTATTGGGTTTTTGTTTAGTGTGCAAGACAAAGATGCTTTCAAAAGCAGTCACGTTTCCTATACTGGCGAAATACAACGAACTGTGATCTCAGAGATCACCTCAACGCCCATAGTGGAGAGGTATGATTCTAGGTATCAGATACCGAAAGATCGTCCTTGGGGCATGCCTGTTAACTATATCCCAGAAGGATATGTTCCGCCGATCACTGAAGATCAGGGAATCACAACAGAAGCGGCTGGGCCTGAAGGTTACAAACTTCAGGAAAGCGAAGATGCCAGGGGCATATTGAAGACTCCTGAAGGTTACAAACTTCGGGAAACGCCAAGACTCACTACCGTAGTCACGGTACCACCCCCTGTGGTGCACACTGTCCCAGAAGGACAGATTCCACAGACACCTTCTGGTAAGAAGGACACTATGTTTAACCGAATGGATGAATTCCAGGAACAGTTCTTGGAAATGCAGAAGGAACTGCAAGCCATTCGCGGTCAGGATCTATTTGGAAAGGACGCCGCAGATCTCTGCTTGGTCCCAAATGTGAAAGTCCCGCACAAATTTCAAGTGCCCGACTTTGAAAAGTACAAGGGTAACTCTTGCCCTCAAAGCCATCTGGTGATGTACGCTCGGCGGATGTTAGCCCAGATGGAGAATCAGGACCTACTGATTCACTACTTCCAGGATAGTTTAACCGGTGCCGCACTCAAATGGTACATGGGTTTAAACCGTGCTACGATTAGCACATTCAGAGATCTTGGTACTGCCTTCGTACAACAATACAAATACAATTTGGACATGGCACCCGACAGAGATCAACTAAGATCGATGTCGCAAAAGGACAAGGAAACCTTTAAGGAGTATGCTCAAAGGTGGCGTGAAATTGCTGCTCAAATTTGTCCACCTCTTGAGGAAAAAGATATGACAAAGATCTTCTTAAAGACCTTAAGCTCATTTTACTATGACCGAATGGTTGCCAGTGCGCCCAGTGATTTCACCGAAATGGTCGGCATGGGTGTACGTCTTGAGGAAGCCGTCCGAGAAGGACGTTTGGTAAAAGACGCTGGATCGACTAGCGGTACTAAAAAATACGGTAGTGCTATCTCTAAGAAAAAAGAGCAAGATATTGGGAATATCTCTCTCGGAAAGCAAAGGCGACGTTATCAACCGGTAGCAGCTGTAACTCCTGCTATCAGCCCAGCGCCTATTCCTACGTATCAACCTCAGGTTGCGCAGAGCCAACCTGACCAGCAAAGGACACAACAGCCTTTTCAGCAGGCTCGTCCTCCATATAACAACAACCGTATAACACGGCCACCTGGATTTGATCCTATACCCATGACGTACGCAGAACTGTTTCCGTTACTACTGGCTAAGGGGCACATCCAGACTAAGTCTCCTCTTACAGTACCGGAAAATCCGCCTTTTTGGTTTAAGGTGGATCAGACATGCCCATATCATCAAGGAGGTTCAGAGCATAACATTGAGAACTGTCTTAATTTCAAGTCTGATGTGAAAAAGCTTGTTAGGAGTGGACTCTTATCTTTCAAAGATACGAATCCCAATGTTCTTACGAACCCGCTGCCTCAACACGAGAAAGCTGCAGTCAACCTGATCGAGAAAGAGTCTAACAATGTCTATCAAATTCACGATGTACTCTTATTGAGGGCCAATCTGGTCAAGATGCATTGTAGATAGAGTGGATATGGCCATGTGCCACCTCATAACTATCATCAGTGTGATATCTGCTCTAAAGACAATCAGGGATGTTCTGTAGTGCAAGCAGCTCTACAGGAACAAATGGATCTCGGATGGATTTAAGAGCACCAAGTTTATGGAGTTAACATGGTTTACATGAATTCTAACGTCATTCAGAACCACGACATCCGTACAATGAATGTCAACTTGGTGGCAATGCACTCAAGGCAAAGCCAGTATCATGATCTGCCGCGGCACGATTACGGTTCTTGTCTGATTTGCTCGGTAAACAAACAGGGATGCTCTTTTGTACAAGAGGCCCTCTAGCGTCAGATGGATCTTGGATGGATCCAACACTACCATGATAGGAATCCCTATCAGATCAATATGGTTCAGATCTTCGATATTCGCACAATGAATACCAACCTGGTAGAGTTACATGCTGAGCAGGTCCGACTCGGATTCTTAATATCACATGACTATCAAACCTGTAAAGCGGGTTGCGAAAACGATCGAGGTTGTACCCTTGTCTAGGAAGCACTTCAGCACTTGTTAAATCATTGGTGGATGCCAATATACATGGATGAAGATACTCAGCAGATTAGTATCAGTAATAGAAACCCCACTCGGCGTCAGAGTCAGGATGTCCGATCAGTGGAAGCTAACCTAGTGAGGATACATTGTATTCAAAGTGGGCGTGGCCAGGTACCACCACACAACTATGACAGTTGTAGCGTCTGTTCGGAAAGTAACCAAGGGTGTTACATTGTGAGAGCAACTCTTCAGGGTCAGGTCGATCGTGGAGAAATTCGTCCCTACTCAGGTTCTGGACCCATCAACTGGACGCCGAACTACCTTGCCGGGCGAGTTGAGGATGTTGTCACGATCTCTGGTCATCACAGGACCAGGGATGTTTTCGCCATTATTCCTCTGCTTGACGAATCTGAGGTTCCCAACCAGGAACGAATTGAGATCACTTATGATGGTCAGAAAAATCAGAAGGCTCCTGTAGTCATCTATCTACCAGGACCGCTACTGTATGAATCAGCTAAGGCAATCCCTTACAAATACGGTGCAACAACAATTGAGAATGGAAAGGAAATTCCATTACCCTCCGTCGTGAATATTGCAGACGTCAGTAGAGTAACACGGAGCGGTCGAATCTTCAACCGAGGAGTTGAAGAACTTAACAAGGAAAAGGAACTTCAGGCAGAAGCTCCCGATCCATCAGTCGGTCAATCCAATAATCCCGACCTGTCAAAAAATGATGATGAGATGCTGAAGCTCATCCAAAGGAGCGAATATAACATTGTTGATCAGCTGTTACAAACTCCTTCAAAGATCTCGGTATTATCACTGTTACTCAATTCAGAAGCCCACAGGGAGGCTCTACAGAAAGTCTTGGAGCAAGCCTTTGTGGATCAGGATGTAATAATCAGACAGTTCGATAGCATTGTTTCTAACATCACTTCCTGCAATAATTTGGGATTTAGTGATGAAGAATTACCTGACGAGGGTCGCTGTCATAACATGGCGCTCAACATTACAGTTAACTGCCAGGACGATGCTTTAGCCAGCGTACTGGTAGACAGAGGGTCAGCCCTGAATGTTATGCCGAAGTCCACTTTGATGCAATTATCATTCAAAGGACTCCCGATGAGAATCAGTGAGGTCTTCGTCAAAGCGTTCGACGGATCCAGAAAAACAGTTATCGGCGAAGTTGATCTTCCCATAACTATCGGTCCTCATACTTTCCAAGTCACTTTCCAGGTCATGGACATCCGGGCAACATACAGTTGTTTATTAGGAAGACCTTGGATACACCAGGCTGGAGCGGTCACCTCAACCCTTCACCAAAAGCTAAAGTTTGTCAAGAACGATCAACTTGTCACGGTTTGTGGGGAACAAGCCTTGCTTGAGAGCAACTTGTCATCATCTACCAGAATAGAACCCGAGGAGGTTATTGGAACTCAGTTCCAAGCACTGTCGGTAAGCGAGAACAATCAATTCAAAGGAGGAACCTCGATTTCCTCATACAAAGATGCTATCAAAGCGGTCGAGAGTACCGATACAACTGGATGGGGACAGCTTGTCATTCCCACTGACAATAAAACAAAGAAGGGTCTTGGTTTTTCTGCAACCTGTACCCGGACAGCTGCCAGCGATGAAATTCTTCATCCCCTTCAAAACTTATTCCACAGTGGAGGTTTCCTTCACCCAGTGTCTCAGACAGTTCATGCTATCAATGAGGAAGATCCCTCTAACACAGATGAAGAATAGAAGTCATACTTTAACAAGGACGGTTATATGTCTCAGGAAGAGGTGCCTATGCCTTTTTGCTTTCCTACAGAAAGTCTGAGGTTTATACCAAGATCAGATGTCAAAATGATCTATGGAGATTGTGATCCAGAAGGATGTCGTGCTCCGCCAAATTCATTAGAGGAAGACACTCCGATGAAAGACAATTTTGACTACACCTACTATGGCCCAATGGATGGTCTACCAATGTGGCAACCTTACCCAGGAAACTTGGGACAAGAAAGTCAGCCGAGTAATGAAACTCAGCTGAGCATCATTGAACAAAATACCTGTGTCCCCACCATGTCATGGGATCAACACTCAGGTCAGTCAGAAACTACTCAACATGAAGATGAATTCGCAACGTTTGCAGGACTTGAATTCATCAACTATGCTTTTCCTGAGGTCAACGTCATCGAGAGAGATGACTCCTCCAGTTCCAAAGAAGTATGGGACACTCTGGGAGAACCAAGTGGAAAATACGACTATATGGTCAAGTACACCGCTCCCGAAAGCTCTCGTATCAGGCTTGAAGATATCCAGCCAACTGGATGGGGAGATACGGCTGAGAGCCCAAATACTATGCAGAATGCGACAGAGGAATTCTCCTACGACAATTCTGCCTGGGAGACAGATTCCAATGATCCCGCTCCACCAGAAATCAGTGTTATTTATGAAGACAAATCAAGGAAGGTGCCAGACTTTGTGATTCACCGAGGAGTTCGCCGCCAATGGGTTGCTATCGATGTTCCGAAGGCCGTTCACCAGTCATAGTAATTGCCATCTTTAACCTTTCACCCTGCCCAGGTGAAACGTATGTTTTGATAGGGCTCGCTTTCTGTAAATTTTCCCTCTTCGCTTTGCCCAAAGCGACAGAGTTTTGTTTTATAGGGCTGTAGTTTCAAGATTCAACTTGTTCATTAATAAAATAACGCCGTTCTGTAATTTCTGCATTAATTGCTGTTTTCTCTTTTTGCTTTTTCAGAAAATGGTAATCCTAAAAAATAATTCAAAAATAAAAACAAGCAGTAAAATAAATACACTGCACACACTTGCATTTTCTCTATCTCTTCTAAACACGAATCATCACGTTATGCAGATTGCTTGTTTTACACCCCGTTGAAACATACGATCCGATGCCTTCTCCCGACTTTGAGTTCTCGGTATTTGGGGCTGAAGAAGAAAATGACAACGAAATTCCAGAAGAGATCTCTCGACTACTCAGACAAGAGGAAAGGTCCATTGAACCTCACAAAGAACTGTTGGAAACAATAAACTTGGGTTCAGAGCAAGAGAGAAAAGAAATCAGGATTGGGGCACTGCTCAGTCCAACTGCCAGAAAGAGTTTGATAAAGCTTCTCAAAGAATTCCCCGATGTATTCGCTTGGTCCTATCAGGATATGCCAGGGTTGGATACCAACATCGTGGAACATCATTTACCGTTGAGATCGGAATGCCCGCCAGTAAAGCAAAGGTTGAGACGGACTCACCCGGACATGGCCATCAAAATCAAAGAGGAGGTATAGAAACAGATTGACGCGAGTTTCCTCACCACAGCTGAATATCCTCAATGGTTAGCCAACATCGTACCCGTTCCCAAAAAGGACGGAAAGGTCTGAATGTGTGTTGATTACCGAGATCTGAACAAGGCTAGTCCGAAGGACGACTTTTCTTTACCACACATTGACATGTTGGTTGACAGCACAACAAAGTTCAAAGTATTCTCCTTCATGGATGGATTTTCGGGCTATACCCAGATTAAAATGGCGCCGAAAGACATGGAGAAAACTTCGTTCATTACCCCATGGGGTACTTTTTGTTACAAGGTAATGCCGTTCGGTTTGAAGAACGTCGGGGTAACCTATCAAAGGGCCATGACTACTCTTTTTCATGACATGATACACAAAGAAATCGAGGTATATGTCGATGATATGATTGCAAAATCAAAAACAGAGAGTGAGCACGTTGAACATCTGTCAAAATTGTTCGAACGTTTGAGAAAATTCAAGCTCCGCTTGAATCCCAACAAGTGCACCTTCGGTGTCCGTTCAGGGAAATTACTAGGGTTCATCATCAGCCAGAAAGGAATTGAGGTTGATCCTGACAAGGTCAAGGCCATTCAAGAAATGCCTTCTCTGAAAACTAAAAAACAAGTCAGAGGATTCCTGGGACGTTTGAACTACATCTCCAGATTCATATTCCTTATGACCGCGACATGCGCGCCGATCTTCAAATTACTCAAAAAGAACCAGGATTACGTTTGGTCAGAAGATTGCCAAACTGCCTTCGACAGTATTAAGGAATACCTGTTGAATCCTATGATTCTATCACCTCCAGTGGAAGGAAGACCACTGATCATTTACCTCACAGTCCTAGAGGACTCAATGGGATGTGTACTTGGCCAACAAGACGAAACCAAAAGGAAAGAGTCTGCCATCTACTATTTGAGCAAGAAGTTCACCGACTGCGAGACTCGGTACACGATGCTCGAGAAAACTTGCTGTACTTTGGCATGGGCAGCCAAACGTCTTCGCCAGTACGTGATTTGCCACACTACTTGGTTGATCTCATAAATGGATCCAATCAAGTATGTATTTAAAAACCTGCTCTCACGGGGAGGATTGCCCGTTGGCAGATGTTATTATCAGAATATAACATAGAGTATCACGCTCAAAAAGCCATTAAGGGAAGTATTTTAGCCGATCATTTGGCTCATCAACCGATTGACGATCAAGAATCAATCGGGTTTGACTTCCCAGACGAAGATTGCGATGAACCGCTACCTAGTGAAGGGCCAGAACCAGGTTCCCAATGGGAACTTATCTTTGACGGAGCAGTTAATCATTATGGAAATGGAATTGGGGCAATCATTGTTACCCCTCAGGGTACCCACATTCCTTTCACCGCTCGACTTACGTTCAAATGTACGAACAACGAGGCCGAATACGAAGCATGTATTATGGGTCTTGAGGAAGCGATTGATTTAAGGATCAAAAACTTGGACGTATACGGCGACTCAGCCCTGGTTATCAATCAGATAAAAGGAGATTGGAACACATACTAATCAGGATTGATTCCTTACAAAGACTACACAAGAAGGTTGCTACCTTTCTTCGACAGAGTTGAGTTTCATCATATCCCTCGTGATGAGAATCACATGGCTGATGCTTTAGCCACTATCTCTTCCATTATTAGTGTAGGTCAATGGAATGACATACCTAAGATTGACATAATGCGCCTTGAACGGCCCGCTTACGTCTTCACGATTGAAGCAGTCATAGACGACAAACCTTGGTATCACGATATCAAATGCTTCCTTCAGAAACAAGAGTACCCATCTGGGGCACTCAGAAAGGATAGAAAGACCCTCAGAAGATTGGCTGGAAACTTCTTCCTGAGCGGTGACACTCTCTATAAGAGAAATTTTGACATGGTCTTGCTCCGATGCGTAGACAGACCAGAAGCAGAAATGCTGATGAAAGAAATTCATGAAGGATCCTTTGGCACTCATGCCAACGGACACACAATGGCGAGAAAAATTCTAAGAGCAGGGTACTACTGGTTGACCATGGAATCCGACTGCTACAAGTACATGAGGAGGTGTCACAAGTGTCAGATATACTCCGACAAAATTCATGTACCGCCATCACATCTCAAAGTTCTCTCTTCCCCATGGCCTTTTTCCATATGGGGAATCGACATGATTGGCATGATTGAGCCCAAGGCTTCAAACGGACATCAGTTCATCCTGGTAGCCATTGATTACTTCACCGAGTGGGTCGAAGCAGCGTCATTCGCCAATGTAACCCGACAAGTGGTGGTCCGATTTATCAAAAATAATATCATCTGCCGTTATGGTGTTCCAAGCGAGATCATTACTGACAATGGATCTTACTTGAACAATAAGATGACGAAAGAGTTGTGCGCAGAGTTCAAGATCAAACATCATAACTCATCTCCCTACCGACCCAAGATGAACGGGGCGGTAGAAGCGGCTAACAAGAACATCAAGAAGATTGTTCAAAAGATGGTTGTAACCTACAAAGATTGGCACGAGATGCTACCCTTTGCTCTTCACGGTTATCGTACATTTGTCCGCACTTCAACAGGGGCAACCCATTTTTCTCTAGTGTATGGCATGGAAGCAGTGCTCCCCATAGAAGTAGAGATCCCGTCAATCAGGGTATTGATGGAAGCTAAGCTCACCGAAGCTGAATGGTGTCAAAGCTGACATGACGAACTGAATCTGATCGAAGAAAAGAGAATAACGGCACTATGCCATGGTCAGTTGTATCAACAGAGAATGAAGAGGGCGTTCAACAAAAAGGTCTGACCTCGTGTCTTCAGAAAAGGAGACCTCGTGCTCAAGAAGATACAATCATTTCTCACTGATTCCCGGGGCAAGTGGACTCCGAATTATGATGGCCCCTATGTGGTCACGAAAGCTTTCTTAGGCGGCGCCTTGAGACTTGCAACCATGGACGGAGAGGAATTTACCTACCCCACGAATGTTGATGTAGTCAAGAAATACTTCGCCGAAACTAAAAAAAAAAAAACGTCTCGGTGGATTGAAAACCCGAAAGGGCGGTCCAGGCAAAAGTTAGAGACATGAAAAAAAATCATCCTGGTGGATTGGAAATCTCATAGTACAATCCAGGCAAAAATTAGGGATAACGGCAAGTAACTATGTTCAACAGAGGCAAGTCCCTCAACAACAGCAGTTACATCATCGGAAGAAAACTCCAGTCAAGGTCATCTTCGACAGAAGCTCAGGATGCCCCGAATTCAAAGTTGGTGGAAGGATAGTGGTCGTTATGTTTCAACGTAGCCCTTTTCCTTGTAAATTACCATTTTCTAACTTTGTATATACTCTGTGGAATCACGCGTTTGGCTGATCTCCATCCTATCAATAAAATTTGAGCCCTTGTGCTTTTGTTTGTATTTCTTATTTGTTTTAGCTTTACAGAATGACGTTTTTTAACATGATTAACGATTCTTGAAATAAAACAAAAATGAATTTACTTGTTAAAACTTTTTCTGCTTTAAAATAAAGATGGCAATTTCTTTTGACTATTGAACATCGAAAGAACATCAAAGTGCAGAATCAAAGTGCTCCTTCTAAACCAGTTCGCCTGAATGAAGGGATCAACTGTGTTAGAGACCTTGTTTCGTCTGACACGCCTCGGCCGAGTTCTTATCTCCTAAGCCTGATCAACGGTATTCCCCGCAGGGATTATCTCTCCTAAGCAAGGTGGAATTGCTATCTTGAACCAGCGATATCTCTATACGCCCCGCGATGGCCGAGTATCCAGTCATGTTCATCTTTTAGTTTGTGTGTCGCGTCAGTTTTGTCAGCATATACATACATACATCATGCATTATTGATTTGCATTTACATTTCATATTGCATCGCTATCACTCTAGTCGGTCTTATCCCCTAGTGATAAAAGTCCTCTCAATCGAGTTATCAGACCTTTCCTCATTGGGAAGGGAATCATCTAAGCAATCTCTCTAGATCAGAGTCGGCACTAGACCACTTTGATAACTTGAACCTCTGAAAGGCCAGAGAACCTTCAATAGATGTCACTCTTCGCCATTGAAGATGATATCCTTGCTTTCCCGGATTAAAGAAAATCCCCAGAGAAAGCCTCTTAAGCAAAGATTCGGCAGTACAGCAGTGTTTCTCCGAAAAACCCCTGATGAAAAGGTCATCGGCACCTCAAAATTGGGTCGCATCATATGACATTTCTTTGGGAAGATCCCGAGAAAAGTATGATATAATATCCCCAAGTGGAAACAGTATCTCAAGATACTCGCTTTCCCCCCAGTAGAATCGACAAATGGCGTCTCCAACAGAAAAGTTTGTACACCTCTACAACTCAGACGACTGGGTTCCCCAGCAAGTCTGACATCCAAACTTTTTCCACTCAAATGGCATCTCCCCAGGAAAATTCGGCGAGAAGTTTGAGGGGAAGCCGCTACGAATAGCGTCCCTTGTCAGTAAAATTTATTGACAAAAGAAACTAAGACCAGTTCCTTGGTAGGAAACCGGGATCGAGGGGGAGTTTAAATCAGAAACTAAGACCAGTTCCTTGGTAGGAAACCAGGATCGAGGGGAAGTTTAAATCAGAAACTAAGACCAGTTCCTTGGTAGGAAACCAGGATCGAGGGGAAGTTCATTTCAGCAACTTAGACCAATTCCTTGGTAGATAACTAGGATCGAGGGGAAGTTTACCTTTTCTAAGCATCATCACTTAGCTAAAAGAAGATGAATGCGTAAGCTACCATTCATAACCACCATCAAAATTTTGGGTATTACGATATTTAATCCTCTTGTACCCCGAATGCCCGAATACCTTCGTCATTCACACCTTCGGGTCCAAGAAGATTAAATAGGGGCATCTGTCATACCCCAAATTTTGACCACTAAGATTTCCCATCATTGTGCAAATCATCATCACAATATGGATAAACCATCATGCCTCACCAAATGCCTCAAGGGTTGTTGAGCATTCACTACAATCAAAATTAGGGTTTTAAGCCCTCTCAGAGCCTTAGACAAAGGATCAATCAAGGAATGACATGATCTTCAACTTGTCTAGCCTCTCAAACATCCACAATGGATCAAAAGAACTCCCACTTCAAGGATTAAGCACAAGGTTGCTCCCTTCTAGGTGGATTAAGTCTCAAGATTGACAGTGTCACCAAATTAGGGTTTTGGTCGACCAGGGCCTCCAGATGGAAAATTTTCATCTGGGAACAAGCCAATGATCTAAAACATAACCTAATATACTCCATGGAACCTCATGGACCCAAGCATCAAGTCAATTTGACCTCAGGGGATGCATACATCAAAAATCAGGAATTAGGGTTTCTTGA
This sequence comes from Lathyrus tuberosus, assembly GCA_022829125.1. Classification (NCBI taxonomy): domain Eukaryota; kingdom Viridiplantae; phylum Streptophyta; class Magnoliopsida; order Fabales; family Fabaceae; genus Lathyrus; species Lathyrus tuberosus. The sequence goes on along the minus strand of JALAZF010000344.1, from coordinate 2,176,581 downwards.
CCTAATTCACCCCTAAGTTGACTTTTGGGACAAATCAAGAGCCAAGACCTCAAGACGTGATTTGAGGGTCTTTAATATACTATATTGATCCATTTACAATAATGGATTAATCCAAGAAGCTTGAGAAACAAGTCTCATTTTCATCTGCACCACAATTAGGGTTTCGCGAGGAAAGTCAACTATAACTTTGACTTTTGACCAGGACATGCTCCCAAACCCTAGGACATGCCTCAATATACCCTATGACACCCATGGAACATGTTCATCAAGTTTGATTTAGGTCAAGGACATGATTTCCTGAAGAATTGCACAGTTTGGAATTCATCTTATAAAAAGTCAACTATGCACAAAAGTCAACTTTGACTTTTTGAGATTTTTCACCAAAATGGATTTTTAATCCTAAAATTATGTTAATGTATGATTTGAATCATCATTCATCAAGAAAAACCAAAGAAAGTGGGATAACTTGTAAAAGGGGTAACCATAAAACTTAGAAATTTTTCTAAGTTATGGAAAAAGTACCACTAGTACACTAACTTTGGAGGGTCATAACTCCTAAACCACATGGCCATTTTTTCTCATCCAAATATGGATTTGTAGCCCTCATTACCCTCTACAAAAACTTCAACAAGACCTAAGTCCAATTCATTAAGGATTTTGAGTTATGGAGTGATCAAAATCAAGAAATCGCACTTTGTTCCAACACTTAGTGAAAATTTCACTAAGTCAGATTTTGCTTCACTTTTTGCCAAATGTAGAAGGATTTTTCACCTGGAATCAAAAGAGATCAAAACCAAACTTGTTCAAACAGTTGTTATATCATGTAAGGGATTTCCAAAATGGTCAAAAGCATTACCAAATTCAACTTACACCATGAGTTATGACATTGGAAAGTTGCCTTGCTGAAATCTGTCAAAGGCAGGGCAGAATTTGCAACTTTGCTCGATTTGCCAAAATCAGCCAAATTCAAATGCTCCTATCCACTTGGACACATCTGAGGATTGAATCTAAAGGGGACAATCACTGAGCCAAGCCTCCAAAGTCCATGGAATAAGAAATAGCATGTTGAACCTAGAATGGCCAAAATAGGGACAAGACTCCAAATTTGTATTGAAGCATTCAATGGAAGCATCAAGGTGGCATGGACTGAGCCATTCTCATCTGAAATCAGTCAAGACTTATCCAAGACCAAGGGAACCAAAGCTCTGTGCCCTAACCTCTAGTCAATGGCTAGAGGAGACTTGGATTTTCATTTGCCAACATTGGCCAAACCTACTTACCAGCTGCCATTCACTATTCCTTGCAAAACAAACTTGCTCTACTATAAATAGAGCTCAATTGTGATTAGTTTGAGTACACCAAAGCCATCTAACAGATGCTTTCCTAAAAATTTCTTTCTCTTGGCAAAAATGCCTTTCTTAGCAAGGTAGCTATCGGGTTTTGAGTTTGAGAGCAATTCCAATCAAACTAATCACTCACACACCTCATATACATCACATATGAGCTGATCAAACACTTAGATCACTTCTGAAAGACCAATTTCACAAAATCACCAGCTGGTTGCTCAAATTTTCAATCAAGTTGCAGCTGAGGTACCACAAATTGATCCAGCAATTTTCAATTAAGTCCAACCATTCAAACACACTCCATAGGGTGTAGGGAAGTTGTTCAGATCATCACCACTCATCTGTAACACCTCCAAATCAAAAATCACATTGCACTTGCTGTCACGGCTTGGAGGTAAGCATATACTTGGTCATCTCTCAATCCATGCATATTTCCTCGCACAATAATTTGGCCATATGTTCATAATCATGCATGGAATGTTTTCCCTTAATTAATTGCATTGTTTGAATCGTGTATCAAAAATCCTAGCCTTCATGCAGAAATTAGGGTTCTTGAGGTTTCTTCGTGATTTCATGTTTTATGTTTAATTTAAATGATATGTGAATTGCATGATATGATTACGTATTCAGTGAGATTGGATGGAAAACGCAAATCAGCCAAACCCAGAAAAACGCGCGTGTTCTTGCTTGTGTTCTTGGCGCCTTTTTCACAAATTCAAATATTTGAATTTTGTGATTTTGTTTAATTGATTCAAAAAATAATTTCTCTCTGAGTTTTAATGATTTTGAGTGGATTCTTTTTTTAATAATTCACAAAAATATTAAAATATTTTATTTTATCAAAAAATCCCAAAAATATTATTTATTTCATATAATTGATATTTTTGCAAAGAATTAATATTTTAATTGTTTTTGACATATTAAATATTTTTTCCACATTGATTTTGCAACTTTTAATGCTTTCTAATTATTTTGTAGGTCAATACTTAATTTTTGAAGCATTAATCCAAGATCACAATTTGTTTTTCACATGTTAAACAATTTTGATCATTTTAGTTGAATTTTTATTCAATTAAATACATTTTTGAAAACAAATTAGGGTTTTTGGATTAATTCAACCCTCATAAATCATTTTCAAAACACTTTGGGCCTCTAATAGAGTGTAAGACCCAATCCTTTCTTGACCAAAACATTTTGGGCCTCAGTGTATTGTATAAGTCCCGATACCGTCAAAAACAAACGGCGCGATCGTCGCCTTTTGAAAAATAACCTAATGGGCCTCTCCTCTAGCTATAAGACCCATTCAAAAACCTTTTGGGCCTCTAATAAAGTGTAAGACCCAACCCCCTTTTAACCAAAATCATTTGGGCCCCACTTATTGTATAAGTCCCTCTGCGTTAAAAGAAAACCTCGGCGCGATCGCCATTTCAAACGGAAAAATCAACTGGGCCTACCCTCGTGTTATAAGCCCCACTCTTTTTCTTTAAACATTTTGGGCCTCTTGAGAGAGTGTAAGACCCATCCCTTTGTACAGAAAACATTTTGGGCCACAGTCACTTGTATAAGTCCATCTGTACAAATTCAACAGTGCACTCACTGATAAAACCTTGGGCCTCTCCTTGAGCTGTAAGCCCCAAATATTTCTTTTTCAAAGCACTTTCTCCTTTGATTTTGAATATACTGTTGTTTTTAATCTTTCTTTGTTGAACAACTAACCAAACAGCATGGAAGCTCTACAACCGAGTAAGTGGTTATTGCTTTTATTTACCGCTTTCATATACATATAAACTGTATTGTGGGGCTGTTTCACTGTAAGTCTTCTTTCATAAACTCATATCAACTGTGTAATAATAGTATAGATATTTCGAGTTTCCCCGGCAACTACGTCTAGAACTAGGTGATGTCGTTTCATTCATAGAAATAGACACCTAGATCCCCAAATAGGATCACCAGATACAGTCTTCTCTTCGGCTGTCCTCATTAGGAATTGTCAAGAAACTCTACTCCCAGAGATGAATGTCTTCTCCGTGAATGGCATCTTTGAGTTTGTTCCAAATTCTCGAACTTTCCTGACTTTGATCTATTCTCGGTGAATAGCATTGCCTTGAATTTCTCGGGGTTTGGGGACCCACGGGCTTCTTAAAAGCATCGGCCTCCTCTTAGGCATCGTACAAGGACCCACAGGCTTCCTAAAAGTAACCCCGCCTCCTCTTGGGCTTAGTACAAGGACCCTACGGCTTCTTAGAAGTATCCACAGCCTCCTCTTAGGCTTCGTATAATGATCTCTTCCTCCGGGAATGATAGCCTTCTCTTGGGCTTCGTACAAGGACCCATCGGCTTCTTAAAAGTTTTCAGCCTCCTCTTGGGCTTCGTACAAATTATCCCGACGACCTCCTAGAGGTATAGGAACAGAACTTAATCATCTGCATAGAACAGTCCTTTCAAAGAGTCTACTACTATTTCCCAAAGCACAGTACAAAAGGTGAAACTCTAGACTTGGACAGTCTAATCTCCTTGAGTCTCAAAGACATTCTCAAGTGACCCTTTCGTTAAATAGGAAGGAAACCCATAGACTCGGATAGTCTCAGTACCCTTCGGATTTCCCGCTTCCTTAAAGAACAGGAAATATCCCTGACCCTCGAATCAAATCCTCTAGTACAGTGTTGCTCATATAAGAACTGATTTTCTCTTTAAAATCAGTATATTGGACCTGTCACTCAACTGAAACAGTAACCATAGCCTCCTCTTAGGCTTTGTACAAATGATTCTCCCCAACGGAGTTAAACAACGTTTAGCCTCTTTCTCGGGCTTTGTACGAGACACATAAGAGACTCCCTCGTTGAGTCAATCACCCTTTCGCCTCCATCACGGGCTTTATACGAGATACAAAAAGATTCTTATTGAGCCAAACAAACAATAGCCTTCATCTCGGGCTTCATACGAGATACCGAAAGATTCCATCGTTGAGTCACAACCTTTAGCCTCTCTCTCGGGCTTTGTACGAGACACATACTAGCCTCCTCTTAGGCTTTGTATAAGAAAACCACTGTAGCCTGAGAAAGAGGCTAAAAGGTTGTGACTCAACGATGGAATCTTTTGGTATCTCGTATGAAGCCTGAGATGAAGGCTATCGTTTGTTTGGCTCAATAAGAACCTTTTTGTATCTCGTATAAAGCCCGAGATGGAGGCGAAAGGGTGATTGACTCAACGAGGGAGTCTCTTATGTGTCTCGTACAAAGCTCGAGAAAGAGGCTAAACGTTGTTTGACTCCGCTGGGGAGAATCATTTGTACAAAGCCCAAGAGGAGGCTATGGTTACTGTTTTAGTTGAGTGACAGGTCCAGTATACTGATTTTAAAGAGAAAATCAGTTCTTATATGAGCAACACTGTACTCGAGGATTTGATTCGAGGGTCAGGGATATTTCCTGTTCTTTAAGGAAGCGGGAAATCCGAAGGGTACTGAGACTATCCGAGTCTATGGGTTTCCTTCCTATTTAACGAAAGGGTCACTTGAGAATGTCTTTGAGACTCAAGGAGATTAGACTGTCCAAGTCTAGAGTTTCACCTTTTGTACTCTATTTTGAGAAACAGTAGTAGACTCTATGAAATGACTGTTCTATGCAGATGATTAAGTTATGTTCCTATACCTCTAGGAGGTCGTCGGGACAATTTGTACGAAGCCCAAGAGGAGGCTGAAAACTTTTAAGAAGCCAATGGGTCCTTGTACGAAGCTCAAGAGAAGGCTATCATTCCCGGAGGAAGAGATCATTATACGAAGCGTAAGAGGAGGCTGTGGATACTTCTAAGAAGCCGTAAGGTCCTTGTACTAAGCCCAAGAGGAGGCGGGGTTGCTTTTAGGAAGCCCGTGGGTCCTTGTACGATGCCCAAGAGGAGGCCGATGCTTTTAAGAAGCCCGTGGGTCCCCAAACCCCAAGAAATTCAAGGCAATGCTATTCACCGAGAATAGATCAAAGTCAGGAAAGTTCGAGAAATTGGAAGAAACTCAAAGATGCCATTCACGGAGAAGACATTCATCTCTGGGAGTAGAGTTTCTTGACAATTCCTAATGAGGACAGCCGAAGAGAAGACTGTATCTGGTGATCCTATTTGGGGATCTAGGTGTCTATTTCTATGAACGAAACGACGTCACCTAGTTCTAGACGTAGTTTCCAGGGAAACTCGAAATATCTATACTATTATTACACAGTTGATATGAGTTTATGAAAGAAGACTTACAGTGAAACAGCCCCACAATACTGTTTATATGTATATGAAAGCGGTAAATGAAAGCAATAACCACTTACTCGGTTGTAGAGCTTCCATGTTGTTTGGTTAGTTGTTCAACAAAGAAAGATTTAAAACAACAGTATATTCAAAATCAAAGGAGAAAGTACTTTGAAAAAGAAAGATTTGGGGCTTACAACTCAAGGAGAGGCCCAAGGTTTTATCAGTGAGTGCACTGTTGAATTTGTACAGATGGACTTATACAAGTGACTGTGGCCCAAAATGTTTTCTGTACAAAGGGATGGGTCTTACACTCTCTCAAGAGGCCAAAAATGTTTAAAGAAAAAGAGTGGGGCTTATAACACGAGGGTAGGCCCAGTTGATTTTTCCGTTTGAAATGGCGACCGCGCCGAGGTTTTCTTTTAACGCAGAGGGACTTATATAATAAGTGAGGCCCAAATGATTTTGGTTAAAAGGGGGTTGGGTCTTACACTCTATTAGAGGCCCAAAAGGTTTTTGAATGTGTCTTATAGCTCGAGGAGAGGCCCAATAGGTTATTTTTCAAAAGGCGACGATCACGCCGTTTGTTTTTGACGGTATCGAGACTTATACAATACACTGAGGCCCAAAATGTTTTGGTCAAGAAAGGATTAGGTCTTACACTCTATTAGAGGCCCAAAGTGTTTTGAAAATGATTTATGAGGGTTGAATTAATCCAAAAACCCTAATTTGTTTTCAAAAAGTTATTTAATTGAATAAAAATTCAATTAAAATGATCAAAATTGTTTAACATGTGAAAAACAAATTGTGAACTTGGATTAATGCTTCAAAAATTAAGTATTGACCTACAAAATAATTAGAAAGCATTAAAAGTTGCAAAATCAATGTGGAAAAAATATTTAATATGTCAAAAACAATTAAAATATTAATGCTTTGTAAAAATATCAATTATATGAAATAAATAATATTTTTGGGATTTTTTAATAAAATAAAATATTTTAACAGTTTTGTGAATTATTAAAAAAAGAATCAACTCAAAATCATTAAAACTCAGAGAGAAATTAATTTTTGAATCAATTAAACAAAATCACAAAATTCAAATATTTGAATTTGTGAAAAAGGCGCCAAGAACACAAGCAAGAACACGCGCGTTTTTCTGGGTTTGGCTGATTTGCGTTTTCCATCCAATCTCACTAAATACGTAATCATATCATGCAATTCACATATCATTATGCTCGTCTCAACCTCACGATCATGTTTATAACACTTAATTTCATTTAAATTAAACATAAACATGAAATCACGAAGAAACCTCAAGAACCCTAATTTCTGCATGAAGGCTAGGATTTTTGATACACGATTCAAACAATCCAATTAATTGAGGGAAAACATTACATGCATGATTATGAACATATGGCCAAATTATTGTGCGAGGAAATATGCATGGATTGAGAGATGACCAAGTATATGCTTACCTCCAAGCCGTGACAGCAAGTGCAATGTGATTTTTGATTTGGAGGTGTTACAGATGAGTGGTGATGATCTGAACAGCTTCCCTACACCCTATGGAGTGTGTTTGAATGGTTGGACTTGATTGAAATTGGCTGGATCAATTTGTGGTACCTCAGCTGCAACTTGATTGAAAATTTGAGCAACCAGCTGGTGATTTTGTGAAATTGGTGTTTCAGAAGTGATCTAAGTGTTTGATCAACTCATATATGATGTATATGAGGTGTGTGAGTGATTGGTTTGATTGGAATTGCTCTCAAACTCAAAACCCGATAGCTACCTTGCTAAGAAAGGCATTTTTGCCAAGAGAAAGAGATTTTGAGGAAAGCATCTGTTAGATGGATTTGGTGTACTCAAACTGATCATAATTGAGCTCTATTTATAGTAGAGAAAGTTTGTTTTGCAAGGAATAGTGAATGGCAGCTGGTAAGTAGGTTTGGCCAATGTTGGCAAATGAAAATCCAAGTCTCCTCTAGACATTGACTAGAGGTTAGGGCACAGAGCTTTGGTTCCCTTGGTCTTGGATAAGTCTTGACTGATTTCAGATGAGAATGGCTTAGTCTATGCCACCTTGATGCTTCCATTGAATGCTTCAATCCAAATTTGGAGTCTTGTCCCTATTTTGGCCATTCTAGGTTCAACATGCTATTTCTTGTTCCATGGACTTTGGAGGCTTGGCTCAGTGATTGTCCCCTTTAGATTCAATCCTCACATGTGTCCAAGTGGATAGGAGCATTTGAATTTGGCTGATTTTGGCAAATCGAGCAAAGTTGGAAATTCTGCCTTGCCTTTGACAGATTTCAGCAAGGCAACTTTCCAATGTCATAACTCATGGTGTAAGTTGAATTTGGTAATGCTTTTGACCATTTTGGAAAGCCCTTACATGATGTAACAACTGTTTGAACAAGTTTGGTTTTGATCTCTTTTGATTCCAAGTGAAAAATCCTTCTACATTTGGAAAAAAGTGAAGCAAAATCTGACTTAGTGAAATTTTCACTAAGTGTTGAAACAAAGTGTGATTTCTTGATTTTGATCACTCCATAACTCAAAATCCTTAATGAATTGGACTTAGGTCTAGTTGAAGTTTTTGTAGAGGGTAATGAGGGCTACAAATCCATATTTGGATGAGAAAAAATGGCCATGTGGTTTAGGAGTTATGACCCTCCAAAGTTAGTGTATTAGTGGTACTTTTTCCATAACTTAGAAAAATTTCTAAGTTTTATGGTTACCCCTTTTACAAGTTATCCCACTTTCTTTGGTTTTTCTTGATGAATGATGACTCAAATCATACATTAACATCAATTTAGGGTTAAAAATCCATTTTGGTGAAAAATCTCAAAAAGTCAAAGTTGACTTTTGTGCACAGTTGACTTTTTATCAGATGAATTCCAAACTGTCTAATTCTTCAGGAAATCTTGTCCTTGACCTAAATCAAACTTGATGAACATGTTCCATGGGTGTCATAGGGTATATTGAGGCATGTCCTAGGGTTTGGGAGCATGTCCTGGTCAAAAGTCAAAGTTACAGTTGACTTTCCTCGCGAAACCCTAATTGTGGTGCAGATGAAAATGAGACTTGTTGCTCAAGCTTCTATGATTAATCCATTGTTGTAAATGGATCAATATAGTATATTAAAGACCCTCAAATCATGTCTTGAGGTCTTGGCTCTTGATTTGTCCCAAAAGTCAACTTAGGGGTGAATTAGGTCAAGAAACCCTAATTCCTGATTTTTGATGTATGCATCCCCTGAGGTCAAATTGACTTGATGCTTGGGTCCACGAGGTTCCATGGAGTATATTAGGTTATGTTTTGGATCATTGGCTTGTTCCCAGATGAAAATTTTCCATCTGGAGGCCCTGGTCGACCAAAACCCTAATTTGGTGACACTGTCAATCTTGAGACTTAATCCACTTAGAAGGGAGCAACCTTGTGCTTAATCCTTGAAGTGGGAGTCCTTTTGATCCATTGTGGATGTTTGAGAGGCTAGACAAGTTGAAGATCATGTCATTCCTTGATTGATCCTTTGTCTAAGGCTCTGAGAGGGCTTGAAACCCTAATTTTGATTGTAGTGAATGCTCAACAACCCTTGAGGCATTTGGTGAGGCATGATGGTTCATCCATATTGTGATGATGATTTGCACAATGATGGGAAATCTTAGTGGTCAAAATTTGGGGTATGACAGATGCCCCTATTTAATCTTCTTGGACCCGAAGGTGTGAATGACGAAGGTATTCGGGTATTCGGGGTACAAGAGGATTAAATATCGGAATACCCGAAATTTTGATGGTGGTTATGAATGGTAGCTTACGCATTCATCTTCTTTTAGCTAAGCGATGATGCTTAGAAAAGTTAAACTTCCCCTCGATCCTGGTTGTCTACCAAGGAACTGGTCTAAGTTGCTGAAATGAACTTCCCCTCGATCCTGGTTTCCTACCAAGGAACTGGTCTTAGTTTCTGATTTAAACTTCCCCTTGATCCTGGTTTCCTACCAAGGAACTGGTCTTAGTTTCTGATTTAAACTCCCCCTCGATCCTGGTTTCCTACCAAGGAACTGGTCTTAGTTTCTGATTTAAACTCCCCCTCGATCCTGGTTTCCTACCAAGGAACTGGTCTTAGTTTCTTTTGTCAATAAATTTGACTGACAAGGGACGCTATTCGTAGCGGCTTCCCTTCAAACTTCTCGCCGAATTTTCCTGGGGAGATGCCATTTGAGTGGAAAAAGTTTTGATGTCAGACTTGATGGGGAACCCAGATGTCTGAGTTGTAGAGGTGCACAAACTTCTCTGTTGGAGACGCCATTTGTCGATTCTACTGGGGGAAAGCGTGTATCTTGAGAGACTGTTTCCACTTGGGGATATTATATCATACTTTTCTCGGGATCTTCCCAGAGAAATGCCATATGATGCGACCCAATTTTGAGGTGCCGATGACCTTTTCATTAGCGGTTTTTCGGAGAAACACTGCTGTACTGCCAAATTTTTGCTTAAGAGGCTTTCTCTGGGGATTTTCTTTAATACGGGAAAGCAAGGATATCATCTTCAATGGAGAAGAGTGACATCTGTTGAAGGTTCTCTGGCCTTTCAGAGGTTCAAGTTATCAAAGTGGTCTAGTGCCGACTCTGATCTAGAGAGATTGCTTAGATGATTCCCTTCCCAATGAGGAAAGGTCTGACAACTCGATTGAGAGGACTTTTATCACTAGGGGATAAGACCGACTAGAGTGATAACGATGCAATATGAAATGTAAATGCAAATCAATAATGCATGATGTATGTATGTATATGCTGACAAAACTGACGCGACACACAAACTAAAAGATGAACATGACTGGATACTCGGCCATCGCGGGGCGTATAGAGATATCGCTGGTTCAAGATAGCAATTCCACCTTGCTTAGGAGATATAATCCCTGCGGGGAATACCGTTGATCGGGCTTAGGAGATAAGAACTCGGTCGAGGCGTGTCAGATGAAACAAGGTCTCTGACACAGTTGATCCCTTCATTCAAGCGAACTGGTTTAGAAGGAGCACTTTGATTCTGCACATTGAAGTTCGCTTACTTCTGGAGAAGCGGTTGAAGTTCTTTCGAAGTTCAACAGTCAAAAGAAATTGCCGTCTTTATTTTAAAGCAGAAAAAGTTTTAACAAGTAAATTCATTTTTGTTTTATTTCAAGAATCGTTAATCATGTTAAAAAATGTCATTCTGTAAAGCTAAAGCAAATAAGAAATACAAACAAAAGCACAAGGGCTCAAATTTTATTGATAGGATGGAGATCAGCCAAACGCGTGATTCCACAGAGTATATACAAAGTTAGAAAATGGTAATTTACAGGGAAAAGGGCTACTTTGATACATAACGACCACTATCCTTCCACCAACTTTGAATTCGGGGCATCCTGAGCTTCTGTCGAAGATGACCTTGACTGGAGTTTTCTTCCGAAGATGTAACTGCTGTTGTTGAGGGACTTGCCTCTGTTGAACATAGTTACTTGCCATTATCCCTAATTTTTTCCTGGATTGTACTATGAGATTTCCAATCCACCAGGATGATTTTTTTTCATGTCTCTAACTTTTTCCTGGACCGCCCTTTCGGGTTTTCAATCCACCGAGACATTTTTTTTTTAGTTTAGGCAAAGTATTTCTTGACTACATCAACATTCGTGGGGTAGGAAAATTCCTCTCCGTCCATGGTTGCAAGTCTCAAGGCTCCGCCTGAGAAAGCTTTCGTGACCACATAGGGGCCATCATAATTCGGAGTCCACTTGCGCCGGGAACCAGTGAGAAATGATTGTATCTTCTTGAGCACGAGGTCTCATTTTCTGAAGACACGAGGTCGTACCTTTTTTGTCGAACGCCCTCTTCATTCTCTGATGATACAACTGACCATGGCATAGTGCCGTTATTCTCTTTTCTTTGATCAGATTCAGTTCGTCATGTCGGCTTTGACACCATTCAGCTTCGGTGAGCTTAGTTTCCATCAATACCCTGATTGACGGGATCTCTACTTCTATGGGGATAACTGCCTCCATGCCATATACTAAAGAGAAAGGGGTTTCCCCTGTTGAAGTACGGACAGATGTGTGATAACCATGAAGAGCAGAGGGTAGCATCTCGTGCCAGTTTTTGTAGGTTACAACCATCTTTTGAACAATCTTCTTGATGTTCTTGTTAGCCGCTTCTACCACCCCGTTCATCTTGGGTCGGTAGGGAGATGAGTTATGATGTTCGATCTTGAACTCTGCGCACAACTCTTTCGCCATCTTATTGTTCAAGTTAGATCCATTGTCAGTAATGATCTCGCTTGGAACACCATAACGACAGATGATATTGTTTTTGATAAATCGGACCACCACTTGTCGGGTTACATTGGTGAATGACGCTGCTTCGACCCACTTGGTGAAGTAATCAATGGCTACCAGGATGAACCGATGCCCGTTTGAAGCCTTGGGCTCAATCATGCCAATCATGTCGATTCCCCATATGGAAAAAGGCCATGGGGAAGAAAGAACTTTAAGATGTGATGGCGGTACATGAATTTTGTCGGAGTATATCTGACACTTGTGACACCTCATCATGTACTTGTTGCAGTCGGATTCCATGGTCAACCAGTAGTTCTAATGAGAATACCACAGATTGGGGCTTCCGCCGGGGAACCCATTTTCTGTCAGGAACTTAGGATTCTTAGCTTTATATGTCTAGGATGATTAGGCCAAATATATATACTGCTTTTCCTAATTGCTATACATGTTTATTTTTCTGCTAATGGGAATGCAGGTGATGCCGTATGTGGAAAGATTGAGAATACACTTAAGATAAGTGATGGCGACGGGGTCGACCATCAACCTCAGTGGAGGATGACCAACGCAACCCATTCTCTCACCTAGACAATGGGCCGGTTGTTAAGTCTGAGAAGCTGAGGAGCCAAACCCTTTCGTAGTGCGGAAACTATCGGAAATAGTTGTTACGTGATACTACCCTCATTTGAGGCTGGTGATCTATTCTCGGTGAATGGCACTTACTCTAAGATTGCCTTACAACTCGTTGGCGATCTGCTTGTTGTTTTGCTTTCCTGGGAGGAGCTGATGATAATGAGTACAGGTACAAAAATCAACCTAGTATAAACCTTTGGGGGATGGGTAGAGCTTTGACTTCATGACAACGACCCTTTGACCCCATGTTTTTTCTATGTTTTTGTGTGCTGCATTCATGCATTCACTTAATAAAACATTAAAACATCCAAAAAATCTTCTCTTCTAGTCTCTCTGTTCTTTCAAAATAAACTAAGACTGTGATTGCAAATATCAGAGAAAAGGATTGCACTAACGGATTTGGGTAGAAGTAGAACTCACCAGTATACCTTCAAGGTTCCAAAGCTAGAGGATTTGAGAAGGTTAGCGAGGATGATCACTAACCAAGAGGCTTTTAGAGCCTAGGACGGGGGTTTGCTACCACTATTAAGGGTCCATGTGATTGAGGGAATCATGGACGCGCTCATTCAGTTTTATGATCCGGTTTATCACTGTTTCACATTTCCGGATTACCAGCTTGCACCAACGCTGGAGGAGTATTCTCACCTGATTGATCTGCACATTACAGATCGAGCTCCATTTTTTGGACTGGAAGAAATTCCAAAGAATCAGACTATTGCAAGAGCAATTCATTTGGACGAGTCTGAAGTTAGGACTTACCTAACCGATAAGGGTGGCGTCCAAGGTTTGCCAGCCCAGTTCTTGACAAAGAAGGCCCTGTATTTCGCCAGTATAGGAAACGTGACTGCCTTTGAAAGCATCTTTGTCTTGCTTACCTACGGGTTATTTTTGTTTCCCAACATCAAAAACTTCGTTGATATTAACGCTATTAAGGTTTTTCTCATTGGAAACCCTGTGCCGACTTTACTCGCAGATGCGTATCATTCTGTACACCTGGGAAATTTGTACAGCGGAGGGGAGATCACATGCTGTGTACCTTTGCTTTAAAAATGGTTTATCTCTCACTTGCCCAAGTCTGCTGCTTTTTGGGATTACAAGAGTGCCTTACGTTGGTCGCAGAAGATCATGTCTCTTACCAACTCTGATATAGATTGGTGTAATAGGATTTATGAGGGAATCAGAATCATTGATCGTTGCGGAAACTTCCCTAACGTACCCCTTATAGGAACTAAAGGAGGAATCAACTACCACCCGGTATTGGTTCGCCGTCAATTTGGATACCCGATGAGACACATCCTGCTGGGTGTTCATCTGGAAGGTCTTTTCTTCAAAGAAGGGGAAAATGACAGAGCACTAAAGATGGAAATAGTGCACGCTTGGAAGCATGTTCATAAGAAAGGACGAGAGTCTCTGGGAAAACCAGAATGTGTCTCGGTGGAGCCTTATCTCCACTGGGTACAAACTAGAGCTCTCAAGCTAAAAGTGCCTTATCCTTGTTACGGAATTCTTCCGCCGAGGGAATCTGTCAAGTACTTCATGACGGAAACTGAAAAGCTTCAGGTTACTCTCAACAAAGTTCAAAAGGAGAGAAGGTCTTGGAAGAACAAGTACCGCACCCTCGACGTAGAGTGTATCAAAATACAGCAATTACTAAAAGAAAAAGATGCTCTGATTGAAATTTTGGAGCAACATGCTGTAGATAATCGAGATGACCAAAGGAATCTGCTCGCTCCTTTCACCTGGCAAAGGAGTGACAACCCGACGACGGCCCAAGAGCCCTGGTCAAAGAAAAGGAAGATACCGGAATCAGCACCTGATTTCTCTTCAGAGAGGACTCAGGACCCATTAGTTTAGGTTTCCTGTTTCTGCACTTTGTAATCTACTGTATTTCCATTTCTGTAATCCTTTGAATTTCAATAAAAAGGGGTTTTCCCACCGTTTGATATTTGCAATCTAATTGTCGAAGTTTATTTTGCTTAAACCATTAAACAATTAATATAATCATTGCTTTCATCATTCTCACATCGCGTATTCTTCTTCCCTACGAATCTCACATTTGTGTCTCGATTCTAGAGTCAAATTGTCTCATTCGTATAATACTCGGGTCAATCGTCAGAAAAGGTTGGATGATCTTGAGGAAGAAAACAGAGAGTTGAAAGAAGAGATCGACGCTCTGAGAGAGGATATGAGAAAGCTTCGTAACGACATGCAAGCCATGGCAGAAGCTCAGCTACAACGAATTGTGATCTCAGAGATCACCTCAACGCCCATAGTGGAGAGGTATGATTCTAGGTATCAGATACCGAAAGATCGTCCTTGGGGCATGCCTGTTAACTATATCCCGAAAGGATATGTTCCGCCGATCACTGAAGATCAGGGAATCACAACAGAAGCCGCTGGGCCTGAAGGTTACAAACTTCGGGAAAGCGAAGATGCCAGGGGCATATTGAAGACTCCTGAAGGTTACAAACTTTGGGAAACGCCAAGACTCACTACCGTAGTCACGGTACCACCCCTTGTGGTGCACACTGTCCCAGAAGGACAAATTCCACAGACACCTTCTGGTAAGAAGGAAACTATGGTTGACCAAATGGATGAATTCCAGGAACAGTTCTTGGAAATGCAGAAGGAACTGCAAGCCATTCGCGGTCAGGATCTATTTGGAAAGGACGCCGCAGATCTCTGCTTGGTCCCAAATGTGAAAGTCCCGCACAAATTTCAAGTGCCCGACTTTGAAAAGTACAAGGGTAACTCTTGCCCTCAAAGCCATCTGGTGATGTACGCTCGGCGGATGTCAGCCCATACGGAGAATCAGGACCTACTGATTCACTACTTCCAAGATAGTTTAACCGGTGCCGCACTCAAATGGTACATCGGTTTAAACTGTGCTACGATTAGCACATTCAAAGATCTTGGTACTTCCTTCATCCAGTAATACAAATACAATTTGGACATGGCACCCGACAGAGATCAACTCAGATCAATGTCGCAAAAGGACAAGGAATCCTTTAAGGAGTATGCTCAAAGGTGGCGTGAAATTGCCGCTTAAATTTGTCCACCTCTTGAGGAAAAAGAGATGACAAAGATCTTCTTAAAGACCTTAACCTCATTTTACTATGATCGAATGGTTGCCAGTGCGCCCAGTGATTTCACCGAAATGGTCGTCATGGGTGTACGTTTTGAGGAAGCCGTCCGAGAAGGACATTTGGTAAAAGACGCTGGATCGACGAGCGGTACTAAAAAATACGGTAGTGCTCTCCCTAACAAAAAGAGCAAGATATTAGGAATATCTCTCTCGAAATGCAAAGGAGACGTTATCAACCGGTATCAACCTCAGGTTGCGCAGAGCCAACCTGACCAGCAAAGGACACAACAGCCTCTTCAGCAGGCTCGTCCTCCATATAACAACAACCGTACAACACGGCCACTAGGATTTGATCCTATACCCATGACGTACGCATAACTGTTTCCGTTACTACTGGCTAAGGGGCACTTCCAGACTAAGTCTCCTCTTACAGTACCGGAAAATCCGCCTTTTTGGTTTAAGGTGGATCAGACATGCCCATATCATCAAGGAGGTTCAGGGCATAACATTGAGAACTATCTTAATTTCAAGTTTGACGTGCAAAAGCTTGTTAGGAGCGGACTCTTATCTTTCAAAGATACGAATCCCAATGTTCTTACGAACCCGCTGCCTTAACACGAGAAAGTTGCAGTCAACCTGATCGAGAAAGAGTCTAACAATGTCTATCAAATTCACGATGTACTCTTATTGAGGGCCAATCTGGTCAAGATGCATTGTAGACAGAGTGGATATGGCCATGTGCCACCTCATAACTATCATCAGTGTGATATCTGCTCTAAAGATAATCAGGGATGTTCTGTAGTGCAAGCAGCTCTACAGGAACAAATGGATCTCGGATGGATCCAAGAGCATCAAGTTCGTGGAGTCAACATGGTTTACACGAATTCTAACGTCATTCAGAACCACGACATCCGTACAATGAATGTCAACTTGGTGGCAATGCACTCAAGGCAAAGCCAGTATCATGATCTGCCGCGGCACGATTACGGTTCTTGTCTGATTTGCTCGGTAAACAAACAGGGATGCTCTTTTGTACAAGAGGCCTTCCAGCGTCAGATGGATCTTGGATGGATCCAAGACTACCATGATAGGAATCCCTATTAGATCAATATGGTTTAGATCTTTGATATTCGTGTAATGAATACCAACCTGGTAGAGTTACAAGCTGAGCAGGTCCGACTCGGATTCTTAATATCACCTGACTATCAAAGCTGTAAAGCGGGTTGCGAAAACGATCGAGGTTGTACCCTTGTCCAGGAAGCACTTCAGCACTTGTTAAATCATTGGTGGATGCCAATATACATGGATGAAGATACTAAGCAGATTATTATCAGTAATAGAAACCCCACTCGGCGTTAGAGTCAGGATGTTCGATCAGTGGAAGCTAACCTAGTGAGGATACATTGTATTCAAAGTGGGCGTGGCCAGGTACCACCACACAACTATGACAGTTGTAGCGTCTGTTCGGAAAGTAACCAAGGGTGTTACCTTGTGAGAGCAGCTCTTCAGGGTCAGGTCGATCATGGAGAAATTCGTCCCTACTCAGGTTCTGGACCCATCAACTGGACGCCAAACTACCTTGCCGGGCGAGTTGAGGATGTTGTCACGATCTCTGGTCATCACAGGACCAGGGATGTTTTCGCCATTATTCCTCTGCTTGACGAATCTGAGGTTCCCAACCAGGAACGAATCGAGATCACTTATGATGGTCAGAATAATCAGAAGGCTCCTGTAGTCATCTATCTACCAGGACCGCTACCGTATGAATCAGCTAAGGCAATCCCTTACAAATACGGTGCAACAATAATTGAGAATGGAAAGGAAATTCCATTACCCTCCGTCGTGAATATTGCAGACATCAGTCGAGTAACACGGAGCGGTCGAATCCTCAACCGAGGAGTTGGAGAACTTAACAAGGAAAAGGAACTTTAGGCAGAAGCTCCCGATCCACCAGTCAGTCAATCCAATAATCCCGACCTGTCGAAAAATGATGATGAGATGCTGAAGCTCATCCAAAGGAGCGAATATAACATTGTTGATCAGCTGTTACAAACTCCTTCAAAGATCTCGGTATTATCACTGTTACTCAGTTCAGAAGCCCACAGGGAGGCTCTACAGAAAGTCTTGGAGCAAGCCTTTGTGGAATAGGATGTAACAATCAGACAGTTCGATATCATTGTCTCTAACATCACTTCCTGCAATAATTTGGGATTTAGTGATGAAGAATTACCTAGGGAGGGTCGCCGTCATAACATGGCGCTCAACATTACAGTTAACTGCCAGGACGATGCTTTAGCCAGCGTACTGGTAGACACAGGGTCAGCCCTGAATGTTATGCCGAAGTCCACTTTGATGCAATTATCATTCAAAGGACCCCCGATGAGAATCAGTGAGGTCGTCGTCAAAGCGTTCGACGGATCCGTAAAAACAGTTATCGGCGAAGTTGATCTCCCCATAACTATCGGTCCTCATACTTTCCAAGTCACTTTCCAGGTCATGGACATCCGGGAAACATACAGTTGTTTATTAGGAAGACCTTGGATACACCAGGCTGGAGCGGTCACCTCAACCCTCCACCAAAAGCTAAAGTTTGTCAAGAACGATCAACTTGTCACGGTTTGTGGGGAACAAGCCTTGCTTGTGAGCAACTTGTCATCATCTACCGGAATAGAACCCGAGGAGGTTATTGGAACTCAGTTCCAAGCACTGTCGGTAAGCGAGAACAATCAACTCAAAGGAGGAACCTCGATTTCCTCATACAAAGATGCTATCAAAGCGGTCGAGAGTACCGATACAACAGGATGAGGACAGCTTGTCATTCCCACTGACAATAAAACAAAGGAGGATCTTGGTTTTTCTGCAACCTGTACCCGGACAGCTGCCAGCGATGAAAGTCTTCATCCCCTTCAAAACTTATTCCACAGTGGAGGTTTCCTTCACCCAGTGTCTCAGACAGTTCATGCTATCAATGAGGAAGATCCCTCTGACACAGATGAAGAATGGAAGTCCTACCTTAACAAGGACAGTTATATGTCTCGGGAAGAGGTGCCTATGCCTTTTTGCTTTCCTACAGAAAGTCCGAGGTTTATACCAAGATCAGATGTCGAAATGATCTACGGAGATTGTGATCCAGAAGGATGTCGTGCTCCACCAAATTCATTAGAGGAAGACACTCCGATGAAAGACAATTTTGACTACACCTACTATGGCCCAATGGATGGTCTGCCAATGTGGCAACGTTACCCAGGAAACTTGGGGCAGGAAAGTCAGCCGAGTAATGAAACTCAGCTGAGCATCATTGAACAAAATACCTGTGTCCCCACCATATCATGGGATCAACACTCAGGTCAGTTAGAAACTACTCAACATGAAGATGAATTCGCAACGTTTGCAGGACTTGAATTCATCAACTATGCTTTTCCTGAAGTCAACGTCATCGAGAGAGATGACTCCTCCAGTTCCAAAGAAGTATAGGACACTCTGGGAGAACCAAGTGGAAAATACGACTATATGGTCAAGTACACCGCTCCCGAAAGCTCTCGTATCAGGCTCGAAGATATCCATCCAACTGGATGGGGAGATACAGCTGAGAGCCCAAATACTATGCAAAATGCGACAGAGGAATTCTCCTACGACAATTCTGCCTGGGAGACAGATTCCAATGATCCCGCTCCACCAGAAATCAGCGTTATTTCTGAAGACAAATCAAGGAAGGTGCCAGACTTTGTGATTCTCCGAGGAGTTCGCCGCCAATGGGTTGCTGTCGATGTTCCGAAGGCCGTTCACCAGTCAAAGTAATTGTCATCTTTAACCTTTCACCCTGCCCAGGTGAAATGGATGTTTTGATAGGGCTCGCTTTCTGTAAATTTTCCCTCTTCGCTTTGCCCAAAGCGACAGAGTTTTGTTTTATAGGGCTGTAATTTCAAGATTCGACTTGTTCATTAATAAAATAACGTCGTTCTGTAATTTCCGCATTAATTGCTGTTTTCTCTTTTTGCTTTTTCATAAAATGGTAATCCTAAAAAACAATTCAAAAATAAAAACAAGCAGTAAAATAAATACACTGCACACACTTGCATTTTCTCTATCTCTTCTAAACACGAATCATCACGTTATGCAGATTGCTTGTTTTACACCCCGTTGAAACATACGATCCGATGCCTTCTCCCGACTTTGAGTTCCCGGTATTTGGGGCTGAAGAAGAAAATGACAACGAAATTCCATAAGAGATCTCTCGACTACTCAGACAAGAGGAAAGGTCCATTGAACCTCACAAAGAACCGTTGGAAACGGTAAACTTGGGTTCAAAGCAAGAGAGAAAAGAAATCAGGATTGGGGCACTGCTCAGTCCAACTGCCAGAAAGAGTTTGATAAGGCTTCTCAAAGAATTCCCCGATGTATTCGCTTGGTCCTATCAGGATATGCCAGGGTTGGATACCAACATTGTGGAACATCATTTACCATTGAGATCGGAATGTCCGCCAGTAAAGCAAAGGTTGAGACGGACTCACCCGGACATGGCCATCAAAATCAATGAGGAGGTACAGAAACAGATTGACGCGGGTTTCCTCGCCACAGCTGAATATCCTCAATGGTTAGCCAACATCGTACCCGTTCCCAAAAAGGACGGAAAGGTCAGAATGTGTGTTGATTACCGAGATCTGAACAAGGCTAGTCCGAAGGACGACTTTCCTTTACCACACATTGACATGTTGGTTGACAGCACAGCAAAGTTCAAAGTATTCTCCTTCATGGATGGATTTTCGGGCTATAACCAGATTAAAATGGCGCCGAAAGACATGGAGAAAACTTCGTTCATTACCCCATGGGGTACTTTTTGTTACAAGGTAATGCCATTCGGTTTGAAGAACGCCGGGGCAACCTATCAAAGGGCCATGACTACTCTTTTTCATGACATGATACACAAAGAAATCGAGGTATATGTCGATGATATGATTGCAAAATCAAAAATAGAGAGTGAGCATGTTGAACATCTGTCAAAATTGTTCGAACGTTTGAGAAAATTCAAGCTCCGCTTGAATCCCAACAAGTGCACCTTCGGTGTCCGTTCAGGGAAACTACTAGGGTTCATCGTCAGCCAGAAAGGAATTGAGGTTGATCCTGACAAGGTCAAGGCCATTCAAGAAATGCCTTCTCCGAAAACTGAAAAACAAGTCAGAGGATTCCTGGGACGTTTGAACTACATCTCCAGATTCATATTCCTTATGACCTCGACATGCGCGTCTATCTTTAAATTACTCAAAAAGAACCAGGATTGCGTTTGGTCAGAAGATTAACAAACCGCCTTCGACAGTATTAAGGAATACCTGTTGAATCCTCCGATTCTATCACCTCCAGTGGAAGGAAGACCACTGATCATTTACCTCACAGTCCTAGAGGACTCAATGGGATGTGTACTTGGCCAACAAGACGAAACCAAAAGGAAAGAGTCTGCAATCTACTATTTGAGCAAGAAGTTCACCGACTGCGAGACTCGGTACACGATGCTCGAGAAAACTTGATGTGCTTTGGCTTGGGCAGCCAAACGTCTTCGCCAGTACATGATTTGCCACACTACTTGGTTGATCTCAGAAATGGATCCAATCAAGTATGTATTTGAAAACCTGCTCTCACGGGAAGGATTGCCCGTTGGCAGATGTTATTATCAGAATATGACATAGAGTATCACGCTCAAAAAGTCGTTAAGGGAAGTATTTTAGCCGATCATTTAGCTCATCAACCGATTGACAATCAAGAATTAGTCGGGTTTGACTTCCCAAACGAAGATGTCATGTATCTAAAAATGAAATATTGCGATGAACCGTTACCCAGTGAAGGACCAGAACCAGGTTCCCAATGGGAACTTATCTTTGACGGAGCAATTAATCATTATGGAAACGGAATTGGGGCAATCATTGTTACCCCTCAGGGTACCCACATTCCTTTCACCGCTCGACTTACGTTCAAATGTACGAACAACGAGGCCGAATACGAAGCATGTATCATGGGTCTCGAGGAAGCGATTGATTTAAGGATCAAAAACTTGGACGTATACGGCGACTCAGCCCTGGTTATCAATCAGATAAAAGGAGATTGGAACACATACCAATCAGGATTGATTCCTTACAAAGACTACGCAAGAAGGTTGCTACCTTTCTTCGACAGAGTTGAGTTTCATCATATCCCTCGTGATGAGAATCACATGGCTGATGCTTTAGCCACTATCTCTTCCATGATTAGTGTAGGTCAATGGAATGACATACCTAAGATCGACATAATGCGCCTTGAACGGCCCGCTTACGTCTTCACGATTGAAGCAGTCATAGACGACAAACCTTGGTATCACGATATCAAATGCTTCCTTCAGAAACAAGAGTACCCATCTGGGGCACTCAGAAAGGACAGAAAGACCCTCAGAAGATTGGCTGGAAACTTCTTCCTGAGCGGTGACACTCTCTATAAGAGAAATTTTGACATGGTCTTGCTCCGATGCGTAGACAGACCAGAAGCAGAAATGCTGATGAAAGAAATTCATGAAGGATCCTTTGGCACTCATGCCAACGGACACACAATGGCGAGAAAAATTCTAAGAGCAGGGTACTACTGGTTGACCATGGAATCCGACTGCTACAAGTACATGAGGAGGTGTCACAAGTGTCAGATATACTCTGACAAAATTCATGTACCGCCATCACATCTCAAAGTTCTCTCTTCCCCATGGCCTTTTTCCATATGGGGAATCGACATGATTGGCATGATTGAGCCCAAGGCTTTAAACGGACATCGGTTCATCCTGGTAGCCATTGATTACTTCACCAAGTGGGTCGAAGCAGCGTCATTCGCCAATGTAACCCGACAAGTGGTGGTCCGATTTATCAAAAACAATATCATCTGCCGTTATGGTGTTCCAAGCGAGATCATTACTGACAATGGATCTAACTTGAACAATAAGATGACGAAAGAGTTGTGCGCAGAGTTCAAGATCGAACATCATAACTCATCTCCCTACCGACCCAAGATGAACGGGGCGGTAGAAGCGGCTAACAAAAACATCAAGAAGATTGTTCAGAAGATGGTTGTAACCTACAAAGATTGGCACCAGATGCTACCCTTTGCTCTTCACGGTTATCGCACATCTGTCCGTACTTCAACAGGGGCAACCCCTTTCTCTCTAGTATATGGCATGGAGGCAGTTCTCCCCATAGAAGTAGAGATCCCGTCAATCAGGGTATTGATGGAAGTTAAGCTCACCGAAGCTGAATGGTGTCAAAGCCGACATGACGAACTGAATCTGATCGAAGAAAAGAGAATAACGGCACTATGCCCCGGTCAGTTGTATCAACAGAGAATGAAGAGGGCGTTCGACAAAAAAGGTCCGACCTCGTGTCTTCAGAAAAGGAGACCTCGTGCTCAAGAAGATACAATCATTTCTCACTGGTTCTCGGGGCAAGTGGACTCCGAATTATGATGGCCCCTATGTGGTCACGAAAGCTTTCTCAGGCGGCGCCTTGAGACTTGCAACCATGGACGGAGAGGAATTTACCTACCCCACGAATGTTGATGTAGTCAAGAAATACTTCGCCTAAACTAAAAAAAAATGTCTCGGTGGATTGAAAACCTGAAAGGGCGGTCCAGGCAAAAGTTAGAGACATGAAAAAAAATCATCCTGGTGGATTGGAAATCTCATAGTACAATCCAGGAAAAAATTAGGGATAACGGCAAGTAACTATGTTCAACAGAGGCAAGTCCCTCAACAACAGCAGTTACATCATCGGAAGAAAACTCCAGTCAAGGTCATCTTCGACAGAAGCTCAGGATGCCCCGAATTCAAAGTTGGTGGAAGGATAGTGGTCGTTATGTTTCAACGTAGCCCTTTTCCCTGAAAGTTACCATTTTCTAACTTTGTATATACTCTGTGGAATCACGCGTTTGGCTGATCTCCATCCTATCAATAAAATTTGAGCCCTTGTGCTTTTGTTTGTATTTCTTATTTGTTTTAGCTTTACAGAATGACGTTTTTTAACATGATTAACGATTCTTGAAATAAAACAAAAATGAATTTACTTGTTAAAACTTTTTCTGCTTTAAAATAAAGATGGCAATTTCTTTTGACTGTTGAACATCGAAAGAACATCAACCGCTTCTCCAGAAGTAAGCGAACTTTAAAGTGCAGAATCAAAGTGCTCCTTCTGAACCAGTTCGCCTGAATGAAGGGATCAATTGTGTCAGAGACCTTGTTTTGTCTAACACGCCTCGGTCGGGTTCTTATCTCCTAAGCCCGATCAACGGCATTCCCCACAGGGATTATCTCTCCTAAGCAAGGTGGAATTGCTATCTTGAACCAGCGATATCTCTATACGCCCCGCGATGGCCGAGTATCCAGTCATGTTCATCTTTTAGTTTATGTGTCGCGTCAGTTTTGTCAGCATATACATACATACATCATGCATTATTTATTTGCATTTAAATTTCATATTGCATTGATATCACTCTAGTCGGTCTTATCCCCTAGTGATAAAAGTCCTCTCAATCGAGTTGTCAGACCTTTCCTCATTGGGAAGAGAATCATCTAAGAAATCTCTCTAGATCAGAGTCGGCACTAGACCACTTTGATAACTTGAACCTCTGAAAGGCCAGAGAACCTTCAACAGATGTCACTCTTCGCCATTGAAGATGATATCCTTGCTTTCCCGGATTAAAGAAAATACCCAGAGAAAGCCTCTTAAGCAAAGATTCGGCAGTACAGCAGTGTTTCTCCGAAAAACCGCTGATGAAAAGGTCATCGGCACCTCAAAATTGGGTCGCATCATATGGCATTTCTCTGGGAAGATCCCGAGAAAAGTATGATATAATATCCCCAAGTGGAAACAGTCTCTCAAGATACTCGCTTTACCCCAGTAGAATCGACAAATGGCGTCTCCAACAGAGAAGTTTGTGCACCTCTACAACTCAGACGACTGGGTTCCCCAGCAAGTCTGACATCAAAACTTTTTCCACTCAAATGGCATCTCCCCAGGAAAATCCGGCGAGAAGTTTGAAGGGAAGCCGCTACGAATAGCGTCCCTTGTCAGTAAAATTTATTGACAAAAGAAACTAAGACCAACTCCTTGGTAGGAAACCAGGATCGAGGGGGAGTTTAAATCAGAAACTAAGACCAGTTCCTTGGTAGGAAACCAGGATCGAGGGGGAGTTTAAATCAGAAACTAAGACCAGTTCCTTGGTAGGAAACCAGGATCGAGGGGGAGTTTAAATCAGAAACTAAGACCAGTTCCTTGGCAGAAAACCAGGATCGAGGGGAAGTTTAAATCCGAAACTAAGACCAGTTCCTTGGTAGGAAACCAGGATCGAGGGGATGTTCATTTCAGCAACTTAGACCAGTTCCTTGGTAGACAACCAGGGTCGAGGGGAAGTTTACCTTTTCTAAGCATCATCGCTTAGCTAAAAGAAGATGAATACGTAAGCTACCATTCATAACCACCATCAAAATTTCGGGTATTCCGATATTTAATCCTCTTGTACCCCGAATGCCCGAATACCTTCGTCATTCACACCTTTGGGTCCAAGTAGATTAAATAGGGGCATCTGTCATACCCCAAATTTTGACCACTAAGATTTCCCATCATTGTGCAAATCATCATCACAATATGGATGAACCATCATGCCTCACCAAATGCCTCAAGGGTTGTCGAGCATTCACTACAATCAAAATTAGGGTTTCAAGCCCTCTCATAGCCTTAGACAAAGGATCAAATAAGGAATGACATGATCTTCAACTTGTCTAACCTCTCAAACATCCACAATGGATCAAAAGGACTCCCACTTCAAGTATTAAGCACAAGGTTGCTCCCTTCTAGGTGGATTAAGTCTCAAGATTGACAGTGTCACCTAATTAGGGTTTTGGTCGACCAGGGCCTCCAGATGGAAATTTTTCATCTGGGAACAAGCCAATGATCCAAAACATAACCTAGTATACTCCATGGAACCTCATGGACCCAAGCATCAAAAATCAGGAATTAGGGTTTCTTGACCTAATTCACCCCTAAGTTAACTTTTGGG
This sequence comes from Lathyrus tuberosus, assembly GCA_022829125.1. Classification (NCBI taxonomy): domain Eukaryota; kingdom Viridiplantae; phylum Streptophyta; class Magnoliopsida; order Fabales; family Fabaceae; genus Lathyrus; species Lathyrus tuberosus. Next base: position 2,150,933 of record JALAZF010000344.1, on the reverse strand, counting down.
ACAAATCAAGAGCCAAGACCTCAAGACATGATTTGAGGGTCTTTAATATACTATATTGATCCATTTACAACAATGGATTAATCCAAGAAGCTTGAGCAACAAGTCTCATTTTCATCTGCACCACAATTAGGGTTTCGCGAGGAAAGTCAACTGTAACTTTGACTTTTGACCAGGACATGCTCCCAAACCCTAGGACATGCCTCAATATACCCTATGACACCCATGGAACATGTTCATCAAGTTTGATTTAGGTCAAGGACATGATTTCCTGAAGAATTGCACAGTTTGGAATTCATCTGATAAAAAGTCAACTGTGCACAAAAGTCAACTTTGACTTTTTGAGAATTTTCACCAAAATGGATTTTTAACCCTAAAATGATGTTAATGTATGATTTGAATCATCATTCATCAAGAAAAACCAAAGAAAGTGGGATAACTTGTAAAAGGGGTAACCATAAAACTTAGAAATTTTTCTAAGTTATGGAAAAAGTACCACTAATACACTAACTTTGGAGGGTCATAACTCCTAAACCACATGGCCATTTTTTCTCATCCAAAGATGGATTTGTAGCCCTCATTACCCTCTACAAAAACTTCAACTAGACCTAAGTCCGATTCATTAAGGATTTTGAGTTATGGAGTGATCAAAATCAAGAAATCACACTTTGTTCCAACACTTAGTGAAAATTTCATTAAGTCAGATTTTGCTTCACTTTTTGCCAAATGTAGGGGGATTTTTCACTTGGATTCAAAAGAGATCAAAACCAAATATGTTCAAACAGTTGTTATATCATGTAAGGGTTTTCCAAAATGGCCAAGAACATTGCCAAATTCCATTTGAGTCATGAGATATGACATTGGAAAATAGCCTTGCTGAAATCTGTCAAAGGCAAGGCAGAATTTGCAACTTTGCTCGATTTGCCAAAATCATCCTAATTCAAATGCTCCTATCCACTTGGACACATCTGAGGATTGAATCTAAAGGGGACAATCACTGAGCCAAGCCTTCAAAGTCCATGGAACAAGAAATAGCATGTTGAACCTAGAATGGCCAAAATAGGGACAAGACTCCAAATTTGGATTGAACCATTCAATGGAAGCATCAAGGTGGCATGGACTGAGCCATTCTCATCTGAAATCAGTCAAGACTTATCCAAGACCAAGGGAACCAAAGCTCTGTGCCCTAACCTCTAGTCAATGGCTAGAGGAGACTTGGATTTTCATTTGCCAACATTGGCCAAACCTACTTACCAGCTGCCATTCACTATTACTTGCAAAACAAACTTGCTCTACTATAAATATAGCTCATTTGTGATCAGTTTGAGTACACCAAAGCCATCTAACAGATGCTTTCCTCAAAATCTCATTCTCTTGGCAAAAAGGCCTTTCTTAGCAAGGTAGCTATCAAATTTTGAGTTTGAGAGCAATTTCAATCAAACCAATCACTCACACACCTCATATACATCACATATGAGCTGATCAAACACTTAGATCACTTCTAAAACACCAATTTCACAAAATCACCAGCTGGTTGCTCAAATTTTCAATCAAGTTGCAGCTGAGGTACCACAAATTGATCCAGCAATTTTTAATTAAGTCCAACCATTCAAACACACTCCATAGGGTGTAGGGAAGCTGTTCAGATCATCACCACTCATCTGTAACACCTCCAAATCAAAAATCACATTGCACTTGCTGTCACGACTTGGAGGTAAGCATATACTTGGTCATCTCTCAATCCATGCATATTTCCTCACACAATAATTTGGCCATATGTTCATAATCATGCATGGAATGTTTTCCCTCAATTAATTGCATTGTTTGAATCGTGTATGAAAAATCCTAGCCTTCATGTAGAAATTAGGGTTCTTGAGGTTTCTTCGTGATTTCATGTTTTATGTTTAATTTAAATGAAATTAAGTGTTATAAATATGATCGTGAGGTTGAGACGAGCATAATGATATGTGAATTGCAGAATATGATTACGTATTCAGTGAGATTGGATGGAAAACGCAAATCAGCCAAACCCAGAAAAACGCGCGTGTTCTTGCTTGTGTTCTTGGCGCCTTTTTTCACAAATTCAAATATTTGAATTTTGTGATTTTGTTTAATTGATTCAAAAATTAATTTCTCTCTGAGTTTTAATGATTTTGAGTTGATTCTTTTTTTAATAATTCACAAAAATGTTAAAATATTTTATTTTATCCAAAAATCCCAAAAATATTATTTATTTCATATAATTGATATTTTTGCAAAGAATTAATATTTTAATTGTTTTTGACGTATTAAATATTTTTTCCACATTGATTATGCAACTTTTAATGCTTTCTAATTATTTTGTAGGTCAATACTTAATTTTTAAAGCATTAATCCAAGATCACAATTTGTTTTTCACATGTTAAACAATTTTGATCATTTTAATTGAATTTTTATTCAATTAAATACATTTTTGAATGATTTATGAGGGTTGAATTAATCCAAAAACCCTAATTTTTTTTCATCTGGGAACAAGCCATTGATCAAAAAAATAACCTAATATACTCCATGGAACCTCATGGACCCAAGCATCAAGTCAATTTGACCTTAGGGGATGCATACATCAAAAATCAGGAATTAGGGTTTCTTGACCTAATTCACCCCTAAGTTGACTTTTGGGACAAATCAAGAGCCAAGACCTCAAGACATGATTTGAGGGTCTTTAATATACTATATTGATCCATTTACAACAATGGATTAATCCATGAAGCTTGAGCAACAAGTCTCATTTTCATCTGCACCACAATTAGGGTTTCGCGAGGAAAGTCAACTGTAACTTTGACTTTTGACCAGGACATGCTCCCAAACCCTAGGACATGCCTCAATATACCCTATGACACCCATGGAACATGTTCATCAAGTTTGATTTAGGTCAAGGACATGATTTCCTGAAGAATTGCACAGTTTGGAATTCATCTGATAAAAAGTCAACTGTGCACAAAAGTCAACTTTGACTTTTTGAGATTTTTCACCAAAATGGATTTTTAACCCTAAAATGATGTTAATGTATGATTTGAATCATCATTCATCAAGAAAAACCAAAGAAAGTGGGATAACTTGTAAAAGGGGTAACCATAAAACTTAGAAATTTTTCCAAGTTATGGAAAAACTACCACTAATACACTAACTTTGGAGGGTCATAACTCCTAAACCACATGGCCATTTTTTCTCATCCAAAGATGGATTTGTAGCCCTCATTACCCTCTACAAAAACTTCAACTAGACCTAAGTCCAATTCATTAAGGATTTTGAGTTATGGAGTGATCAAAATCAAGAAATCACACTTTGTTCCAACACTTAGTGAAAATTTCATTAAGTCAGATTTTGCTTCACTTTTTGCCAAATGTAGGGGGATTTTTCACTTGGATTCAAAAGAGATCAAAACCAAATATGTTCAAACAGTTGTTATATCATGTAAGGGTTTTCCAAAATGGCCAAGAACATTGCCAAATTCCATTTGAGTCATGAGATATGACATTGGAAAGTTGCCTTGCTGAAATCTGTCAAAGGCAAGGCAGAATTTGCAACTTTGCTCGATTTGCCAAAATCAGCCAAATTCCAATGCTCCTATCCACTTGGACACATCTGAGGATTGAATCTAAAGGGGACAATCACTGAGCCAAGCCTTCAAAGTCCATGGAACAAGAAATAACATGTTGAACCTAGAATGGCCAAAATAGGGACAAGACTCCAAATTTGGATTGAAGCAGTCAATGGAAGCATCAAGGTGGCATGGACTGAGCCATTCTCATCTGAAATCAGTCAAGACTTATCCAAGACCTAGGGAACCAAAGCTCTGTGCCCTAACCTCTAGTCAATGGCTAGAGGAGACTTGGATTTTCATTTGCCAACATTGGCCAAACCTACTTACCAGCTGCCATTCACTATTACTTGCAAAACAAACTTGCTCTACTATAAATAGAGCTCATTTGTGATCGGTTTGAGTACACCAAAGCCATCTAACAGATGCTTTCCTCAAAATCTCTTTCTCTTGGCAAAAATGCCTTTCTTAGCAAGGTAGCTATCAAATTTTGAGTTTGAGAGCAATTCCAATCAAACCAATCACTCACACACCTCATATACATCACATATGAGCTGATCAAACACTTAGATCACTTCTGAAACACCAATTTCACAAAATCACCAGCTGGTTGCTCAAATTTTCAATCAAGTTGCAGCTGAGGTACCACAAATTGATCAAGCAATTTTTAATTAAGTCCAACCATTCAAACACACTCCATAGGGTGTAGGGAAGCTGTTCAGATCATCACCACTCATCTGTAACACCTCCAAATCAAAAATCACATTGCACTTGCTGTCAAGACTTGGAGGTAAGCATATACTTGGTCATCTCTCAATCCATGCATATTTCCTCGCACAATAATTTGGCCATATGTTCATAATCATGCATGGAATGTTTTCCCTCAATTAATTGCATTGTTTGAATCGTGTATCAAAAATCCTAGCCTTCATGCAGAAATTAGGGTTCTTGAGGTTTCTTCGTGATTTCGTGTTTTATGTTTAATTTAAATGAAATTAAGTGTTATAAATATGATCGTGAGGTTGAGACGAGCATAATGATATGTGAATTGCAGAATATGATTACGTATTCAGTGAGATTGGATGGAAAACGCAAATCAGCCAAACCCAGAAAAACGCGCGTGTTCTTGCTTGTGTTCTTGGCGCCTTTTTTCACAAATTCAAATATTTGAATTTTGTGATTTTGTTTAATTGATTCAAAAATTAATTTCTCTCTGAGTTTTAATGATTTTGAGTTGATTCTTTTTTTAATAATTCACAAAAATGTTAAAATATTTTATTTTATCCAAAAATCCCAAAAATATTATTTATTTCATATAATTGATATTTTTGCAAAGAATTAATATTTTAATTGTTTTTGACGTATTAAATATTTTTTCCACATTGATTATGCAACTTTTAATGCTTTCTAATTATTTTGTAGGTCAATACTTAATTTTTAAAGCATTAATCCAAGATCACAATTTGTTTTTCACATGTTAAACAATTTTGATCGTTTTAATTGAATTTTTATTCAATTAAATACATTTTTGAATGATTTATGAGGGTTGAATTAATCCAAAAACCCTAATTTTTTTTCATCTGGGAACAAGCCATTGATCAAAAAAATAACCTAATATACTCCATGGAACCTCATGGACCCAAGCATCAAGTCAATTTGACCTTAGGGGATGCATACATCAAAAATCAGGAATTAGGGTTTCTTGACCTAATTCACCCCTAAGTTGACTTTTGGGACAAATCAAGAGCCAAGACCTCAAGACATGATTTGAGGGTCTTTAATATACTATATTGATCCATTTACAACAATGGATTAATCCATGAAGCTTGAGCAACAAGTCTCATTTTCATCTGCACCACAATTAGGGTTTCGCAAGGAAAGTCAACTGTAACTTTGACTTTTGACCAGGACATGCTCCCAAACCCTAGGACATGCCTCAATATACCCTATGACACCCATGGAACATGTTCATCAAGTTTGATTTAGGTCAAGGACATGATTTCCTGAAGAATTGCACAGTTTGGAATTCATCTGATAAAAAGTCAACTGTGCACAAAAGTCAACTTTGACTTTTTGAGATTTTTCACCAAAATGGATTTTTAACCCTAAAATGATGTTAATGTATGATTTGAATCATCATTCATCAAGAAAAACCAAAGAAAGTGGGATAACTTGTAAAAGGGGTAACCATAAAACTTAGAAATTTTTCCAAGTTATGGAAAAAGTACCACTAATACACTAACTTTGGAGGGTCATAACTCCTAAACCACATGGCCATTTTTTCTCATCCAAAGATGGATTTGTAGCCCTCATTACCCTCTACAAAAACTTCAACTAGACCTAAGTCCAATTCATTAAGGATTTTGAGTTATGGAGTGATCAAAATCAAGAAATCACACTTTGTTCCAACACTTAGTGAAAATTTCATTAAGTCAGATTTTGCTTCACTTTTTGCCAAATGTAGGGGGATTTTTCACTTGGATTCAAAAGAGATCAAAACCAAATATGTTCAAACAGTTGTTATATCATGTAAGGGTTTTCCAAAATGGCCAAGAACATTGCCAAATTCCATTTGAGTCATGAGATATGACATTGGAAAGTTGCCTTGCTGAAATCTGTCAAAGGCAAGGCAGAATTTGCAACTTTGCTCGATTTGCCAAAATCAGCCAAATTCAAATGCTCCTATCCACTTGGACACATCTGAGGATTGAATCTAAAGGGGACAATCACTGAGCCAAGCCTTCAAAGTCCATGGAACAAGAAATAGCATGTTGAACCTAGAATGGCCAAAATAGGGACAAGACTCCAAATTTGGATTGAAGCAGTCAATGGAAGCATCAAGGTGGCATGGACTGAGCCATTCTCATCTGAAATCAGTCAAGACTTATCCAAGACCTAGGGAACCAAAGCTCTGTGCCCTAACCTCTAGTCAATGGCTAGAGGAGACTTGGATTTTCATTTGCCAACATTGGCCAAACCTACTTACCAGCTGCCATTCACTATTACTTGCAAAACAAACTTGCTCTACTATAAATAGAGCTCATTTGTGATCAGTTTGAGTACACCAAAGCCATCTAACAGATGCTTTCCTCAAAATCTCTTTCTCTTGGCAAAAATGCCTTTCTTAGCAAGGTAGCTATCAAATTTTGAGTTTGAGAGCAATTCCAATCAAACCAATCACTCACACACCTCATATACATCACATATGAGCTGATCAAACACTTAGATCACTTCTGAAACACCAATTTCACAAAATCACCAGCTGGTTGCTCAAATTTTCAATCAAGTTGCAGCTGAGGTACCACAAATTGATCCAGCAATTTTTAATTAAGTCCAACCATTCAAACACACTCCATAGGGTGTAGGGAAGCTGTTCAGATCATCACCACTCATCTGTAACACCTCCAAATCAAAAATCACATTGCACTTGCTGTCACGACTTGGAGGTAAGCATATACTTGGTCATCTCTCAATCCATGCATATTTCCTCGCACAATAATTTGGCCATATGTTCATAATCATGCATGGAATGTTTTCCCTCAATTAATTGCATTGTTTGAATCGTGTATCAAAAATCCTAGCCTTCATGCAGAAATTAGGGTTCTTGAGGTTTCTTCGTGATTTCGTGTTTTATGTTTAATTTAAATGAAATTAAGTGTTATAAATATGATCGTGAGGTTGAGACGAGCATAATGATATGTGAATTGCAGAATATGATTACGTATTCAGTGAGATTGGATGGAAAACGCAAATCAGCCAAACCCAGAAAAACGCGCGTGTTCTTGCTTGTGTTCTTGGCGCCTTTTTTCACAAATTCAAATATTTGAATTTTGTGATTTTGTTTAATTGATTCAAAAATTAATTTCTCTCTGAGTTTTAATGATTTTGAGTTGATTCTTTTTTTAATAATTCACAAAAATGTTAAAATATTTTATTTTATCCAAAAATCCCAAAAATATTATTTATTTCATATAATTGATATTTTTGCAAAGAATTAATATTTTAATTGTTTTTGACGTATTAAATATTTTTTCCACATTGATTATGCAACTTTTAATGCTTTCTAATTATTTTGTAGGTCAATACTTAATTTTTAAAGCATTAATCCAAGATCACAATTTGTTTTTCACATGTTAAACAATTTTGATCGTTTTAATTGAATTTTTATTCAATTAAATACATTTTTGAATGATTTATGAGGGTTGAATTAATCCAAAAACCCTAATTTTTTTTCATCTGGGAACAAGCCATTGATCAAAAAAATAACCTAATATACTCCATGGAACCTCATGGACCCAAGCATCAAGTCAATTTGACCTTAGGGGATGCATACATCAAAAATCAGGAATTAGGGTTTCTTGACCTAATTCACCCCTAAGTTGACTTTTGGGACAAATCAAGAGCCAAGACCTCAAGACATGATTTGAGGGTCTTTAATATACTATATTGATCCATTTACAACAATGGATTAATCCATGAAGCTTGAGCAACAAGTCTCATTTTCATCTGCACCACAATTAGGGTTTCGCAAGGAAAGTCAACTGTAACTTTGACTTTTGACCAGGACATGCTCCCAAACCCTAGGACATGCCTCAATATACCCTATGACACCCATGGAACATGTTCATCAAGTTTGATTTAGGTCAAGGACATGATTTCCTGAAGAATTGCACAGTTTGGAATTCATCTGATAAAAAGTCAACTGTGCACAAAAGTCAACTTTGACTTTTTGAGATTTTTCACCAAAATGGATTTTTAACCCTAAAATGATGTTAATGTATGATTTGAATCATCATTCATCAAGAAAAACCAAAGAAAGTGGGATAACTTGTAAAAGGGGTAACCATAAAACTTAGAAATTTTTCCAAGTTATGGAAAAAGTACCACTAATACACTAACTTTGGAGGGTCATAACTCCTAAACCACATGGCCATTTTTTCTCATCCAAAGATGGATTTGTAGCCCTCATTACCCTCTACAAAAACTTCAACTAGACCTAAGTCCAATTCATTAAGGATTTTGAGTTATGGAGTGATCAAAATCAAGAAATCACACTTTGTTCCAACACTTAGTGAAAATTTCATTAAGTCAGATTTTGCTTCACTTTTTGCCAAATGTAGGGGGATTTTTCACTTGGATTCAAAAGAGATCAAAACCAAATATGTTCAAACAGTTGTTATATCATGTAAGGGTTTTCCAAAATGGCCAAGAACATTGCCAAATTCCATTTGAGTCATGAGATATGACATTGGAAAGTTGCCTTGCTGAAATCTGTCAAAGGCAAGGCAGAATTTGCAACTTTGCTCGATTTGCCAAAATCAGCCAAATTCAAATGCTCCTATCCACTTGGACACATCTGAGGATTGAATCTAAAGGGGACAATCACTGAGCCAAGCCTTCAAAGTCCATGGAACAAGAAATAGCATGTTGAACCTAGAATGGCCAAAATAGGGACAAGACTCCAAATTTGGATTGAAGCAGTCAATGGAAGCATCAAGGTGGCATGGACTGAGCCATTCTCATCTGAAATCAGTCAAGACTTATCCAAGACCTAGGGAACCAAAGCTCTGTGCCCTAACCTCTAGTCAATGGCTAGAGGAGACTTGGATTTTCATTTGCCAACATTGGCCAAACCTACTTACCAGCTGCCATTCACTATTACTTGCAAAACAAACTTGCTCTACTATAAATAGAGCTCATTTGTGATCAGTTTGAGTACACCAAAGCCATCTAACAGATGCTTTCCTCAAAATCTCTTTCTCTTGGCAAAAATGCCTTTCTTAGCAAGGTAGCTATCAAATTTTGAGTTTGAGAGCAATTCCAATCAAACCAATCACTCACACACCTCATATACATCACATATGAGCTGATCAAACACTTAGATCACTTCTGAAACACCAATTTCACAAAATCACCAGCTGGTTGCTCAAATTTTCAATCAAGTTGCAGCTGAGGTACCACAAATTGATCCAGCAATTTTTAATTAAGTCCAACCATTCAAACACACTCCATAGGGTGTAGGGAAGCTGTTCAGATCATCACCACTCATCTGTAACACCTCCAAATCAAAAATCACATTGCACTTGCTGTCACGACTTGGAGGTAAGCATATACTTGGTCATCTCTCAATCCATGCATATTTCCTCGCACAATAATTTGGCCATATGTTCATAATCATGCATGGAATGTTTTCCCTCAATTAATTGCATTGTTTGAATCGTGTATCAAAAATCCTAGCCTTCATGCAGAAATTAGGGTTCTTGAGGTTTCTTCGTGATTTCGTGTTTTATGTTTAATTTAAATGAAATTAAGTGTTATAAATATGATCGTGAGGTTGAGACGAGCATAATGATATGTGAATTGCAGAATATGATTACGTATTCAGTGAGATTGGATGGAAAACGCAAATCAGCCAAACCCAGAAAAACGCGCGTGTTCTTGCTTGTGTTCTTGGCGCCTTTTTTCACAAATTCAAATATTTGAATTTTGTGATTTTGTTTAATTGATTCAAAAATTAATTTCTCTCTGAGTTTTAATGATTTTGAGTTGATTCTTTTTTTAATAATTCACAAAAATGTTAAAATATTTTATTTTATCCAAAAATCCCAAAAATATTATTTATTTCATATATTTGATATTTTTGCAAAGAATTAATATTTTAATTGTTTTTGACGTATTAAATATTTTTTCCACATTGATTATGCAACTTTTAATGCTTTCTAATTATTTTGTAGGTCAATACTTAATTTTTAAAGCATTAATCCAAGATCACAATTTGTTTTTCACATGTTAAACAATTTTGATCGTTTTAATTGAATTTTTATTCAATTAAATACATTTTTGAATGATTTATGAGGGTTGAATTAATCCAAAAACCCTAATTTTTTTTCATCTGGGAACAAGCCATTGATCAAAAAAATAACCTAATATACTCCATGGAACCTCATGGACCCAAGCATCAAGTCAATTTGACCTTAGGGGATGCATACATCAAAAATCAGGAATTAGGGTTTCTTGACCTAATTCACCCCTAAGTTGACTTTTGGGACAAATCAAGAGCCAAGACCTCAAGACATGATTTGAGGGTCTTTAATATACTATATTGATCCATTTACAACAATGGATTAATCCATGAAGCTTGAGCAACAAGTCTCATTTTCATCTGCACCACAATTAGGGTTTCGCGAGGAAAGTCAACTGTAACTTTGACTTTTGACCAGGACATGCTCCCAAACCCTAGGACATGCCTCAATATACCCTATGACACCCATGGAACATGTTCATCAAGTTTGATTTAGGTCAAGGACATGATTTCCTGAAGAATTGCACAGTTTGGAATTCATCTGATAAAAAGTCAACTGTGCACAAAAGTCAACTTTGACTTTTTGAGATTTTTCACCAAAATGGATTTTTAACCCTAAAATGATGTTAATGTATGATTTGAATCATCATTCATCAAGAAAAACCAAAGAAAGTGGGATAACTTGTAAAAGGGGGTAACCATAAAACTTAGAAATTTTTCCAAGTTATGGAAAAAGTACCACTAATACACTAACTTTGGAGGGTCATAACTCCTAAACCACATGGCCATTTTTTCTCATCCAAAGATGGATTTGTAGCCCTCATTACCCTCTACAAAAACTTCAACTAGACCTAAGTCCAATTCATTAAGGATTTTGAGTTATGGAGTGATCAAAATCAAGAAATCACACTTTGTTCCAACACTTAGTGAAAATTTCATTAAGTCAGATTTTGCTTCACTTTTTGCCAAATGTAGGGGGATTTTTCACTTGGATTCAAAAGAGATCAAAACCAAATATGTTCAAACAGTTGTTATATCATGTAAGGGTTTTCCAAAATGGCCAAGAACATTGCCAAATTCCATTTGAGTCATGAGATATGACATTGGAAAGTTGCCTTGCTGAAATCTGTCAAAGGCAAGGCAGAATTTGCAACTTTGCTCGATTTGCCAAAATCAGCCAAATTCAAATGCTCCTATCCACTTGGACACATCTGAGGATTGAATCTAAAGGGGACAATCACTGAGCCAAGCCTTCAAAGTCCATGGAACAAGAAATAGCATGTTGAACCTAGAATGGCCAAAATAGGGACAAGACTCCAAATTTGGATTGAAGCAGTCAATGGAAGCATCAAGGTGGCATGGACTGAGCCATTCTCATCTGAAATCAGTCAAGACTTATCCAAGACCTAGGGAACCAAAGCTCTGTGCCCTAACCTCTAGTCAATGGCTAGAGGAGACTTGGATTTTCATTTGCCAACATTGGCCAAACCTACTTACCAGCTGCCATTCACTATTACTTGCAAAACAAACTTGCTCTACTATAAATAGAGCTCATTTGTGATCAGTTTGAGTACACCAAAGCCATCTAACAGATGCTTTCCTCAAAATCTCTTTCTCTTGGCAAAAATGCCTTTCTTAGCAAGGTAGCTATCAAATTTTGAGTTTGAGAGCAATTCCAATCAAACCAATCACTCACACACCTCATATACATCACATATGAGCTGATCAAACACTTAGATCACTTCTGAAACACCAATTTCACAAAATCACCAGCTGGTTGCTCAAATTTTCAATCAAGTTGCAGCTGAGGTACCACAAATTGATCCAGCAATTTTTAATTAAGTCCAACCATTCAAACACACTCCATAGGGTGTAGGGAAGCTGTTCAGATCATCACCACTCATCTGTAACACCTCCAAATCAAAAATCACATTGCACTTGCTGTCACGACTTGGAGGTAAGCATATACTTGGTCATCTCTCAATCCATGCATATTTCCTCGCACAATAATTTGGCCATATGTTCATAATCATGCATGGAATGTTTTCCCTCAATTAATTGCATTGTTTGAATCGTGTATCAAAAATCCTAGCCTTCATGCAGAAATTAGGGTTCTTGAGGTTTCTTCGTGATTTCGTGTTTTATGTTTAATTTAAATGAAATTAAGTGTTATAAATATGATCGTGAGGTTGAGACGAGCATAATGATATGTGAATTGCAGAATATGATTACGTATTCAGTGAGATTGGATGGAAAACGCAAATCAGCCAAACCCAGAAAAACGCGCGTGTTCTTGCTTGTGTTCTTGGCGCCTTTTTTCACAAATTCAAATATTTGAATTTTGTGATTTTGTTTAATTGATTCAAAAATTAATTTCTCTCTGAGTTTTAATGATTTTGAGTTGATTCTTTTTTTAATAATTCACAAAAATGTTAAAATATTTTATTTTATCCAAAAATCCCAAAAATATTATTTATTTCATATATTTGATATTTTTGCAAAGAATTAATATTTTAATTGTTTTTGACGTATTAAATATTTTTTCCACATTGATTATGCAACTTTTAATGCTTTCTAATTATTTTGTAGGTCAATACTTAATTTTTAAAGCATTAATCCAAGATCACAATTTGTTTTTCACATGTTAAACAATTTTGATCGTTTTAATTGAATTTTTATTCAATTAAATACATTTTGAATGATTTATGAGGGTTGAATTAATCCAAAAACCCTAATTTTTTTTCATCTGGGAACAAGCCATTGATCAAAAAAATAACCTAATATACTCCATGGAACCTCATGGACCCAAGCATCAAGTCAATTTGACCTTAGGGGATGCATACATCAAAAATCAGGAATTAGGGTTTCTTGACCTAATTCACCCCTAAGTTGACTTTTGGGACAAATCAAGAGCCAAGACCTCAAGACATGATTTGAGGGTCTTTAATATACTATATTGATCCATTTACAACAATGGATTAATCCATGAAGCTTGAGCAACAAGTCTCATTTTCATCTGCACCACAATTAGGGTTTCGCGAGGAAAGTCAACTGTAACTTTGACTTTTGACCAGGACATGCTCCCAAACCCTAGGACATGCCTCAATATACCCTATGACACCCATGGAACATGTTCATCAAGTTTGATTTAGGTCAAGGACATGATTTCCTGAAGAATTGCACAGTTTGGAATTCATCTGATAAAAAGTCAACTGTGCACAAAAGTCAACTTTGACTTTTTGAGATTTTTCACCAAAATGGATTTTTAACCCTAAAATGATGTTAATGTATGATTTGAATCATCATTCATCAAGAAAAACCAAAGAAAGTGGGATAACTTGTAAAAGGGGTAACCATAAAACTTAGAAATTTTTCCAAGTTATGGAAAAAGTACCACTAATACACTAACTTTGGAGGGTCATAACTCCTAAACCACATGGCCATTTTTTCTCATCCAAAGATGGATTTGTAGCCCTCATTACCCTCTACAAAAACTTCAACTAGACCTAAGTCCAATTCATTAAGGATTTTGAGTTATGGAGTGATCAAAATCAAGAAATCACACTTTGTTCCAACACTTAGTGAAAATTTCATTAAGTCAGATTTTGCTTCACTTTTTGCCAAATGTAGGGGGATTTTTCACTTGGATTCAAAAGAGATCAAAACCAAATATGTTCAAACAGTTGTTATATCATGTAAGGGTTTTCCAAAATGGCCAAGAACATTGCCAAATTCCATTTGAGTCATGAGATATGACATTGGAAAGTTGCCTTGCTGAAATCTGTCAAAGGCAAGGCAGAATTTGCAACTTTGCTCGATTTGCCAAAATCAGCCAAATTCAAATGCTCCTATCCACTTGGACACATCTGAGGATTGAATCTAAAGGGGACAATCACTGAGCCAAGCCTTCAAAGTCCATGGAACAAGAAATAGCATGTTGAACCTAGAATGGCCAAAATAGGGACAAGACTCCAAATTTGGATTGAAGCAGTCAATGGAAGCATCAAGGTGGCATGGACTGAGCCATTCTCATCTGAAATCAGTCAAGACTTATCCAAGACCTAGGGAACCAAAGCTCTGTGCCCTAACCTCTAGTCAATGGCTAGAGGAGACTTGGATTTTCATTTGCCAACATTGGCCAAACCTACTTACCAGCTGCCATTCACTATTACTTGCAAAACAAACTTGCTCTACTATAAATAGAGCTCATTTGTGATCAGTTTGAGTACACCAAAGCCATCTAACAGATGCTTTCCTCAAAATCTCTTTCTCTTGGCAAAAATGCCTTTCTTAGCAAGGTAGCTATCAAATTTTGAGTTTGAGAGCAATTCCAATCAAACCAATCACTCACACACCTCATATACATCACATATGAGCTGATCAAACACTTAGATCACTTCTGAAACACCAATTTCACAAAATCACCAGCTGGTTGCTCAAATTTTCAATCAAGTTGCAGCTGAGGTACCACAAATTGATCCAGCAATTTTTAATTAAGTCCAACCATTCAAACACACTCCATAGGGTGTAGGGAAGCTGTTCAGATCATCACCACTCATCTGTAACACCTCCAAATCAAAAATCACATTGCACTTGCTGTCACGACTTGGAGGTAAGCATATACTTGGTCATCTCTCAATCCATGCATATTTCCTCGCACAATAATTTGGCCATATGTTCATAATCATGCATGGAATGTTTTCCCTCAATTAATTGCATTGTTTGAATCGTGTATCAAAAATCCTAGCCTTCATGCAGAAATTAGGGTTCTTGAGGTTTCTTCGTGATTTCGTGTTTTATGTTTAATTTAAATGAAATTAAGTGTTATAAATATGATCGTGAGGTTGAGACGAGCATAATGATATGTGAATTGCAGAATATGATTACGTATTCAGTGAGATTGGATGGAAAACGCAAATCAGCCAAACCCAGAAAAACGCGCGTGTTCTTGCTTGTGTTCTTGGCGCCTTTTTTCACAAATTCAAATATTTGAATTTTGTGATTTTGTTTAATTGATTCAAAAATTAATTTCTCTCTGAGTTTTAATGATTTTGAGTTGATTCTTTTTTTAATAATTCACAAAAATGTTAAAATATTTTATTTTATCCAAAAATCCCAAAAATATTATTTATTTCATATATTTGATATTTTTGCAAAGAATTAATATTTTAATTGTTTTTGACGTATTAAATATTTTTTCCACATTGATTATGCAACTTTTAATGCTTTCTAATTATTTTGTAGGGCAATACTTAATTTTTAAAGCATTAATCCAAGATCACAATTTGTTTTTCACATGTTAAACAATTTTGATCGTTTTAATTGAATTTTTATTCAATTAAATACATTTTTGAATGATTTATGAGGGTTGAATTAATCCAAAAACCCTAATTTTTTTTCATCTGGGAACAAGCCATTGATCAAAAAAATAACCTAATATACTCCATGGAACCTCATGGACCCAAGCATCAAGTCAATTTGACCTTAGGGGATGCATACATCAAAAATCAGGAATTAGGGTTTCTTGACCTAATTCACCCCTAAGTTGACTTTTGGGACAAATCAAGAGCCAAGACCTCAAGACATGATTTGAGGGTCTTTAATATACTATATTGATCCATTTACAACAATGGATTAATCCATGAAGCTTGAGCAACAAGTCTCATTTTCATCTGCACCACAATTAGGGTTTCGCGAGGAAAGTCAACTGTAACTTTGACTTTTGACCAGGACATGCTCCCAAACCCTAGGACATGCCTCAATATACCCTATGACACCCATGGAACATGTTCATCAAGTTTGATTTAGGTCAAGGACATGATTTCCTGAAGAATTGCACAGTTTGGAATTCATCTGATAAAAAGTCAACTGTGCACAAAAGTCAACTTTGACTTTTTGAGATTTTTCACCAAAATGGATTTTTAACCCTAAAATGATGTTAATGTATGATTTGAATCATCATTCATCAAGAAAAACCAAAGAAAGTGGGATAACTTGTAAAAGGGGTAACCATAAAACTTAGAAATTTTTCCAAGTTATGGAAAAAGTACCACTAATACACTAACTTTGGAGGGTCATAACTCCTAAACCACATGGCCATTTTTTCTCATCCAAAGATGGATTTGTAGCCCTCATTACCCTCTACAAAAACTTCAACTAGACCTAAGTCCAATTCATTAAGGATTTTGAGTTATGGAGTGATCAAAATCAAGAAATCACACTTTGTTCCAACACTTAGTGAAAATTTCATTAAGTCAGATTTTGCTTCACTTTTTGCCAAATGTAGGGGGATTTTTCACTTGGATTCAAAAGAGATCAAAACCAAATATGTTCAAACAGTTGTTATATCATGTAAGGGTTTTCCAAAATGGCCAAGAACATTGCCAAATTCCATTTGAGTCATGAGATATGACATTGGAAAGTTGCCTTGCTGAAATCTGTCAAAGGCAAGGCAGAATTTGCAACTTTGCTCGATTTGCCAAAATCAGCCAAATTCAAATGCTCCTATCCACTTGGACACATCTGAGGATTGAATCTAAAGGGGACAATCACTGAGCCAAGCCTTCAAAGTCCATGGAACAAGAAATAGCATGTTGAACCTAGAATGGCCAAAATAGGGACAAGACTCCAAATTTGGATTGAAGCAGTCAATGGAAGCATCAAGGTGGCATGGACTGAGCCATTCTCATCTGAAATCAGTCAAGACTTATCCAAGACCTAGGGAACCAAAGCTCTGTGCCCTAACCTCTAGTCAATGGCTAGAGGAGACTTGGATTTTCATTTGCCAACATTGGCCAAACCTACTTACCAGCTGCCATTCACTATTACTTGCAAAACAAACTTGCTCTACTATAAATAGAGCTCATTTGTGATCAGTTTGAGTACACCAAAGCCATCTAACAGATGCTTTCCTCAAAATCTCTTTCTCTTGGCAAAAATGCCTTTCTTAGCAAGGTAGCTATCAAATTTTGAGTTTGAGAGCAATTCCAATCAAACCAATCACTCACACACCTCATATACATCACATATGAGCTAATCAAACACTTAGATCACTTCTGAAACACCAATTTCACAAAATCACCAGCTGGTTGCTCAAATTTTCAATCAAGTTGCAGCTGAGGTACCACAAACTGATCCAGCAATTTTTAATTAAGTACAACCATTCAAACACACTCCATAGGGTGTAGGGAAGCTGTTCAGATCATCACCACTCATCTGTAACACCTCCAAATCAAAAATCACATTGCACTTGCTGTCACGACTTGGAGGTAAGCATATACTTGGTTATCTCTCAATCCATGCATATTTCCTCGCACAATAATTTGGCCATATGTTCATAATCATGCATGGAATGTTTTCCCTCAATTAATTGCATTGTTTGAATCGTGTATCAAAAATCCTAGCCTTCATGCAGAAATTAGGGTTCTTGAGGTTTCTTCGTGATTTCATGTTTTATGTTTAATTTAAATGAAATTAAGTGTTATAAATATGATCGTGAGGTTGAGACGAGCATAATGATATGTGAATTGCAGAATATGATTACGTATTCAGTGAGATTAGATGGAAAACGCAAATCAGCCAAACCCAGAAAAACGCGCGTGTTCTTGCTTGTGTTCTTGGCGCCTTTTTTCACAAATTCAAATATTTGAATTTTGTGATTTTGTTTAATTGATTCAAAAATTAATTTCTCTCTGAGTTTTAATGATTTTGAGTTGATTCTTTTTTTAATAATTCACAAAAATGTTAAAATATTTTATTTTATCAAAAAATCCCAAAAATATTATTTATTTCATATAATTGATATTTTTGCAAAGAATTAATATTTTAATTGTTTTTGACGTATTAAATATTTTTTCCACATTGATTATGCAACTTTTAATGCTTTCTAATTATTTTGTAGGTCAATACTTAATTTTTAAAGCATTAATCCAAGATCACAATTTGTTTTTCACATGTTAAACAATTTTGATCATTTTAATTGAATTTTTATTCAATTAAATACATTTTTGAATGATTTATGAGGGTTGAATTAATCCAAAAACCCTAATTTTTTTTCATCTGGGAACAAGCCATTGATCAAAAAAATAACCTAATATACTCCATGGAACCTCATGGACCCAAGCATCAAGTCAATTTGACCTTAGGGGATGCATACATCAAAAATCAGGAATTAGGGTTTCTTGACCTAATTCACCCCTAAGTTGACTTTTGGGACAAATCAAGAGCCAAGACCTCAAGACATGATTTGAGGGTCTTTAATATACTATATTGATCCATTTACAACAATGGATTAATCCATGAAGCTTGAGCAACAAGTCTCATTTTCATCTGCACCACAATTAGGGTTTCGCGAGGAAAGTCAACTGTAACTTTGACTTTTGACCAGGACATGCTCCCAAACCCTAGGACATGCCTCAATATACCCTATGACACCCATGGAACATGTTCATCAAGTTTGATTTAGGTCAAGGACATGATTTCCTGAAGAATTGCACAGTTTGGAATTCATCTGATAAAAAGTCAACTG
Source organism: Lathyrus tuberosus (assembly GCA_022829125.1). Lineage (NCBI taxonomy): Eukaryota > Viridiplantae > Streptophyta > Magnoliopsida > Fabales > Fabaceae > Lathyrus > Lathyrus tuberosus. Next base: position 2,132,027 of record JALAZF010000344.1, on the reverse strand, counting down.
TGCACAAAAGTCAACTTTGACTTTTTGAGATTTTTCACCAAAATGGATTTTTAACCCTAAAATGATGTTAATGTATGATTTGAATCATCATTCATCAAGAAAAACCAAAGAAAGTGGGATAACTTGTAAAAGGGGTAACCATAAAACTTAGAAATTTTTCCAAGTTATGGAAAAAGTACCACTAATACACTAACTTTGGAGGGTCATAACTCCTAAACCACATGGCCATTTTTTCTCATCCAAAGATGGATTTGTAGCCCTCATTACCCTCTACAAAAACTTCAACTAGACCTAAGTCCAATTCATTAAGGATTTTGAGTTATGGAGTGATCAAAATCAAGAAATCACACTTTGTTCCAACACTTAGTGAAAATTTCATTAAGTCAGATTTTGCTTCACTTTTTGCCAAATGTAGGGGGATTTTTCACTTGGATTCAAAAGAGATCAAAACCAAATATGTTCAAACAGTTGTTATATCATGTAAGGGTTTTCCAAAATGGCCAAGAACATTGCCAAATTCCATTTGAGTCATGAGATATGACATTGGAAAGTTGCCTTGCTGAAATCTGTCAAAGGCAAGGCAGAATTTGCAACTTTGCTCGATTTGCCAAAATCAGCCAAATTCAAATGCTCCTATCCACTTGGACACATCTGAGGATTGAATCTAAAGGGGACAATCACTGAGCCAAGCCTTCAAAGTCCATGGAACAAGAAATAGCATGTTGAACCTAGAATGGCCAAAATAGGGACAAGACTCCAAATTTGGATTGAAGCAGTCAATGGAAGCATCAAGGTGGCATGGACTGAGCCATTCTCATCTGAAATCAGTCAAGACTTATCCAAGACCTAGGGAACCAAAGCTCTGTGCCCTAACCTCTAGTCAATGGCTAGAGGAGACTTGGATTTTCATTTGCCAACATTGGCCAAACCTACTTACCAGCTGCCATTCACTATTACTTGCAAAACAAACTTGCTCTACTATAAATAGAGCTCATTTGTGATCAGTTTGAGTACACCAAAGCCATCTAACAGATGCTTTCCTCAAAATCTCTTTCTCTTGGCAAAAATGCCTTTCTTAGCAAGGTAGCTATCAAATTTTGAGTTTGAGAGCAATTCCAATCAAACCAATCACTCACACACCTCATATACATCACATATGAGCTGATCAAACACTTAGATCACTTCTGAAACACCAATTTCACAAAATCACCAGCTGGTTGCTCAAATTTTCAATCAAGTTGCAGCTGAGGTACCACAAATTGATCCAGCAATTTTTAATTAAGTCCAACCATTCAAACACACTCCATAGGGTGTAGGGAAGCTGTTCAGATCATCACCACTCATCTGTAACACCTCCAAATCAAAAATCACATTGCACTTGCTGTCACGACTTGGAGGTAAGCATATACTTGGTCATCTCTCAATCCATGCATATTTCCTCGCACAATAATTTGGCCATATGTTCATAATCATGCATGGAATGTTTTCCCTCAATTAATTGCATTGTTTGAATCGTGTATCAAAAATCCTAGCCTTCATGCAGAAATTAGGGTTCTTGAGGTTTCTTCGTGATTTCGTGTTTTATGTTTAATTTAAATGAAATTAAGTGTTATAAATATGATCGTGAGGTTGAGACGAGCATAATGATATGTGAATTGCAGAATATGATTACGTATTCAGTGAGATTGGATGGAAAACGCAAATCAGCCAAACCCAGAAAAACGCGCGTGTTCTTGCTTGTGTTCTTGGCGCCTTTTTTCACAAATTCAAATATTTGAATTTTGTGATTTTGTTTAATTGATTCAAAAATTAATTTCTCTCTGAGTTTTAATGATTTTGAGTTGATTCTTTTTTTAATAATTCACAAAAATGTTAAAATATTTTATTTTATCCAAAAATCCCAAAAATATTATTTATTTCATATATTTGATATTTTTGCAAAGAATTAATATTTTAATTGTTTTTGACGTATTAAATATTTTTTCCACATTGATTATGCAACTTTTAATGCTTTCTAATTATTTTGTAGGTCAATACTTAATTTTTAAAGCATTAATCCAAGATCACAATTTGTTTTTCACATGTTAAACAATTTTGATCGTTTTAATTGAATTTTTATTCAATTAAATACATTTTTGAATGATTTATGAGGGTTGAATTAATCCAAAAACCCTAATTTTTTTTCATCTGGGAACAAGCCATTGATCAAAAAAATAACCTAATATACTCCATGGAACCTCATGGACCCAAGCATCAAGTCAATTTGACCTTAGGGGATGCATACATCAAAAATCAGGAATTAGGGTTTCTTGACCTAATTCACCCCTAAGTTGACTTTTGGGACAAATCAAGAGCCAAGACCTCAAGACATGATTTGAGGGTCTTTAATATACTATATTGATCCATTTACAACAATGGATTAATCCATGAAGCTTGAGCAACAAGTCTCATTTTCATCTGCACCACAATTAGGGTTTCGCGAGGAAAGTCAACTGTAACTTTGACTTTTGACCAGGACATGCTCCCAAACCCTAGGACATGCCTCAATATACCCTATGACACCCATGGAACATGTTCATCAAGTTTGATTTAGGTCAAGGACATGATTTCCTGAAGAATTGCACAGTTTGGAATTCATCTGATAAAAAGTCAACTGTGCACAAAAGTCAACTTTGACTTTTTGAGATTTTTCACCAAAATGGATTTTTAACCCTAAAATGATGTTAATGTATGATTTGAATCATCATTCATCAAGAAAAACCAAAGAAAGTGGGATAACTTGTAAAAGGGGTAACCATAAAACTTAGAAATTTTTCCAAGTTATGGAAAAAGTACCACTAATACACTAACTTTGGAGGGTCATAACTCCTAAACCACATGGCCATTTTTTCTCATCCAAAGATGGATTTGTAGCCCTCATTACCCTCTACAAAAACTTCAACTAGACCTAAGTCCAATTCATTAAGGATTTTGAGTTATGGAGTGATCAAAATCAAGAAATCACACTTTGTTCCAACACTTAGTGAAAATTTCATTAAGTCAGATTTTGCTTCACTTTTTGCCAAATGTAGGGGGATTTTTCACTTGGATTCAAAAGAGATCAAAACCAAATATGTTCAAACAGTTGTTATATCATGTAAGGGTTTTCCAAAATGGCCAAGAACATTGCCAAATTCCATTTGAGTCATGAGATATGACATTGGAAAGTTGCCTTGCTGAAATCTGTCAAAGGCAAGGCAGAATTTGCAACTTTGCTCGATTTGCCAAAATCAGCCAAATTCAAATGCTCCTATCCACTTGGACACATCTGAGGATTGAATCTAAAGGGGACAATCACTGAGCCAAGCCTTCAAAGTCCATGGAACAAGAAATAGCATGTTGAACCTAGAATGGCCAAAATAGGGACAAGACTCCAAATTTGGATTGAAGCAGTCAATGGAAGCATCAAGGTGGCATGGACTGAGCCATTCTCATCTGAAATCAGTCAAGACTTATCCAAGACCTAGGGAACCAAAGCTCTGTGCCCTAACCTCTAGTCAATGGCTAGAGGAGACTTGGATTTTCATTTGCCAACATTGGCCAAACCTACTTACCAGCTGCCATTCACTATTACTTGCAAAACAAACTTGCTCTACTATAAATAGAGCTCATTTGTGATCAGTTTGAGTACACCAAAGCCATCTAACAGATGCTTTCCTCAAAATCTCTTTCTCTTGGCAAAAATGCCTTTCTTAGCAAGGTAGCTATCAAATTTTGAGTTTGAGAGCAATTCCAATCAAACCAATCACTCACACACCTCATATACATCACATATGAGCTAATCAAACACTTAGATCACTTCTGAAACACCAATTTCACAAAATCACCAGCTGGTTGCTCAAATTTTCAATCAAGTTGCAGCTGAGGTACCACAAACTGATCCAGCAATTTTTAATTAAGTACAACCATTCAAACACACTCCATAGGGTGTAGGGAAGCTGTTCAGATCATCACCACTCATCTGTAACACCTCCAAATCAAAAATCACATTGCACTTGCTGTCACGACTTGGAGGTAAGCATATACTTGGTTATCTCTCAATCCATGCATATTTCCTCGCACAATAATTTGGCCATATGTTCATAATCATGCATGGAATGTTTTCCCTCAATTAATTGCATTGTTTGAATCGTGTATCAAAAATCCTAGCCTTCATGCAGAAATTAGGGTTCTTGAGGTTTCTTCGTGATTTCATGTTTTATGTTTAATTTAAATGAAATTAAGTGTTATAAATATGATCGTGAGGTTGAGACGAGCATAATGATATGTGAATTGCAGAATATGATTACGTATTCAGTGAGATTAGATGGAAAACGCAAATCAGCCAAACCCAGAAAAACGCGCGTGTTCTTGCTTGTGTTCTTGGCGCCTTTTTTCACAAATTCAAATATTTGAATTTTGTGATTTTGTTTAATTGATTCAAAAATTAATTTCTCTCTGAGTTTTAATGATTTTGAGTTGATTCTTTTTTTAATAATTCACAAAAATGTTAAAATATTTTATTTTATCAAAAAATCCCAAAAATATTATTTATTTCATATAATTGATATTTTTGCAAAGAATTAATATTTTAATTGTTTTTGACGTATTAAATATTTTTTCCACATTGATTATGCAACTTTTAATGCTTTCTAATTATTTTGTAGGTCAATACTTAATTTTTAAAGCATTAATCCAAGATCACAATTTGTTTTTCACATGTTAAACAATTTTGATCATTTTAATTGAATTTTTATTCAATTAAATACATTTTTGAATGATTTATGAGGGTTGAATTAATCCAAAAACCCTAATTTTTTTTCATCTGGGAACAAGCCATTGATCAAAAAAATAACCTAATATACTCCATGGAACCTCATGGACCCAAGCATCAAGTCAATTTGACCTTAGGGGATGCATACATCAAAAATCAGGAATTAGGGTTTCTTGACCTAATTCACCCCTAAGTTGACTTTTGGGACAAATCAAGAGCCAAGACCTCAAGACATGATTTGAGGGTCTTTAATATACTATATTGATCCATTTACAACAATGGATTAATCCATGAAGCTTGAGCAACAAGTCTCATTTTCATCTGCACCACAATTAGGGTTTCACGAGGAAAGTCAACTGTAACTTTGACTTTTGACCAGGACATGCTCCCAAACCCTAGGACATGCCTCAATATACCCTATGACACCCATGGAACATGTTCATCAAGTTTGATTTAGGTCAAAGACATGATTTCCTGAAGAATTGCACAGTTTGGAATTCATCTGATAAAAAGTCAACTGTGCACAAAAGTCAACTTTGACTTTTTGAGATTTTTCACCAAAATGGATTTTTAACCCTAAAATGATGTTAATGTATGATTTGAATCATCATTCATCAAGAAAAACCAAAGAAAGTGGGATAACTTGTAAAAGGGGTAACCATCAAACTTAGAAATTTTTCTAAGTTATGGAAAAAGTACCACTAATACACTAACTTTGGAGGGTCATAACTCCTAAACCACATGGCCATTTTTTCTCACCCAAAGATGGATTTGTAGCCCTCATTACCCTCTACAAAAACTTCAACTAGACCTAAGTCCAATTCATTAAGGATTTTGAGTTATGGAGTGATCAAAATCAAGAAATCACACTTTGTTCCAACACTTAGTGAAAATTTCATTAAGTCAGATTTTGCTTCACTTTTTGCCAAATGTAGGGGGATTTTTCACTTGGATTCAAAAGAGATCAAAACCAAATATGTTCAAACAGTTGTTATATCATGTAAGGGTTTTCCAAAATGGCCAAGAACATTGCCAAATTCCATTTGAGTCATGAGATATGACATTGGAAAGTTGCCTTGCTGAAATCTGTCAAAGGCAAGGCAGAATTTGTAACTTTGCTCGATTTACCAAAATCAGCCAAATTCAAATGCTCCTATCCACTTGGACAGATCTGAGGATTGAATCTAAAGGGGACAATCACTGAGCCAAGCCTTCAAAGTCCATGGAACAAGAAATAGCATGTTGAACCTAGAATGGCCAAAATAGGGACAAGACTCCAAATTTGGATTGAAGCAGTCAATGGAAGCATCAAGGTGGCATGGACTGAGCCATTCTCATCTGAAATCAGTCAAGACTTATCCAAGACCTAGGGAACCAAAGCTCTGTGCCCTAACCTCTAGTCAATGGCTAGAGGAGACTTGGATTTTCATTTGCCAACATTGGCCAAACCTACTTACCAGCTGCCATTCACTATTACTTGCAAAACAAACTTGCTCTACTATAAATAGAGCTCATTTGTGATCAGTTTGAGTACACCAAAGCCATCTAACAGATGCTTTCCTCAAAATCTCTTTCTCTTGGTAAAAATGCCTTTCTTAGCAAGGTAGCTATCAAATTTTGAGTTTGAGAGCAATTCCAATCAAACCAATCACTCACACACCTCATATACATCACATATGAGCTAATCAAACACTTAGATCACTTCTGAAACACCAATTTCACAAAATCACCAGCTGGTTGCTCAAATTTTCAATCAAGTTGCAGCTGAGGTACCACAAACTGATCCAGCAATTTTTAATTAAGTACAACCATTCAAACACACTCCATAGGGTGTAGGGAAGCTGTTCAGATCATCACCACTCATCTGTAACACCTCCAAATCAAAAATCACATTGCACTTGCTGTCACGACTTGGAGGTAAGCATATACTTGGTTATCTCTCAATCCATGCATATTTCCTCGCACAATAATTTGGCCATATGTTCATAATCATGCATGGAATGTTTTCCCTCAATTAATTGCATTGTTTGAATCGTGTATCAAAAATCCTAGCCTTCATGCAGAAATTAGGGTTCTTGAGGTTTCTTCGTGATTTCCTGTTTTATGTTTAATTTAAATGAAATTAAGTGTTATAAATATGATCGTGAGGTTGAGACGAGCATAATGATATGTGAATTGCAGAATATGATTACGTATTCAGTGAGATTAGATGGAAAACGCAAATCAGCAAACCCAGAAAAACGCGCGTGTTCTTGCTTGTGTTCTTGGCGCCTTTTTTCACAAATTCAAATATTTGAATTTTGTGATTTTGTTTAATTGATTCAAAAATTAATTTCTCTCTGAGTTTTAATGATTTTGAGTTGATTCTTTTTTTAATAATTCACAAAAATGTTAAAATATTTTATTTTATCAAAAAATCCCAAAAATATTATTTATTTCATATAATTGATATTTTTGCAAAGAATTAATATTTTAATTGTTTTTGACGTATTAAATATTTTTTCCACATTGATTATGCAACTTTTAATGCTTTCTAATTATTTTGTAGGTCAATACTTAATTTTTAAAGCATTAATCCAAGATCACAATTTGTTTTTCACATGTTAAACAATTTTGATCATTTTAATTGAATTTTTATTCAATTAAATACATTTTTGAATGATTTATGAGGGTTGAATTAATCCAAAAACCCTAATTTTTTTTCATCTGGGAACAAGCCATTGATCAAAAAAATAACCTAATATACTCCATGGAACCTCATGGACCCAAGCATCAAGTCAATTTGACCTTAGGGGATGCATACATCAAAAATCAGGAATTAGGGTTTCTTGACCTAATTCACCCCTAAGTTGACTTTTGGGACAAATCAAGAGCCAAGACCTCAAGACATGATTTGAGGGTCTTTAATATACTATATTGATCCATTTACAACAATGGATTAATCCATGAAGCTTGAGCAACAAGTCTCATTTTCATCTGCACCACAATTAGGGTTTCACGAGGAAAGTCAACTGTAACTTTGACTTTTGACCAGGACATGCTCCCAAACCCTAGGACATGCCTCAATATACCCTATGACACCCATGGAACATGTTCATCAAGTTTGATTTAGGTCAAGGACATGATTTCCTGAAGAATTGCACAGTTTGGAATTCATCTGATAAAAAGTCAACTGTGCACAAAAGTCAACTTTGACTTTTTGAGATTTTTCACCAAAATGGATTTTTAACCCTAAAATGATGTTAATGTATGATTTGAATCATCATTCATCAAGAAAAACCAAAGAAAGTGGGATAACTTGTAAAAGGGGTAACCATAAAACTTAGAAATTTTTCTAAGTTATGGAAAAAGTACCACTAATACACTAACTTTGGAGGGTCATAACTCCTAAACCACATGGCCATTTTTTCTCACCCAAAGATGGATTTGTAGCCCTCATTACCCTCTACAAAAACTTCAACTAGACCTAAGTCAAATTCATTAAGGATTTTGAGTTATGGAGTGATCAAAATCAAGAAATCACACTTTGTTCCAACACTTAGTGAAAATTTCATTAAGTCAGAGTTTGCTTCACTTTTTGCCAAATGTAGGGGGATTTTTCACTTGGATTCAAAAGAGATCAAAACCAAATATGTTCAAACAGTTGTTATATCATGTAAGGGTTTTCCAAAATGGCCAAGAACATTGCCAAATTCCATTTGAGTCATGAGATATGACATTGGAAAGTTGCCTTGCTGAAATCTGTCAAAGGCAAGGCAGAATTTGCAACTTTGCTCGATTTACCAAAATCAGCCAAATTCAAATGCTCCTATCCACTTGGACAGATCTGAGGATTGAATCTAAAGGGGACAATCACTGAGCCAAGCCTTCAAAGTCCATGGAACAAGAAATAGCATGTTGAACCTAGAATGGCCAAAATAGGGACAAGACTCCAAATTTGGATTGAAGCAGTCAATGGAAGCATCAAGGTGGCATGGACTGAGCTATTCTCATCTGAAATCAGTCAAGACTTATCCAAGACCTAGGGAACCAAAGCTCTGTGCCCTAACCTCTAATCAATGGCTAGAGGAGACTTGGATTTTCATTTGCCAACATTGGCCAAACCTACTTACCAGCTGCCATTCACTATTACTTGCAAAACAAACTTGCTCTACTATAAATAGAGCTCATTTGTGATCAGTTTGAGTACACCAAAGCCATCTAACAGATGCTTTCCTCAAAATCTCTTTCTCTTGGTAAAAATGCCTTTCTTAGCAAGGTAGCTATCAAATTTTGAGTTTGAGAGCAATTCCAATCAAACCAATCACTCACACACCTCATATACATCACATATGAGCTAATCAAACACTTAGATCACTTCTGAAACACCAATTTCACAAAATCACCAGCTGGTTGCTCAAATTTTCAATCAAGTTGCAGCTGAGGTACCACAAACTGATCCAGCAATTTTTAATTAAGTACAACCATTCAAACACACTCCATAGGGTGTAGGGAAGCTGTTCAGATCATCACCACTCATCTGTAACACCTCCAAATCAAAAATCACATTGCACTTGCTGTCACGACTTGGAGGTAAGCATATACTTGGTTATCTCTCAATCCATGCATATTTCCTCGCACAATAATTTGGCCATATGTTCATAATCATGCATGGAATGTTTTCCCTCAATTAATTGCATTGTTTGAATCGTGTATCAAAAATCCTAGCCTTCATGCAGAAATTAGGGTTCTTGAGGTTTCTTCGTGATTTCATGTTTTATGTTTAATTTAAATGAAATTAAGTGTTATAAATATGATCGTGAGGTTGAGACGAGCATAATGATATGTGAATTGCAGAATATGATTACGTATTCAGTGAGATTAGATGGAAAACGCAAATCAGCCAAACCCAGAAAAACGCGCGTGTTCTTGCTTGTGTTCTTGGCGCCTTTTTTCACAAATTCAAATATTTGAATTTTGTGATTTTGTTTAATTGATTCAAAAATTAATTTCTCTCTGAGTTTTAATGATTTTGAGTTGATTCTTTTTTTAATAATTCACAAAAATGTTAAAATATTTTATTTTATCAAAAAATCCCAAAAATATTATTTATTTCATATAATTGATATTTTTGCAAAGAATTAATATTTTAATTGTTTTTGACGTATTAATTATTTTTTCCACATTGATTATGCAACTTTTAATGCTTTCTAATTATTTTGTAGGTCAATACTTAATTTTTAAAGCATTAATCCAAGATCACAATTTGTTTTTCACATGTTAAACAATTTTGATCATTTTAATTGAATTTTTATTCAATTAAATACATTTTTGAATGATTTATAAGGGTTGAATTAATCCAAAAACCCTAATTTTTTTTCATCTGGGAACAAGCCATTGATCAAAAAAATAACCTAATATACTCCATGGAACCTCATGGACCCAAGCATCAAGTCAATTTGACCTTAGGGGATGCATACATCAAAAATCAGGAATTAGGGTTTCTTGACCTAATTCACCCCTAAGTTGACTTTTGGGACAAATCAAGAGCCAAGACCTCAAGACATGATTTGAGGGTCTTTAATATACTATATTGATCCATTTACAACAATGGATTAATCCATGAAGCTTGAGCAACAAGTCTCATTTTCATCTGCACCACAATTAGGGTTTCGCGAGGAAAGTCAACTGTAACTTTGACTTTTGACCAGGACATGCTCCCAAACCCTAGGACATGCCTCAATATACCCTATGACACCCATGGAACATGTTCATCAAGTTTGATTTAGGTCAAGGACATGATTTCCTGAAGAATTGCACAGTTTGGAATTCATCTGATAAAAAGTCAACTGTGCACAAAAGTCAACTTTGACTTTTTGAGATTTTTCACCAAAATGGATTTTTAACCCTAAAATGATGTTAATGTATGATTTGAATCATCATTCATCAAGAAAAACCAAAGAAAGTGGGATAACTTGTAAAAGGGGTAACCATAAAACTTAGAAATTTTTCCAAGTTATGGAAAAAGTACCACTAATACACTAACTTTGGAGGGTCATAACTCCTAAACCACATGGCCATTTTTTCTCATCCAAAGGTGGATTTGTAGCCCTCATTACCCTCTACAAAAACTTCAACTAGACCTAAGTCCAATTCATTAAGGATTTTGAGTTATGGAGTGATCAAAATCAAGAAATCACACTTTGTTCCAACACTTAGTGAAAATTTCATTAAGTCAGATTTTGCTTCACTTTTTGCCAAATGTAGGGGGATTTTTCACTTGGATTCAAAAGAGATCAAAACCAAATATGTTCAAACAGTTGTTATATCATGTAAGGGTTTTCAAAAATGGCCAAGAACATTGCCAAATTCCATTTGAGTCATGAGATATGACATTGGAAAATTGCCTTGCTGAAATCTGTCAAAGGCAAGGCAGAATTTGCAACTTTGCTCGATTTTCCAAAATCAGCCAAATTCAAATGCTCCTATCCACTTGGACACATCTGAGGATTGAATCTAAAGGGGACAATCACTGAGCCAAGCCTTCAAAGTCCATGGAACAAGAAATAGCATGTTGAACCTAGAATGGCCAAAATAGGGACAAGACTCCAAATTTGGATTGAAGCAGTCAATGGAAGCATCAAGGTGGCATGGACTGAGCCATTCTTATCTGAAATCAGTCAAGACTTATCCAAGACCTAGGGAACCAAAGCTCTGTGCCCTAACCTCTAGTCAATGGCTAGAGGAGACTTGGATTTTCATTTGCCAACATTTGCCAAACCTACTTACCAGCTGCCATTCACTATTACTTGCAAAACAAACTTGCTCTACTATAAATAGAGCTCGTTTGTGATCAGTTTGAGTACACCAAAGCCATCTAACATATGCTTTCCTCAAAATCTCTTTCTCTTGGCAAAAATGCCTTTCTTTGCAAGGTAGCTATCAAATTTTGAGTTTGAGAGCAATTCCAATCAAACCAATCACTCACACACCTCATATACATCACATATGAGCTGATCAAACACTTAGATCACTTCTGAAACACCAATTTCACAAAATCACCAGCTGGTTGCTCAAATTTTCAATCAAGTTGCAACTGAGGTACCACAAATTGATCCAGCAATTTTTAATTAAGTCCAACCATTCAAACACACTCCATAGGGTGTAGGGAAGCTGTTCAGATCATCACCACTCATCTGTAACACCTCCAAATCAAAAATCACATTGCACTTGCTGTCACGACTTGGAGGTAAGCATATACTTGGTCATCTCTCAATCCATGCATATTTCCTCGCACAATAATTTGGCCATATGTTCATAATCATGCATGGAATGTTTTCCCTCAATTAATTGCATTGTTTGAATCGTGTATCAAAAATCCTAGCCTTCATGCAGAAATTAGGGTTCTTGAGGTTTCTTCGTGATTTCATGTTTTATGTTTAATTTAAATGAAATTAAGTGTTATAAATATGATCGTGAGGTTGAGACGAGCATAATGATATGTGAATTGCAGAATATGATTACGTATTCAGTGAGATTGGATGGAAAACGCAAATCAGCCAAACCCAGAAAAACGCGCGTGTTCTTGCTTGTGTTCTTGGCGCCTTTTTTCACAAATTCAAATATTTGAATTTTGTGATTTTGTTTAATTGATTCAAAAATTAATTTCTCTCTGAGTTTTAATGATTTTGAGTTGATTCTTTTTTTAATAATTCACAAAAATGTTAAAATATTTTATTTTATCAAAAAATCCCAAAAATATTATTTATTTCATATAATTGATATTTTTGCAAAGAATTAATATTTTAATTGTTTTTGACGTATTAAATATTTTTTCCACATTGATTATGCAACTTTTAATGCTTTCTAATTATTTTGTAGGTCAATACTTAATTTTTAAAGCATTAATCCAAGATCACAATTTGTTTTTCACATGTTAAACAATTTTGATCATTTTAATTGAATTTTTATTCAATTAAATACATTTTTGAATGATTTATGAGGGTTGAATTAATCCAAAAACCCTAATTTTTTTTCATCTGGGAACAAGCCATTGATAAAAAAAATAACCTAATATACTCCATGGAACCTCATGGACCCAAGCATCAAGTCAATTTGACCTTAGGGGATGCATACATCAAAAATCAGGAATTAGGGTTTCTTGACCTAATTCACCCCTAAGTTGACTTTTGGGACAAATCAAGAGCCAAGACCTCAAGACATGATTTGAGGGTCTTTAATATACTATATTGATCCATTTACAACAATGGATTAATCCATGAAGCTTGAGCAACAAGTCTCATTTTCATCTGCACCACAATTAGGGTTTCGCGAGGAAAGTCAACTGTAACTTTGACTTTTGACCAGGACATGCTCCCAAACCCTAGGACATGCCTCAATATACCCTATGACACCCATGGAACATGTTCATCAAGTTTGATTTAGGTCAAGGACATGATTTCCTGAAGAATTGCACAGTTTGGAATTCATCTGATAAAAAGTCAACTGTGCACAAAAGTCAACTTTGACTTTTTGAGATTTTTCACCAAAATGGATTTTTAACCCTAAAATGATGTTAATGTATGATTTGAATCATCATTCATCAAGAAAAACCAAAAAAAGTGGGATAACTTGTAAAAGGGGTAACCATAAAACTTAGAAATTTTTCTAAGTTATGGAAAAAGTACCACTAATACACTAACTTTGGAGGGTCATAACTCCTAAACCACATGGCCATTTTTTCTCACCCAAAGATGGATTTGTAGCCCTCATTACCCTCTACAAAAACTTCAACTAGACCTAAGTCCAATTCATTAAGGATTTTGAGTTATGGAGTGATCAAAATCAAGAAATCACACTTTGTTCCAACACTTAGTGAAAATTTCATTAAGTCAGATTTTGCTTCACTTTTTGCCAAATGTAGGGGGATTTTTCACTTGGATTCAAAAGAGATCAAAACCAAATATGTTCAAACAGTTGTTATATCATGTAAGGGTTTTCCAAAATGGCCAAGAACATTGCCAAATTCCGTTTGAGTCATGAGATATGACATTGGAAAGTTGCCTTGCTGAAATCTGTCAAAGGCAAGGCAGAATTTGCAACTTTGCTCGATTTACCAAAATCAGCCAAATTCAAATGCTCCTATCCACTTGGACAGATCTGAGGATTGAATCTAAAGGGGACAATCACTGAGCCAAGCCTTCAAAGTCCATGGAACAAGAAATAGCATGTTGAACCTAGAATGGCCAAAATAGGGACAAGACTCCAAATTTGGATTGAAGCAGTCAATGGAAGCATCAAGGTGGCATGGACTGAGCCATTCTCATCTGAAATCAGTCAAGACTTATCCAAGACCTAGGGAACCAAAACTATGTGCCCTAACCTCTAGTCAATGGCTAGAGGAGACTTGGATTTTCATTTGCCAACATTGGCCAAACCTACTTACCAGCTGCCATTCACTATTACTTGTAAAACAAACTTGCTCTACTATAAATAGAGCTCATTTGTGATCAGTTTGAGTACACCAAAGCCATCTAACAGATGCTTTCCTCAAAATCTCTTTCTCTTGGTAAAAATGCCTTTCTTAGCAAGGTAGCTATCAAATTTTGAGTTTGAGAGCAATTCCAATCAAACCAATCACTCACACACCCTCATATACATCACATATGAGCTGATCAAACACTTAGATCACTTCTGAAACACCAATTTCACAAAATCACCAGCTGGTTGCTCAAATTTTCAATCAAGTTGTAGCTGAGGTACCACAAACTGATCCAGCAATTTTTAATTAAGTACAACCATTCAAACACACTCCATAGGGTGTAGGGAAGCTGTTCAGATCATCACCACTCATCTGTAACACCTCCAAATCAAAAATCACATTGCACTTGCTGTCACGACTTGGAGGTAAGCATATACTTGGTCATCTCTCAATCCATGCATATTTCCTCACACAATAATTTGGCCATATGTTCATAATCATGCATGGAATGTTTTCCCTCAATTAATTGCATTGTTTGAATCGTGTATCAAAAATCCTAGCCTTCATGCAGAAATTAGGGTTCTTGAGGTTTCTTCGTGATTTCATGTTTTATGTTTAATTTAAATGAAATTAAGTGTTATAAATATGATCGTGAGGTTGAGACGAGCATAATGATATGTGAATTGCAGAATATGATTACGTATTCAGTGAGATTGGATGGAAAACGCAAATCAGCCAAACCCAGAAAAACGCGCGTGTTCTTGCTTGTGTTCTTGGCGCCTTTTTTCACAAATTCAAATATTTGAATTTTGTGATTTTGTTTAATTGATTCAAAAATTAATTTCTCTCTGAGTTTTAATGATTTTGAGTTGATTCTTTTTTTAATAATTCACAAAAATGTTAAAATATTTTATTTTATCAAAAAATCCCAAAAATATTATTTATTTCATATAATTGATATTTTTGCAAAGAATTAATATTTTAATTGTTTTTGACGTATTAAATATTTTTTCCACATTGATTATGCAACTTTTAATGCTTTCTAATTATTTTGTAGGTCAATACTTAATTTTTAAAGCATTAATCCAAGATCACAATTTGTTTTTCACATGTTAAACAATTTTGATCATTTTAATTGAATTTTTATTCAATTAAATACATTTTTGAATGATTTATGAGGGTTGAATTAATCCAAAAACCCTAATTTTTTTTCATCTGGGAACAAGCCATTGATAAAAAAAATAACCTAATATACTCCATGGAACCTCATGGACCCAAGCATCAAGTCAATTTGACCTTAGGGGATGCATACATCAAAAATCAGGAATTAGGGTTTCTTGACCTAATTCACCCCTAAGTTGACTTTTGGGACAAATCAAGAGCCAAGACCTCAAGACATGATTTGAGGGTCTTTAATATACTATATTGATCCATTTACAACAATGGATTAATCCATGAAGCTTGAGCAACAAGTCTCATTTTCATCTGCACCACAATTAGGGTTTCGCGAGGAAAGTCAACTGTAACTTTGACTTTTGACCAGGACATGCTCCCAAACCCTAGGACATGCCTCAATATACCCTATGACACCCATGGAACATGTTCATCAAGTTTGATTTAGGTCAAGGACATGATTTCCTGAAGAATTGCACAGTTTGGAATTCATCTGATAAAAAGTCAACTGTGCACAAAAGTCAACTTTGACTTTTTGAGATTTTTCACCAAAATGGATTTTTAACCCTAAAATGATGTTAATGTATGATTTGAATCATCATTCATCAAGAAAAACCAAAAAAAGTGGGATAACTTGTAAAAGGGGTAACCATAAAACTTAGAAATTTTTCTAAGTTATGGAAAAAGTACCACTAATACACTAACTTTGGAGGGTCATAACTCCTAAACCACATGGCCATTTTTTCTCATCCAAAGATGGATTTGTAGCCCTCATTACCCTCTACAAAAACTTTAACTAGACCTAAGTCCAATTCATTAAGGATTTTGAGTTATGGAGTGATCAAAATCAAGAAATCACACTTTGTTCCAACACTTAGTGAAAATTTCATTAAGTCAGATTTTGCTTCACTTTTTGCCAAATGTAGGGGGATTTTTCACTTGGATTCAAAAGAGATCAAAACCAAATATGTTCAAACAGTTGTTATATCATGTAAGGGTTTTCCAAAATGGCCAAGAACATTGCCAAATTCCATTTGAGTAATGAGATATGACATTGGAAAGTTGCCTTGCTGAAATCTGTCAAAGGCAAGGCAGAATTTGAAACTTTGCTCGATTTGCCAAAATCAGCCAAATTCAAATGCTCCTATCCACTTGGACACATCTGAGGATTGAATCTAAAGGGGACAATCACTGAGCCAAGCCTTCAAAGTCCATGGAACAAGAAATAGCATGTTGAACCTAGAATGGCCAAAATAGGGACAAGACTCCAAATTTGGATTGAAGCAGTCAATGGAAGCATCAAGGTGGCATGGACTGAGCCATTCTCATCTGAAATCAGTCAAGACTTATCCAAGTCCTAGGGAACCAAAGCTCTGTGCCCTAACCTCTAGTCAATGGCTAGAGGAGACTTGGATTTTCATTTGCCAACATTGGCCAAACCTACTTACCAGCTGCCATTCACTATTACTTGCAAAACAAACTTGCTCTACTATAAATAGAGCTCATTTGTGATCAGTTTGAGTACACCAAAGCCATCTAACAGATGCTTTCCTCAAAATCTCTTTCTCTTGGCAAAAATGCCTTTCTTAGCAAGGTAGCTATCAAATTTTGAGTTTGAGAGCAATTCCAATCAAACCAATCACTCACACACCTCATATACATCACATATGAGCTGATCAAACACTTAGATCACTTCTGAAACACCAATTTCACAAAATCACCAGCTGGTTGCTCAAATTTTCAATAAAGTTGCAGCTGAGGTACCACAAATTGATCCAGCAATTTTAACTTAAGTCCAACCATTCAAACACACTCCATAGGGTGTAGGGAAGCAGTTTAGATCATCACCACTGATCTGTAACACCTCCAAATCAAAAATCACATTGCACTTGCTGTCACGGCTTGGAGGTAAGCATATACTTGGTCATCTCTCAATCCATGCATATTTCCTCGCACAATAATTTGGCCATATGTTCATAATCATGCATGGAATGTTTTCCCTCAATTAATTGCATTGTTTGAATCGTGTATCAAAAATCCTAGCCTTCATGCAGAAATTAGGGTTCTTGAGGTTTCTTCGTGATTTCATGTTTTATGTTTAATTTAAATGAAATTAAGTGTTATAAATATGATCGTGAGGTTGAGACGAGCATAATGATATGTGAATTGCAGAATATGATTACGTATTCAGTGAGATTGGATGGAAAACGCAAATCAGCCAAACCCAGAAAAACGCGCGTGTTCTTGCTTGTGTTCTTGGCGCCTTTTTTCACAAATTCAAATATTTGAATTTTGTGATTTTGTTTAATTGATTCAAAAATTAATTTCTCTCTGAGTTTTAATGATTTTGAGTTGATTCTTTTTTTAATAATTCACAAAAATGTTAAAATATTTTATTTTATCAAAAAATCCCAAAAATATTATTTATTTCATATAATTGATATTTTTGCAAAGAATTAATATTTTAATTGTTTTTGACGTATTAATTATTTTTTCCACATTGATTATGCAACTTTTAATGCTTTCTAATTATTTTGTAGGTCAATACTTAATTTTTAAAGCATTAATCCAAGATCACAATTTGTTTTTCACATGTTAAACAATTTTGATCATTTTAATTGAATTTTTATTCAATTAAATACATTTTTGAATGATTTATGAGGGTTGAATTAATCCAAAAACCCTAATTTTTTTTCATCTGGGAACAAGCCATTGATCAAAAAAATAACCTAATATACTCCATGGAACCTCATGGACCCAAGCATCAAGTCAATTTGACCTTAGGGGATGCATACATCAAAAATCAGGAATTAGGGTTTCTTGACCTAATTCACCCCTAAGTTGACTTTTGGGACAAATCAAGAGCCAAGACCTCAAGACATGATTTGAGGGTCTTTAATATACTATATTGATCCATTTACAACAATGGATTAATCCATGAAGCTTGAGCAACAAGTCTCATTTTCATCTGCACCACAATTAGGGTTTCGCGAGGAAAGTCAACTGTAACTTTGACTTTTGACCAGGACATGCTCCCAAACCCTAGGACATGCCTCAATATACCCTATGACACCCATGGAACATGTTCATCAAGTTTGATTTAGGTCAAGGACATGATTTCCTGAAGAATTGCACAGTTTGGAATTCATCTGATAAAAAGTCAACTGTGCACAAAAGTCAACTTTGACTTTTTGAGATTTTTCACCAAAATGGATTTTTAACCCTAAAATGATGTTAATGTATGATTTGAATCATCATTCATCAAGAAAAACCAAAAAAAGTGGGATAACTTGTAAAAGGGGTAACCATAAAACTTAGAAATTTTTCTATGTTATGGAAAAAGTACCACTAATACACTAACTTTGGAGGGTCATAACTCCTAAACCACATGGCCATTTTTTCTCATCCAAAGATGGATTTGTAGCCCTCATTACCCTCTACAAAAACTTCAACTAGACCTAAGTCCAATTCATTAAGGATTTTGAGTTATGGAGTGATCAAAATCAAGAAATCACACTTTGTTCCAACACTTAGTGAAAATTTCATTAAGTCAGATTTTGCTTCACTTTTTGCCAAATGTAGGGGGATTTTTCACTTGGATTCAAAAGAGATCAAAACCAAATATGTTCAAACAGTTGTTATATCATGTTAGGGTTTTCCAAAATGGCCAAGAACATTGCCAAATTCCATTTGAGTCATGAGATATGACATTGGAAAGTTGCCTTGCTGAAATCTGTCAAAGGCAAGGCAGAATTTGCAACTTTGCTCGATTTGCCAAAATCAGCCAAATTCAAATGCTCCTATCCACTTGGACACATCTGAGGATTGAATCTAAAGGGGACAATCACTGAGCCAAGCCTTCAAAGTCCATGGAACAAGAAATAGCATGTTGAACCTAGAATGGCGAAAATAGGGACAAGACTCCAAATTTGGATTGAAGCAGTCAATGGAAGCATCAAGGTGGCATGGACTGAGCCATTCTCATCTAAAATAAGTCAAGACTTATCCAAGACCTAGGGAACCAAAGCTCTGTGCCCTAACCTCTAGTCAATGGCTAGAGGAGACTTGGATTTTCATTTGCCAACATTGGCCAAACCTACTTACCAGCTGCCATTCACTATTACTTGCAAAACAAACTTGCTCTACTATAAATAGAGCTCATTTTTTATCAGTTTGAGTACACCAAATCCATCTAACAGATGCTTTCCTCAAAATCTCTTTCTCTTGGCAAAAATGCCTTTCTTAGCAAGGTAGCTATCAAATTTTGAGTTTGAGAGCAATTCCAATCAAACCAATCACTCACACACCTCATATACATCACATATGAGCTGATCAAACACTTAGATCACTTCTGAAACACCAATTTCACAAAATCACCAGCTGGTTGCTCAAATTTTCAATAAAGTTGCAGCTGAGGTACCACAAATTGATCCAGCAATTTTAACTTAAGTCCAACCATTCAAACACACTCCATAGGGTGTAGGGAAGCAGTTCAGATCATCACCACTGATCTGTAACACCTCCAAATCAAAAATCACATTGCACTTGCTGTCACGGCTTGGAGGTAAGCATATACTTGGTCATCTCTCAATCCATGCATATTTCCTCGCACAATAATTTGGCCATATGTTCATAATCATGCATGGAATGTTTTCCCTCAATTAATTGCATTGTTTGAATCGTGTATCAAAAATCCTAGCCTTCATGCAGAAATTAGGGTTCTTGAGGTTTCTTCGTGATTTCATGTTTTATGTTTAATTTAAATGAAATTAAGTGTTATAAATATGATCGTGAGGTTGAGACGAGCATAATGATATGTGAATTGCAGAATATGATTACGTATTCAGTGAGATTGGATGGAAAACGCAAATCAGCCAAACCCAGAAAAACGCGCGTGTTCTTGCTTGTGTTCTTGGCGCCTTTTTTCACAAATTCAAATATTTGAATTTTGTGATTTTGTTTAATTGATTCAAAAATTAATTTCTCTCTGAGTTTTAATGATTTTGAGTTGATTCTTTTTTTAATAATTCACAAAAATGTTAAAATATTTTATTTTATCAAAAAATCCCAAAAATATTATTTATTTCATATAATTGATATTTTTGCAAAGAATTAATATTTTAATTGTTTTTGACGTATTAATTATTTTTTCCACATTGATTATGCAACTTTTAATGCTTTCTAATTATTTTGTAGGTCAATACTTAATTTTTAAAGCATTAATCCAAGATCACAATTTGTTTTTCACATGTTAAACAATTTTGATCATTTTAATTGAATTTTTATTCAATTAAATACATTTTTGAATGATTTATGAGGGTTGAATTAATCCAAAAACCCTAATTTTTTTTCATCTGGGAACAAGCCATTGATCAAAAAAATAACCTAATATACTCCATGGAACCTCATGGACCCAAGCATCAAGTCAATTTGACCTTAGGGGATGCATACATCAAAAATCAGGAATTAGGGTTTCTTGACCTAATTCACCCCTAAGTTGACTTTTGGGACAAATCAAGAGCCAAGACCTCAAGACATGATTTGAGGGTCTTTAATATACTATATTGATCCATTTACAACAATAGATTAATCCATGAAGCTTGAGCAACAAGTCTCATTTTCATCTGCACCACAATTAGGGTTTCGCGAGGAAAGTCAACTGTAACTTTGACTTTTGACCAGGACATGCTCCCAAACCCTAGGACATGCCTCAATATACCCTATGACACCCATGGAACATGTTCATCAAGTTTGATTTAGGTCAAGGACATGATTTCCTGAAGAATTGCACAGTTTGGAATTCATCTGATAAAAAGTCAACTGTGCACAAAAGTCAACTTTGACTTTTTGAGATTTTTCACCAAAATGGATTTTTAACCCTAAAATGATGTTAATGTATGATTTGAATCATCATTCATCAAGAAAAACCAAAAAAAGTGGGATAACTTGTAAAAGGGGTAACCATAAAACTTAGAAATTTTTCTATGTTATGGAAAAAGTACCACTAATACACTAACTTTGGAGGGTCATAACTCCTAAACCACATGGCCATTTTTTCTCATCCAAAGATGGATTTGTAGCCCTCATTACCCTCTACAAAAACTTCAACTAGACCTAAGTCCAATTCATTAAGGATTTTGAGTTATGGAGTGATCAAAATCAAGAAATCACACTTTGTTCCAACACTTAGTGAAAATTTCATTAAGTCAGATTTTGCTTCACTTTTTGCCAAATGTAGGGGGATTTTTCACTTGGATTCAAAAGAGATCAAAACCAAATATGTTCAAACAGTTGTTATATCATGTTAGGGTTTTCCAAAATGGCCAAGAACATTGCCAAATTCCATTTGAGTCATGAGATATGACATTGGAAAGTTGCCTTGCTGAAATCTGTCAAAGGCAAGGCAGAATTTGCAACTTTGCTCGATTTGCCAAAATCAGCCAAATTCAAATGCTCCTATCCACTTGGACACATCTGAGGATTGAATCTAAAGGGGACAATCACTGAGCCAAGCCTTCAAAGTCCATGGAACAAGAAATAGCATGTTGAACCTAGAATGGCGAAAATAGGGACAAGACTCCAAATTTGGATTGAAGCAGTCAATGGAAGCATCAAGGTGGCATGGACTGAGCCATTCTCATCTAAAATCAGTCAAGACTTATCCAAGACCTAGGGAACCAAAGCTCTGTGCCCTAACCTCTAGTCAATGGCTAGAGGAGACTTGGATTTTCATTTGCCAACATTGGCCAAACCTACTTACCAGCTGCCATTCACTATTACTTGCAAAACAAACTTGCTCTACTATAAATAGAGCTCATTTGTGATCAGTTTGAGTACACCAAAGCCATCTAACAGATGCTTTCCTCAAAATCTCTTTCTCTTGGCAAAAATGCCTTTCTTAGCAAGGTAGCTATCAAATTTTGAGTTTGAGAGCAATTCCAATCAAACCAATCACTCACACACCTCATATACATCACATATGAGCTGATCAAACACTTAGATCACTTCTGAAACACCAATTTCACAAAATCACCAGCTGGTTGCTCAAATTTTCAATAAAGTTGCAGCTGAGGTACCACAAATTGATCCAGCAATTTTAACTTAAGTCCAACCATTCAAACACACTCCATAGGGTGTAGGGAAGCAGTTCAGATCATCACCACTGATCTGTAACACCTCCAAATCAAAAATCACATTGCACTTGCTGTCACGGCTTGGAGGTAAGCATATACTTGGTCATCTCTCAATCCATGCATATTTCCTCGCACAATAATTTGGCCATATGTTCATAATCATGCATGGAATGTTTTCCCTCAATTAATTGCATTGTTTGAATCGTGTATCAAAAATCCTAGCCTTCATGCAGAAATTAGGGTTCTTGAGGTTTCTTCGTGATTTCATGTTTTATGTTTAATTTAAATGAAATTAAGTGTTATAAATATGATCGTGAGGTTGAGACGAGCATAATGATATGTGAATTGCAGAATATGATTACGTATTCAGTGAGATTGGATGGAAAACGCAAATCAGCCAAACCCAGAAAAACGCGCGTGTTCTTGCTTGTGTTCTTGGCGCCTTTTTTCACAAATTCAAATATTTGAATTTTGTGATTTTGTTTAATTGATTCAAAAATTAATTTCTCTCTGAGTTTTAATGATTTTGAGTTGATTCTTTTTTTAATAATTCACAAAAATGTTAAAATATTTTATTTTATCAAAAAATCCCAAAAATATTATTTATTTCATATAATTGATATTTTTGCAAAGAATTAATATTTTAATTGTTTTTGACGTATTAATTATTTTTTCCACATTGATTATGCAACTTTTAATGCTTTCTAATTATTTTGTAGGTCAATACTTAATTTTTAAAGCATTAATCCAAGATCACAATTTGTTTTTCACATGTTAAACAATTTTGATCATTTTAATTGAATTTTTATTCAATTAAATACATTTTTGAATGATTTATGAGGGTTGAATTAATCCAAAAACCCTAATTTTTTTTCATCTGGGAACAAGCCATTGATCAAAAAAATAACCTAATATACTCCATGGAACCTCATGGACCCAAGCATCAAGTCAATTTGACCTTAGGGGATGCATACATCAAAAATCAGGAATTAGGGTTTCTTGACCTAATTCACCCCTAAGTTGACTTTTGGGACAAATCAAGAGCCAAGACCTCAAGACATGATTTGAGGGTCTTTAATATACTATATTGATCCATTTACAACAATGGATTAATCCATGAAGCTTGAGCAACAAGTCTCATTTTCATCTGCACCACAATTAGGGTTTCGCGAGGAAAGTCAACTGTAACTTTGACTTTTGACCAGGACATGCTCCCAAACCCTAGGACATGCCTCAATATACCCTATGACACCCATGGAACATGTTCATCAAGTTTGATTTAGGTCAAGGACATGATTTCCTGAAGAATTGCACAGTTTGGAATTCATCTGATAAAAAGTCAACTGTGCACAAAAGTCAACTTTGACTTTTTGAGATTTTTCACCAAAATGGATTTTTAACCCTAAAATGATGTTAATGTATGATTTGAATCATCATTCATCAAGAAAAACCAAAAAAAGTGGGATAACTTGTAAAAGGGGTAACCATAAAACTTAGAAATTTTTCTATGTTATGGAAAAAGTACCACTAATACACTAACTTTGGAGGGTCATAACTCCTAAACCACATGGCCATTTTTTCTCATCCAAAGATGGATTTGTAGCCCTCATTACCCTCTACGAAAACTTCAACTAGACCTAAGTCCAATTCATTAAGGATTTTGAGTTATGGAGTGATCAAAATCAAGAAATCACACTTTGTTCCAACACTTAGTGAAAATTTCATTAAGTCAGATTTTGCTTCACTTTTTGCCAAATGTAGGGGGATTTTTCACTTGGATTCAAAAGAGATCAAAACCAAATATGTTCAAACAGTTGTTATATCATGTTAGGGTTTTCCAAAATGGCCAAGAACATTGCCAAATTCCATTTGAGTCATGAGATATGACATTGGAAAGTTGCCTTGCTGAAATCTGTCAAAGGCAAGGCAGAATTTGCAACTTTGCTCGATTTGCCAAAATCAGCCAAATTCAAATGCTCCTATCCACTTGGACACATCTGAGGATTGAATCTAAAGGGGACAATCACTGAGCCAAGCCTTCAAAGTCCATGGAACAAGAAATAGCATGTTGAACCTAGAATGGCGAAAATAGGGACAAGACTCCAAATTTGGATTGAAGCAGTCAATGGAAGCATCAAGGTGGCATGGACTGAGCCATTCTCATCTAAAATCAGTCAAGACTTATCCAAGACCTAGGGAACCAAAGCTCTGTGCCCTAACCTCTAGTCAATGGCTAAAGGAGACTTGGATTTTCATTTGCCAACATTGGCCAAACCTACTTACCAGCTGCCATTCACTATTACTTGCAAAACAAACTTGCTCTACTATAAATAGAGCTCATTTGTGATCAGTTTGAGTACACCAAAGCCATCTAACAGATGCTTTCCTCAAAATCTCTTTCTCTTGGCAAAAATGCCTTTCTTAGCAAGGTAGCTATCAAATTTTGAGTTTGAGAGCAATTCCAATCAAACCAATCACTCACACACCTCATATACATCACATATGAGCTGATCAAACACTTAGATCACTTCTGAAACACCAATTTCACAAAATCACCATCTGGTTGCTCAAATTTTCAATAAAGTTGCAGCTGAGGTACCACAAATTGATCCAGCAATTTTAACTTAAGTCCAACCATTCAAACACACTCCATAGGGTGTAGGGAAGCTGTTCAGATCATCACCACTGATCTGTAACACCTCCAAATCAAAAATCACATTGCACTTGCTGTCACGGCTTGGAGGTAAGCATATACTTGGTCATCTCTCAATCCATGCATATTTCCTCGCACAATAATTTGGCCATATGTTCATAATCATGCATGGAATGTTTTCCCTCAATTAATTGCATTGTTTGAATCGTGTATCAAAAATCCTAGCCTTCATGCAGAAATTAGGGTTCTTGAGGTTTCTTCGTGATTTCATGTTTTATGTTTAATTTAAATGAAATTAAGTGTTATAAACATGATCGTGAGGTTGAGACGAGCATAATGATATGTGAATTGCAGAATATGATTACGTATTCAGTGAGATTGGATGGAAAACGCAAATCAGCCAAACCCAGAAAAACGCGCGTGTTCTTGCTTGTGTTCTTGGCGCCTTTTTTCACAAATTCAAATATTTGAATTTTGTGATTTTGTTTAATTGATTCAAAAATTAATTTCTCTCTGAGTTTTAATGATTTTGAGTTGATTCTTTTTTTAATAATTCACAAAAATGTTAAAATATTTTATTTTATCAAAAAATCCCAAAAATATTATTTATTTCATATAATTGATATTTTTGCAAAGAATTAATATTTTAATTGTTTTTGACGTATTAAATATTTTTTCCACATTGATTATGCAACTTTTAATGCTTTCTAATTATTTTGTAGGTCAATACTTAATTTTTAAAGCATTAATCCAAGATCACAATTTGTTTTTCACATGTTAAACAATTTTGATCATTTTAATTGAATTTTTATTCAATTAAATACATTTTTGAATGATTTATGAGGGTTGAATTAATCCAAAAACCCTAATTTTTTTTCATCTGGGAACAAGCCATTGATCCAAAAAATAACCTAATATACTCCATGGAACCTCATGGACCCAAGCATCAAGTCAATTTGACCTTAGGGGATGCATACATCAAAAATCAGGAATTAGGGTTTCTTGACCTAATTCACCCCTAAGTTGACTTTTGGGACAAATCAAGATCCAAGACCTCAAGACATGATTTGAGGGTCTTTAATATACTATATTGATCCATTTACAACAATGGATTAATCCATGAAGCTTGAGCAACAAGTCTCATTTTCATCTGCACCACAATTAGGGTTTCGCGAGGAAAGTCAACTGTAACTTTAACTTTTGACCAGGACATGCTCCCAAACCCTAGGACATGCCTCAATATACCCTATGACACCCATGGAACATGTTCATCAAGTTTGATTTAGGTCAAGGACATGATTTCCTGAAGAATTGCACAGTTTGGAATTCATCTGATAAAAGTCAACTGTGCACAAAAGTTAACTTTGACTTTTTGAAATTTTTCACCAAAATGGATTTTTAACCCTAAAATGATGTTAATGTATGATTTGAATCATCATTCATCAAGAAAAACCAAAGAAAGTGGGATAACTTGTAAAAGGGGTAACCATAAAACTTAGAAATTTTTCTAAGTTATGGAAAAAGTACCACTAATACACTAACTTTGGAGGGTCATAACTCCTAAACCACATGGCCATTTTTTCTCATCCAAAGATGGATTTGTATCCCTCATTACCCTCTACAAAAACTTCAACTAGACCTAAGTCCAATTCATTAAGGATTTTGAGTTATGGAGTGATCAAAATCAAGAAATCACACTTTGTTCCAACACTTAGTGAAAATTTCATTAAGTCAGATTTTGCTTCACTTTTTGCCAAATGTAGGGGGATTTTTCACTTGGATTCAAAAGAGATCAAAACCAAATATGTTCAAACAGTTGTTATATCATGTTAGGGTTTTCCAAAATGGCCAAGAACATTGCCAAATTCCATTTGAGTCATGAGATATGACATTGGAAAGTTGCCTTGCTGAAATCTGTCAAAGGCAAGGCAGAATTTGCAACTTTGCTCGATTTGCCAAAATCAGCCAAATTCAAATGCTCCTATCCACTTGGACACATCTGAGGATTGAATCTAAAGGGGACAATCACTGAGCCAAGCCTTCAAAGTCCATGGAACAAGAAATAGCATGTTGAACCTAGAATGGCGAAAATAGGGACAAGACTCAAAATTTGGATTGAAGCAGTCAATGGAAGCATCAAGGTGGCATGGACTGAGCCATTCTCATCTGAAATCAGTTAAGACTTATCCAAGACTAAGGGAACCAAAGCTCTGTGCCCTAACCTCTAGTCAATGGCTAGAGGAGACTTGGATTTTCATTTTCCAACATTGGCCAAACCTACTTACCAGCTGCCATTCACTATTACTTGCAAAACAAACTTGCTCTACTATAAATAGAGCTCATTTGTGATCAGTTTGAGTACACCAAAGCCATCTAACAGATGCTTTCCTCAAAATCTCTTTCTCTTGGCAAAAATGCCTTTCTTAGCAAGGTAGCTATCAAATTTTGAGTTTGAGAGCAATTCCAATCAAACCAAACACTCACACACCTCATATACATCACATATGAGCTGATCAAACACTTAGATCACTTCTGAAACACCAATTTCACAAAATCACCAGCTGGTTGCTCAAATTTTCAATCAAGTTGTAGCTGAGGTACCACAAATTGATCCAGCAATTTTTAATTAAGTCCAACCATTCAAACACACTCCATAGGGTGTAGGGAAGCAGTTCAGATCATCACCACTGATCTGTAACACCTCCAAATCAAAAATCACATTGCACTTGCTGTCACGGCTTGGAGGTAAGCATATACTTGGTCATCTCTCAATCCATGCATATTTCCTCGCACAATAATTTGGCCATATGTTCATAATCATGCATGGAATGTTTTCCCTCAATTAATTGCATTGTTTGAATCGTGTATCAAAAATCCTAGCCTTCATGCAGAAATTAGGGTTCTTGAGGTTTCTTCGTGATTTCATGTTTTATGTTTAATTTAAATGAAATTAAGTGTTATAAATATGATCGTGAGGTTGAGACGAGCATAATGATATGTGAATTGCAGAATATGATTACGTATTCAGTGAGATTGGATGGAAAACGCAAATCAGCCAAACCCAGAAAAACGCGCGTGTTCTTGCTTGTGTTCTTGGCGCCTTTTTTCACAAATTCAAATATTTGAATTTTGTGATTTTGTTTAATTGATTCAAAAATTAATTTCTCTCTGAGTTTTAATGATTTTGAGTTGATTCTTTTTTTAATAATTCACAAAAATGTTAAAATATTTTATTTTATCAAAAAATCCCAAAAATATTATTTATTTCATATAATTGATATTTTTGCAAAGAATTAATATTTTAATTGTTTTTGACGTATTAATTATTTTTTCCACATTGATTATGCAACTTTTAATGCTTTCTAATTATTATGTAGGTCAATACTTAATTTTTAAAGCATTAATCCAAGATCACAATTTGTTTTTCACATGTTAAACAATTTTGATCATTTTAATTGAATTTTTATTCAATTAAATACATTTTTGAATGATTTATGAGGGTTGAATTAATCCAAAAACCCTAATTTTTTTTCATCTGGGAACAAGCCATTGATCAAAAAAATAACCTAATATACTCCATGGAACCTCATGGACCCAAGCATCAAGTCAATTTGACCTTAGGGGATGCATACATCAAAAATCAGGAATTAGGGTTTCTTGACCTAATTCACCCCTAAGTTGACTTTTGGGACAAATCAAGAGCCAAGACCTCAAGACATGATTTGAGGGTCTTTAATATACTATATGGATCCATTTACAACAATGGATTAATCCATGAAGCTTGAGCAACAAGTCTCATTTTCATCTGCACCACAATTAGGGTTTCGCGAGGAAAGTCAACTGTAACTTTGACTTTTGACCAGGACATGCTCCCAAACCCTAGGACATGCCTCAATATACCCTATGACACCCATGGAACATGTTCATCAAGTTTGATTTAGGTCAAGGACATGATTTCCTGAAGAATTGCACAGTTTGGAATTCATCTGATAAAAAGTCAACTGTGCACAAAAGTCAACTTTGACTTTTTGAGATTTTTCACCAAAATGGATTTTTAACCCTAAAATGATGTTAATGTATGATTTGAATCATCATTCATCAAGAAAAACCAAAAAAAGTGGGATAACTTGTAAAAGGGGTAACCATAAAACTTAGAAATTTTTCTATGTTATGGAAAAAGTACCACTAATACACTAACTTTGGAGGGTCATAACTCCTAAACCACATGGCCATTTTTTCTCATCCAAAGATGGATTTGTAGCCCTCATTACCCTCTACAAAAACTTCAACTAGACCTAAGTCCAATTCATTAAGGATTTTGAGTTATGGAGTGATCAAAATCAAGAAATCACACTTTGTTCCAACACTTAGTGAAAATTTCATTAAGTCAGATTTTGCTTCACTTTTTGCCAAATGTAGGGGGATTTTTCACTTGGATTCAAAAGAGATCAAACCCAAATATGTTCAAACAGTTGTTATATCATGTTAGGGTTTTCCAAAATGGCCAAGAACATTGCCAAATTCCATTTGAGTCATGAGATATGACATTGGAAAGTTGCCTTGCTGAAATCTGTCAAAGGCAAGGCAGAATTTGCAACTTTGCTCGATTTGCCAAAATCAGCCAAATTCAAATGCTCCTATCCACTTGGACACATCTGAGGATTGAATCTAAAGGGGACAATCACTGAGCCAAGCCTTCAAAGTCCATGGAACAAGAAATAGCATGTTGAACCTAGAATGGCGAAAATAGGGACAAGACTCCAAATTTGGATTGAAGCAGTCAATGGAAGCATCAAGGTGGCATGGACTGAGCCATTCTCATCTAAAATCAGTCAAGACTTATCCAAGACCTAGGGAACCAAAGCTCTGTGCCCTAACCTCTAGTCAATGGCTAGAGGAGACTTGGATTTTCATTTGCCAACATTGGCCAAACCTACTTACCAGCTGCCATTCACTATTACTTGCAAAACAAACTTGCTCTACTATAAATAGAGCTCATTTGTGATCAGTTTGAGTACACCAAAGCCATCTAACAGATGCTTTCCTCAAAATCTCTTTCTCTTGGCAAAAATGCCTTTCTTAGCAAGGTAGCTATCAAATTTTGAGTTTGAGAGCAATTCCAATCAATCCAATCACTCACACACCTCATATACATCACATATGAGCTGATCAAACACTTAGATCACTTCTGAAACACCAATTTCACAAAATCACCAGCTGGTTGCTCAAATTTTCAATAAAGTTGCAGCTGAGGTACCACAAATTGATCCAGCAATTTTAACTTAAGTCCAACCATTCAAACACACTCCATAGGGTGTAGGGAAGCTGTTCAGATCATCACCACTGATCTGTAACACCTCCAAATCAAAAATCACATTGCACTTGCTGTCACGGCTTGGAGGTAAGCATATACTTGGTCATCTCTCAATCCATGCATATTTCCTCGCACAATAATTTGGCCATATGTTCATAATCATGCATGGAATGTTTTCCCTCAATTAATTGCATTGTTTGAATCGTGTATCAAAAATCCTAGCCTTCATGCAGAAATTAGGGTTCTTGAGGTTTCTTCGTGATTTCATGTTTTATGTTTAATTTAAATGAAATTAAGTGTTATAAACATGATCGTGAGGTTGAGACGAGCATAATGATATGTGAATTGCAGAATATGATTACGTATTCAGTGAGATTGGATGGAAAACGCAAATCAGCCAAACCCAGAAAAACGCGCGTGTTCTTGCTTGTGTTCTTGGCGCCTTTTTTCACAAATTCAAATATTTGAATTTTGTGATTTTGTTTAATTGATTCAAAAATTAATTTCTCTCTGAGTTTTAATGATTTTGAGTTGATTCTTTTTTTAATAATTCACAAAAATGTTAAAATATTTTATTTTATCAAAAAATCCCAAAAATATTATTTATTTCATATAATTGATATTTTTGCAAAGAATTAATATTTTAATTGTTTTTGACGTATTAAATATTTTTTCCACATTGATTATGCAACTTTTAATGCTTTCTAATTATTTTGTAGGTCAATACTTAATTTTTAAAGCATTAATCCAAGATCACAATTTGTTTTTCACATGTTAAACAATTTTGATCATTTTAATTGAATTTTTATTCAATTAAATACATTTTTGAATGATTTATGAGGGTTGAATTAATCCAAAAACCCTAATTTTTTTTCATCTGGGAACAAGCCATTGATCCAAAAAATAACCTAATATACTCCATGGAACCTCATGGACCCAAGCATCAAGTCAATTTGACCTTAGGGGATGCATACATCAAAAATCAGGAATTAGGGTTTCTTGACCTAATTCACCCCTAAGTTGACTTTTGGGACAAATCAAGATCCAAGACCTCAAGACATGATTTGAGGGTCTTTAATATACTATATTGATCCATTTACAACAATGAATTAATCCATGAAGCTTGAGCAACAAGTCTCATTTTCATCTGCACCACAATTAGGGTTTCGCGAGGAAAGTCAACTGTAACTTTAACTTTTGACCAGGACATGCTCCCAAACCCTAGGACATGCCTCAATATACCCTATGACACCCATGGAACATGTTCATCAAGTTTGATTTAGGTCAAGGACATGATTTCCTGAAGAATTGCACAGTTTGGAATTCATCTGATAAAAGTCAACTGTGCACAAAAGTTAACTTTGACTTTTTGAAATTTTTCACCAAAATGGATTTTTAACCCTAAAATGATGTTAATGTATGATTTGAATCATCATTCATCAAGAAAAACCAAAGAAAGTGGGATAACTTGTAAAAGGGGTAACCATAAAACTTAGAAATTTTTCTAAGTTATGGAAAAAGTACCACTAATACACTAACTTTGGAGGGTCATAACTCCTAAACCACATGGCCATTTTTTCTCATCCAAAGATGGATTTGTAGCCCTCATTACCCTCTACAAAAACTTCAACTAGACCTAAGTCCAATTCATTAAGGATTTTGAGTTATGGAGTGATCAAAATCAAGAAATCACACTTTGTTCCAACACTTAGTGAAAATTTCATTAAGTCAGATTTTGCTGCACTTTTTGCCAAATGTAGGGGGATTTTTCACTTGGATTCAAAAGTGATCAAAACCAAATATGTTCAAACAGTTGTTATATCATGTAAGGGTTTTCCAAAATGGCCAAGAACATTGCCAAATTCCATTTGAGTCATGAGATATGACATTGGAAAATTGCCTTGCTGAAATCTGTCAAAGGCAAGGCAGAATTTGCAACTTTGCTCGATTTGCCAAAATCAGCCTAATTCAAATACTCCTATCCACTTGGACACATCTGAGGATTTAATCTAAAGGGGACAATCACTGAGCCAAGCCTTCAAAGTCCATGGAACAAGAAATAGCATGTTGAACCTAGAATGGCCAAAATAGGGACAAGACTCCAAATTTGGATTGAACCATTCAATGGAAGCATCAAGGTGGCATGGACTGAGCCATTCTCATCTGAAATCAGTTAAGACTTATCCAAGACTAAGGGAACCAAAGCTCTGTGCCCTAACCTCTAGTCAATGGCTAGAGGAGACTTGGATTTTCATTTTCCAACATTGGCCAAACCTACTTACCAGCTGCCATTCACTATTACTTGCAAAACAAACTTGCTCTACTATAAATAGAGCTCATTTGTGATCAGTTTGAGTACACCAAAGCCATCTAACAGATGCTTTCCTCAAAATCTCTTTCTCTTGGCAAAAATGCCTTTCTTAGCAAGGTAGCTATCAAATTTTGAGTTTGAGAGCAATTCCAATCAAACCAAACACTCACACACCTCATATACATCACATATGAGCTGATCAAACACTTAGATCACTTCTGAAACACCAATTTCACAAAATCACCAGCTGGTTGCTCAAATTTTCAATCAAGTTGTAGCTGAGGTACCACAAATTGATCCAGCAATTTTTAATTAAGTCCAACCATTCAAACACACTCCATAGGGTGTAGGGAAGCTGTTCAGATCATCACCACTCATCTGTAACACCTCCAAATCAAAAATCACATTGCACTTGCTGTCACGACTTGGAGGTAAGCATATACTTGGTCATCTCTCAATCCATGCATATTTCCTCACACAATAATTTGGCCATATGTTCATAATCATGCATGGAATGTTTTCCCTCAATTAATTGCATTGTTTGAATCATGTATCAATAATCCTAGCCTTCATGCAGAAATTAGGGTTCTTGAGGTTTCTTCGTGATTTCATGTTTTATGTTTAATTTAAATGAAATTAAGTGTTATAAATATGATCGTGAGGTTGAGACGAGCATACTGATATGTGAATTGCAGAATATGATTACGTATTCAGTGAGATTGGATGGAAAACGCAAATCAGCCAAACCCAGAAAAACGCACGTGTTCTTGCTTGTGTTCTTGGCGCCTTTTTTCACAAATTCAAATATTTGAATTTTGTGATTTTGTTTAATTGATTCAAAAATTAATTTCTCTCTGAGTTTTAATGATTTTGAGTTGATTCTTTTTTTAATAATTCACAAAAATGTTAAAATATTTTATTTTATCAAAAAATCCCAAAAATATTATTTATTTCATATAATTGATATTTTTGCAAAGAATTAATATTTTAATTGTTTTTGACGTATTAATTATTTTTTCCACATTGATTATGCAACTTTTAATGCTTTCTAATTATTTTGTAGGTCAATACTTAATTTTTAAAGCATTAATCCAAGATCACAATTTGTTTTTCACATGTTAAACAATTTTGATCATTTTAATTGAATTTTTATTCAATTAAATACATTTTTGAATGATTTATGAGGGTTGAATTAATCCAAAAACCCTAATTTTCTTTCATCTGGGAACAAGCCATTGATCAAAAAAATAACCTAATATACTCCATGGAACCTCATGGACCCAAGCATCAAGTCAATTTGACCTTAGGGGATGCATACATCAAAAATCAGGAATTAGGGTTTCTTGACCTAATTCACCCCTAAGTTGACTTTTGGGACAAATCAAGAGCCAAGACCTCAAGACATGATTTGAGGGTCTTTAATATACTATATTGATCCATTTACAACAATGGATTAATCCATGAAGCTTGAGCAACAAGTCTCATTTTCATCTGCACCACAATTAGGGTTTCGCGAGGAAAGTCAACTGTAACTTTGACTTTTGACTAGGACATGCTCCCAAACCCTAGGACATGCCTCAATATACCCTATGACACCCATGGAACATGTTCATCAAGTTTGATTTAGGTCAAGGACATGATTTCCTGAAGAATTGAACAGTTTGGAATTCATCTGATAAAAAGTCAACTGTGCACAAAAGTTAACTTTGACTTTTTGAGATTTTTCACCAAAATGGATTTTTAACCCTAAAATGATGTTAATGTATGATTTGAATCATCATTCATCAAGAAAAACCAAAGAAAGTGGGATAACTTGTAAAAGGGGTAACCATAAAACTTAGAAATTTTTCTAAGTTATGGAAAAAGTACCACTAATACACTAACTTTGGAGGGTCATAACTCCTAAACCACATGGCCATTTTTTCTCATCCAAAGATGGATTTGTAGCCCTCATTACCCTCTACAAAAACTACAACTAGACCTAAGTCCAATTCATTAAGGATTTTGAGTTATGGAGTGATCAAAATCAAGAAATCACACTTTGTTCCAACACTTAGTGAAAATTTCATTAAGT
The DNA here is from genome assembly GCA_022829125.1 of Lathyrus tuberosus. NCBI lineage: Eukaryota > Viridiplantae > Streptophyta > Magnoliopsida > Fabales > Fabaceae > Lathyrus > Lathyrus tuberosus. The sequence continues at coordinate 2,097,117 of JALAZF010000344.1, read as the reverse complement.
CAGATTTTGCTTCACTTTTTGCCAAATGTAGGGGGATTTTTCAACTGGATTCAAAAGAGATCAAAACCAAATATGTTCAAACAGTTGTTATATCATGTAAGGGTTTTCCAAAATGGCCAAGAACATTGCCAAATTCCATTTGAGTCATGAGATATGACATTGGAAAATTGCCTTGCTGAAATCTGTCAAAGGCAAGGCAGAATTTGCAACTTTGCTCGATTTGCCAAAATCAGCCTAAATCAAATGCTCCTATCCACTTGGACACATCTGAGGATTGAATCTAAAGGGGACAATCACTGAGCCAGGCCTTCAAAGTCCATGGAACAAGAAATAGCATGTTGAACCTAGAATGGCCAAAATAGGGACAAGACTCCAAATTTGGATTGAACCATTCAATGGAAGCATCAAGGTGGCATGGACTGAGCCATTCTCATCTGAAATCAGTCAAGACTTATCCAAGACCAAGGGAACCAAAGCTCTGTGCCCTAACCTCTAGTCAATGGCTAGAGGAGACTTGGATTTTCATTTGCCAACATTGGCCAAACCTACTTACCAGCTGCCATTCACTATTACTTGCAAAACAAACTTGCTCTACTATAAATAGAGCTCATTTGTGATCAGTTTGAGTACACCAAAGCCATCTAACAGATGCTTTCCTCAAAATCTCTTTCTCTTTGGAAAAATGCCTTTCTTAGCAAGGTAGCTATCAAATTTTGAGTTTGAGGGCAATTCCAATCAAACCAATCACTCACACACCTCATATACATCACATATGAGCTGATCAAACACTTAGATCACTTCTGAAACACCAATTTCACAAAATCACTAGCTGGTTGCTCAAATTTTCAATCAAGTTGCAGCTGAGGTACAACAAATTGATCCAGCAATTTTTAATTAAGTCCAACCATTCAAACACACTCCATAGGGTGTAGGGAAGCTGTTCAGATCATCACCACTCATCTGTAACACCTCCAAATCAAAAATCACATTGCACTTGCTGTCACGACTTGGAGGTAAGCATATACTTGGTCATCTCTCAATCCATGCATATTTCCTCACACAATAATTTGGCCATATGTTCATAATCATGCATGGAATGTTTTCCCTCAAGTAATTGCATTGTTTGAATCGTGTATCAAAAATCCTAGCCTTCATGCAGAAATTAGGGTTCTTGAGGTTTCTTCGTGATTTCATGTTTTATGTTTAATTTAAATGAAATTAAGTGTTATAAATATGATCGTGAGGTTGAGACGAGCATAATGATATGTGAATTGCAGAATATGATTACGTATTCAGTGAGATTGGATGGAAAATGCAAATCAGCCAAACCCAAAAAACGCGCGTGTTCTTGCTTGTGTTCTTGGCGCCTTTTTTCACAAATTCAAATATTTGAATTTTGTGATTTTGTTTAATTGATTCAAAAATTAATTTCTCTCTGAGTTTTAATGATTTTGAGTTGATTCTTTTTTTAATAATTCACAAAAATGTTAAAATATTTTATTTTATCAAAAAATCCAAAAAATATTATTTATTTCATATAATTGATATTTTTGCAAAGAATTAATATTTTAATTGTTTTTGACGTATTAAATATTTTTTCCACATTGATTATGCAACTTTTAATGCTTTCTAATTATTTTGTAGGTCAATACTTAATTTTTAAAGCATTAATCCAAGATCACAATTTGTTTTTCACATGTTAAACAATTTTGATCATTTTAATTGAATTTTTATTCAATTAAATACATTTTTGAATGATTTATGAGGGTTGAATTAATCCAAAAACCCTAATTTTTTTTCATCTGGGAACAAGCCATTGATCCAAAAAATAACCTAATATACTCCATGGAACCTCATGGACCCAAGCATCAAGTCAATTTGACCTTAGGGGATGCATACATCAAAAATCAGGAATTAGGGTTTCTTGACCTAATTCACCCCTAAGTTGACTTTTGGGACAAATCAAGAGCCAAGACCTCAAGAAATGATTTGAGGGTCTTTAATATACTATATTGATCCATTTACAACAATGGATTAATCCATGAAGCTTGAGCAACAAGTCTCATTTTCATCTGCACCACAATTAGGGTTTCGCGAGGAAAGTCAACTGTAACTTTGACTTTTGACCAGGACATGCTCCCAAACCCTAGGACATGCCTCAATATACCCTATGACACCCATGGAACATGTTCATCATGTTTGATTTAGGTCAAGGACATGATTTCCTGAAGAATTGCACAGTTTGGAATTCATCTGATAAAAAGTCAACTGTGCACAAAAGTCAACTTTGACTTTTTGAGATTTTTCACCAAAATGGATTTTTAAACCTAAAATGATGTTAATGTATGATTTCAATCATCATTCATCAAGAAAAACCAAAGAAAGTGGGATAACTTGTAAAAGGGGTAACCATAAAACTTAGAAATTTTTCCAAGTTATGGAAAAAGTACCACTAATACACTAACTTTGGAGGGTCATAACTCCTAAACCACATGGCCATTTTTTCTCATCCAAAGATGGATTTGTATCCCTCCTTACCCTCTACAAAAACTTCAACTAGACCTAAGTCCAATTCATTAAGGATTTTGAGTTATGGAGTGATCAAAATCAAGAAATCACACTTTGTTCCAACACTTAGTGAAAATTTCATTAAGTCAGATTTTGCTTCACTTTTTGCCAAATGTAGGGGGATTTTTCACTTGGATTCAAAAGAGATCAAAACCAAATATGTTCAAATAGTTGTTATATCATGTAAGGGTTTTCCAAAATGGCCAAGAACATTGCCAAATTCCATTTGGGTCATGAGATATGACATTGGAAAGTTGCCTTGCTGAAATCTGTCAAAGGCAAGGCAGAATTTGAAACTTTGCTCGATTTGCCAAAATCAGCCAAATTCAAATGCTCCTATCCACTTGGACACATCTGAGGATTGAATCTAAAGGGGACAATCACTGAGCCAAGCCTTCAAAGTCCATGGAACAAGAAATAGCATGTTGAACCTAGAATGGCCAAAATAGGGACAAGACTCCAAATTTGGATTGAAGCAGTCAATGGAAGCATCAAGGTGGCATGGACTGAGCCATTCTCATCTGAAATCAGTCAAGACTTATCCAAGACCTAGGGAACCAAAGCTCTGTGCCCTAACCTCTAGTCAATGGCTAGAGGAGACTTGGATTTTCATTTGCCAACATTGGTCAAACCTACTTACCAGCTGCCATTCACTATTACTTGCAAAACAAACTTGCTCTACTATAAATAGAGCTCATTTGTGATCAGTTTGAGTACACCAAAGCCATCTAACAGATGCTTTCCTCAAAATCTCTTTCTCTTGGCAAAAATTCCTTTCTTAGCAAGGTAGGTATCAAATTTTGAGTTTGAGAGCAATTCCAATCAAACCAATCACTCACACACCTCATATACATCACATATGAGCTGATCAAACACTTAGATCACTTCTGAAACACCAATTTCACAAAATCACCAGCTGGTTGCTCAAATTTTCAATCAAGTTGCAGCTGAGGTACCACAAATTGATCCAGCAATTTCCAATTAAGTCCAACCATTCAAACAAACTCCATAGGGTGTAGGGAAGCTGTTCAGATCATCACCACTCATCTGTAACACCTCCAAATCAAAAATGACATTGCACTTGCTGTCACGGCTTGGAGGTAAGCATATACTTGGTCATCTCTTAATCCATGCATATTTCCTCGCACAATAATTTGGCCATATGTTCATAATCATGCATGGAATGTTTTCCCTCAATTAATTGCATTGTTTGAATCGTGTATCAAAAATCCTAGCCTTCATGCAAAAATTAGGGTTCTTGAGGTTTCTTCGTGATTTCATGTTTTATGTTTAATTTAAATGAAATTAAGTGTTATAAACATGATCGTGAGGTTGAGACGAGCATAATGATATGTGAATTACAGAATATGATTACGTATTCAGTGAGATTGGATGGAAAACACAAATCAGCCAAACCCAGAAAAACGCGCGTGTTCTTGCTTGTGTTCTTGGCGCCTTTTTTCACAAATTCAAATATTTGAATTTTGTGATTTTGTTTAATTGATTCAAAAATTAATTTCTCTCTGAGTTTTAATGATTTTGAGTTGATTCTTTTTTTAATAATTCACAAAAATGTTAAAATATTTTATTTTATCAAAAAATCCCAAAAATATTATTTATTTCATATAATTGATATTTTTTGCAAAGAATTAATCTTTTAATTGTTTTTGACATATTAAATATTTTTTCCACATTGATTATGCAACTTTTAATGCTTTCTAATTATTTTGTAGGTCAATACCTAATTTTTAAAGCATTAATCCAAGATCACAATTTGTTTTTCACATGTTAAACAATTTTGATCATTTTAATTGAATTTTTATTCAATTAAATACATTTTTGAATGATTTATGAGGGTTGAATTAATCCAAAAACCCTAATTTTTTTTCATCTGGGAACAAGCCATTGATCCAAAAAATAACCTAATATACTCCATGGAACCTCATGGACCCAAGCATCAAGTCAATTTGACCTTAGGGGATGCATACATCAAAAATCAGGAATTAGGGTTTCTTGACCTAATTCACCCCTAAGTTGACTTTTGGGACAAATCAAGAGCCAAGACCTCAAGACATGATTTGAGGGTCTTTAATATACTATATTGATCCTTTTACAACAATGGATTAATCCAAGAAGCTTGAGCAACAAGTCTCATTTTCATCTGCACCACAATTAGGGTTTCGCGAGGAAAGTCAAATGTAACTTTGACTTTTGACCAGGACATGCTCCCAAACCCTAGTACATGCCTCAATATACCCTATGACACCCATGGAACATCTTCATCAAGTTTGATTTAGGTCAAGGACATGATTTCCTGAAGAATTGCACAGTTTGGAATTCATCTGATAAAAAGTCAACTGTGCACAAAAGTCAACTTTGACTTTTTGAGATTTTTCACCAAAATGGATTTTTAACCCTAAAATCATGTTAATGTATGATTTGAATCATCATTCATCAAGAAAAACCAAAGAAAGTGGGATAACTTGTAAAAGGGGTAACCATAAAACTTAGAAATTTTTCTAAGTTATGGAAAAAGTACCACTAATACACTAACTTTGGAGGGTCATAACTCCTAAACCACATGGCCATTTTTTCTCATCCAAAGATGGATTTGTAGCCCTCATTACCCTCTACAAAAACTTCAACTAGACCTAAGTCCAATTCATTAAGGATTTTGAGTTATGGAGTGATCAAAATCAAGAAATCACACTTTGTTCCAACACTTAGTGAAAATTTCATTAAGTCAGATTTTGCTTCACTTTTTGCCAAATGTAGGGGGATTTTTCACTTGGATTCAAAAGAGATCAAAACCAAATATGTTCAAACAGTTGTTATATCATGTAAGGGTTTTCTAAAATGGCCAAGAACATTGCCAAATTCCATTTGAGTCATGAGATATGACATTGGAAAGTTGCCTTGCTGAAATCTGTCAAAGGCAAGGCAGAATTTGCAACTTTGCTCGATTTGCCAAAATCAGCCAAATTCAAATGATCCTATCCACTTGGACACATCTGAGGATTGAATCTAAAGGGGACAATCACTGAGCCAAGCCTTCAAAGTCCATGGAACAAGAAATAGCATGTTGAACCTAGAATGGCCAAAATAGGGACAAGACTCCAAATTTGGATTGAACCATTCAATGGAAGCATCAAGGTGGCATGGACTGAGCCATTCTCATCTGAAATCAGTCAAGACTTATCCAAGACCAAGGGAACCAAAGCTCTGTGCCCTAACCTCTAGTCAATGGCTAGAGGAGACTTGGATTTTCATTTTCCAACATTGGCCAAACCTACTTACCAGCTGCCATTCACTATTACTTGCAAAACAAACTTGCTCTACTATAAATAGAGCTCATTTGTGATCAGTTTGAGTACACCAAAGCCATCTAACAGATGCTTTCCTCAAAATCTCTTTCTCTTGGCAAAAATGCCTTTCTTAGCAAGGTAGCTATCAAATTTTGAGTTTGAGAGCAATTCCAATCAAACCAATCACTCACGCACCTCATATACATCACATATGAGCTGATCAAACACTTAGATCACTTCTGAAACACCAATTTCACAAAATCACCAGCTGGTTGCTCAAATTTTCTATCAAGTTGCAGCTGAGGTACCACAAATTGATCCAGCAATTTTCAATTAAGTCCAACCATTCAAACACACTCCATAGGGTGTAGGGAAGCTGTTCAGATCATCACCACTCATCTGTAACACCTCCAAATCAAAAATCACATTGCACTTGCTGTCACGGCTTGGAGGTAAGCATATACTTAGTCATCTCTCAATCCATGCATATTTCCTTGCACAATAATTTGGCCATATGTTCATAATCATGCATGGAATGTTTTCCCTCAATTAATTGCATTGTTTGAATCGTGTATAAAAAATCCTAGCCTTCATGCAGAAATTAGGGTTCTTGAGGTTTCTTCGTGATTTCATGTTTTATGTTTAATTTAAATGAAATTAAGTGTTATAAACATGATCGTGAGGTTGAGACGAGCATAATGATATGTGAATTGCAGAATATGATTACGTATTCAGTGAGATTGGATGGAAAACGCAAATCAGCCAAACCCAAAAAAACGCGCGTGTTCTAGCTTGTGTTCTTGGCGCCTTTTTTCACAAATTCAAATATTTGAATTTTGTGATTTTGTTTAATTGATTCAAAAATTAATTTCTCTCTGAGTTTTAATGATTTTGAGTTGATTCTTTTTTTTAATAATTCACAAAAATGTTAAAATATTTTATTTTATCAAAAAATCCCAAAAATATTATTTATTTCATATAATTGATATTTTTCCATAGAATTAATATTTTAATTGTTTTTGACGTATTAAATATTTTTTCCACATTGATTATGCAACTTTTAATGCTTTCTAATTATTTTGTAGGTCAATACTTAATTTTTAAAGCATTAATCCAAGATCACAATTTGTTTTTCACATGTTAAACAATTTTGATCATTTTAATTGAATTTTTATTCAATTAAATACATTTTTGAATGATTTATGTGGGTTGAATTAATCCAAAAACCCTAATTTTTTTTCATCTGGGAACAAGCCATTGATCCAAAAAATAACCTAATATACTCCATGGAACCTCATGGACCCAAGCATCAAGTCAATTTGACCTTAGGGGATGCATACATCAAAAATCAGGAATTAGGGTTTCTTGACCTAATTCACCCCTAAGTTGACTTTTGGGACAAATCAAGAGCCAAGACCTCAAGACATGATTTGAGGGTCTTTAATATACTATATTGATCCATTTACAACAATGGATTAATCCAAGAAGCTTGAGCAACAAATCTCATTTTCATCTGCACCACAATTAGGGTTTCGCGAGGAAAGTCAAATGTAACTTTGACTTTTGACCAGGACATGCTCCCAAACCCTAGGACATGCCTCAATATACCCTATGACACCCATGGAACATGTTCATCAAGTTTGATTTAGGTCAAGGACATGATTTCCTGAAGAATTGCACAGTTTGGAATTCATCTGATAAAAAGTCAACTGTGCACAAAAGTCAACTTTGACTTTTTGAGATTTTTCACCAAAATGGATTTTTAACCCTAAAATGATGTTAATGTATGATTTGAATCATCATTCATCAAGAAAAACCAAAGAAAGTGGGATAACTTGTAAAAGGGGTAACCATAAAACTTAGAAATTTTTCTAAGTTATGGAAAAAGTACCACTAATACACTAACTTTGGAGGGTCATAACTCCTAAACCACATGGCCATTTTTTCTCATCCAAAGATGGATTTGTAACCCTCATTACCCTCTACAAAAACTTCAACTAGGCCTAAGTCCAATTCATTAAGGATTTTGAGTTATGGAGTGATCAAAATCAAGAAATCACACTTTGTTCCAACACTTAGTGAAAATTTCATTAAGTCGGATTTTGCTTCACTTTTTGCCAAATGTAGGGGGATTTTTCACTTGGATTCAAAAGAGATCAAAACCAAATATGTTCAAACAGTTGTTATATCATGTATAGGTTTTCCAAAATGGCCAAGAACATTGCCTAATTCCATTTGAGTCATGAGATATGACATTGGAAAGTTGCCTTGCTGAAATCTGTCAAAGGCAAGGCAGAATTTGCAACTTTGCTCGATTTGCCAAAATCATCCAAATTCAAATGCTCCTATCCACTTGGACACATCTGAGGATTGAATCTAAAGGGGACAATCATTGAGCCAACCTTCAAAGTCCATGGAACAAGAAATAACATTTTGAACCTAGAATGGCCAAAATAGTGACAAGACTCCAAATTTGGATTGAAGCATTCAATGGAAGCATCAAGGTGGCATGGACTGAGCCATTCTCATCTGAAATCAGTCAAGACTTATCCAAGACCAAGGGAACCAAAGCTCTGTGCCCTAACCTCTAGTCAATGGCTAGAGGAGACTTGGATTTTCATTTGCCAACATTGGCCAAACCTACATACCAGCTGCCATTCACTATTACTTGCAAAACAAACTTGCTCTACTATAAATAGAGCTCATTTGTGATCAGTTTGAGTACACCAAAGCCATCTAACAGATGCTTTCCTCAAAATCTCTTTCTCTTGGCAAAAATGCCTTTCTTAGCAAGGTAGCTATCAAATTTTGAGTTTGAGAGCAATTCCAATCAAACCAATCACTCACACACCTCATATACATCACATATGAGCTGATCAAACACTTAGATCACTTCTGAAACACCAATTTCACAAAATCACCAGCTGGTTGCTCAAATTTTCAATAAAGTTGCAGCTGAGGTACCACAAATTGATCCAGCAATTTTAAATTAAGTCCAACCATTCAAACACACTCTATAGGGTGTAGGGAAGCTGTTCAGATCATCACCACTGATCTGTAACACCTCCAAATCAAAAAATCACATTGCACTTGCTGTCACGGCTTGGAGGTAAGCATATACTTGGTCATCTCTCAATCCATGCATATTTCCCCGCACAATAATTTGGCCATATGATCATAATCATGCATGGAATGTTTTCCCTCAATTAATTGCATTGTTTGAACGTGTATCAAAAATCCTAGCCTTCATGCAGAAATTAGGGTTCTTGAGGTTTCTTCGTGATTTCATGTTTTATGTTTAATTTAAATGAAATTAAGTGTTATAAACATGATTGTGAGGTTGAGACGAGCATAATGATATGTGAATTGCAGAATATGATTACGTATTCAGTGAGATTGGATGGAAAACGCAAATCAGCCAAACCCAGAAAAACGCGCGTGTTCTTGCTTGTGTTCTTGGCGCCTTTTTCACAAATTCAAATATTTGAATTTTGTGATTGTGTTTAATTGATTCAAAAATTAATTTCTCGCTGAGTTTTAATGATTTTGAGTTGATTCTTTTTTTAATAATTCACAAAAATGTTAAAATATTTTATTTTATCAAAAAATCCCAAAAATATTATTTATTTCATATAATTGATATTTTTACAAAGAATTAATATTTTAATTGTTTTTTACATATTAAATATTTTTTCCACATTGATTATGCAACTTTTAATGCTTTCTAATTATTTTGTAGGTCAATACTTAATTTTTAAAGCATTAATCCAAGATCACAATTTGTTTTTCACATGTTAAACAATTTTGATCATTTTAATTGAATTTTTATTCAATTAAATACATTTTTGAATGATTTATGAGGGTTGAATTAATCCAAAAACCCTAATTTTTTTTCATCTGGGAACAAGCCATTGATCCAAAAAATAACCTAATATACTCCATGGAACCTCATGGACCCAAGCATCAAGTCAATTTGACCTTAGGGGATGCATACATCAAAAATCAGGAATTAGGGTTTCTTGACCTAATTCACCCCTAAGTTGACTTTTGGGACAAATCAAGAGCCAAGACCTCAAGACATGATTTGAGGGTCTTTAATATACTATATTGATCCATTTACAACAATGGATTAATCCATGAAGCTTGAGCAACAAGTCTCATTTTCATCTGCACCACAATTAGGGTTTTGCGAGGAAAGTCAACTGTAACTTTGACTTTTGACCAGGACATGCTCCCAAACCCTAGGACATGCCTCAATATACCCTATGACACCCATGGAACATGTTCATCAAGTTTGATTTAGGTCAAGGACATGATTTCCTGAAGAATTGCACAGTTTGGAATTCATTTGATAAAAAGTCAACTGTGCACAAAAGTCAACTTTGACTTTTTGAGATTTTTCACCAAAATGGATTTTTAACCCTAAAATGATGTTAATGTATGATTTGAATCATCATTCATCAAGAAAAACCAAAGAAAGTGGGATAACTTGTAAAAGGGGTAACCATAAAACTTAGAAAATTTTCTAAGTTATGGAAAAAGTACCACTAATACACTAACTTTGGAGGGTCATAACTCCTAAACCACATGGCCATTTTTTCTCATCCAAAGATGGATTTGTAGCCCTCATTACCCTCTACAAAAACTTCAACTAGGCCTAAGTCCAATTCATTAAGGATTTTGAGTTATGGAGTGATCAAAATCAAGAAATCACACTTTGTTCCAACGCTTAGTAAAAATTTCATTAAGTCAGATTTTGCTTCACTTTTTGCCAAATGTAGGGGGATTTTTCACTTGGATTCAAAAGAGATCAAAAGCAAATATGTTCAAACAGTTGTTATATCATGTAAGGGTTTTCCAAAATGGCCAAGAACATTGCCAAATTCCATTTGAGTCATGAGATATGACATTGGAAAGTTGCCTTGCTGAAATCTGTCAAAGGCAAGGCAGAATTTGCAACTTTGCTCGATTTGCCAAAATCAGCCAAATTCAAATGCTCCTATCCACTTGGACACATCTGAGGATTGAATCTAAAGGGGACAATCACTGAGCCAAGCCTTCAAAGTCCATGGAACAAGAAATAACATTTTGAACCTAGAATGGCCAAAATAGGGACAAGACTCCAAATTTGGATTGAAGCATTCAATGGAAGCATCAAGGTGGCATGGACTGAGCCATTCTCATCTGAAATCAGTCAAGACTTATCCAAGACCAAGGGAACCATAGCTCTGTGCCCTAACCTCTAGTCAATGGCTAGAGGAGACTTGGATTTTCATTTGCCAACATTGGCCAAACCTACATACCAGCTGCCATTCACTATTACTTGCAAAACAAACTTGCTCTACTATAAATAGAGCTCATTTGTGATCAGTTTGAGTACACCAAAGCCATCTAACAGATGCTTTCCTCAAAATCTCTTTCTCTTGGCAAAAATGCCTTTCTTAGCAAGGTAGCTATCAAATTTTGAGTTTGAGAGCAATTCCAATCAAACCAATCACTCACACACCTCATATACATCACATATGAGCTGATCAAACACTTAGATCACTTCTGAAACACCAATTTCACAAAATCACCAGCTGGTTGCTCAAATTTTCAATAAAGTTGCAGCTGAGGTACCACAAATTGATCCAGCAATTTTAAATTAAGTCCAACCATTCAAACACACTCTATAGGGTGTAGGGAAGCTGTTCAGATCATCACCACTGATCTGTAACACCTCCAAATCAAAAAATCACATTGCACTTGCTGTCACGGCTTGGAGGTAAGCATATACTTGGTCATCTCTCAATCCATGCATATTTCCCCGCACAATAATTTGGCCATATGATCATAATCATGCATGGAATGTTTTCCCTCAATTAATTGCATTGTTTGAACGTGTATCAAAAATCCTAGCCTTCATGCAGAAATTAGGGTTCTTGAGGTTTCTTCGTGATTTCATGTTTTATGTTTAATTTAAATGAAATTAAGTGTTATAAACATGATTGTGAGGTTGAGACGAGCATAATGATATGTGAATTGCAGAATATGATTACGTATTCAGTGAGATTGGATGGAAAACGCAAATCAGCCAAACCCAGAAAAACGCGCGTGTTCTTGCTTGTGTTCTTGGCGCCTTTTTCACAAATTCAAATATTTGAATTTTGTGATTGTGTTTAATTGATTCAAAAATTAATTTCTCGCTGAGTTTTAATGATTTTGAGTTGATTCTTTTTTTAATAATTCACAAAAATGTTAAAATATTTTATTTTATCAAAAAATCCCAAAAATATTATTTATTTCATATAATTGATATTTTTACAAAGAATTAATATTTTAATTGTTTTTTACATATTAAATATTTTTTCCACATTGATTATGCAACTTTTAATGCTTTCTAATTATTTTGTAGGTCAATACTTAATTTTTAAAGCATTAATCCAAGATCACAATTTGTTTTTCACATGTTAAACAATTTTGATCATTTTAATTGAATTTTTATTCAATTAAATACATTTTTGAATGATTTATGAGGGTTGAATTAATCCAAAAACCCTAATTTTTTTTCATCTGGGAACAAGCCATTGATCCAAAAAATAACCTAATATACTCCATGGAACCTCATGGACCCAAGCATCAAGTCAATTTGACCTTAGGGGATGCATACATCAAAAATCAGGAATTAGGGTTTCTTGACCTAATTCACCCCTAAGTTGACTTTTGGGACAAATCAAGAGCCAAGACCTCAAGACATGATTTGAGGGTCTTTAATATACTATATTGATCCATTTACAACAATGGATTAATCCATGAAGCTTGAGCAACAAGTCTCATTTTCATCTGCACCACAATTAGGGTTTTGCGAGGAAAGTCAACTGTAACTTTGACTTTTGACCAGGACATGCTCCCAAACCCTAGGACATGCCTCAATATACCCTATGACACCCATGGAACATGTTCATCAAGTTTGATTTAGGTCAAGGACATGATTTCCTGAAGAATTGCACAGTTTGGAATTCATTTGATAAAAAGTCAACTGTGCACAAAAGTCAACTTTGACTTTTTGAGATTTTTCACCAAAATGGATTTTTAACCCTAAAATGATGTTAATGTATGATTTGAATCATCATTCATCAAGAAAAACCAAAGAAAGTGGGATAACTTGTAAAAGGGGTAACCATAAAACTTAGAAAATTTTCTAAGTTATGGAAAAAGTACCACTAATACACTAACTTTGGAGGGTCATAACTCCTAAACCACATGGCCATTTTTTCTCATCCAAAGATGGATTTGTAGCCCTCATTACCCTCTACAAAAACTTCAACTAGGCCTAAGTCCAATTCATTAAGGATTTTGAGTTATGGAGTGATCAAAATCATGAAATCACACTTTGTTCCAACGCTTAGTAAAAATTTCATTAAGTCAGATTTTGCTTCACTTTTTGCCAAATGTAGGGGGATTTTTCACTTGGATTCAAAAGAGATCAAAAGCAAATATGTTCAAACAGTTGTTATATCATGTAAGGGTTTTCCAAAATGGCCAAGAACATTGCCAAATTCCATTTGAGTCATGAGATATGACATTGGAAAGTTGCCTTGCTGAAATCTGTCAAAGGCAAGGCAGAATTTGCAACTTTGCTCGATTTGCCAAAATCAGCCAAATTCAAATGCTCCTATCCACTTGGACACATCTGAGGATTGAATCTAAAGGGGACAATCACTGAGCCAAGCCTTCAAAGTCCATGGAACAAGAAATAACATTTTGAACCTAGAATGGCCAAAATAGGGACAAGACTCCAAATTTGGATTGAAGCATTCAATGGAAGCATCAAGGTGGCATGGACTGAGCCATTCTCATCTGAAATCAGTCAAGACTTATCCAAGACCAAGGGAACCAAAGCTCTGTGCCCTAACCTCTAGTCAATGGCTAGAGGCGACTTGGATTTTCATTTGCCAACATTGGCCAAACCTACATACCAGCTGCCATTCACTATTACTTGCAAAACAAACTTGCTCTACTATAAATAGAGCTCATTTGTGATCAGTTTGAGTACACCAAAGCCATCTAACAGATGCTTTCCTCAAAATCTCTTTCTCTTGGCAAAAATGCCTTTCTTAGCAAGGTAGCTATCAAATTTTGAGTTTGAGAGCAATTCCAATCAAACCAATCACTCACACACCTCATATACATCACATATGAGCTGATCAAATAGTTAGATCACTTCTGAAACACCAATTTCACAAAATCACCAGCTGGTTGCTCAAATTTTCAATAAAGTTGCAGCTGAGGTACCACAAATTGATCCAGCAATTTTAAATTAAGTCCAACCATTCAAACACACTCTATAGGGTGTAGGGAAGCTGTTCAGATCATCACCACTGATCTGTAACACCTCCAAATCAAAAATCACATTGCACTTGCTGTCACGGCTTGGAGGTATGCATATACTTGGTCATCTCTCAATCCATGCATATTTCCCCGCACAATAATTTGGCCATATGTTCATAATCATGCATGGAATGTTTTCCCTCAATTAATTGCATTGTTTGAATCGTGTATCAAAAATCCTAGCCTTCATGCAGAAATTAGGGTTCTTGAGGTTTCTTCGTGATTTCATGTTTTATGTTTAATTTAAATGAAATTAAGTGTTATAAACATGATCGTGAGGTTGAGACGAGCATAATGATATGTGAATTGCAGAATATGATTACGTATTCAGTGAGATTGGATGGAAAACGCAAATCAGCCAAACCCAGAAAAACGCGCGTGTTCTTGCTTGTGTTCTTGGCGCCTTTTTCACAAATTCAAATATTTGAATTTTGTGATTTTGTTTAATTGATTCAAAAATTAATTTCTCGCTGAGTTTTAATGATTTTGAGTTGATTCTTTTTTTAATAATTCACAAAAATGTTAAAATATTTTATTTTATCAAAAAATCCCAAAAATATTATTTATTTCATATAATTGATATTTTTACAAAGAATTAATATTTTAATTGTTTTTGACATATTAAATATTTTTTCCACATTGATTATGCAACTTTTAATGCTTTCTAATTATTTTGTAGGTCAATACTTAATTTTTAAAGCATTAATCCAAGATCACAATTTGTTTTTCACATGTTAAACAATTTTGATCATTTTAATTGAATTTTTATTCAATTAAATACATTTTTGAATGATTTATGAGGGTTGAATTAATCCAAAAACCCTAATTTTTTTTCATCTGGGAACAAGCCATTGATCCAAAAAATAACCTAATATACTCCATGGAACCTCATGGACCCAAGCATCAAGTCAATTTGACCTTAGGGGATGCATACATCAAAAATCAGGAATTAGGGTTTCTTGACCTAATTCACCCCTAAGTTGACTTTTGGGACAAATCAAGAGCCAAGACCTCAAGACATGATTTGAGGGTCTTTAATATACTATATTGATCCATTTACAACAATGGATTAATCCATGAAGCTTGAGCAACAAGTCTCATTTTCATCTGTACCACAATTAGGGTTTCGCGAGGAAAGTCAACTGTAACTTTGACTTTTGACCAGGACATGCTCCCAAACCCTAGGACATGCCTCAATATACCCTATGACACCCATGGAACATGTTAATCAAGTTTGATTTAGGTCAAGGACATGATTTCCTGAAGAATTGCACAGTTTGGAACTCATCTGATAAAAAGTCAACTGTGCACAAAAGTCAACTTTGACTTTTTGAGATTTTTCACCAAAATGGATTTTTAACCCTAAAATGATGTTAATGTATGATTTGAATCATCATTCATCAAGAAAAACCAAAGAAAGTGGGATAACTTGTAAAAGGGGTAACCATAAAACTTAGAAAATTTTCTAAGTTATGGAAAAAGTACCACTAATACACTAACTTTGGAGGGTCATAACTCCTAAACCACATGGCCATTTTTTCTCATCCAAATATGGATTTGTATCCCTCCTTACCCTCTACAAAAACTTCAACTAGGCCTAAGTCCAATTCATTAAGGATTTTGAGTTATGGAGTGATCAAAATCAAGAAATCACACTTTGTTCCAACACTTAGTGAAAATTTCATTAAGTCAGATTTTGCTTCACTTTTTACCAAATGTAAGGGGATTTTTCACTTGGATTCAAAAGAGATCAAAACCAAATATGTTCAAACAGTTGTTATATCATGTTAAGGTTTTCCAAAATGGCCAAGAACATTGCCAAATTCCATTTGAGTCATGAGATATGACATTGGAAAATTGCCTTGCTGAAATCTGTCAAAGGCAAGGCAGAATTTGCAACTTTGCTCGATTTGCCAAAATCAGCCAAATTCAAATGCTCCTATCCACTTGGACACATCTGAGGATTGATTCTAAAGGGGACAATCACTGAGCCAAGCCTTCAAAGTCCATGGAACAAGAAATAACATTTTGAACCTAGATTGGCCAAAATAGGGACAAGACTCCAAATTTGGATTGAAGCATTCAATGGAAGCATCAAGGTGGCATGGACTGAGCCATTCTCATCTGAAATCAGTCAAGACTTATCCAAGACCAAGGGAACCAAAGCTTTGTGCCCTAACCTCTAGTCAATGGCTAGAGGAGACTTGGATTTTCATTTGCCAACATTGGCCAAACCTACTTACCAGCTGCCATTCACTATTACTTGCAAAACAAACTTGCTCTACTATAAATAGAGCTCAATTGTGATCAGTTTGAGTACACCAAAGCCATCTAACAGATGCTTTCCTCAAAATCTCTTTCTCTTGGCAAAAATGCCTTTCTTAGCAAGGTAGCAATCGGGTTTTGAGTTTGAGAGCAATTCCAATCAAACCAATCACTCACACACCTCATATACATCACATATGAGCTGATCAAACACTTAGATCACTTCTGAAACACCAATTTCACAAAATCACCAGCTGGTTGCTCAAATTTTCAATAAAGTTGCAGCTGAGGTACCACAAATTGATCCAGCAATTTTAAATTAAGTCCAACCATTCAAACACACTCCATAGGGTGTAGGGAAGCTGTTCAGATCATCACCACTGATCTGTAACACCTCCAAATCAAAAATCACATTGCACTTGCTGTCACAGCTTGGAGGTAAGCATATACTTGGTCATCTCTCAATCCATGCATATTTCCTCGCACAATAATTTGCCATATGTTTATAATCATGCATGGAATGTTTTCCCTCAATTAATTGCATTGTTTGAATCGTGTATCAAAAATCCTAGCCTTCATGCAGAAATTAGGGTTCTTGAGGTTTCTTCGTGATTTCATGTTTTATGTTTAATTTAAATGAAATTAAGTGTTATAAACATGATCGTGAGGTTGAGACGAGCATAATGATATGTGAATTGCAGAATATGATTACGTATTCAGTGAGATTGGATGGAAAACGCAAATCAGCCAAACCCAGAAAAACGCGCGTGTTCTTGCTTGTGTTCTTGGCGCCTTTTTCACAAATTCAAATATTTGAATTTTGTGATTTTATTTAATTGATTCAAAAATTAATTTCTCTCTGAGTTTTAATGATTTTGAGTTGATTCTTTTTTTAATAATTCACAAAAATGTTAAAATATTTTATTTTATCAAAAAATCCCAAAAATATTATTTATTTCATATAATTGATATTTTTACAAAGAATTAATATTTTAATTGTTTTTGACATATTAAATATTTTTTCCACATTGATTATGCAACTTTTAATGCTTTCTAATTATTTTGTAGGTCAATACTTAATTTTTAAAGCATTAATCCAAGATCACAATTTGTTTTTCACATGTTAAACAATTTTGATCATTTTAATTGAATTTTTATTCAATTAAATACATTTTTGAATGATTTATGAGGGTTGAATTAATCCAAAAACCCTAACTTTTTTTCATCTGGGAACAAGCCATTGATCCAAAAAATAACCTAATATACTCCATGGAACCTCATGGACCCAAGCATCAAGTCAATTTGACCTTAGGGGATGCATACATCAAAAATCAGGAATTAGGGTTTCTTGACCTAATTCACCCCTAAGTTGATTTTTGGGACAAATCAAGAGCCAAGACCTCAAGACATGATTTGAGGGTCTTTAATATACTATATTGATCCATTTACAACAATGGATTAATCCATGAAGCTTGAGCAACAAGTCTCATTTTCATCTGCACCACAATTAGGGTTTCGCGAGGAAAGTCAACTGTAACTTTGACTTTTGACTAGGACATGCTCCCAAACCCTAGGACATGCCTCAATATACCCTATGACACCCATGGAACATGTTAATCAAGTTTGATTTAGGTCAAGGACATGATTTCCTGAAGAATTGCACAGTTTGGAATTCATCTGATAAAAAGTCAACTGTGCACAAAAGTCAACTTTGACTTTTTGAGATTTTTCACCAAAATGGATTTTTAACCCTAAAATGATGTTAATGTATGATTTGAATCATCATTCATCAAGAAAAACCAAAGAAAGTGGGATAACTTGTAAAATGGGTAACCATAAAACTTAGAAAATTTTCAAGTTATGGAAAAAGTACCACTAATACACTAACTTTGGAGGGTCATAACTCCTAAACCACATGGCCATTTTTTGTCATCCAAAGATGGATTTGTATCCCTCCTTACCCTCTACAAAAACTTCAACTAGGCCTAAGTCCAATTCATTAAGGATTTTGAGTTATGGAGTGATCAAAATCAAGAAATCACACTTTGTTCCAACACTTAGTGAAAATTTCATTAAGTCAGATTTTGCTTCACTTTTTGCCAAATGTAGGGGGATTTTTCACTTGGATTCAAAAGAGATCAAAACCAAATATGTTCAAACAGTTGTTATATCATGTAAGGGTTTTCCAAAATGGCCAAGAACATTGCCAAATTCCATTTGAGTCATGAGATATGACATTGGAAAATTGCCTTGCTGAAATCTGTCAAAGGCAAGGCAAAATTTGAAACTTTGCTCGATTTGCCAAAATCAGCCAAATTCAAATGCTCCTATCCACTTGGACACATCTGAGGATTGAATCTAAAGGGGACAATCACTGAGCCAAGCCTTCAAAGTCCATGGAACAAGAAATAACATTTTGAACCTAGAATGGCCAAAATAGGGACAAGACTCCAAATTTGGATTGAAGCATTCAATGGAAGCATCAAGGTGGCATGGACTGAGCCATTCTCATCTGAAATCAGTCAAGACTTATCCAAGACCAAGGGAACCAAAGCTCTGTGCCCTAACCTCTAGTCAATGGCTAGAGGAGACTTGGATTTTCATTTGCCAACATTGGCCAAACCTACTTACCAGCTGCCATTCACTATTACTTGCAAAACAAACTTGCTCTACTATAAATAGAGCTCAATTGTGATCAGTTTGAGTACACCAAAGCCATCTAACAGATGCTTTCCTCAAAATCTCTTTCTCTTGGCAAAAATGCCTTTCTTAGCAAGGTAGCAATCGGGTTTTGAGTTTGAGAGCAATTCCAATCAAACCAATGACTCACACACCTCATATACATCACATATGAGCTGATCAAACACTTAGATCACTTCTGAAACACCAATTTCACAAAATCACCAGCTGGTTGCTCAAATTTTCAATAAAGTTGCAGCTGAGGTACCACAAATTGATCCAGCAATTTTAAATTAAGTCCAACCATTCAAACACACTCCATAGGGTGTAGGGAAGCTGTTCAGATCATCACCACTGATTTGTAACACCTCCAAATCAAAAATCACATTGCACTTGCTGTCACAGCTTGGAGGTAAGCATATACTTGGTCATCTCTCAATCCATGCATATTTCCTCGCACAATAATTTGCCATATGTTCATAATTATGCATCGAATGTTTTCCCTCAATTAATTGCATTGTTTGAATCGTGTATCAAAAATCCTAGCCTTCATGCAGAAATTAGGGTTCTTGAGGTTTCTTCGTGATTTCATGTTTTATGTTTAATTTAAATGAAATTAAGTGTTATAAACATGATCGTGAGGTTGAGACGAGCATAATGATATGTGAATTGCAGAATATGATTACGTATTCAGTGAGATTGGATGGAAAACGCAAATCAGCCAAACCCAGAAAAACGCGCGTGTTCTTGCTTGTGTTCTTGGCGCCTTTTTCACAAATTCAAATATTTGAATTTTGTGATTTTGTTTAATTGATTCAAAAATTAATTTCTCTCTGAGTTTTAATGATTTTGAGTTGATTCTTTTTTTAATAATTCACAAAAATGTTAAAATATTTTATTTTATCAAAAAATCCCAAAAATATTATTTATTTCATATAATTGATATTTTTACAAAGAATTAATATTTTAATTGTTTTTGACGTATTAAATATTTTTTCCACATTGATTATGCAACTTTTAATGCTTTCTAATTATTTTGTAGGTCAATACTTAATTTTTAAAGCATTAATCCAAGATCACAATTTGTTTTTCACATGTTAAACAATTTTGATCATTTTAATTGAATTTTTATTCAATTAAATACATTTTTGAATGATTTATGAGGGTTGAATTAATCCAAAAACCCTAATTTTTTTTCATCTGGGAACAAGCCATTGATCCAAAAAATAACCTAATATACTCCATGGAACCTCATGGACCCAAGCATCAAGTCAATTTGACCTTAGGGGATGCATACATCAAAAATCAGGAATTAGGGTTTCTTGACCTAATTCACCCCTAAGTTGATTTTTGGGACAAATCAAGAGCCAAGACCTCAAGACATGATTTGAGGGTCTTTAATATACTATATTGATCCATTTACAACAATGGATTAATCCATGAAGCTTGAGCAACAAGTCTCATTTTCATCTGCACCACAATTAGGGTTTCGCGAGGAAAGTCAACTGTAACTTTGACTTTTGACTAGGACATGCTCCCAAACCCTAGGACATGCCTCAATATACCCTATGACACCCATGGAACATGTTAATCAAGTTTGATTTAGGTCAAGGACATGATTTCCTGAAGAATTGCACAGTTTGGAATTCATCTGATAAAAAGTCAACTGTGCACAAAAGTCAACTTTGACTTTTTGAGATTTTTCACCAAAATGGATTTTTAACCCTAAAATGATGTTAATGTATGATTTGAATCATCATTCATCAAGAAAAACCAAAGAAAGTGGGATAACTTGTAAAATGGGTAACCATAAAACTTAGAAAATTTTCAAGTTATGGAAAAAGTACCACTAATACACTAACTTTGGAGGGTCATAACTCCTAAACCACATGGCCATTTTTTGTCATCCAAAGATGGATTTGTATCCCTCCTTACCCTCTACAAAAACTTCAACTAGGCCTAAGTCCAATTCATTAAGGATTTTGAGTTATGGAGTGATCAAAATCAAGAAATCACACTTTGTTCCAACACTTAGTGAAAATTTCATTAAGTCAGATTTTGCTTCACTTTTTGCCAAATGTAGGGGGATTTTTCACTTGGATTCAAAAGAGATCAAAACCAAATATGTTCAAACAGTTGTTATATCATGTAAGGGTTTTCCAAAATGGCCAAGAACATTGCCAAATTCCATTTGAGTCATGAGATATGACATTGGAAAATTGCCTTGCTGAAATCTGTCAAAGGCAAGGCAGAATTTGAAACTTTGCTCGATTTGCCAAAATCAGCCAAATTCAAATGCTCCTATCCACTTGGACACATCTGAGGATTGAATCTAAAGGGGACAATCACTGAGCCAAGCCTTCAAAGTCCATGGAACAAGAAATAACATTTTGAACCTAGAATGGCCAAAATAGGGACAAGACTCCAAATTTGGATTGAAGCATTCAATGGAAGCATCAAGGTGGCATGGACTGAGCCATTCTCATCTGAAATCAGTCAAGACTTATCCAAGACCAAGGGAACCAAAGCTCTGTGCCCTAACCTCTAGTCAATGGCTAGAGGAGACTTGGATTTTCATTTGCCAACATTGGCCAAACCTACTTACCAGCTGCCATTCACTATTACTTGCAAAACAAACTTGCTCTACTATAAATAGAGCTCAATTGTGATCAGTTTGAGTACACCAAAGCCATCTAACAGATGCTTTCCTCAAAATCTCTTTCTCTTGGCAAAAATGCCTTTCTTAGCAAGGTAGCAATCGGGTTTTGAGTTTGAGAGCAATTCCAATCAAACCAATGACTCACACACCTCATATACATCACATATGAGCTGATCAAACACTTAGATCACTTCTGAAACACCAATTTCACAAAATCACCAGCTGGTTGCTCAAATTTTCAATAAAGTTGCAGCTGAGGTACCACAAATTGATCCAGCAATTTTAAATTAAGTCCAACCATTCAAACACACTCCATAGGGTGTAGGGAAGCTGTTCAGATCATCACCACTGATCTGTAACACCTCCAAATCAAAAATCACATTGCACTTGCTGTCACAGCTTGGAGGTAAGCATATACTTGGTCATCTCTCAATCCATGCATATTTCCTCGCACAATAATTTGCCATATGTTCATAATTATGCATCGAATGTTTTCCCTCAATTAATTGCATTGTTTGAATCGTGTATCAAAAATCCTAGCCTTCATGCAGAAATTAGGGTTCTTGAGGTTTCTTCGTGATTTCATGTTTTATGTTTAATTTAAATGAAATTAAGTGTTATAAACATGATCGTGAGGTTGAGACGAGCATAATGATATGTGAATTGCAGAATATGATTACGTATTCAGTGAGATTGGATGGAAAACGCAAATCAGCCAAACCCAGAAAAACGCGCGTGTTCTTGCTTGTGTTCTTGGCGCCTTTTTCACAAATTCAAATATTTGAATTTTGTGATTTTGTTTAATTGATTCAAAAATTAATTTCTCTCTGAGTTTTAATGATTTTGAGTTGATTCTTTTTTTAATAATTCACAAAAATGTTAAAATATTTTATTTTATCAAAAAATCCCAAAAATATTATTTATTTCATATAATTGATATTTTTACAAAGAATTAATATTTTAATTGTTTTTGACGTATTAAATATTTTTTCCACATTGATTATGCAACTTTTAATGCTTTCTAATTATTTTGTAGGTCAATACTTAATTTTTAAAGCATTAATCCAAGATCACAATTTGTTTTTCACATGTTAAACAATTTTGATCATTTTAATTGAATTTTTATTCAATTAAATACATTTTTGAATGATTTATGAGGGTTGAATTAATCCAAAAACCCTAATTTTTTTTCATCTGGGAACAAGCCATTGATCCAAAAAATAACCTAATATACTCCATGGAACCTCATGGACCTAAGGATCAAGTCAATTTGACCTTAGGGGATGCATACATCAAAAATCAGGAATTAGGGTTTCTTGACCTAATTCACCCCTAAGTTGATTTTTGGGACAAATCAAGAGCCAAGACCTCAAGACATGATTTGAGGGTCTTTAATATACTATATTGATCCATTTACAACAATGGATTAATCCATGAAGCTTGAGCAACAAGTCTCATTTTCATCTGCACCACAATTAGGGTTTCGCGAGGAAAGTCAACTGTAACTTTGACTTTTGACTAGGACATGCTCCCAAACCCTAGGACATGCCTCAATATACCCTATGACACCCATGGAACATGTTAATCAAGTTTGATTTAGGTCAAGGACATGATTTCCTGAAGAATTGCACAGTTTGGAATTCATCTGATAAAAAGTCAACTGTGCACAAAAGTCAACTTTGACTTTTTGAGATTTTTCACCAAAATGGATTTTTAACCCTAAAATGATGTTAATGTATGATTTGAATCATCATTCATCAAGAAAAACCAAAGAAAGTGGGATAACTTGTAAAATGGGTAACCATAAAACTTAGAAAATTTTCAAGTTATGGAAAAAGTACCACTAATACACTAACTTTGGAGGGTCATAACTCCTAAACCACATGGCCATTTTTTGTCATCCAAAGATGGATTTGTATCCCTCCTTACCCTCTACAAAAACTTCAACTAGGCCTAAGTCCAATTCATTAAGGATTTTGAGTTATGGAGTGATCAAAATCAAGAAATCACACTTTGTTCCAACACTTAGTGAAAATTTCATTAAGTCAGATTTTGCTTCACTTTTTGCCAAATGTAGGGGGATTTTTCACTTGGATTCAAAAGAGATCAAAACCAAATATGTTCAAACAGTTGTTATATCATGTAAGGGTTTTCCAAAATGGCCAAGAACATTGCCAAATTCCATTTGAGTCATGAGATATGACATTGGAAAATTGCCTTGCTGAAATCTGTCAAAGGCAAGGCAAAATTTGAAACTTTGCTCGATTTGCCAAAATCAGCCAAATTCAAATGCTCCTATCCACTTGGACACATCTGAGGATTGAATCTAAAGGGGACAATCACTGAGCCAAGCCTTCAAAGTCCATGGAACAAGAAATAACATTTTGAACCTAGAATGGCCAAAATAGGGACAAGACTCCAAATTTGGATTGAAGCATTCAATGGAAGCATCAAGGTGGCATGGACTGAGCCATTCTCATCTGAAATCAGTCAAGACTTATCCAAGACCAAGGGAACCAAAGCTCTGTGCCCTAACCTCTAGTCAATGGCTAGAGGAGACTTGGATTTTCATTTGCCAACATTGGCCAAACCTACTTACCAGCTGCCATTCACTATTACTTGCAAAACAAACTTGCTCTACTATAAATAGAGCTCAATTGTGATCAGTTTGAGTACACCAAAGCCATCTAACAGATGCTTTCCTCAAAATCTCTTTCTCTTGGCAAAAATGCCTTTCTTAGCAAGGTAGCAATCGGGTTTTGAGTTTGAGAGCAATTCCAATCAAACCAATGACTCACACACCTCATATACATCACATATGAGCTGATCAAACACTTAGATCACTTCTGAAACACCAATTTCACAAAATCACCAGCTGGTTGCTCAAATTTTCAATAAAGTTGCAGCTGAGGTGTGTCGATAACGGTCACAGGTTCCCCAAAAGAGTGGTCTGATCCAGCAATTTTAAATTAAGTCCAACCATTCAAACACACTCCATAGGGTGTAGGGAAGCTGTTCAGATCATCACCACTGATCTGTAACACCTCCAAATCAAAAATCACATTGCACTTGCTGTCACAGCTTGGAGGTAAGCATATACTTGGTCATCTCTCAATCCATGCATATTTCCTCGCACAATAATTTGCCATATGTTCATAATTATGCATCGAATGTTTTCCCTCAATTAATTGCATTGTTTGAATCGTGTATCAAAAATCCTAGCCTTCATGCAGAAATTAGGGTTCTTGAGGTTTCTTCGTGATTTCATGTTTTATGTTTAATTTAAATGAAATTAAGTGTTATAAACATGATCGTGAGGTTGAGACGAGCATAATGATATGTGAATTGCAGAATATGATTACGTATTCAGTGAGATTGGATGGAAAACGCAAATCAGCCAAACCCAGAAAAACGCGCGTGTTCTTGCTTGTGTTCTTGGCGCCTTTTTCACAAATTCAAATATTTGAATTTTGTGATTTTGTTTAATTGATTCAAAAATTAATTTCTCTCTGAGTTTTAATGATTTTGAGTTGATTCTTTTTTTAATAATTCACAAAAATGTTAAAATATTTTATTTTATCAAAAAATCCCAAAAATATTATTTATTTCATATAATTGATATTTTTACAAAGAATTAATATTTTAATTGTTTTTGACGTATTAAATATTTTTTCCACATTGATTATGCAACTTTTAATGATTTCTAATTATTTTGTAGGTCAATACTTAATTTTTAAAGCATTAATCCAAGATCACAATTTGTTTTTCACATGTTAAACAATTTTGATCATTTTAATTGAATTTTTATTCAATTAAATACATTTTTGAATGATTTATGAGGGTTGAATTAATCCAAAAACCCTAATTTTTTTTCATCTGGGAACAAGCCATTGATCCAAAAAATAACCTAATATACTCCATGGAACCTCATGGACCCAAGCATCAAGTCAATTTGACCTTAGGGGATGCATACATCAAAAATCAGGAATTAGGGTTTCTTGACCTAATTCACCCCTAAGTTGATTTTTGGGACAAATCAAGAGCCAAGACCTCAAGACATGATTTGAGGGTCTTTAATATACTATATTGATCCATTTACAACAATGGATTAATCCATGAAGCTTGAGCAACAAGTGTCATTTTCATCTGCACCACAATTAGGGTTTCGCGAGGAAAGTCAACTGTAACTTTGACTTTTGACTAGGACATGCTCCCAAACCCTAGGACATGCCTCAATATACCCTATGACACCCATGGAACATGTTAATCAAGTTTGATTTAGGTCAAGGACATGATTTCCTGAAGAATTGCACAGTTTGGAATTCATCTGATAAAAAGTCAACTGTGCACAAAAGTCAACTTTGACTTTTTGAGATTTTTCACCAAAATGGATTTTTAACCCTAAAATGATGTTAATGTATGATTTGAATCATCATTCATCAAGAAAAACCAAAGAAAGTGGGATAACTTGTAAAAGGGGTAACCATAAAACATAGAAAATTTTCTAAGTTATGGAAAAAGTACCACTAATACACTAACTTTGGAGGGTCATAACTCCTAAACCACATGGCCATTTTTTGTCATCCAAAGATGGATTTGTATCCCTCCTTACCCTCTACAAAAACTTCAACTAGGCCTAAGTCCAATTCATTAAGGATTTTGAGTTATGGAGTGATCAAAATCAAGAAATCACACTTTGTTCCAACACTTAGTGAAAATTTCATTAAGTCAGATTTTGCTTCACTTTTTGCCAAATGTAGGGGGATTTTTCACTTGGATTCAAAAGAGATCAAAACCAAATATGTTCAAACAGTTGTTATATCATGTAAGGGTTTTCCAAAATGGCCAAGAACATTGCCAAATTCCATTTGAGTCATGAGATATGACATTGGAAAATTGCCTTGCTGAAATCTGTCAAAGGCAAGGCAGAATTTGAAACTTTGCTCGATTTGCCAAAATCAGCCAAATTCAAATGCTCCTATCCACTTGGACACATCTGAGGATTGAATCTAAAGGGGACAATCACTGAGCCAAGCCTTCAAAGTCCATGGAACAAGAAATAACATTTTGAACCTAGAATGGCCAAAATAGGGACAAGACTCCAAATTTGGATTGAAGCATTCAATGGAAGCATCAAGGTGGCATGGACTGAGCCATTCTCATCTGAAATCAGTCAAGACTTATCCAAGACCAAGGGAACCAAAGCTCTGTGCCCTAACCTCTAGTCAATGGCTAGAGGAGACTTGGATTTTCATTTGCCAACATTGGCCAAACCTACTTACCAGCTGCCATTCACTATTACTTGCAAAACAAACTTGCTCTACTATAAATAGAGCTCAATTGTGATCAGTTTGAGTACACCAAAGCCATCTAACAGATGCTTTCCTCAAAATCTCTTTCTCTTGGCAAAAATGCCTTTCTTAGCAAGGGTAGCAATCGGGTTTTGAGTTTGAGAGCAATTCCAATCAAACCAATCACTCACACACCTCATATACATCACATATGAGCTGATCAAACACTTAGATCACTTCTGAAACACCAATTTCACAAAATCACCAGCTGGTTGCTCAAATTTTCAATAAAGTTGCAGCTGAGGTACCACAAATTGATCCAGCAATTTTAAATTAAGTCCAACCATTCAAACACACTCCATAGGGTGTAGGGAAGCTGTTCAGATCATCACCACTGATCTGTAACACCTCCAAATCAAAAATCACATTGCACTTGCTGTCACAGCTTGGAGGTAAGCATATACTTGGTCATCTCTCAATCCATGCATATTTCCTCGCACAATAATTTGCCATATGTTCATAATCATGCATCGAATGTTTTCCCTCAATTAATTGCATTGTTTGAATCCTGTATCAAAAATCCTAGCCTTCATGCAGAAATTAGGGTTCTTGAGGTTTCTTCGTGATTTCATGTTTTATGTTTAATTTAAATGAAATTAAGTGTTATAAACATGATCGTAAGGTTGAGACGAGCATAATGATATGTGAATTGCAGAATATGATTACGTATTCAGTGAGATTGGATGGAAAACGCAAATCAGCCAAATCCAGAAAAACGCGCGTGTTCTTGCTTGTGTTCTTGGCGCCTTTTTCACAAATTCAAATATTTGAATTTTGTGATTTTGTTTAATTGATTCAAAAATTAATTTCTCTCTGAGTTTTAATGATTTTGAGTTGATTCTTTTTTTAATAATTCACAAAAATGTTAAAATATTTTATTTTATCAAAAAATCCCAAAAATATTATTTATTTCATATAATTGATATTTTTACAAAGAATTAATATTTTAATTGTTTTTGACATATTAAATATTGTTTCCACATTGATTATGCAACTTTTAATGCTTTCTAATTATTTTGTAGGTCAATACTTAATTTTTAAAGCATTAATCCAAGATCACAATTTGTTTTTCACATGTTAAACAATTTTGATCATTTTAATTGAATTTTTATTCAATTAAATACATTTTTGAATGATTTATGAGGGTTGAATTAATCCAAAAACCCTAATTTTTTTTCATCTGGGAACAAGCCATTGATCCAAAAAATAACCTAATATACTCCATGGAACCTCTTGGACCCAAGCATCAAGTCAATTTGACCTTAGGGGATGCATACATCAAAAATCAGGAATTAGGGTTTCTTGACCTAATTCACCCCTAAGTTGACTTTTGGGACAAATCAAGAGCCAAGACCTCAAGACATGATTTGAGGGTCTTTAATATACTATATTGATCCATTTACAACAATGGATTAATCCATGAAGCTTGAGCAACAAGTCTCATTTTCATCTGCACCACAATTAGGGTTTCTCGAGGAAAGTCAACTGTAACTTTGACTTTTGACCAGGACATGCTCCCAAACCCTAGGACATGCCTCAATATACCCTATGACACCCATGGAACATGTTCATCAAGTTTGATTTAGGTCAAGGACATGATTTCCTGAAGAATTGCACAGTTTGAAATTCATCTGATAAAAAGTCAACTGTGCACAAAAGTCAACTTTGACTTTTTGAGATTTTTCACCAAAATGGATTTTTAACCCTAAAATGATGTTAATGTATGATTTGAATCATCATTCATCAAGAAAAACCAAAGAAATTGGGATAACTTGTAAAAGGGGTAACCATAAAACTTAGAAAATTTTCTAAGTTATGGAAAAAGTACCACTAATACACTAACTTTGGAGGGTC
The DNA here is from genome assembly GCA_022829125.1 of Lathyrus tuberosus. Classification (NCBI taxonomy): domain Eukaryota; kingdom Viridiplantae; phylum Streptophyta; class Magnoliopsida; order Fabales; family Fabaceae; genus Lathyrus; species Lathyrus tuberosus. Next base: position 2,068,066 of record JALAZF010000344.1, on the reverse strand, counting down.
ATAACTCCTAAACCACATGGCCATTTTTTCTCATCCAAAGATGGATTTGTATCCCTCCTTACCCTCTACAAAAACTTCAACTAGGCCTAAGTCCAATTCATTAAGGATTTTGAGTTATGGAGTGATCAAAATCAAGAAATCACACTTTGTTCCAACACTTAGTGAAAATTTCATTAAGTCAGATTTTGCTTCACTTTTTGCCAAATGTAGGGGGATTTTTCACTTGGATTCAAAAGAGATCAAAACCAAATATGTTCAAACAGTTGTTATATCATGTAAGGGTTTTCCAAAATGGCCAAGAACATTGCCAAATTCCATTTGAGTCATGAGATATGACATTGGAAAATTGCCTTGCTGAAATCTGTCAAAGGCAAGGCAGAATTTGAAACTTTGCTCGATTTGCCAAAATCAGCCAAATTCAAATGCTCCTATCCACTTGGACACATCTGAGGATTGAATCTAAAGGGGACAATCACTGAGCCAAGCCTTCAAAGTCCATGGAACAAGAAATAACATTTTGAACCTAGAATGGCCAAAATAGGGACAAGACTCCAAATTTGGATTGAAGCATTCAATGGAAGCATCAAGGTGGCATGGACTGAGCCATTCTCATCTGAAATCAGTCAAGACTTATCCAAGACCAAGGGAACCAAAGCTCTGTGCCCTAACCTCTAGTCAATGGCTAGAGGAGACTTGGATTTTCATTTGCCAACATTGGCCAAACCTACTTACCAGCTGCCATTCACTATTACTTGCAAAACAAACTTGCTCTACTATAAATAGAGCTCAATTGTGATCAGTTTGAGTACACCAAAGCCATCTAACAGATGCTTTCCTCAAAATCTCTTTCTCTTGGCAAAAATGCCTTTCTTAGCAAGGTAGCAATCGGGTTTTGAGTTTGAGAGCAATTCCAATCAAACCAATGACTCACACACCTCATATACATCACATATGAGCTGATCAAACACTTAGATCACTTCTGAAACACCAATTTCACAAAATCACCAGCTGGTTGCTCAAATTTTCAATAAAGTTGCAGCTGAGGTGTGTCGATAACGGTCACAGGTTCCCCAAAAGAGTGGTCTGATCCAGCAATTTTAAATTAAGTCCAACCATTCAAACACACTCCATAGGGTGTAGGGAAGCTGTTCAGATCATCACCACTGATCTGTATCACCTCCAAATCAAAAATCACATTGCACTTGCTGTCACAGCTTGGAGGTAAGCATATACTTGGTCATCTCTCAATCCATGCATATTTCCTCGCACAATAATTTGCCATATGTTCATAATTATGCATCGAATGTTTTCCCTCAATTAATTGCATTGTTTGAATCGTGTATCAAAAATCCTAGCCTTCATGCAGAAATTAGGGTTCTTGAGGTTTCTTCGTGATTTCATGTTTTATGTTTAATTTAAATGAAATTAAGTGTTATAAACATGATCGTGAGGTTGAGACGAGCATAATGATATGTGAATTGCAGAATATGATTACGTATTCAGTGAGATTGGATGGAAAACGCAAATCAGCCAAACCCAGAAAAACGCGCGTGTTCTTGCTTGTGTTCTTGGCGCCTTTTTCACAAATTCAAATATTTGAATTTTGTGATTTTGTTTAATTGATTCAAAAATTAATTTCTCTCTGAGTTTTAATGATTTTGAGTTGATTCTTTTTTTAATAATTCACAAAAATGTTAAAATATTTTATTTTATCAAAAAATCCCAAAAATATTATTTATTTCATATAATTGATATTTTTACAAAGAATTAATATTTTAATTGTTTTTGACGTATTAAATATTTTTTCCACATTGATTATGCAACTTTTAATGATTTCTAATTATTTTGTAGGTCAATACTTAATTTTTAAAGCATTAATCCAAGATCACAATTTGTTTTTCACATGTTAAACAATTTTGATCATTTTAATTGAATTTTTATTCAATTAAATACATTTTTGAATGATTTATGAGGGTTGAATTAATCCAAAAACCCTAATTTTTTTTCATCTGGGAACAAGCCATTGATCCAAAAAATAACCTAATATACTCCATGGAACCTCATGGACCCAAGCATCAAGTCAATTTGACCTTAGGGGATGCATACATCAAAAATCAGGAATTAGGGTTTCTTGACCTAATTCACCCCTAAGTTGATTTTTGGGACAAATCAAGAGCCAAGACCTCAAGACATGATTTGAGGGTCTTTAATATACTATATTGATCCATTTACAACAATGGATTAATCCATGAAGCTTGAGCAACAAGTCTCATTTTCATCTGCACCACAATTAGGGTTTCGCGAGGAAAGTCAACTGTAACTTTGACTTTTGACTAGGACATGCTCCCAAACCCTAGGACATGCCTCAATATACCCTATGACACCCATGGAACATGTTAATCAAGTTTGATTTAGGTCAAGGACATGATTTCCTGAAGAATTGCACAGTTTGGAATTCATCTGATAAAAAGTCAACTGTGCACAAAAGTCAACTTTGACTTTTTGAGATTTTTCACCAAAATGGATTTTTAACCCTAAAATGATGTTAATGTATGATTTGAATCATCATTCATCAAGAAAAACCAAAGAAAGTGGGATAACTTGTAAAAGGGGTAACCATAAAACATAGAAAATTTTCTAAGTTATGGAAAAAGTACCACTAATACACTAACTTTGGAGGGTCATAACTCCTAAACCACATGGCCATTTTTTGTCATCCAAAGATGGATTTGTATCCCTCCTTACCCTCTACAAAAACTTCAACTAGGCCTAAGTCCAATTCATTAAGGATTTTGAGTTATGGAGTGATCAAAATCAAGAAATCACACTTTGTTCCAACACTTAGTGAAAATTTCATTAAGTCAGATTTTGCTTCACTTTTTGCCAAATGTAGGGGGATTTTTCACTTGGATTCAAAAGAGATCAAAACCAAATATGTTCAAACAGTTGTTATATCATGTAAGGGTTTTCCAAAATGGCCAAGAACATTGCCAAATTCCATTTGAGTCATGAGATATGACATTGGAAAATTACCTTGCTGAAATCTGTCAAAGGCAAGGCAGAATTTGAAACTTTGCTCGATTTGCCAAAATCAGCCAAATTCAAATGCTCCTATCCACTTGGACACATCTGAGGATTGAATCTAAAGGGGACAATCACTGAGCCAAGCCTTCAAAGTCCATGGAACAAGAAATAACATTTTGAACCTAGAATGGCCAAAATAGGGACAAGACTCCAAATTTGGATTGAAGCATTCAATGGAAGCATCAAGGTGGCATGGACTGAGCCATTCTCATCTGAAATCAGTCAAGACTTATCCAAGACCAAGGGAACCAAAGCTCTGTGCCCTAACCTCTAGTCAATGGCTAGAGGAGACTTGGATTTTCATTTGCCAACATTGGCCAAACCTACTTACCAGCTGCCATTCACTATTACTTGCAAAACAAACTTGCTCTACTATAAATAGAGCTCAATTGTGATCAGTTTGAGTACACCAAAGCCATCTAACAGATGCTTTCCTCAAAATCTCTTTCTCTTGGCAAAAATGCCTTTCTTAGCAAGGTAGCAATCGGGTTTTGAGTTTGAGAGCAATTCCAATCAAACCAATCACTCACACACCTCATATACATCACATATGAGCTGATCAAACACTTAGATCACTTCTGAAACACCAATTTCACAAAATCACCAGCTGGTTGCTCAAATTTTCAATAAAGTTGCAGCTGAGGTACCACAAATTGATCCAGCAATTTTAAATTAAGTCCAACCATTCAAACACACTCCATAGGGTGTAGGGAAGCTGTTCAGATCATCACCACTGATCTGTAACACCTCCAAATCAAAAATCACATTGCACTTGCTGTCACAGCTTGGAGGTAAGCATATACTTGGTCATCTCTCAATCCATGCATATTTCCTCGCACAATAATTTGCCATATGTTCATAATCATGCATCGAATGTTTTCCCTCAATTAATTGCATTGTTTGAATCGTGTATCAAAAATCCTAGCCTTCATGCAGAAATTAGGGTTCTTGAGGTTTCTTCGTGATTTCATGTTTTATGTTTAATTTAAATGAAATTAAGTGTTATAAACATGATCGTAAGGTTGAGACGAGCATAATGATATGTGAATTGCAGAATATGATTACGTATTCAGTGAGATTGGATGGAAAACGCAAATCAGCCAAATCCAGAAAAACGCGCGTGTTCTTGCTTGTGTTCTTGGCGCCTTTTTCACAAATTCAAATATTTGAATTTTGTGATTTTGTTTAATTGATTCAAAAATTAATTTCTCTCTGAGTTTTAATGATTTTGAGTTGATTCTTTTTTTAATAATTCACAAAAATGTTAAAATATTTTATTTTATCAAAAAATCCCAAAAATATTATTTATTTCATATAATTGATATTTTTACAAAGAATTAATATTTTAATTGTTTTTGACATATTAAATATTGTTTCCACATTGATTATGCAACTTTTAATGCTTTCTAATTATTTTGTAGGTCAATACTTAATTTTTAAAGCATTAATCCAAGATCACAATTTGTTTTTCACATGTTAAACAATTTTGATCATTTTAATTGAATTTTTATTCAATTAAATACATTTTTGAATGATTTATGAGGGTTGAATTAATCCAAAAACCCTAATTTTTTTTCATCTGGGAACAAGCCATTGATCCAAAAAATAACCTAATATACTCCATGGAACCTCATGGACCCAAGCATCAAGTCAATTTGACCTTAGGGGATGCATACATCAAAAATCAGGAATTAGGGTTTCTTGACCTAATTCACCCCTAAGTTGACTTTTGGGACAAATCAAGAGCCAAGACCTCAAGACATGATTTGAGGGTCTTTAATATACTATATTGATCCATTTACAACAATGGATTAATCCATGAAGCTTGAGCAACAAGTCTCATTTTCATCTGCACCACAATTAGGGTTTCTCGAGGAAAGTCAACTGTAACTTTGACTTTTGACCAGGACATGCTCCCAAACCCTAGGACATGCCTCAATATACCCTATGACACCCATGGAACATGTTCATCAAGTTTGATTTAGGTCAAGGACATGATTTCCTGAAGAATTGCACAGTTTGAAATTCATCTGATAAAAAGTCAACTGTGCACAAAAGTCAACTTTGACTTTTTGAGATTTTTCACCAAAATGGATTTTTAACCCTAAAATGATGTTAATGTATGATTTGAATCATCATTCATCAAGAAAAACCAAAGAAATTGGGATAACTTGTAAAAGGGGTAACCATAAAACTTAGAAAATTTTCTAAGTTATGGAAAAAGTACCACTAATACACTAACTTTGGAGGGTCATAACTCCTAAACCACATGGCCATTTTTTCTCATCCAAAGATGGATTTGTATCCCTCCTTACCCTCTACAAAAACTTCAACTAGGCCTAAGTCCAATTCATTAAGGATTTTGAGTTATGGAGTGATCAAAATCAAGAAATCACACTTTGTTCCAACACTTAGTGAAAATTTCATTAAGTCAGATTTTGCTTCACTTTTTGCCAAATGTAGGGGGATTTTTCACTTGGATTCAAAAGAGATCAAAACCAAATATGTTCAAACAGTTGTTATATCATGTAAGGGTTTTCCAAAATGGCCAAGAACATTGCCAAATTCCATTTGAGTCATGAGATATGACATTGGAAAATTGCCTTGCTGAAATCTGTCAAAGGCAAGGCAGAATTTGAAACTTTGCTCGATTTGCCAAAATCAGCCAAATTCAAATGCTCCTATCCACTTGGACACATCTGAGGATTGAATCTAAAGGGGACAATCACTGAGCCAAGCCTTCAAAGTCCATGGAACAAGAAATAACATTTTGAACCTAGAATGGCCAAAATAGGGACAAGACTCCAAATTTGGATTGAAGCATTCAATGGAAGCATCAAGGTGGCATGGACTGAGCCATTCTCATCTGAAATCAGTCAAGACTTATCCAAGACCAAGGGAACCAAAGCTCTGTGCCCTAACCTCTAGTCAATGGCTAGAGGAGACTTGGATTTTCATTTGCCAACATTGGCCAAACCTACTTACCAGCTGCCATTCACTATTACTTGCAAAACAAACTTGCTCTACTATAAATAGAGCTCAATTGTGATCAGTTTGAGTACACCAAAGCCATCTAACAGATGCTTTCCTCAAAATCTCTTTCTCTTGGCAAAAATGCCTTTCTTAGCAAGGTAGGAATCGGGTTTTGAGTTTGAGAGCAATTCCAATCAAACCAATCACTCACACACCTCATATACATCACATATGAGCTGATCAAACACTTAGATCACTTCTGAAACACCAATTTCACAAAATCACCAGCTGGTTGCTCAAATTTTCAATAAAGTTGCAGCTGAGGTACCATAAATTGATCCAGCAATTTTAAATTAAGTCCAACCATTCAAACACACTCCATAGGGTGTAGGGAAGCTGTTCAGATCATCACCACTGATCTGTAACACCTCCAAATCAAAAATCACATTGCACTTGCTGTCACAGCTTGGAGGTAAGCATATACTTGGTCATCTCTCAATCCATGCATATTTCCTCGCACAATAATTTGCCATATGTTCATAATCATGCATCGAATGTTTTCCCTCAATTAATTGCATTGTTTGAATCGTGTATCAAAAATCCTAGCCTTCATGCAGAAATTAGGGTTCTTGAGGTTTCTTCGTGATTTCATGTTTTATGTTTAATTTAAATGAAATTAAGTGTTATAAACATGATCGTGAGGTTGAGACGAGCATAATGATATGTGAATTGCAGAATATGATTACGTATTCAGTGAGATTGGATGGAAAACGCAAATCAGCCAAACCCAGAAAAACGCGCGTGTTCTTGCTTGTGTTCTTGGCGCCTTTTTCACAAATTCAAATATTTGAATTTTGTGATTTTGTTTAATTGATTCAAAAATTAATTTCTCTCTAAGTTTTAATGATTTTGAGTTGATTCTTTTTTTAATAATTCACAAAAATGTTAAAATATTTTATTTTATCAAAAAATCACAAAAATATTATTTATTTCATATAATTGATATTTTTACAAAGAATTAATATTTTAATTGTTTTTGACATATTAAATATTGTTTCCACATTGATTATGCAACTTTTAATGCTTTCTAATTATTTTGTAGGTCAATACTTAATTTTTAAAGCATTAATCCAAGATCACAATTTGTTTTTCACATGTTAAACAATTTTGATCATTTTAATTGAATTTTTATTCAATTAAATACATTTTTGAATGATTTATGAGGGTTGAATTTATCCAAAAACCCTAATTTTTTTTCATCTGGGAACAAGCCATTGATCCAAAAAATAACCTAATATACTCCATGAAACCTCATGGACCCAAGCATCAAGTCAATTTGACCTTAGGGGATGCATACATCAAAAATCAGGAATTAGGGTTTCTTGACCTAATTCACCCCTAAGTTGACTTTTGGGACAAATCAAGAGCCAAGACCTCAAGACATGATTTGAGGGTCTTTAATATACTATATTGATCCATTTACAACAATGGATTAATCCATGAAGCTTGAGCAACAAGTCTCATTTTCATCTGCACCACAATTAGGGTTTCTCGAGGAAAGTCAACTGTAACTTTGACTTTTGACCAGGACATGCTCCCAAACCCTAGGGCATGCCTCAATATACCCTATGACACCCATGGAACATGTTCATCAAGTTTGATTTAGGTCAAGGACATGATTTCCTGAAGAATTGCACAGTTTGAAATTCATCTGATAAAAAGTCAACTGTGCACAAAAGTCAACTTTGACTTTTTGAGATTTTTCACCAAAATGGATTTTTAACCCTAAAATGATGTTAATGTATGATTTGAATCATCATTCATCAAGAAAAACCAAAGAAATTGGGATAATTTGTAAAAGGGGTAACCATAAAACTTAGAAAATTTTCTAAGTTATGGAAAAAGTACCACTAATACACTAACTTTGGAGGGTCATAACTCCTAAACCACATGGCCATTTTTTCTCATCCAAAGATGGATTTGTATCCCTCCTTACCCTCTACAAAAACTTCAACTAGGCCTAAGTCCAATTCATTAAGGATTTTGAGTTATGGAGTGATCAAAATCAAGAAATCACACTTTGTTCCAACACTTAGTGAAAATTTCATTAAGTCAGATTTTGCTTCACTTTTTGCCAAATGTAGGGGGATTTTTCACTTGGATTCAAAAGAGATCAAAACCAAATATGTTCAAACAGTTGTTATATCATGTAAGGGTTTTCCAAAATGGCCAAGAACATTGCCAAATTCCATTTGAGTCATGAGATATGACATTGGAAAATTGCCTTGCTGAAATCTGTCAAAGGCAAGGCAGAATTTGCAACTTTGCTCGATTTGCCAAAATCAGCCAAATTCAAATGCTCCTATCCACTTGGACACATCTGAGGATTGAATCTAAAGGGGACAATCACTGAGCCAAGCCTTCAAAGTCCATGGAATAAGAAATAACATTTTGAACCTAGAATGGCCAAAATAGGGACAAGACTCCAAATTTGGATTGAAGCATTCAATGGAAGCATCAAGGTGGCATGGACTGAGCCATTCTCATCTGAAATCAGTCAAGACTTATCCAAGACCAAGGGAACCAAAGCTCTGTGCCCTAACCTCTAGTCAATGGCTAGAAGAGACTTGGATTTTCATTTGCCAACATAGGCCAAACCTACTTACCAGCTGCCATTCACTATTACTTGCAAAACAAACTTGCTCTACTATAAATAGAGCTCAATTGTGATCAGTTTGAGTACACCAAAGCCATCTAACAGATGCTTTCCTCAAAATCTCTTTCTCTTGGCAAAAATGCCTTTCTTAGCAAGGTAGCAATCGGGTTTTGAGTTTGAGAGCAATTCCAATCAAACCAATCACTCACACACCTCATATACATCACATATGAGCTGATCAAACACTTAGATCACTTCTGAAACACCAATTTCACAAAATCACCAGCTGGTTGCTCAAATTTTCAATCAAGTTGCAGCTGAGGTACCACAAATTGATCCAGCAATTTTTAATTAAGTCCAACCATTCAAACACACTCCATAGGGTGTAGGGAAGCTGTTCAGATCATCACCACTCATCTGTAACACCTCCAAATCAAAAATCACATTGCACTTGCTGTCACGACTTGGAGGTAAGCATATACTTGGTCATCTCTCAATCCATGCATATTTCCTCGCACAATAATTTGGCCATATGTTCATAATCATGCATCGAATGTTTTCCCTCAATTAATTGCATTGTTTGAATCGTGTATCAAAAATCCTAGCCTTCATGCAGAAATTAGGGTTCTTGAGGTTTCTTCGTGATTTCATGTTTTATGTTTAATTTAAATGAAATTAAGTGTTATAAACATGATCGTGAGGTTGAGACGAGCATAATGATATGTGAATTGCAGAATATGATTACGTATTCAGTGAGATTGGATGGAAAACGCAAATCAGCCAAACCCAGAAAAACGCGCGTGTTCTTGCTTGTGTTCTTGGCGCCTTTTTCACAAATTCAAATATTTGAATTTTGTGATTTTGTTTAATTGATTCAAAAATTAATTTCTCTCTGAGTTTTAATGATTTTGAGTTGATTCTTTTTTTAATAATTCACAAAAATGTTAAAATATTTTATTTTATCAAAAAATCCCAAAAATATTATTTATTTCATATAATTGATATTTTTACAAAGAATTAATATTTTAATTGTTTTTGACATATTAAATATTTTTTCCACATTGATTATGCAACTTTTAATGCTTTCTAATTATTTTTTAGGTCAATACTTAATTTTTAAAGCATTAATCCAAGATCACAATTTTTTTTTCACATGTTAAACAATTTTAATCATTTTAATTGAATTTTTATTCAATTAAATACATTTTTGAATGATTTATGAGGGTTGAATTAATCCAAAAACCCTAATTTTTTTTCATCTGGGAACAAGCCATTGATCCAAAAAATAACCTAATATACTCCATGGAACCTCATGGACCCAAGCATCAAGTCAATTTGACCTTAGGGGATGCATACATCAAAAATCAGGAATTAAGGTTTCTTGACCTAATTCACCCCTAAGTTGACTTTTGGGACAAATCAAGAGCCAAGACCTCAAGACATGATTTGAGGGTCTTTAATATACTATATTGATCCATTTACAACAAAGGATTAATCCATGAAGCTTGAGCAACAAGTCTCATTTTCATCTGCACCACAATTAGGGTTTCTCGAGGAAAGTCAACTGTAACTTTGACTTTTGACCAGGACATGCTCCCAAACCCTAGGACATGCCTCAATATACCCTATGACACCCATGGAACATGTTCATCAAGTTTGATTTAGGTCAAGGACATGATTTCCTGAAGAATTGCACAGTTTGGAATTCATCTGATAAAAAGTCAACTGTGCACAAAAGTCAACTTTGACTTTTTGAGATTTTTCACCAAAATGGATTTTTAACCCTAAAATGATGTTAATGTATGAATTGAATCATCATTCATCAAGAAAAACCAAAGAAAGTGGGATAACTTGTAAAAGGGGTAACCATAAAACTTAGAAAATTTTCTAAGTTATGGAAAAAGTACCAGTAATACACTAACTTTAGAGGGTCATAACTCCTAAACCACATGGCCATTTTTTCTCATCCAAAGATGGATTTGTATCCCTCCTTACCCTCTACAAAAACTTCAACTAGGCCTAAGTCCAATTCATTAAGGATTTTGAGTTATGGAGTGATCAAAATCAAGAAATCACACTTTGTTCCAACACTTAGTGAAAATTTCATTAAGTCAGATTTTGCTTCACTTTTTGCCAAATGTAGGGGGATTTTTCACTTGGATTTAAAAGAGATCAAAACCAAATATGTTCAAACAGTTGTTATATCATGTAAGGGTTTTCCAAAATGGCCAAGAACATCGCCAAATTCCATTTGAGTCATGAGATATGACATTGGAAAATTGCCTTGCTGAAATCTGTCAAAGGCAAGGCAGAATTTGCAACTTTGCTCGATTTGCCAAAATCAGCCAAATTCAAATGCTCCTATCTACTTGGACACATCTAAGGATTGAATCTAAAGGGGACAATCACTGAGCCAAGCCTTCAAAGTCCATGGAACAAGAAATAACATTTTGAACCTAGAATGGCCAAAATAGGGACAAGACTCCAAATTTGGATTGAAGCATTCAATGGAAGCATCAAGGTGGCATGGACTGAGCCATTCTCATCTGAAATCAGTCAAGACTTATCCAAGACCAAGGGAACCAAAGCTCTGTGCCCTAACCTCTAGTCAATGGCTAGAGGAGACTTGGATTTTCATTTGCCAACATTGGCCAAACCTACTTACCAGCTGCCATTCACTATTACTTGCAAAACAAACTTGCTCTACTATAAATAGAGCTCAATTGTGATCAGTTTGAGTACACCAAAGCCATCTAACAGATGCTTTCCTCAAAATCTCTTTCTCTTGGCAAAAATGCCTTTCTTAGCAAGGTAGCAATCGAGTTTTGAGTTTGAGAGCAATTCCAATCAAACCAATCACTCACACACCTCATATACATCACATATGAGCTGATCAAACACTTAGATCACTTCTGAAACACCAATTTCACAAAATCACCAGCTGGTTGCTCAAATTTTCAATAAAGTTGCAGCTGAGGTACCACAAATTGATCCAGCAATTTTAAATTAAGTCCAACCATTCAAACACACTCCATAGGGTGTAGGGAAGTTGTTCAGATCATCACCACTGATCTGTAACACCTCCAAATCAAAAATCACATTGCACTTGCTGTCACAGCTTGGAGGTAAGCATATACTTGGTCATCTCTCAATCCATGCATATTTCCTCGCACAATAATTTGCCATATGTTCATAATCATGCATGGAATGTTTTCCCTCAATTAATTGCATTGTTTGAATCGTGTATCAAAAATCCTAGCCTTCATGCAGAAATTAGGGTTCTTGAGGTTTCTTCGTGATTTCATGTTTTATGTTTAATTTAAATGAAATTAAGTGTTATAAACATGATCGTGAGGTTGAGACGAGCATAATGATATGTGAATTGCAGAATATGATTACGTATTCAGTGAGATTGGATGGAAAACGCAAATCAGCCAAACCCAGAAAAACGCGCGTGTTCTTGCTTGTGTTCTTGGCGCCTTTTTCACAAATTCAAATATTTGAATTTTGTGATTTTGTTTAATTGATTCAAAAATTAATTTCTCTCTGAGTTTTTATGATTTTGAGTTGATTCTTTTTTTAATTATTCACAAAAATGTTAAAATATTTTATTTTATCAAAAAATCCCAAAAATATTATTTATTTCATATATTTGATATTTTTACAAAGAATTAATATTTTAATTGTTTTTGACATATTAAATATTTTTTCCACATTGATTATGCAACTTTTAATGCTTTCTAATTATTTTGTAGGTCAATACTTAATTTTTAAAGCATTAATCCAAGATCACAATTTGTTTTTCACATGTTAAACAATTTTGATCATTTTAATTGAATTTTTATTCAATTAAATACATTTTTGAATGATTTATGAGGGTTGAATTAATCCAAAAACCCTAATTTTTTTTCATCTGGGAACAAGCCATTGATCCAAAAAATAACCTAATATACTCCATGGAACCTCATGGACCCAAGCATCAAGGCAATTTGACCTTAGGGGATGCATACATCAAAAATCAGGAATTAGGGTTTCTTGACCTAATTCACCCCTAAGTTGACTTTTGGGACAAATCAAGAGCCAAGACCTCAAGACATGATTTGAGGGTCTTTAATATACTATATTGATCCATTTACAACAATGGATTAATCCATGAAGCTTGAGCAACAAGTCTCATTTTCATCTGCACCACAATTAGGGTTTCTCGAGGAAAGTCAACTGTAACTTTGACTTTTGACCAGGACATGCTCCCAAACCCTAGGACATGCCTCAATATACCCTATGACACCCATGGAACATGTTCATCAAGTTTGATTTAGGTCAAGGACATGATTTCCTGAAGAATTGCACAGTTTGAAATTCATCTGATAAAAAGTCAACTGTGCACAAAAGTCAACTTTGACTTTTTGAGATTTTTCACAAAAATGGATTTTTAACCCTAAAATGATGTTAATGTATGATTTGAATCATCATTCATCAAGAAAAACCAAAGAAATTGGGATAACTTGTAAAAGGGGTAACCATAAAACTTAGAAAATTCTCTAAGTTATGGAAAAAGTACCACTAATACACTAACTTTGGAGGGTCATAACTCCTAAACCACATGGCCATTTTTTCTCATCCAAAGATGGATTTGTATCCCTCCTTACCCTCTACAAAAACTTCAACTAGGCCTAAGTCCAATTTATTAAGGATTTTGAGTTATGGAGTGATCAAAATCAAGAAATCACACTTTGTTCCAACACTTAGTGAAAATTTCATTAAGTCAGATTTTGCTTCACTTTTTGCCAAATGTAGGGGGATTTTTCACTTGGATTCAAAAGAGATCAAAACCAAATATGTTCAAACAGTTGTTATATCATGTAAGGGTTTTCCAAAATGGCCAAGAACATTGCCAAATTCAACTTACACCATGAGTTATGACATTGGAAAATTGCCTTGCTGAAATCTGTCAAAGGCAAGGCAGAATTTGCAACTTTGCTCGATTTGCCAAAATCAGCCAAATTCAAATGCTCCTATCCACTTGGACACATCTGAGGATTGAATCTAAAGGGGACAATCACTGAGCCAAGATTTCAAAGTCCATGGAACAAGAAATAACATTTTGAACCTAGAATGGCCAAAATAGGGACAAGACTCCAAATTTGGATTGAAGCATTCAATGGAAGCATCAAGGTGGCATGGACTGAGCCATTCTCATCTGAAATCAGTCAAGACTTATCCAAGACCAAGGGAACCAAAGCTCTGTGCCCTAACCTCTAGTCAATGGCTAGAGGAGACTTGGATTTTCATTTGCCAACATTGGCCAAACCTACTTACCAGCTGCCATTCACTATTACTTGCAAAACAAACTTGCTCTACTATAAATAGAGCTCAATTGTGATCAGTTTGAGTACACCAAAGCCATCTAACAGATGCTTTCCTCAAAATCTCTTTCTCTTGGCAAAAATGCCTTTCTTAGCAAGGTAGCAATCGGGTTTTGAGTTTGAGAGCAATTCCAATCAAACCAATCACTCACACACCTCATATACATCACATATGAGCTGATCAAACACTTAGATCACTTCTGAAACACCAATTTCACAAAATCACCAGCTGGTTGCTCAAATTTTCAATAAAGTTGCAGCTGAGGTACCACAAATTGATCCAGCAATTTTAAATTAAGTCCAACCATTCAAACACACTCCATAGGGTGTAGGGAAGCTGTTCAGATCATCACCACTGATCTGTAACACCTCCAAATCAAAAATCACATTGCACTTGCTGTCACAGCTTGGAGGTAAGCATATACTTGGTCATCTCTCAATCCATGCATATTTCCTCGCACAATAATTTGGCCATATGTTCATAATCATGCATGGAATGTTTTCCCTCAATTAATTGCATTGTTTGAATCGTGTATCAAAAATCCTAGCCTTCATGCAGAAATTAGGGTTCTTGAGGTTTCTTCGTGATTTCATGTTTTATGTTTAATTTAAATGAAATTAAGTGTTATAAACATGATCGTGAGGTTGAGACGAGCATAATGATATGTGAATTGCAGAATATGATTACGTATTCAGTGAGATTGGATGGAAAACGCAAATCAGCCAAACCCAGAAAAACGCGCGTGTTCTTGCTTGTGTTCTTGGCGCCTTTTTCACAAATTCAAATATTTGAATTTTGTGATTTTGTTTAATTGATTCAAAAATTAATTTCTCTCTGAGTTTTAATGATTTTGAGTTGATTCTTTTTTTAATAATTCACAAAAATGTTAAAATATTTTATTTTATCAAAAAATCCCAAAAATATTATTTATTTCATATAATTGATATTTTTACAAAGAATTAATATTTTAATTGTTTTTGACATATTAAATATTTTTTCCACATTGATTATGCAACTTTTAATGCTTTCTAATTATTTTGTAGGTCAATACTTAATTTTTAAAGCATTAATCCAAGATCACAATTTGTTTTTCACATGTTAAACAATTTTGATCATTTTAATTAAATTTTTATTCAATTAAATACATTTTTGAATGATTTATGAGGGTTGAATTAATCCAAAAACCCTAATTTTTTTTCATCTGGGAACAAGCCATTGATCCAAAAAATAACCTAATATACTCCATGGAACCTCATGGACCCAAGCATCAAGGCAATTTGACCTTAGGGGATGCATACATCAAAAATCAGGAATTAGGGTTTCTTGACCTAATTCACCCCTAAGTTGACTTTTGGGACAAATCAAGAGCCAAGACCTCAAGACATGATTTGAGGGTCTTTAATATACTATATTGATCCATTTACAACAATGGATTAATCCATGAAGCTTGAGCAACAAGTCTCATTTTCATCTGCACCACAATTAGGGTTTCTCGAGGAAAGTCAACTGTAACTTTGACTTTTGACCAGGACATGCTCCCAAACCCTAGGACATGCCTCAATATACCGTATGACACCCATGGAACATGTTCATCAAGTTTGATTTAGGTCAAGGACATGATTTCCTGAAGAATTGCACAGTTTGAAATTCATCTGATAAAAAGTCAACTGTGCACAAAAGTCAACTTTGACTTTTTGAGATTTTTCACCAAAATGGATTTTTAACCCTAAAATGATGTTAATGTATGATTTGAATCATCATTCATCAAGAAAAACCAAAGAAATTGGGATAACTTGTAAAAGGGGTAACCATAAAACTTAGAAAATTTTCTAAGTTATGGAAAAAGTACCACTAATACACTAACTTTGGAGGGTCATAACTCCTAAACCACATGGCCATTTTTTCTCATCCAAAGATGGATTTGTATCCCTCCTTACCCTCTACAAAAACTTCAACTAGGCCTAAGTCCAATTCATTAAGGATTTTGAGTTATGGAGTGATCAAAATCAAGAAATCACACTTTGTTCCAACATTTAGTGAAAATTTCATTAAGTCAGATTTTGCTTCACTTTTTGCCAAATGTAGGGGGATTTTTCACTTGGATTCAAAAGAGATCAAAACCAAATATGTTCAAACAGTTGTTATATCATGTAAGGGTTTTCCAAAATGGCCAAGAACATTGCCAAATTCAACTTACACCATGAGTTATGACATTGGAAAATTGCCTTGCTGAAATCTGTCAAAGGCAAGGCAGAATTTGCAACTTTGCTCGATTTGCCAAAATCAGCCAAATTCAAATGCTCCTATCCACTTGGACACATCTGAGGATTGAATCTAAAGGGGACAATCACTGAGCCAAGCCTTCAAAGTCCATGGAACAAGAAATAACATTTTGAACCTAGAATGGCCAAAATAGGGACAAGACTCCAAATTTGGATTGAAGCATTCAATGGAAGCATCAAGGTGGCATGGACTGAGCCATTCACATCTGAAATCAGTCAAGACTTATCCAAGACCAAGGGAACCAAAGCTCTGTGCCCTAACCTCTAGTCAATGGCTAGAGGAGACTTGGATTTTCATTTGCCAACATTGGCCAAACCTACTTACCAGCTGCCATTCACTATTACTTGCAAAACAAACTTGCTCTACTATAAATAGAGCTCAATTGTGATCAGTTTGAGTACACCAAAGCCATCTAACAGATGCTTTCCTCAAAATCTCTTTCTCTTGGCAAAAATGCCTTTCTTAGCAAGGTAGCAATCGGGTTTTGAGTTTGAGAGCAATTCCAATCAAACCAATCACTCACACACCTCATATACATCACATATGAGCTGATCAAACACTTAGATCACTTCTGAAACACCAATTTCACAAAATCACCAGCTGGTTGCTCAAATTTTCAATAAAGATGCAGCTGAGGTACCACAAATTGATCCAGCAATTTTAAATTAAGTCCAACCATTCAAACACACTCCATAGGGTGTAGGGAAGCTGTTCAGATCATCACCACTGATCTGTAACACCTCCAAATCAAAAATCACATTGCACTTGCTGTCACAGCTTGGAGGTAAGCATATACTTGGTCATCTCTCAATCCATGCATATTTCCTCGCACAATAATTTGGCCATATGTTCATAATCATGCATGGAATGTTTTCCCTCAATTAATTGCATTGTTTGAATCGTGTATCAAAAATCCTAGCCTTCATGCAGAAATTAGGGTTCTTGAGGTTTCTTCGTGATTTCATGTTTTATGTTTAATTTAAATGAAATTAAGTGTTATAAACATGATCGTGAGGTTGAGACGAGCATAATGATATGTGAATTGCAGAATATGATTACGTATTCAGTGAGATTGGATGGAAAACGCAAATCAGCCAAACCCAGAAAAACGCGCGTGTTCTTGCTTGTGTTCTTGGCGCCTTTTTCACAAATTCAAATATTTGAATTTTGTGATTTTGTTTAATTGATTCAAAAATTAATTTCTCTCTGAGTTTTAATGATTTTGAGTTGATTCTTTTTTTAATAATTCACAAAAATGTTAAAATATTTTATTTTATCAAAAAATCCCAAAAATATTATTTATTTCATATAATTGATATTTTTACAAAGAATTAATATTTTAATTGTTTTTGACATATTAAATATTTTTTCCACATTCATTATGCAACTTTTAATGCTTTCTAATTATTTTGTAGGTCAATACTTAATTTTTAAAGCATTAATCCAAGATCACAATTTGTTTTTCACATGTTAAACAATTTTGATCATTTTAATTGAATTTTTATTCAATTAAATACATTTTTGAATGATTTATGAGGGTTGAATTAATCCAAAAACCCTAATTTTTTTTCATCTGGGAACAAGCCATTGATCCAAAAAATAACCTAATATACTCCATGGAACCTCATGGACCCAAGCATCAAGGCAATTTGACCTTAGGGGATGCATACATCAAAAATCAGGAATTAGGGTTTCTTGACCTAATTCACCCCTAAGTTGACTTTTGGGACAAATCAAGAGCCAAGACCTCAAGACATGATTTGAGGGTCTTTAATATACTATATTGATCCATTTACAACAATGGATTAATCCATGAAGCTTGAGCAACAAGTCTCATTTTCATCTGCACCACAATTAGGGTTTCTCGAGGAAAGTCAACTGTAACTTTGACTTTTGACCAGGACATGCTCCCAAACCCTAGGACATGCCTCAATATACCCTATGACACCCATGGAACATGTTCATCAAGTTTGATTTAGGTCAAGGACATGATTTCCTGAAGAATTGCACAGTTTGAAATTCATCTGATAAAAAGTCAACTGTGCACAAAAGTCAACTTTGACTTTTTGAGATTTTTCTCCAAAATGGATTTTTAACCCTAAAATGATGTTAATGTATGATTTGAATCATCATTCATCAAGAAAAACCAAAGAAATTGGGATAACTTGTAAAAGGGGTAACCATAAAACTTAGAAAATTTTCTAAGTTATGGAAAAAGTACCACTAATACACTAACTTTGGAGGGTCATAACTCCTAAACCACATGGCCATTTTTTCTCATCCAAAGATGGATTTGTATCCCTCCTTACCCTCTACAAAAACTTCAACTAGGCCTAAGTCCAATTCATTAAGGATTTTGAGTTATGGAGTGATCAAAATCAAGAAATCACACTTTGTTCCAACACTTAGTGAAAATTTCATTAAGTCAGATTTTGCTTCACTTTTTGCCAAATGTAGGGGGATTTTTCACTTGGATTCAAAAGAGATCAAAACCAAATATGTTCAAACAGTTGTTATATCATGTAAGGGTTTTCCAAAATGGCCAAGAACATTGCCAAATTCAACTTACACCATGAGTTATGACATTGGAAAATTGCCTTGCTGAAATCTGTCAAAGGCAAGGCAGAATTTGCAACTTTGCTCGATTTGCCAAAATCAGCCAAATTCAAATGCTCCTATCCACTTGGACACATCTGAGGATTGAATCTAAAGGGGACAATCACTGAGCCAAGCCTTCAAAGTCCATGGAACAAGAAATAACATTTTGAACCTAGAATGGCCAAAATAGGGACAAGACTCCAAATTTGGATTGAAGCATTCAATGGAAGCATCAAGGTGGCATGGACTGAGCCATTCTCATCTGAAATCAGTCAAGACTTATCCAAGACCAAGGGAACCAAAGCTCTGTGCCCTAACCTCTAGTCAATGGCTAGAGGAGACTTGGATTTTCATTTGCCAACATTGGCCAAACCTACTTACCAGCTGCCATTCACTATTACTTGCAAAACAAACTTGCTCTACTATAAATAGAGCTCAATTGTGATCAGTTTGAGTACACCAAAGCCATCTAACAGATGCTTTCCTCAAAATCTCTTTCTCTTGGCAAAAATGCCTTTCTTAGCAAGGTAGCAATCGGGTTTTGAGTTTGAGAGCAATTCCAATCAAACCAATCACTCACACACCTCATATACATCACATATGAGCTGATCAAACACTTAGATCACTTCTGAAACACCAATTTCACAAAATCACCAGCTGGTTGCTCAAATTTTCAATAAAGTTGCAGCTGAGGTACCACAAATTGATCCAGCAATTTTAAATTAAGTCCAACCATTCAAACACACTCCATAGGGTGTAGAGAAGCTGTTCAGATCATCACCACTGATCTGTAACACCTCCAAATCAAAAATCACATTGCACTTGCTGTCACAGCTTGGAGGTAAGCATATACTTGGTCATCTCTCAATCCATGCATATTTCCTCGCACAATAATTTGGCCATATGTTCATAATCATGCATGGAATGTTTTCCCTCAATTAATTGCATTGTTTGAATCGTGTATCAAAAATCCTAGCCTTCATGCAGAAATTAGGGTTCTTGAGGTTTCTTCGTGATTTCATGTTTTATGTTTAATTTAAATGAAATTAAGTGTTATAAACATGATCGTGAGGTTGAGACGAGCATAATGATATGTGAATTGCAGAATATGATTACGTATTCAGTGAGATTGGATGGAAAACGCAAATCAGCCAAACCCAGAAAAACGCGCGTGTTCTTGCTTGTGTTCTTGGCGCCTTTTTCACAAATTCAAATATTTGAATTTTGTGATTTTGTTTAATTGATTCAAAAATTAATTTCTCTCTGAGTTTTAATGATTTTGAGTTGATTCTTTTTTTAATAATTCACAAAAATGTTAAAATATTTTATTTTATCAAAAAATCCCAAAAATATTATTTATTTCATATAATTGATATTTTTACAAAGAATTAATATTTTAATTGTTTTTGACATATTAAATATTTTTTCCACATTCATTATGCAACTTTTAATGCTTTCTAATTATTTTGTAGGTCAATACTTAATTTTTAAAGCATTAATCCAAGATCACAATTTGTTTTTCACATGTTAAACAATTTTGATCATTTTAATTGAATTTTTATTCAATTAAATACATTTTTGAATGATTTATGAGGGTTGAATTAATCCAAAAACCCTAATTTTTTTTCATCTGGGAACAAGCCATTGATCCAAAAAATAACCTAATATACTCCATGGAACCTCATGGACCCAAGCATCAAGGCAATTTGACCTTAGGGGATGCATACATCAAAAATCAGGAATTAGGGTTTCTTGACCTAATTCACCCCTAAGTTGACTTTTGGGACAAATCAAGAGCCAAGACCTCAAGACATGATTTGAGGGTCTTTAATATACTATATTGATCCATTTACAACAATGGATTAATCCATGAAGCTTGAGCAACAAGTCTCATTTTCATCTGCACCACAATTAGGGTTTCTCGAGGAAAGTCAACTGTAACTTTGACTTTTGACCAGGACATGCTCCCAAACCCTAGGACATGCCTCAATATACCCTATGACACCCATGGAACATGTTCATCAAGTTTGATTTAGGTCAAGGACATGATTTCCTGAAGAATTGCACAGTTTGAAATTCATCTGATAAAAAGTCAACTGTGCACAAAAGTCAACTTTGACTTTTTGAGATTTTTCACCAAAATGGATTTTTAACCCTAAAATGATGTTAATGTATGATTTGAATCATCATTCATCAAGAAAAACCAAAGAAATTGGGATAACTTGTAAAAGGGGTAACCATAAAACTTAGAAAATTTTCTAAGTTATGGAAAAAGTACCACTAATACACTAACTTTGGAGGGTCATAACTCCTAAACCACATGGCCATTTTTTCTCATCCAAAGATGGATTTGTATCCCTCCTTACCCTATACAAAAACTTCAACTAGGCCTAAGTCCAATTCATTAAGGATTTTGAGTTATGGAGTGATCAAAATCAAGAAATCACACTTTGTTCCAACACTTAGTGAAAATTTCATTAAGTCAGATTTTGCTTCACTTTTTGCCAAATGTAGGGGGATTTTTCACTTGGATTCAAAAGAGATCAAAACCAAATATGTTCAAACAGTTGTTATATCATGTAAGGGTTTTCCAAAATGGCCAAGAACATTGCCAAATTCAACTTACACCATGAGTTATGACATTGGAAAATTGCCTTGCTGAAATCTGTCAAAGGCAAGGCAGAATTTGCAACTTTGCTCGATTTGCCAAAATCAGCCAAATTCAAATGCTCCTATCCACTTGGACACATCTGAGGATTGAATCTAAAGGGGACAATCACTGAGCCAAGCCTTCAAAGTCCATGGAACAAGAAATAACATTTTGAACCTAGAATGGCCAAAATAGGGACAAGACTCCAAATTTGGATTGAAGCATTCAATGGAAGCATCAAGGTGGCATGGACTGAGCCATTCACATCTGAAATCAGTCAAGACTTATCCAAGACCAAGGGAACCAAAGCTCTGTGCCCTAACCTCTAGTCAATGGCTAGAGGAGACTTGGATTTTCATTTGCCAACATTGGCCAAACCTACTTACCAGCTGCCATTCACTATTACTTGCAAAACAAACTTGCTCTACTATAAATAGAGCTCAATTGTGATCAGTTTGAGTACACCAAAGCCATCTAACAAATGCTTTCCTCAAAATCTCTTTCTCTTGGCAAAAATGCCTTTCTTAGCAAGGTAGCAATCGGGTTTTGAGTTTGAGAGCAATTCCAATCAAACCAATCACTCACACACCTCATATACATCACATATGAGCTGATCAAACACTTAGATCACTTCTGAAACACCAATTTCACAAAATCACCAGCTGGTTGCTCAAATTTTCAATAAAGTTGCAGCTGAGGTACCACAAATTGATCCAGCAATTTTAAATTAAGCCAACCATTCAAACACACTCCATAGGGTGTAGGGAAGCTGTTCAGATCATCACCACTGATCTGTAACACCTCCAAATCAAAAATCACATTGCACTTGCTGTCACAGCTTGGAGGTAAGCATATACTTGGTCATCTCTCAATCCATGCATATTTCCTCGCACAATAATTTGGCCATATGTTCATAATCATGCATGGAATGTTTGCCCTCAATTAATTGCATTGTTTGAATCGTGTATCAAAAATCCTAGCCTTCATGCAGAAATTAGGGTTCTTGAGGTTTCTTCGTGATTTCATGTTTTATGTTTAATTTAAATGAAATTAAGTGTTATAAACATGATCGTGAGGTTGAGACGAGCATAATGATATGTGAATTACAGAATATGATTACGTATTCAGTGAGATTGGATGGAAAACGCAAATCAGCCAAACCCAAAAAAACGCGCGTGTTCTTGCTTGTGTTCTTGGCGCCTTTTTCACAAATTCAAATATTTGAATTTTGTGATTTTGTTTAATTGATTCAAAAATTAATTTCTCTCTGAGTTTTAATGATTTTGAGTTGATTCTTTTTTTAATAATTCACAAAAATGTTAAAATATTTTATTTTATCAAAAAATCCCAAAAATATTATTTATTTCATATAATTGATATTTTTACAAAGAATTAATATTTTAATTGTTTTTGACATATTAAATATTTTTTCCACATTGATTATGCAACTTTTAATGCTTTCTAATTATTTTGTAGGTCAATACTTAATTTTTAAAGCATTAATCCAAGATCACAATTTGTTTTTCACATGTTAAACAATTTTGATCATTTTAATTGAATTTTTATTCAATTAAATACATTTTTGAATGATTTATGAGGGTTGAATTAATCCAAAAACCCTAATTTTTTTTCATCTGGGAACAAGCCATTGATCCAAAAAATAACCTAATATACTCCATGGAACCTCATGGACCCAAGCATCAAGGCAATTTGACCTTAGGGGATGCATACATCAAAAATCAGGAATTAGGGTTTCTTGACCTAATTCACCCCTAAGTTGACTTTTGGGACAAATCAAGAGCCAAGACCTCAAGCCATAATTTGAGGGTCTTTAATATACTATATTGATCCATTTACAACAATGGATTAATCCATGAAGCTTGAGCAACAAGTCTCATTTTCATCTGCACCACAATTAGGGTTTCTCGAGGAAAGTCAACTGTAACTTTGACTTTTGACCAGGACATGCTCCCAAACCCTAGGACATGCCTCAATATACCCTATGACACCCATGGAACATGTTCATCAAGTTTGATTTAGGTCAAGGACATGATTTCCTGAAGAATTGCACAGTTTGAAATTCATCTGATAAAAAGTCAACTGTGCACAAAAGTCAACTTTGACTTTTTGAGATTTTTCACCAAAATGGATTTTTAACCCTAAAATGATGTTAATGTATGATTTGAATCATCATTCATCAAGAAAAACCAAAGAAATTGGGATAACTTGTAAAAGGGGTAACCATAAAACTTAGAAAATTTTCTAAGTTATGGAAAAAGTACCACTAATACACTAACTTTGGAGGGTCATAACTCCTAAACCACATGGCCATTTTTTCTCATCCAAAGATGGATTTGTATCCCTCCTTACCCTCTACAAAAACTTCAACTAGGCCTATGTCCAATTCATTAAGGATTTTGAGTTATGGAGTGATCAAAATCAAGAAATCACACTTTGTTCCAACACTTAGTGAAAATTTCATTAAGTCAGATTTTGCTTCACTTTTTGCCAAATGTAGGGGGATTTTTCACTTGGATTCAAAAGAGATCAAAACCAAATATGTTCAAACAGTTGTTATATCATGTAAGGGTTTTCCAAAATGGCCAAGAACATTGCAAAATTCAACTTACACCATGAGTTATGACATTGGAAAATTGCCTTGCTGAAATCTGTCAAAGGCAAGGCAGAATTTGCAACTTTGCTCGATTTGCCAAAATCAGCCAAATTCAAATGCTCCTATCCACTTGGACACATCTGAGGATTGAATCTAAAGGGGACAATCACTGAGCCAAGCCTTCAAAGTCCATGGAACAAGAAATAACATTTTGAACCTAGAATGGCCAAAATAGGGACAAGACTCCAAATTTGGATTGAAGCATTCAATGGAAGCATCAAGGTGGCATGGACTGAGCCATTCACATCTGAAATCAGTCAAGACTTATCCAAGACCAAGGGAACCAAAGCTCTGTGCCCTAACCTCTAGTCAATGGCTAGAGGAGACTTGGATTTTCATTTGCCAACATTGGCCAAACCTACTTACCAGCTGCCATTCACTATTACTTGCAAAACAAACTTGCTCTACTATAAATAGAGCTCAATTGTGATCAGTTTGAGTACACCAAAGCCATCTAACAGATGCTTTCCTCAAAATCTCTTTCTCTTGGCAAAAATGCCTTTCTTAGCAAGGTAGCAATCGGGTTTTGAGTTTGAGAGCAATTCCAATCAAACCAATCACTCACACACCTCATATACATCACATATGAGCTGATCAAACACTTAGATCACTTCTGAAACACCAATTTCACAAAATCACCAGCTGGTTGCTCAAATTTTCAATAAAGTTGCAGCTGAGGTACCACAAATTGATCCAGCAATTTTAAATTAAGTCCAACCATTCAAACACACTCCATAGGGTGTAGGGAAGCTGTTCAGATCATCACCACTGATCTGTAACACCTCCAAATCAAAAATCACATTGCACTTGCTGTCACAGCTTGGAGGTAAGCATATACTTGGTCATCTCTCAATCCATGCATATTTCCTCGCACAATAATTTGGCCATATGTTCATAATCATGCATGGAATGTTTTCCCTCAATTAATTGCATTGTTTGAATCGTGTATCAAAAATCCTAGCCTTCATGCAGAAATTAGGGTTCTTGAGGTTTCTTCGTGATTTCATGTTTTATGTTTAATTTAAATGAAATTAAGTGTTATAAACATGATCGTGAGGTTGAGACGAGCATAATGATATGTGAATTGCAGAATATGATTACGTATTCAGTGAGATTGGATGGAAAACGCAAATCCGCCAAACCTTGAAAAACGCACGTGTTCTTGCTTGTGTTCTTGGCGCCTTTTTCACAAATTCAAATATTTGAATTTTGTGATTTTGTTTAATTGATTCAAAAATTAATTTCTCTCTGAGTTTTAATGATTTTGAGTTGATTCTTTTTTTAATAATTCACAAAAATGTTAAAATATTTTATTTTATCAAAAAATCCCAAAAATATTATTTATTTCATATAATTGATATTTTTACAAAGAATTAATATTTTAATTGTTTTTGACATATTAAATATTTTTTCCACATTGATTATGCAACTTTTAATGCTTTCTAATTATTTTGTAGGTCAATACTTAATTTTTAAAGCATTAATCCAAGATCACAATTTGTTTTTCACATGTTAAACAATTTTGATCATTTTAATTGAATTTTTATTCAATTAAATACATTTTTGAATGATTTATGAGGGTTGAATTAATCCAAAAACCCTAATTTTTTTTCATCTGGGAACAAGCCATTGATCCAAAAAATAACCTAATATACTCCATGGAACCTCATGGACCCAAGCATCAAGGCAATTTGACCTTAGGGGATGCATACATCAAAAATCAGGAATTAGGGTTTCTTGACCTAATTCACCCCTAAGTTGACTTTTGGGACAAATCAAGAGCCAAGACCTCAAGACATGATTTGAGGGTCTTTAATATACTATATTGATCCATTTACAACAATGGATTAATCCATGAAGCTTGAGCAACAAGTCTCATTTTCATCTGCACCACAATTAGGGTTTCTCGAGGAAAGTCAACTGTAACTTTGACTTTTGACCAGGACATGCTCCCAAACCCTAGGACATGCCTCAATATACCCTATGACACCCATGGAACATGTTCATCAAGTTTGATTTAGGTCAAGGACATGATTTCCTGAAGAATTGCACAGTTTGAAATTCATCTGATAAAAAGTCAACTGTGCACAAAAGTCAACTTTGACTTTTTGAGATTTTTCACCAAAATGGATTTTTAACCCTAAAATGATGTTAATGTATGATTTGAATCATCATTCATCAAGAAAAACCAAAGAAATTGGGATAACTTGTAAAAGGGGGTAACCATAAAACTTAGAAAATTTTCTAAGTTATGGAAAAAGTACCACTAATACACTAACTTTGGAGGGTCATAACTCCTAAACCACATGGCCATTTTTTCTCATCCAAAGATGGATTTGTATCCCTCCTTACCCTCTACAAAAACTTCAACTAGGCCTAAGTCCAATTCATTAAGGATTTTGAGTTATGGAGTGATCAAAATCAAGAAATCACACTTTGTTCCAACACTTAGTGAAAATTTCATTAAGTCAGATTTTGCTTCACTTTTTGCCAAATGTAGGGGGATTTTTCACTTGGATTCAAAAGAGATCAAAACCAAATATGTTCAAACAGTTGTTATATCATGTAAGGGTTTTCCAAAATGGCCAAGAACATTGCCAAATTCCATTTGAGTCATGAGATATGACATTGGAAAATTGCCTTGCTGAAATCTGTCAAAGGCAAGGCAAAATTTGCAACTTTGCTCGATTTGCCAAAATCAGCCAAATTTAAATGCTCCTATCCACTTGGACACATCTGAGGATTGAATCTAAAGGGGACAATCACTGAACTAAGCCTTCAAAGTCCATGGAACAAGAAATAACATTTTGAACCTAGAATGGCCAAAATAGGGACAAGACTCCAAATTTGGATTGAAGCATTCAATGGAAGCATCAAGGTGGCATGGACTGAGCCATTCTCACCTGAAATCAGTCAAGACTTATCCAAGACCAAGGGAACCAAAGCTCTGTGCCCTAACCTCTAGTCAATGGCTAGAGGAGACTTGGATTTTCATTTGCCAACATTGGCCAAACCTACTTACCAGCTGCCATTCACTATTACTTGCAAAACAAACTTGCTCTACTATAAATAGAGCTCAATTGTGATCAGTTTGAGTACACCAAAGCCATCTAACAGATGCTTTCCTCAAAATCTCTTTCTCTTGGCAAAAATGCCTTTCTTAGCAAGGTAGCAATCGGGTTTTGAGTTTGAGAGCAATTCCAATCAAACCAATCACTCACACACCTCATATACATCATATATGAGCTGATCAAACACTTAGATCACTTCTGAAACACCAATTTCACAAAATCACCAGCTGGTTGCTCAAATTTTCAATAAAGTTGCAGCTGAGGTACCACAAATTGATCCAACAATTTTAAATTAAGTCCAACCATTCCAACACACTCCATAGGGTGTAAGGAAGCTGTTCAGATCATCACCACTGATCTGTAACACCTCCAAATCAAAAATCACATTGCACTTGCTGTCACAGCTTGGAGGTAAGCATATACTTGGTCATCTCTCAATCCATGCATATTTCCTCGCACAATAATTTGGCCATATGTTCATAATCATGCATGGAATGTTTTCCCTCAATTAATTGCATTGTTTGAATCGTGTATCAAAAATCCTAGCCTTCATGCAGAAATTAGGGTTCTTGAGGTTTCTTCGTGATTTCATGTTTTATGTTTAATTTAAATTAAATTAAGTGTTATAAACATGATCGTGAGGTTGAGACGAGCATAATGATATGTGAATTGCAGAATATGATTACGTATTCAGTGAGATTGGATGGAAAACGCAAATCAGCCAAACCCAGAAAAACGCGCGTGTTCTTGCTTGTGTTCTTGGCGCCTTTTTCACAAATTCAAATATTTGAATTTTGTGATTTTGTTTAATTGATTCAAAAATTAATTTCTCTCTGAGTTTTAATGATTTTGAGTTGATTCTTTTTTTAATAATTCACAAAAATGTTAAAATATTTTATTTTATCAAAAAATCCCAAAAATATTATTTATTTCATATAATTGATATTTTTACAAAGAATTAATATTTTAATTGTTTTTGACATATTAAATATTTTTTCCACATTGATTATGCAACTTTTAATGCTTTCTAATTATTTTGTAGGTCAATACTTAATTTTTAAAGCATTAATCCAAGATCACAATTTGTTTTTCACATGTTAAACAATTTTGATCATTTTAATTGAATTTTTATTCAATTAAATACATTTTTGAATGATTTATGAGGGTTGAATTAATCCAAAAACCCTAATTTTTTTTCATCTGGGAACAAGCCATTGATCCAAAAAATAACCTAATATACTCCATGGAACCTCATGGACCCAAGCATCAAGGCAATTTGACCTTAGGGGATGCATACATCAAAAATCAGGAATTAGTGTTTCTTGACCTAATTCACCCCTAAGTTGACTTTTGGGACAAATCAAGAGCCAAGACCTCAAGACATGATTTGAGGGTCTTTAATATACTATATTGATCCATTTACAACAATGGATTAATCCATGAAGCTTGAGCAACAAGTCTCATTTTCATCTGCACCACAATTAGGGTTTCTCGAGGAAAGTCAACTGTAACTTTGACTTTTGACCAGGACATGCTCCCAAACCCTAGGACATGCCTCAATATACCCTATGACACCCATGGAACATGTTCATCAAGTTTGATTTAGGTCAAGGACATGATTTCCTGAAGAATTGCACAGTTTGAAATTCATCTGATAAAAAGTCAACTGTGCACAAAAGTCAACTTTGACTTTTTGAGATTTTTCACCAAAATGGATTTTTAACCCTAAAATGATGTTAATGTATGATTTGAATCATCATTCATCAAGAAAAACCAAAGAAATTGGGATAACTTGTAAAAGGGGTAACCATAAAACTTAGAAAATTTTCTAAGTTATGGAAAAAGTACCACTAATACACTAACTTTGGAGGGTCATAACTCCTAAACCACATGGCCATTTTTTCTCATCCAAAGATGGATTTGTATCCCTCCTTACCCTCTACAAAAACTTCAACTAGGCCTAAGTCCAATTCATTAAGGATTTTGAGTTATGGAGTGATCAAAATCAAGAAATCACACTTTGTTCCAACACTTAGTGAAAATTTCATTAAGTCAGATTTTGCTTCACTTTTTGCCAAATGTAGGGGGATTTTTCACTTGGATTCAAAAGAGATCAAAACCAAATATGTTCAAACAGTTGTTATATCATGTAAGGGTTTTCCAAAATGGCCAAGAACATTGCCAAATTCCATTTGAGTCATGAGATATGACATTGGAAAATTGCCTTGCTGAAATCTGTCAAAGGCAAGGCAAAATTTGCAACTTTGCTCGATTTGCCAAAATCAGCCAAATTTAAATGCTCCTATCCACTTGGACACATCTGAGGATTGAATCTAAAGGGGACAATCACTGAACTAAGCCTTCAAAGTCCATGGAACAAGAAATAACATTTTGAACCTAGAATGGCCAAAATAGGGACAAGACTCCAAATTTGGATTGAAGCATTCAATGGAAGCATCAAGGTGGCATGGACTGAGCCATTCTCACCTGAAATCAGTCAAGACTTATCCAAGACCAAGGGAACCAAAGCTCTGTGCCCTAACCTCTAGTCAATGGCTAGAGGAGACTTGGATTTTCATTTGCCAACATTGGCCAAACCTACTTACCAGCTGCCATTCACTATTACTTGCAAAACAAACTTGCTCTACTATAAATAGAGCTCAATTGTGATCAGTTTGAGTACACCAAAGCCATCTAACAGATGCTTTCCTCAAAATCTCTTTCTCTTGGCAAAAATGCCTTTCTTAGCAAGGTAGCAATCGGGTTTTGAGTTTGAGAGCAATTCCAATCAAACCAATCACTCACACACCTCATATACATCACATATGAGCTGATCAAACACTTAGATCACTTCTGAAACACCAATTTCACAAAATCACCAGCTGGTTGCTCAAATTTTCAATAAAGTTGCAGCTGAGGTACCACAAATTGATCCAACAATTTTAAATTAAGTCCAACCATTCCAACACACTCCATAGGGTGTAAGGAAGCTGTTCAGATCATCACCACTGATCTGTAACACCTCCAAATCAAAAATCACATTGCACTTGCTGTCACAGCTTGGAGGTAAGCATATACTTGGTCATCTCTCAATCCATGCATATTTCCTCGCACAATAATTTGGCCATATGTTCATAATCATGCATGGAATGTTTTCCCTCAATTAATTGCATTGTTTGAATCGTGTATCAAAAATCCTAGCCTTCATGCAGAAATTAGGGTTCTTGAGGTTTCTTCGTGATTTCATGTTTTATGTTTAATTTAAATTAAATTAAGTGTTATAAACATGATCGTGAGGTTGAGACGAGCATAATGATATGTGAATTGCAGAATATGATTACGTATTCAGTGAGATTGGATGGAAAACGCAAATCAGCCAAACCCAGAAAAACGCGCGTGTTCTTGCTTGTGTTCTTGGCGCCTTTTTCACAAATTCAAATATTTGAATTTTGTGATTTTGTTTAATTGATTCAAAAATTAATTTCTCTCTGAGTTTTAATGATTTTGAGTTGATTCTTTTTTTAATAATTCACAAAAATGTTAAAATATTTTATTTTATCAAAAAATCCCAAAAATATTATTTATTTCATATAATTGATATTTTTACAAAGAATTAATATTTTAATTGTTTTTGACATATTAAATATTTTTTCCACATTGATTATGCAACTTTTAATGCTTTCTAATTATTTTGTAGGTCAATACTTAATTTTTAAAGCATTAATCCAAGATCACAATTTGTTTTTCACATGTTAAACAATTTTGATCATTTTAATTGAATTTTTATTCAATTAAATACATTTTTGAATGATTTATGAGGGTTGAATTAATCCAAAAACCCTAATTTTTTTTCATCTGGGAACAAGCCATTGATCCAAAAAATAACCTAATATACTCCATGGAACCTCATGGACCCAAGCATCAAGGCAATTTGACCTTAGGGGATGCATACATCAAAAATCAGGAATTAGTGTTTCTTGACCTAATTCACCCCTAAGTTGACTTTTGGGACAAATCAAGAGCCAAGACCTCAAGACATGATTTGAGGGTCTTTAATATACTATATTGATCCATTTACAACAATGGATTAATCCATGAAGCTTGAGCAACAAGTCTCATTTTCATCTGCACCACAATTAGGGTTTCTCGAGGAAAGTCAACTGTAACTTTGACTTTTGACCAGGACATGCTCCCAAACCCTAGGACATGCCTCAATATACCCTATGACACCCATGGAACATGTTCATCAAGTTTGATTTAGGTCAAGGACATGATTTCCTGAAGAATTGCACAGTTTGAAATTCATCTGATAAAAAGTCAACTGTGCACAAAAGTCAACTTTGACTTTTTGAGATTTTTCACCAAAATGGATTTTTAACCCTAAAATGATGTTAATGTATGATTTGAATCATCATTCATCAAGAAAAACCAAAGAAATTGGGATAACTTGTAAAAGGGGTAACCATAAAACTTAGAAAATTTTCCAAGTTATGGAAAAAGTACCACTAATACACTAACTTTGGAGGGTCATAACTCCTAAACCACATGGCCATTTTTTCTCATCCAAAGATGGATTTGTATCCCTCCTTACCCTCTACAAAAACTTCAACTAGGCCTAAGTCCAATTCATTAAGGATTTTGAGTTATGGAGTGATCAAAATCAAGAAATCACACTTTGTTCCAACACTTAGTGAAAATTTCATTAAGTCAGATTTTGCTTCACTTTTTGCCAAATGTAGGGGGATTTTTCACTTGGATTCAAAAGAGATCAAAACCAAATATGTTCAAACAGTTGTTATATCATGTAAGGGTTTTCCAAAATGGCCAAGAACATTGCCAAATTCCATTTGAGTCATGAGATATGACATTGGAAAATTGCCTTGCTGAAATCTGTCAAAGGCAAGGCAGAATTTGCAACTTTGCTCGATTTGCCAAAATCAGCCAAATTCAAATGCTCCTATCCACTTGGACACATCTGAGGATTGAATCTAAAGGGGACAATCACTGAGCCAAGCCTTCAAAGTCCATGGAACAAGAAATAACATTTTGAACCTAGAATGGCCAAAATAGGGACAAGACTCCAAATTTGGATTGAAGCATTCAATGGAAGCATCAAGGTGGCATGGACTGAGCCATTCTCATCTGAAATCAGTCAAGACTTATCCAAGACCAAGGGAACCAAAGCTCTGTGCCCTAACCTCTAGTCAATGGCTAGAGGAGACTTGGATTTTCATTTGCCAACATTGGCCAAACCTACTTACCAGCTGCCATTCACTATTACTTGCAAAACAAACTTGCTCTACTATAAATAGAGCTCAATTGTGATCAGTTTGAGTACACCAAAGCCATCTAACAGATGCTTTCCTCAAAATCTCTTTCTCTTGGCAAAAATGCCTTTCTTAGCAAGGTAGCAATCGGGTTTTGAGTTTGAGAGCAATTCCAATCAAACCAATCACTCACACACCTCATATACATCACATATGAGCTGATCAAACACTTAGATCACTTCTGAAACACCAATTTCACAAAATCACCAGCTGGTTGCTCAAATTTTCAATAAAGTTGCAGCTGTGGTACCACAAATTGATCCAGCAATTTTAAATTAAGTCCAACCATTCAAACACACTCCATAGGGTGTAGGGAAGCTGTTCAGATCATCACCACTGATCTGTAACACCTCCAAATCAAAAATCACATTGCACTTGCTGTCACAGCTTGGAGGTAAGCATATACTTGGTCATCTCTCAATCCATGCATATTTCCTCGCACAATAATTTGGCCATATGTTCATAATCATGCATGGAATGTTTTCCCTCAATTAATTGCATTGTTTGAATCATGTATCAAAAATCCTAGCCTTCATGCAGAAATTAGGGTTCTTGAGGTTTCTTCGTGATTTCATGTTTTATGTTTAATTTAAATGAAATTAAGTGTTATAAACATGATCGTGAGGTTGAGACGAGCATAATGATATGTGAATTGCAGAATATGATTACGTATTCAGTGAGATTGGATGGAAAACGCAAATCAGCCAAACCCAGAAAAACGCGCGTGTTCTTGCTTGTGTTCTTGGCGCCTTTTTCACAAATTCAAATATTTGAATTTTGTGATTTTGTTTAATTGATTCAAAAATTAATTTCTCTCTGAGTTTTAATGATTTTGAGTTGATTCTTTTTTTAATAATTCACAAAAATGTTAAAATATTTTATTTTATCAAAAAATCCCAAAAATATTATTTATTTCATATAATTGATATTTTTACAAAGAATTAATATTTTAATTGTTTTTGACATATTAAATATTTTTTCCACATTCATTATGCAACTTTTAATGCTTTCTAATTATTTTGTAGGTCAATACTTAATTTTTAAAGCATTAATCCAAGATCACAATTTGTTTTTCACATGTTAAACAATTTTGATCATTTTAATTGAATTTTTATTCAATTAAATACATTTTTGAATGATTTATGAGGGTTGAATTAATCCAAAAACCCTAATTTTTTTTCATCTGGGAACAAGCCATTGATCCAAAAAATAACCTAATATACTCCATGGAACCTCATGGACCCAAGCATCAAGGCAATTTGACCTTAGGGGATGCATACATCAAAAATCAGGAATTAGGGTTTCTTGACCTAATTCACCCCTAAGTTGACTTTTGGGACAAATCAAGAGCCAAGACCTCAAGACATGATTTGAGGGTCTTTAATATACTATATTGATCCATTTACAACAATGGATTAATCCATGAAGCTTGAGCAACAAGTCTCATTTTCATCTGCACCACAATTAGGGTTTCGCGAGGAAAGTCAACTGTAACTTTGACTTTTGACCAGGACATGCTCCCAAACCCTAGGACATGCCTCAATATACCCTATGACACCCATGGAACATGTTCATCAAGTTTGATTTAGGTCAAGGACATGATTTCCTGAAGAATTGCACAGTTTGGAATTCATCTGATAAAAAGTCAACTGTGCACAAAAGTCAACTTTGACTTTTTGAGATTTTTCACCAAAATGGATTTTTAACCCTAAAATGATGTTAATGTATGATTTGAATCATCATTCATCAAGAAAAACCAAAGAAAGTGGGATAACTTGTAAAAGGGGTAACCATAAAACTTAGAAATTTTTCCAAGTTATGGAAAAAGTACCACTAATACACTAACTTTGGAGGGTCATAACTCCTAAACCACATGGCCATTTTTTCTCATCCAAAGATGGATTTGTAGCCCTCATTACCCTCTACAAAAACTTCAACTAGACCTAAGTCCAATTCATTAAGGATTTTGAGTTATGGAGTGATCAAAATCAAGAAATCACACTTTGTTCCAACACTTAGTGAAAATTTCATTAAGTCAGATTTTGCTTCACTTTTTGCCAAATGTAGGGGGATTTTTCACTTGGATTCAAAAGAGATCAAAACCAAATATGTTCAAACAGTTGTTATATCATGTAAGGGTTTTCCAAAATGGCCAAGAACATTGCCAAATTCCATTTGAGTCATGAGATATGACATTGGAAAATTGCCTTGCTGAAATCTGTCAAAGGCAAGGCAGAATTTGCAACTTTGCTCGATTTGCCAAAATCAACCAAATTCAAATGCTCCTATCCACTTGGATACATCTGAGGATTGAATCTAAAGGGGACAATCACTGAGCCAAGCCTTCAAAGTCCATGGAACAAGAAATAACATTTTGAACCTAGAATGGCCAAAATAGGGACAAGACTCCAAATTTGGATTGAAGCATTCAATGGAAGCATCAAGGTGGCATGGACTGAGCCATTCTCATCTGAAATCAGTCAAGACTTATCCAAGACCAAGGGAACCAAAGCTCTGTGCCCTAACCTCTAGTCAATGGCTAGAGGAGACTTGGATTTTCATTTGCCAACATTGGCCAAACCTACTTACCAGCTGCCATTCACTATTACTTGCAAAACAAACTTGCTCTACTATAAATAGAGCTCAATTGTGATCAGTTTGAGTACACCAAAGCCATCTAACAGATGCTTTCCTCAAAATCTCTTTCTCTTGGCAAAAATGCCTTTCTTAGCAAGGTAGCAATCGGGTTTTGAGTTTGAGAGCAATTCCAATCAAACCAATCACTCACACACCTCATATACATCACATATGAGCTGATCAAACACTTAGATCACTTCTGAAACACCAATTTCACAAAATCACCAGCTGGTTGCTCAAATTTTCAATAAAGTTGCAGCTGAGGTACCACAAATTGATCCAGCAATTTTAAATTAAGTCCAACCATTCAAACACACTCCATAGGGTGTAGGGAAGCTGTTCAGATCATCACCACTGATCTGTAACACCTCCAAATCAAAAATCACATTGCACTTGCTGTCACAGCTTGGAGGTAAGCATATACTTGGTCATCTCTCAATCCATGCATATTTCCTCGCACAATAATTTGGCCATATGTTCATAATCATGCATGGAATGTTTTCCCTCAATTAATTGCATTGTTTGAATCGTGTATCAAAAATCCTAGCCTTCATGCAGAAATTAGGGTTCTTGAGGTTTCTTCGTGATTTCATGTTTTATGTTTAATTTAAATGAAATTAAGTGTTATAAACATGATCGTGAGGTTGAGACGAGCATAATGATATGTGAATTGCAGAATATGATTACGTATTCAGTGAGATTGGATGGAAAACGCAAATCAGCCAAACCCAGAAAAACGCGCGTGTTCTTGCTTGTGTTCTTGGCGCCTTTTTCACAAATTCAAATATTTGAATTTTGTGATTTTGTTTAATTGATTCAAAAATTAATTTCTCTCTGAGTTTTAATGATTTTGAGTTGATTCTTTTTTTAATAATTCACAAAAATGTTAAAATATTTTATTTTATCAAAAAATCCCAAAAATATTATTTATTTCATATAATTGATATTTTTACAAAGAATTAATATTTTAATTGTTTTTGACATATTAAATATTTTTTCCACATTGATTATGCAACTTTTAATGCTTTCTAATTATTTTGTAGGTCAATACTTAATTTTTAAAGCATTAATCCAAGATCACAATTTGTTTTTCACATGTTAAACAATTTTGATCATTTTAATTAAATTTTTATTCAATTAAATACATTTTTGAATGATTTATGAGGGTTGAATTAATCCAAAAACCCTAATTTTTTTTCATCTGGGAACAAGCCATTGATCCAAAAAATAACCTAATATACTCCATGGAACCTCATGGACCCAAGCATCAAGGCAATTTGACCTTAGGGGATGCATACATCAAAAATCAGGAATTAGGGTTTCTTGACCTAATTCACCCCTAAGTTGACTTTTGGGACAAATCAAGAGGCAAGACCTCAAGACATGATTTGAGGGTCTTTAATATACTATATTGATCCATTTACAACAATGGATTAATCCATGAAGCTTGAGCAACAAGTCTCATTTTCATCTGCACCACAATTAGGGTTTCTCGAGGAAAGTCAACTGTAACTTTGACTTTTGACCAGGACATGCTCCCAAACCCTAGGACATGCCTCAATATACCCTATTACACCCATGGAACATGTTCATCAAGTTTGATTTAGGTCAAGGACATGATTTCCTGAAGAATTGCACAGTTTGAAATTCATCTGATAAAAAGTCAACTGTGCACAAAAGTCAACTTTGACTTTTTGAGATTTTTCACCAAAATGGATTTTTAACCCTAAAATGATGTTAATGTATGATTTGAATCATCATTCATCAAGAAAAACCAAAGAAATTGGGATAACTTGTAAAAGGGGTAACCATAAAACTTAGAAAATTTTCTAAGTTATGGAAAAAGTACCACTAATACACTAACTTTGGAGGGTCATAACTCCTAAACCACATGGCCATTTTTTCTCATCCAAAGATGGATTTGTATCCCTCCTTACCCTCTACAAAAACTTCAACTAGGCCTAAGTCCAATTCATTAAGGATTTTGAGTTATGGAGTGATCAAAATCAAGAAATCACACTTTGTTCCAACACTTAGTGAAAATTTCATTAAGTCAGATTTTGCTTCACTTTTTGCCAAATGTAGGGGGATTTTTCACTTGGATTCAAAAGAGATCAAAACCAAATATGTTCAAACAGTTGTTATATCATGTAAGGGTTTTCCAAAATGGCCAAGAACATTGCCAAATTCCATTTGAGTCATGAGATATGACATTGGAAAATTGCCTTGCTGAAATCTGTCAAAGGCAAGGCAAAATTTGCAACTTTGCTCGATTTGCCAAAATCAGCCAAATTTAAATGCTCCTATCCACTTGGACACATCTGAGGATTGAATCTAAAGGGGACAATCACTGAGCCAAGCCTTCAAAGTCCATGGAACAAGAAATAACATTTTGAACCTAGAATGGCCAAAATAGGGACAAGACTCCAAATTTGGATTGAAGCATTCAATGGAAGCATCAAGGTGGCATGGACTGAGCCATTCTCATCTGAAATCAGTCAAGACTTATCCAAGACCAAGGGAACCAAAGCTCTGTGCCCTAACCTCTAGTCAATGGCTAGAGGAGACTTGGATTTTCATTTGCCAACATTGGCCAAACCTACTTACCAGCTGCCATTCACTATTACTTGCAAAACAAACTTGCTCTACTATAAATAGAGCTCAATTGTGATCAGTTTGAGTACACCAAAGCCATCTAACAGATGCTTTCCTCAAAATCTCTTTCTCTTGGCAAAAATGCCTTTCTTAGCAAGGTAGCAATCGGGTTTTGAGTTTGAGAGCAATTCCAATCAAACCAATCACTCACACACCTCATATACATCACATATGAGCTGATCAAACACTTAGATCACTTCTGAAACACCAATTTCACAAAATCACCAGCTGGTTGCTCAAATTTTCAATAAAGTTGCAGCTGAGGTACCACAAATTGATCCAGCAATTTTAAATTAAGTCCAACCATTCAAACACACTCCATAGGGTGTAGGGAAGCTGTTCAGATCATCACCACTGATCTGTAACACCTCCAAATCAAAAATCACATTGCACTTGCTGTCACAGCTTGGAGGTAAGCATATACTTGGTCATCTCTCAATCCATGCATATTTCCTCGCACAATAATTTGGCCATATGTTCATAATCATGCATGGAATGTTTTCCCTCAATTAATTGCATTGTTTGAATCGTGTATAAAAAATCCTAGCCTTCATGCAGAAATTAGGGTTCTTGAGGTTTCTTCGTGATTTCATGTTTTATGTTTAATTTAAATGAAATTAAGTGTTATAAACATGATCGTGAGGTTGAGACGAGCATAATGATATGTGAATTGCAGAATATGATTACGTATTCAGTGAGATTGGATGGAAAACGCAAATCAGCCAAACCCAGAAAAACGCGCGTGTTCTTGCTTGTGTTCTTGGCGCCTTTTTCACAAATTCAAATATTTGAATTTTGTGATTTTGTTTAATTGATTCAAAAATTAATTTCTCTCTGAGTTTTAATGATTTTGAGTTGATTCTTTTTTTAATAATTCACAAAAATGTTAAAATATTTTATTTTATCAAAAAATCCCAAAAATATTATTTATTTCATATAATTGATATTTTTACAAAGAATTAATATTTTAATTGTTTTTGACATATTAAATATTTTTTCCACATTGATTATGCAACTTTTAATGCTTTCTAATTATTTTGTAGGTCAATACTTAATTTTTAAAGCATTAATCCAAGATCACAATTTGTTTTTCACATGTTAAACAATTTTGATCATTTTAATTAAATTTTTATTCAATTAAATACATTTTTGAATGATTTATGAGGGTTGAATTAATCCAAAAACCCTAATTTTTTTTCATCTGGGAACAAGCCATTGATCCAAAAAATAACCTAATATACTCCATGGAACCTCATGGACCCAAGCATCAAGGCAATTTGACCTTAGGGGATGCATACATCAAAAATCAGGAATTAGGGTTTCTTGACCTAATTCACCCCTAAGTTGACTTTTGGGACAAATCAAGAGCCAAGACCTCAAGACATGATTTGAGGGTCTTTAATATACTATATTGATCCATTTACAACAATGGATTAATCCATGAAGCTTGAGCAACAAGTCTCATTTTCATCTGCACCACAATTAGGGTTTCTCGAGGAAAGTCAACTGTAACTTTGACTTTTGACCAGGACATGCTCCCAAACCCTAGGACATGCCTCAATATACCCTATGACACCCATGGAACATGTTCATCAAGTTTGATTTAGGTCAAGGACATGATTTCCTGAAGAATTGCACAGTTTGAAATTCATCTGATAAAAAGTCAACTGTGCACAAAAGTCAACTTTGACTTTTTGAGATTTTTCACCAAAATGGATTTTTAACCCTAAAATGATGTTAATGTATGATTTGAATCATCATTCATCAAGAAAAACCAAAGAAATTGGGATAACTTGTAAAAGGGGTAACCATAAAACTTAGAAAATTTTCTAAGTTATGGAAAAAGTACCACTAATACACTAACTTTGGAGGGTCATAACTCCTAAACCACATGGCCATTTTTTCTCATCCAAAGATGGATTTGTATCCCTCCTTACCCTCTACAAAAACTTCAACTAGGCCTAAGTCCAATTCATTAAGGATTTTGAGTTATGGAGTGATCAAAATCAAGAAATCACACTTTGTTCCAACACTTAGTGAAAATTTCATTAAGTCAGATTTTGCTTCACTTTTTGCCAAATGTAGGGGGATTTTTCACTTGGATTCAAAAGAGATCAAAACCAAATATGTTCAAACAGTTGTTATATCATGTAAGGGTTTTCCAAAATGGCCAAGAACATTGCCAAATTCCATTTGAGTCATGAGATATGACATTGGAAAATTGCCTTGCTGAAATCTGTCAAAGGCAAGGCAAAATTTGCAACTTTGCTCGATTTGCCAAAATCAGCCAAATTCAAATGCTCCTATCCACTTGGACACATCTGAGGATTGAATCTAAAGGGGACAATCACTGAGCCAAGCCTTCAAAGTCCATGGAACAAGAAATAACATTTTGAACCTAGAATGGCCAAAATAGAGACAAGACTCCACATTTGGATTGAAGCATTCAATGGAAGCATCAAGGTGGCATGGACTGAGCCATTCTCATCTGAAATCAGTCAAGACTTATCCAAGACCAAGGGAACCAAAGCTCAGTGCCCTAACCTCTAGTCAATGGCTAGAGGAGACTTGGATTTTCATTTGCCAACATTGGCCAAACCTACTTACCAGCTGCCATTCACTATTACTTGCAAAACAAACTTGCTCTACTATAAATAGAGCTCAATTGTGATCAGTTTGAGTACACCAAAGCCATCTAACAGATGCTTTCCTCAAAATCTCTTTCTCTTGGCAAAAATGCCTTTCTTAGCAAGGTAGCAATCGGGTTTTGAGTTTGAGAGCAATTCCAATCAAACCAATCACTCACACACCTCATATACATCACATATGAGCTGATCAAACACTTAGATCACTTCTGAAACACCAATTTCACAAAATCACCAGCTGGTTGCTCAAATTTTCAATAAAGTTGCAGCTGAGGTACCACAAATTGATCCAGCAATTTTAAATTAAGTCCAACCATTCAAACACACTCCATAGGGTGTAGGGAAGCTGTTCAGATCATCACCACTGATCTGTAACACCTCCAAATCAAAAATCACATTGCACTTGCTGTCACAGCTTGGAGGTAAGCATATACTTGGTCATCTCTCAATCCATGCATATTTCCTCGCACAATAATTTGGCCATATGTTCATAATCATGCATGGAATGTTTTCCCTCAATTAATTGCATTGTTTGAATCGTGTATCAAAAATCCTAGCCTTCATGCAGAAATTAGGGTTCTTGAGGTTTCTTCGTGATTTCATGTTTTATGTTTAATTTAAATGAAATTAAGTGTTATAAACATGATCGTGAGGTTGAGACGAGCATAATGATATGTGAATTGCAGAATATGATTACGTATTCAGTGAGATTGGATGGAAAACGCAAATCAGCCAAACCCAGAAAAACGCGCGTGTTCTTGCTTGTGTTCTTGGCGCCTTTTTCACAAATTCAAATATTTGAATTTTGTGATTTTGTTTAATTGATTCAAAAATTAATTTCTCTCTGAGTTTTAATGATTTTGAGTTGATTCTTTTTTTAATAATTCACAAAAATGTTAAAATATTTTATTTTATCAAAAAATCCCAAAAATATTATTTATTTCATATAATTGATATTTTTACAAAGAATTAATATTTTAATTGTTTTTGACATATTAAATATTTTTTCCACATTGATTATGCAACTTTTAATGCTTTCTAATTATTTTGTAGGTCAATACTTAATTTTTAAAGCATTAATCCAAGATCACAATTTGTTTTTCACATGTTAAACAATTTTGATCATTTTAATTGAATTTTTATTCAATTAAATACATTTTTGAATGATTTATGAGGGTTGAATTAATCCAAAAACCCTAATTTTTTTTCATCTGGGAACAAGCCATTGATCCAAAAAATAACCTAATATACTCCATGGAACCTCATGGACCCAAGCATCAAGGCAATTTGACCTTAGGGGATGCATACATCAAAAATCAGGAATTAGGGTTTCTTGACCTAATTCACCCCTAAGTTGACTTTTGGGACAAATCAAGAGCCAAGACCTCAAGACATGATTTGAGGGTCTTTAATATACTATATTGATCCATTTACAACAATGGATTAATCCATGAAGCTTGAGCAACAAGTCTCATTTTCATCTGCACCACAATTAGGGTTTCTCGAGGAAAGTCAACTGTAACTTTGACTTTTGACCAGGACATGCTCCCAAACCCTAGGACATGCCTCAATATACCCTATGACACCATGGAACATGTTCATCAAGTTTGATTTAGGTCAAGGACATGATTTCCTGAAGAATTGCACAGTTTGAAATTCATCTGATAAAAAGTCAACTGTGCACAAAAGTCAACTTTGACTTTTTGAGATTTTTCACCAAAATGGATTTTTAACCCTAAAATGATGTTAATGTATGATTTGAATCATCATTCATCAAGAAAAACCAAAGAAATTGGGATAACTTGTAAAAGGGGTAACCATAAAACTTAGAAAATTTTCTAAGTTATGGAAAAAGTACCACTAATACACTAACTTTGGAGGGTCATAACTCCTAAACCACATGGCCATTTTTTCTCATCCAAAGATGGATTTGTATCCCTCCTTACCCTCTACAAAAACTTCAACTAGGCCTAAGTCCAATTCATTAAGGATTTTGAGTTATGGAGTGATCAAAATCAAGAAATCACACTTTGTTCCAACACTTAGTGAAAATTTCATTAAGTCAGATTTTGCTTCACTTTTTGCCAAATGTAGGGGGATTTTTCACTTGGATTCAAAAGAGATCAAAACCAAATATGTTCAAACAGTT
The DNA here is from genome assembly GCA_022829125.1 of Lathyrus tuberosus. Taxonomy (NCBI): domain Eukaryota; kingdom Viridiplantae; phylum Streptophyta; class Magnoliopsida; order Fabales; family Fabaceae; genus Lathyrus; species Lathyrus tuberosus. The sequence goes on along the minus strand of JALAZF010000344.1, from coordinate 2,025,297 downwards.
GTTATATCATGTAAGGGTTTTCCAAAATGGCCAAGAACATTGCCAAATTCCATTTGAGTCATGAGATATGACATTGGAAAATTGCCTTGCTGAAATCTGTCAAAGGCAAGGCAAAATTTGCAACTTTGCTCGATTTGCCAAAATCAGCCAAATTTAAATGCTCCTATCCACTTGGACACATCTGAGGATTGAATCTAAAGGGGACAATCAATGAGCCAAGCCTTCAAAGTCCATGGAACAAGAAATAACATTTTGAACCTAAAATGGCCAAAATAGGGACAAGACTCCAAATTTGGATTGAAGCATTCAATGGAAGCATCAAGGTGGCATGGACTGAGCCATTCTCATCTGAAATCAGTCAAGACTTATCCAAGACCAAGGGAACCAAAGCTCTGTGCCCTAACCTCTAGTCAATGGCTAGAGGAGACTTGGATTTTCATTTGCCAACATTGGCCAAACCTACTTACCAGCTGCCATTCACTATTACTTGCAAAACAAACTTGCTCTACTATAAATAGAGCTCAATTGTGATCAGTTTGAGTACACCAAAGCCATCTAACAGATGCTTTCCTCAAAATCTCTTTCTCTTGGCAAAAATGCCTTTCTTAGCAAGGTAGCAATCGGGTTTTGAGTTTGAGAGCAATTCCAATCAAACCAATCACTCACACACCTCATATACATCACATATGAGCTGATCAAACACTTAGATCACTTCTGAAACACCAATTTCACAAAATCACCAGCTGGTTGCTCAATTTTTCAATAAAGTTGCAGCTGAGGTACCACAAATTGATCCAGCAATTTTAAATTAAGTCCAACCATTCCAACACACTCCATAGGGTGTAAGGAAGCTGTTCAGATCATCACCACTGATCTGTAACACCTCCAAATCAAAAATCACATTGTATTTGCTGTCACAGCTTGGAGGTAAGCATATACTTGGTCATCTCTCAATCCATGCATATTTCCTCGCACAATAATTTGGCCATATGTTCATAATCATGCATGGAATGTTTTCCCTCAATTAATTGCATTGTTTGAATCGTGTATCAAAAATCCTAGCCTTCATGCAGAAATTAGGGTTCTTGAGGTTTCTTCGTGATTTCATGTTTTATGTTTAATTTAAATTAAATTAAGTGTTATAAACATGATCGTGAGGTTGAGACGAGCATAATGATATGTGAATTGCAGAATATGATTACGTATTCAGTGAGATTGGATGGAAAACGCAAATCAGCCAAACCCAGAAAAACGCGCGTGTTCTTGCTTGTGTTCTTGGCGCCTTTTTCACAAATTCAAATATTTGAATTTTGTGATTTTGTTTAATTGATTCAAAAATTAATTTCTCTCTGAGTTTTAATGATTTTGAGTTGATTCTTTTTTTAATAATTCACAAAAATGTTAAAATATTTTATTTTATCAAAAAATCCCAAAAATATTATTTATTTCATATAATTGATATTTTTACAAAGAATTAATATTTTAATTGTTTTTGACATATTAAATATTTTTTCCACATTGATTATGCAACTTTTAATGCTTTCTAATTATTTTGTAGGTCAATACTTAATTTTTAAAGCATTAATCCAAGATCACAATTTGTTTTTCACATGTTAAACAATTTTGATCATTTTAATTGAATTTTTATTCAATTAAATACATTTTTGAATGATTTATGAGGGTTGAATTAATCCAAAAACCCTAATTTTTTTTCATCTGGGAACAAGCCATTGATCCAAAAAATAACCTAATATACTCCATGGAACCTCATGGACCCAAGCATCAAGTCAATTTGACCTTAGGGGATGCATACATCAAAAATCAGGAATTAGGGTTTCTTGACCTAATTCACCCCTAAGTTGACTTTTGGGACAAATCAAGAGCCAAGACCTCAAGACATGATTTGAGGGTCTTTAATATACTATATTGATCCATTTACAACAATGGATTAATCCATGAAGCTTGAGCAACAAGTCTCATTTTCATCTGCACCACAATTAGGGTTTCGCGAGGAAAGTCAACTGTAACTTTGACTTTTGACCAGGACATGCTCCCAAACCCTAGGACATGCCTCAATATACCCTATGACACCCATGGAACATGTTCATCAAGTTTGATTTAGGTCAAGGACATGATTTCCAGAAGAATTGCACAGTTTGGAATTCATCTGATAAAAAGTCAACTGTGCACAAAAGTCAACTTTGACTTTTTGAGATTTTTCACCAAAATGGATTTTTAACCCTAAAATGATGTTAATGTATGATTTGAATCATCATTCATCAAGAAAAACCAAAGAAAGTGGGATATCTTGTAAAAGGGGTAACCATAAAACTTAGAAATTTTTCCAAGTTATGGAAAAAGTACCACTAATACACTAACTTTGGAGGGTCATAACTCCTAAACCACATGGCCATTTTTTCTCATCCAAAGATGGATTTGTAGCCCTTATTACCCTCTACAAAAACTTCAACTAGACCTAAGTCCAATTCATTAAGGATTTTGAGTTATGGAGTGATCAAAATCAAAAAATCACACTTTGTTCCAACACTTAGTGAAAATTTCATTAAGTCAGATTTTGCTTCACTTTTTGCCAAATGTAGGGGGATTTTTCACTTGGATTCAAAAGAGATCAAAACCAAATATGTTCAAACAGTTGTTATATCATGTAAGGGTTTTCCAAAATGCCCAAGAACATTGCCAAATTCAACTTACACCATGAGTTATGACATTGGAAAATTGCCTTGCTGAAATCTGTCAAAGGCAAGGCAGAATTTGCAACTTTTCTCGATTTGCCAAAATCAGCCAAATTCAAATGCTCCTATCCACTTGGACACATCTGTGGATTGAATCTAAAGGGGACAATCACTGAGCCAAGCCTCCAAAGTCCATGGAACAAGAAATAGCATGTTGAACCTAGAATGGCCAAAATAGGGACAAGACTCCAAATTTGGATTGAAGCATTCAATGGAAGCATCAAGGTGGCATGGACTGAGCCATTCTCATCTGAAATCAGTCAAGACTTATCCAAGACCAAGGGAACCAAAGCTCTGTGCCCTAACCTCTAGTCAATGGCTAGAGGAGACTTGGATTTTCATTTGCCAACATTGGCCAAACCTACCTACCAGCTGCCATTCACTATTCCTTGCAAAACAAAGTTGCTCTACTATAAATAGAGCTCAATTGTGATCAGTTTGAGTACACCAAAGCCATCTAACAGATGCTTTCCTCAAAATCTCTTTCTCTTGGCAAAAATGCCTTTCTTAGCAAGGTAGCAATCGGGTTTTGAGTTTGAGAGCAATTCCAATCAAACCAATCACTCACACACCTCATACACATCACATATGAGCTGATCAAACACTTAGATCACTTCTGAAACACCAATTTCACAAAATCACCAGCTGGTTGCTCAAATTTTCAATAAAGTTGCAGCTGAGGTACCACAAATTGATCCAGCCAATTTCAATCAAATCCAACCATTCAAACACACTCCATAGGGTGTAGGGAAGCTGTTCAGATCATCACCACTCATCTGTAACACCTCCAAATCAAAAATCACATTTCACTTGCTGTCACGGCTTGGAGGTCAATACTTAATTTTTGAAGCATTAATCCAAGATCACAATTTGTTTTTCACATGTTAAACAATTTTGATCATTTTAATTGAATTTTTATTCAATTAAATACATTTTTGAAAACAAATTAGGGTTTTTGGATTAATTCAACCCTCATAAATCATTTTCAAAACACTTTGGGCCTCTAATAGAGTGTAAGACCCAATCCTTTCTTGACCAAAACATTTTGGGCCTCAGTGTATTGTATAAGTCCCGATACCGTCAAAAACAAATGGCGCGATCGTCGCCTTTTGAAAAATAACCTAATGGGCCTCTCCTCGAGCTATAAGACCCATTCAAAAACCTTTTGGGCCTCTAATAGAGTGTAAGACCCAACCCCCTTTTAACCAAAATCATTTGGGCCTCACTTATTGTATAAGTCCCCCTGCGTTAAAAGAAAACCTCGGCGCGGACGCCATTTTAAACGGAAAAATCAACTGGGCCTACCCTCGTGTTATAAGCCCCACTCTTTTTCTTTAAACATTTTGGGCCTCTTGAGAGAGTGTAAGACCCATCCCTTTGTACAGAAAACATTTTGGGCCACAGTCACTTGTATAAGTCCATCTGTACAAATTCAACAGTGCACTCACTGATAAAACCTTGGGCCTCTCCTTGAGCTGTAAGCCCCAAATCTTTCTTTTTCAAAGCACTTTCTCCTTTGATTTTGAATATATTTTTGTTTTCAATCTTTCTTTGTTGAACAACTAACCAAACAGCATGGAAGCTCTACAACCGAGTAAGTGGTTATTGCTTTCATTTACCGCTTTCATATACATATAAACTGTATTGTGGGGTTGTTTCACTGTAAGTCATCTTTCATAAACTCATATCAACTGTGTAATAATAGTATAGATATTTCGAGTTTAACCGGCAACTACGTCTAGAACTAGGTGACGCCATTTCGTTCATAGAAATAGACACCTAGATCCCTAAATAGGATCACCAGATACAGCCTTCTCTTCGGCTGTCCTCATTAGGAATTGTCAAGAAACTCTACTCCCAGAGATGAATGTCTTCTCCGTGAATGGCATCTTTGAGTTTCTTCCAAATTCTCGAACTTTCCTGACTTTGATCTATTCTCGGTGAATAGCATTGCCTTGAATTTCTCGGGGTTTGGGGACCCACGGGCTTCTTAAAAGCATCGGCCTCCTCTTGGGCATCGTACAAGGACCCACAAGCTTCCTAAAAGCAACCCCTCCTCCTCTTGGGCTTAGTACAAGGACCCTACGGCTTCTTAGAAGTATCCACAGCCTCCTCTTAGGCTTCGTATAATGATCTCTTCCTCCGGGAATGATAGCCTTCTCTTGGGCTTCGTACAAGGACCCATCGGCTTCTTAAAAGTTTTCAGCCTCCTCTTGGGCTTCGTACAAATTGTCCCGACGACCTCCTAGAGGTATAGGAACATAACTTAATCATCTGCATAGAACAATCCTTTCAAAGAGTCTACTACTATTTCTCAAAACATAGTACAAAAGGTGAAACTCTAGACTTGGACAGTCTAATCTCCTTGAGTCTCAAAGAAATTCTCAAGTGACCCTTTCGTTAAATAGGAAGGAAACCCGTAGACTCGGATAGTCTCAGTACCCTTCGGATTTCCCGCTTCCTTAAAGAACAGGAAATATCCCTAACCCTCGAATCAAATCCTCGAGTACAGTGTTGCTCATATAAGAACTGATTTTCTCTTTAAAATCAGTATACTGGACCTGTCACTCAACTGAAACAGTAACCATAGCCTCCTCTTGGGCTTTGTACAAATGATTCTCCCCAGCGGAAATAAACAACGTTTAACCTCTTTCTCGGGCTTTGTACGAGACACATAAGAAACTCCCTCGTTGAGTCAATCACCCTTTCGCCTCCATCTCGGGCTTTATACGAGATACAAAAAGGTTCTTATTGAGCCAAACAAATAATAGCCTTCATCTCGGGCTTCATACGAGATACCAAAAGATTCCATCGTTGAGTCACAACCTTTTAGCCTCTCTCTCGGGCTTTGTACGAGACACATACTAGCCTCCTCTTAGGCTTTGTATAAGAAAACCAATGGTTAATCCAATTAACCTTTTAGCATCAAAGTTGTGCCTCGTTCACAGTACACAAACATCAACAACTCTTTTCCTTTCATCTAATCGCTGTAAGCGGCAAGCCTCGGGATCATCTATATCCACGCCACTGTCCCTCCTTTAGCATGAGAAATTCCTAAGGAAAGATGGCATTGCTTTACACTGAGTTAAAGTCTTCTCCGTCAGGTTGAAAAAACCCCTTCTAAGGAAATTATGGCATTGCTAGGATTCACACATCCCGGTTAAAGTAATTCTCCTTTACAAACAGACAAACCCCCCTTTAGAGATGACAAATTCTCTCTAAAGTCGAGATTTTTCAGCTTCACATCTTGGGCTTCGAACAAGATACAAATCACCTTTCGCTTCACGTCTTGGGCTTTGAACAAGACACCAAAACAACCATTTCCTCCCATAGAATAGGAGGAACTACGAACGCTCTGATTTCCCTGTTTCGGTAAACGGGAATACGTAGGCATAAGATCGAAAGAAAAGATCTTAGCGAGCACACTAAACAAAAACCCAAAATCCCATACCAAAAGCAGTAATTCAAAAGCATCAATCCTAACATCCTAATCCTTGTTCCCCGCCAGAAACCTTCTGTCCAAATGAAAAGAAAGAAAACTGTATTGGCGAAAATACAAATAACCAGTACAAGGGCCCCCCCTCATTGATATCATTCGTAACCTAACAGACCGCTGTTTAAACTCAGTATGCAAAGCAGGGTTAATTGGAGACATCTATTTCCCTTCCTTCATCAGCTACAATAGGATAAAAAATGAATCGACCTGTAGTTTTAAGCTCAAACCGCAGAGAGTGACCAGCGCTTAAGATCCGCGTCCAAAATCGCTCGCTACAGTAAAAATATTTAACTGAAATCAGTCAAGACTTATCCAAGACCAAGGGAACCAAAGCTCTGTGCCCTAACCTCTAGTCAATGGCTAGAGGAGACTTGGATTTTCATTTGCCAACATTGGCCAAACCTACTTACCAGCTGCCATTCACTATTCCTTGCAAAACAAACTTGCTCTACTATAAATAGAGCTCATTTGTGATCAGTTTGAGTACACCAAAGCCATCTAACAGATGCTTTCCTCAAAATCTCTTTCTCTTGGCAAAAATGCCTTTCTTAGCAAGGTAGCTATCGGGTTTTGAGTTTGAGAGAAATTCCAATCAAACCAATCACTCACACACCTCATATACATCACTTATAAGCTGATCAAACACTTAGATCACTTCTGAAACACCAATTTCACAAAATCACCAGCTGGTTGCTCAAATTTTCAATAAAGTTGCAGCTGAGGTACCACAAATTGATCCAGCCAATTTCAATCAAGTCCAACCATTCAAACACACTCCATAGGGTGTAGGGAAGTTGTTCAGATCATCACCACTCATCTGTAACACCTCCAAATCAAAAATCACATTGCATTTGCTGTCACGGCTTGGAGGTAAGCATATACTTGGTCATCTCTCAATCCATGCATATTTCCTCGCACAATAATTTGGCCATATGTTCATAATCATGCATGGAATGTTTTCCCTCAATTAATTGCATTGTTTGAATCGTGTATCAAAAATCCTAGCCTTCATGCAGAAATTAGGGTTCTTGAGGTTTCTTCGTGATTTCATGTTTTACGTTTAATTTAAATGAAATTAAGTGTTATAAACATGATCGTGAGGTTGAGACGAGCATAATGATATGTGAATTGCATGATATGATTACGTATTCAGTGAGATTGGATGGAAAATGCAAATCAGCCAAACCCAGAAAAACGCGCGTGTTCTTGCTTGTGTTCTTGGCGCCTTTTTCACAAATTCAAATATTTGAATTTTGTGATTTTGTTTAATTTATTCAAAAATTAATTTCTCTCTGAGTTTTAATGATTTTGAGTTGATTCTTTTTTTAATAATTCACAAAAATGTTAAAATATTTTATTTTATAAAAAAATCCCAAAAATATTATTTATTTCATATAATTGATATTTTTGCAAAGAATTAATATTTTAATTGTTTTTGACATATTAAATATTTTTTCCACATTGATTTTGCAACTTTTAATGCTTTCTAATTATTTTGTAGGTCAATACTTAATTTTTGAAGCATTAATCCAAGATCACAATTTGTTTTTCACATGTTATACAATTTTTATCATTTTAATTGAATTTTTATTCAATTAAATACATTTTTGAAAACAAATTAGGGTTTTTGGATTAATTCAACCCTCATAAATCATTTTCAAAACACTTTGGGCCTCTAATGGAGTGTAAGACCCAATCCTTTCTTGACCAAAACATTTTGGGCCTCAGTGTATTGTATAAGTCCCGATACCATAAAAAACAAACGGCACGATCGTCACCTTTTGAAAAATAACCTAATGGGCCTCTCCTCGAGCTATAAGACCCATTCAAAAACCTTTTGGGCCTCTAATAGAGTGTAAGACTCAACCCCCTTTTAACCAAAATCATTTGGGCCTCACTTATTGTATAAGTCCCTCTACGTTAAAAGAAAACCTCGACGAGGTCGCCATTTCAAACGGAAAAATCAACTGGGCCTACCCTTGTGTTATAAGCCCCACTCTTTTTCTTTAAACATTTTGGGCCTCTTGAGAGAGTGTAAGACCCATCCCTTTGTACATAAAACATTTTGGGCCACAGTCACTTGGATAAGTCCATATGTACAAATTCAACAGTGCACTCACTGATAAAACCTTGGGCCTCTCCTTGAGCTGTAAGCCCCAAAACTTTCTTTTTCAAAGCACTTTCTCCTTTGATTTTGAATATATTGTTGTTTTCAATCTTTCTTTGTTGAACAACTAACCAAACAACATGGAAGCTCTACAACCGAGTAAGTGGTTATTGCTTTCATTTACCGCTTTTATATACATATAAACTGTATTGTGGGGCTGTTTCACTGTAAGTCTTCTTTCATAAACTCATATCAACTGTGTAATAATAGTATAGATATTTCGAGTTTCCCCGACAACTACGTCTAGAACTAGGTGACGCCGTTTCGTTCATAGAAATAGACACCTAGATCCCCAAATAGGATCACCAGATACAGTCTTCTCTTCGGCTGTCCTCATTAGGAATTGTCAAGAAACTCTACTTCCAGAGATGAATGTCTTCTCTGTGAATGGCATCTTTGAGTTTCTTCCAAATTCTCGAACTTTCCTGACTTTGATCTATTCTCGGTGAATAGCATTGTCTTGAATTTCTCGGGGTTTGGGGTCCCACGGGCTTCTTAAAAGCATCGGCCTCCTCTTCGGCATCGTACAAGGATCCACAGGCTTCCTAAAAGCAACCCTGCCTCCTCTTGGGCTTAGTACAAGGACCCTACGGCTTCTTAGAAGTATCCACAACCTCATCTCAGGCTTCGTATAATGATCTCTTCCTCCGGGAATGATAGCCTTCTCTTGGGCTTCGTACAAGGACCCATCGCTTCTTAAAAGTTTTCAGCCTCCTCTTGGGCTTCGTACAAATTGTCCCGACGACCTCCTAGAGGTATAGGAACAGAACTTAATCATCTACATAGAACAGTCCTTTCATAAAGTCTACTACTTTTTCTCAAAGCACAGTACAAAAGATGACACTCTAGACTTGGACAGTCTAATCTCCTTGAGTCTCAAAGACATTCTCAAGTGACCCCTTTCGTTAAATAGGAAGGAAACCCGTAGACTCGGATAGTCTCAGTACCCTTCGGATTTCCCGCTTCCTTAAAGAACAGGAAATGTCCCTGACCCTCGAATCAAATCCTCGAGTACAGTGTTGCTCATATAAGAACTGATTTTCTCTTTAAAATCAGTATACTGGACCTGTCACTCAACTGAAACCGTAACCATAGCCTCCTCTTGGGCTTTGTACAAATGATTCTCCCCAGCGGAGTCAAGCAACGTTTAGCCTCTTTCTCGGGCTTTGTACGAGACACATAAGAGACTCCCTCGTTGAGTCAATCACCCTTTCGCCTCCATCTAGGGCTTTATACGAGATACAAAAAGGTTCTTATTGAGCCAAACAAACAATAGCCTTCATCTCGGGCTTCATACGAGATACCGAAAGATTCCATCGTTGAGTCACAACTTTTTAGCCTCTCTCTCGGGCTTTGTACGAGACACATACTAGCTTCCTCTTAGGCTTTGTATAAGAAAACCACTAGTTAATCCAATTAACCTTTTAGCATCAAAGTTGTGCCTCGTTCACAGTACACAAACATCAACAACTCTTTTCCTTTCATCTAATCGCTGTAAGCGGCAAGCCTCGGGATCATCTATATCCACGCCACTGTCCCTCCTTTAGCATGAGAAATTTCTAAGGAAAGATGGCATTGCTTTACACTGAGTTAAAGTCTTCTCCGTCAGGTTGAAAAAACCCCTTCTAAGGAAATTATGGCATTGCTAGGATTCACATATCCCGGTTAAGGTAATTCTCCTTTACAAACAGACAAACCCCCCTTTAGAGATGACAAATTCTCTCTAAAGTCGAGACTTTTCAGCTTCACATCTTGGGCTTCGAACAAGATACAAATCACCTTTCGCTTCACATCTTGGGCTTTGAACAAGACACCAAAACAACCATTTCCTCCCATAGAATAGGAGGAACTACGAACGCTCTGATTTCCCTGTTTCGGTAAACGGGAATACGTAGGCATAAGATCGAAAGAAAAGATCTTACCGAGCACACTAAACAAAAACCCAAAATCCCATATCAAAAGCAGTAATTCAAAAGCATCAATCCTAACATCCTAATCCTTGTTCCCCGCCAGAAACCTTCTGTCCAAATGAAAAGAAAGAAAACCGTATTGCCGAAAATACAAATAACCAGTACAAAGGCCCCCCACATTGATAGCATTCGTAACCTAACAGACCGCTGTTTAAACTCAGTATTCAAAGCAGGGTTAATTGGAGACATCTATTTCCCTTCCTTCATCAGCTTCAATAGGATAAAAAATGAATCGACCTGTAGTTTTAAGCTCAAACCGCAGAGAGTGACCAGCGCTTAAGAACCGCGTCCAAAATCGCTCGCTACAGTAAAAATGGCGCCCACCGTGGGGCCATTCTCTGTTTTTCTTTTCCTTTTCTTCTCTTATGAGAATACCACAGATTGGGGCTTCCGCCGGGGAACCCATTTTCTGTCAGGAACTTAGGATTCTTAGCTTTATAGGTCTAGGATGATTAGGACAAATATATATACTACTTTTCCTAATTGCTATACATGTTTTTTTTTCTGCTAATGGGAATGCGGGTGATGCCGTATGTGGAAAGATTGAGTATACACTTAAGATAAGTGATGGCGACGGGGTCGACCATCAACCTCAGTGGAGGCTGACCAACACAACCCATTCTCTCACCTAGACAATGGGCCGGTTGTTAAGTCTGAGAAGCTGAGGAGCCAAACCCTTTCGTAGTGCGAAAACTATCGGAAATAGTTGTTACGCGATACTACCCTCATTTGAGGCTGGTGATCTATTCTCGGTGAATGGCACTTACTCTAAGATTGCCTTACAACTCGCTGGCGATCCGCTTGTTGTTTTGCTTTCCTGAGAGGAGCTGATGATAATGAGTACAGGTACAAAAATCACCCTAGTATAAACCTTTGGGGGATGGGTAGAGCTTTGACTTCATGACAACGACCCTTTGACCCCATGTTTTTTCTATGTTTTTGTGTACTGCCTTCATGCATTCATTTAATAAAACATTAAAACATTAAAAAAATCTTCTTTTCTAGTCTCTCTGTTCTTTCAAAATAAACTAAGACTGTGATTGCAAATATCAGAGAAAAGGATTGCACTAATGGATTTCGGTAGAAGTAGAACTCACCAGTATACCTTCAAGGTTCCAAAGCTAGAGGATTTGAGAAGGTTAGCGAGGATGATAACTAACCAAGAGGCTTTTAGAGCCAAGCACGGGGGTTTGCTACCACTATTAAGAGTCCATGTGATTGAGGGAATCATGGACGCGCTTATTTAGTTTTATGATCCGGTTTATCACTGTTTCACATTCCCGGATTACCAGCTTGCACCAACGCTGGAGGAGTATTCTCGCCTGATTGATCTGCACATTACAGATCGAGCTCCATTTTCTGGACTGGAAGAAATTCCAAAGAATCAGACTATTGCAAGAGCAATTCATTTGGACGAGTCTGAAGTTAGGACTCACCTAACCGATAAGGGTGGCATCCAAGGTTTGCTAGCCCAGTTCTTGACAAAGAAGGCCCTGTATTTCGCCAGTATAGGAAACGTGACTGCTTTTGAAAGCATCTTTGTCTTGCTTACCTACGGGTTATTTTTGTTTCCCAACATCAATAACTTCGTTAATATTAACACTATTAATGTTTTTCTCATTGGAAACCCTGTTCCGACTTTGCTCACAGATGTGTATCATTCTGTACACCTGGGAAATTTGTACAACGGAGGGGAGATCACATGCTGTGTACCTTTGTTTTACAAATGGTTTATCTCTCACTTGCCCAAGTCTGCTGCTTTTTGGGATTGCAAGAGTGCCTTACGTTGGTCGCCGAAGATCATGTCTCTTACCAACTCTGATATAGATTGGTGTAATAGGATTTATGAGGGAATCAGAATCATTGATCGTTGCGGAAACTTCCCCAACGTACCCCTTATAGGAACTAAAGGAGGAATCAACTACCACCCGGTATTGGTTCACCATCAATTTGGATACCCGATGAGACACATCCCGCTGGGTGTTCATCTGAAAGGTCTTTTCTTCAAAGAAGGGGAAAATGACAGAGCACTAAAGATGGAAATAGTGCACGCTCTGAAACATGTTCATAAGAAAGGACAAGAGTCTCTAGGAAAACCAGAATGTGTCTCGGTGGAGCCTTATCTCCACTGGGTACAGACTAGAGCTCTCAAGCTAAAAATGCCTTATCCTCGTTACGGAATTCTTCAGCCGAGGGAATCTGTCATGTACTTCATGATGGAAACTGAAAAGCTTCGGGTTACTCTCAACAAAGTTCAAAAGGAGAGAAGGTCTTGGAAGAACAAGTACCGCACCCTCGACGTAGAGTGCATCAAAATACAGCAATTACTGAAAGAAAAAGATGCTTTGATTGAAATTTTGGAGCAACATGCTATAGATAATCAAGATGACCAAAGGAATCTGCTCGCTCCTTTCACCTGGCAAAGGAGTGACAACCCGACGACGGCCCAAGATCCCCGGTCAAAGAAAAGGAAGATACCGGAATCAGCACCTAATTTCTCTTCAGAGAGGACTCAGGACCCATTAGTTTAGGTTTCCTGTTTCTGCACTTTGTAATCTACTGTTTTTCCATTTCTGTAATCCTTTGAATTTCAATAAAAAGGGGTTTTCCCACCGTTTGATATTTGCAATCTAATTGTCGAAGTTTATTTTGCTTAAAACATTAAACAATTAATATAATCATTGCATTCATCATTCTCACATCGCGTATTCTTCTTCCCTACGAATCTCACGTTTGTGTCTCGATTCTAGAATCAAACTGTCTCATTCGTATAATACTCGGGCCAATCGTCAGAAAAGGATGGATAATCTTGAGGAAGAAAACAGAGAGTTGAAAGAAGAGATCGACGCTCTGAGAGAGGATATGAGAAAGCTTCGTAACGACATGCAAGCCATGGCAAAAGCTCAGCTACAACGAACTGTGATCTCAGAGCTCACCTCAACGCCCATAGTGGAGAGGTATGATTCTAGGTATCAGATACCGAAAGATCGTCCTTGGGGCATGCCTGTTAACTATATCCCAGAAGGATATGTTCCGCCGATCACTTAAGATCAGGGAATCACAACAGAAGCCGCTGGGCCTGAAGGTTACAAACTTCGGGAAAGCGAAGATGCCAGGGGCATATTGAAGACTCCTGAAGGTTACAAACTTAGGGAAACGCCAGGACTCACTACCGTAGTCACGGTACCACCCCCTGTGGTGCACACTGTCCCAGAAGGACAGATTCCACATACACCTTCTGGTAAGAAGGAAACTATGTTTGACCGAATGGATGAATTCCAGGAACAGTTCTTGGAAATGCAGAAGGAACTGCAAGCCATTCGCAGTCAGGATCTATTTGGAAAGGACGCCGCAGATCTATGTTTGGTCCCAAATGTGAAAGTCCCGCACAAATTTCAAGTGCCCGACTTTGAAAAGTACAAGGGTAACTCTTGCCCTCAAAGCCATCTGGTGATGTACGTTCGGCGGATGTCAGCCCAGACGGAGAATCAGGACCTACTGATTCACTACTTCCAGGATAGTTTAACCGGTGCCGCACTCAAATGGTACATGGGTTTAAACAGTGCTACGATTAGCACATTCAGAGATCTTGGTACTGCCTTCGTCCAGCAATACAAATACAATTTGAACATGGCACCCGACAGAGATCAACTCAGATTAATGTCGCAAAAGGACAAGGAAACCTTTAAGGAGTATGCTCAAAGGTGGCGTGAAATTGCCGCTCAAATTTGTCCACCTCTTGAGGAAAAAGAGATGACAAAGATCTTCTTAAAGACCTTAAGCTCATTTTACTATGACCGAATGGTTGCCAGTGCGCCCAGTGATTTCATCGAAATGGTTGGCATGGGTGTACGTCTTGAGGAAGCCGTCCGAGAAGGACGTTTGGTAAAAGACGCTGGATCGACGAGCGGTACTAAAAAATACGGTAGTGCTCTCCCTAAGAAAAAAGAGAAAGATATTGGGAATATCTCTCTCGGAAAGCAAAGGCGACGTTATCAACCGGTAGCAGCTGTAACCCCTGCTATCAGCCCAACGCCTATTCCTACGTATCAACCTCAGGTTGCGCAGAGCCAACCTGACCAGCAAAGGACACAACAGCCTCTTCAGCAGGCTCGTCCTCCATATAACAACAACCGTACAACACGGCCACCAGGATTTGATCCTATACCCATGACGTACGCAGAACTGTTTCCGTTACTACTGGCTAAGGGGCACATCCAGACTAAGTCTCCTCTTACAGTACCGGAAAATCTGCCTTTTTGGTTTAAGGTGGATCAGACATGCCCATATCATCAAGGAGGTTCAGGGCATAACATTGAGAACTGTCTTAATTTCAAGTCTGACGTGCAAAAGCTTGTTAGGAGCAGACTCTTATCTTTCAAAGATACGAATCCCAATGTTCTTACGAACCCGCTGCCTCAACACGAGAAAGCTGCAGTCAACCTGATCGAGAAAGAGTCTAACAATGTCTATCAAATTCGCGATGTACTCTTATTGAGGGCCAATCTGGTCAAGATGCATTGTAGACAGAGTGGATATGGCCATGTGCCACCTCATAACTATCATCAGTGTGATATCTGCTCTAAAGACAATCAGGGATGTTCTGTAGTGCAAGCAGCTCTACAGGAACAAATGGATCTCGGATGGATCCAAGAGCACCGAGTTCGTGGAGTTAACATGGTTTACACGAATTCTAACGTCATTCAGAACCACGACATCCGTACAATGAGTGTCAACTTGGTGGCAATGCACTCAAGGCAAAGCCAGTATCATGATCTGCCGCAGCACGATTACGGTTCTTGTCTGATTTGCTCGGTAAACAAATAGGGATGCTCTTTTGTACAAGAGGCCCTCCAGCGTCAGATGGATCTTGGATGGATCCAAGACTACCATGATAGGAATCCCTATCAGATCAATATGGTTCAGATCTTCGATATTCGCGTAATGAATACCAACCTGGTAGAGTTACATGCTGAGCAGGTCCGACTCGGATTCTTAATATCACATGACTATCAAAGCTGTAAAGCGGGTTGCGAAAACGATCGAGGTTGTACCCTTGTCCAGGAAGCACTTCAGCACTTGTTAAATCATTAGTGGATGCCAATATACATGGATGAAGATACTCAGCAGATTAGTATCAGTAATAGAAACCCCACTCGGTGTCAGAGTCAGGATGTCCGATCAGTGGAAGCTAACCTAGTAAGGATACATTGTATTCAAAGTGGGCGTGGCCAGGTACCACCACACAACTATGACAGTTGTAGCGTCTGTTCGGAAAGTAACCAAGGGTGTTACCTTGTGAGAGCAGCTCTTCAGGGTCAGGTCGATCGTGGAGAAATTCGTCCCTACTCAGGTTCTGGACCCATCAACTGGACGCCGAACTACCTTGCCGGGCGAGTTGAGGATGTTGTCACGATCTCTGGTCATCACAGGACCAGGGATGTTTTCGCCATTATTCCTCTGCTTGACGAATCTGAGGTTCCCAACCTGGAACGAATCGAGATCACTTATGATGGTCAGAAAAATCAGAAGGCTCCTGTAGTCATCTATCTACCAGGAGCGTTACCGTATGAATCAGCTAAGGCAATCCCTTACAAATACGGTGTAACAACAATTGAGAATGGAAAGGAAATTCCATTACCCTCCGTCGTGAATATTGCAGACGTCAGTCGAGTAACACGGAGCGGTCGAATCTTCAACCGAGGAGTTGGAGAACTTAACAAGGAAAAGGAACTTCAGGCAGAAGCTCCCGATCCACCAGTCGGTCAATCCAATAATCCCGACCTGTCGAAAAACGATGATGAGATGCTGAAGCTCATCCAAAGGAGCGAATATAACATTGTTGATCAGCTGTTACAAACTCCTTCAAAGATCTCGGTATTATCACTGTTACTCAGTTCAGAAGCCCACAGGGAGGCTCTACAGAATGTCTTGGAGCAAGCCTTTGTGGAACAGGATGTAACAATCACACAGTTCGATAGCATTGTCTCTAACATCACTTCCTGCAATAATTTGGGATTTAGTGATGAAGAATTACCTAAGGAGGGTCGCCGTCATAACATGGCGCTCAACATTACAGTTAACTACCAAGACGATGCTTTAGCCAGCGTACTGGTAGACACAGGGTCAGCCCTGAATGTTATGCCGAAGTCCACTTTGATGCAATTATCATTCAAAGGACCCCCGATGAGAATCAGTGAGGTCTTCGTCAAAGCGTTCGACGGATCCAGAAAAACAGTGGCGAATTTGATCTTCCCATAACTATCGGTCCTCATACTTTCCAAGTCACTTTCCAGGTCATGGACATCCGGGCAACATACAGTTGTTTATTAGGAAGACCTTGAATACACCAGGCTGGAGTGGTCACCTCAACCCTCCACCAAAAGCTAAAGTTTGTCAAGAACGATCAACTTGTCACGGTTTGTGGGGAACAAGCCTTGCTTGTGAGCAACTTGTCATCATCTACCGGAATAGAACCCGAGGAGGTTATTGGAACTCAGTTCCAAGCACTGTCAGTAAGCGAGAACAATCAATTCAAAGGAGGAACCTCGATTTCCTCATACGAAGATGCTATCAAAGCGGTCGAGAGTACCGATACAACAGGATGGGGACAGCTTGTCATTCCCACTGACAATAAAACAAAGAAGGGTCTTGGTTTTTCTGCAACCTGTACCCGGACAGCTGCCAGCGATGAAAGTTTTCATCCCCTTCGAAACTTATTCCACAGTGGAGGTTTCCTTCACCCAGTGTCTCAGACAGTTCATGCTATCAATGAGGAAGATCCCTCTGACACAGATGAAGAATGGAAGTCCTACCTTAACAAGGACGGTTATATGTCTCAGGAAGAGGTGCCTATGCCTTTTTTCTTTCCTACAGAAAGTCCGAGGTTTATACCAAGATCAGATGTCGAAATGATCTATGGAGATTGTGATCCAGAAGGATGTCGTGCTCCGCAAAATTCATTAGAGGAAGACACTCCGATGAAAGACAATTTTGACTACACCTACTATGGCCCAATGGATGGTCTGCCAATGCGGCAAGCTTACCCAGGAAACTTGGGGCAAGAAAGTCAGCCGAGTAATGAAACTCAGCTGAGCATCATTGAACAAAATACCTGTGTCCCCACCATGTCATGGGATCAACATTCAGGTCAGTCAGAAACTACTCAACATGAACATGAATTCGCAACGTTTGCAAGACTTGAATTCATCAACTATGCTTTTCCTGAGGTCAACGTCATCGAGAGAGATGACTCCTCCAGTTCCAAAAAAGTATGGGACACTCTGGGAGAACCAACATCGTGGAACATCATTTACCGTTGAGATCGGAATGTCTGCCAGTAAAGCAAAGGTTGAGATTGACTCACCCGGACATGGCCATCAAAATCAAAGAGGAGGTACAGAAACAGATTAACGCGGGTTTCCTTGCCACAGCTAAATATCCTCAATGGTTAGCCAACATCGTACCCGCTCCCAAAAAGGACGGAAAGGTCAGAATGTGTGTTGATTACCGAGATCTGAACAAGGCTAGTCCGAAAGACGACTTTCCTTTACCACACATTGACATGTTGGTTGACGACACAATAAAGTTCAAAGTATTCTCCTTCATGGATGGATTTTCGGGCTATAACCAGATCAAAATGGCGCCGAAAGACATGGAGAAAACTTTGTTCATTACCCCATGGGGTACTTTTTGTTACAAGGTAATGCCGTTAGGTTTGAAGAACGCCGGGGCAACCTATCAAAGGGCCATGACTACTCTTTTTCATGACATGATACACAAAGAAATCGAGGTATATGTCGATGATATGATTGCAAAATCAAAAACAGAGAGTGAGCACGTTGAACACCTGTCAAAATTGTTCGAACGTTTGAGAAAATTCAAGCTCCGCTTGAATCCCAACAAGTGCACCTTCGGTGTCCGTTCAGGGAAACTACTAGGGTTCATCGTCAGCCAGAAAGGAATTGAGGTTGATCCTGACAAGGTCAAGGCCATTCAAGAAATGCCTTCTCCGAAAACTGAAAAACAAGTCAGAGGATTCCTGGGACGTTTGAACTACATCTCCAGATTCATATTCCTTATGACCGCGACATGCGCGCCGATCTTCAAATTACTCAAAAAGAACCAGGATTGCGTTTGGTCAGAAGATTGCCAAACCGCCTTCGACAGTATTAAGGAATACCTGTTGAATCCTCCAATTCTATCACCTCCAGTGGAAGGAAGACCACTGATTATTTACCTCACAGTCCTAGAGGACTCAATGGGATGTGTACTTGGCCAACAAGACGAAACCAAAAGGAAAGAGTCTGCTATCTACTATTTGAGCAAGAAGTTCACCGACTGCGAGACTCGGTACACGATGCTTGAGAAAACTTGCTGTGCTTTGGCTTGGGCAGCCAAACGTCTTCGCCAGTACATGATTTGCCACACTACTTGGTTGATCTCAGAAATGGATCCAATCAAGTATGTATTTGAAAAACCTGCTCTCACGGGAAGGATTGCCCGTTGGCAGATGTTATTATCAGAATATGACATAGAGTATCATGCTCAGAAAGCCGTTAAGGGAAGTATTTTAGCCGATCATTTGGCTCATCAACCGATTGACGATCAAGAATCAATCGGGTTTGACTTCCCAGACGAAGATGTCATGTATCTAAAGATGAAAGATTGCGATGAACCGCTACCCAGTGAAGGGCCAGAACCAGGTTCCCAATGGGAACTTATCTTTGACGGAGCAGTTAATCATTATGGAAACGGAATTGGGGCAATCATTGTTACCCCTCAGGGTACCCACATTCCTTTCACCGCTCGACTTACGTTCAAATGTACGAACAACGAGGCCGAATACGAAGCATGTATCATGGGTCTCGAGGAAGCGATTGATTTAAGGATCAAAAACTTGGACGTATACGGAGACTCAGCCCTGGTTATCAATCAGATAAAAGGAGATTGGAACACATACCAATCAGGATTGATTCCTTACAAAGACTACGCAAGAAGGTTGCTACCTTTCTTCGACAGAGTTGAGTTTCATCATATCCCTCGTGATGAGAATCACATGGCTGATGCTTTAGCCACTATCTCTTCCATGATTAGTGTAGGTCAATGGAATGACATACCTAAGATTGACATAATGCGCCTTGAACGGACCGCTTTCGTCTTCACGATTGAAGCAGTCATAGACGACAAACCTTGGTATCATGATATCAAATGCTTCCTTCAGAAACAAGAGTACCCATCTGGGGAACTCAGAAAGGATAGAAAGACCCTCAGAAGATTGGCTGGAAACTTCTTCCTGAGTGGTGACACTATCTATAAGAGAAATTTTGACATGGTTTCGCTCCGATGCGTAGACAGACCAGAAGCAGAAATGCTGATGAAAGAAATTCATGAAGGATCCTTTGGCACTCATGCCAACGGACACACAATGGCGAGAAAAATTCTAAGAGCAGGGTACTACTGGTTGACCATGGAATCCGACTGCTACAAGTACATGAGGAGGTGTCACAAGTGTCAGATATACTCCGACAAAATTCATGTACCGCTATCACATCTCAAAGTTCTCTCTTCCCCATGGCCTTTTTCCATATGGGGAATCGACATGATTGGCATGATTGAGCCCAAGGCTTCAAACGGACATCGGTTCATCCTGGTAGCCATTGATTACTTCACCAAGTGGGTCGAAGCAGCGTCATTCGCCAATGTGACCCGACAAGTGGTGGTCAGATTTATCAAAAACAATATCATCTTCCGTTATGGTGTTCCAAGCGAGATCATTACTGACAATGGATCTAACTTGAACAATAAGATGACGAAAGAGTTGTGCGCAGAGTTCAAGATCGAACATCATAACTCATCTCCCTAACGACCCAAGATGAACGGGGCGGTAGAAGCGGCTAACAAGAACATCAAGAAGATTGTTCAGAAGATGGTTGTAACCTACAAAGATTGGCACCAGATGCTACCCTTTGCTCTTCACGGTTATCGCACATCTGTCTGTACTTCAACAGGGGCAACCCCTTTCTCTCTAGTATATGGCATGGAGGCAGTTCTCCCCATAGAAGTAGAGATCCCGTCAATCAGGGTATTGATGGAAGCTAAGCTCACCGAAGCTGAATGGTGTCAAAGCCGACATGACGAACTGAATCTGATCAAAGAAAAGAGAATAACGGCACTATGCCACGGTCAGTTGTATCAACAGAGAATGAAGAGGGCGTTCGACAAAAAGGTCCGACCTCGTGTCTTCAGAAAAGGAGACCTCGTGCTCAAGAAGATACAATCATTTATCACTGGTTCCCGGGGCAAGTGGACTCCGAATTATGATGGCCCCTATGTGGTCACGAAAGCTTTCTCAGGCGGCGCCTTGAGACTTGCAACCATGGACGGAGAGGAATTTTCCTACCCCACGAATGTTGATGTAGTCAAGAAATACTTCGCCTAAAAAAAAAAAAAACGTCTCGGTGGATTGAAAACCCGAAAGGGCGGTCCAGGCAAAAGTTAGAGACATGAAAAAATAAAATCATCCTGGTGGATTGGAAATCTCATAGTACAATCTAGGCAAAAATTAAGGATAATGGTAAGTAACTATGTTCAACAGAGGCAAGTCCCTCAACAGCAGCAGTTACATCATCGGAAGAAAACTCCAGTCAAGGTCATCTTCGACAGAAGCTCAGGATGCCCCGAATTCAAAGTTGGTGGAAGGATAGTGGTCGTTATGTTTCAACGTAGCCTTTTTCCCTGTAAATTATCATTTTCTAACTTTGTATATACTCTGTGGAATCACGCGTTTGGCTGATCTCCATCCTATCAATAAAATTTGAGCCCTTGTGCTTTTGTTTGTATTTCTTATTTGTTTTAGCTTTACAGAATGACGTTTTTTAACATGATTAATGATTCTTGAAATAAAACAAAAATGAATTTACTTGTTAAAACTTTTTCTGCTTTAAAATAAAGATGGAAATTTCTTTTGACTGTTGAACATCGAAAGAACATCAACCGCTTCTCCAGAAGTAAGCGAACTTCAAAGTGCAGAATCAAAGTGCTCCTTCTAAACCAGTTTGCCTGAATGAAGGGATCAACTGTGTCAGAGACCTTGTTTCGTCTGACACGCCTCGGCCGAGTTCTTATCTCCTAAGCCCGATCAACGGTATTCCCCGCAGGGATTATCTCTCCTAAGCAAGGTGGAATTGCTATCTTGAACCAGTGATATCTCTATACGCCCCGCGATGGCCGAGTATCCAGTCATGTTCATCTTTTAGTTTGTGTGTCGCGTCAGTTTTGTCAGCATATACATACATACATCATGCATTATTGATTTGCATTTATATTTCATATTGCATCGCTATCACTCTAGTCGGTCTTATCCCCTAGTGATAAAAGTCCTCTCAATCGAGTTGTCAGACCTTTCCTCATTAGGAAGAGAATCATCTAAGCAATCTCTCTAGATCAGAGTCGGCACTAGACCACTTTGATAACTTGAACCTCTGAAAGGCCAGAGAACCTTCAACAGATGTCACTCTTCGCCATTGAAGATGATATCCTTGCTTTCCCGGATTAAAGAAAATCCCCAAAGAAAGCCTCTTAAGCGAAGATTCGACAGTACAATAGTGTTTCTCCGAAAAACCGCTGATGAAAAGGTCATCGGCACCTCAAAATTAGGTCGCATCATATGGCATTTCTCTGGGAAGATCCCGAGAAAAGTATGATATAATATCCCCAAGTGGAAATAGTCTCTCAAGATACTCGCTTTCCCCCAGTAGAATCGACAAATGGCGTCTCCAACAGAGAAGTTTGTGCACCTCTACAACTCAGACGACTGGGTTCCCCAGCAAGTCTGACATCAAAACTTTTTCCACTCAAATGGCATCTCCCCAGGAAAATTCGGTGAGAAGTTTGAAGGGAAGCCGCTACGAATAGCGTCCCTTGTCAGTAAAATTTATTAACAAAAGAAACTAAGACCAGTTCCTTGGTAGGAAACCAGGATCGAGGGGGAGTTTAAATCAGAAACTAAGACCAGTTCCTTGGTAGGAAACCAGGATCGAGGGGGAGTTTAAATCAGAAACTAAGACCAGTTCCTTGGTAGGAAACCAGGATCGAGGGGGAGTTTAAATCAGAAACTTAGACCAGTTCCTTGGTAGGAAACCCAGATCGAGGGGAAGTTTAAATTAGAAACTAAGACCAGTTCCTTGGTAGGAAACCAGGATCGAGGGGAAGTTCATTTCAGCAACTTAGACCAGCTCCTTGGTAGACAACCAGGATCGAGGGGAAGTTTACCTTTTCTAGGCATCATCGCTTAGCTAAAAGAAGATGAATGCGTAAGCTACCATTCATAACCACCATCAAAATTTCGAGTATTCCAATATTTAATCCTCTTGTACCCCGAATGCCTGAATACCTTCGTCATTCACACCTTCGGGTTCAAGAAGATTAAATAGGGGCATCTGTCATACCCCAAATTTTGACCACTAAGATTTCCCATCATTGTGCAAATCATCATCACAATATGGATGAACCATCATGCCTCACCAAGTGCCTCAAGGGTTGTTGAGCATTCACTACAATCAAAATTAGGGTTTTAAGCCCTCTCAGAGCCTTAGACAAAGGATCAATCAAGGAATGACATGATCTTCAACTTGTTTAGCCTCTCAAACATCGACAATGGATCAAAAGGACTCCCACTTCAAGGATTAAGCACAAGGTTGCTCCCTTCTAGGTGGATTAAGTCTCAAGATTGACAGTGTCACCAAATTAGGGTTTTGGTCGACCAGGGCCTCCAGATGGAAATTTTTCATCTGGGAACAAGCCAATGATCCAAAACATAACCTAATATACTCCATGGAACCTCATGGACCCAAGCATCAAGTCAATTTGACCTCAGGGGATGCATACATCAAAATTCAGGAATTAGGGTTTCTTGACCTAATTCACCCCTAAGTTGACTTTTGGGACAAATCAAGAGACAAGACCTCAAGACATGATTTGAGGGTCTTTAATATACTATATTGATCCACTTACAACAATGGATTAATCCAAGAAGCTTGAGCAACAAGTCTCATTTTCATCTGCACCACAATTAGGGTTTCGCGAGGAAAGTCAACTGTAACTTTGACTTTTGACCAGGACATGCTCCCAAACCCTAGGACATGCCTCAATATACCCTATGACACCCATGGAGCATGTTCATCAAGTTTGATTTAGGTCAAGGACATGATTTCCTGAAGAATCGCACAGTTTGGAATTCATCTGATAAAAAGTCAACTATGCACAAAAGTCAACTTTGACTTTTTGAGATTTTTCACCAAAATGGATTTTTATCCCTAAAATGATGTTAATGTATGATTTTAATCATCATTCATCAAGAAAAACCAAAGAAAGTGGGATAACTTGTAAAAGGGGTAACCATAAAACTTAGAAATTTTTCTAAGTTATGGAAAAAGTACCACTAATACACTAACTTTGGAGGGTCATAACTCCTAAACCACATGGCCATTTTTTCCCATCCAAAGATGAATTTGTAGCCCTCATTACCCTCTACAAAAACTTCAACTAGACCTAAGTCCAATTCATTAAGGATTTTGAGTTATGGAGTGATCAAAATCAAGAAATCACACTTTGTTCCAACACTTAGTGAAAATTTCACTAAGTCAGATTTTGCTTCACTTTTTGCCAAATGTAGAAGGATTTTTCACTTGGAATCAAAAGAGATCAAAACCAAAATTGTTCAAACAGTTGTTATATCATGTAAGGGCTTGCCAAAATGGTAAAAAGCATTACCAAATTCAACTTACACCATGAGTCATGACATTGGAAAGTTGCCTTGCTGAAATCTGTCAAAGGCAAGCCAGAATTTGCAACTTTGCTCGATTTGCCAAAATCATCCAAATTCAAATGCTCCTATCCACTTGGACACATCTGAGGATTGAATCTAAAGGAGACAATCACTGAGCCAAGCCTTCAAAGTCCATGGAACAAGAAATAGCATGTTGAACCTAGAATGGCCAAAATAGGGACAAGACTCCAAATTTGGATTGAAGCATTCAATGGAAGCATCAAGGTGGCATGGACTGAGCCATTCTCATCTGAAATCAGTCAAGACTTATCCAAAACCAAGGGAACCAAAGCTCTGTGCCCTAACCTCTAGTCAATGGCTAGAGGAGACTTGGATTTTCATTTGCCAACATTGGCCAAACCTACTTACTAGCTGCCATTCACTATTCCTTGCAAAACAAACTTGCTCTACTATAAATAGAGCTCATTTGTGATAAGTTTGAGTACACCAAAGCCATCTAACAGATGCTTTCCTAAAAATCTCTTTCTCTTGGCAAAAATGCCTTTCTTAGCAAGGTAGCTATCGGGTTTTGAGTTTGAGAGCAATTCCAATCAAACCAATCACTCACACACCTCATATACATCACATATGAGCTGATCAAACACTTAGATCACTTCTGAAACACCAATTTCACAAAATCACCAGCTGGTTGCTCAAATTTTTAATCATGTTGCAGCTGAGGTACCACAAATTGATCCAGCCAATTTCAATCAAGTCCAACCTTTCAAACACACTCCATAGGGTGTAGGGAAGCTGTTCAGATCATCACCACTCATCTGTAACACCTCCAAATCAAAAATCACATTGCACTTGCTGTCACGGCTTGGAGGTAAGCATATACTTGGTCATCTCTCAATCCATGCATATTTCCTCGCACAATAAGTTGGCCATATGTTCATAATCATTCATGGAATGTTTTCCCTCAATTAATTGCATTGTTTGAATCGTGTATCAAAAATCCTAGCCTTCATGCAGAAATTAGGGTTCTTGAGGTTTCTTCGTGATTTCATGTTTTATGTTTAATTTAAATGAAATTAAGTGTTATAAACATGACCGTGAGGTTGAGACGAGCATAATGATATGTGAATTGCATAATATGATTACGTATTCAGTGAGATTGGACGGAAAAAGCAAATCAGCCAAACCCAGAAAAATGCGCGTGTTCTTGCTTGTGTTCTTGGCGCCTTTTTCACAAATTCAAATATTTGAATTTTGTGATTTTGTTTAATTGATTCAAAAATTAATTTCTCTCTGAGTTTTAATGATTTTGAGTTGATTATTTTTTTAATAATTCACAAAAATGTTAAAATATTTTATTTTATCAAAAAATCCCAAAAATATTATTTATTTCATATAATTGATATTTTTGCGAAGAATTAATATTTTAATTGTTTTTGACATATTAAATATTTTTTCCACATTGATTTTGCAACTTTTAATGCTTTCTAATTATTTTGTAGGTCAATACTTAATTTTTGAAGCATTAATCCAAGATCACAATTTGTTTTTCACATGTTAAACAATTTTGATCATTTTAATTGAATTTTTATTCAATTAAATACATTTTTGAAAACAAATTAGGGTTTTTGGATTAATTCAACCCTCATAAATCATTTTCAAAACACTTTGGGCCTCTAATAGAGTGTAAGACCCAATCCTTTCTTGACCAAAACATTTTGGGCCTCAGTGTATTGTATAAGTCCTGATACCGTCAAAAAGAAACGGCGCGATCGTCGCCTTTTGAAAAATAACCTAATTGGCCTCTCCTCGAGCTATAAGACCCATTCAAAAACCTTTTGGGCCTCTAATAGAGTGTAAGACCCAACCCCCTTTTAACCAAAATCATTTGGGCCTCACTTATTGTATAAGTCCCTCTGCGTTAAAAGAAAACCTCGGCGCGGTCGCCATTTCAAACGGAAAAATCAACTGGGCCTACCCTCGTGTTATAAGCCCCACTCTTTTTCTTTAAACATTTTGGGCCTCTTGAGAGAGTGTAAGACCCATCCCTTTGTACAGAAAACATTTTGGGCCACAGTCACTTGTATAAGTCCATCTGTACAAATTCAACAGTGCAGTCACTGATAAAACCTTGGGCCTGTCCTTGAGCTGTAAGCCCCAAATCCTTCTTTTTCAAAGCACTTTCTCCTTTGATTTTGAATATATTGTTGTTTTCAATCTTTCTTTGTTGAACAACTAACCAAACAACATGGAAGCTCTACAACCGAGTAAGTGGTTATTGCTTTCATTTACCGCTTTCATATACATATAAACTGTATTGTGGAGCTGTTTCACTGTAAGTCTTCTTTCATAAACTCATATCAACTGTGTAATAATAGAATAGATATTTCGAGTTTCCCCGGCAACTACGTCTAGAACTAGGTGACGCCGTTTCGTTCATAGAAATAGACACTTAGATCCCCAAATAGGATCACCAGATACAGTCTTCTCTTCGGCTGTCCTCATTAGGAATTGTCATGAAACTCTACTCCCAGAGATGAATGTCTTCTCCGTGAATGGAATCTTTGAGTTTCTTCCAAATTCTCGAACTTTCCTGACTTTGATCTATTCTCGGTGAATAGCATTGCCTTGAATTTCTCGGGGTTTGGGGACCCACGGGCATCTTAAAAGCACCGGCCTCCTCTTGGGCATCGTACAAGGACCCACAGGCTTCCTAAAAGCAACCCCGCCTCCTCTTGGGCTTAGTACAAGGACCCTACGGCTTCTTAGAAGTATCCACAGCCTCATCTTAGGCTTCTTATAATGATCTCTTCCTCCGGGAATGATAGCCTTCTCTTGGGCTTCGTACAAGGACCCGTCGGCTTCTTAAAAGTTTTCAGCCTCCTCTTGGGCTTCGTACAAATTGTCCCGACGACCTCCTAGAGGTATAGGAACAGAACTTAATCATCTGCATAGAACAGTCCTTTCATAGAGTCTACTACTGTTTCTCAAAGCACAGTACAAAAGATGACACTCTAGACTTGGACAGTCTAATCTCCTTGAGTCTCAAAGACATCCTCAAGTGACCCTTTTCGTTAAATAGGAAGGAAACCCGTAGACTCGGATAGTCTCAGTACCCTTCGGATTTCCCGCTTCCTTAAAGAATAGGAAATATCCCTGACCCTCGAATCAAATCCTCGAGTACAGTGTTTCTCATATAAGAACTGATTTTCTCTTTAAAATCAGTATACTGGACCTGTCACTCAACTGAAACAGTAACCATAGCCTCCTCTTGGGCTTTGTACAAATGATTCTCCCCAGCGGAGTCAAACAACGTTTAGCCTCTTTCTCGGGCTTTGTACGAGACACATAAGAGACTCCCTCGTTGAGTCAATCACCCTTTCGCCTCCATCTTGGGCTTTATACGAGATACAAAAAGGTTCTTATTGAGCCAAACAAACAATAGCCTTCATCTCGGGCTTCATACGAGATACCGAAAGATTCCATCGTTGAGTCACAACTTTTTAGCCTCTCTCTCAAGCTTTGTACGAGACACATACTAGCCTCCTCTTAGGCTTTGTATTAGAAAACCACTGGTTAATCCAATTAACCTTTTAGCATCAAAGCTGTGCCTCGTTCACAGTACACAAACATCAACAACTCTTTTCCTTTCATCTAATCGCTGTAAGCGGCAAGCCTCTGGATCATCTATATCCATGCCACTGTCCCTCCTTTAGCATGAGAAATTCCTAAGGAAGGATGGCATTGCTCTACACTGAATTAAAGTCTTCTCCTTCAGGTTGAAAAAAACCCCTTCTAAGGAAATTATGGCATTGCTAGGATTCACACATCCCGGTTAAGGTAATTCTCCTTTACAAACAGACAAACCCCCCTTTAGAGATGACAAATTCTCTCTAAAGTCGAGACTTTTCAGCTTCACATCTTGGGCTTCAAACAAGATACAAATCACCTTTCGCTTCACGTCTTGGGCTTTGAACAAGACACCAAAACAACTATTTCCTCCCATAGAATAGGAGGAACTACGAACGCTCTGATTTCCCTGTTTCGGTAAACGGGAACACGTAGGCATAAGATCGAAAGAAAAGATCTTAGCGAGCACACTAAACAAAAACCCAAAATCCCATATCAAAAGCAGTAATTCAAAAGCATCAATCCTAACATCCTAATCCTTGTTCCCCGCCAAAAACCTTCTGTCCAAATGAAAAGAAAGAAAACCGTATTGGCGAAAATACAAATAACCAGTACAAGGGCCCCCCCACATTGATAGCATTCGTAACCTAACAGACCGCTGTTTAAACTCAGTATGCAAAGCAGGGTTAATTGGAGACATCTATTTCCCTTCCTTCATCAGCTTCAATAGGATAAAAAATGAATCGACCTGTAGTTTTAAGCTCAAACCGCAGAGAGTGACCAGCGCTTAAGAACCGCGTCCAAAATCGCTCGCTACACACAAAAAAATTAATTTTATATTATTTATTTAGTATAATTAGTATTTTTGTGAATAAATTCCTTTTTTAGTGTTTTTAAACATTTTAAAAGTGAATATTTACTTTGAAAATCAAAACCAAGTGAGTTTTAATTAACCTTGTGATTAATCCCTCATTTTTCAAACCTTAAACAAAAATCACAAATGGTTTATTCAAACTTATTTGGTATTTTATTTGATTTTCTTTAAATATTTAGTTTTAAAGAATAACAAATTAGGGTTTCTTTGATTTTCACCCTCACCGAACAATTTCAAACACTTTTGGGCCTCTAATAGAGTGTAAGACCCAATTCTTTGTAAATACAAACTTATTTGGTATAAGACCCATTGTATTTCAAAAAGTTCGACGCGATCAACCCCCTTTGAAAACCAAACCATTTTGGGCCTCAATGCATTGTATAAGACCCACCGCGTTTTCAAAAATCTCGGCGCGATCGCCATTTTCAAACAAATGACCCTGGGCCTCTCCTTGAGCTGTAAGCCCCACCACTTGTACAAAAATAAATCTTTTGGGCCTCTATTAGAGTGTAAGATCCAATCCCCTTTTAACCAAAACTTTTTGGGCCTCAGACATTGTATAAGTCCCTCTGCGTTAAAAGAAAACCTCGGCGCGATCGCCAATAAAAAAATAATCATCTGGGCCTACCCTCGTGTTGTAAGCCCCATTATTTTTCTTTAAACACTTGGGCCTCTTGAGAGAGTGTAAGACCTATCCCCTTCTACAGAAAACCTTTCTTGGGCCTCAGTCCCTTGTATAAGTCCCTCTGTACAAGACGACAGTGCGATCACTGATAAACCTTGGGCCTCTCCTTGAGCTGTAAGCCCCAACACCTTTTCAAAATACTTTCTCCTTTAAATTTTGAATATATTGTTGTTTTCAATCTTTCTTTGTTGAACAGCTAACCAAACAACATGGAAGCTCTACAACCGAGTAAGTGTTTATATGCTTTCTTTACCCACTTTCATATAGATATAACTGTATTGTGGGGCTGTTTCACTGTAAGTCTTCTTTCATAAACTCATATCAACTGTGTAATACTAGTATAGATATTTAGAGTTTCCCCGGCAACTACGTCTAGCACTAAGCCCTGTTGGTCACTCTTAAATACAGTCAAAACTAGATCCCCATAGGATTACCAGACACAGTCCTCCCTCCTCTTGGGGTTAAACAATATGGAGACGTGAAAGGCAGCATTCTCGGTGAACCCTTTCTCAGACTGTCACCCTTCAGAAATCGTCAAAGAAACTCTACTCCCCAGAGATGATCTTTTCTCCGTGAATGGCATCTCTTGAGTTTCTTCCAAATTCTCAGACTTTCCTGGGTTGATCTATTCTCTGTGAATAGTCTGGCTTGAATTTCTCGGGGTTTGGGGACCCACAGGCTTCCTAAAAGCATCCCGCCTCCTCTTGGGCATTGTACAAGGACCCTACGGCTTCTTAGAAGTATTCACAACCTCCTCTTAGGCTTCGTATAAGGATTCTTCCTTCGAGAAGAGAGCCTCCTCTTGGGCTTCGTACAAATTGTCCCTCGGCTTCTTAAAAGTTTCCAGCCTCCTCTTGGGCTTCGTACAAATTGTCCCGACGACCTCCTAAAGGTATAGGAACATAAATTAGTCATCTTAATAGAACAGTCTTTCAAAGAGTCTAGATCTTTCTACCGTGAACGTACTACTACTGTTTCCTTAAAAAACAGGAAATAACCCTGATCCTCTGATCAATCCCAAAGCATAGCCTTACCTTTAATCAGTCTCTTTATAAGAACTGATTTTCTCTTTTAACCAACCTACTGGACCTGTCACTCAACTGAAATAGCACTCCTTTTATCCTCTATCTCGGGCTTCGTACGAGATACAAAAACACTCTCTTGTTGAGTATAAAAACACTCTCTTGTTGAGTCGATCACCTTTAGCCTCCATCTTTGGCTTCGTACGAGATACAAATCACTCTCTAGTTGAGTATAAAAGACTCTCTTGTTGAGTCAAACAACCTTTAGCCTCCGTCTTGGGTTTCGTACAAAACACATATAAAAACACTCTCTTGTTGAGTCAACCCTTTTTGCCTCTATCTCAGGCTTTGTACGAGACACAAAAGCATCCTCTTGTTGGGTCAATAGCCTCCTCTTAGGCTTTGTATAAGAAAACCCCGGTTGAGCCAATCGACCTTTTAGCATCCAAGCTGTGCCTCGTTCACAGTATACAAACATCAACAACTCCTTTCATCTAATCGTTGTAAGCGGCAAGTCTCTGGATTATTTACATCCACGCCACTTTCCCTCTTTTAGCATGAGAAATTACGAAGGAAAGATAACATTGCTCTACACTGAGTTAAAGTCTTCTTGTAGCGAGCGATTTTGGACGCGGTTCTTAAGCGCTGGTCGCTCTCTGCGGTTTGAGCTTTGACTACAGGTCGATTCATTTTTTATCCTATTGTGAGCTGAATAAGGAAGGGAAATAGATGTCTACAATTAACCCTGCTTTTCATACTGAGTTTAAACAGCGGTCTGTTAGGTTACGAATGCTATCAATGTGGGGGGCCTTTGTACTGGTTATTTGTATTTTCGCCAATACTGTTTTCTTTCTTTTTTACCTGGGCAGAAGGTTTCTGACGGGGAACAAGGATTAGGATGTTAGGACTGATGCTTTTGAATTACTGCTTTTGATTGATGGAGATATGGGATTTGGGTTTTTTGTTGATTGCGCTCGCTAAGATCTTTTCTTTCGATCTTATGCCTACGTATTCCCGTTTACCGAAACAGGAAAATCAGAGCGTTCGTAGTTCCTCCTATTCTATGGGAGGAAATTGGTTTTTGGTGTCTTGTTCAAAGCCCAAGACGTGAAGCGAAAGGTGGTTTGTATCTTGTTTAAAGCCCAAGATGTGAAGCTGAAAGGTCTATTTGTGTCTTGTTCAAAGCCCAAGACGTGAAGCTGAAAGACCTCGACTTTAGAGAGAATTTGTCATCTCTAAAGAGGGAGAAGGAGAATTACTTTAACTGGGATACACGAATCCGAGCAATGCCATAATTTCCGAAGAAAGGGTTTTAACCTGAAGGAGAAGACTTTAACTCAGTGTAGAGCAATGCCATCTTTCCTTAGGAATTTCTCATGCTAAAAGAGGGACAGCGGCATGGATGTAGATGATCCAGAGGCTTGCCGCTTACAGCGATTAGATGGAGGGAAAGGAGTTGTTGATGTTTGTGTACTGTGAAGGAGGCACAGTTTTGATGCTAAAAGGTTGATTGGATCAACCAGTGGTTTTCTTATACAAAAGCCTAAGAGGAGGCTAATTTCCTCTAGGAAAATCATTATACAAAGCCTAAGAGGAGGCTATTTTGTGTCTCGTACAAAGCCCGAGAGAGAGGCTAAAAGTTTTTGACTCGATGATAGAGTCTTTGTGTCTCGTACGAAGCCCGAGATAGAGGCTATTGTTTGTTTGACTCAACAAGGGAGTCTTTGTGTGTCTCGTACAAAGCCCGAGAGAGAGGCAAAAAGGGTTGACTCAACAGGAGAATCTTTTATACTCAACAAGAGAGTGTTTTTGTATCTCGTATGAAGCCCGAGATGGAGGCTAAAGGTTTGTTTCAGTTGACTGACAGATCCAATATACTGATTTTAAAAGAGAAAATCAGTTCTTATATGAGCAACACTGTACTCAGGGATTTGATTTGAGGATCAGGGATATTTCCTTTACTTTGAGGAAATGGGAAATCCAAAGGGTATTGAGACTGTCCGAGTCTGCGGGTTTCCTTCCTATTTAACTAAGGGAGTCACTTGAGAATGTCTTTGAGACTCAAGGAAGTTAGACTGTCCAAGTCTAGAGTTTTATCTTTTGTACTATGCTTTGAAAAATAGTAGTAGACTCTACGAAAGGACTGTTCTATGAGGATGACTAGGTTCTATTCCTATACCTCTAGGAGGACGTCGAGACAATTTGTACGAAGCCCAAGAGGAGGCTGGAAACTTTTAAGAAGCCGACGGGTCCTTGTACTAAGCCCAAGAGGAGGCTATCATTCCCGGAGGAAGAGATCATTATACGAAGCCTAAGAGGAGGCTGTGAATACTTCTAAGAAGCCGTAGTGTCCTTGAATAATGCCCAA
This sequence comes from Lathyrus tuberosus, assembly GCA_022829125.1. NCBI lineage: Eukaryota > Viridiplantae > Streptophyta > Magnoliopsida > Fabales > Fabaceae > Lathyrus > Lathyrus tuberosus. The sequence continues at coordinate 1,992,546 of JALAZF010000344.1, read as the reverse complement.
GAGGAGGCCGATGCTTTTAAGAAGCCCGTGGGTCTATCATCTCCTTTCCATTAGGAGAGATAACTCTTTTAAAGATAAAAACCACTGGTAAACATGCGAGGTTTACTATCCAGCGACTTTTAGCTTTTAAAGAGGGTTCCTTAGTTAAGGTCCAAGATTATGACCATAGGGGGTACCCAAACCCCGAGACATTCAAGGCAAGCTATCCACAAGGAATAGATCAAGTCAGGAAAGTTCGAGAATTTGGAAGAAACTCAAAGATGCCATTCACGGAGAATACATTCATCTTGGGGAGTAGAGCTTCTTGACGATCCCTAAGGAGGACAGCCGAAGAGAAGACTGTATCTGGTGCTCCTATTGGGGATCTAGGCGTCTATTTCTACGAATAAATGAAACGGCGTCACCTAGTTCTAGACGTAGTTGCCGGGGAAACTCAAAATATCTATACTATTATTACACAGTAGATATGAGTTTATGAAAGGAGACTTACAATGAGCAGCCCCACAATACAGTTTATAATATGAAAGCAGTAAACGAAAGCGATAACCACTTACTCGGTTGGAGTGCTTCCATGCTGTTTGGTTAGTTGTTTAACAAAGAAAGATTGAAAACAACAGTATATTCAAAATCAAAGGAGAAAGTGCTTTGAAAAAGAAAGATTTGGGGCTTACAGCTCAAGGAGAGGCCCAGGGTTTTATCAGTGAGCGCACTGTTTGACTTTGTACAGCGGGACTTATACAAGTGACTGGGGCCCAAAATGGTTTTCTGTACAAAGGGATGGGTCTTACACTCTCTCAAGAGGCCCAAAAAGGTTTAAAGAAAAGAGTGGGGCTTATAACACGAGGGTAGGCCCAAATGATTTTTCGTTTAAAAATGGCGATCGCGCCGAGGTTTTCTTTTAACGCGGAGGGACTTATACAATAAGTGAGGCCCAAGATGTTTTGGTTAAAAGGGGGATTGGGTCTTACACTCTAATAGAGGCCCAAAGTGTTTTGAATGGGTCTTATAGCTCAAGGAGAGGCCCAGATGATTTTTTATTATTAAACGGGCGACGATCGCGCCGTTTACTTGTACAGAGGGACTTATACGATGAGTGAGGCCCAAAAAGTTTTTGTACAAGGGGGATGGGTCTTACACTCGCTCAAGTGGCCCAAGAGTTTTGAAAATGATTTATGAGGGTTGAATTAATCCAAAACCCTAATTTGTTTTCAAAATGTATTTAATTGAATAAAAATTCAATTAAAATGATAAAAAATTGTTTAACACATGGAAAACAAATTGTGATCTTGGATTAATGCTTCAAAAATTAAGTATTGACCTACAAAATAATTAGAAAGCATTAAAAGTTGCAAAATCAATGTAGAAAAAATATTTAATATGTCAAAAACAATTAAAATATTAATTCTTTGCAAAAATATCAATTATATGAAATAAATAATATTTTTCGGATTTTTTGGGAAAATAAAATATTTTAACATTTTTGTGAATTATTAAAAAAAGAATCAACTCAAAATCATTAAAACTCATAGAGAAATTAATTTTTGAATCAATTAAACAAAATCACAAAATTCAAATATTTGAATTTCTAAAATGACGCCAAGAACACAAGCAAGAACACGCGCGTTTTTCTGGGTTTCTCAGATTTGCATTTTCTATCCAATCTCCATGAATACGTAATCATATCATGCAATCCACATATCATTATGCTCGTCTCAACCTCACGATCATGTCTATGTACTTTAATTTCATTTAAATTAAACATACAACAAGAAATCACGAAGAGACCTCAAGAACCCTAATTTCTGCATGAAGGCTAGGATTTTTGATACACGATTCAAACAATGCAATTAATTGAGGGAAAACATTCCATGCATGATTATGAACATATGGCCAAATTATTGTGCGAGGAAATATGCATAGATTGAGAGATGACCAAGTATGTGCTTACCTCCAAGTCGTGACAGCAAGTTCAAAGTGATTTTTGATTTGGAGGTGTTACAGATGAGTGGTGATGATCTGAACAACTTCCCTACACCCTATGGATTGTGTTTGGATGGTTGGACTTGATTGAAATTGGCTGGATCATTTTGTGGCACCTCAACTGCACTTTGGTTAAAACCTTGAGCAACCAGCTGGTGATTTTGTGAAATTGATGTTTCAGAAGTAATCTAAGTGTTTGATCAGCTCATATGTGATGTATGTGAGGTGTGTGAGTGATTGGTTTGATTGGAATTACTCTCAAACTCAAAACCCGATAGTGACTTGCCTTAGAAGGAAAAATTGGAGTGAAAGAAGAGATTTTGAGGAAAGCAGCTGTTAGATGGCTGTGGTGTACTCAAACTGACCATAATTGAGCTCTATTTATAGTAGAGCAAGTTTGTTTTGCAAGGAATAGTGCATGGCAGCTGGTAAGTAGGTTTGGCCAATGTTGGCAAATGAAAATCCAAGTCTCCTCTAGCCATTGACTAGAGGTTAGGGCACAGAGCTTTGGTTCCCTTGGTCTTGGATAAGTCTTGACTGATTTTAGATGAGAATGGCTCAGTCCATGCCACCTTGATGCTTCCATTGAATGCTTCAATCCAAATTTGGAGTCTTGTCCCTATTTTGGCCATTCTAGGTTCAACATGCTATTTCTTGTTCCATGGACTTTGGAGGCTTGGCTCAGTGATTGTCCCCTTTAGATTCAATCCTCTGAGGTGTCCAAGTGGATAGGAGCAATTGAATTTGGCTGATTTTGGCAAATCGACCAAAGTTGCAAATTCTGCCTTGCCTTGACAGATTTCAGCAAGGCAACTTGGCAATGTTGTATATCATGGTGTAGGTTGAATTTGGCAATGTTCTTGGCCATTTTGGAAATCTCTTACATGATACAACAACTGTTTGAACAAGTTTGGTTTTGATCTCTTTTGATTCCAAGTGAAAAATCCCCCTACATTTGGCAAAAAGTGAGGCAGAATCTGACTTAGTGAAAATTTCACTAAGTGTTGGAAAAAGTGACATTTTCACTTTTCAACCACTTTGATCACTCCATAACTCAAAATCCTTAATGAATTGGAATAACTTGTAGTTGAAGTTTTTGTAGGTGATAATGAGGGCTACAAATACATCTTTGGATGAGAAAAAATGGCCTTTTGGTTTAGGAGTTATGGTCCGTCAAAGTTGGTACCTTTGCCACTTTATTTTTAACTTAGAAAAAATTTCTAAGTTTTATGGTTACCTCTTTTACAAGTTATCTCACTTTTCTTGATTTTTCTTGATGAATGATGATTCAAATCATACATTAACATCATTTTAGGGTTAAAAATCCATTTTGGTGAAAAATCTCAAAAAGTCAAAGTTGACTTTTGTGCACAGTTGACTTTTTATCAGATGAATTCCAAACTGTGCAATTCTTCAGGAAATCATGTCCTTGACCTAAATCAAACTTGATGGACATGTTCCATGGGTGTCATAGGGTATATTTAATCATGTATTAGGGTTTGGGAGCATGTCCTGGTCAAAAGTCAAAGTTACAGTTGACTTTTCCCTTAAAACCCTAATTGTGGTGCAGATGAAATTAAGACTTGTTGCCCAAGCTTCTTGGATTAATCCATTGTTCCAAATGGATCAATATGGTATATTAGAGACCCTAAAATCATCTCTTGAGGTCTTGGCTCATGGTTTGTCCCAAAAGTCAACTTAGGGGTGAATTAGGTCAAGAAACCCTAATTCCTGATTTTTGATGAATGCATCCCCTGAGGCAAAATTGACTTGATGCATGGGTTCATGAGGTTCCATGAAGTATATTAGGTCATGTTTTGGATCATTGCCTTGTGCCCAGATGAAAATTTCCATCTGGAGGCCCTGGTCGACCAAAACCCTAATTTGGTGACACTGTCGATCTTGAGACTTGATCCACCTAGAAGGGAGCAGCCTTGTGCTTAATCCTTGAAGTGGGAGTCCTTTTTGATCCATTGTGGATGTTTAAGAGATTAGACAAGTTGAGGATCATGTCATTTCTTGATTGATCCTTTGTCTAAGCACTCAGAGAGGGCTTGAAACCCTAATTTTGATTGTATTGGATGCTCACCCATCTTTGGGGAGACTGATGAAGCATGATGGCTCATCCATATTATGATGATGATTTTCACAATGATGGGAAATCTAAGTGGTCAAAATTTGGGGTATTACACTTCTCCTTCAGGTTAAAACCCCCTATAAAGGAAATTATGGCATTGCTAGGATTCACATATCCCGGTTAAAGTAATCCTCCTTTATAGTCAGTCACCCAACAGTTGTGACACACAGACCCCCTTTTGAGATGAAAAATTCTCTCTAAAGACAACACCTTTTTAGCTTTACATCTTGGGCTTCGAACAAGATACAAATAGACCCTTCAGCTTCACATCTTGGGCTTCGAACAAGATATAAACCACCTTTAGCTTCACGTCTTGGGCTTTGAACAAGACACCAAAACACCATTTCCTCCCATAGAATAGGAGGAACTACGATCGCTCTGATTTCCCTGTTTCGGTAAATGGGAATACGTAGGCATAAGATTGAAAGAAAAATCTTAGCGAGCACACTAATCCAAAACCCAAATCCCATTCCTTCACATATCAAATGAAAAGCATCAGTCTTAAACTCCCACCAATCGCCCAGGCACTATTTTAACAAAATAACTTAAGAGAGACCCACAATCTCAATAGCATCTGTAAACCAACAGTCATCTATTTAAACTCAGTATGCAAGCAGGGTTAATTGGAGACATCTATTTCCCTTCCTTCATCAGCTTCAATAGGATAAAAAATGAATCAAACTGTAGTACCCCAAAAGCGATAGTGCTTCGCAACCACGTCCAAAAATCCGCGCTACAGTTAGACACCTACTGTCACGCCACTACTCTTCAGAAGAATGAGCTAACTTTTCTTTGTGATTCCAAATTGAGTACTTTTGTGAATTAAGTTTTCTTCCTCTTGGGTCTTACGGTGGAGTTTTGTTCTGACTTTTTTGTTGACTTTTGAGTATCACACTCTAGATCACACCTTTCCAATTCTATTTCCTTTCTTTTTCTATCTCTTTTTTTAGCACAACACTCCACCTTTTTACTCAACGGGATCTCACTTGTAATGAGTCCAATTGGCTATTGTGATGAAGATGCTGGTTGTTCCTCCAGTTTCGGACACAGGAATTTTTCAACAAGAGTGGTCTTTGCCTCCTTTTTGCACACTTAGGTTTCTACTTACTTCTCAATTTCCAACAATTAGGTTTCTAAAAAAAAATTTACTAATTCAGCAGACTACCGGAGGCGGGACAGAAGTCATCAGCTTCCTTCTACTACAACATTCTAGGTAACAACTTAGCTTTGTATCGCAAATTTACAAGCAGACTCATCACCCAATTTTTTATGTTAAGCACAAAATGAATATTTTTCTGATCCTTGGTTGATCTCTACTAATTTCTCATCTGTCCTAAAAACTACTCATGCAAATTAAACAAAATAAAGTATGCATAAAGAAATTAATCATAAACCAGTTGAGTTAATTATCCAAACAGTAAAATACCAAGAACGTTAATCCATGGCTAAAACAGGGCCTCAAACATCAAGTCATGGCCAAAACACGGCCTCCCAAAATACCAAGCAATTATCCAAAATAAAATATCTCGCCAGCATAACAGCAAATAGAAGCAGAAAACAAATAGAAGATAAGGTAAAGAAAGAGAGGTTCAAGCTTTATCTGCCTCTCCCCCAAACTTAAAGTAAGGACAGTGTCCTCACTGTCAAGTGGCAAGGGGAGGCAAGACTGGGCAAGTCTCTACATGATACCAATTAGGCTCTAAGCCTGGTGCTTTTACGCGTAGGCTGAACGTCTCCATTTTTCTTCTTTTTGATTTCCTTCTTTGCGACCTTAGCATTCTCCATCTCCTTACTTGATCTTTGACAACTTCTGGCACAACAGTTTCTTCCTGGACTGGCTCCTCCAAAGCATTTTTTCCTTCTTTTTCATTTTCCTTTTTCTTGGGCTGGTCACCTTCTTTTGGACAATTTCTTCCTTCCTCTCAGCAACTGCCTTTACAGGGGTCACGACAAGAGAAGTCACAGGGGTGACTGTCACTGCTTCTTCTTTGCTTGACTGACTGTCAGCTTCCTCGCCTTCATCTTTTCCAACAACTTCTTTTCCTTCAGTCTTTAAGGATCCTAGAGAGGATTCCTCGGTTGTTGAATAGTACTTGGGGAGATTTGCATCCACCAGATGGTCTTCATTTTCTATTCGATCTTCCTCTGACTTACTATTATCTACTGCATTGTATAGATTTATCTCATCACCGTCCTTATCAGCTTCTTCAATTAACTCCTCTAAAACATCGTCCTTTTCTATTGGACTCAATTCTGGGTCTGTTTGGTTTAAATCAAAGTCCTTTGGGGGACTGTTTTCAGGGGTCTTGACATCAGGGGTTCGAACATTAGGGTTCTGAACATCAGAGGTCTGAGCATCAGGGTTCTCCTTCCGCTTCCACTCTTGTCTCAATTTTTTCTTCTTTGGAAACACTTCAGCTTTTCTGGCCTTGCCACTCATTTTCTTCTTTTTCTGCATGGGACTGTCCTGGATAGACATGCCTTAACTTGTCTCTGCAGCAACATCTTTACTCTTCTTTCTCTTTTCTCATTTCCCTTCTTTCTTTTTGGATTTTTCCTTCTACTTCACTTTCTTGTCTTCAGGAACTGACTTCTCTTCTATTTTATTCTCTTCTAACTCTCCTAAAATATGATTGGGAAAAATAAGTGGATTCAACATACTTGATGGAAATTGCAAAGCAACCGCTTTCTCTTGCCAATAGAACTTATCTTTCTGAAACTTGAAATAATCCCTTTGATCTTTCTGCATCTGCAGAATAACATCCCATATTATGTCTTCTCTTTGATGATCCTCCGTAGCTTCTGTCGACGCCTGTCGCACCTCTGCTGGTCTTTTCCTTCCTTTTGGCCTCATCAATGTTTGGATCAAAGCTTTATCCAATGCAGCTTGAGGCTCCCCAGTTTCATCAGTGTCAAGCTTAGGTACTCCGTGCCTCCTGCACAACATAGTGATCACCCATGAAAAGTACAACATTCCTTCATTCTTTCGTGAACAGGCATGGATCTCTTGCATAATGATTTTTCCTACATTGATCTTGCTTAATGAAGTGATGCAGTGAAGCAAAACAAGTCTTGCTCTGCTCACCGTTTCATTATGAGCAGTGGGTTTCAAAGAATGTTTCACAAATTGGTACCACACTTTCACTGTAGGCAGCAGATCCATCCTTCTCACGGCTTTTTCAGAGCTTGACTCCACCCACTTAGTCCCTGGATTACACAGTGATTCCATAATCACATCAAAATATTCTCCGTCCAACTTCAACAACAAGTCTTAATACTCATCACCTGTTTCCTTGATATTTAGAGCAAGGTTTAAAGTGTCTTCATTATATACCACCTTAGTAATTCTCACCACAACTTCAATCCTTTTGTGGCCAAGATCAGTGAGGTTTGAATAGAACTCCTTCACAAGTGAAATTTTGTATGGGCCTGGCTGGAGGCATAGCTTCATCCACCCTAGCTTTTTTATTGTAGTTCCCAAATCTCCAGCAAGTCCCAAGTTCTCTTCTTGGTTGTCATAAACAAAACCCCTTTCAGCATCAAAACCCATTTTGCTGAAATACTCCATGAAGCGGCGAGAAGCTTCGCTATTGATGAACTTCTCATATCCATCTTGTTCTTCATTAGAGTAAACAACATATGGTGTTGCATTTTTCCTTGTTGCCATCTTAACTCGTTTTCCAGTAGGGATCTCTATTGTTTTGGGGTGAAGGACAAGTAGCGATTTAGGTTTGAATGGAAATTGTGAGGAACAGACAAAAGGGAAGTTGATACGGTGAGTGTGTGTGAGAGAAAATGAGATATTGTGATAGTGAAGTAGAATTGTTGGAAAGAGAAATGTGAAAAGTATTTTTGTGAAAATTAGGACAAGAAACTGAAAAGGCAGGTTGACGTAACGTATGGGAAAGGACAAAAATTTGAATTTTTGGCATGGAAAAGGTATTGGTTGCTGCTGTGTCCCACCAGTATGACGTGTCAGAGTGATCATCATGCACAAGGCTCTAGGCGTGTGCAGTCCACCCAATTAATTTCTCTCTCCATCATTAAGACTCTTCAATTCCCGTCCAATAAAATAAATAAATTTCCATCTCAGCATTTTATTTAATTCTCAGGACTTAGGAATATTTGCTCTGAATATCATTTTGTTCCTTTCTCATTTGTTACCGTACCACAGTCGTGACTCCAAATTCCTGTTGCTGTCATCAAAAACTACTCAAATGTAAAAAATTAAAAAGAAAATTTCATTAAGCTGAGCTGCCTCCCAGTAGCGCTATTTTAAGGTCTTATAGCCTGACCAACACAACATCACTTAATCCATTAAATGAATGGTTCCCCTAGTGTTACTTGAATGGTCACCAAAATAGGTTTTAATCGTTTGACCATTAACCTTGAGTTTTTCACCATCTTTTTTATTCATCAATTCCATAGCTCCATTAAGGAAAATTGTCACTAACTTGTGTAGCGTGCGACTTTTATCGGTGACGCGACCACCTTACCGCGGGATTCGGGATTTGGGTGCTACTTTCTGATATCTGTATTTATCTTATGAAGCTGGTTAAGGAAGGGGAAGATATATTAAACTAACCCTGCACGCAAATGTTTTCTTTAATAAATGCTAAGAGATCGAGGAACGGGGTCTGGTTATACAAAGGGAAGCTATTAACACCTAGTGTATCTATGGTAATCCATAGGAACCTTCTTTTGCATATATTTCTGTTAACTTGAAATGCTTTCTCATATTTATCTGCTGTGATTGGGAAAGTTTCTCCTTTGGGAGTGTTGTGAGACTGTTTATGTTATTTCCGGGTTTTTGTTGTTTTTGGGAAGGTAATGGGCCTAAAGTTTTTTATTTGTGTGCTCGCTAAGATTTCACAATCTTATGCCTACGTATTCCCGTAAAGAGATTTGAGAAATCAGATCAATCGTAGTTCCTCCTATTTCTATGGGAGGAAAGATGTTTAGTGTCTTGTTCAAAGCCCAAGATTGAAGTTATCAGAGTATTTGTGTCTTGTTCAAAGCCCAAGATTGAAGCTATCAGAGTATTTGTGTCTTGTTCAAAGCCCAAGATTGAAGCTAAAAGTTGACTGAGAGAGAGTTTGTCATCTCTAAATGGAGATATCCCACCTATTCATCAGAGATATGTCAGGTAATTGGTTATAAGGGAAATTACTTTAACTGTGATATGAGAAATCCAGCAATGACATAATTTCCTTTATAAGAGAGATGTCATAAAGGAAGAAAGCTTTAACTCAGTGTAGAGCAATGCCACTTTTTCCTTATGAGTCTTTCATGCTAAGAGAGGGACATTGGCTTGGATATATGGAATCCAGAGGCTTGCCACTTATATCTGTTAGATGAAAGAGAGATTTTAGCCAGGATAATCAAAGGACTCCAGCTTGGATTTTGAATCAACAAGTGTGCCACTTACAACAATTATCTGGAAAAAGGTTTTGATTGTTTTGTTTTGATATGTGATGTATAGAGGATATATCTTCCTATAGAGAGGACTTATGGTCTCATCGGAGGGGATGTTGATTTTTGTGTGCCTTATTTAATGTCCAAGGTTGAAGCTAAAGGAAAACTGACTCCACTGGAGAGGGTTTTATCTGTCTTGTACAAAGCCCAAGATTAAGGCTGACTGAGGAAATTCTTATATGAAGGCTAAAAGGAGGTTATCTCTTGCTGAGGATTTATTGAAATCCAGGAGCAGGTCCAAATTGTGTTGGGGAACCCAAAGGGTTTACTTTTGCTGGGAATCAAGGAAGAGTTGAAGTACCAGATGCCATGAGGCTCTGATTCTGTCAGGGATTTGTTGATGGTAAATTAACCCTGGCTGGGGGATTTTTAAGGTGAATGTCAAATCTTGTTAGGTATCAGGGGAGTTTAAAGATGAGTTTGAAAACCTATGAGGTTTTCAATTTTGCTGGAGACTGATATATTGGTAAAATGATCAGGGTTTTCCCTATGCTTTTAGGAAACGTGAGGGTCTCTGTGTGAGATCCGAGAGGAGATGAGACTTTCCAGGTCATACTTGAATGAAGCCCAAGAGGAGGCTGAGACTGTCCAAGTCTCTCAAAAAGTGGTAGGCTCTGGTGTAGAAAGGGGTCTTTGTATGACGCCAAAGGGAAAGTTTTTGGTTTAAGGGATGAAGATCAACCCTAGAATGGTATGATGTTCTGGAATTTTGACTCTCCTGGGAATTGAACTAGCAATGATAGCTAATTTATATCCTATGCCTTTAGGAAGCCTTTGGGTCCTTGTACTAAGCCCAAGAGGAGGCTGGGGAACTTCTAAGAAGCCTGTTGGTCCTTGTACTAAGCCCCAGAGGAGACTAGGGATGCTTTTAGGAAGCCTGTGGGTTCGAGCCTAAGAAAAGTTCAAGAAAGGTTTCACCGGGAATTAATCCTTTCTCTATTGAACAGTTCTAAGGTTTGAAGAAATTCAAAAAAGGTTTCATCGGGAATTAATCCTCTCTGGGGAAATGAATTTCTTGTATACATATATTTCTAAGTTTTTGACAGTCTTGAGAAAAGTTTCACCGGGAATAATGCCTTTCTCTGTTCCATATTGAATAAGCCCAAGAGAAGGCAGACTGTATAGGGAATTTCCTATGAGGGAACTAGTTTTGACTAAGTTAGAAAGTAACCTCTGGTTTGACCTAAGTGTAGACATAACTGCTAGGGAAACTCTAAACAAATATGCACAAGAATATATATAAATAATTGAATTGACAGGTATATAAACAAGTATACATTAAATTAAAAAGAGGTTGGGACTTACACTCTGAGAGGAGGCCCAAGTGTGTGGTGATATGTTGTATTGACTACAATTGTATGATGAAATTGAAGAAAGTTGTTGAGGAAACTTTGAATTTGAATTTTTGAATTAAAAGAAAGTTATTTGAAAAGAAAAGAATGTTTGAAAAGAAAAGAATGTTTGGGGCTTATAACTCAAAGAGAGGCCCAAGTGGTCTAAGAGCAGTTTCACCGGGAATAATGCTCCTCTTAGTACCAGTTTAAAATAGACAGATGATTTTGAAAACAGAGGTATGGGGCTTACAACTCAAGGAGAGGCCCATGGAAGTTATTTTATTTGTTAAAACAAAGTTTTGTACAAAAAGATTGGGGCTATACTCAAGGAGAGGCCCAGATGACTTATTTGAAAACAGGGATCACACTACGATAATGAAAGACGTTGTGGAACTTATACTACAGCAGAGCCCCAAAATTGATTTTGTACAAAGAGGGGTTGGGTCTTACACTCTAATAGAGGCCCAAAAGTGTTTGTGAAGAAAGAATAATGAGGCTTATATTCAAGGAGAGGCCCAGATGATTTATTTGAAAAGGCGACGATGACGTCGCGGTTTTGAAAACCATAGTGGGACATATATAATGATTGAGGGCCAAAATATTATTTACACAAAGGGATGGGTCTTGCACTATAATAGAGGCCCAAAATGTTATTTTTATACAAGAGTTGGGGCTTACAGCTCAAGGAGATGCCCAGATGAAAAACAACGATCGCACCGTTTATTTTGAAAATCGTATCGGGACTTATACAATGACTGGGGCCCAAAATTTGTGTATTTACAAAGGGGATGGGTCTTACACTCTATTAGAGGCCCAAAAGTGTTTCAAATGAAGTTTGAAAAATAAAATTTACGAAAACCCTAATTTTGATTAAAAAATAATTTTCAAAGAAAATTAAATAGAAAATGATATAAAATATCCAACATATTTAAAAAAAAGTTGTGAATTGAAAGCTCAAATGATTTGGACCAAATTTTGGAAAAACTTAGTGCTGAAGAAGATGTTTCAACATGAATACCAAAGCTGAAGATTTCTGCCAAAGAACAAAGATGTCGAAGAAGATGCCTCAACTTTAAGACTCGACATTCCGGACTGTTATAACAGATTATTTTAAATCTGTTTCAAATCTATTCCAAGATCCCAGGCGCACTCAGCAGTGGATCAAGGAAAGATTTAAAGCCCAACTGAAGACTATAAAAGAAGACTTAGTCCTAGGGTTTTGTAGTACCCTTGAATGTCTTTTGTAACCTAGTTCTCTTGTGTAAAAATAAGGGTTTAGTGTTTTGAGAGTCGTTGGCTCTCTAGGTTGTAAGTCTCCGCTTGTATCGTTTGATACACTGTGGTAGACATAGGTGTCGCACAGATCCATAAGCCTTGAGGTATTGGATTGTGTATTGTTCTTGGATGAAGTTTTTAAGCAAATCATAGTTAGCGTGTTGGTCAAGTATGCTTGACAGAATGTGTATTGACAGGGATTATGTAGATATCACAGTTTGTGATTAGGGGAAGTGAGTGGTGATTCTCATATCAAAGAGGTTGTTCTTTGATAAGGATTTCATTGGGGAGAGATTAGGAGATAAAGTTAAAAACAAGGGAGTTTAGCTTTGGGATAATTCTACAGATAGTGGAGTCTTCTTCCTGGATTGGTATGCCCTAGATGTAGGTGATTTGCATCGAACTGGGTTAACAATTGCTGTGTTCATTATCATTCTGCAGATTTACATATTCTGTTATTGGTATTAATAAACATGTTGAATCAGATGTCGTAACATCTGTAATTCTGCAGTTTCTGATATTCAAGGTATCAGTCTGCTGTTATGTTCCCTGTTTAAATGTTTATGCAGTACAATGTCTTGACATGTGTTAGGACATCTGTTGTTTGCTATGCCAGAATTTCAATTGGTATCAGAGCAGGTATCCTGTCTGTTTCTGGATGATATCTTTGGGAGATACTTTCTGGTGTTTAAACAAGGAGAAGTTTTGAAGACCAGATCAATCAACTCAAACATACTCAAGGGTATTAATGGATGGGATGAATGTTTTGGATCGAAGGTAACAACCCGATGGTTGTTCATGGTGATGAGGAGGTTCTACAAAAACTGCAGGAGAAGTGGCTAGTTCTCTTATTGGGGCGTCTTATAAGATGTACTGACATCTTATTAGGGCAAGCAGAATTTGTTCCTTAGTGGTTTCGCTGCATATGTTTCTGATGGAAGAGCTCTGGATTTATGGGATTCTGGAGTTGTTGCTGAAGACAGATGGTGGAAGATCTCAATCATCGACCTCTATAGTTAAAGATATCTGCATCTTTTTATTCCAAAGTCGGGAGCGATGGAATGAAGGGAGTTGTTGGAGGATGTCTGTTATGGTGACTTGGTACTTGGTAGCTTGGTTCCATGGTGCAGTTTGAAGTCAGTTGAAGAGGAGAGGAGTTGAGTTTAGGTTTATCAAGTTCTTGCTCTGGGAGTTTGATAAATTATTGATCGGCTAGGTTGTCAAAGATATTTGAGAATTCTCTCAAGTCCACTAATAAAGGTGTCTCAATCGTGAATCTGGAGACTTCTAGTTATTCTTCTAACTAGAAGGTGTTTCTATGAAACACAAATCTGAAGAAAGTGGAGGTGATTTATTTTCACTATCCAAAATAACAACGAAGGATTCGTCCCTCTTAATCCTAAGGGTGGATCCAATTTAAATGGAGTTTTTAGAACGGTTGAGGTAAATAGGATTTGTTCAGAGAGAATCTTAGTTACTTGAGTTAAGGGTGGCAGCCTTGGTATCTCAATAAATTGTGTGTCAAAGAAGATACTTGCAAAAGATTTAATACTTGATAAGTGTTCATGAAGTAATCTGGTGGGGTGTGGCTTCAACAGTGAAATATAATTATTGAACAAGGATTTAAGATCAATTGTTATTTGTGTTACTCACAAGTATTTAATTGATTATTCTTGTATGTGAAGATCAAGATTGCTGATGTTCAACATGTTGTTGGAACATCTCTTCATCTGGTTTGTGCAGAATCATGGGAGGAGTACTGCATAAGCTTTTGGATCTATTTCTCTTAAGTATTGACCTAAGAATCTGCTCAGTATGGTGAGGCAGAAGCATCTGATCTTTGGAGAGTTTCCTGGAAAGAAATTGGTCTAGACAATGGTGATGTGGAAGATGAATAAGAAGACATCATAATCTTAATGAATTGTTCTTTGATCAGTTTATTTCTGATCTAAGAATGTTGGACTGTAGCAAGTTATTTCAAGTTGTACTAGAAGCATCTGGTGTTTATTTGGAAAGTGTCCTGGCAAGAGACTTGTCCAAAATGGAGTGCTGGTGGTGGCATAGCTTGGATCAGTTTATTTCTAATCTAGGTACTTAGAAGCATGGGATCTTGATCATTTTGAAGGTCAAGATTAAGTGGCAATTATCTCTGACTTTCTACAGACTGCTCTACTAAGGAAGGTGGCATTCTTTGGTATGGCTATGGTGTAGTCTATGACTACTTTATCTTCTAAAGATTCAGACGTGGCAGGTGTGAAGTCTTTGAAGTTTCAAAGTAGTTATTCATCAAGGTGCGAACTTGAGGGGAATGTCTGTGTTAAGCAGGATGGAGGTTGTCTACTCAAACTTGGTTGTTGAATCAAGTCTATGAGAGCATGGAACTCTTGTTTTGTTAAAGGGAAAAGGTTCTTCTAAGTGGCAGAAGGAGGAGCTGAATTCAGCAGCTAGATGTCGTATCAGAATGTTCTGACATCTAGCTTAACATTAGAATCTCAGCTGGTGATGTGGCACATCAGCTTAAGATAAGGTAATCAACATGAGAATGGAAGTTACAGATGCTTCAAAAAGTTCTATCTCATGCAGTTTACGGGAGTTGTGGATGGAGAAGATGTTACATATCTAGAGGCATGGTGGATCCAAGATGTCTTACTATAGAGCGAGTAGTTCATGTAACTTGAAGATTAGATTTCATTGGTGGATCATTGTATCTTGTGGGAGTTCTGAAGAAGAATGAGATCAATCAAAAGGTGGCATTTGGTTGGTTTCATATTGTACATTTAAGCAGGGTGCTTGGAACTAATTACTCTTGGGCAGAAGGGTAGTTTGTTGAAGACGTAAGGAGGTTCTGGTTCATCTTAAAGCTTGTGGTAGAAGTTCTAGGTTGAGGATGCAAGATTACCTTCTTTTGGTGGATGAGAGTTTATTTCTCTCTTTGGTTATCTAGAGTTCTTATTGATCAAGCTGACGACGCAGTGTTATTTAAAGATCTTCAGTTGGATTACTATGCAGATAGTAAGTCCAGTGGTGGAGCATATCAAGAACCATGGTGTGTGGTGTCTGTGATGTGTGAAGAATGTCCTAACTGATGTTGGAACATTTTCTGGGTTGGTTATCCTTGGAGTAGGATACTAAGTTCTAAGTGTAGAACTTGACACTCACATCTTGTATAAGAGGTATTTATCTTATCATACGGGAGAATAATGGGTAAAGGATTGTCTTGGAAGTCTGATGTCAATGGGACATGCTAGAAGTGAATCATTTTGGTGCTTGTGGAGCAAATGGGCTGAAGATTTCTAGAGCATGTATGCGATATCTGACATTGTTAAGAAGATAACAAACTAAGAGGTAAGGTATCTCTTTGAGGAATGTGGAGCATTCCAGATCAATTGGATTTTATCTCAAGGAACATGGAGGTCTATACATGAGAATTCAAGAGGAATTCGTGTGGTGTATAGATGGGTTCAAGAAGAGAGGGATCAATGGAGCTTTGATCTCAATCCAAGAGTTTGTTAATTTAGGATGGTGATCCTAATGTGATCTCACGGGAAGTATGATGGTGTTCATGTGTGAGTGATTATTGGTACTTGTCAGAAGAAGCAATAAGTGTAGTTGATGATTATGTTCAGCAGGTGTGTTGGACAGAGGGTGCGCTCTTGAAGACATGAAGAGTGATTACTGGTTATCTTAGATATGGGGAGTTGTTCCTTTATCTAAGATGTATTACTGCAGGGGTGCAGTTATGAATCCAGGTTGTTTAGAGGTCAAGCAAACTGTGAAGATGAGATGTCAAGAAGGATGCCTTGACATTGCCCTGCGGCTGCAGACTGTGGGGGTATTGATCAATACATAAGTTTTTGGTAAATAATGTCTGACATGATGACAGGACATTGTTAAGGACATGTTTTCTTTAACTGGGTCATTATGGACGGCGTGTCTTGGACAGTGGAAAACATGCGCGTGCAAAACATGCTCTTTGAGTTTTGTAAAATCTTTGGACGGTGTTCTTTATATGAGAAACAATCAAAACATTCTTGGCCGGTGCACTCTCGATGTTGGAGAAGTCTCATTAGCTATTAATGATCTTATTGAATTGACCCTTGCCTCGTTAATTCCTATGAAGATCGCTTGGGTATTTATAGAAAAGCCTTGGTCACTCTTGGCTCAAGATGTGTGTACTCATGGCATTATTCCTTGGCTGTGGTATGTCTGGGATAGCTTGGTACATTTTATCAATTTTTGGCAAAAAAGGGGGAGACAGGTTTCGTACCTCAGTCTCGTTTGTGTCTTGTGTCCTGAGTTAAGAAATATACCCAGGAATTTCAGGAGTCTCCAACCTCTTGGGTGTGTATGTGGATGTGTACTTCTATATACCTCATTGTTTCAGGGGGAGTCACATCAGTACTCTAATCATAGCTGACACTCAGGGTAAAGAGACGTCAGGAACATCCTGGTCTTATATGGTACAAAGAGTTTTAGCCAAAATTTTCCAAAAGGGGGAGATTGAAAGCTCAAATGATTTGGACAAAATTTTGGTAAAACTCAGTGTTGAAGAAGATGTTTCAACATGAAGACAAAAGCTGGAAATTTCTGCCAAAGAACACATATGTCGAAGAAGATGCCTCAACTTTAAGACTCGGCATTCTGAACTGTTATAACAGATTATTTTAAATCTGTTTCAAATTTGTTCCAAGATCCCAAGCGCGCTCAGCAGTGGATCAAGGAAAGATTTAAAGCCCAACTGAAGACTATAAAAAGGAGACTTAGTCCTAGGGTTTTGTAGTACCCTTGAATGCCTTTTGTAACCTAGTTCTCTTGTGTAAAAATAAGGGTTTAGAGTTTTGAGAGTCGTTGGCTCTCTAGGTTGTAAGTCTCCCCTTGTATCGTTTGATGCACTGTGGTAGATATAGGTGTCGCACAGATCCATAAGCCTTGAGGTATTGGATTGTGTATTGTTCTTGGATGAAGCTTTTAAGAAAATCCAAGTTAGCGTGTTGGTCAAGTATGCTTGACAAAATTCTGTATTGACAGGGATGATGTAGATATCACTGTTTGTGATTAGGGGAAGTGAGTGGTGATTCTCATATCAAAGAAGATGTTCTTTGATAAGGATTTCATTGGGTAGAGATTAGGAGATAAAGTTGTAAACGGGGGAGTTTAGCTTTGTGATAATTCTACAGATAGTGGAGTCTTCATCCTGGATTGGTATCCCCCAGATGTAGGTGATTTACACCGAACAGGGTTAACAATTGTTGTGTTCTTTATCATTCTGCAGATTTACATATTCTGTTATTGGTATTGATAAAATGTTGAATCAGATGTCGTAACATATGTAATTCTATAGTTTCTGATATTCAAGGTATCAGTCTGCTGTTATGTTCCCTGTTTAAATGTTTATGCAGAATAATGTCTTGACATGTGTTAGGACATCTGATGTCTGCTATGCCAGAATTTCATGAATTTTGAAAAATGTTTTGAAAAATCATGTTATGTTTATATGAAAGTGTGAAATTCATTTGAATTTGAAAAATCAAGATGGTTGTTTCATTTAAAATGTTTAGAAAATAATTAAAATGAAATTCTTTACAAAAATTCAAACTATATAAAATAAATAAAGTAAATTTGATTTTTTTGTAGAATAAAATATTTTAACATTTTTGTGAAATTTAAAAAAAAAAAGAACCAATAAATAATGAATAAAATTGAGAGAGAAATCACTTTTTGAAATCAATTGAGAAAAATAACAAAAATTCAATAATTCAAATAATTTGAATTATGGCTCCAACGGTCAGCTTCTTCTTCCTCGTGAACACGCCATGGCTAATTTGCAAAACCTTCCTTTTCTCTCTGATTACTCAATGGTTTTGACTTTTGTAAACATCAATCTCACTCGTTTTTGAACAAGGATTCCAATGGTACCAATTAATTGCATTTATATTAAGTGTGGAGTGAGAAATCAAGTGATGAACACATGAACCCTAATTTCTGCAAGAACACTATGAAATCCTATACACGACTGCTACAAAGTAATTGATTGAGGGGAAACACTCTACATAAGTGCAGAAACATGTTTGTTACTTGAAAACACATTTATGATGCATGGATCATAGAGTTTGAGAGTTCAGGCTTACCTCTTGCAAGAAGAAATCAAATTGTGTGTTGGAGGTGTTAAAGATATTGTTTGATGACTTGGACAACTTCAATGGACCTTATGTAAGGTGTTTGGAAGCTTGGAATGGATTGAAAGCAATTGGATCTTGTTATGGTACCTCAACTAAAGCTTTGACAAAAAGCTTGAGCGAATGGATATTGGCTTGATGATTCTGGTGTTCCAGATATGTTTTGAGGTTATGGATCAGTTATATATAACATATGTGAGGTGTTAGGATGGTTGATTTTGATGGAATTGCTCTCTATTTGAAAATCTAAATGTTAATTGCTAAAGAAGCATTTTCTGGATTTTGAGAGTGAAAGGAAGAAAAGCATGAGTTGTTATGCTTTTGTGTTCTCAAACTGATCAGAAAGAACCTCTATTTATAGTAGAGCAAGTTTGTTTTGGGAGCAATAATGATTGGGGGCTGGATCACTCCATTATCCATTGGAATTTGTCATGTAGCCAAAGTCTCCTCTAGCCATTGACTTGAGTAAATCTTGCAGGCTATGAGTCTTCTGTTGCAGGGATAAGGCTTGACTCCTTTGGTGATCAATGACTCATTCCATGCCACCTCAATGCATCTCTTGAATGCTTTGAAACAAAATTGAAGTTTTGGAAATGCATCTTTAAAGATCACATGCCTAAGTGATATGCTTCTTGAATTGTGACGCTTTGTGATCAGATTCTTCATCATTTATGTTGAATTTGGACAGAAATGAAATGATGCAAGTGTCCAAAATTGGCTCAAGAAATCATGCGAACCAAGTCATGTACCAATGTTATTGTGTAGGCAAGGTGAAAAATGCCATTTTTGGAGGCTTATAACTTCTTGCTCAAGTTGAATCATAGGAGGCTCTTGTACTTTTTGGAAATCCCCTATAACATACTTCAAGTTTGATGTTTAACTTTGGTCTTGGTTCATCTTGGATCGGAATGAAAAATGGCCTCAAAGTTGGCGAAAACACAAAACAGATTCTATCCAAAATTTCACTATGTGTTGAAAAAGTGTCCATTTTCCATTTTTTGTGATTTTGATCAATCCATAACTCAAAATCCATGAGGATTTGGAATATGTTGTAGTTGAAAATATTGAAGTATGTAATGAGAGCTTTCATTTGAGCTTTGGATGAAAGAAAAAGGTTACTTGGATCACAAGTTATGGTCTTGCAAAGTTGGGTAGAAATCACTTTTTTTCATGACTTAGTGAAAATTCAAGTTTCTTATGGTTGCCCCTTTTGCAAGTAACCCCACTTTTCTTGATTTTTCTTGATGGGTGATGATCCAAACCATAAGTTAATATTGTTTTTGACTTAGAGAAGCCATGTTTGTCAAGAAATCCAAAAAGTCAAACTTGATTTTTGGGCACAGTTGACTTTTTGTCAGATGAATTTCAAACTTTGTGATCCTCTATGAAATCAAGTTCTTGACCTAATTCAAACCTAATGGATGGATTCCATAGGTGCTTTAGAGTGTTTTGAATCATTTTCCAAAGCTTGAGATGATGTTTTGGTCAAGTTCTTGTCTGAGTACTCTGAGTGGGCTTAAAACCCTAATTCTTGATTGTAGTGAATGCTCAACAATCTTTGAGAGGATTGATGAGGTATGAAGGTATATCCATATTGTGGTGATGATTTGAACAATGATGGGAAACCTTGTGGTCAAAATTTAGAGTATGATAGATGCCCCTATTTAATCTTCTTGGACTTGAAGGTATGAATGGCGAAGACGTTTGGACATTCAAGGTAAAAGAGGATTAAATATCAGAATACCCGAAATTGTGATTATGGTTATGAATGTGTAATGGTTTGCTCATCCATCTTCTTTTGCTAAGCAATGTCGCTTAGAAAAGGGTAAAACTTCCCCTCGATCCCGATCTTTCACCATGGAACTGGTCTTAGTTTTCTTTTGAGATAAACTTCCCCTCGATCCTGGTCTTCTGCCAAGGAACTGGTCTTAGTTTTCTTTTGAGATAAACTTCCCCTCGATCCTGGTCTTCTGCCATGGAACTGGTCTTAGTTTTCTTTTGAGATAAACTTCCCCTCGATCCTGGTCTTCTTCAATGGAACTGGTCTTAGTTTCTTCTTGTCGAGTTCTTCCCTTGACAAGGAACACTTTTTGTAGTGGTCTTCATCAAACTTCTTACCTAGATTTACTGGGGAGACGACATTTAATGGAAAAAGGTTTGATGTCAGACTTGCTGGGGAGAACCATTTGTCTGAACTGCAGAGGTGTGCAAACTTCTCTGTGGGAGATGCCATTTATTGACCTACTGGGGAAAACAAATCTCTTGAGAGATTGCTTTTTGCTTGGGGGTAAATTACATCATACTTCCTCTTCTCTGAGAGATGCCATGTGATGTAATCCGATTTTGAGGTGCTGATGACTTCATTGAAAGCAAATATTTTTCAATGAGAAACTGCTGTATTACCAAGAGTCTTTTGGTTGAGAGGCTTTCTCGGAGGATTTTTCCTTAATTCGGGAAAGCAAAATATCATCTTCGTTGGTGATGAGCGAAGTTTCAAAGGTGTATAACCAAACAACTTCTTGTCCTTCAGAGGTTCAAGTTATCAAAGTGGTTGAGGACCGACTTCAATCCAGAAATACACTGGAGAGAGATTGTTTAGATGGTATTTCCTGATAAGGAAATAAATTAAACCTAGATTTTGTCCTATCTAGCGTAGAAAGTAAGACTAACGACCCTATTGAAGAGAGGACGCTTATCACTTGGGGGATGAAAATGACCAGAGTTATATTAATGCAACATGAATATAAATATGAATCAATTATGCATGATGTATGAAATGTTGATGCTAACAAAACAGACATGACATACGGACTGACGATGAACACAACCGGATACTCGGGCACTCCGTGAGATGGGGGTGTCACCGGAGATTCTGAAAGTTGTACTTTTTCTTGGGAATAAGTATTCCTGCATTCGTTCCGGTTTCCAGAAGTACAAACCTGCCAGGGATAGAAATTCGTTCTTATTTTTCAGAGGTGGACCTTACTGGGGAGAAAAACCTACAATTGGTTTTCAGAGGTAAGAACTCTACTGGGGATGATAGATGAATCATTTCGTCTAAAATAGTTGATCCTTTATTCAGGGAGTACTTTAATTCTGCATTTTGAGGTTTGATCACTACTGGAGAGGCAGTCGATATTCGTTTTTGCACTCATTAATCAAAAAGAGATTGTCATCTTTGTTTTGAAAGCAGAAGTAAATTTGACAAGTAAATTCATTTTTTTGGTTTCAAGAATCGTTGATCATATTAAAATGTCACTTCTCAAAGCAGAATAAATGAGAATTGCAAATAAAAGCCACATAGGCTCAAATTTTATTGATAGAATGGTAATCAGCCAAACGCATGATCCCATGGAGCATTACAGAGTTTAGAAAATGGTAATTTAAAGGAAAAGGGGCTACATTCAAACATAACGACTGCTATCCTCCCACCAATTTTGAATTCTGGACATTCCGAGCTTCTGTCGAAGGTGACCTTGACTGAAGTTTTCTTGACGGATAACGTTACCCGCCGAGAAGCCAATCTTGTCGGAAGTAGTTACATGCCATGAATCCCTAATTTTTCCCTTGATTGCCTTTTCAGGTTTTGAATCTATCCGGATGATCATTGGATATGTCTCTAATTTTTTCCTGGACTTCCCTTTTGGGTTTTCAATCCACCGAGATGTTTTTTTTTTATTTTTTATTTAGGCAAATTATTTCTTGACTACATCAACATTTATGGGGCAGGTAAACTCCTCTTCATCCATGTTTGCGAGTCTCAAGGCACCACCTAAGAAGGCTTTCTTAACAACATAGGAGCCATCGTAATTCGGGGTCTATTTTCCCTTGAAATCAGTGAGAAATGATTGTATCTTCTTGAGCACGAGGTCTCCTTCCCTGAAGACACGGAGTCAGACCTTTTTATCAAAGGCCTTCTTCATTCTTTGTTGATATAACTGACCATGGTACAAAGCCGTCATTCTCTTTTCTTCAATTAGGTTCAGTTCATCGTGTCGGCTTTGACACCATTCAGATTCTATTAGCTTGGCTTCCATCAATATTCTTATTGATAGGATCTCTACTTCTATGGGGAGCACTGCTTCCATGCATACACTAGAGAGAAAGGGGTTGCCCCTGTTGAAGTGCGAACGGATGTGTGATAACCGTGAAGAGTGAAGGGTAGCATCTCATGCCAATATTTGTAGGTTACAACCATCCTCTGAATGATTTTCTTGATATTCTTGTTAGCCACTTCTACCGCTCCATTCATTTTAGGTCGGTAGGGTGATGAGTTATGGTGTCCGATTTTGAACTCAGCACACAACTCATTCATCATCTTGTTGTTCAGTTTAGATCCATTATCAGTAATGATCTGGCTTGGAACACCATAACGACATATGAGATTGTTCTTGATAAATCGGACCACCACTTGTCGGGTTACATTGGTGTATGATACTTCTTCGACCCATTTGGTGAATTAATCAATGGCTACGAAGATGAACTGATGTCTATTTGAGGCTTTGGGTTAAATCATGCCAATTATGTCGATTCCCCATATAGAAAAAGGCCAGGGAGAAGAAAGAACCTTCAGATGCGTTGGCGGTACATGGATTTTGTCAACGTACATCTGACACTTGTGACACCTTCTCATGTACTTGTAGTAATTAGATTACATTTGTAGCGCGCAATTTTTGTCTGTGACGCGACCACCTTATCGCAGAATTTGGGTTTTCTCCTCATTGAAAAGGAGGGGGTGCTACTTTCTGATTTCTTATTTATCCCGTGAAGCTGGAAGGGAAAGGGAAGCTATCTAAAACTAACCTTGCACGCGAATGTTTAATTGAACGAACGCTTAAAGAGATTCGGGGAGTTCGGGGTCAGGTTATACAATGGGGAGTTGTCAATTACCCATCCTATATGTGGTTATCCATAGGTTGTTAGCTTTAGGTTCTGCTTTGCACTTGATGGTGTTTATCCGTTAATGGGTTGGGAAAGTTTCTTGGGAAATATGAGAGGGAGAGTGAGTTTTTATTGATGTTCGGGTTTTCCAATGTTTTTGGTAAGGTACTGGACCTAAGTTTGGATTGATATGAAGGTACTGGATCTAGAGTTTTTGATTAGTATGCTCGCTAAGATTTCGCAATCTTATGCCTACGTATTCCCATTTAAACGAAACAGGGAAATCAGAGCAATCGTAGTTCCTCCTATTCTAAGGGAGGAAAAAGATATTTTGGTGTCTTGTTCAAAGCCCAAGATTGAAGCTAAAAGGTTTATTTGTGTCGTGTTCAAAGCCTAAGATTGAAGCTAAAAGGTTTGACTGAGAGAGAATTTGTTATCTCTAAAGGGAGACATTTAGTCTGTTTATCACAACTGTTGGGTGACTGTTTATAAAGGAGGATTACTTTAACTGGGATATGTGAATCCAGCAATGCCATAACTTCCTTTATGAGGGATTTATCCTGAAGGGGAAAACTTTAACTCAGTGTAGAGTAATGCCATTTTTCTTTAGTAATCTTTCATGCAAAGAGAGGGACAGTGGCTTGGATGTAAATAATCCAGAGGCTTGCCGCTTACAGCAATTAGATGAAATAAGGGAGTGTTTTGACATATGATAATATAGAGAAATGACTTCCTATAAAGGGATTTTGATTTCCTCGGAGGGTATGTTGATTTTTGTGTGCCTTGATCAAAGCCCAAGGTTGAAGCTAAAAGGTTGATTGACTCCATTGGGGAAGTCCTTATACAAAGCCTAAGAGGAGGCTGGGAATGACTAACTCAACAAGAGAGTGTTTATATATGTCTTGTACAAAGCCAAAGATTGAAGCTAAAAGAGACTGACTCTTTTTTGGGGATATCATTATACAATGCCTAAGAGGAGGCTAAAAGTTTGACTTTTTCGGAGAAAATGTTCTGTATGTCTTGTACAAAGCCCAAGATTGAGGCTAAAAAGGACTTTTTACTCAGCCGGGGAGGGTTTGTATGTGTCTTGTACAAATCCCAAGATAGAGGCTGAAAAGAAGACTGACTTTGTGGGAAAGAACTATTTATCTGTCTTGTACAAAGCCGGAGATTGAGGCTAAAATGAGACTTTACTGACTCGGCTGAGGATATTTTAGGTATCTTGTACAAAGCCCAAGATTGAGGCTGAAATGAGTTTGACTCTGCGGGAGAGTATTATCTGTCTTGTACAAAGCCCAAGATTGAGGGTGAGAAAGAGGATTGACTCTGTTTAGGGAAATTTATATAGTGTCTTGCACAAAGCCCAAGATTGAGGCTGAAAAGGGGTTTGACTCAACAAGAGAGTGCTTTTATCTGTCATGTACAAAGCCCAGGATTGTAGCTGAATAAGCTGGAGAAATCATTATACAAAGCCTAAGAGGAGGCTAATTTCTGCTAGGGGAAATCATTATATAAAGCCTAAGAGGAGGTTGTAATAGATTGTCTCAACAAGAGAATGGTTTTATCTGTCTTGTACAAAGCCCAAGATTGAGGCTAAAAAGGGTTGACTCAACAAGAGAGTCTGAAAAGGTGATTGACTCAACAAGAGAGTCTGAAAGTTGATTGACTCAACAAGAGAGTTTGAAAAGGGTGATTGACTTAACAAGAGAGTCTGAAAAGGTTAGCTCTGCTGGGGAGAATCATTGTACAAAGCCCAAGAGGAGGCTGGCTATGCTGAGGAACAGAAGAATAATTATACAAAGCCTAAGAGGAGACTATCTTCTGCTGGGGATTATTGAGATCCCGAGGCAGGTCCAAATGGGGAATCAACTCTTTGCTGAGGGTTATAGCAGAGTTGAGGTATCAGATGCCTTGAGGTTCTGATAGTGTTATACTGATGATAAAATGATCCTGGTTTGGGATTTTTAGGAGAGAGACTGGGATTTAACTCTGCTGGAGATTGATCCAGATTGACTGGGGTTTCTCCTATGTTTGTAAGGAGCTTGAGAATTTCTTGTAGACTCAAGAGGGGATTATACTGTCCAATTCTATTGGTATGGAAGAGTTTATCTTTGTATTATGCCCAAGAGGAGGCTGACTCTTTTAAGGGATGAGTATTAACCCTAAAATTGGTCTGAGGATTTGACTCTTTTGGAAATAGCGCTCTAATGAAGGATGACTAAGTTCTGTCCTATACCTTTAAGAGGTCTTTAGGGTCCTTGTATTAAGCCCAAGAGAAGGCATTAGAACTTCTAAAAAGCCGGAGGGTCCTTGTACAAAGCCCAAGAGGAGGCGGGGATGCTTGTAGGAAGCCTGTAGGTCCCAAACCTAAGAAAAGTTCAAGAAAGGTTTCACCGAGAATTATTCCTTTAGTGAACAGTTCTAGGGTTTGAAGAAATTCAAGAGAAGTTTCACCGAGAATTATTCATCTCTGGGGAATATAATTTCTTTGACAATTTCTAATAGTGACAGTCTGAGAAAAGTTTCACCGAGAATACTGCGTTTCTCTTTGTTCCATATTGTTTTAGCCCAAGAGAAGGCAAGATTGTATCTGGAAGTCCTATGGGGATCTAGTTTTGACTGTATTAAAGAGTGACCAACTGGCTTTACCTAGTTCTAGACCTAGTTGCTGGGGAAAACTCTAAGTAGATATACTAGTATATATACAGTTGATATATGACAAGTATTTTAAAAGGGTATGAAAGAAGGACTTACAGGGGAGCAACTTCCCACAATACATTTATATATATGAAAAGAAGTAAACGAAAGCTGATAAAAACTTACAGGTGAGCAAGTTTCCATGCTGTATTGTTAGTTGTTCAAATAAATTAAAGAAAGTTTTGATAACAACTGTATATTTGAACCTAAATCAAAAGGGAAGTTATTTTTGAAAAGATTGTAAGGGCTTATACTCAAGGAGAGGCCCAGATAAAAAACGGTAATCTTACCGTTGTTTGTAAACTGTACTGGGTCTTATACAATGACTGAGACCCAAAATTATTTATGTACAAAGGGGGTTGGGTTTTACATTCTATTAGAGGCCTAGAGATTTATTTTTGTACAAGTGATGGGGCTTACAACTAAAGGGGAGGCCCATGGCGAAACAGTGATCGCACCGTTGTTTTGAAAATTGTACTGGGACTTATATGATGACTGAGGCCCAAAAATTATTTTATTTACAAGGGGTTGGGTCTTACACTCTATTAAAGGCCCAAAATTGTTTTAAAAAGAAAAGAAGTGGGACTTATAGCTCGAGGAGAGGCCCAATTGATTTGATTTTGAACTGGCGATCGCAACGAGGTTTTTTGAAAATGTGTTGGGACTTATACAATGTCTGAGGCCCAAAATGATTTTGGTTAAAAAGGAATTGAGTCTTACACTCTATTAGAGGCCCAAAGTGTTTTTGAAAGGTTTGATAAGGATCAAAATCAAAGAAACCCTAATATTCATTTTTAAAAGTAATTCTTTAAAGAAAATTAATAAAAATGATAAAAAAATACCAAATAAGTTTAAATAAACCACTTGTGATGTTTGGTTAAGGTTTGAAAAATGAGTTTTTAATCACAAGATGATTTAGAACTCATTTGGTTTTGATTTTCAAGATAAAAATTCACTTTTAAAATGTTTAAAAACAATAAAAATGAATTTATTCACAAAAATACCAACTATATTAAATAAATAATATCAATCTCATTTTTTTTGTAGAATAAAATACTTTAATATTTTTATGATTTTTTAGAAAAAGAACCAATAAAAAATGATTAAAATTGAGAGAGAAATTAATTTTCCAAGTTATTAACAAAAATAATATGAAAAATATTAAAATAGGATAAGTGATAAAAAAGAGGTCTGGGGCGAGGGGGATTCGAACCCTAGACCTCTCGCCTGCTAATGCTCAAAAACCAGCTGATCAACCACTGGGGCGCAATGCCAATTCAAGAATAATATGGCAAGTGGAAATTATATCGTAAATCTAGTTGGATTTCTGAAGCATGGCGCCATGGCCATCTTCAACCTCAAGCTCAGATACATGAAGGCTCCTATCTCCCTCATCTCTCAATCATTTCACATGATCCAAATATGAAAATCGTGCGTTTTCAGATGAGGAACACAATGGCAATACCCAATTTTATTGAAATTAATTGAATCAAAACATATCATGATAAACCTTGCAGCAGTCATAACCTCTAGCTCGGGTGGAGTTTGATGGAGTTCTTGGACATTTTGGAAAGCTGACGTATCCTATTTCAACATGATGTCTAACTTTGCTTTTGAATCAACTTGAATTATAATGAAAAATGCCTCTACATTTAGGAAAAAACAAGGCAAATTCTGACTTAGTGAAAATTTCACTAAGTGTTGAAAAAATGTCATTTTCATGTTTTTTGTGATTTTGCTCAAACAATAACTCAAAATCCATGATGAATGGGAATGAGGTCTAGTTGACATATTTGAAGTATGTAACATGAACTTCAATCTGAGCTTTGAATGGGAGAAAAATGCCTTAGGGTTTGGGAGATATGGCCTTGCAAAGTTGGTACCCTAGCCACTTTGTTCCATAACTTAGAAAAAATTCTAAGTTTTTTATGGTTACCCCTTTAACAAGTTAACTCATTTTATTTGATTTTTCTTGATGAATGATGATTCAAATCACATATTAACATTGTTTTAGGGTTAAGGAACCTTGGTTGACCAAAAATCCAAAAAGTCAAACTTTGCATTTTTGTACAGGACTTTTTCATCAGATGAAATTTTGACTTTGTGATCTTTTTGTGAAATCAATCCTTGGGCTCAATTAAACTACATGGATGGTCTCCAAGGGCATTTAGGAATGTCTTGGACTCCTCCCTATGGTTTGAGATCAAGGGTAGTCCAACAGTCAAGGATAGGGTTGATTTTTTCCACCAGAAACCCTAATTTTTTATCAGATGGTTTTGAGCTCTTGTGGCTCATGATTTGAGCTCTTTGAGTCAATAAAATCTTGTAAACATGTCAACATGATGTATTTGAAGTCTTTGAAGTTAATTTTGAAGCTTCAAGTCATGCCTCACTTCACAAGTTAACTCAATGGTTGAATTAGGTCAAAACCCTAATTCCTGATTTTTTTTATAGATGGACCTTCAAGGTGATTTTGCCATTGTGGATGGGCTCTTGAGATCCTTTTGAGCTTTTTAGACCCTACATTGAGGTATTGGCTTATGCCTAGATGGAAATTTTCATCTGGGGATCCTGGTCGACCAAACCCTAATTTCGTGACACTGATGATCTTGAGGCTTGATTCACTTAGTATATTGCAACCTTGTGCTTGATTCTTGATGTGGGAGTCCTCTTGATCCTTTGTGGATGTTTGAGAGGCTAGACAAGTTGAAGATCATGTCATTTCTTTATTGATCCTTTGTCTAAGTGCTCTGAGAGGGCCCAGAACCCTAATTCTTGATAGTAGTGAATGCTCAACCATCTTTGAGGAGATTGATGAGTGTGATGGTTCATCCATATTGTGATGGTGATTTGTACAATGATGGTAAATCTTGGTGGTCAAAATTTGGGGTATGACAAATGCCCCTATTTAATTTTCTTAGACCCGAAGGTGTGAATGGCGAAGGTATTAGAGCATTCGGGGTGCAAGAGGATTAAATATCGGAATACCCGAAATTTTGATGGTGGTTATGAATGGCCGCTTGCTCATCCATCTTCTTTTGCTAAGTAATGATGCTTAGAAAAGGTAAAAACTTCCCCTCGATCCTGGTTTTTTCCCACGGAACTAGTCTCAATTTTTGAAATAAACTTCCCCTCGATCCTGGTTTTTATCCCCGGAAATGGTCTCAGCTTCTGAAATGAACTTCCCCTCGATCCTGGTCTTCAGCCAAGGAACTGGTCTCAATTTCTTTTGTCAATAAACTTCCCCTCGATCCTGGTCTTCAGCCAAGGAACTGGTCTCAGTTTCTTTTGTCAATAAACTTCCCCTCGATCCTGGTCTTCAGCCAAGGAACTGGTCTCAGTTTCTTTTGTCAATAAACTTCCCCTCGATCCTGGTCTTCAGCCAAGGAACTGGTCTCAGTTTCTTTTGTCAATAAACTTTTTTGACAATGGATGCTATTTGTAGCGGTTTTCCTCAAACTTCTCGCTGAATTTTCCTGGGGAGATGTCATTTGATGGAAAAGGTTTTGATGTCATACATGCTGGAGAAACCCATTCGTCTGAGTTGTAGAGTTGTACAAACTTCTTAGTTGGAGACGCCATTTGCTGACTCTACTGGGGGAAACGAGCCTCTTGAGAGACTAATTTCTGCTTGGGGATACTACATCATACTTTTACTCGAGATCTTCTCGGAGAAATGCTATGTGATGTGATCCAATTTTGAGTTGCTGATGACTTTATTAACATTGACTTTCCGGAGAGAAAATTCAATGTGTTGTTGAGAGTCTTCGGTTGAGGGGCTTTCTCTGGGGATTTTCCTTAATCTGGGGAAGCGAAGATATCATCTTCAATGGTGAAGAGTGACGTTTGCCGAGTGCCTTCTGGTCTTTCAGGGGTTCAAGTTATCAAAGTGGTCGAGGACCAACTTCATCCCAGAAATAAACTAGGGAGAGATTGTTTAGATGATTCGCTTCTTGACTAGGAAAGAACTGACAACTCGATTGACAAGAGGACTTTACCACTTAGAGTTAAGAGTGACTAGAGTGATAGTGATGCAATATGATTATGAATGCAAATCAATAATGCATGATGTATGTATGTTTATGCTGACAAAACTGACACGAAATACAGACTAGTGGATGAACACGACTGGATACTCGGCCACGGTGGGGATGAAAAGTATCACTGGTTCAAGATAGCAATTCTGCCTTGCTTAGGAAAAAAATAGTTCTTGCAGGGAACAACGCTGGTCGGACTTAGGAGGTAAGAACTCTGTCGAGGATGTCAGATGGAATATTCGCATCTAAGACAGATGATCCTTCATTCAGTAATACTGGTTCAAGAAGGAGTACTTTGATTCTGAAATTTAAAGCTTAATTGCTTTTGGAGAAGCGATCGATGTTCTTTCGATGTTCAACAGTCAAAAGAATTGCCATCTTTATCTTAAAAACAGAAAAATTTGACAAGTAAATTCATTTTTGTTTTATTCCACGAATCGTTGATCATATTAAAAACATCATTCTGTAAAGCTAAAACAAATAAGAATTACAAACAAAAGCACTAGGGCTCAAATTTTAATGATAGGATGGAAATCAGCCAAGCGCGTGATTCCATAGAGTATTTACAAAGTTAGAAAATGGTAATTTAAGGGAAAAGGGCTACATTGAAACATAACGACCGTTATCCTTCTACCAACTTTGAATTCTAGACATCCTGAGCTTCCGTCGAAGATGACCTTGACTGGAGGTTTCCTGATGGATGGCATTACTGCAGGGGATTTAACCTCGTCAGATGTAGTTACTTGCCATTAATCCCTAACTTTTTCTTGGATTGTACTTTGAGATTTCCAATCCACCGGGATTATTTCTGATTATGTCTCTAATTTTTTCCTGGACCGCCCTTTCGGGTTTTCAATCCACCGAGATGATTTTTTTAGTCGAAGTATTTCTTGACTACATCAACATTCATGGGGTAGGAAAATTCTTCTCCATCCATGGTTGCAAGTCTCAAGGCGCCACCTGAGAAGGCTTTCTTGACCACATAGGGGCCGTCATAATTCGGAGTCCACTTGCCCCGGGAATCAGTGAGAGATGACTGTATCTTCTTGAGCACAAGGTCTCCTTTTTTGAAGACATGGGGTCGGACTTTTTTGTCAAACGATTTCTTCATTCTTTGCTGATACAACTGACCATGGCACATAGCCTTTATTCGCTTTTCTTCGATTAGGTTCAGTTCGTCATGTCGACTTTGACACCATTCAGCTTCTGTTAGCTTAGCTTCCATCAATACCTGGATTGATGGGATCTCTACTTCTATGGGAAGCACTGCCTCCATACCATATACTAGAGAGAAATGGGTTGCCCTTGTTGAAGTGCGGACAAATGTGTGATAACCGTGAAGAGCAAAGGGTAGCATCTCGTGCCAGTCTTTATAGGTTTTAACCATCTTTTGAACGATCTTCTTGATGTTCTTGTTAGCCACTTCTACCGCTCCATTCATCTTAGGTCGGTAGGGAGATGAGTTATGGTGTTTGATCTTGAACTCAGTGCATAACTTTTTCATCATCTTGTTGTTCAAGTTGGACCCGTTATCCGTAATGATCTGGCTTGGAACACCATAACGGCAGATGAGGTTGTTTTTGATAAATTGGATCACCACTTGTTAGGTTACATTGGCATATGACGCTGCTTCGACCCACTTGGTGAAGTAGTCAATGGCTACCAGGATGAACTGATGTCCGTTCGAAGCTTTGGGTTCGATCATGCCAATCATGTCGATTCCCCATATAGAAAAAGGCCATAGGGAAGAAAGAACTTTGAGATGCGTTGGCGGTACATGGATTTTGTCTGAGTATATCTGACACTTGTGACACTTCCTCATGTACTTGTAGCAATCGGATTCCATGGTCAACCAATAGTATCCTGCTCTTAGAATTTTTCTCGCCATTGTGTGTCCATTGGCATGAGTGCCAAAGGATCCTTCATGAATTTCTTTTATCAGCATGTTACCTTCTGGTCTGTCTACGCATCGGAGCAAGACCATGTCAAAATATCTCTTATAGAGTGTGTCACCTCTCAGAAAGAAAATGTCTGCCAATCATTTGAGAGTCTTCCTATCTTTTCTGGATGCCCCAGGTGGGTACTCTTGTTTCTGAAGGAAGCATTTGATATCATGATACCAAGGTTTGTCATCAAGGACTGCTTCGATCGCGAAGATGTAAGCGGGCCGTTCAAGGCGCATTATGTCAATCTTAGGTACGTTGTTCCATTGACCTACACTAATCATGGAAGAGAGAGTGGCTAGGGCATCAGCCATGTGATTCTCTTCACGAGGGATATGATGAAACTCGATTCTGTTGAAGAATAATAACAACCTTCTTGCATAGTCTTTGTAAGGAATCAGTCCTGATTGGTATGTGTTCTAATCTCCTTTGATTTGATTGATAACCAGGGTTGAGTCTCCATCCACATCCAAGTTCTTAATTCTCAAGTCAATCGCTTCTGGCACTTGAACGTCAGTCGAACAGTGAAAGGAATGTGGGTACCCTGAGGTGTTACGATGATTGCCCAATTCCATTTCCATAATTGTTGACAGCTCCATCAAAGATATGTCCCCATTGGGAACCCGGTTCTGGCCCTTCACTTGGTAGTGGTTCATCGCAATCTTTCATTTTCAAGTACATGACATCTTCGTCTGGGAAGTCAAATCCGACTGATTCCCGATCTTCAATCAGTTAATGAGCCAAATGATCGGCTAAAATACTCCCTTTGACGGCTTTTTGAGCATGGTACTCGATGTCGTATTATGATAACAACATCTGCTAACGGGCGATCCTTCCCGTGAGAGCAGGCTTTTCAAAGACGCACTTGATTGGATCTATTTCAGAGATTAAACAAGTAGTGTGACAAATCATATACTGGCGAAGACGTTTGGCTGCCCAAGCCAGAGCACAGCAAGTTTTCTCAAGCATAGTATATCGAGTTTCACAGTCGGTAAATTTCTTGCTCAAGTAGTAATGGCAGACTCTTTCCTTTTGGTTTCGTCTTGTTGGCCAAGTACACAACTCATTGAGTCTTCTAAGACTGTTAGGTAGATGATCAGTGGTCTTCCTTCCACTGGAGGTGATAGAATTAGTGGATTCAATAGGTATTCCTTGATACTGTCGAAGCAGTTTGGCAGTCTTTTGTCCATATGCAGTTCTGATTCTTTTTTAGTAATTTGAAAACCGGCGTACATGTCGCGGTCATGAAGAATATAAATCTGGAAATGTAATTCAAACATCCCAATAATCCCCTGACTTGTTTTTAGTCTTTGGAGAAGGCATTTCTTGAATGGCCTTGCCTTATCAGGATCAACCTCAATTCCTTTCTGGCTAACGATGAACCCTAGCAATTTCCCTGAACGGACACCGAATGTGCACTTGTTGGGAGTTAAGCGAAGTTTGTAGTTCCTCGGACGCTCGAATAGCTTTGACAGGTGGGACACATGCTCCTCTTCT
The DNA here is from genome assembly GCA_022829125.1 of Lathyrus tuberosus. Classification (NCBI taxonomy): domain Eukaryota; kingdom Viridiplantae; phylum Streptophyta; class Magnoliopsida; order Fabales; family Fabaceae; genus Lathyrus; species Lathyrus tuberosus. The sequence goes on along the minus strand of JALAZF010000344.1, from coordinate 1,959,114 downwards.
GTCTTATATTTGGCAATCATATCATCGACATACACTTCTATTTATTTATGTATCATGTCGTGAAACAGAGTAGTCATGGCCCTTTGATAGGTTTCCCCGGCGTTCTTCAAACCAAACGGCATTACCTTATAACAAAAGGTGCCCCATGGGGTGATGAATGAAGTTTTCTCCATATCTTTCAATGCCATTTTTATCTGATTATAGCCCGAGAATCCCATCCATGAAGGAGAATACTTTGAACTTTGCTATACTATCCACCAACATGTTTATGTGCGGTAAGGGAAAGTCATCCTTTGTACTGGCTTTGTTTAGATCCCTGTAGTCTACACACATTCTGACTTTTCTGTCCTTTTTCGGAACTGGTACTATGTTGGCTAACCATTGAGGATATTCTGAGGTGGCGAGGAAACCCGCATCAATCTATTTCTGTACCTCCTCTTTGATTATGATGGCCATGTCTGGATGAGTCCGTCTTAGTCTTTGTTTTACCGGCGGACATTCAGATCTTAATGGTAGATGATGTTCCAAAATGCTGGTATCTAACCCTGGCATATCCTGATAGGACCAAACGAATACATCGGGAAATTCCTTGAGAAGCTTTGTTAAACCTTCTTTGACAGTCGGACTAAGCAGTGCCCCAATGTTGACTTCTGTTATCTCTTCTTTTGAACCCAAGTTGATCGTTTCCAACAGCTCTTTGTGAGGTTCAATGGACCTTTCCTCTTGTCTGAGTAATTGGGAGATCTCTTCTGAATTTTCTTCGTCATTTTCTTCTTTAGCCTCAAATACCGGGAATTCAAAGTTGGGAGAAGGCATGGGATCATATGTTTCAACGGGGTTTACAACAAGCAATCTGCATGACGTAATGATGTTTTTTAGAAGAGATAGAGAGAAATGCAAGAGTGTATGCAGTGTATTTTCTAAAAAATGCTTGTTTTTATTATTTGAGTTGTTTTTAGGATTACCATTTTCTGAAAAAGCAAAAAGAGTAAACATCAATAAATGCGGAAATTACAGAACGACGTTATTTTATTTATGATTTGGTCAATTCTTGAAACTACTGCCCTATAAAACAAAACTCTGTCTCTTTGGGCAAAGCAAAGAGGGACATTTACAGAAAGTGAGCCCTATCAAAACATCCGTTTAACCTGGGCAGGGTGAAAGGTCAAAACAAAGATGGTAATTACTTAGACTTATGGATGACTTTCGGAACATCGACAACAACCTCGGTGAATCACAAAGTCTGGTATCTTCTTTCTTAGTTTGTCCTTAGAAATGACGCTGATTTCTGGCGGAGCAGGAGCGTTGGAGTCTTCCTCCCAGGCGGAGTTATCGTAAATGAACTCTTCTGTTGTATCTTGCATAGTGTTTGTACTCTCAGGTGGATCTCCCCACCCAGTTGGCTGGATGTCCTTGAGCCTGATACGAGAGCTTTCAAGAGCGGTGTACTTGACTAGGAAGTCGTACTTGTCACTCGGTTGTCCTAAGATGTCCCACACTTCTTTGGAACTGAAGGAGTCATCCTTCTCGATGATGTTGACCTCAGGGAAAGCATAGTTGATGAATTCTTGTCCTGCAATCTTTGCAGATTCATCGTCGTGTTGGATATTTTTAGAATGCCCTGAGTAATGATCCCATGAAGTGGTGGGGACGCAATTATTCTTTTCAATGATGCTCAATTAATAAGCGTCGTTGGGCTGAATCTTTTGTCCCAAGTCTTCTGAGTACGGCTGCCAGATAGGCAAACCATCCATCAGGCCATAATAGTCATGGTCAAAGTTGTCTTTCATCATAGTGTATTCCTCTAATGAGTTTGGTGGAGCAGGGCGTCTGTAACGCCTGGTTATTTAATTAATTATTTAATTAACTATATTCGTATTATTTGTGTTGATTTGTGGTGATTTTCGAAATATCGGAATGTTTTGTTAAGTGGCTATGTTGGTTTTAGTTGGAATAATTTAACTAAGTCGATTTAAGTGGTAGAAATAATATAGTATTAGCTTACTAGAATTATAATAAGTTAGTGGGCTTATAAGATGGGTAGTAGGGGTAAAAGGTGAGGTGTGGAATTGAGCCCAATAAGAGTTAGTAAGAATTATAAGGGTTAAGTTGAATAGAATTAGGGTAATTAGAAGTGGAGGAAAGATCAAGTACGTGGAAGTTGCAAAGTTGCTGAAAAAGGCATAGAATAGTAGAACGTGAAGTTGCAGAGAGGAGAATATAAGGGTTGCGAGAGATCGCGTAGAGGCTGCGAGAGAGCGAGAATTCGATCGGAGATTTTAGAGCGACCTTCAATCCAAGGTAAGGGTGGGGTTCTGTCTCTATAATGGGATAGTTGATGAGTAATATGTGGGGTTGGTTTTATAGAATTCTCCTCTGTTTTTATGTAATCGATGTCGTGAATATTGAATTTGGTTTTCTGTTGATGAATTGATTGTAGAATTTCTTATGTCTGTGTCGAAATGATTGTCGTAGAAATGTTGAAATGTATTGCGATTGATGAATTGGTTGTGAGAAACTGGAATATGTTACTTTAGCGTGTAATTCTGTTGTAGTTCTGTTTCACTGTGTTGGACAAATTGAAATTGATATGAATCTGAGGAAGGGTTGTGAATTTGGAAAGAAACTGGAACGAACGAATTCTGAGACGAAGGGTTTTGGGGTCGTGTCGACCGTGATGGTGTTGTGACGGCCGTGATGGTGTCGTGACGACCGTGATGGTGTTGTGAGGACCGTCACACATGCTGCTATGTGTTTCTTTTCCTGTTTCTGTTATGTTCTGATGTGGTGTGTTTGTTCTGTCCATTTTAATTGAGAAGTTGTTATATAATTCAATAGCGTTGGACATAGAATTATGATGGAACCAATTAACCGATTTTTAGTCGAAAACTACCGATTGATTAAATGATGGATTGTGATATATTTTAGATGATGCATAATTATATATCCTAGTTGCTGTGATATTATTGTTGGAAATTATCAAGCTGTGAACGATGTTGAATTGCCTCTAATTATTGGCAAGAATTAAGCTGTGGGCCTATGGCCAATGTTGAGCTGTTGTTGTGCGGATTGATAAGTATTAGTGCTGTGATTATGATGTTCATATTTGAGTCATATGGCATAACATATTAAACTAGCCTAGATTGGCAAAATATTAAGCTGGCCTGGATTGGCAAAATATTAAGCGGAAGGCTTATGCCTTGTTGAAGTCAATATTAATTGGCAAATTTTTAAGCTGGGAGTTCTGCTCCAATGGTACCACATGCATGTGCATTTCGAGTCGCATTTCATGTTGCATAGTTGTTGTTGTGTTGTTGAATAATGATGAAGTAAAAGTTGTTGTTGTGCTGCTGTTTTACGTTGATTGAGATGTTGTGAAGTGGTGATTGTATAATCTGATCTACTATATTACTTATCATATATCTGATTATATTGTTCGATATCTCACCCCTTCTATTTGAATGTTGTCCCTATGTTGGCAACGTGCAGGTAATCAAGAGGAATAGCCGGTTACCTTAGTTTGAGTCGGTGATTGTCGCTCTGATACGTAGCACTCGGGGGGATGACGCGTGTCTTATTTTGATTATTTGTTTACATGCTGAATTTTTAAGTTAAATTCTCAAAGAACACTTTGTTGCTTATTTTAAAGTTGTTTATGTTGGATAAAGATGCTATTACTTTGATTATGAATCTGCTGCGTCGTATTTGATAAAGTTGAGTTATTTTGGAGACTATTTGTTGATTTATGAGTTTTCTTTTCCTCGAACTTGCTATGTATCTTTCATGATTATCTATCATGTTATTGATTTTAAAGTTGAAAAATGTGACATCCTATTTTATGTTGAAATTTTATCACTCTGATTTCTTTATAAATGTCGGGAAGAAATGGGGTGTTACATTAGTGGTATCATAGCAGGTCGGTCCGTCCGGTCAAGTTGTCGAGTCGTAGTTCTGTTTAACAATTGAGTATTGTTAATTATTTCTACTCTTGTTATGTTGCAGTGATAAGTTGAGATGGCTGGAAGGAACGATGCTGCAATTGCTGCTGCAATGCAAGCAATGGCTCAAGCTTTGCAGAATCAGCCGAACGCTGACGAGAATGCTGGATCTTGTAATTTGGCGACCTTTCAGAGGGAGAATCCACCTACCTTCAAGGGAAAGTATGATCCTAATGGAGCGTTGGATTGGTTGAAAGAGATGGAGAGAATTTTCCGTGTGATGGACTGCACTCCAGCGTAGAAGGTTCGATATGGGACTCATATGCTAGCATTCGAGGCTGCTGACTGGTGGCTAGAGACTCGTCAGAGGTTGGAAGCTGTAGGTGAAGGTATCACTTGGACTGTGTTCTGAAGAGAGTTCCTGAGGAAATATTACCCAGAGGATGTTTGTGGTAAGAAGCAAATCGAGTTTCTTGAGCTGAAGCAAGGAAACATGTCGGTTACCGATTATGCCGCAAAGTTTTTTGAGTTGGCAAAGTTTTATCCGTACTATAACGGAGATGATGCTGAATTTTCTAAGTGCATCAAGTTTGAGAGTGGGTTGCGCCCGGAGATTAAGAAGGCAGTTGGATATCAGAAGATTCGTGTTTTTGCGGATTTGATTGATAGTTGCAGGATTTTTGAAGAAGATAACAATGCTCATTATAAGATCATTAATGAGAGGAAGGGAAAGCACCAACAGAATCGTGGCAAGCCTTATGATGCTCCGGCGGGAAAAGGTAAGCAGAAAGTAGCTGATGGCAAGAGGACTAGTGGGGGAGATGCTCCTGCTGACATAACTTGTTTCAAATGTGGGAAACCTGGTCATAAGAGTAATGTGTGTACTGCTGAGGTGAAGAGGTGTTTCCGTTGTGGTAAGACTGGGCATGCCATATCTAACTGCAAGCATAAAGAGAGGATTTGCTTCAACTGTGGTGAGGAAGGACACATTAGTAGTCAGTGTCAGAAACCAAAGAAGGCGTAAACCGGTGGGAAAGTGTTCGGGTTGGCTGGGACTCAGACAACTAGCGAGGACAGACCTATCCGAGGTACATGTTTCATTAATAGTACTCCTTTAATCGCTATGATTGATGCTGGTGCTACTCATTGCTTTATTGTTGCTAATTGTGTCAAGAGATTGGGTCTTATGTTGTCCTCTATGAATGGAGAGATGGTCGTCGAGATTCCGGCTAAGGGATCGGTGACTACTTCTCTTGTGTGTTTAAAATGCCCTTTGTCGATCTTCGACAGAGACTTTGATGTTGATTTGGTGTGTTTGCCGTTAACTGGGATGGATGTAATCTTGGGTATGAACTGGTTAGAATATAACTATGTTCATATTAATTGTTATAATAAGACTTTGAGGTTTTCTACTCCTGAAGAGGAAACTGGTTTGTTGTCTGCTAGATAGTTGCAACGGTTGATGCAAGAAGATGCTCAGGTGTTCTCGTTGATGGCAACGTTATCTATTGAGAACCAAGCTATAATTGATGAGTTGCAGGTGGTGCGCGAATTTCCTGAAGTTTTCCCTGACGAAATTCCTGAAGTACCGCCAGAAAGAGAAGTTGAATTTGCAATTGACCTTGTACCTGGTACCAGACCTGTTTCTATGGCACCATACAGGATGTCTGCATCTGAATTGTCAGAATTAAAGAAATAATTGGAGGATTTGATTGAAAATAAGTTTGTAAGGACAAGTGTATCACCGTGGGGAGCTCCAGTGTTGTTGGTGAAGAAGAAAGATGGGAGTATGAGGCTCTGTGTTGACTATAGACAGTTGAACAAAGTGACGATTAAGAACAAGTATCCGCTTCCGAGAATAGATGACTTGATGGATCAGTTGGTAGGTGCTTGTGTGTTTAGCAAGATTGATTTGAGGTCGGGCTATCACCAGATTAAAGTGAAAGATGATGATATTCAGAAGACGGCTTTTAGAACGCGTTATGGACATTATGAGTATTTGGTGATGCCGTTCGGTGTTACTAATGCGCCGGGATTATTCATGGAATACATGAATCGTATCTTTCATACATATTTGGATCAGTTTGTAGTGGTGTTTATTAATGACATACTGATTTACTCTAAATCGGAAGTAGAGCGTGCAGAACACTTAAGACTAGTATTGCAAGTTTTGAGAGAGAAGAAGCTATATGGAAAGTTGTCAAAATGTGAATTTTGGCTAAAGGAAGTTAGTTTTCTTGGTCACGTCATTTCGGGTAGTGGCATTGCTGTGGATCCGTCTAAAGTAGATGCTGTGTTGCAATGGGAAATTCCAAGGTCGGCTACCGAGATAAGAAGCTTTTTGGGACTAGCTGGTTACTATAGAAGGTTTATCGAAGGTTTTTCGAAGTTGGCACTTCCGTTAACTAAGTTTACTTGTAAAGGTAAAGTGTTTGTGTGGGACGTTCGATGTGAGGAAAGTTTCACGGAATTGAAGAAGAGATTGACGTCGGCTCCGATTTTGACATTACCTAACCCAGGAGAACCTTTTGTGGTATATTTTGATGCTTCTAAAATGGGTTTAGGAGGTGTACTTATGTAGAATGGTAAGGTAGTTGCTTATGCGTCGAGGCAATTGAGGACTCATGAGAAGAACTATCCTACGCATGATTTAGAACTTGCTGCAGTTGTTTTTGTGCTGAAGATTTGGAGGCATTATCTTTATGGTTCTAGATTTGAAGTATTTAGTGACCATAAAAGTTTAAAGTATTTATTTGACCAGAAGGAGTTGAATATGAGGCAGCGAAGATGGTTGGAGTTATTAAAAGATTATGATTTCGGTTTGAATTATCATCCAGGTAAAGCTAATGTTGTGGCTGATGCTTTAAGCCGAAAGACTTTGCATATGTCGGCGATGATGGTTAAAGAGTTGGAATTAATTGAACAATTCAGAGATATGAGTTTAGTTTGAGAAGTGACACCGCAGAGTGTGATGTTAGGAATGTTGAAGATTAACAATGATTTTCTGGATAGTATCAGAGAAGCTCAGAAGTTAGATGTGAAACTAGTAGATTCGATGGTTGGAATCGATCGGCCTGAGAATAGCGATTTTAAGATGGACGCGCATGATGTGTTAAGATTCCGTGATCAAATTTGTATTCCTGATGATGCGGAAATGAAGAAAGCGATTCTTGAAGAAGGTCATAAAAGTAAATTGAGTATTCATCTGGGGGTTGCAAAGATGTATCAAGATTTGAAAATTTTGTTTTGGTGGCCTAGGATGAAACGTGATGTAGCGCAGTTTGTGTATGCATGTTTAACTTGTCAGAAGTCGAAAGTTGAACATCAGAAGCCTGCGGGGTTGATGCAACCGTTAGAAGTCCCAGAATGGAAATGGGATAGCATTTCAATGGACCTTGTAACGGGATTACCAAACACTTCAAGAGGATATGATTCGATTTGGGTGATTTTTGATAGGCTTACGAAGTCGGCTCATTTTATTCTTATTAACATCACTTTTCCGGTATTGAAGTTGGCAGAGATTTATATTCGTGTAATTGTGAAGCTGCACGGTGTTCCTTTGTGTATTGTGTCGGATAGGGATCCAAGGTTTACTTCTGATTTTTGGAAGAGTTTGCAAGAGGCGTTGGGTTATAAGTTGAGGTTAAGTTCGACGTATCACCCTCAGACGGATGGTCAAACGGAGAGGACTATTCAGTCATTAGAGGATTTGTTGAGAGCTTGTGTTCTTGAGCAGGGAGGTTCATGGGATACTTATCTTTCATTGATAAAGTTCACTTATAATAACAGTTACCATTCTAGTATTGGAATGGCCCCTTTTGAAGCATTATATGGTCGGAGATGTTGGACTCCTTTATGTTGGCATGAATCTGGAAAAAGTGTCGTGCTTGGACCTGAAATTGTTCGAGAGACTACTAAGAAGGTGAAGTTGATCCGAGAAAAGATGAGATCTTCCCAAAGTAGGCCGAGGAGTTATCATGACAAGCGAAGGAAAGACTTAGAATTTCAAGCAGGTGACCATGTATTTTTAAGAGTTACACATGTGATCGGTGTTGGGTGTGCATTGAAGTCTAAGAAGCTCACTCCTCGTTTTATTGGTCCGTATCAGATTTTGGACAGAATAGGGAATGTTGCTTATAGAGTGGCTTTACCGCCTAATCTTTCAAATTTGCACTATGTGTTTCATGTGTCACAACTTCGAAAGTACATTTCAGATCCATCTCATGTGATTCATATGGATGATGTGCAAGTACGGGATAATTTTACTATTGAGATGATGCCTGTGCGAATCGCGGATCGTGAAATGAAGACCTTGAGAGGCAAGGAGATTGCGTTGGTGAAAGTTGTCTGGTTGGGATCTGCCGGAGAAAGTATGACGTGGGAGATGGAAAGCAAGATGCGGGAATCCTATCCCGACTTGTTTGAACAAGGTAAATTTTCGAGGACGAAAATATCCTAAGTGGGGGAGAGTTGTAACGCCCGGTTATTTAATTAACTATATTCGTATTATTTGTGTTGATTTGTGGTGATTTTCGAAATATCGGAATATTGTGTTAAGTGGCTATGTTGGTTTTAGTTGGATTAATTTAACTAAGTCGATTTAAGTGGTAGAAATAATATAGTATTAGCTTACTAGAATTATAATAAGTTAGTGGGCTTATAAGATGGATAGTAGTGGTAAAAGGTGAGGTGTGGAATTGAGCCCAATAAGAATTAGTAAGAATTATAAGGGTTATGTTAAATAGAATTAGGGTAATTAGAAGTGGAGGAAAGATCAAGTACGTGGAAGTTGCAAAGTTGCTGAAAAAGGAATAGAACAGTAGAACGTGAAGTTGCAGAGAGGAGAAAACAAGGGTTGCGAGAGATCGTGTAGAGGCTGCGAGAGAGCGAGAATTCGATCGGAGATTTTAGAGCGACCTTCAATCCAAGGTAAGGGCGGGGTTCTGACTCTATAATGGGATAGTTGATGAGTAATATGTGGGGTTGGTTTTATAGAATTCTCCTCTGTTTTTGTGTAATCGATGTCGTGAATATTGAATTTGGTTTTCTGTTGATGAATTGTTTGTAGAATTTCTTATGTCTGTGTCGAAATGATTGTCGTAGAAATGATGAAATGCATTGCGATTGATGAATTGGTTGTGAGAAACTGGTATATGTTACTTTAGGGTGTAATTCTGTTGTAGTTCTGTTTCACTGCCTTGGACAAATTGAAATTGATATGAATCTGAGGAAGGGTTGTGAATTTGGAAAGAAACTAGAACGAACGAATTCTGAGACGAAGGGTTTTGGGGTCGTGACGACCGTGATGGTGTTGTGACGACCGTCACGCATGCTGTTGTGTGTTTTGTTTCCTGTTTCTGCTATGTTCTGATGTGGTGTGTTTGTTCTGTCCATTTTAATTGAGAAGTTGTTATATAATTCAATAGCATTGGACATAGAATTATGATGGAACTAATTAACCGATTTTTAGTCAAAAGCTACCGATTGATTAAATGGTGGATTGTGATATATTTTAGATGATGCATAATTATATATCCTAGTTGCTGTGATATTATTGTTGGAAATTATCAAGCTGTGAACGATGTTGAATTGCCTCTAATTATTGGCAAGAATTAAGCTGTGGGCCTATGGCCAATGTTGAGCTGTTGTTGTGCGGATTGATAAGTATTAGTGCTGTGATTATGATGTTCATATTTGAGTCACATGGCATAACATATTAAGCTAGCCTGGATTGGCAAAATATTAAGCTGGCCTGGATTGGCAAAATATTAAGCGGAAGGCTTATGCCTTGTTGAAGTCAATATTAATTGGCAAATTTTTAAGCTGGGAGTTCTGCTCCAATGGTACCACATGCATGTGCATTTCGAGTCGCATTTCATGTTGCATAGTTGTTGTTGTGTTGTTGAATAATGATGAAGTAAAAGTTGTTGTTGTGCTGCTGTTTTACGTTGATTGAGATGTTGTGAAGTGGTGATTGTATAATCTGATCTACTATATTACTTATCATATATCTGATTATATTGTTCGATATCTCACCCCTTCTATTTGAATGTTGTCCCTATGTTGGCAACGTGCAGGTAATCAAGATGAATAGCCGGTTACCTTAGTTTGAGTCGGTGATTGTCGCTCTGATACGTAGCACTCGGGGGGATGACGCGTGTCTTATTTTGATTATTTGTTTACATGCTGAATTTTTAAGTTAAATTCTCAAAGAACACTTTGTTGCTTATTTTAAAGTTGTTTATGTTGGATAAAGATGCTATTACTTTGATTATGAATCTGCTGCGTCGTATTTGATAAAGTTGAGTTATTTTGGAGACTATTTGTTGATTTATGAGTTTTCTTTTCCTCGAACTTGCTATGTATCTTTCATGATTATCTATCATGTTATTGATTTTAAAGTTGAAAAATGTGACATCCTATTTTATGTTGAAATTTTATCACTCTGATTTCTTTATAAATGTCGGGTAGAAATGGGGTGTTACAGCGTCCTTCCGGATCACAATCTCCGTATATCATTTTGACGTATGATCTTGGTATATATCTCGGACTCTGTGTGGGATAGCAAAATGGCGTAGGCACCTCTCCCTGAGACATATAACCATCTTCGTTAAGATAGGACTTCTATTCCTCATCAGTATCGGAGGAATCACCCTCGTTGATGATATGTACTTCTTGAGACACTGGGTGAAGGAAACCTCCACTGTGGAAGAAGCTCTGAATGGAATGAAAACTTCCATCGTTAGTAGCAGTCTTGGTACAGGTTGAGGAAAAACCAAGGCCTTTCTTTGTCTTGTTATCCGTAGGAATGACAAGCTGTCCACACCCTTTTGCATAGTTACTTTTGATTACTTCAAGAGCATCTTTGTATGAGGAAATCGATGTTCCCTTTTCTGATTGGTTGTCATTGCTTACCGAAAGTGCTTGGAACTGGGTTCCAACAACCTCCTCTGGTTTTACACAAGTGGACAATGATAAGTTGCTCACGATTAAGGCTTGCTCTCCACAGACTGTGACCAGTTGGTCATTCTTGATGAACTTCAGCTTCTGGTGAAGTATCAAAATGACTGCCCCAGCCTCGTGTATCCACGGTCTTCCTAACAAACAGCTGTATGCTGCCCGGATGTCCATGACCTGGAAAGTTACTTGGAAAGTGTGAGAACCGATAGTTATGGGAAGGTCGACTTCACGATAACTGTTTTTTGGGATCCGTCAAATGCTTTGATGATGTCCTCACTGCCTCTCATCGGAGATCCTTTAAATGATAGTCACATTAGAGTGGACTTTGCCATAACATTCAGAGTTGATCTGGTATCTACCGGTACACTGGCTAAAGCATCATCCTGGCAGTTGACTGTAATATTGAGTGTCGTGTTGTGATATTTGCCTTCTTCCGGCAGTTCTTCATCACTAAACCCCAAGTTGTTACAGGATGTGATGTTAGAGATGATGATGTCGAATTGTCTTATTGTTACATCTTGTTCCACAAAGGCATGCTCTAAGACTTTTTGTAGACCTTCCCTGTGAGCTTCGGAACTGAGTAATAGAGATAGTACAGAGATTCTTGAAGGAGTTTGCAACAGTTGGTCTACAATGTTGTACTCGCTCTTTTGGATGAGCTTCAGCATCTCATCGTTGTTCTTTGAAAGGTCGGGATTACTGAATTGACCGACTGGTTCATTGGGAACTTATGTTTGAGGTTCCTTTTCTCTAGTGGGTTCTTCAACTCCTCTGTTGAAGATCCGGCCGCTCCGTGTTACTCGACTAATGCCTGCAATATTCACGACGGAGGGTAATGGAGTTTCCTTTCCATTCTCAATTGTTGTTGCATCATATTTATAAGAGATAGCTTTATCGGATTTGTACAATACTGGTCCTGGTAAATAGATAACTACAGGAGCCTTTTGATTTTTCTGACCATCATAGCTGGCGTCAATTGGTTCAAGGTTGAGAATCTTTCCACTATCAAGAGGAACTCTTGATTCATGGAGTAAAGGGACTATGGCGCATACATCTTTGGCCACTTCTCGTTTAGGGATTATGATAAATTCTTTGCCTCAATTGGGAAGATAGTCTGACATTATGTTAATTGGACCAGAGCTTGAACATGGTTGAATCTCTTTGTGGTCCAACTGACTTTGAAGGGCTTCTCGCACGAGGTAGCATCCTTGGTTATCCTCCGAGCAAACTCTACAGCGCTCATAGTTGTGTGGTGGCACCCAGCCACATCCGCTTTGTATGCAATGTAACCTCACTAGATCTGTTTCCATTGATCGAACATCCGATTTTGATGCCTAGTAGGGTTCCCATCAGCCATACTGACTTATTGTGTGTCTTCATCTAGATAGATCGGAAGCCACTAGTGGTTCAACAAGTGTTGTCATGTTCTTTGAACGAGTGCACATCCCTGAATATCCTCACGACATACTTTAAAGTTCTGATAATCATGTGAAGTCAGAAAACTGAGCTGGACTTGCTTAGCTTGTAATTCCACCAGACTGGTATTCATCAAGCGAATATCAAAGATTTGAATCATGTTAACTTGATAATGACTTCTATCAAGGTAGTCCTGGATCCATCCAAGGTCCATCTGACACTGGAGGGCCTCTTGTACAAAAGAGCATCCCTGATTGTTTACCGAGTATATCAGACAGGAATCGTAATCGTGTCATGGCAGATCATGATGTTGGTTTTGCCTTGAGTGCATTGCCACCAAGTTGACATTCATCGCGCGGATGTCGTGGTTTTGAATGATGTTGGAATTTGTATAAGTCATGTTGACTTTACGAATTCGGTGATCTTGGATCCATCCGAGATCCATCTGTTCTTTCAGAGCTGATTGCACCACAGAACATCCTTGATTGTCTTTAGAGCAGATATCACACTGGTGATAATTATGAAATGGTACATGCCCGTATCCACTCTATCTCCAATGCATCTTGACCAGGTTGGTTCCCAATAAGAGTACATCACGAATTTGATAGTTGTGGTTAGATCCTTCCTCTATCAAATTTACTGCAGCCATCTCATGTTGGGGCAACGGGTTCGTCTGAACATTCGGATTTGTATCCTTGAAGGATAAGACCTCGTTCTTGACAAGCTTCTGCACATTGGATTTGAAGCTGAGACAGTTTTCTATGTTATGCCCCGGTCCTCCTTGATGGTAAGGACAAGTCTGATCCACTTTGAACTAAAAATACGGATTCTCCGGTATTGTAAGAGGAGACCTGGTTTGGACGTGCCCCTTGACCAGTAGTAGTGGAAACAGTTTTGTGTACAACATTGGTATAGGGTCAAACCCTGGTGGTTGCGTCGTACAGTTGTTATTGTACTGAGGGCGAGCCTGCTGAAGAGGCTGTTGTGTTCTTTGTTGATATTGTTGTTGATTTGGTTGGCTCTGAGCAACCTGAGGTTGATACGCTGAAATAGGCGCAGGGTTGATAGAAGGAGTTACAGCTGCTACTGGTTGGTACTGTCGCCTTTGCTTTCTGAGATAGATATTACCAATATCTTGCTCTTTTTTCTTAGGGAAAGCACTACCGTATCTTTTGGTACTGCTTGATGGTCTTGTATCTTTGATTAGACGTCCTTCTCGAACTGCTTCTTCAAGACGAACTCCCATGTTTACCATTTCAGTAAAGTCGCTGGGCGCACTGGCGACCATTCGGTCGTAATAGAATGAGCTCAAGGTTTTCAAAAAGATCTTTGTCATCTCTTTTTCCTCAAGAGGTGGACAAATCTGGGCGGAAATTTCACGCCATCTCTAAGTATATTCCTTAAAGGTTTCCTTGTCCTTCTGCGACATGGCTCTAAGTTGATCTCTGTCCGGTGCCATGTCCAAGTTATACTTATATTGTTGACCGAAGGCAGCGCCATGATCTCTAAAAGTGAAGATCTTAGTGCGGTTTAAACCCATGTACCATTTGAGTGCGGCACCGGTTAAACTATCTTGGAAGTAGTGGATCAGTAGTTGTGGTTCTCTGTCTGAGTTGACATCTTTCAAGCGTACATCACCAAATGACTTTGAGGGCAAGAGTTGCCCTTGTATTTCTCAAATTCGGGCACCTTGAATTTGTGCGGAATTTTCACATTGGGTTTAAACCGGGAATAGATCCTGACCGTAAATGGCATGTAGTTCCTTCTGCATCTCCAGGAATTATTCCTGGAACTCATTCATTCTGTCATACATACTTTCATTTCTACCAAAAGGTATCTGTGGAATCTGTCCTTCCGGGATAGTGTGTACCACGGGTGGTGGTATAGTCATTATGGCAGTGACTCTTGGTGCATCCCTATCCCGAAGTTTGTAACCTTCAGGAGTTACTGTCATGCCCCTTGTATCTTCGCTTTTCCGAAGTTTGTAACCTTCAGGCCTAGCGGTTCCTGCTGCAGTTTCCATATATTCCGCGATCGGCGGAATATATCCTTCCGGGATATAGTTGAGTGGCATGCCCCAGGGATGATCTTTAGGCATGTTATACTGAGGATCATACTTTTCCACTATGGATGTAGATGTGATCTCTGAGATCACAGTCCTTTGCTGTTGTTTCTGAGTTGCTGCCAGAGATTGCATGTCATTATGAAGTTTTATCAGATCTTATTTCAGAGCGTCAATTTCTTTTCTCAGCTCTCTGTTCGGTTCCTCGAGATATTCCATTTTCTTTTGTCGATTGGCCCGAGTATTGTACGAATGAGACAGTTTGACTTTAGAATCGAGACACAAACATGAGATTCGTAGAGAAGGAGAATGTGTTATGTGAGAATGATGAATAATATACAATAATTATATTTTAATTAATTTTAATCAAAAGAAACTTAAACAATTGGATTGCAAATATCATACAGTGGGGAAACCCCATTTTATTGAATTCAAAAATTGCGGAAATGGAAATACAGTAATTTACAAAGTGCTGTAAAAGGAAATGTCTAAACTTATGGATCCTGAATCCTCTCTGAGGAGAGCTCAGGTGCTGGTTCTGGTATTTTCCTTTTCTTTGATCGGGGATCTTGAACCGTTGTCGGGTTGTCAGTCCTTTGCCAAGTGAAAGGAGTGAGAAAATTCCTTCGGTCTTCTTGATTTTCTACAGCATGTTGCTCTAAAATCTCGATCAGAGCATCTTTTTCTTTTAACAGTTGCTGTATTTTGGTACACTCCACATTGAGAATGCGGTACTTGTTCTTCCAAGATTTCTTTTCCCGTTGAACTTTGTTGAGAGTGACATGGAGTTTTTCTGTATTAGACATAAAATAATGGACAAATTCCTTTAACAGAAGAACTTCTTGACGAGGGTAAGGCATCCTCAGTTTGAGGGCTCTAGTTTGTACCCAGTGGAGATAAGGTTCCACAGAGACACAATCTTGTTTTCCTAGAGACTATCTTCCTTTTCTGTGAACATGTTTCCAGGCATGCACTATTTCTGTCTTTAGTGCCCTGTCATTTTCTCGTTCCTTGAAGAAAAGACCTTCCAGATGAACATTACGCAGGATAAGTCTCATTGGGTATCCGAATTGACAACGAACTAAAACTGGATGATAGTTGATTCCTCCTTTAGTTCCTATGAGGGGTACATTAGGGAAGTTTCCACAACGGTCAATAATTCTTATCCCATCATAGATCCGATTGTACCAAACTATGTCAGAGTTGGTAAGAGACATGATTCTTTGTGACCAGCGTAAAGTACTCTTATGATCCCAGAAAGTAGCAGACTTAGGTAAATGGGAAGTGAACCATTTGTATAGCAGGGGTACACAACATGTGATCATTCCTCCGCTGTACAAATTCCTTAAGTGTACAGAATGATAAGCATCTGCGAGCAAGGTCAGTATAGGGTTTCCAATCAGAAATATCTTAATGGCATTGATATCAATGAAGTTATCAATGTTGGGAAACAGAAATGACCCGTAGGTGAGCAGAACAAAGACGCTCTCAAAAGCAGTCACGTTCCCTATACTAGCAAAGTACAGAGCCTTCTTTACCAAAAACATTGCTGGTAAACCTTGGATTCCACCCTTAATGCTCATGTGAGTTCTGACTTCTGACTCGTCCAAATAGATTGCTCTTGCAATGGTTTGATCCTTTGGAATTTCTTCCAATCCAAAAAAGGGAGCTTGGTCAGTAATGGGTAAATCAGTCAGGTGAGAGTACTCCTCTAGTGTTGTCGCTAGTTGATAATCCGGGAATGTGAAACAATGATAGACTGGATCGTAAAACTGAATCAGCGTGGACATCATTCCTTCAATTACATGGTCCTTTAGCAGAGACAGCAGTCCTTCGTACTTAGCTCTGAAAGCCTCAGGGTTGGTGATCATCCTTGCCAACCCTCTTAAATTCTCTAGTTTGGGAACCTTGAAGGTGTACCTGTGAGTCTTTCTTCTACTGAAATCCATAACGCAATCCTTCTCTCTGATATTTGCAATCATTGTCTTAGTTTAATTTGAAAAAAAAAAGAGTAGAATAGATGATTTTTTTCTTTATTTAGAAGTTTTTTAATGAAATGAATGCATGAATGCAGCACACAAAAACATAGAAAAAACATGGGTTCAAAGGTTCAGCGTCACGAGAATGAAGTCATGGCTCTACCCATCCCCAAAGGTTGAACTATGGTGAATTTTTGTACCTATCCTCAAAATCATTGACCCCCATTGGGATAACAACAGCAGGCTGGTTCACCCGAGCGAGCTGTAGTATCTTAGGGTAATCTCAAATGAGGGTAGTATCGCGCGACAACTATTTCCGATAGCTTCCGCACTACTAAATAGTCACATGGTCTCAGTCTGCTATATCCTCAATTTCATAGATACCACAATCAAACAATATGCTTTTGAAACCGAATTCACTCCTTGTAAGACCACCCGTCTATGCCATCACTTATCTTAGGTATCACTCAAACTTTCCACATGCGGCATCACCCGCAGTCCCATTAGCAGAAAAATAAACACGGATATCAAGTTGGAAAAGCGATATATATATATATATATATATATATATATATATATATATATATATATATATATATATTCATTCCTAAAACTAACATCCTAGACCTCTTAAGAATTTTAGTCTATAATCCTAAACAAATCAAACACGTCCCCAGCAGAGTCGCCATTTATCTGTAGCGCGCGATTTTTGTCAGTGACGCGACCACCTTATCACGGAATTTGGGTTTTCTCCTCATTGAAGAGGAGGGGGTGCTACTTTCTGATTTCTTATTTATCCCGTGAAGCTGGAAGGGAAAGGGAAGCTATCTAAAACTAACCTTGCACGCGAATGTTTAACTGAACAAACGCTTAAAGAGATTCGGGGAGTTCGGGGTCAGGTTATACAATGGGGAGTTGTCAATTAGCCATCCTATATGTGATTATCCATAGGTTGTTAGCTTTAGGTTATGTATTGTACTTGTTGGTGTTTATCCGTTAATGGGTTGGGAAAGTTTCTTGGGAAATATGAGAGGGAGAGTGAGTTTTTATTGATGTTCGGGTTTTCCGATGTTTTTGGTAAGGTACTGGACCTAAGTTTAGATTGATATGAAGGCACTGGACCTAGAGTTTTTTATTAGTATGCTCGCTAAGATTTCATAATCTTATGTCTACCTATTCCCGTTTAAACGAAACAGGGAAATCAGAGCAATCGTAGTTCCTCCTATTCTAAGGGAGGAAAAAGATATTTTGCTGTCTTACTCAAAGCCCAAGATTGAAGCTAAAAGGTTTATTTGTGTCTTGTTCAAAGCCCAAGATTGAAGCTAAAAGGTTTGACTGAGAGAGAATTTGTTCTCTCTAAAGGGAGACATTTCGTCTGTTTATTACAACTGTTGGGTGATTGTTTATAAAGGAGGATTACTTTAACTGGGATATGTGAATCCAGCAATGCCATAACTTCCTTTATGAGGGATTTTCCCAGAAGGGGAAAACTTTAACTCAGTGTAGAGCAATGCCATTTTTCTTTAGGAATCTTTAATGCCAAGAGAGGGACAGTGGCGTGGATGTAAATAATCCAGAGGCTTACCGCTTACAGCAATTAGATGAAAGAAGGGAGTTTTTGTTTTGACATATGATAATACAGAGAAATGACTTCCTATAGAGGGATTTCGATTTCCTCGGAGGATATGTTGATTTTTGTGTGCCTTGATCAAAGCCCAAGGTTGAAGCTAAAAGGTTAATTGACTCCACTGGGGAAGTCCTTATACAAAGCCCAAGATTGAAGCTGAAAAAGACTGACTCTTTTTTGGGGATATCATTATACAAAGTCTAAGAGGAGGCTAAAAGTTTGACTTTTTCGGAGAAAATGTTCAGTCTGTCTTGTATAAAGCCCAAGATTGAGGCTAAAAAGGATTTTTGACTCCGTCGGGGAGGGTTTGTATGTGTCTTGTACAAATCCCAAGATAAAGGCTGAAAAGAAGACTGACTCTGTGGGAAAGAACTCTTTATCTGTCTTGTACAAAGCCCAATATTGAGGTTAAAATGAGACTTTACTGACTCGGCTGAGGATATTTTAGGTATCTTGTACAAAGCCTAAGATTGAGGCTGAAATGAGTTTGACTCTGCGGGAGAGTATTATCTATCTTGTACGAAGCCCAAGATTGAGGCTGAGAAAGAGGATTGGCTCTGTTTAGGGAAGTTTATATAGTGTCTTGCACAAAGCCCAAGATTGAGGCTGAAAAGAGGTTTAACTCAACAAGAGAGTGCTTTTATCTGTCCTGTACAAAGCCCGGGATTGTGGCTGAATAAGCTGGAGAATTCATTATACAAAGCCTAAGAAGAGGCTAATTTCTGCTAGGGGAAATCATTATACAAAGCCTAAGAGGAGGCTGTAAAAGATTGTCTCAACAAGAGAATGGTTTTATCTGTCTTGTACAAAGCCCAAGATTGAGGCTAAAAAGGGTTGACTCAACAAGAGAGTCTGAAAAGGTGATTGACTCAACAAGAGAGTCTAAAAGTTAATTGACTCAACAAGAGAGTCTGAAAAGGGTGATTGACACAACAAGAGAGTCTGAAAAGGTTAGCTCCGATGGGGAAAATCATTGTACAAAGCCCAAGAGGAGGCTGGCTATGCTGAGGAACGGAAGAATCATTATGCAAAGCCTAAGAGGAGGCTATCTTCTGCTGGGGATTATTGAGATCCCGAGGCAGGTCCAAATGGGGAATCAACTCTTTGCTGAGGGTTATAGCAGAGTTGAGGTATCAGATGCCTTGAGGTTCTGATAGTGTTATACTGATGATAAACTGACCCTGGTTGGGGATTTTTAGGAGAGAGACTGGGTTTTAACTCTCCTGGAGATTGATCCAGACTGACCGGGGTTTCTCCTATGTTTGTAAGGAGCTTGAGAATATCTTTGAGACTCAAGAGGGGATTAGGCTATCCAAATCTATTGGTATGGAAGAGTTTATCTTTGTATAATTCCCAAGAGGAGGCTGACTCTTTTAAGGGATGAGTATCAACCCTAAAATTGGTCTGAGGTTTTGACTCTTTTGGAAAGACAGCTCTAATGAAGGATGACTAAGTTCTGTCCTATACCTTTAAGAGGAGGCGGGGATGTTATTAGGAAGCCTGTGGGTCCCAAACCTAAGAAAAGTTCAAGAAAGGTTTCACCGAGAATTAGTCCTTTAGTGAATAGTTCTAGGGTTTGAAGAAATTCAAGAGAAGCTTCACCAAGAATAATTCATCTCTGGGGAATAGAATTTCTTTGACAATTTCTAATAGTGACAGTCTGAGAAAAGGTTCACCGAGAATACTGCCTTTCTCTTTGTTCCATATTGTTTAAGCCCAAGAGAAGGCAAGACTGTATCTGTAAGTCCTATGGGGATCTAGTTTTGACTGTATTAAAGAGTGACCAACTGGCTTTACCTAGTTCTAGACCTAGTTGTTGGGGAAAACTCTAAATAGATATGCTAGTATATATACAGTTGATATATGACAAGTATTTTAAAAGGGTATGAAAGAAGGACTTACAGGGGAGCAGCTTCCCACAATACAGTTATATATATTAAAGCAAGTAAATGAAAGTTGATAAAAACTTACATGTGAGCAAGCTTCCATGTTGTAATGTTAGTTGTTCAAAGAATTTAAAGAAAGTTTTGATAACAATTGTATACTTGAACCTAATTCCAAAAGGAAGTTATTTTTGAAAAGATTGTTGGGGCTTATACTCAAGGAGAGGCCCAGATGAAAAACAGTAATCTTACCGTTGTTTGACTTAGGCCCAAAATTATTTATGTACAAAGAGGGTTGGGTCTTACACTCTATTAGAGGCCCAGAGATTTATTCCTGTACAAGTGATGGGGCTTACAACTCAAGGGGAGGCCCATGGTGAAACAGTGATCGCACAGTTGTTTTGAAAATTAAACTGGGACTTATACAATGACTGAGGCCCAAAAATTATTTTATTTACAAGGGGTTGGGTCTTACACTCTATTAGAGGTCCAAAATTGTTTTAAAAAGAAAAGAAGTAGGAATTATAGCCCGAGGAGAGGCCCAGGTCATTTGATTTGAACTGGCGATCGCGCCGAGGGTTTTTGAAAATGTGTTGGACTTATACAATGTCTGAGGCCCAAAATGATTTTGGTTAAAAACGGATCGGGTCTTACAATCTATTAGAGGCCCAAAGTGTTTTCGAAATGTTTCATAAGGATCAAAATCAAAGAAACCCTAATTTTCATTTTTAAAAGTAATTCTTTAAAGAAAATTAATACAAAAGATAAAAAATACCAAATAAGTTTAAATAAACCACTTGTAATTTTTGGTTAAGGTTTGAAAAATGAGGTTTTAATCATAAGTTGATTTAGAACTCATTTGGTTTTGATTTTCAAGATAAAAATTCACTTTTAAAATGTTTAAAAACAATAAAAAATATTTTTTTCACAAAAATAACAACTATATTAAATAAATAATATAAATCTCTTTTTTTTTTGTAGAATAAAATACTTTAATATTTTTGTGATTTTTTAGAAAAAGAACAAATAAAAAATGAGAAAATTGAGGGAGAAATTAATTTTCCAAGTTATTAACAAAAATAATATGAAAAATATTAAAATAGGATAAGTGATAAAAAAGAGGTCTGGGGCGAGGGGGATTCGAACCCCAGACCTCTCGCTCGCTAATACACACAAACCAGCTGATCAACCACTGGAGCGCAATGTCAATTCAAGAATAATATGGCAAGTGGAAATTATATAGTAAAACCAGTTGGATTCCTGAAGCATGGCGCCATGGCCATCTTCAACCTCAAGTTCAGATACGTGAAGGCTTCTATCTCCCTTATCTCTCAATCATTTCACATGATCCAAATATGAAAATCGTGCGTTTTCAGATGAGGAACACAATGGCAATACCCAATTTTATTAAAATTAATTGAATCAGAACATATCATGATAAAACCTGAAGAACCCTAAAATTGGCATGAACTCAATTAAATCCTATACACGGATTGTAAACAACAATTGATTGAGGGTAAATGATCTACAAACATCCAGAAACACATTGGTAACAAGAAAACATGTTTATGATGTATGATTCATTGAGTTTGAGAGTTCAAGTTTTACCTCTGCAAGTGAGAATCAAATTCTGGTTTGGAGGTGTTACAGATGAGTTCCAATGATCTGGACAATTTCCTTATACCTCAATGAATGTGTTTGAATGCTTGGATTGATTTAAAATGAGCTGGAACTGGTTGTGGCACCCTAAATGCAACTCTGCTAAAAGCTTGAGCAAATGGAAGGTGATTTAGTGAATTTGGTGTTCCAGATGTTGTTTTAGTGTTTGATCAGCTCACATATGATGTTTGTGAGGCGTATGTGTGATTGGTTTCGTTGGAAACACACTCTAACTCAAAACCAGATAATAACTTGCATTAGAAGGTATTTTTGGAGTGAAAGTTGTGATTCTGAGAAAGGCATCTGTTTAAGACCTTTGGTGTACTTAATTTGAGCACAAATGAGCTCTATTTATAGTAGAGCAAATTTGTTTTGGCATCAATAGTGTTTGGCAGCTTGGATCAGATTGTAGTGAATGCCTTGGTTCTTTGGTCAAGGGTCTCCTCTAGCCATTGACTTGTGCCAAAATTTGTAGGTTTAGGTCCTCTGTTGTATGAGTTTATCTTGACCCATTTGGTTAATCATGGACTGATACATGCCAGCTCTATGCATCCATTGAATGTCTAAAAACAAAATTGGAGTCCTGAGGCATCTTTTGCTTTTAGGGGTGGCACACCTACATGTAGTTCCAAAGACTTGGGAGGCTTATGGAACAGTGTTTGTACCTTGGTTGTTCCCCCTTGAGGTGTGCTGATGGATAACCATGTTTGAATTTTCCCAAATTGATCAATTCGAGCACTAAGGCACAAATCTGCCTTGCAAAAACAGTTTGCAGCAAGGCATATTGCAGCTGTCATAACCTCTAGCTCAGGTGGAGTTTGATGGAGTTCAAGGACATTTTGGAAATCTGACATATCCTATTTCAACATGATGTCCAACTTTGGTTTTGAATCAACTTGAATTATAATGAAAAATGCCTCTGCATTTTGGAAAAAATAAGGCAGATTCTGACTTAGTGAAAATTTCGCTAAGTGTTGAAAAAATGTCATTTTCATGTTTTTTGTGATTTTGCTCAAACAATAACTCAAAATCCATGATGAATTAGAATGAGGTCTAGTTAAAATATTTGAATTATGTAACATGAACTTCAATCTGAGCTTTGAATGGGAGAAAAAGGCCATGGGGTTTGGGAGATATGGCCTTGCAAAGTTGGTACCCTAGCCACTTTATTCCATAACTTAGAAAAAATTCTAAGTTTTTTATGGTCACCCCTTTAACAAGTTAACTCATTTTCTTTGATTTTTCTTGATTAATGATGATTCAAATCGTATATTAACATTGTTTTAGGGTTAAGGAACCTTGGTGGACCAAAAATCCAAAAAGTCAAACTTTGGATTTTTGTACAGTTGACTTTTTCATCAGATCAAATTTTGACTTTGTGATCCTTTTGTGAAATTAATCCTTGGGCTCAATTAAACTTCATGGATGGCCTCCAAGGGTATTTAGGAATGTCTTGGACCCCTCCCTATAGTTTGAGATCAAGGGTACTCCAACAGTCAAGGATAGGGTTGACTTTTTCCACCAAAAACCCTAATTTGTGATCGGATGGTGTTGAGCTCTTATGGCTCATGATTTGAGCTCTTTGAGTCAATCACATCTTGTAAAAATGTCAACATGATGTATTTGAAGTCTTTGAAGTTCATTTTGAAGCTTCAAGCCATGCCTCACTTCACAAGTTAACTCAAGGGTTGAATTAGGTCAAAACCCGAATTCCTGATTTTTTTGATAGATGGACCTCAAGGTGATTTTACCATTGTGGATGGGCTCTTGAGATCCTTTTCAGCTTTTTGGACCCTACATTGAGGTATTGGCTTATGCCTAGATTGAAATTTTCATCTGGGGATCCTGGTCGACCAAACCCTAATTTGGTGACACTGATGATCTTGAGGCTTGATTCACTTGGTATATTGCAACCTTTTGCTTGATTCTTGATGTGGGAGTCCTCTTGATCCTTTGTGCATGTTTGAGAGGCTAGACAAGTTGAAGATCATGTCATTTCTTGATTGATCCTTTGTCTAAGTGCTCTGAGATGGCTCAGAACCCTAATTCTTGATTGTAGTGAATGCTCAACCATCTTTGAGGAGATTGATGAGTGTGATGGTTCATCCATATTGTGAGGGTGATTTGCACAATGATGGGAAATCTTGGTGGTCAAAATTTGGGGTATGACACCATTGTTAGCCAATAATATTCTGCTCTCAGAAATTTTCTTGCCATTGTGTTTCCATTGGCATGAGTGCCAAAGGATCCTTCATGAATCTCTTTCATCTACTTGTTTGCTTCTTGTCTGTCTACGCATCAGAGCAAAACCATGTTGAAGTTTCTTTTGTGGAGTACATGATGGTTCAGGAAGAAGTTGCCAGCCAGTTGAAGGTGTGAGAAAAACACAAGAAATGGGGGGTTCGAATTGGGTTTTCCAAAATGAAAGCTTTTCGTGACACTCAAACAAAGATCACAAATAGACTAAAAATAGAGAAAGACACACGATATATCCTGGTTCACTTGAAAATTATCAAGTTAATCCAGTCCACCCGCCAAGGTTATTTTGCCTCTCTCAAGCGAGGTCTTAATCCACTATAACCAAACTGATTACAACAACACTAGCAACTGCTGGTGACTAACAATACACAGACTAACCGTCTCTTCTTAAGGCTTCTGACCAAACTGGTCCCTTAAGGAATTAATCTCTAAGACACACTATTCCTAGACTTCTTAAGAATTCTGATCTTACCAGTCTCTCAAGGAAATCAAACCAATGTTTGAAAATACAATGCACAAGCCAACTGCAAGTGACTAACAACACTAAAACTCAGTGTCTTAGTCTTCCTAAGGCTTCTGACCTACCCGTTCCTTTAGGGAACACAAACAACTATTTGTTACAAAGGTTTGTTTACAATAACGATGCTTCTACACAAGCAGAGTAAACACATTTTTAGCTCAATCTATCTTAGAGCGAATCTACATAGTAAAACCAATCTTCTTCTTTGTATTGTGGTGCTTTACTATTCACTCATAAATTTCTCCATTTCTTAAGTTCCTTCTTCATATGAATTAGTGTTTTTAATATTTCTCTTTTTCACACTGAGTGTTACATTTTTTCTTCACAACTGATTCGTTAAATGTCGTTATGCTGGGGTGAAAATCGTACACTGAAATTGTCCTTTGTACCACCAAATCAGGGTAGTGGAATGGTAGTGGAAAAGAACGTTTTTTATCTGTACCATGTACTATTTTCCCACACAAACATTTCTTCTTTTTCTATTCATCAGAGGCTTCTAAGTTGATATGATTGAAGCATGATCAGAAGAATGAATCATTGGGTCTTCAGAGTCTTGAGTCTTCAGAGTCTTCAGAACTTGTTTAGCAGAACCTTGTCTTCATAATCTTCATCACTCCCTATTCAGAACCCTTAGTCTTCAGATACCTTAGAATTCTTTTAACAGCAGTTAAATGATATTCTCTAGGATCTGATTGAAATCTAGTACACAAATGAACACTGAAAAGAATATCAGGTCTAGATGTAGTTAAGTACAGAAAAGAGCCTATCATACCACAATAGAGCTTCTGACAAACCTTTCAACTTACCTATTCCTTTTCCAGAATACATGTTGGATGCATTGGAGTCTTAGCTGGTTTAGAATCCATCATGTTGAATTTATTCAGAAGTTCTTTGGTTTACTTACTTTGATGAATGTAAGTAGCCTCTTGTCGCTCCCGGGATTTTTATCCAGTTACAAACGCGAAAGTGGCGCGGAAACAGAGTCGCCAGCAATGAGTAGTTATCCCAAGAGAGGGAAAGGGAACACTGCATAAACCTGTGGGAAAGGAAAGAGCATGGTCTTGCGACCAAGAGAACTGGATTCGGGAGTCGGTTACGCGCGAGGAAGGTATTAGCACCCCCACGCGTCCATCGTACCCGATGGGATCCACGCTTGCTGCTTCAATCAAAGGGTGTAAGGAAAATATACTGGAAAAGGAACTGCTAGCTGGAGAATTGGAAAAGGAAAGGAGAGAGAAAGAGAAAACAAATGTAGGGAAAATAAAAGAAGTGCTCGAATGGGCCCTACCCCACTACCTACATATCTCATCGGGAACATGAGAATCAGAGCGACGTAGTTCCCCTCAGTTAAGGGAAAATTGTTTGTGTTTTATAGTGAAATACGTCAACATTCGTGTCCTAGCAGTTTAGGTGTTGCAGCTCGCTGTATGGAGACTTAGGCGTTACCTATTTGTGGTAGAATGGACAAGATGCATCCTTAAGGAATGAGTGAAGAAGATGAGAAGAGAGTTGTTGGTTTGTATTTGTCTTTTAAGAAAGAAGTGTCTTGTTTATTTGGTGTTTTGCAACACATATTGGATTTAAGTCCCTCATGTAAGATCGAATACCTCGCATATCGACCCAAGACTGGACATACACTGAACATTCTAATAAAGAGAGAGAAGACCCCTCACCTCCTTATTCTCACATGAAAGGCTCAAATACAATATTTTTTATGCCTTCATTAAGTGTTTTTTACTTTTGTTTTGAGATGAGAAGAAGAGACTCAAATAGGAGCAAAAGGTGAAAACTAAAGGGGACTAAGATTCACCCTAATGTTATCATACATGGAAGTTCCTATGGTTAATGTGGTTTAAGAAACCTAATCCTAAAAGAAAGGAAAAGAAGAGTGAATTAAACAACTCACTTCTAAAGTAGAAGATGAGTTGCAACTCAAAAGGGAAAGAAAAGAAGTTATTCAAGGAAAGCATATAAATGATTATCATGATCACAAGTTGAATTATTAAAAGAAATAAGAGAAGATGAAAGAAAGGATTGCATGTGGAAGCATAACCACACACTTACTTACCATTTGCACCTACATGAAAA
This sequence comes from Lathyrus tuberosus, assembly GCA_022829125.1. Lineage (NCBI taxonomy): Eukaryota > Viridiplantae > Streptophyta > Magnoliopsida > Fabales > Fabaceae > Lathyrus > Lathyrus tuberosus. The sequence continues at coordinate 1,932,723 of JALAZF010000344.1, read as the reverse complement.
GGTTAGTTCAAAAACTATTTACAAGTAGTGGAATAAGGAAAGAATACCAAATAATGATCAAACAAATCAAGAACCAATGAATAAAGATCCTAAGAGATGATACTCAATCAAGGTCAGAACCTACATCTAAAGTTGTTCTCTAATGTTAAGATATTAAACACACACCAACTATGCACAATTAAGTGCCCTAAACATCAAAGAAGTGCACTCATGAAAAGAATAGATGGAAGATGAGTGGAAATGCAAAGTGATCATGCATTAATGCTTCACAAAAGATCAAAGTCAGAATTATATACCATTTGTCAATGTCTTACAATGTACATGAATCATCATACCAATCATGGATAGAAGAGTACAAGTAGGAGAAATAAGATGAAGGTGAAGTCAGCATAAGAGAAACATGTTCAATTAGGTGCACAAAATGACATATTAGATATGCATAACATGTGAAATGATTAGTGAGTGCATATGGACAGTGGCATACCATTGATGTAATGCAAATGGAAGGAGGGAAATGTCATACAAAATGTACACATGTGACATGTAGAGCATAAGAGGAGCTAAGAGAAGGAGACATGTCAAAGTTCAAGTTATAACACACAAACTCATATTAAATGAAAACACAAGTCACATGACCTATAATGAAACAAAGATGACCTATAATATCATGCAATTGACATACAAAAGATGCACAAACAATCATCAAATGGTGGCATAAATGCCTCATCAAAACATATGAGAATGAGATAGAATAATGGTCATACATGTAACTTCAATTACAAGGCATCAACAAATATCATAGCACATGATAAAATTGTGAAAATTAAGTCCTAAACAATCCAAGTCAGAGGCAACACATGTATAGAAGATCAAGGCAAAACTCAAGAGAAAAAATGCCTCAAAGAATTAAAAAAAACACATTGATCAAACCAAAAAGAAATGCAAAGATGAACATGCAAACATGTGATAAAATGACTTTAAAAATCAAAATAAATTTGATTTAGATGCTTTAATATGTTATCTAATCAATGCAAAAAGAATGAGTTAAATTGTTGTGTGAGATGGGAAAAATAAAATGCAGAAGTTTGAGTATCAATGAAGAAATTCACTCAAAAAGAAATTAAAAGAAAAATATGGAATTATGCTTAAAATTTCACAAAGTCAGAATTAAAAATAAAAGAAAATTATTTAAATGTGTTAAGAACACAAATGAATAAATTTGGGATTTTTATAGATTAATTGCTATTTTTAAAATAAGAAAATGAAACAATATAAAGAGGAAATTAAAAAAAGAAATGAAATAGGAATGGGGGTGCAGCTAAAGCAAAAGGTACATTTAAAAGCATGTTGGGCTCAGAAGGAGGGTGTGCAAAAAGCAAATTGGGTTCAGTCCAAAAGATATGCGTGGCACATGTGATTTAGGGTGGTCTCAGTCAATCAGTTGACTCAAATATATCCACACGATTCATTCAACGTCAGATCATCACAAAAGTATGCACATCCTATGGATCAGAAACAAGGCACGTGATAACAAACGTGCATGCAGACACATACAAGTGTCATAGTTCAAAAATGAAACGCGTGAGAGGGACCATCCCTAATTTATGCGTTGGCAATACATGAACCATTGGATCAAATGAATCGGACGACTGTGTTATAAAACTGAGAAACCCTAACATTAAACCCCGCCGGCCAGAGAAGGACCTTCGGTCATCTTCTCCAGCGAAACGCCATCGTCTGAGATTTTCCAAGCTTCCAGAAATTAACAAACCAGGTACCATTCGAAAGAGGAAGTTATGCACATCACGAATCCACCAATATTTTTCACATATCAATCACATATGAGGAGAATCGAAGAGATTAAAATTGCCCTAGGTTTTGAATCTATGCCTCTAAGAGGCCTATCAACTAGCTGGAATTAACATAGCTTCTAATAAGCTCAAACCAATAGAAAACAAGCTATAATCAGTGAAATTTCAGAAAACGAAGGTTGGAGAAGAAACCTGGATTTGAAGTTCTTCAAAGTAAAAGAAGACCAGAGATGATCCTCCTATGCTCTTGAGCTTGAATGGAGTAAAATAAATGCCACTGAACTTGAGATCTTGAAGAAAATCACAATACAAATCCAACTGAACCGAAGCTACACTTGATGAATGGAACTTCTTCTCTCTTGTTCTTGATCAGAAATGACACATTGATGATGATGAAGATGAAATATGGATGGAGGTTGATGAATTCATGCACAGAGAGAGAGAGAGTTTAGAGAGAAAAACTTGAAGTGTTTTTTGGAGTCAGATTGGAAAATAAGAGGTAGAATGAAATTGTGAGTGATTTTTCTTTATATATGTTGAGTTTAGTAGCTTAACCCATGGTTAAATGAGTTCTGAGTTGAGTTAAGTGAGTGCACCCTAACTAACTGAGTCAAGTTAGTTAAGGGCGAGTGAGTGAGGTTGTGATATGGTGTGGTTGAATTCTTGGAGCTTATGGTGAGGTTGGTGCAAGGAGAGGTGGTGATGATGTTATTCTGATGTGTGGCTGCAGCATGACTTGCATAGCAAGCTTTGTTTTTTCCTTTTTTGTGTATGATGTAGCATGTATGGTATCAAGTGTAAGGGAATGTGTTTGGCTTAAAGGGGCAAAGAGATGTGTGGAAGAGTGTGCGTGCAAGCTGACTTTCTAACAACAACCACAATATCAAACACTCCTAACTTTGGCAGCTTGGTATCAATGAACACGGGGAGGTTTGGTAATGAATTTCTCTATGTACGGTGGATGATTTGGTGAGTTTTTTGTGTCATTGGAAAGAGGAAATATGATAGAACATAATTGGTGTTGAAATGAGATCAAATGGAGGTTGATAAAATGGTGTAAAATGGCTTAATCATAAAGAATGTGGGACTGGTTCAAGGGCGTGGCAAGTGGTGGGCTGGCATGGCAACATGACTTGGAAAGTTCAGCATGAACGCATTAACCTGGGACCATCATAACTATCTCATAACTTGCTCAAATTAAAAAATGTCCAACATCAAAATTGAAGAGGACATTGAGATGAGCAACTTTGACGTTCATAATTTTTTCATTTGAGGCTTCCTTCAATGAGAAAAATGGCTTGCCATTTTTCCCACCAAGTGTTTGACAAAATTATGGCACATGGGCCGGGTCTTGCTTGGTCTTGACTTGGTTTTTGACCTAGTTTTGTCAAACTTTGATTGACCATAACTCCCTCAATTTTGGTCCAATGGAAGAGTTCTTTATATGGATTTGAAGCTTAGAATGTGAACTTTAATTGGTTCAACTTGGGCCTGAAGTTTGGAGCTATTATCATGGAGAAAGAAAGCCTCAAAGTGTGGTGCAAAATGGTCCAAACTTGCCATTTTTGGAAACCCTAAGTTTCTAAAAATGGAAACTTTGTACATTTCTTGATTTTCATGATTCTTCCATCATTTCTTGATCAAATCTTGTCCAATGAACATATGTAACTTGAATTTCATGAATTTGACCTTAAAAAGTCGGGAGTTGACATTTTCCCTTGCACAATTGACTTTTTCCCCAATTTCTTGATTCTCAAGCAACTGACCAATTGAACCTCTTCTGAAATGAACCAATGGTCAATCTTCCATCCTTAGATACTTGAAGACATGTAGAATATCATGATATCAAGTTTTGCCCAAAAAATCAGAAATAAACTGATTTTATGCCAAACCCTAATTTTGGTACCCTTGGGTTAGGAGGAAATAACACATCCTCCAAATTCAAATTCCTCTGAGTATGATGTGTATCCTCTTACAAGGTGATGAAATATGCCATTTGGAGATGCTAAAAACTTAAAGAGCTTGCCCATTTGAGGGTCATATCCCAATTTTGGACTGTTTTGTGTAGGAGATGGTGAACTGTCTAATCTTCTTGATGAATTCCCATCTTCTCATGACTTGTGGGATCAAATGGGAGGGTATATGATATAAGAGACCTTTGAGGTTTGCTTGATGACCCTTGGTTCTTTTTTCTCTTGCTTTTCTTTGGCTTTAAATTGTTCACACCTTGAAGCACTAGATACCATGCCTTGCAACCAATGATATGCAATTTATGACCTACTATGGAATGCAAATGAGTAAAGCATAGACCAATTTATTGAGAAAACATGAGGGCAAATTTTGAGGTATTACAACTGCCCCTATTCAATCAACTGTGAATCTGAATGGATGAAAGCAACGGCTATCAGGAATTCCAAATACATATGGATAGAATACAAAAATAACCGAGAAAATTTGCACTGTGTGGACAAAGAAAAATGTTGTAAATGAAGCAATGGTAAGGAAGAACAGTTTGTGAAAAATAATTTGGAACCATTGGACCCCATAGGAAACCTGCCGGGAACTGGTGAACTACCTGTCGGGAACTGGCAAACTACCTATCGGGAACTAGTTAACTACCTGTCGGGAACTGGTGAACTACCTGTCGGGATTTGGAGAACTACCTGGCGGGAACTGGTGAACTACCTGTCGGGAACTGGTAAGCTTGGACCTGGGTTACCTATCGGGAATGGGTAAATGGACCTGTCGGGAACTGGTAAGGTTAAAACTAAAGCGAGCTGTCGGGGACGACTACAGTTTATAACCAAGGCTTACCTATCGGGGATGGGTAAATGGACCTGTCGGGAACTGGTAAGGTTAAAACTCAAAGGTACTGTCGGGGACGACTACAGTTTATAACCAAGGCTTACCTATCGGGGATGGGTAAATGGACCTGTCGAGAACTGGTAAGGTTAAAACTCAAAGGTGCTGTCGGGGACGACTACAGTTTATAACCAAGGCTTACCTATCGGGGATGGGTAAATGGACCTGTCGGGAACTGGTAAGGTTAAAACTCAAAGGTGCTGTCGGGGACGGCTATAGGAATCCTATCGGAAATGGTTCCAAGAAACTTGTAAGCTGAGAGATGTGACTCTGTGGGGAGAAAAGTGATGAAACCCTTTGCGCTGCTTTGAGATATCTGTTGGGGAATGAACGAGGCATTCTTTCTGGCTTTGTCAATGATATAAAGAGCAAAGTTTTGGGCTCTCGCACGAGTTATCAAAACTGGCCTATGCTTCACATGCATATGTTTGAATTTTTCCATGGCGTAATGCTCCATCTCGAATGGAAATGCTACGCGTTTTGAGGATGCCATGCATACTATATGCAAAATGCAAAGAGGTTACTTAGCAAAAATAACTGCTGAGGAAAAGAAGGCAACTCCGCTGGGGATAACAAGTTGGATTGACTTTGTGGTCGCAAGCCGTAATGGGGAAGACAAATTGACCTGAACTCCTGATCTGGGCACTGACCTGACAAACTTGTTGAGGTTGCTGTAGGAAATGATAACTTTGCTGGGGAGGCATCATCTGAATCAGTCCACTTGGGGAATAACTATAACCATAGAACTCCGCTGGGGAAATGATAACCGTCTGGCCGGGCTACTGGGGAATTGAGATCAAACGAACTTTTGCAGAGGAAGGAAATACCTGCTGAGGGATCGAGATCAACCATATATCTTGCTAGGTGAAGAAACACTTGCTAGGGGACTGAAATCAACCAAAACTCCTGCTGGGGATTAATGAGCTTACAACAAACTCTACTGGGGAGAACCACTTTAGAGCGTCTCGTACTGGAAATGTCCCTTGAGAGGATTTTACAGAAGACCACGCCTCTTCAAACTCTACTGGGGATAATAGATTTGGAACACCTCCTGCTGGGGAATTTTCAAAATGCTCCATGCTTGGGATGGCGACTTCACTGGGGATTCACAACCGTTATCGACACAGAAAAGCTTGTAGCTGTTAGAAGTACGGAATGGGAGAATCGACTTAATAAGATACAACACTACCCATTTGAAATTGACTTGTTAATATCAACTCGTCGTACGCGACTGTCGGCCAGATGATGGATTCAAGCAGTAAACGTTGTGACAAAAGAGTGAAATGAGAATCTTTTTTCTGAACATGATGGCTTCAGTACTACCATTTGACAATGTTGTTGGGGATCATGAAGCTCTGTAAATACGCTGGGGTTGACAACCTCCCAGAAGTACTTTCCTGCTGAGGAACCGTCTCTGCTTGGGGAGAAACGATCATTTGCGTTGCGTAAATGATATTGGCTTTAAAGACGTCATACACCTTTGCATAGCTATCCAGTGAACTCTCAACACCTGCAAACAAAAGAATACGCACATATGCCCCAGGGTAACATGGGTTTTGTAGTATTCACCCAAGCACACCCGCCATTTAAAGTAATTTTAAATGTTTTCTCTTTTTATGCACGTTATTGTAGAGCCCCAATGTTTTCACATGCAGATGTTTATAAAAAATTTTTGGACGTTTGTGTGAACAAAACAAGTTAAAAACAAAACAAACAGATAGAATTATTCTGAATAACGACTACTTTATTGATTGAAGAGCCTGAAAATAGGCATTTACATCAAGAAGCAATTCCTGGAAAGAGGTAATTGCCAAAACTGAAAAGAAATTGTCCTAATGGCAATGTGAAAATGGAGCTTCATTGAATTTCAACCCTGCTATGGTTCATATATCTTCAAGACTCTCCAATTGCTTTGCCTTCAAAGGGGGAAGACTGAACTGATTCCTATCCTTTGAAGTGCTTATTGATTGAGATGAGACGATACAGATTACTCAGATCGCAGTTTTCGCTAAATCTCTCTTTTGCCTGGATCGCCCTTTGCGGGTTTTCAATCCACCGAGATACCCTTTTTTGCCTAAGTTGCCCTTGCGGGTTTTCAACTTACCGGGTGTACTTTCTTTTTTATTTTTATCCCTAATTTTTCCCCAAACCTTTTCTTTTTTTTATTTATTTTTTTATGGTTCTCCGGGATGCCCCTTTTTTGCCTGGACTCTCTTTTTACTGTCCAGCGGGTCTATTCATGCGAAGTATTTTTTAACTGCGTCTGAGTTCACAGATGACGGAAAATATTCACCGTCCATTGTTGTAAGCATCAAGGCTCCACCCAAGAAAACCTTCTTAACAACATATGGACCTTCATAATTAGGAGTACATTTGCCCCTGTGATCTGTATTCGGAGGAAGAATCCTTTTCAATACCAAGTCGCCCGTCTGGTAAGTCTGAGGACGCACTTTCTGGTCAAATGCCCGTTTCATTATCCTCTGATACAGTTGTCCATGACATACTGCAGCCAACCGTCTTTCTTCGATGAGACTCAACTCGTTGAACCTCGCTCGAACCCATTCAGGCTCGGCAAGTTTAACATCCATCATGACCCTTAATGAAGGGATCTCAACTTCAATAGGTAGCACTGCTTCCATACCGTATACAAGAGAAAACGGGGTTGCCCTAGTAGATGTACGAACAGAGGTACGGTACCCATGCAAAGCGAAAGGAAACATTTCATGCCAATCCTTATACGTCACTACCATCTTTTGCACAATTTTCTTGATATTTTTGTTGGCTTCCTCAACGACACCATTCATCTTCGGGCGATAAGGAGAAGAATTGTGATGTTCAATTTTGAAGCTCTGGCATAGCTCCTGCATCATTTTATTGTTGAGATTAGAACCATTATCTGTAATGATCCTTTCGGGCACCCCATATCGGTAAATAATCTCCTTCTTAATGAATTGGGCTACCATCTGCCTGGGGACATTTGCAAAAGAGGCAGCTTCCACCCACTTGGTAAAGTAATCAATAGTCACCAAAATGAATCGATGTCCGTTGGAAGCAGCAGGCTCAATCTTCCCAATCATATCAATGCCCCACATATCAAAGGGCCATGGAGAACTCATCACATTCAGAGGGTTTGGTGGCACATGCACCTTGTCAGCATAGATTTGGCATTTATGGCATTTTCGGGCGTACTTAAGGCAATCAACCTCCATAGTTAGCCAGTAATACCCGGCTCGCAATAACTTCTTCGCCATAGCATGCCCACCAGCATGGGTGCCGAAATATCCTTTGTGCACTTCCTGCATTAACAGGTTTGCTTCGTGTCTATCCACGCATCTGAGCAAGACCATGTCAAAGTTTCGCTTGTAAAGCACATCCTCATTCAAGAAGAAACTTCCTGCTAACCTCCTCAGAGTCTTCTTGTCATTGTTTGATGCCCCATCCGGATACTCTTGACTCTTCAAGAAATTCTTGATATCAAAATACCAAGGTTTATCATCAATCGTCGTATCGGCAGCAAACACATGAGTGGGTCTGTCTAGCCTCATCACATCAATCTTGGGTATATGGTTCCACCAATTCACCTGAATCATGGAAGATAATGTTGCTAAAGCATCAGCCATTTGATTCTCATCACGAGGTATATAGCACAATTTTACTATTGTAAAGAAAGTCAACAGTCTTCTCGCATTGTCTCTGTAAGGAATCAAGTTCTGCTGGTTGGTATGCCAATCTCCATTGATCTGATTGATCACTAGAGCAGAGTCCCCAAATATCTCAAGAGTCTTGATCCTTAAATCAATGGCTTCTTCAATACCCATGATACAAGCCTCATATTCCGCTTCATTGTTGGTGACATCAAAAGTCAACCTGGCAGTGAAAGGTATATGTGATCCTTTCGGAGTGATAAGGACTGCCCCAACACCACTTTCATTCATGTTAACGGCCCCATCGAACATCAGTTTCCATTTGTCATCAGGATCCGGCCCTTCGTCAACCGGAGGCTCTTCGCAATCTTTGGCCTTGAGAAATATGATGGCTTCATCAGGAAAGTCAAACCTCATTGGCTGATAATCATCAATAGGCGACTCGGCAAGATAATCAGGCAACACACTCCCTTTGATAGCTTTCTGGGAAGTGTATTGTATATCATACACAGTCAAAACCATCTGCCACCGCGCAACCCTTCCATTAAGTGCTGGCGTCTCAAAAATGTACTTGACTGGATCCATTTTTGAAATCAGTAGGGTTGTATGAGTTAGCATATATTGTCTCAATCGCTTAGCAGCCCATGCTAGTGCGCAGCATGTCTTCTCAAGCATCGAGTACCTGGACTCACAATTGGTGAATTTTTTGCTCAGGTAGTATATAACATGTTCTTTCCTACCTGTCTTGTCGTGTTGACCGAGAACACAACCCATTGATCCATCACGTACAGAGAGATACATAATCAGTGGCCTCCCCAGAACCGAAGGCATGAGAATCAGAGGACTTTCCAAATATTCTTTTATTTTATCAAAGGCCTTTTGACAGTCATTGTTCCACCGGATTGATTTATCTTTTCTCAATAATTTGAATATTGGTTCGCAAGTCGTGGTAAGATGAGATATAAATCTTGCAATATAATTCAGTCTTCCCAAAAATTCACGAACTTGTTTTTCTATTCTTGGCTCCGGCATTTCTTGAATGGCTTTTACCTTTGCTGGATCCACCTCGATTCCCTTTTCACTGACAACGAAGCTCAGAAGCTTAACTGATCTTACCCCGAAAGTACACTTATTCGGGTTCAGCCTCAGTCTAAAATGTCTCAACCGCTCAAACAACTTTTTTAAATTTATCAAATGCTCTTCTTCCGTTTGTGATTTGGCAATCATATCATCCACATAAACTGCAATTTCTTTATGAATCATATCGTGGAAAAGCGTCACCATGGCATGCTGATATCTTGCCCCTGCATTCTTTAAACCAAACGGCATCACCTTATAGCAGAATGTGCCCCAAGGGGTAATAAATGTAGTTTTCTCCATATCCTCTGGCGCCATCTTGATCTGGTTATATCCGGAAAACCCATCCATGAAAGAAAACACAGAGAATTGCGTCGTATTATCTACCAACACATCAATGTGTGGTAATGGAAAATCGTCTTTTGGACTCGCCCTGTTCAAATCTCGATAATCCACGCACATTCTGACTTTGCCATCCTTCTTCGGCATAGGCACAATATTAGCGACCCATGGTGGATAACTAGTAACAGCTAGAAAGCCCGCATCCAACTGCTTTTGCACCTCCTCTTTGATTTTTATGGCCATTTCAGGTTTGGTTCTCCGAAGCTTCTGCTTGATAGGAAAATAACCCTCTTTCAGCGGAAATCTGTGCACAACGATGTCCGTATCCAACCCCGGCATATCTTGATAAGACCAGGCGAAGATGTCAACATACTCTCGCAACATCTCAATCAGCTCTTTCTTTACATTCTCTGTCAGGCTTGCCCCTACTTTGACCTCTTTCTTTACCTCTTCAGTACCAAGATTGACAACTTCTATAGATTCCTGATGAGGCTGAATGGCTCTCTCTTCCTATTTCAATAACCTAGCCAACTCTTCAGGAAGTTCACAGTCTTCCTCATCCCCCTCTTCAGCTTGGTATATTGGATTATCAAAGTCATAATAAACCATAGCAGGGTCGTCATCAACAAGATCCAGAGAATTATTTCTGCATGAATGATAATTCATGCTTTTAGAAATTGCCGTTTTTGAAAGGAAAAGAAAAAAAATACAAGAAAACTGTGAAGAAAACATTGCCATTTTTATTTATCTGATATAAAAATAAAATGAAAGACAGGGAACATAATTTTGAATACAAAACGTCCTTTTATTAATGATAAAAAATCTGTATGAGAACAAATGGGGCCCTACAATGAAGTCACTATGCCTTGGGCAGAGCATAGGACCTTTGCATGCTTAATGAAAGAAAACACAGAAAATTACTTATTCGGCAGAGTAACTTGGATGAGATCCTCCGAAAACTAATTGTTCAGCTTCACTCCTGGGGCGCATGGGCGCACCCAATTGTCCAGGTCACAGTCACTATCTTCACCATCTTCAACTACTGCACAAATCTGGCTTGGATGTATGACTCCTCCACTTGAGAAAATAACTGGCCCTTGGCGCTTTTGACCCTTTAGTAGTGGAACTTAAGGAGATTTATAACAAATTCCACCCTTATCGTCCTTGAAAGGTAGCCCAATCACTTGGCCCCAACCTTCGGTACGACCAAACTACACCACTTCCAAAGCCTGCTTATACAAAGTCATAGAGGTTCCCACCCTTGCCTCACCGGACGGAGAGTCTTTCACCATATTCATAGTTTCAAATGCCTGACAAAGAGTTTCGTGGATTTCTCCGTCCATCTCCACGTACTTGAAGGATGACAGATGACTAACGAAAATATCTTCCTCTCCGCATACCGTAACAACCTGACCGTCAACTACAAATTTTATCTTTTGATGCAAGGTTGAAGATACAGCCCCAGCAGCGTGGATCCATGGACGACCCAATAGACAACTATAGGCCGGTTGGATGTCCATTACATAAAACACTGTATTAAACACCTGGGGTCCGATCTGGACAGGCAGCTCTACCTCTCCAAACACTGATCTCTTTGAACCATCAAATACTTTCACTACTAGACCACGAGGCCTAAGTACAACCCCTTTCACATCCAGCTTTGCTAATGCTTTCTTAGGCAACACATTGAGGGACGAGCCAGTGTCCACCAATACATGAGATAACATAGCACCTTTACATTCCATCAATATGTGGAGAGCCTTATTGTGGTTCCTTCCCTCTGGCATTTAGTCAAAATCTGTGAACCCTAGACCGTAACCAGCACTAACATTGGAAATCACACTTTTAAGCTGGTTCACTGATATTTCTTGCGGTACGTACGCCATATTCAAAATTTTTGACAAAGCATTCTGATGTGCTTTGGAACATAGCAACAATGACAATATGGAGATCTTAGAAGGAGTTTGATGTAGGTGGTCAACGATCTTATAATCGCTCTTTTTGATTATTCTCATGAATTCCTCAGCATCTTTCTCTAATGACTTATCAGATTCCGCCCCTGGCACTGGTTCATCACTTATCACCTGCTTTCCTTTGGCCTTTACTAATGCTTCAGTATCGTCTTTCCTGAGTGTCTGAGGAGCAAAAAGCCTTCCGCTGCGGGTAAAACCGCCCAATCCTCCAACATTTTCGATACTTGAACCACTTTCTTTAGGAGTCTGCACTTTCAGCCCTTCTCCTTGACTTTTAGTTCCATAATACCACGGAATCGTAACCTTGTTCTCATTTGGGATATGACTGGGAACAATTATAGTTATAGGAGCTACTCGTTCAGGCGCAGATGTCTGTACGGGAGCAGGCACCAGAATTTCCACAGGATCAAAATAGATTGTAATGGTAGAAACTTCATCATCATTCTTTTTCAACTGATCAAATTGTAAACGTCCTTCATCCATCATGCTCTGAAGGCTATTTCTCAACTTCACACAACCATTATCAGCAATCAAACAATCTTCACAACCTTCTGAACAACCAGGAAATACATCCCCTTTTAGCAGGCGGTCTTTCACAACTTTCAACGGAGTCTTGACATCATTAATGTCCCTCACCAGATTCAAACTTCCATCTTCTTCAATGGAATTCACCCCTAGTCCACCATGCGGAGGCATGGGATTTTGAATTACATTAGGCCTCGGAGCAAAATTAATAGCCTTTAAATCAACAAGATCTTGAACCACATGTTTGAAAGCCTTGCAATTTTCCACATTGTGACCTGGCGCATTTGAGTGAAATTCACACTTTTCATTTGCATCATACCCATAAGGTAATTTGCCCACTGGGGGCGCCAAAGTCCTCAATTGTACCAACTTCAAACGAAGTAAATTCTGTAGCATTTGTGACAATGTCATAGGGAAAGCATCAAAATGTCAGTCATTCATTCCCTTTCTTGGGTGATACGGCCTTTGACCTGCAGGTTGAGCCTCAGTACCTGGGGTTGGAATAGTAATTGAGGCTGCTTGATGATAGGGACCCTGTCGTCCTCTACCTCTTGTAACGGTCTGTTTTTGATATTCCCTATTTTTGTGCTAATTGATGTTTTGTTATTGAGTCTTTTATTTAATTGAGCAATATTTATGTGAATGGTGAAGTTGGTGTTTTATTAGCCTCGCCGGGCGAAGTATGTGTCGCCGGGCGGCGTGTACGTTTCTGTGATGTTTTGGATTTTGTGTACTTAATAGATATTTATGTTAATTATGATGTTGGTAAGTTAATATGTTGTTTTTACATATGTTGTATTTTTACCGTTTTTGGAGATTTCGCGGAAAAATTAGAATAGAGGGTATATTAGATATTTTATAATTAGTGGTATTTAATTAATAGTTAGTTTTAATATTTATTAGAAGTGTAGATTTTAAGTTAAGAAAATATAATAAGTTAGTAAGTTAGAAAGTATTATAAGTTTAGAAAAGAAGAAAAAGAAAAGTTAGTAAGAGTTTTTTTCAAAAGAGAAGAAAAAGAGAGAAATAGAGAAGTGAAGAGAAAGTGAAGAAAAGTTGGAAAATTCACCAAACGAGCTTCGGGAATCGGTTTCTTATCGGGTAAGGGTGCGAAACTCGGTTATTATATCATTGTATACGATTATATCCGTTTGTTTTTGAATTGTTTGGATTGTGTAGGAAAATATTGAGTTTAGGTTAGTTTTTGACATAATCGATAAAATCGGGAGTTTTTACGGATGGAATTCGAAACAAATTGTGTAGTTTAGTCGTGTGAGGTTAGGCCGACGTTATAGAAACTCGTTTCGTTAAAATCGGTTGATAATTGAAGATTTTGTGTTTTTGAGTTTTGATTATGTGTATGAATAGTGATTTCGAAAAGTCGAGGAATCGGGTTTTTCTTGATCCTAATATGTCCGTATGCATTTATGTGATATTACCGCGTGTTTTGTTTGAGGGAATTCTGAGAATCGGTCGGGTTTTGAGGGGTTTCGCGCGGCTGGCAGCAGCTGCCCCAAAATTCTGGTTTTTGTGCGCGTCGTACGGACGCGTGCTGTAGGTGAAAATTCTGTTTTCGTGTAATTTTCGGAAATTCATATCTCTTGAACCGTAAGTCGATTTTAACCCTCGTTCGAAGCGTTGGGAAGCTAACGAGATGTTCTTTCTAGGAAAAATAGTTTTGGGGTCTGAACTTGCTCCAATCGGTACAGTTTTTACGAACCGTTTCGTAGTGTCGGGCGTCCGGTTTATGTTTTGCGTTATTTTGAAATATTCATATCTTGTTAACCGTTTATCGTATTTAAGAGTTCTTTATACCGAATCGAAGCTGTCGATGAGTACTTTTTGATGATGATAGAAAATATTATTTTTGGCCGACTTTTAGCCGAATTTTCCGAGAAATCGTAAAATGGAATTTTGAGTTATTTTTCAATATTGTAAGACATGTTATGATATGTTATGAGATGGCTTGTGTGATGATTCTTTGATGGGAATTTGATGTTGTGGAATGGTATATTAGTGTTTGTGGCCATTTTGGGCAATTGTGTGCATTACTTTATATGTACTTGAAATGCATGATTTAATGTATGAGTCTTGATTGCCATGGGTCATTATATGACATGCATCATGTTGAAGACATTGTAAGATCCCTTCGTGGGTGTAAACAATGCATGAAGACATTGTAAGATCCCTTCGTGGGTGTAAACAATGCAGTTAGACATTGTAAGATCCCTTCGTGGGTGTAAACAATGCATGTTGAATTGTAGATCCCTTATGGGTGTAAGCAATTGTTGTATTGATTGTGTGCCTATTATAAAGGACTAAAAACGATCCATAACGTCGTATGCTTGGTGATAAGTGGTAGCGACGGGGAACATCGTATGCCCGACGGGGAGTTACCCTAAGTAACGAGCGATGATTCCAAGAGTTCCTGGGGGACTAATGGTACCGCATGCATAGAGTCGTTGTGTCAGTCTTTGTGCATTTGCATAATTCATTACATGAATGTTTATGTGTTGAATTTTGAGAAGGATTTGTTATGCATTGTGTTAATGTATATGCTTATGTGATTGATGTGTGAAATGGGTTGAATATGTCTTGTGTTGTTTACAAGTATCATATTTGTGTGGTGAGAATAATTGTGCATATTTTGCTAAGTGTTATATAATGATATGCAATTATATTATAATCCTGTTTCTCACCCTTCTGTTGTGGTTTAATGCTCTATGAGGCATTGCAGATTAGAGGCTGGAGTCTTTTGCGAAGATTAGTGTCTTCGTCTTTTGTCGTTCTGTCGGCTCTGATATGTAACACGGGTAGTCGGGGTTCGAGTGTAGATGTTTCTTTTGGCTTGTATATGGTGGCTTCTATGAACATGTATATGACATACTTATCTTTTGTGATGACATCAGTTATGGATGTTCCGCTTTAATTCTGTAACTGAACGAGGATATTTTTGGAACTGAGTTCCTATGATTATATGACTATCAGGTTGTTATATATCTATATGAGCATAATGTTTTAGTTCACGTTGGTGTGACATCTCTGGCTATATCATGATAAATTATTCTTTGCTCTGATGTTTTATTTATAAGATTAGTTTATTCCGATTTTTGTACGGGGTATAGAAGGGGTGTTACATTAAGTGGTATCAGAGCCAATGTTTGGTTTGTCCGACCATGTTGTCGTGTCGGTTGTGTCTTGTTGGTCTGTTGCACTCTGTGGAGTGGTTGTTTAACCATAATTTGCTATCATTGGGAATGTTCAGATTATGGCGGCAAGACGTGACGCTGCTATGACTGCGGCCATGCAAGCTATGGCGCAAGCGATGCAGAATTTACCGAATGCTGCGGCGGACGAGGAGTCGCGTAGTATGGATAAGTTTCAGAAGAATAATCCACCGAGCTTCGAAGGTACTCATGATCCTGAGGGAGCACAGATTTGGCTGAAGAAGATTGAGAAGATCTTCCGTTTCATTAGGTGTTCCGAGGATCAGAAGGTGCAATTTGGTACTCATGTGTTGGAAAAGGAAGCTGAAGATTGGTGGGCGAATGCTTCTCAGAGGTTTGAGGAGGATGAAATAGTGGTTACATGGGCTGTGTTCAAGGATGCTTTTCTGGAAAAGTATTTTCCGGAAGATGAGAGAGGTAAGAAGGAAATTGAATTTCTTGAACTGAAGCAGGATAATTCCTCTGTTACGGATTATGCTGCTAAGTTTGAGGAACTTGTGAAGTTCTGTCCTAATTATAATACGGCTGGTTCTGAGAGGTCAAAGTGTTTGAAGTTTGTGAATGGCTTGAGGCCAGAAATCAAGCAGGGTATCGGTTATCAGGAGATCAGGCAGTTTCCAGTGTTGGTGAACAAAAGTAGGATTTTTGATGAGGATAGCAAAGCACGTGCTACTCATTACAAGAATCTGAATGATAAGAAAGGAAAAGGGCAGTTCAGAGGTAGGCCTTATGTGACTTTTGCTGATAAGGGGAAACAGAAGGCTACTTTTGATAGGAAGCCGAGTGGAGGAGGAATGAATTCTTCTGTGAAATGTTATAATTGTGGTGGTATGGGTCATCGTGTGTCGGAGTGTAGGAGGAATATGAACAAGTGTTCTAATTGTGGTTTGACGGGTCATGTGGCTGCTGATTGTAGGAGGAATACGGTCAAGTGTTATAATTGTGGGGAGAATGGTCACTATAGTACAAAGTGCACGAAACCAAGACAAGCTCAAGCGGGCGGAAAGGTGTTTGCATTGGCGGGGACTCAAACTACGAATGCAGACCGTTTGATTAAAGGTACGTGTTTTATTAATAGTACACCTTTAGTTGCTGTTATTGATACGGGAGCGACTCATTCGTTTATTTCGTTTGAGTGCGCGAAGCGTTTGAATCTTGCGTTAACTTTGATGGGTGCTGAAATGGTTATTGAGACTCCTGCTTCAGGGTCGGTAAATACATCTTTGGTGTGTATGAGTTGTCCTTTAACCATGTATGGTAAAGACTTTGTTATGGATTTAGTATGTTTGCCGTTGGTGGGATTGAACGTGATCTTGGGTATGAACTGGTTGCAATTTAATCGAGTTCATATAGATTGCTATCACAAGTTAGTAAGGTTTCCTTCTATGGAAGGTGATGAATTTGAGAGTTTCCTATCCACTAAAGAGTTGAAGAAACTTTTAGCGGACGAAGCTCAATTGTTTGGTTTGTTTGCATCATTGTCGGTGGAGAGTAAAGTTGAGCTTGATGTGTTTCCAGTGGTGTGTGAATTTCCAGAAGTATTTCCGGAAGATATTACGGACGTACCGCCGGAAAGAGAAGTTGAATTTTCTATTGATCTAGTTCTGGGTACTAGACCGATTTCGATGGCACCGTATCGTATGTCGGCATCGGAATTGGTAGAATTGAAAAAGCAATTGAATGACTTGTTGGACAAGAAATTTGTAAGGCCAAGTGTTTCTCCTTGGGGTGCTCCGGTATTGTTGGTAAAGAAGAAGGACGGGAGTATGCGGTTATGCATTGATTATCGACAGTTGAACAAAGTGACAATTAAGAACAAGTATCCGCTTCCAAGGATCGATGATTTGATGGACCAATTGGTTGGTGCGAATGTTTTTAGCAAGATTGATTTGAGATCAGGATACCACCAGATTCGTGTGAAAGGAGAGGATATTCAAAAGACGGCCTTTAGGACACGGTATGGTCATTACGAATACTCCGTGATGTCATTCGGGGTTTCTAACGCACCGGGTGTGTTTATGGAATACATGAATCGTATTTTTCATGAACAGTTGGATCGTTTTGTGGTTGTGTTCATCGATGATATTTTGATTTACTCTAAGTCTCAAGAGGAGCATGAAGAGCATTTGAGAATTGTGTTGCAAATTTTGAAAGAAAAACAATTGTATGCTAAGTTGTCAAAATGTGAATTTTGGCTGTCGGAAGTAAGTTTCCTTGGACATGTTATTTCCGGTAGTGGTATTAGTGTTGATCCATCCAAGATAGATGCGGTGATGCAATGGGAGGCTCCTAGGTCGGTTACGGATATTCGAAGCTTTTTAGGCTTGGCAGGTTATTATCGGAGGTTTATTGAGGGATTTTCGAAATTGGCACTTCCTTTAACGCAATTGACTTGTAAAGGAAAGGCTTTCATTTGGGATATTCATTGTGAAGAGAGTTTCAATGAGCTAAAGAGAAGGTTGACAACGACTCCGATCTTGATTTTGCCTAATCCTAATGAACCATTTGTTGTGTATTGTGATGCTTCATTGACGGGTTTAGGTGGTGTTTTGATGCAAGATGGAAAAGTTGTGGCATATGCATCTAGACAATTGAGAGTGCATGAAAAGAATTATCCTACACATGACTTGGAGTTAGCGGCCGTGGTGTTTGTTTTGAAAATATGGAGGCATTATCTTTATGGTGCGAGATTTGAAGTCTTTAGTGATCACAAGAGCTTGAAATATTTATTTGATCAAAAAGAGTTGAACATGAGACAAAGGAGGTGGCTAGAACTTTTAAAGGATTATGATTTTGGTTTGAATTACCATCCGGGTAAGGCAAACGTGGTGGCCGATGCCTTAAGTCGGAGGTTGTTACATATGTCCGCATTGATGATGAAAGAATGGGAACTTTTGGAGGATTTTAGAGACTTGAGTTTAGTTTGTGAAATGACGCCGAGAAGTGTGAGACTTGGTATGCTACATGTTACAAATGATTTTCTTGCAACGGTAGGTGAAAAGCAAAAGTTGGACTTGAAATTCGTTGATTTGATGTTGAATGAGAATGAAGATTTCAAAGTTGATAATTTTGGAGTTTTGAGATTCCGTGGTCATATTTGTATTCCCGATGATGTGGAGTTAAAAAAGATGATATTGGAAGAAGGGCACCGAAGTAACTTAAGTATTCATCCGGGAGCGAACAAAATATATCAAGATTTGAGAAAAATCTTTTGGTGGTTCGGATTAAAGAGGGACGTTGCTCAATTTGTGTATGCATGCTTAACTTGTCAAAAGTCTAAGGTGGAACATCAAAAACCGAGTGGATTTATGCAACCGTTGGATATTCCGGAATGGAAATGGGATAGTATATCGATGGATTTTGTTACGGGATTGCCGAATACGCAAAGAGGTCATAATGCTATTTGGGTAATTGTTGATAGGCTTACTAAATCTGCTCACTTTATTCCAATTGATATTAGTTATCCTTTGGAGAAGTTAGCCGAGATTTATGTTCTTGTGGTGGTGAAGTTACATGGAGTTCCTAAGAGTATTGTATCGGATAGAGATCCTAGGTTTACATCGAGGTTTTGGGAGAGTTTACAAAAGGCTTTGGGTTCTAAGCTAAGATTGAGTTCGGCTTATCATCCGCAAACGGACGGTCAAACCGAGAGGACGATTCAATCGTTGGAGGATTTATTGCGTGCTTGTGTACTCGAGAAAGGTGGTGCATGGGATGGTTATTTGGCGTTGATTGAATTCACTTACAATAACAGTTTTCATTCGAGTATAAGTATGGCACCATTTGAGGCTTTGTATGGTCGGAGATGTCGAACACCTTTGTGTTGGCATGAAACCGGCGAGAGGACGATAGTTGGACCGGAAATGGTACAACAAACAACGGAGAAAGTGAAGTTTATTCGGGAGAAGATGAAAGCTTCTCAAAGTAGACAAAAGAGCTATCATGACAAGAGAAGGAAAGATCTTGAATTTCAAGAAGGCGACCATGTGTTTTTGAGAGTTACACCGGTTACGGGTGTGGGTCGTGCTTTGAAGTCGAAGAAGTTGACTTCTCGTTTTATTGGTCCATATCAGATATCCGAAAGAGTTGGTGCAGTGGCTTACAGGATAGCATTGCCACCGAATCTTTCGAATCTACATGATGTTTTCCATGTTTCACAGCTACGGAAGTATGTTCCAGATCCGTCTCATGTGATTCCGATGGATGAGGTTGAGGTAAGAGATAATCTTACGGTTGAGGTTTTACCGGTGAGGATTTTAGATCGCGAGTTGAAAAGGTTAAGAGGCAAGGAGATTGCACTTGTGAAAGTGGCGTGGGGAGGCGCTGCTGAGGGCCATTTGACATGGGAATTGGAAAGTCGGATGCGGGAGTCGTATCCGGAGTTGTTTGAATCAGGTAATATTTTCGAGGACGAAAATTTCTAAAGTGGGGGAGAGTTGTAACGGTCTGTTTTTGATATTCCCTATTTTTGTGCTAATTGATGTTTTGTTATTGAGTCTTTTATTTAATTGAGCAATATTTATGTGAATGGTGAAGTTGGTGTTTTATTAGCCTCGCCGGGCGAAGTATGTGTCGCCGGGCGGCGTGTACGTTTCTGTGATGTTTTGGATTTTGTGTACTTAATAGATATTTATGTTAATTATGATGTTGATAAGTTAATATGTTGTTTTTACATATGTTGTATTTTTACCGTTTTTGGAGATTTCGCGGGAAAATTAGAATAGAGGGTATATTAGATATTTTATAATTAGCGGTATTTAATTAATAGTTAGTTTTAATATTTATTAGAAGTGTAGATTTTAAGTTAAGAAAATATAATAAGTTAGTAAGTTAGAAAGTATTATAAGTTTAGAAAAGAAGAAAAAGAAAAGTTAGTAAGAGTTTTTTTCAAAAGAGAAGAAAAAGAGAGAAATAGAGAAGTGAAGAGAAAGTGAAGAAAAGTTGGAAAATTCACCAAACGAGCTTCGGGAATCGGTTTCTTATCGGGTAAGGGTGCGAAACTCGGTTATTATATCATTGTATACGATTATATCCGTTTGTTTTTGAATTGTTTGGATTGTGTAGGAAAATATTGAGTTTAGGTTAGTTTTTGACATAATCGATAAAATCGGGAGTTTTTACGGATGGAATTCGAAACAAATTGTGTAGTTTAGTCGTGTGAGGTTAGGCCGACGTTATAGAAACTCGTTTCGTTAAAATCGGTTGATAATTGAAGATTTTGTGTTTTTGAGTTTTGATTATGTGTATGAATAGTGATTTCGAAAAGTCGAGGAATCGGGTTTTTCTTGATCCTAATATGTCCGTATGCATTTATGTGATATTACCGCGTGTTTTGTTTGAGGGAATTCTGAGAATCGGTCGGGTTTTGAGGGGTTTCGCGCGGCTGGCAGCAGCTGCCCCAAAATTCTGGTTTTTGTGCGCGTCGTACGGACGCGTGCTATAGGTGAAAATTTTGTTTTCGTGTAATTTTCGGAAATTCATATCTCTTGAACCGTAAGTCGATTTTAACCCTCTTTTGAAGCGTTGGGAAGCTAACGAGATGTTCTTTCTAGGAAAAATAGTTTTGGGGTCTGAACTTGCTCCAATCGGTACAGTTTTTACGAACTGTTTCGTAGTGTCGGGCGTCCGGTTTATGTTTTGCGTTATTTTGAAATATTCATATCTTGTTAACCGTTTATCGTATTTAAGAGTTCTTTATACCGAATCGAAGCTGTCGATGAGTACTTTTTGATGATGATAGAAAATATTATTTTTGGCCGACTTTTAGCCGACTTTTCCGAGAAATCGTAAAATGGAATTTTGAGTTATTTTTCAATATTGTAAGACATGTTATGATATGTTATGAGATGGCTTGTGTGATGATTCTTTGATGGGAATTTGATGTTGTGGAATGGTATATTAGTGTTTGTGGCCATTTTGGGCAATTGTGTGCATTACTTTATATGTACTTGAAATGCATGATTTAATGTATGAGTCTTGATTGCCATGGGTCATTATATGACATGCATCATGTTGAAGACATTGTAAGATCCCTTCGTGGGTGTAAACAATGCATGAAGACATTGTAAGATCCCTTCGTGGGTGTAAACAATGCAGTTAGACATTGTAAGATCCCTTCGTGGGTGTAAACAATGCATGTTGAATTGTAGATCACTTATGGGTGTAAGCAATTGTTGTATTGATCGTGTGCCTATTATAAAGGACTAAAAACGATCCATAACGTCGTATGCTTGGTGATAAGTGGTAGCGACGGGGAACATCGTATGCCCGACGGGGAGTTACCCTAAGTAACGAGCGATGATTCCAAGAGTTCCTGGGGGACTAATGGTACCGCATGCATAGAGTCGTTGTGTCGGTCTCTGTGCATTTGCATAATTCATTACATGAATGTTTATGTGTTGAATTTTGAGAAGGATTTGTTATGCATTGTGTTAATGTATATACTTATGTGATTGATGTGTGAAATGGGTTGAATATGTCTTGTGTTGTTTACAAGTATCATATTTGTGTGGTGAGATAATTGTGCATATTTTGCTAAGTGTTATATAATGATATGCAATTATATTATAATCCTGTTTCTCACCCTTCTGCTGTGGTTTAATGCTCTATGAGGCATTGCAGATTAGAGGCTGGAGTCTTTTGCGAAGATTAGTGTCTTCGTCTTTTGTCGTTCCGTCGGCTCTGATATGTAACACGGGTAGTCGGGGTTCGAGTGTAGATTTTTCTTTTGGCTTGTATATGGTGGCTTCTATGAACATGTATATGACATACTTATCTTTTGTGATGACATCAGTTATGGATGTTCCGCTTTAATTCTGTAACTGAACGAGGATATTTTTGGAACTGAGTTCCTATGATTATATGACTATCAGGTTATTATATATCTATATGAGCATAATGTTTTAGTTCACGTTGGTGTGACATCTCTGGCTATATCATGATAAATTATTCTTTGCTCTGATGTTTTATTTATAAGATTAGTTTATTCCGATTTTTGTATGGGGTATAGAAGGGGTGTTACACCTCTCCCCCCTTGTGCATATGCAGCATTAGCGTCACCTTCACGCTTTCTGTTATTGTTACAAAAAAACTTCTTTGTGGGAGCTGAACTTGTACCACTTCCGTCCTGAATCTTCCCCATCTTTAGCAAACTCTCGATCCTCTCTCCAGCAATTACTATGTAAGCAAAACCAGTGGATGGACAAGCAGCCAACCGATCGAGATACGGACCTTGCAAAGTATTCATGAACATATCAGCCATTTCTCTATCTGCCAATGGAGGTTGTACCTGAGCAGCCAGTTCACGCCACCTTTGGGCGTACTTCTTAAAACCTTCCTTAGGGTCCTGTGTCATGCTTTGTAACTGAGTGTGACTCGGTGACATGTCAATGTTATACTGGTATTGCTTCAAGAAAGCCAAGCACAACTCTTTCCAACTTTTGATGCGAGCCCTGTCCAACTTTATATACCATTCCTGGAAAAAATACATCCATAACTTCTGATCATCAGAATAAGCAGCTATATTCTGGTTATATGCCTGGAGATGAGTTTTAGGATAAGTGCTACCATTGTACTTATCAAAAGTAGGTGGTTTAAACTTCGGGGGAATCTTGACACCCTGTACTACTCCTATATCCTCAACATCAATTCCCAAAGGATTCTGATTTTTTATAGCTTTCTCTCTTTCAGCCAGTCCCTCGTATTTCCTGTCATCATTGTAGAATCCCATATCAGCATTAAATAGGGAAAACTGGTCCTCTTGACGATTTTCCACATGCCCATTGTTGCCAGGAACAAAACCCAGGATAACTCCAACCGGAGGAGGAGTACCAACAGGAGGATTGACAACAGGAGGGTTAACCCTAGGGGGATTAACATGGTCACCAGTAGAAATCTCTGTCTCCAACCTCTGGATGGTAGCTCGCATGTCTTCTTGCCATGCTCTCAGGTCCTGTTGCCCCTGGGCAACTCCCTGCATCAAATTCATAAATTGTTCCATGCGTTCCCTTAACTCAGCCAACTCTGTCTGTACCTGATCCATGACCCTTGTTTGGTTTCGTCTGGTTGCGTATCAGTGAATGTGGGAATCAACTATTATGCCTGAAACTAAATAAAGGTTAGAGGACCTGCAACGAGTACCTGAAAAGCAAACAACAAAATGCAAAATGATATGCAATGCAATGCAAATGCCATGTTTATCATTTCTGAGGTGCTCTACACCCTGATTCCAATCTTAACCACAGAAATCAGAAGATCAAAAATCGTGATATGAAGAGACGTGTCGTGGCTATGTGCTTATATACAGAGAACTGCCAAAGGAAAATTTCTGAATAAACTGCTCATTTCAAATAAAAAGGAAACAGACATACACGTATCGTTCAACAATGAGTTCAAACAACATACATCCAAATAGTGGATTCATCGACAAGCCTGATGATATCCATCAACAAAATTACATTAAGAAAGAAAGAAAAACTGTCAATCTGATAGCTCCAAATCCTTCAACTTTCCGCTTGAATACTTGACTTCCTCGAAGAGTATGCGAGTGCACTGGTGATTTGGTCTTTCGATTAACACCTTAATCTGAATATCTCTCTTTGTTAGGGCTTCAGTCAATGAATCCATATTCATCAGGAGAGCTTCATCGTCACATACTCCTTTGTGCCTCTTCACACCGGCTTGCATCTTGAGTTTCCCCATATCTACCATAGCCTCTTCAAGCTTCGTCTTGGAAGTCTTCAGCTCCTCTCTGGCGTTTACCAATTGTTCTTGACTTTTACCGAGATTCTCCCGATACTTCCTCCTTTGCTCATGTGCCTTTTTAAGCTCGTCATCCTTGATCTTTAGCTGTTCCTGCAATTCTGCATTTTCGATCCTAACCTCATCCCAGGCTTGCTGAAACTTGGCTAGCGTGTCCTTGGTCTGAGCTAAAGTCTGTTTGGTCTTCTTATGAGCTTGAGTGGCAGCATCGGCACCTTTACTAATTTTCTGGAAATGTTGAGCTCTTTCGGTGAAATCCTCTTCTCTTGCAGCTAAAATTCTTTCGGCGCCTTGGGATTTATGCTCCAATTCTTTGTTGGCCTGCAAGGCATTTTGAAGAAGACTACTCAGATCTGAATTCTCCACCCGAAGTTCCTTTACCAATTTTTGCAGCTTGTCAAACTCCTCGATGGCTACCGTGGTAGGCTGTTCTGGTATTGCAGGATATAAAGGGGGTTCCTTTGAAAAAGGCAAGAGTAATTCGTTCACCTTCGTTTCAATCCATCTTTCATAACCAGGATAAGATCTACAATCCATTTTTCCAAAAACTATTTTTCCTGAGGGAAAGGAAAGAGCATGGTCTTGCGACCAAGAGAACTGGGTTAGGGAGTCGGTTACGCGCGAGGAAGGTATTACCACCCCCATGCGTCCATCGTACCCGATGGGATCCACGCTTGCTGCTTCAATCAAAGGGTGTAAGGAAAAGATACTGGAAAAGGAACTGCTAGCTGGAGAACTGGAAGAGGAAAGGAGAGAGAAAGAGAAAACAAATGTAGGGAAAATAAAAGAAGTGCTCGAATGGGCCCTACCCCACTGCCTACGTATCTCATCGGGAACATGATAATCATAGCGACGTACTTCCCCTCAGTTAAGGGAAAATTGTTTGTGTTTTTTAGTGAAATACGTCAATGTTCGCGTCCTAGCAGTTTAGGTGTTGTAGCTCGCTGTATGGAGACTTAGGCGTTACCTGTTTGCGGTAGAACAGACATGATGTATCCTTAAGGAATGAGTGAAGAAAATGAGAAGAGAGTTGTTGGTTTGTATTTGTCTTTTAAGAAAGAAGTGTCTTGTTTATTTGGTGTTTTGCAACACATATTGGATTTAAGTCCCTCATGTAATATCGAATGCCTCGCATATCGACCCAAGACGGGATGTACACTAAACATTCTAAGAAAGAGAGAGAAGACCCCTCACCTCCTTATTCTCACATGAAAGGCTCAAATACAATATTTGTTATGCCTTCATTAAGTGTTTTTTACTTTTGTTTTGAGATGAGAAGAAGAGACTCAAATGGGAGCAAAAGGTGAAAACTAAAGGGGACTAAGACTCACCCTAATGTTATCATACATGGATGTTCCTATGGTTAATGTGGTTTAAGAAACCTAATCCTAAAAGAAAGGAAAAGAAGAGTGAATTAAACAACTCACTTCTAAAGTAGAAGATGAGTTGCAACTCAAAAGGGAAAGAAAAGAAGTTATTCAAGGAAAGCATATAAATGCTTATCATGATCACAAGTTGAATTATTAAAAGAAATAAGAGAAGATGAAAGAAAGGATTGCATGTGGAAGCATATCCACACACTTACTTACCATTTGCACCTACATGAAAAGGTTAGTTCAAAAACTATTTACAAGTAGTGGAATAAGGAAAGAATACCAAATAATGATCAAACAAATCAAGAACCAATGAATAAAGATCCTAAGAGATGATACTCAATCAAGGTCAGAACCTACATCTAAAGGTGTTCTCTGATGTTAAGATATTAAACACACACCAAATATGCACAATTAAGTGCCCTAAACATCAAAGAAGTGCACTCATGAAAAGAATAGGTGGAAGATGAGTGGAAATGCAAAGTGATCATGCATTAATGCTTCACAAAAGATCAAAGTCAGAATTATATACCATTTTTCAATGTCTTACAATGCACATGAATCATCATACCAATCATGGATAGAAGAGTACAAGTAGAAGAAATAAGATGAAGGAGAAGTGAGCATAAGAGAAACATGTTCAATTAGGTGCACAAAATGACATATTAGAGATACATAACATGTGAAATGATTAGTGAGTGCATATGGGCAGTGGCATACCATTGATGTAATGCAAATGGAAGGAGGGAAATGTCATACAAAATGTACACATGTGACATGTAGAGCATAGGAGGAGCTAAGAGAAGGAGACATGTCAAAGTTCAAGTTATAACACACAAACTCATATTAAATGCAAACACAAGTCACATGACCTATAATGAAACAAAGATGACCTATAATATCATGCAAATGACATACAAAAGATGCACAAACAATCATCAAATGGTGGCATAAATGCCTAATCAAAACATATAAGAATGAGATAGAATAATGGTCATACATGTAACTTCAATTACAAGGCATCAACAAATATCATAGCACATGATAAAATTGTGAAAATTAAGTCCTAAACAATCCAAGTCAGAGGCAACACATGTATAAAAGATCAAGGAAAAACTCGAGAGAAAACATTCCTCAAAGAATTCACAAAAACACATTGATCAAACCAAAAAGAAATGCAAAGATGAACATGCAAACATGTGGTAAAATGACTTTAAAAATCAAAATAAAATTGATTTAGATACTTTAATGTGTTATCTAATCAATGCAAAAAGAATGAGTTAAAAATGTTGTGTGAGATGGGAGAAATAAAATGCACAAGTTTGAATATCAATGAAGAAATTCACTCAAAAAGAAATTAAAAGAAAAATATGGAATTATGCTTAAAAATTTACAAAGTCAGAATTAAAAATAAAAGAAAATTATTTAAATGTGTTAAGAACACACATGAATTAATTTGGGATTTTTATAGTTTAATTGCTATTTTTAAAATAAGAAAATGAAACAATATAAAGAGGAAATTAAAAAAAGAAATGAAATAGGAATGGGGGTGCAGCTAAAGTAAAAGGTACGTTTAAAAGCAAGTTGGGCTCAGAAGGAGGGTGTGCAAAAAGCAAATTGGGTTCAGTCCAAAACATACGCGTGGCACATGTGATATAGGGTGGTCTCAATCAATCAGTTGACTCAAATATATCCACACGATTCATTCAACGTCAGATCATCACAAAATTATGCATTTCCTATGGATCAGAAACAAGGCACATGATAACAAACGTGCATGCACACACATACAAGTGTCATAGTTCAAAAATGAAACACGTGAGAGGGAGCATCCCTCATTTATGTGCTGGCAATACATGAACCATTGGATCAAATGAATCGGACGACTGTGTTATAAAACTGAGAAACCCTAACATTAAACCCCACCGACCTGAGAAGGACATCCGGTCATCTTCTCCAGCGAAACGCCACCGTCTGAGATTTTCCAAGCTTCCATAAATTAACAAACCAGGTACCATTCGAAAGAGGAAGTTATGCACATCACGAATCCACCAATATTTTTCACATATGAATCACATATGAGGAGAATCGAAGAGATTAAAATTCCCCTAGGTATTAAATCTACGCCTCTAAGAGGCCCATCAACTAGCCGAAATTAACATAGCTTCTAATAAGCTCAAACCAATATAAAACAAGCTATAATCAGTGAAATTTCAGAAAACGAAGGTTGGAGAAGAAACCTGGATTTGAAGTTCTTCAAAGTAAAAGAAGACCAGAGATGATCCTCCTATGCTCCTGAGCTTGAATGGAGTAAAATAAATGCCACTGAACTTGAGATCTTGAAGAAAATCACAATGAAAATCCAACTGAACCGAAGCTACACTTGATGAATGAAACTTCTTCTCTCTTGTTCTTAATCAGAAATGACACATTGATGATGATGAAGATGAAATACGATGGAGGTTGATGAATTCGTGCACACAGAGAGAGAGAGAGTTTAGAGAGAAAAACTTGAAGTGTTTTTTGGAGTCAGATTGGAAAATGAGAGTTAGAATGAAATTGTGAGTGATTTTTCTTTATATATGTTGAGTTTAGTAGCTTAACCCATGGTTAAATGAGTTCTGAGTTGAGTTAAGTGAGTGCACCCTAACTAACTGAGTCAAGTTAGTTAGGGGCGAGTGAGTGAGGTTGTGATATGGTATGGTTGAATTCTTGGAGCTTATGGTGAGTTTGATGCAAGGAGAGGTGGTGATGATGTTATTCTTATGTGTGGCTGCAGCATGACTTGCATAGCAAGCTTTGTTTTTTCCTTTTTTGTGTATGATGTATCATGTATGGTATCAAGTGTAAGGGAATGTGTTTGGCTTAAAGGGGCAAAGAGATGTGTGGAAGAGTGTGCGTGCAAGCTGATTTTCTAACAACAACCACAATATCAAACACTCCTAACTTTGGCAGCTTGGTATCAATGAACACATGGAGGTTTGGTAATGAATTTCTCTATGTATGGTGGATGATTTGGTGAGTTTTTTATGTCATTGGAAAGAGGAAATATGATAGAACATAATTGGTGTTGAAATGAGATCCAATGGAGGTTGGTAAAATGGTGTAAAATGGCTTAAACATAAAGAATGTGGGACTGGTTCAAGGGCGTGGCAAGTGGTGGGCTGGCATGGCAACATGACTTGGAAAATTCAGCATGAACACATTAACTTGGGACCATCATAACTTGTTCAAATTAAAAAATGTCCAACATTAAAGTTGAAGAGGACATTGAGATGAACAACTTTGATGTTCAACATTTTTTCATTTGAGGCTTCCTTCAATAAGAAAAATGGCTTGATATTTTACCCACCAAGTGTTTGACAAAATTATGGCGCATGGGCCTGGTCTTGCTTGGTCATGACTTGGTTTTTGACCTAATTTTGTCAAACTTTGATTGACCATAACTCCCTCAATTTTGATCCAATGGAAGAGTTCTTTATATGTATTTAAAGTTTATAATGTGAACTTTAATTGGCTCAACTTGGGCCAGAAGTTTGGAGCTTTTATTATGGAGAAAGAAAGCCTCAAAGTGTGGTGCAAAATGGTCCAAAATTGCCATTTTTGGAAACCCTAAGTCTCTAAAAATGGAAACTTTGTACATTTCTTGATTTTCATGATTCTTCCATCATTTCTTGATCAAATCTTGTCCAATGAACATATGTAACTTGAATTTCATGAATTTAACATTAAAAAGTCAGGAGTTGACTTTTTCCCTCACAATTGACTTTTTTCCCAATTTCTTGATTCTCAAGCAACTGACCAATTGAACCTCTTCTGAAATGAACCAATGGTCAATCTTCCATCCTTAGATACTTGAAGACATGTAGAATACCATGCTATTAAGTGTTGCCCAAAAAATCAGAAATAAACTTATTTTATGCCAAACCCTAATTTTGGTACCCTTTGGTTAGGAGGAAATAACACATCCTCCAAATTCAAATTCCTCTGAGTATGATGTGTATCCTCTTACAAGGTGATGAAATATGCCATTTGGAGATGCTAAAAACTCAAAGAGCTTGCCCATTTGAGGGTCATATCCCAATTTTGGACTGTTTTGTGTAGGAGATGATGAACTATCTAATCTTCTTGATGAATTCCCATCTTCTCATGACTTGTGGGATCAAATGGGAGGGTACATGATATAAGAGACCTTTGAGGTTTGCTTGATTACCATTGGTTCTTTTTTCTCTTGCTTTTCTTTGGCTTTAAATTGTTCACACCTTGAAGCACTAGATACCATGCCTTGCAACCAATGATATGCAATTTATGACCTACTATGGAATGCAAATGAGTAAAGCATAGACCAATTTATTGAGAAAACATGAGGGCAAATTTTGAGGTATTACACCTCTGATTTTTGGTCAATTTGAATTCCCAGAAAGAACTTCAATTCACCCATCAGACTTATCTCGAATTCTGCCTGGCGACTGGATCTTGCAAAACCATTGAGAAATCATGGAGAAAAGTGAGAAAACACAAATCTACAAAAACAGAGGGCGCGGGCAAGAACCTAGTGTTCTTGGGGCCATAATTCAAATTTTTAAATTTTAGTTATTTTGTTTAATTGATTCAAAATTTAATTTCTCTCTGAATATTTATGTTTTTGAATTAATTCTTTTTCTCAAAATTCACTAAAATGTTTAAATATTTATTTTACAAAAAAATCCAATTTATATTATTTATTTAATATGGTTAGAATTTTTGTAATTAATTTCATTTTAATTGTTTTTAAACATTTATAAATGAAATTCCCACTTTGATCTTTCAAAACCAATTGAATTTCAAGCTTTCATATGATTAGACATGATTTTTCAAAATATTTTTTAAAGTGTACAACTTGTTTTTGAATATATTTGATATTTTATCATTTATTATTTAAATTTCCTTTGAATAAATGACATTTTAATTTAAAATTAGGGTTTCCTCTCGATTTTAAATTTTCAAACACTTTTGGCCCTCTATTAGAGTGTAAGACCCATTCCCTTTGTAAATACACAATTTTTGGGGCCTCAGTCATTGTTTAAGTCCCTCTGTGGTTTTCAAATTCGCGACGCAATCGTCGCCTTTTCAAACAAACCATTTGGGCATCTCCTTGAGCTATAAGCCCCAACTCTTGTATAAAAATAACTTTTTTAGGCCTCTAATAGAGTGTAAGACCCATCCCTTTATGCAAATAAATTGGGGCCTCAGTCATTGTATAAGTCCCACTGCGATTTCTAAAATCTCGGCGCGATCGTCGCCTTTTAAACAAAAGTAAATTGGGCCTACCCTTGCGTTGTAAGTCCCATTTCTTTTTTTTTCAAACCTTTGGGCCTCTCCTTGAGTTGTAAGACCCATCCCTTTGTAAAAATAAAACCTAATTTGGGCCTCAGTCATGGTATAAGTCCCGATACAATTTTCAGATCAACGGTACGATTACTGTTTTTCATCTGGGCCTTTCCTTGATTATAAGCCCCAATAATCTTTTCAAAAACAACTTCCTTTTGATTAGGCTCAAATGCATAGTTGTTGTCAAAGCTTTCTTTAATTTCTTGAACAACTGTATTTTCATCATCGCCTGTAAGTTTTAAACAGCTTTCTTTTACATGCTTCCATATATATATATAACTGTATTGCTGAAAGCTTGCTCACCTATAAGTCCTTCTTTCACATCCTTTTAAATACTTGTCATATATCAGCTGTATATATACTTGTAGATCTGCTTAGAGTTTTCCCCGGCAATTAGGTCTAGAACTAGATAGAGCCAGTGGTCACTCTTTCAACACAATCAAAACTAGTTCCCCATAGGAATTCCAGATACAGTCTTGCCTTCTCTTGGTCTTAAACAATATGGAACAAAGAGAAAGGAATTATTCCCGGTGAAACTTTTCTCAGACTGTCACTATTAGAAAATTGTCAAAGAAATTCATTTCCCCTTGAAAGGATTAATTCCCAGTGAAACCTCTCTTGAATTTCTTCAAACCCTAGAATTGTTCACTAAAGAAAAGATTATTCCCGGTGAAACTTTTCTTGAACTTTTCTTAAGTTTGGACCCACAGGCTTCCTAAAAGCATCCCCGCCTCCTCTTGGGCTTTGTACAAGGACCCTCCAGCTTCTTATAAGTTCTCATGCCTTCTCTTGGGCTTAATACAAGGACCCTGAAGACCTCTTAAAGGTATAAGACAGAACTTAGTCATCTTTGTTAGAGAAGTCTTTCTAAAGAGTCAAAGCCTTGGATAATTTAGGGTTGATACTCATCTCTTAAAATACCTGCCTCCTCTTGGGCATCATACAAAGATAAACCCTTTCATACCAATAGACTTGGACAGTCTAATCTCCTCTTGGATCTCAAAGACATTCTCAAGTTCCCTACGAATACAGGAAAAACCCTGATCATTCGATCAATCTCCAGTATGAGTTGAAAATCCTCACAGGTTCTAAAACTTAATCTTTATCCTAAATTTTCCCAGCTAGGTTCAGCTTATCATCTGAACCTCAAGGCATCTGATACCTCAACTCTTCTGTAAACCCTCAGCAAGAGTTGATCCCCCGATTTGGATATGCCTCTGGATCTCAATAATCCTCAACAGAAGTCATCCTCCTCCTAGGCTTTGAATAATAATTTCCCTCAGCAGAGTTAACCTCAAAAGCACTCTCTTGTTGAGTCGTCTTCTTTCAGCCTCAATCTTGGGCTTTGTACAAGACAGATAAAAAGCACTCTCTCCGTGAGTAAATCTTTGCTCAGCTTCCTCCTAGGCTTTATATAATGATTTCCCCTAGCAGAAGTTAGCCTCCTCTTAGGCTTTGTATAAGGATTTTAAAAGAGTCTCTTGCTGAGGTAATTACCTTAAGGCACTCTCTTGTTGAGTCGACCCTTTTTAGCCTCCTCTCAGGCTTTGTATAATGATTTCTCCAGCTTGTTCAGCCACAATCTTGGGCTCTGTACAAGACAGATAAAAGCCCTCTCTTGTTGAGTCAACCCTTTTTCAGCCTCAATCTTGGGCTTTGTAAAAGACACCCATTGAAATTCTGGTATCAGATGTGTGATGTTAAGTGTGATGTCCCAACAACACAATCTGCTATGGATAATGCAATAACAAGCAGTAAAGGGCACAATGAATTGTTCACCCAGTTCGGTCTAACTAACTACGTCTGGGGGCTACCAAGCCAGGGAGGAATTTCACTATTAGTAGTATTAATTTACAGACTCAACAATCCCAGTTGACATCTACTAAACTTAATCACTACCCAATGAACCTTCTACCTAAGAAATAACTTAGATATGAGAAACCCCTCACTCCCTAAATCACCTCAGTGATACAATTCAAACACACCTTGATTCTGCTACACAACTTTGATCAAGAACAGAAACTCTCTTGCTTAACAGCTCTAGAGATATCAATTACAACTCAAAAACAATAACACCAATTCAACATGAATGGTTTACAAAATACACACGAAGACACAAATAACACTCAGTCTTTAGCTCTCTTTCTTCGTTTCATTCAACAAGGGTTGAGTCTGCTTTTATACCCTTCTGACTTGGGCTTGGATCTCTTCCAAAAATATCTAATCTGATTTGTTATTTAAAACTGAATTTAAAACAGATTTTATCTCCAAATCTTTTTAAATCTTCAGCCCTTAAACATCTCCAACAAATCTGCAGCAAATCTGTTTGCAACAGAACATATCTTGTCCAAGATATTCGCAACCAAAAACTCTAACAGCCCTCCCAAAATCAATCTAACACGCTCAACCCTAAAAACATCACAACCTGATGTTTTAATGTTCTGCTATCTGATGTCAAGACACCGCAAGTGACATCAGTCTTCAGAACTTTAACTCGTCAACAACTTAACATTCACTAATGTAATGACTCAATGTTAAGACATCAGACACAAGACATCAACATTGATCAATATTGTTTTACCAAAATTCTAGCCAATCCAAGAACTAACAATCTCCCCCTTTGGCTAATTTTGGCTAAAACAATCTCTACTAACATCAGAGAACCCAGCAGCGGATAAAAATTGATAAATTTTCAAAACACCTAGCAGCACCTCTTTAACAAGCTGCACAAACTCAAGTACCACTTCAACAAGCTGCAGAAATCGCCTTCACAGCAGCATAGGGCAAACTCCCCCTAAAAACAAGAACCAGCTCACAGCTGTTCCTACACTCTCCCCCTCAACTTCTGCACCATATTAGAAAAAGGCTTCACAACCACACCTTGGCAACTCTCTCCCCCTTTTTAGCCATAATTGGACAAACATCAACCTGTTAGTCCTACAAACTACCAGATAGTCCTAAGCTAGCTCTCATTGTCAGTCAAAAGTCAGCATTATGTGACAAGACAAATCACAGAACATAAACCAGAATTACTTAAAAGCAACAATATTCAAAATACATAACAAGCACACTAAGTGCAGAAGCAAAAATAAAAAACAAAAATCTAAAATAGCTAAAGAAACAACAATTTAATCTTCATCAGCATCAGAGCCATCAGAACTAGCTGCAACATCTTCATCCTCAGTGCTAGGGTCACCTTCTTCAGAACCTGAACCTTCAACATTGTCCTGGAAATCATCATCATTTTGGCTAGCATTGACTGATTCAACTTCTTTTTCTGCCAATCTAAGAGTCATGAGAAGTTTTTCAAATTTTACTTTCTTTCAGTACTCACTCTGATGACTTCATCCAACTCCTTGCAAGCCTCCTCTAATTCTGAAATCAACCCAGTTTTGGCAGGTGGCTGTTGTGATGTTGAAGCTGATGTCTTGACAATGTCAGGAACATGCTTCCCTTCAAACAACTTATAATGGATTGACAAGGCAGATTCCCTCTTACACACCACATCAGATTGATGAAGAATACCAGGATGTTGTGACAAGATGATCCCACAAATGAGAGAGGGAAAGGCAATAGGCATCTTCACTGCATTTGTAGCAGCATGCTTGATAGTCTGTTCATATATATAAGCCCCATAATCAAATAACCTCTTTTCCCCAAAAGCATGAATCAATTTTCCCAATCCAACAGAGATAGTAGTCTTGTGATTGGTAGGGACCCAATTAGCTGCTCCTATTCTGTGCAGAATAGCATATTTGACACTTAATAAACTGGCAGACAATTTTCCTTTCAGAGGCCAGACTTTCAATTGTCCTGCTGTGATTTCCTTCCACACAGCATTGTTTGTTTCTTCTAACTCTCTATACTCCTTCTCATCCCTTCCTAGGTAAGTGTTAATGACCTCAGGAGAAAAATTAACACATTGACCTCTTACATAAACCTTCCTAAAATCCATATTTCTGCTGTCATTAA
Source organism: Lathyrus tuberosus (assembly GCA_022829125.1). NCBI lineage: Eukaryota > Viridiplantae > Streptophyta > Magnoliopsida > Fabales > Fabaceae > Lathyrus > Lathyrus tuberosus. The sequence continues at coordinate 1,897,787 of JALAZF010000344.1, read as the reverse complement.
TAGCCACAAGAATGTTTACAATAAATTCCTTGACTAATCCATCATAGCACTTGGACAGTCCAGACACGGTCTTCATTAACCCAACAAATCTAATCAATTCAATGACTTCCTTAAGATCCAAAGCATCTCCACCAAGTTCTCTTTCCAGCGCTAGTCTTCTCCACATTGATGCACTACTATCATATTGGAATGAAATATTGTCAACAGGGATATCAGGAATCTTATCAGCAATTCTCTTCAATATAGACCTTCTCACAGGAGTGATGTCTTGAACATCATCCTCAACATCAAATTCAGACTCTGAATCCTCCCTCACCTTTCTCTTTTTGGAATTCACAGCAACTTTGCTCCAAGTCTTAGCAGGTCCCACCATAGTTGATTTCTTCTTTTTGTTCTCAGGTCTCTCCTTAGGTGAGTACTCTGCTGACTTCCCTCTTCTATACCTCATTCTTTTGGCAATACCAGGGACAGCTTTTCCAATCACTTCATTATCAGAAAGATCAATCACATCTACCTTATCAGTATTCTTCTTTTCACTAGGGCTAGCTCCAACATCCCTATCAGGCGATGTTCTGACATTGGTTTCAACTTCTTCTTTAACATGAACACCTTCATCTTCAACTTCCACTTCCGCATCTTCAATGACTGAAATAGCCAATCTGTGAAGATTGGTATCCGCATTCTGCATGTCATCCTTTTCAGCTGACATTTGTCTAAGGGGAATAGAAATTCCTTTTATAGATAAACCCTTATCCAAAATTTTGGTGGCAATCTGATTAAGACTACGATCAACATCAACCCTCTCTTCAACAGCTTGAGGGGTGGAAGACCCAGATGCATATTTTTCTTTAAAAACAATGCTAGTGACTAACCTCCTAGTTTCACTATCATCAATTTTAGGTGTAGGCCTTTTGGGTTGAAGTTTGGAAGGTCTTGACTTACCAGATTCAGGAACCATCATGGAGATGGGTGCTATATTCAAAGCTTTTTCAGCAGAACCCTCTTTCGTCAAAACCCTAGCTTTTTCAAGAGAAGAACTTTTTGAAGCAGACTTCTTTGAAGGGGATGATACTTGTTTTGACATTGTTCCAGCGAAGCAACTGAGGATCAGGGAAGGATTGCTACTTCTGTTGATGGAGAAGGAGATGAACAGTCTAGGGGTATGGTGTTTGATGAAGTGTGTGATAGCTACAATAGGAACTGATAGCCTAAAGTATGGAGCCTGATTTTGTGGATCACTTAAAAGCCAATAAATGTATTTTCCCCACCAAAACACAATTCCTTTTAAATTTTTGAATTTTAATAAATTCACTCCATAAGCCACTAACTTCAATATGCTTAATTTTCTGCTTAAGTCTTCACAGCTAATGTTACAGTCTGATGTCACAACATCAACCTTAACATCACTTGATGAGCTGGACTCTTGAGGTACCCATAGATAACAGTTATCTATGGATCTGACTCCCTTCATGACACCCTCATTCTTCCCATTAGTCACTAAACACTCATCTTTAGTGTAGATGACCTTGTATCCTTCATCATATAGCTGACTGATGCTAATCAAATTAGCAGTCAATCCTTTGACAAGAGGAACATTTTCCAAATTTGGTCCATCATGACACCTCAATTTTCCAACTCCTTTTACTTCCCCTTTCTCTCCATTACCAAAAGTAACATCATTTGTGGAACAAGTCTTGATATCCACCAAATGATTTTTGAACCCTGTCATATGCTTTGAACAACCACTGTCAAAATACCAACCATCCATAGCTAGGGTTCTAACTGATGAGTGAGCCAATAGACATGTGACAGCAGCTTTAGGAATCCATTGTTTAACAGTCTGAGGCCTATCCTGCTTCTGTCTAGGGTGAGGAACAGGCTTGGGATAACCATGCAGTTTAAGGCAAGAATATTGCATGTGGCCAAAACTTCCACAATAGAAACACCTAACTCTTTTAACCTCTTCTCTAAAGTGATTAAACTTCCTTCCACCTTGATGATGAAACTGTTGTGGCTGCCATCCAAAGTATTGGGGCTGTCTTCTTCCATAGTTAGCCTGTCTTCTGTAGTGATGATTCTGTCTCTTAGGCTGTCTTCTACCATGATGATGTGGCTTTCTTCTACCATAATAATGAGGCACTACATTATTAGGTCCAAAGCCATACATATTCCCTTGATGTTGAGACATCTGATGGAACATGTTAAACCTAGAAGCATGCATACTCCTATGGTATTGTGGAGGCATATACTGCCTAGCTCTAAAAGCCTGTGCCTTACCATGATGAGCACCATGAGCATACCTTTTCCCAACATTTTGAGGAAGTTGATGAACAACCTGCTTAGGTTTAGGATTATGTCTTCTTCTGTTATGTTGAGAAATTGGTTGAGACATGTCCTTTTTGGTTCAAGAAGTACTAGCTTCACCACAGACCTTCTCCTCAACAACAAATCCTATGCCAGACTTGTCTCCTGCAACCTTTTCAGCCTGAAGAATCTTATCAAGAGTATCAGACCCACTGTTCAACATTCTGACAGACTTGGTCATTTGATCAAGTTGAGATTTAACTAACAAGACTTCTTTTTCAAGATCAGCTTTAACAGTCTCAAGCTGGACTATTCTTTTCTTTTGTTTCTCACTTTCTTGACAAACCTCTACACTCCTCAGACATAACTCTTGATAGGATGCTGCTAACTCCTCAAAAGTCAATTCCTCATCACTAGATTCTCCATCAGAAATACTTGTTCCTGTCAATGCCCTAACATGCTTGGCAGACTCTTCTTCACTTTCACTGTCAGTATCAGACCAGGAAACAGCCATGCCCTTTTTCTGCTTCTTAAGGAATGTAGGACATTCTTTCTTGACATGACCATGGCCTTCACACTCAAAGCATTGAACTCCTTTGTCTTGAAAATTCTTCTCTTCATCCTTCTCTTTTGACTTGTTGATGTCAGAGGAGATGTTCTTAACATCAGGTTTGTAGTTTCTATTCAGCCTCTTAAACACCTTGTTAAACTGTCTTCCCAACAGAACAATAGCCTGAGACAGCTCCTCCTGAGACTCAGCACCATTCCCTTTCTTCTCTTCTTGAGTATTAGATACCAAAGCTATACTCTTGGTCTTCTTTTCAGGTTCCTCTTCACTCAACCCTAACTCAAAAGTTTGAAGAGATCCAATTAGCTCATCAACCCTCATTTTGCTGATGTCTTGAGCTTCTTCAATTGCAGTCACCTTCATCTTATATCTCTTGAGAAGGGATCTAAGAATTTTCCTCACCAGCTTTTCTTCAGTCATCTTCTCTCCAAGAGCACTAGATGCATTGGACAACTCAATAATATTCATGTGAAAATCATGAATAGTTTCATCTTCCTTCATCTTTAGACTATCAAACTTTGATGTCAGAAGTTGAAGTCTTGACATCTTAACCTTTGAAGTTCCTTCATGAGCAGTCTTTAAAATGTCCCAAGCATCCTTTGCCACTTCACAAGTGTTTACCAACCTGAAGATGTTTTTATCAATCCCATTAAAGATGGCATTCAAGGCCTTAGAATTGCCAAGTGCTAGCTCACCCTCTTCCGTGGTCCACTCTTATTCAGGTTTCAGCTTGGTGTTTCCTTCTTTATCAATAATAACAGGGTGCTTCCACTCTTTTAACACAGCCTTCCAAGCCCTGCTGTCCAAGGACTTCAAAAAGGTAACCATCCTTGGTTTCCAATAATCATAATTAGAGCCATCCAGAATAGGGGGTCTATTCACAAATCCACCAACTTCCTTGTCCATCTTACCAGAAAGTATCAGCCCTAGATCTCACCCAGATGCAGAGCAGGATGCCTGCTCTGATACCAATTGAAATTCTGGTATCAGATGTGTGATGTTAAGTGTGATGTCACAACAACATAATCTGCTATGGACAATGCAATAACAAGCAGTAAAGGACACAATGAATTTATAGACTCAACAATCCTAGTTGACATCTATTAAACTTAATCACTACCCTATGAACCTTCTACCTAAGAAACCACTTAGATATGAGAAACCACTCACTCCCTAAATCACCTCAGTGATACAATTCAAACACACCTTGATTCTGCTTCACAGCTTTGATAAAAAACAGAAACTCTCATGCTTAACAGCTCTAGAGATATCAATTACAACTCAAAAACAATAACACTAATTCAACATGAATGGTTTACAAAATACACATGAAGACACAAATGGCACTCAGTCTTTAGCTCTCTTTCTTCGTTTCATTCAACAAGGGTTGAGGCTGCTTTTATACCCTTATGACTTGGGCTTGGATCTCTTCCAAAAATATCTGATCCGATTTGTTATTTAAAACTGAATTTAAAATAGATTTTATCTCCAAATCTTTTTAAATCTTCAACCCTTAAACATCTCCAACAAATCTGCATCAAATCTATTTGCAACAGAACATATCTTCTCCAAGATATTCACAACCAAAAACTCTAACAGCTCTCCCAAAATCAAGCTAACACGCTCAACCCTAAAAACATCACAACCTGATGTTTTAATGTTCTGCTATCTGATGTCAAGACACCGCAAGTGACATCAGTCTTCAGAACTTTAACTCTTCAACAACTTAACATTCACTAATGTAATGACCCAATGTTAAGACATCAGACACAAGACATCAACATTGATCAACATTGTTTTACCAAAATTCTAGCCAATCCAAGAACTAACACCCATAAATATCTTCAGCTGAGTCAGTCAAAATATTTTGTAGCCTCAATCTTAGGCTTTGTACAAGACACCATATAAATTTCCCTAAACAGATTCAAACCTCTTTCTAGCATCAACCTTAGGCTTTATACAAGACAAACCATACTCTCCAGCAGAGTCAATCTTCTCCTTTTCAGCCTCAATCTTGGGCTTTGTACAAGACACCTACAAATATTCCCCAGTGGAATAAAAAAATCTTCTTTTAGCCACAATCTTGGGCTTCGTACAAGATAGATAAATACCTCCCCAGCGGAGTCAATTCTTCCCAGCCTTCTCTTAGGCTTTGTATAATGATATCCCCAAAAGAGTCAACTCTCTTTTAGCCTTAATCTTGGGCTTTGTACAAGACACATAAACACTCTCTTGTTGAGTCAACCTTTTCCAGCCTCCTCTTAGGCTTTGTATAAGGACTTCCCCAGTGGAGTCAATCAATCGCTTAGCTTCAACCTTGGGCTTTGATCTAGGCACACAAAAACCAAAGTCCCCTCAGAGGAAATCAAAATCTCTATGCAGGAAAGCATTTCTCTGTATATCACTACACAAAATAGAAAATCAAAACAAACCCTAATCCCAGATAACTGCTGTAAGTGGCACACTTGTTGATTCAAATATCCAAGCTGTAGTCCATCTTTTATCCTTGTAAACTTCCTCTCTCATCTAATTGTTGTAAGCGGCAAGCCTCTGGATTATTTACATCCATGCCACTGTCCCTCTCTTAGCATGAAAGATTCCTAAGGAAAAATGACATTGCTCTACACTGAGTTAAAGTTTTCTCCTTCAAGATAAATCCCCTATAAAGGAAATTATGGCATTGTTGGATTCATATATCCCAGTTAAAGTAATTCTCCTTTACAATCAGTCACCCAACAATTGTGATAAACAGATGAGATATCTCCCTTTAGAGATGACAAATTCTCTCCCAGTCAAACCTTTAGCTTCAATCTTGGGCTTTGAAACATGACACAAATACTCAACCTTTTAGCTTCAATCTTGGGCTTTGAAACAAGACACAAATACTCAACCTTTTATCTTCAATCTTGGGAATTTGAACAAGACACCAAAACATCTTTTTTCCTCCCGTAGAATAGGAGGAACTATAGTTACTCTGATTTCCCTACTTTCTTTAACGGGAATACGTAGGCATAAGATTACGAAATCTTAGCGAGCATACCAATCAAAAACTTTAGGTCCAGTACCTTCACACATTTACCAAAAACATCGGAAAACCCGAAAAATAACAAAAACACTCTATCTCTCTCTCAGACATCCTCACAAAGAAGAAACTGTCCCATTTACAGATAAACACCATCAAGTACAAAGTAGAGCCTAATGTTAACAACCTGTGGATAACCACATATAGGATGGGTAATTGACAATTCCCCATTGTATAACCTGACCCCGAACTCCCCGAATATCTTTAAGCGTTTGTTCAGTTAAACATTTGCATGCAAGGTTAGTTTTAGATAGCTTCCCTTTTCCTTCCAGCTTCACGGGATAAATAAGAAATCAGAAAGTAGCACCCCGCTCGTACCATTACGGTGAGGAGAAACCCATGGCGATAAGGTGGTCGCGTCACCGACAAAAATCGCACGCTAAACTATGGCATACCCTTGTTTATTCTTGGAGCAGATATCACACTAATGATAGTTGTGAGATGGCACATGGTCGTACCCACTCTGTCTGCAATGCATTTTTACCAAGTTGGTTCCTAGTAAGCGTACATTGTGAATTTGATAACTGCCTCTAGGTTCTCCTCTATCAAATTCACTGTAGTCTTCTTATGTTGCAGTAATGGGTTCGTCTGAACATTCGAATTAGTATCTTTGAAAGATAAAACACCATTCCTAACGAGTTTCTATATATCAGACTTGGAGTTGAGACAATTCTCAATTTAATGTCCCGATCCTCCTTGATGGTAAGCGCAAGTTTGATCTGTTTTGAACCAAAATGGTGGATTTTCTGGTACTCTAAGAGGAGTCCTGGTTTGAACGTGCCCCTTGGCCAGTCGAAGTGGAAATAACTCTGTATACAACATCAGTATAGGGTCAAACCCTGATGGTCGTGTAGTACAATTATTATTATTGTACTACAGGCGAGCCTGCTGAAAAGGCTGTTGCGGCCTTTGCTGAAACTCTTGTTGATTTGGTTGGCTCTGAGCAACTTGAGGTTGATAAGTCAGAGCTGGCGCTGGGTTGATAGCGGGAGTTACTGTTGCTACCGGTTGATACCTTCTCCTTTACTTTCCTAGAGAGATATTACTGATATCTTGCTCTTTCTTCTTTTACAAAGTACTACCGTATCTTTTAGTACTGTTGGATGGCTCTTCATCTTTGACCAATCATCCTTCTCGGACTTCTTCTTCAAGGTGAACTACCATGTTTACCATTTTAGTGAAGTCACTGGGTGCACTAGCAACCATTTTGTCGTAATAAAACGAGCTCAATGTTTTCAAGAAGATCTTTGTCATTTCCTTTTCCTCGAGAGGAGGACAAATCTGGGCAGCGATTTCATGCCATCTCTAAGCATATTCCTTGAAGGTTTCTTTATCTTTTTATGACATTGCTCTAAGCTGGTCCCTATCTAGTGCCATGTCCAAGTTGTATTTATATTGTTGAACAAAGGCTGCCCCGAGATCTCTGAAAGTACTGATCTTGGTGCGATTTAAACCCATGTACCATTTGAGTGCGGCACCAGTTAATCTGTCTTGGAAGTAATGGATTAGTAGCTATTGATTTTCTATCTGAGTAGACATTTTCTGAGCGTACGTTACCAAATGACTTTAAGGGCAAGAGTTGCCTTTGTATTTTTCAAAGTCAGGCACCTTGAATTTGTGTGGTATCTTTACGTTAGGGACCAAAAAAAGGTCAGCGGCATCTTTACCAAATAAGTCTTGACCATGAATGGCATGCAGCTCCTTCTGCATTTCCAAGAATTGTTCCTGGAACTCATTCATCCTTTCATATACTTCTTCATTTCTGCCAGAAGTGACTTGTAGTATATTTTCTTTCGGGATAGTGTGTACCGCCGGTTGTGGTATAGACATTATTGCGGTAACTCATGGCGCTTCAACGACCTAAAGTTTGTAACCTTCATGAGTTTCTGTTGTAACTCTTGCATCTTCATTGACCTGAAGTTTGTAACCTTTAGGTCTGGCGGTTCCTGCTACGACTTCCTGGTCTTCAGTGACCGGTGGGATGTATCCCTCAGGTATAAAGTTGAGAGGCATGCCCCAGGGGAAACCTTTAGGCATGTTATACTGAGGATGACTTCCAGGTGTCTCAAATGCTGGTGTGGATGTAATCTCCAAGATCACAGTCCTTTGATGTTATTGTTCCTGGACTGCTGCTCGGGATTAAATGTCGTTGTGGAGTTTCTCCAAACTCTCCTTTAGAGCATTGGTTTCTTCTCTCAGTTGTCTGTTCTCTTCCTCAAGATCATCCATTTTCTTTTGTCGATTGGCCCAAGTATTGTACGAATGAGACAGTTTGACTCTAGAGTGCAACACATATGTGAGACTCAAAGTCAAAGATGTGTTATGTGAGAATGATGAATGTTATGCAAAGAATAAGAATGATATTTTTTTTAGTTTTTGTTTTCAAAAGAACTTTTAACAATTATACTGCAAATATCACACAGCGGGGGAGACCCTTTTATTGAACTCGAAAGATTGCAGTATTTTACAAGAAAAAGTACAGTATTTTACAAAGTGCAAGAAGGAAAATTAGGCCTATGGATCCTGAGTTCTCTCGGAGCAAAGCTCAGATGCTGGTTCCTGAACTTTTCTTTTCTTTGATTGGGCTCCTTCATCCATTGTCGGGTTGACGATCCTTTGCCAAGTGAACGGAGTGAGAAAATTTCTTCGTTCCTCCTGACTTTCTATGGTATGCTGCTTTAATATCTCAATCAGGGCAACCTTTTCCTTTAGCAGTTCCAAGATCTTGGTACATTCCAAATTAAGAATATGGTTCTTGTTTTTCCAAGAGTTCTTCTCACGTTGGACTTTGTTAAGAGTGACTTGGAGTTTTTCCGCATCAGGCGTGAAATAAAGGACAAATTCCTTTAAGGGAAAAACTTCTTGACGAGGGTAAGGCATCCTTAGTTTGATGGCTCTAGTTTGTACCAAGTGGAGATAAGGCTATGCAGAGATGCATTTTGGCCTCCCTAGGGACTCTCTACCCTTCTTGTGAATATGTTTCCAGGCATGCACTATTTCTTTCTTTAGTGCCCTGTCATTTTCTCCTTCCTTGAAGAAAAGAACTTCCAGATGAGCATTATGTGGGATATTCTTCATCGGGTATCCAAGTTGATGGCGAGCTAAAATTGGATGATAGTTGATCCCTCCTTTAGTACCAATGAGGGGTACATTAGGGAAATTTCCACATTTACCGATGATTTTTATTCTGTCATAGATCCGATTATACCAATCTATGTCAGAATTGGTAAGAGACATAATCTTCAGCGACCATCGCAGACTACTCTTGTGATCCCAAAAAGAAGCAGACTTGGGTAAGTGGGAAATAAACCATTTGTAGAGTAATGGTACACAGCATGTGATCATTCCTCCTCTATACAAATTACTTAAGTGTATAGAATGATAAGCATCTGCGAGTAAGGTTGGGACCGGGTTCCCAATTAAGAATATCTTAACAGCATTGGTGTCGACGAAGTTGTCAATGTTGGGAAAGAGGAATAACCCAAATATGAGCAGAACAAAGACATCCTCGAAAGCAGTTATTTTTCCTATACTAGCAAAGTATTAGTATAGGGCTTTCTCCATCAGGAATTTAGCTGGTAAACCCTGAATTCCTCCCTTGGCGGTCATGTGAGTCCTGACTTCTGATTCATCTAAAGAGATTGCTCTGGCAATGGCTTGATCCTTTGGAATTTCTTCCAGCCCAGAAAGTGGATCTTGATCAGTGATAGGTAAATCAATCAGGTGGGAGTATTCTTCCAGTGTTGGTGTGAGCTTGTAATCTGGGAAAGTGAAGCAGTGGTATACCGGATCGTAGAACTGAACCAGTGTAGACAGATCCCCTCAACCATGTTGATTTTCAAAAGAGACAACAATCCTCCTTGCTTAGCTCTAAAAGCCTAGGGATTAGTAACCATCCTTCCCGATTTCCTTCCGTCTTCTAGTTTTGAAATCTTGAAGGTATACTTGTGCGTTTTTCTTCTTCCAAAATCCATAACGCAACCTCTCAGATATTTGCAATTATTGTTTCAATTCTTTTTAGAAAAAAAGATTTTTTCTTGTTTTAAAAGGATTTTTTAATGAATGCATGGATGCATGAATGCAGCAAACAAAAACATTTGAAAACATGGGTTTAGGGGTTCATCGTCACGAGCATGGAGCCATGGATCTACCCATCCCCAAAGGTGTGTACTAATAGGTTAATTTTTGTACCTATAGAATGAGTTCTAACAGAGGTTCCCAAAATCATTGACCCCTTTTAGGGATATTAACAGCAAGCCGACTGACTCAGAAGAGCTGTAATATCCTAAGATGAATCTCTTTAGAGTGTAGTATCTTGTATCAACTATTCTCGATAGTCACTCCACTACCTAATGGTTTATTGGTTAATTGTCTACTAATCATCATCTTCAAGGGTAACTCAATGGGAAAAAAACAATGCTTTCACGACATGCTCGTTCAACATTGGTAATTCCACGCGGGAACCTCCACTGATTTGGTGGACTCTCAAGTCCGCTTGATCGGGATTCACCCCCTATAAGCCTCCCCGAATACGCCACCACTTATCTTAATGTTCTCTCGTACTCACCACATGTGTATTAATCGTATTCCCAGATAACAATAATTTAAACACGGGTATCAAATAACATGACAGCAGATAATATATATAAAAGAATGAGAAACAAAGTAAATAAACAGAAAAATAAATGCAAAGTAAGGCCAACACCTCTTAGGAACTCTAATCCTAAAACCATCCCCAGTAGAGTCGCCATTTTTCTGTAGCGTGCAGTTTTGTCGGTGACTCGACCACCTTACCGTGGGATTCGGGATTTGGGATTTGGTAGGAAACCAGGATCGATGGGAAGTTTATATCAGAAACTGAGACCAATTCCGTGGCTAAACACCAGGATCGAGGGGAAGATTTTACCATTTCTAAGCATCATTTCTTAGCAAAAGAAGATGGATGAGCAAACTACCATTCATAACCACCATCAAAATTTCGGGTATTCCGATATTTATTCCTCTTGCACCCTGAATGCCCGAATACCTTCGCCATTCACACCTTCGGGTCCAAGAAGATTAAATAGGGGCATCTGTCATACCCCAAAATTTGACCACCAAGATTTCCCATCATTGTGCAAATCATTACCATAATATGGATGAACTATCATGCCTCATCAATATCCTCATAGATGTTTGAGCATTCACCATAGTCAAGAATTAGGGTTTCAAGCCCTCTCAGGGCACTTAGACAAAGGATCAATAAAGGAATGACATGATCTTCAACTTGTCTAACCTCTCAAACACCCATAAAGGATCAAGAGGACTCCCACATCAAAAATCAAGCACAAGGTTGCAACATTCCAAGTGGATCAAACCTCAAGATCGCCAGTGTCACCAAATTAGGGTTTTGGTCGACTAAGGCCTCCAGATGGAATTTTTCCTCTGGACATGAGCCAATGCTTCAAAGCATAACCTAAGATACTCCATGGGACCTCATGGACCCAATCATCAAGTCAATTTAACCTCAGGGGAGGCATTTATCAAAAATCCAGAATTAGGGTTTCTTGACCTAATTCACCCCTAAGTTAACTTTTGGGACAAAAACATGAGCCAAGACCTCAAAACAAGATTTGAGGGTCTCTAACACACTATGTTGATCCATTTGCAACAATGGATTGATCTCAGAAGCTTGATCTACAAGTTTCAATTTCATCTGGATCACAATTAGGGTTTTGAAGAAAAAGTCAACTGTGCCTTTGACTTTTGACCAAGGCATGCTCCCAAACCTTGGGACATGATTCAATAGACCCTACAAACCTATGGAATATATCTATTAAGTTTGATTTAAGTCATGGACTTGATTTCATAGAGGATCGCACAGTTTGAATTTCATCTGATAAAAAGTCAAGTGTACAAAAAGTCAAAGTTTGACTTTTTGATTTTTTGGTCATCCAAGGTTCCTTAACCCTAAAAAAATGTTAATTTGTGATTGGAATCATCATTCATCAAGAAAAACCAAAGAAAATGAGTTAACTTGTAAAAGGGGTAACCATAAAAAAACTTAGAATTTTTATAAGTTATGGAAGAAAGTGGCTAGGGTACCAACTTTCAAGGATCATAACTTGAGATCCAAGCTGTAGCGCGATTTTTGTGGTCTTGAATCACTATCGCTTGGGCACTACAGTTCGATTCATTTTTTATCCTGTTAAGCTGATTAAGGAAGGGAAATAGATGTCTCCAATTAACCCTGCTTACATACTGAGTTTAAACAGTCAAAACTGTTGGTTTACGAATGCTATTAAGATGTGGGCCCCTCTTCAGTTATTTTGTTAAGACTAGAATGTTTGGACCATTTTTTAGGTTTTAAGATGTTAGGTCTGATGCATTTCGATTGATGTCTGAAGGTACGGGATTTTGGGTTTTTGAATAGTATGCTCGCTAAGATTTTGCAATCTTATGCCTACGTATTCCCAAAATAGGGAAATTAGAGCGATCGTAGTTTCTCCTATTCTATGGGAGGAAAAGGGTTGTTTTGGTGTCTTGTTCAAAGCCCAAGACGTGAAGCTAAAGATGGTTTGTATCTTGTTCAAAGCCCAAGATGTGAAGCTAAAGGGTTTTGGCTGAGAGAGAATTTGTCATCTCTAAAGAGGAGTTGTTGATGTTTGTATGCTGTGAGCAAGGCATGACTTTGATGCTAAAAGGTTGATTGACTCTACTGGGGTTTTCTGAAATTCTGGCACAGATATCAGATGTCCTACACAGATGTTGAGACACAGATATCCAGCATAATGAACAAGATAACAATAATAATAACAGTGCAGAAAGTAAAGAACACAATGATATGTTTACCCAGTTCGGATCAACAATCCTACTCTGGGGGCTACCAATCCAGGGACGAAATCAATATATGATAGTATCAATTCATAGATCATACAACAACCACACCCGGTTACAATCTGCTCACATAATCACTACCCGTCCTATGATTTCTACCTAAGACTCACCTAGGTATGAGGCCCTCCTCAAATCCCTCTTCAATCACACACCGTGACTGGTTCCTTTCAACACAAGTAACAAAACGAAAGACACACTTTCAAAAACACATAATTCTCAATACTTCAAAGCTTATGAGAATTGACACACAAGAAACTCAATGCTTAAAAGCTTATGAGTAAATGACAGAACTTACAACACAAAACCAGTCCTTATACTGTTATCAGAATGATACCAGTTAGGCTCACAATTCAAAATAAAAAACCCTAACAAAAACACACGTAAGTTCCACACCTAAACTAGGTTTACACCAGTCAATATATAGCATTAAATCTGGACTGGGTTGGGCTTCAAAACCCAGCAGAGAGACTGCACATAATTCTGCAAAATAAACTCCAAGAAAATAGGTCTTCAATCTAAAGTTTCCTAATATGTCTCCATATTTAGAAAGTAGTGAAAATCCTAATACCAACACAAAATCTCAACTCAATTACTTTGGACGCCACATAGGATAACTAAATATTCACAGAATATTCAGTAACAAATAACAACAAACAAAATCTTCCTTGTAAACCAATAACAGACGCGATGTCCTATGATCCAGGATGGGACATCTTTCTCCGACATGTTGAATGCAGTAAGTTAGAACATCTTGTTTCAACATCTTGTTGCCATAATAGTTTTAGCAAAATAAACGCCAACCACATAATCAAAGAAATAACAATCTCCCCCTTTGGCTTATTTTGGCTAAAACTGCACAACACATAATCTTGCAAAGATAAATCAAGAAAAACAAAAATATCAGAGACAGCTGCGAAAAACACAGCATAACAGCAAAAAAAACTCCCCCTCAACTGTAGAAACACAACAAAAAAACTCCCCCTCAACTGCAGAAACACAATCAACACAGAAAAACTCCCCCTCAGCTGCAGCACCAACACAAGCACACCACAAGCACACTACTCCCCCTTTTTAGCCATAAATATGACAAAGGCAAGTAGAACAGTTCTAAATAAAAACATAATATAGCAAAAGATAATGTTCAGAAGGAGAGACAGAGATATAGTTATCCTAGGCGTTCAGTCATTACAGCACCAACAACAACGAAACAAGCAAAAAGAAGAAACAAGCGTTATTCTGCAGCACCATCATCATCTTCATCTGACCCAGATTCCTCAATTTCTTCACCTTCTCCATCAGTCTCACCATCAATATCACCACTCCCAGATACAGAGTCATCTGAACCCTGTGCACTCTCTCTATCAGATCCACCAGAGGCATCACCTTCAGCAATTTCCTTGTTATCTTGGTCTTTACCAACTGTTCCAGCAGAAACATTCTTTTTCTCCATGAAAGTTTTAATTAACTGTTCAAGTTTGGACTTCCTAGTAGTGTCTTTTCTGATGGAATCTTCCAGTTCCTTGCACGTCTCTTGTAGCTGTGCAATAACTTCATCATCAAAGGTAGCATGGCTAGAAGTTTGAGAGGATGTCCCAACAATGTCTGAAACATGTGCCCCACCAAGTAACTTGTAGTGCAGGGGCATGTGAGGTTTTCTTTTGAGTACACTGTCACTGCTTAACAAAAGGTTAGGAAACTGATCTAAGATAACACCACATATCAGGGAGGGAAAGCAAATAGGCATCTTGATAGCAGTTAAACTTGCTTGTTTCAAGATTTTTTCAAAGATGTATGTCCCAAAATCAAAAGGGACCTTTTTACCAATAGCATAAATGAACCTACCAAGTATGGAGGAAGTAGTAGATGTATGATGGGTAGGTACCCAATTCACAATAGCAATCCTATGGAGAATAGCATATTTAACACTCAGTTTTCCAGAGGACAACTTTTCTTCATTTGGCCAGTGTTTAATACAACCACCTGTAATCTCCTTACACACTTCATTGTTTGTGACCTCTAACTCAGGCTGAGGTTCTTCACACCTGCCCAGAAAGTTATTGACTACTCCAGGAGAAAAAGTGACAACTTTTCCTCTCACAGACACTTTTCTGAAGTTGTTACTCCTGTTATCATCACAATCTTCAGGAATATTCACAACAAATTCCTTGACTAATTTCTCATAGCAGGGTCCTATCTTGGACACAATTTTCATCAACCCGCAGCTGCAATAAGATCCATGATTTCTTTGTATTTATTGAAATCCTTATCCAACTCTCTCTCTCTCCAAGGCAATCCTCCTTTGATCCACAACTCTCCATCTATCTGCATTCCTCACAGAACCATCAGCATAGGTCTTTGTGCATGTAGAGTTTTTCACACCAATGATATCTTGAACATCTGTTGCAGCCTCATATTCAGACTCACTATGAGCAGTGACTTTTCTTTTCTTTGTTGGAACAATAACCTTACTCCATTGTTTACGAGGCCCAGCTCGAACTTTTCCCTTGGTACTATCCACACCTCCAAACTTTGAACCTTCCATCATAACAGTTTTCTCTCTTCTTCTCTTAATTCTCCTTAACATCCCTGCAATGGGTTCCTCATCAGAAGTGACATCATCAACATTAATAACTACATCAGCTTTCTTTTTACTCCTTCTTTCGTGTCCCACATGAACAGGTACACCATCATCAGTCCTATCTGTAGGGCTGCCATTTATATTGGCATTTCCTGTCAAGGATGTTGGAACATCAGACACAACATCTGTATCAACTCCACTCAAAACCATTGCAACAAACTTCCTAAGTTCCTTATCTTTTCTGATTACATCAACATCAGTAGGATTCTTGTTTATACCACATGATTCAGTAACGTTCTTTTTTTCAATCAAACCAGACTTAGACCCTTTTTCATAAAAAAATTTTCTAGGGCTTATTTGGTCTACATATAGACTAGTCATAGAGTGAACTTTCTTCCTAGAGGAAAAAGGTTTAGACTTCTTACCAGAAATATTGTCATCCATTGAAGGGGAAACTTGTCGTTTTCCTTTAGGATCAGCAGGTGCTACGTTCAAAGGAGCAATATCAAGCACAAGATCTGAGAGGTTGATCATTCGAAGTGGTTTATCATCTCCAGCATTGATCAGAGGAGATCCTGAGTTATCAGAAGAGGCATGCATGGATTCTGATGCATGATGTTGAGACATTTTCGATTGATTACAAAGCACAATATTGAGGGTGGTAAGAGAAAACCCTAAAGCCCGTAACCTTTGGAGAGAAAAGGCAAGAGAAATTTTTGTAAAATATGTTTGATGTAGGTAGAGTGTTTTTGCCCGCCTATTTATATTTCTGAGAAGTGGGCCCAGAGAAGCGCGGCAGTCATAAACTTTGAACACCCGATTCGCCTCAAATGTGCATCCATCAAACTTCCCTTTTAAATTTTCCACGCTGACATACTTACTAAGTTTAATCTTATTATCACAGTTCACCATGCTAACATTTTGAGTTGCTTTAAAATTGATCAGCACCTGTCTTAACTCAGTATTCTTTCCAATAGCTTTCTTAGTTTCCAAACATATTGTAGTGCTTTCAGACCTCCACAAATAACAATTATCTGATGCTTTCTCGCCTCTCATGACAACCTTACCCTTCTCATTTGTTATCAAACATTTAGAATTGGTAAAGTTGACCCTGAGACCCTGATCACATAGTTGACTTATGCTTATCAAGTTTGCATCTAAGCCTTCAACAAGTAATACCTCCTCCAGGTTGGGTTGTCCTGTACAGTCCAATTTTGCAACACCCATTACTCTCCCTTTTGATCCATTACCAAAGGTCACATAGTTAATAGACTGAGACTTAACATCTGATAAACATCCCTTGACACCAGTCATGTGTCTAGAACAACCACTATCAAAGTACCACTTTTCCTTTGTAGAGACTCTGAAAGACTTATGAGCTATGTGTTCTTCCACAGTAGTCTTGGGAGTCCACACCTTCTTTGCTCCAACCTAATCCTGTTCCCTACTGGACTGTAATCCAGTTTTGGGGAAGCCATATAATCTGTAGCAGAAGGGTTTTATATGGCCAAACCTTCCACAATAGTGACATCACCATCTTTGATTCTTTCTTCTTGTGAAATTCTTCTGATGTCTGTGAGGATGTTGCAACGTGTTATTTGGCGTCTTCAATTCTTTCCTAGATTGAGCAGGTGTTACTTCAGGCCATTTTCCTTTGTCTAACTCACTTGAACTTTCAAACCCAAGACCATTAACATTTCCAACGTCTCTCCCTGATTTAAGAATCTCATCAAGCACATCAGTGCTACTATTGAGCATTCTGACAGTCTTAATCACATTGTCCAATTTTGAATTCAGTACAATCACTTCACTTTTCAGATCAGAGATAATAGATAAATGCTCTACCTTTTCAGCTTTTAGATGAGCAATAACTCTCTTTTGTTCTTCTCTCTGCTGACATACTTCTTCACTTTTAATGCATAAATTCTTATAGGAAGCAGCCAGCTCTTCAAAAGTAAGTTCTTCACTGACAGACTCTTCATCAGACTCACACACACCTGTTAATACTATAACCAGCTTTCCAGACTTCTCATCAGTTTCAGTTTCAGAGTCATCTTCTGACCATGAAACTGATAACCCCTTTTTTTGCCTCTTGAGATAAGTAGGACATTCAGATTTTATGTGCCCAAAACCTTCACACTCATGACACTGTGCTCCTTTCCCTTGGTTGAAATTTTCTTCAGTTCTGGAATTTCTCCTAGCATTCTGGTTTTTGCTGATGTCGAATGACTTGTCCCTAACATTTGATCTTGACTTCCAATCCATCCTTCTGAACACTTTGTTGAATTGTTTGCCAAGTAATACCAGGTCTTCTGAAAGGCCTTCATCTCTGTCCAGATTACTTTCGTCTTTTAAGTCACCTGCCTTTGACACAAAAGCTATACTCTTCTTCTTTTCAGACTTTTCACTGATCCCCAATTCAAATGTTTGAAGTGATCCCACAAGTTCATCCACTTTCATCTTATCTATGTCTTGAGCTTCCTCTATAGCAGTCACTTTCATGTAAAATCTCTTAGGTAGAGATCTGAGGATTTTTCTGACCAGTTTGCTATCAGACATCTTTTCACCTAGGGAACTTGAAGCATTAGCTATCTCAATAATGTTCATGTGAAAATCATGAATGCTCTCATCTTCCTTCATCTTCAAATTCTCAAACTTGGTAGTGAGAAGCTGAAGTTTAGACATCTTCACCTTTGAAGTTCCTTCATGAGAAACCTTCAAGACCTGCCAAGCCTCTTTTGGAATGGTGCAATGTTCAATCAACCTGAAAATATTTTTGTTAACACCATTAAACAAGGCATTCATGGCTTTGAAATTTCCCAAAGACCCTTTGTAGTCTGCATCATCCCAGTCTTCCTCTTCCTTCACCATATGAGTAGGATTACCTTCTCCATCTCTAACCTTTGGGGGTTCCCATCCTTTGATAATAGCTTTCCATGCTTGATCATCCATTGATTTGATGAATGCTATCATCCTTGGTTTCCAATAGTCATAGTTGGAACCATCAAGCAGAGGTGGTTTGTTCAAATATCCTCCATCCTTGTCCATTGCACCAGAAAGTACCTTCCCTGAATCTCACCCAGAAACAAACTAGGGTACAAGCTCTTGATGCCAATTGAAATTCTGACACAGATATCAGATGTCCTACACAGATGTTGAGACACGGATATCCAACACAATGAACAAGATAACAATAATAATAACAGTGCAGAAAGTAAAGAACACAGTTATATGTTTACCCAGTTCGGATCAACAATCCTACTCTGGGGGCTATCAAGCCAGGGACGAAATCAATACACGATAGTATCAATTCACAGATCATACAGCAACCACACCCGGTTACAATCTGCTCACTTAATCACTACCCTTCCTATGACTTCTACCTAAAACTCGCCTAGGTATGAGGCCCTCCTCAAATCCCTCTTCAATCACACACCGTGACTGGTTCCTTTCAACACAAGTAATAAAACGAAAGACACACTTTCAAAAACACACAATTCTCAATACTTCAAAGCTTATGAGAATTGACACACAAGAAACTCAATGCTTAAAAGCTTATGAGTAACTGACAGAACTTACAACACAAAACCAGTCCTTATACTGTTATCAGAATGATACCAGTTAGGCTCACAATTCAGAATAAAAAACCCTAACAAAAACACACGTAAGTTCCACACCGAAACTAGGTTTACACCAGTCAATATATAGCATTAAATCTGGACTGGGTTGGGCTTCAAAACGCAGCAGAGTGACTGCACATAATTCTGCAAAATAAACTCCAAGAAAATAGGTCTTCAATCTAAAGTTTCCTAATATGTCTCCATATTTAGAAAGTAGTGAAAATCCAAAAACCAACACAAAATCTCAACTCAATTACTTTGGACGCCACATAGGATAACTAAATATTCACAGAATATTCAGTAACAAATAACAACAAACAAAATCTTCCTTGTAAACCAATAACAGACGCGATGTCCTATGATCCAGGATGGGACATCTTTATCCGACATGTTGAATGCAGTCAGTTAGAACATCTTGTTTCAACATCTTACTGCTAGAATAGTTTTAACAAAATAAATGCCAACCACATAATCAAAGAAATAACATTTTCTTTATACAAAGCCTAAGAGGAGGCTATTGACCCAACAAGAGGGTGTTTATTATTTGTCTCGTACGAAGCCCGAGATAGAGGCTAAAAGGGTTGACTGAACAAAAGGGTCTTTTATACTCAACAAGAGAATGTTTTATGTAACGCCCCGGTTTTTTGTTAGATTTATTTAATCGAGTCGATTTAATTAGTTTTGTTTTTATATTATTTTAGTCTTGGTTTTTATGTGGTAAATATGTTATGTTTATCGTTATTATGTTTTATTGCATTTTAGGAGCGTTCGCGAGAAAATTGAGTGTAGGGGTATTTTGGTCATTTTGCTTGGTTAGATATTATTGTTTTTCTTAAAATAGAAACATAGAGACTAGAAAGAGAGAAAAGAAAGTTTAAGAGAAAAAGAGAGTGAGAAGAAGAAAAAGAGGAAAACTTGAAGCTTAAGAAATCGATTCAATCGACACTTCAAAGCACGATTAATCGGGTAAGGGTGCGAAACTCGGTTATTATATGCTTGTGTATGAATATGTATGTGTGTGTTTGAATGTTTACGGGTTTTTCATAGTTTTTAATTTCTAAGTTGGAATGAGGAAAATGAATAGAAATTGATATTTTCATGGTTGGAAATCGATATGAATCACGTAGTATGATCGTATTATATGTATGAACATTGTTGATACTTGTTTTGATTGATTAAAAACGTTTTGGTTGGAGAAAGTTGGATTTTGGGGTTTGAAACCGTGTAACCCGCAGCAGAAAAATTCTGGTTCTGGTACGATTCGCCAGGCAAATTGGGATTCACCAGGCGAATTAGGTCTCGCCACTAGTTCGCCAGGCGAAGTGCTAGCGAAGAGGGATTCGCCAGGAGAAATCATAAGTCGCCAGGCGAAAACAGGGAGACAGAAATGTGTTAGCTACTGGAACTCTTGGGTTTTTTCTAAAATTGTGGTTCGCCACAAGTTCGCCAGGCGAAGTGCTGGCGAAAGGGGATTCGCCAGGTGAAATCCTAAGTCGCCAGGCGAATCTGGCAGTTTTTCAATAAATTATTTCCTTTTGAAAATTCATAACTTTTGATCTGTAACTCAGATCGAGACGTTCTTAGTACCGTTCAAAAGCTAATGAGATGTTCTTTCTTATAAAAATGGTTTTGAGATTGGTGGCCGATTTAATTGTGTCGGGAATTGGGAAACGTGTCGTTTTGTCGACTTTTATCGTCGTAATTGTGTGCGATTGATGTGTTATCATGCGAGATGCTTTTGATATATAACGTATAGCTTGTGTGCTGTTATATGATGTGAATACATGTGATGAAATGTCGTGATGATGTTTGTGGCCTTATGGCAAATAAATGCCTTGTTTTGTGTTTGATTGCAATGCATGATTATTGATGTTGAGATGGTTCACATGGTTATATATGTATATGCATTTGATTGTCATGAGTCATTAGTATGCCACGTATCATGATATGCACCATGTGATGTCGTGTGCCCTTGTGGGGTGTGAGCGACGAAACGATTCCAGAGGGAATCTGCTGTAACGGTCGTGAGCCTTATACAAAGAGGACCTAAAGCGACGTTATAGACGATTGTGAGCCTTATACAAAGAGGACCTAAAGCGATCGGATCGTGAGCCTTATACAAAGAGGACCTAATGCGATCCATAAACGTCGTGAGCCTTATACAAAGAGGACCTAAAGCAACGTGGAACATCGTTTGCCCGACGGGGAGTTACACTAAGTAACAAGCGATGGTTCCAATAATTCTTGAGTGAATTAATGATTATGAGAATGATGGATGGAATGGTACCGCATGCATAGAGTCGTTGTGTCGGTCTCTATGCATTTGCATAAGTCATGAATGGATTGATTATGTGTGGAAAATTGTGAATGGGATTGATGAGTTGATATATATACATATATTGGTGATAAATGTATTGAGCATGATTGATATGCCTTTGTGATGGATGCATGAATTATGAATTATTTTGTTTTGTATTTGAACTATGGTGTGCGTTGTGGTGAGAATGTTTTTGCATGCGTATTTCGTGTTATTACATAATTGTATGCAATTATATTATAATTGTGTTTCTCACCCTTCTACTGTTTTGAATGCTCTATGAGGCTTTGCAGATTAGATGCTGGAGGTCTTTTTGTGAAGATTATGTCTTCATTCTTTTGTCGGTCGGCTCTGATATGTGGCACCGGGTAGTCGGGGAGATCTTTATGTGATTATGTGTATATATATCTTTTTGGATTTTACCTGTATGACTCTGTATATGACAGACAAACTTTTATGTTTATATATGAGATTTCAGTTGCAGATTTTCCGCTTTTATTCTGTATTTGAATTGTGGGTGTTAGGAACTGAGTTTCTCTGTTTATGTTGCTACCTGATTGTTGCCTATCTATATGAGCAGGTTATTATAATTCATTACTTTGATGTGACGCTCCCGTCTATGCCATGGATGTTTTAATTATACTCTGATTATTTGTTATTGCTTTAATTACTCGGGGTATAGACCGGGGGTGTCACATTAAGTGGTATCAGAGCGAGTCTGTGTCGGTCATTTTGACCAAGTTGTTTGTTGCGCGACAAATGTGTTCTAGCGAGCTGATTGTTTAACCATAGTTACTGTTATTGGATATGAACATAATATGGCTGGTAGGAATGATGCTGCTCTTGCTGCTGCTATGCAAGCTATGGCTCAGGCTATGCAGAATACACCTAATTCTGGTGGGAATGATGAGTTCAGGAAGAACAAACCGCTTATCTTCAAAGGAAGACATGATCCTGATGGTGCTCAGATTTGGCTTAAGGAGATTGAAAGAATCTTTCGAGTGATGGACTGTGCTGAGGAATATAAGGTGAGACTGGGTACTCACATGTTAAAGGAGGAGGCTGATGATTGGTGGGTTAGTACGCGTCATTTGTGGGAAGCTACAGGTGAAGTTGTCACTTGGGCTTTGTTTAGCAGTGAGTTTTTGAGGAAGTATTTTCCTGAAGATGTTAAAGGAAAGAAAGAAATAGAGTTCTTGGAGTTGAAACAGGGTAACATGTTTGTAACTGATTACACTGCTAAGTTTGTGGAGCTTGTACAGTTTTATCCACATTATGCTGAAGCAACTGCGGAGTTTTCCAAATGTGTGAAGTTTGAGAACGGGTTGCGTCTCGAGATCAAATAGGCAATTGGTTATCAAAGAATTAGGAGGTTTTCAGATTTGGTGGATTGTTATAGAATTTATGAGGAGGATAGCAAAGCTCGTTCTACTCATTATAAGAGTGTGAACGAAAGGAAAGGAAAGCAATTGTTTCGTGGTGGTCCTTATGTGACACCAGCTGACAAGGGAAAGCAAAGGGCTAATTTTGCTAAAAGGCCAAGTGGGGGAGGTATGTATAATCCTCTTAGATGTTTAAAGTGTGGTGACTTAGGACATCGTCAGTTTGAATGTAGAAAGGATATGAGGAAGTGTTCCAATTGCGGCGGTATAGGACATGTAACAGCTGATTGTAAGAGGAATGGGGTGAAGTGTTTCAATTGTGGTGAATCTGGTCATATTAGTATGAGGTGTCCAAAACCAAAGCAAGCTCAAGCTGGAGGGAAAGTATTTGCATTGGCAGGAACTCAGCCT
This sequence comes from Lathyrus tuberosus, assembly GCA_022829125.1. Classification (NCBI taxonomy): domain Eukaryota; kingdom Viridiplantae; phylum Streptophyta; class Magnoliopsida; order Fabales; family Fabaceae; genus Lathyrus; species Lathyrus tuberosus. Next base: position 1,874,649 of record JALAZF010000344.1, on the reverse strand, counting down.
ACTAGTGCAGATCGTCCAATCAGAGGTACTTGTTTTATTAATAGTACACCTTTAGTTGCTATTATTGATACCAGAGCGACTCATTCGTTTATTTCGTCTGAGTGTGCGCGACGTTTGAATCTTTTGTTGTCGTCGATGGGTGGAGAGATGGTTATCGATACTTCAGCATTGGAGTCGGTAACTACTTCTCTGGTTTGTTTAAGTTGTCCTTTGACCATTTATGGTAAGGATTTTGCTATGGATTTGGTGTGTCTGCCGTTGGAGGGTTTAGACATAGTTCTGGGAATGAATTGGTTGCAGTTCAATCGAGTTCATATCGATTGTTATCATAAGTTGGTAAGATTTCCTACTCTTGAAGAAGACGAGGAATCGAGTTTCTTATCTACCAAAGAGTTGAAGAAACTTTTGGCGGATGAAGCTCAGTTGTTCGGGTTGTTTGCATCGTTGACTCTGGATAGTCAAGTTTCAATTAATGTGTTTCCAGTCGTGTGTGATTTTCTGGAGGTGTTTCCGAAGGATATTTCTGATGATCCGCCAGAAAGAGAGGTGGAGTTTTCAATAGATCTAGTTCCTGGTACTAAACCTGTATCTATGGCACCATATCGTATGTCGGCATCTGAGTTGGTTGAGTTGAAGAAGCAGTTGAATGAATTATTAGAAAAGAGTTTTGTGAGGCCGAGTGTATCGCCTTGGGGTGCTCCAGTTTTATTGGTGAAAAAGAAAGATGGAAGTATGCGATTGTGTATTGATTATCGCCAGCTGAATAAGGTGACGATTAAGAATAAGTATCCTCTTCCGAGAATTGATGATTTGATGGTCCAGTTGGTAGGTGCGTGTGTGTTTAGTAAAATTGATTTGAGGTCAGGCTATCATCATATTAGAGTGAAGGAGGAAGATATTCAGAAGACGGCTTTTAGGACATGATACGGACATTACGAATATTCTGTGATGTCGTTCGGGGTTTCTAATGCGCTGAGAGTGTTTATGGAGTATATGAATCGCATATTCCATGAGCATTTGGATCAATTTGTTGTTGTGTTTATTGATGACATCTTGATTTATTCTAAGTCTCGGGAGGAACATGCGGAACATTTGCGTATTGTATTGCAAATTTTGAAGGAAAAGAAACTTTATGCCAAGTTGTCCAAGTGTGAGTTCTGGTTGTCAGATGTGAGTTTTCTTGGGCATGTGATTTCAGGTAATGGTATTGCTGTGAATCCATCCAAAGTGGATACAGTTCTACAATGGGAGGCTCCTAGATCTGTTACTGAAATTAGAAGCTTTTTGGGTTTAGCTAGATATTATCGAAGATTTATTGAATGCTTTTCCAAGTTAGCACTTCCATTGACCCAGCTGACTTGTAAAGGTAAAGCATTTATTTGGGATATTCAGTGTGAGGAAAGTTTTAGTGAGCTGAAGAGAAGATTGACTACAGCTCTGATTTTGATCTTACCGAATCCTAGTGAACCGTTTGTGGTGTATTGCGATGCGGCTTTGAGTGGTTTAGGTGGAGTGTTGATGCAAGAAGGTAAGGTTGTGGCTTATGCTTCGAGACAATTGAGGGTTCATGAGAAGAATTATCCTACTCATGATTTGGAATTAGCTGCGGTGGTTTTTGTATTGAAAATTTGGAGACATTATCTCTACGGAGCAAGATTCGAAGTCTTTAGTGATCATAAGAGTTTAAAATACTTGTTTGATCAGAAAGAGTTGAATATGAGGCAACGGAGATGGTTGGAATTTTTGAAGGACTATGATTTTAGCTTGAATTACCATCCTGGTAAAGCTAATGTGGTAGCCGATGCGTTAAGCCAGAAATCTTTGCATATGTCTGCTTTGATGGTTAAAGAGTGGGAACTTTTGGAAGAATTTAGATATTTGAGTTTGGTGTGTGAATTGACATCTGATAGCATGAGGCTTGGTATGTTAAAGGTCACTAATGATTTTCTATTAACCATTAGCGAGAAACAGAGGTTGGATGTGAAATTTGTTGATTTGATGACGGTTGGAGGTAAAGGTGTGAATGGTGACTTTAAAGTGGATGATCAGGGTGTTTTGAGATTCCGTGGTAGAATTTGTATTCCTGATGATTTGGAATTGAAAAAGATGATTTTAGAGGAAGGACACCAGAGTAGTTTGAGTATACATCCGGGAGCTAATAAAATGTATCAAGATTTGAAGAAGATCTTTTGGTGGTCCGGATTGAAGAGGGATGTGGCTCAGTTTGTTTATGCGTGTTTGGCGTGTCAGAAGTCAAAGGTAGAACATCAGAAACCTAGTGGATTATTGCAACCGTTGGATATTCTCGAGTGGAAATGGGACATCATTTCTATGGATTTTGTGACAGGGTTTCCGAATACTCAGAGGGGACATAATGCCATTTGGGTGATTGTGGATAGGCTGACTAAATCGACGTATTTCATTCCGATTGACATTAGTTTTTCTTTGGAGAGGTTGGCTGAGATTTATATCCGTGTGATTGTGAGATTACATGGTGTTCCGTTGTGTATTGTTTCAGATCGAGATCCGAGGTTTACTTCCAGATTTTGGGAAAGTTTTCAAAAGGCGTTAGGTTCCAAGTTGAGATTAAGTTCTGCTTATCATCCTCAGACGGATGGTCAGACCGAGAGAACTATTCAGTCATTGGAAGATTTGCTAAGAGCTTGTGTTCTTGAGCAAGGTGGTGCTTGGGATAGTTATCTTTCGTTGGTTGAGTTCACGTATAACAACAGTTTCCATTCGAGTATTGGAATGGAACCTTTTGAAGCGTTGTATGGAAGAAGATGTCGAACACCTTTGTGTTGGCATGAATCAGGTGAGAGTTTGGTGGCTGGACCGGAGTTAGTTCAACAAACTATGGAAAAGGTGAAACTTATTCGTGAGAAGATGAAGACTTCTCAGAGTAGGCAGAAGAGTTATCACGATCGAAGGAGGAAAGATCTTGAGTTCCGAGAAGGTGATCATGTATTTTTGAGAGTTACACTGGTGACGGGTGTTGGACGTGCATTGAAGTCGAAGAAACTTACTTCTTGGTTTATTGGTCCTTATCAGATATCCACGAGAGTGGGTACTGTGGCTTTTGAATTTACATGATGTGTTCCATGTTTCACAGCTTCGGAAGTATGTTCCGGATCCGTCGCATGTGATTCTGATGGATGAGGTTGAGGTAAGGGAGAACCTTACGGTTGAGGCATTACCGATGAGGGTTTTGGATCGCGAGTTGAAGCGGTTAAGAAGCAAAGATATTGCGCTTGTGAAAGTAGCGTGGGGAGGCGCTACTGAGGGTAATTTGACTTGGGAGTTGGAGAGTCGGATGCGGGAATCGTATCCGGAGTTGTTCGTCTCAGGTAATATTTTCGAGGACGAAAATTTCTAAGTGGGGGAGAGTTGTAACACCCCAGTTTTTTGTTAGATTTATTTAATCGAGTCGATTTAATTATTTTTGTTTTTATATTATTTTAGTCTTGCTTTTTATGTGGTAAATATGTTATGTTTATCGTTATTATGTTTTATCGCGTTTTGGGAGCGTTTGCGAGAAAATTGAGTGTAGGGGTATTTTGGTCATTTTGCTTGGTTAGATATTATTGTTTTTCTTAAAATAGAAACCTATATACTAGAAAGAGAGAAAAGAAAGTTTACGAGAAAAAGAGAGTGAGAAGAAGAAAAAGAGGAAAACTTGAAGCTTAAGAAATCGATTCAACCGACACTTCAAAGCACGATTAATCGGGTAAGGGTGTGAAACTCGGTTATTATATGCTTATGTATGAATATGTATGTGTGTGTTTGAATGTTTACTTGTTTTTCATAGCTTTTCAATTCTAGGTTGGAATGAGGAAAATGAATAGAAATTGATGTTTTCATGGTTGGAAATCGATATGAATCACGTAGTATGATTGTATTATATGTATGAACATTGTTGATACTGTGAGAGCAAGAATTGTCTCTACAAGTCAATCTATGTTTTGATGATAACAATGAGTATTTATGAAAGAACCATTTTATGGTGTAACGTGTGTTGTGTGCAGATCATAAGAACTAAAGACATCAGAACCAACATACATCAGCTAGATGTACTATGATTGAATAAACACATACGCGAAGTTACTATGTGTGACTAAAGTCGCGAGAAGCAAGAACGCTTCTTTATCTAGTCATGATCAGCCAGATCCAAGGATGCCAAGATTGCTGTTGCAATGCTCTTGTGGATGCTCTCTGAAAGTGATTAAGATTCTGAAGATAGCAAAGCTTCTGAAGATAGCGAAGCTTCTGAAGAAGTACACTCAGAAAGAATCGAAGTTCTGAAGACTCCTATGACTTGAAGTTCTGATGGCTGAAGGCGCTGAAGACCAAGTGCAGAAAGAATCTAAAGATTGAGGAGTCCTGAAGATCAAGGTTTCAAACAAGAAGTTCCGAAGACTCTGAAGACAGGCTCTGAAGATTCGGAAGACTTAAAGCAGAAAATAATAAACGTTCTTAAAGACTAAGTGTTGAAGTTCTGAAGACTGATTCCTAATGGACTTCTTCAATTGACAGAAGACTTGAAGCATCAGATATTCTGCTAAGAAGACTCTACTCATACTTCATCAAATTAACATCAGAAGCCACTGAAGTTTTGAAGTCTAAATATTACCGTTGTGAGTTAAGTGTACACACTGCCCAAGAAAAGATGTCCGGTCACTTCTTCCTCTACGAAAAGAAGATGTGTCAGTATAACTCATTATATCACAACGTCTCCTTTCCAAATAGCCAACAGTATTCTCTAACGGCTATATTTCTACTGGCTATTTAATGGAAAGAGTTTTTTGCTTCTAATGTGTCGATCACTTGTAGAATTACGAACTAAATGTTCATCTACAAAATTAACCAAGTCATTGTGTGAAGATAGCAACAACGATGAGTTCTCGTTGTAACACTTAGAATATTCAAAGTTGTCATTATTTCACTCATGGAAATTGTTGTTGAATCTCCAAAGAACAAATTAACACAACAACAACAATCAAACAGAAGCTGTTGATGAAGAAGACAACATTGAAGATCAGTCAGGTAATCAACCTACCTTCTCGTTAGGACTACATTGAAGATTTGAAGCAAGGAGTTGCTGCTCAAACCTTGCTCAACAAAGAAGACTGAAATTCTGGCACAGATATCAGATGTCCTATACAGATGTTGAGACACTGATATCCAACATAATGAACAAGATAACAATTAAAAATAACAGTGCAGAAAGTAAATGACACAGCGATATGTTTACCCAGTTCGGTCTAACACACCTACTATGGGGGCTACCAAGCCAGGGACGAAATCAATATACGATAGTATCAATTCACAGATCATACAGTACCCGAATAATCTAATCACTCAATCACTACCCTTCCTATGAATTCTACCTAAGACTCACCTAGGTATGAGGCCCTCCTCAAATCCCTCTACAACCACAACCCGTGATTGGTACCTTTCCACACAAGAAACAAACCGAAAGTCACACTTTCAAGACACATAATTCTCAATACTTCACAGCTTATGAGAATTGACACACAAGAAACTCAATGCTTAAAAGCTTATGAGTAACTTGACAGAACTTACAACACAAAACATCAGTCCTTATACTATTATCAGAAAGATACCAGTTAGGCTCACAAAAATACTCGAAAACCCTAATAAAAACACAAGTAAGTTCCACACCTAAAACTAGGTTTACATCAGTCAATATATAGCATTTTATGTGGACTGAATTGGGCTTCAAAAACGCAGCAATTAGACTGCTCACAAATCTGCAAAATTAACTCCAACAAAATAGGTCTTCAATCCAAAGTTTCCTATTATGTCTCCATAATTAGAAACAGCAGCAAATCCGAAAAAACCAACATAAAATCACAATCCAAAAATGCTTTGGATGCCACATAGGATAACCAATTATTAACAGAATAATTAGTAACAATTCACAGCAACAGAATCTGCATTAAAACTGAATCCACAACGCGAAGTCCTATGAGCAGGTATGGGACATCTTCATTCGACATGTTGCATGCAGCAACTTAGAACTTCATGTTTCAACATCTTGCTGCTATAATAGTTTTAGCAAAATAAATGCCAACCACAAAAGCACAGAAATAACAATCTCCCCCTTTGGCTCATTTTGGCTAAAACTACACACACAAAAACTTTCAAAGAAGTAGCAAGAAAAATATCCATATCAGCCAGAAAAATATCCATATCAGACAGTAGCAAATACCAACATCACACAGCAAAAAAAAACATCCAGCATAGCAGCACACTCCTCTTCAGCTACACACAACACAGAGCAACCAACACATCATATCAGCATATGCAAAGCAAAACTCCCCCTCAACAGCTGCAACATACCACAATCTCCCCCTCAACTACTGCAGCAGCACAAGCACACAAGCACTCCCCACACAAACACACTACTCCCCCTTTTTAGCCATAAATATGACAAAGGCAAGTAGAACAAGGCAAAGTAGAAATAAACCAGAGTAAACACCATATCACATGACCAAGTGTCATGCTCAAACTTCAGCATTTTCCCTCCATTCACACACTGCACTACCAGAACCTCCTTTACTCTTTCCAATCTGGCAGCCAGAAGGAACATTAATTGCTATAGTTCTTCATGAATGCAAACCCCAAGTTTGCTCCTCAGGTTTTCAAACTGAATTGCATCCAGAGCCTTGGTAAATATGTCAGCAAGCTGATTTTCTGTGCTCACGTGCTCAAGGGTTATGACTTTGTCCTCCACAAGTTCTCTGATGAAGTGATGCCTGATATCAATGTGCTTAGTCCTGCTGTGTTGAATGGGATTTTTGGAAATATTAATAGCGCTCAGGTTGTCACAAAATAGTGTCATGACATCTTGTGTGACATTATACTCAGATAACATCTGCTTCACCCATACCAGTTGAGCACAACTACTACCAGCTGCTATGTACTCAGCTTCAGCAGTAGAAAGGGATACTGAATTCCGCTTCTTGCTAAACCATGAAATAAGATTATTTCCCAAAAAGAAACATCCTCCAGAGGTACTCTTCCTATCATCAGCACTTCCAGCCCAATCAGCATCATAGTAACCTACTAAAATGGGACTTGAGTCATGGGAGTAAAGCAACCCATAATCACATGTACCACTCACATAATTTAGAATTCTCTTCACTTGGTTGATGTGACTGACCTTGGGTTCTGCTTGATATCTTGCACACACACCAACAACAAAAGTTATGTCTGGTCTACTTGCTGTAAGGTACAGTAGACTGCCAATCATGCTTCTATACAAACATTGTTCAACATTCACCCCCTTTTCATCTTTGGATAACTTCAAGTGAGTAGGAGCAGGAGTCCTCTTATGCTTTGCATTATCCAATCCAAACTTCTTCACAATGTTCCTCGAATATTTGCTCTGACAGATAAAAATGGAATCTTCCATCTGCTTGACTTGTAATCCAAGGAAGTAGGTCAATTCACCTACCAAGCTCATCTCAAATTCAAACTGCATTTGGTTGACAAAATGTTGGACCATTTCATCCGACATCCCACCAAACACAATATCATCTACATAAATCTGAGCAATCATTAGTTTCCCATCCTTCTCCTTGACAAAAAGTGTTTTATCAATACCACCCTTGTTTTCTTCCCAACTTGACATTCACCACATATTTTATCCTCATCAATCTTCAGCTTGGGAATACCTCTAACAGCTTCACTTGTCATAACTTTCTTCATCCCTTTCAGGTGTAAGTGACCCAATTTCTGATGCCACAGTTTGGTTTCATCTTCCTTTGACATCAAACAAGTAGACAGACTTTCAGGTTCTTGAGGATTCCATAGATAGCAGTTATCCTTAGACCTGGTTCCCTTCATAACAACTTCATCTTTCTCATTGGTTACTAGACATTCAGATTTGGTGAAATTTACTTTGAGACCTACATCACACAGTTGGCTTATAATAATTAGATTTGCGGTCAGTCCTTTGACAAATAGAACACGATCCAGATTTGGTTATCCTGTGTAGTCCAGCTTTCCAACACCTTTTATTTCACCCTTTGATCCATCCCCAAAAGTGATATAATTTGTGGAGTGAGGCTTGATATCTGACAAAAATTTCTTCACACCAGTCATGTGTCTTGAACAACCACTATCAAAATACGAATCTTCTCTTCCAGATGCTCTAAGAGAGGTATGTGCTATGAGACCAGCCATCACATGTCTAGGAATCCACCTTCTCTTCACTTTACCCCAACTCTGTTCTTTACTTTGTTGCTGAGCAGTTTTGGGATAGCCATGCAGCTTGTAGCAAAAGGACTTTAAGTGACCAATCTTTCCACAGACGTGGCATCTCCATGGTTTATACTTTGATCTCCAAACTCTTTTCTGATGCTTCATCTGATGTCAAAACATGTGATTTGACATCCCCTCTTCTTGCTTTATTTTCTGAGGAACAAACTTCAATATAGGCTTCTTGTAAGTCTCTGCTTGATTGTTAAAACCCAGGCCTTGCACATTTCCAGCATCTTTCCCAGCCTGAAGAATCTCATCCAGCTGCGTGGTACCATTGTTCAGCATTCTTATAGATTTGGTTAAATTGTCAAGTTTTGACTTTTGCCATTCAACCTCCTTTTTCAGATCAGTGATGGTTGATAGATGTTCTTCCTTCTCAGCTTCTAGTTGAGCTATCAGAACCTTCTGTTCCAATATTATCTGGCACCTTTCTTCATTTTTGATACACAATTCTGAAAACCCTGTGAAGACTTCTTCCTTAGTGAGTTCTCCAACATAGGATTCTTTGTCAGAGCCAGACTCACAAGTAATTTCTCCATCAGCCTTACAGATCCCAGTCAAAGCTGTCACCAATTTTGCTGATTCCTCTTCAAGATCACTCTCAGACTCTCCTTCTGACCAAGACACTGATAAGCCCTTCTTCTACCTTTTGAGATACGTGGGACACTCGGTCTTTATGTGCCCATATCCCTCACATTCATAGCACTGAACTCTCTTCCCTTGAATGGAGTCTTCTTCAGTTTTGGATCTTCTACCTCCATCCTGGTTCTTACTGATGTCGAGAGACTTGTTCTGAGCATTTGCTCTCGACTTCCAGTCAATCCTTTTCAACACTTTGTTAAATTGTTTTCCAAGCAATACCAGATCTTTAGACACCCCTTCATCTCTGACCAGGTCACCTTCATCTTCTGAGTCACCAGCATTTGACACAAAAGCTATGCTCTTCTTCTTTTCAGACTTTTCATTGATCCCTAATTCAAATGTTTGAAGAGATCCCACCAGTTCATCCACTTTCATCTTGTCTATATCCTGAGCTTCTTCTATAGCAGTAACTTTCATGTCAAATCTCTTAGGTAGAGATCTGAGAAATTTTCTGACCAGTTTGCTCTCAGACATCTTTTCACCTAGGGCACTAGAGGCATTAGCTATCTCAATAATGTTCATGTGAAAATCATGAATGCTCTCATCCTCTTTCATCTTCAAACTCTCAAACTTGCTAGTGAGAAGCTGAAGTTTTTACATCTTCACTTTCAAAGTCCCTTCATGAGCCACCTTCAAGACCTCCCACGCCTCTTTTACAATGGTGCAATGTTTAATCAACCTGAAGATGTTCTTGTTGACACCATTAAACAATGCAATCATGGCTTTGGAATTTCCCACGGACCCTTTATAATCTGAATCATCCCAGTCTTCCTCTTCCTTCACCACATCAGTAGGGCTACCTTTTTCATCTTTAACCTTTGGGGGCTCCCATCCTTTTATAACAGCTTTCCATGCTTAATCATCCATAGATTTGATGAATGCTATCATCCTTGGTTTCCAATAGTCATAGTTGGAACCATCAAGCAGCGGTGGTTTATTCAGAAATCCTCCATCCTTGTCCATTGTACCAGAAAGTACCTTCCCTGAATCTCACCCAGAATCAAATAAGGGTGCAAGCTCTTGATGCCAATTGAAATTCTGGCACAGATATCAGATGTCCTATACAGATGTTGAGACACTGATATCCAACACAATGAACAAGATAACAATTAAAAATAACAGTGCGGAAAGGAAATAACACAGCGATATGTTTACCCAGTTCGGTCTAACATACCTACTCTGGGGGCTACCAAGCTAGGGATGAAATCAATATACGATAGTATCAATTCACAGATCATACAGTACCCGAATAATCTAATCACTTAATCACTACCCTTCCTATGAATTCTACCTAAGACTCACCTAGGTATGAGGCCCTCCTCAAATCCCTCTACAACCACAACCCGTGATTGGTACCTTTCCACACAAGGAACAAACCGAAAGTCACACTTTCAAGACACACAATTCTCAATACTTCACAGCATATGAGAATTGACACACAAGATACTCAATGCTTAAAAGCTTATGAGTAACTTGATTGAACTTACAACACAAAAAATCAGTCCTTATACTATTATCAGAAAGATACCAGTTAGACTCACAAAAATACTCGAAAACCCTAACAAAAACACAAGTAAGTTCCACACCTAAAACTAGGTTTACATCAGTCAATATATAGCATTTTATCTGGACTGAATTAGGCTTCAAAAATGCAGCAAATAAACTGCTCACAAATCTGCAAAATTAACTCCAATAAAATAGGTCTTCAATCCAAAGTTTCCTATTATGTCTCCATAATTAGAAACAGCACCAAATCCGAAAAAACCAACATAAAATCACAATCCAAAAATGCTTTGGATGCCCCATAGGACAACCAATTATTAACAGAATAATTAGTAACAATTCACAGCAACAGAATCTACATTAAAACTGAATCCACAACGCGATGTCCTATGAGCAGGTATGGGACATCTTCATTCGACATGTTGAATGCAGCAACTTAGAACTTTATGTTTCAACATCTTGCTGCTATAATAGTTTTAGCAAAATAAATGCCAACCACAAAAGCACAGAAATAACAAAGACGGAGAAGAAGAAGATCTACAAGATGTCAACATTGTAATATCTAAATACATCTCTGTAGTTTCTTAGGAAAGCAAGGAGCTGTTTCTTAAATCTTGCTTGAACACTTATGTGTTCATTGTACTTAAACTTAGGAGAAACTTGCTTATTAAGAAGCACAACTTGTAATCTCTAGTTTGCCAATTCAACTAAATGAATTGAGACTCCTTCAGTGAACATTATATCTTGAATGGATCCCTGAACGGTTCAGCTGTGATTTGAGGCCCTTGAGTAGATGGCGTGGTGATCAGATACTTGAGATGACAATGGCTGAGGGTCATTGTGGAAAATCCTGAAATATGGCCAGTAGCGTTATATTCATTGTGATGAATCCCTGAAAGGCTAGCTATGAAATCCCAGCAGTGGGTTTGCTCGGTCAATGAACGTTATATACTGTTGGATCCCTGAATGGTTCATTGTGTTGTTAGTCACAGTGCGGCTGTGTAAATGGTTAGTCACCGGCGTGGCCCGTGCAAGTGTAATCATGATTTGATTATAGTGGATTAAGTCCTTGTGTTCAGGGCGAAATCACCTGAGGAGGGTGGACTGGATTAGCCTACATGGTGAACCAGGATATATCGTGTGTTCTTTACTCTCTTGCTTAGTATCTTTACTTATGTTTCTGTATTAAATATCAGAACCTCACATTAAGCAAAGTCAAAACCTTGCAGCCTATCTCTGATAAGCTTCCGCACTGCAAGTAATGAGTACAGTATCTTATAATCAGAACCTATATGGTTTTCATGCTCCATAGTTAAGAGATCAGAATCTCTCAACGAACTCTGAAGGTTCTTGAGCGTCTCTTTAACAAGATGTGAAAAGTTATAAAAGACTAAATACACAATTCAAACCCCCCTTTCTTGTGACATTCTCGTACCTTCAATTGGTATCAGAGCTCCGGTTCTGTTATTGATTTACATCAAACACTTAATAGTGTCAGAAAAAGATCCAGATGTGGTGCGTAGAAGTACTCTTGGTGAGATTGAAATCCACTTGCAATTTCTGTAATAGTTCAGCAGTTGACTGTGTACAAAATTGTAATCAATCTGATTACTTCGTGAGCGATTCACTAATTCTAGATGAAGCCTCACTAAAGATTGAAGAATCAGTTGAAAAGATAAATTCATCAGATGAAAGGCAGTATCTGTTGAATGCTCATTCTGGAAAATACGTGTGGATAAAACCACGTATATGATTAAAAGATGAATCATTAGAAAGCAAGAAATCTTGTTTGCCGAAGATTAATTCTTTATGAGTTTTTGAGATCTTTTCAAGAAACGGATTAGGTCCACCCTTGACTTTCTCGTTTAAAAAAAACTCATTCTGGATCTCTTCATGTAAAGAAGAAAGATTGATGTTCTAAGACTTTGAATTTTAGAAATAAATCTGTTAAACTTAGAATCTGAAAAATTCAAATTATTAGAAATGATTCAATGTCAGAATCTAGAATTATCAAAAGATTCAGTGGAGAACTAAATCCCAAAGATTCAGTAATTACTTAATTCAGAGCAAACTCTTAAGATCTTAACTGGTTCAGTGATCAAGCTCCAACAACCTGAAATCATCCTAGTAAAGATCAAATGCTAATAATCTGATTTTCAACAGATCAAGTGTTCTCAGAACCATTTGTGCTATGAAATTAGATGCTATCATTTCAGGTATCTAGGTTCTCCAACTAAGATGATGTTAATGATGTTCGTTTGAAGAAATTAGTCAACTCATAGATATGTGTGAACAACCCCAAATAAGTTTATCATCATTGTAAGAACAAGAGGTTCATGCAAATCATGTCTAGTGATGTACACATGGGGCATGATGATGTTTCGGTTCTGAACAAGTTCTGAAACAACCTTGAGGAACAAGTCAGATGCTGATATGATCATTCCTCCTCGTATAACCTCACAAAGGTTCTCACTGAACTGATGAAATCAGTCATCTAACAAAGAAAAGAAACTCTCACAAACGCAAACTGAATTCGGGCTATGAAAGGAGAACTCAACCAATTCTCAAAGTTTGTCGTTTAAGATTCTTAGGAACTGTATCGGAACTAAATAGGTTCTATGGATCAAGGAAATGAGAAGTGAGAAACAATAAAAAATAGATGTAATCTGTTGTTTATGAATGAGGTCATCAAATGAAATCTACTGTTCACTCAGTAATGCTCCCATGCATATGAGTGTCGCCTTATCAAAAAGGATTGCATGTAATTGGCTAAGTTCAATTAAAATGGTCACTCTGATCATGCTAAGTCCTAATCTCGGTTATTCTAACCTAGAGAACTAAAGGACAAGGTTGAACAGGAAAAGAGAGAGAAAGCTATAATCCAACTAGGATCACTTTCCAAGAAAATATTCTCTTCAGAAGTCAGAAGACAAGCTTATCTTGAAGAACCCAAGAAACATCTACAGCTTACTCGGAAATAGGCAGAATTAGAAAGATGCTCAAAGCTTCAGGATTCTGAAAGGAATGATTTCACGAAAAGTTTTAGCTAAAAGATTTTCTTCAAAGAGGTTAAGCATCCCTAAGGTATGGTCCCACTCATTACTCTTTTTATTATGGTAAGATTATCAAATATTTATGATTTCCAAGACAATCATAATTACGCATGTGTCAGCTACCTTATCTCTAACCTTAGGCATACGGCAACTTAAGTCTATCATATGTTCTGTCAACTGACCGTCACAGCTATTCATAGCTTGTCTAGGAAATGATGACCTCACGTGTGCCAAGCGTGATAAATAATCATCACTCATAAGCTCACCTCATAACTCTACTCCTCGTCTAGGAAAAATCTCTATCTAGTCGGTTAGAACTTCCCTCTTCATTTTCTACTCGAAATGTCTTCACACAATATCAGAGGAGAAATTTCCGATCTAGAGCTTCTAAAGGAATTCACGTTGGATCTAAACCTTTTACCACAACTTAACAAAACTAATATTCTCTTTGGTATTATATTTCAAAATTAGGAAAACTACTTCGACATGCTTGTTGGACCTGTCTTCCCTTCTCTTATAACTAAGTTCTGGGCAAATGGACGTGTACTTGAATATGACTATGGCAAAAATACTATTTTGTCCGTAGTTGCTAGATATCCAGTCTTGATCAACCCCACCATCATAGCTAAAGCCATTAGGTGCGTTGAAGATGGTGTGACTGTGGAAAGAAATTCCAACAACCATAGCTTCGACAGACATCTGCACGTCATTCTCAAAACAGAGGGGCATCCCACTCAACCTTGCACTCTCACTCCAATTGCTAAAGATTGGTACAATCTGATGGTAACAAATTCCAGACCGAGAGAAAGAGGAGGAGGATGGTTATATGACATGGAGAGATTGTTTATTTTCTTTTTAATATCTAGAATCAAAATAAACCTACCTCAATACATGTACAATCATCTAAAGGAAGAAATTAACCTGTCAAGAGAAGACACTATCTACCAAATTCCCTATTGCAGGGTCATCTCTCATATTCTTGATCTTCAAGGAGTGGTCGGCCATTGCAGAAGAAATGGAATGACTGAGAAAATCCTTCCCGAGTTCTGTCATCCTATGACCTTCTTTGTCTAGATAGAAGTTAAGCTTTTCTTAAGATCACAAGTTTTTGTGTATAGGATCCTTCTTGTATGCCCTTATGATCTAAACGCGATATGTATTCTCTTGCCCAAGTATTCTAATTAAGAAATGCTTTTATGATAGATTTAAATTCACCCTTAAGAAAATTTCATTACTTATCTACCAATAGACAGGCATATTTTTGATAACTTAGGATTAACTAGAAATTATAAAACTGCTCACCGGTCATAATTAAGTAGCGGCTTCGTCACTAATCTTTAGGGTTATGATTCTTGATTAACCATTAATCCACTTTCGCACGCTACTTAATGCCTCTAGGAAAATCAATCAATGTGGTTTCAAACTCTCCACTAAATTTAACCTAGTTTTCATCTATAAAAGCATAAGACAGCTACACATCCTTTACTCATCCAGATCTTCAGCCTAATTACCTTCTAACTCCTCATCATCTCCAAAATGGCTTTTGTCTCACAAAATGCCTCAATTCCCACAACCACTCAAATCCCAGTCAACAATCTCAAGGTTCTGTCAGAAACTAATGTTGACTTCAACAATCTGAAATCAAACGGATGCAACATTGCTCCCTCACTGGAAAACCAAGGTTGGAAAAACTACTTCAAACGGCTGGAAGGACCGACCTATGATCATCTAATCAAAGATTTCTGGATTCATGCAACTACATCCAAGAATCTCATTGTCTCTTTCGTTTTCGGAAGAAAAATCTTCATCTCTGAAAAAATTGTCTCAGACATCTTAGTTGAATCAGGATTAGTTGACGACATTCTAATTAATGAAGGAGAATCTTGGAAGCTTCTTAAAAGTGCTGGAAAGATTCTTAGGTATAAGAACCTTTTGAAGGAAGACGTAAGCTTAGATAATTCACGCTTTAGAGAACTGACTTTAACTCCCAGAGTTCCGGTTATAGGCTTTCCAAAATTCGCTACATACAATGAGGCAGAATTCGGAAACTATCTGAGAAAAATGAAGGACGAAGATATCAGTATTTGGATTAACATGAAAAATATCCCTGATATTCTTCAAGAACTCTCAGATTGGAAGGTAGGAAGAAAAGCGGTTATTAAGGAAAAACACTCATCCAAGAGATTAAGAACAACGAATAGCGTTCTTGCATCATTTAAAGACAATGCAATCTCAAGGATTCAAACCCTTATCAATGCCTCTAGTTCTTGTGCAAACTCTATGGAAGTAAGAAATGTCTGGAACGAGTTCCATGAATGGATCTCAGAAGAAATAGTAAAACACATGAAGCTTGCAATGACTCAAATAGAAGAAACTTCTCTTCCCTCAAGCTCAGATAACTCTGGAAGTCCTTCCTCATCTTCCCTAAGGTCCTTTCAGTCTAACCTATAGGAACCAGTTTCGTCTAGTCTAGCGTTGTATATTTTTGATAAAATCCATCCGTAATACAATCTATAGTTTTATGTTTAATCTTTCTCTAATGCAATCTAGTTTTTATTTTGAACTTGTCTAGATTAAGCTTAACCTATGCTCTGAATTATAAAACCAAAATGAAATAATGAAATACTAAAATAGTGTTCACAAATGCAATGATATAATCTCTATAGATGCTTTAATCCTTCAATTAAGTAATCAGTAGATTCCATCTATCAACCTTCAATTAAATACATACTGAGTATAGATGTGTATCCCTAAAATGAGTCTAAATGCTTCTAAATGTTTAAATGACTCTGTGACTCTATATCTGAATATAAATGACTCCATGCTTAAATTTCTCATATGCCCTGACACTTTTTGATGATGTCAAAAAAGGGGAGAAATATATTTATTGATTTTGTTTGAAAGAAGGAAATCTGAAAGAAATTTGAAAGAATGCAGAACTCAAACAAAGTACTCTTATAAAATGCGTTACTACTAACGTTTGTTGTTTGATGTTATCCGAGGAACTCTAAACAAGTTCACTAGGCATTCTAAAGACAGCATAAGAAGAAGAACTACGATCATAGAATAAAAGTTGTCTAAGAAGAATCAGAATCAGGAAGAAAACTCTGAAAGCAGTCAAGGAAAAGTCTACATTTCAAGATGTTCACTCAGAAGATCTGTGCAAATCAGAAGTCAAGAACTGTCTGAAGATCCGGATTAAAGATCTAAGCAAGAAACCATTATGATGTTTATCAGGAACCATTTGAAATAAAGACGATTTGGTATCAGACTAAATCATCAATTGGAAATCAGATTCAGTACACAAAAATTAGTATCAGACTCTCAATCAAAGCAAAGATGTGGATTACTATCAAAGTATCTTCATTGGTATCCTATCAGCACACAAAGGAAATACTCTTCAAAGTAATATCAAATGAACTCCTTCAGCATCAGAATCAACAAACTCTGGTATAAAAGTCAGCACATCATTTTTACATCCGACTAAAACAAGATGTACCAGATTCAGAATCAAGCGTTGATTGATCACAAGTTTTAACCTTCATTTGGTATCTGATCAAAAAATCAAGCTTTGATAATTCAACTGAGTTGTGACAATAACAAGGTCTGAAATAAACCTGTGTTCAAAGTCAAACTCTGAAAAGTCATGATCAACACTGGTAATTAAATTTAGAAACCCTGAATTTCGATTCTGAAAGATCCCAATATCTGACTTATGGAAATTAGGGGGAGACTACCCAGAAGATTAAAATGAAAAATCTAAAATCTTCTTATAGCCTAAAACTCAGGGGGGGAGTGTCTCAAAAGACAGTTTATGATATACAGCGAAGCTATGTTTATCAGTCGAAGAACTGCTCTAATTCAGTGCTCAATTGAATCTACTGAAAAGTAGAAATGCTTCAGATGACTCTGAATATAACAAGCTCTGATATGACAACAAAGGAAACTGAGTTCTGAAGATCTGAAGATGGAAGTTCTGTTGAACTAGTCCAGATGCTAAAGACTCTTCGTGTTCCTAAAGACAAGATAGAGAAGTAACTTTTTTCTATTTCTGTTCTGGCAACTCAAGTTGTTACTCTGTATATCTTTGGATTATATAAAATCCTAGATGATCTCAGATAAAGCTTTGAGGATAACTCATTCAGGGGGAGATGTTGTTCCATACTCTGAATTTGTTTGCTTTGGTGATTACCTTGTATAAAATGTTCAATCAAAACACTTGGTTTTTTCATCATCAAAAAGGGGGAGATTGTGAGAGCAAGAATTGTCTCTATAAGTCAATCTATGTTTTGATGATAACAATGAGTATTTGTGAAAGAACCATTTTATGGTCTAACGTGTGTTATGTGCAGATCATAAGAACTAAAGACATCAGAACCAACATACACCAGCTAGATGTACTATGATTGAATATATACATATGCGAAGTTTCTATATGTGACTAAAGTCACGAGAAGCAAGAACGCTTCTTTATCTAGTCATGATCAGCCAAATCCAAGGATACCAAGATTGTTGTTACAATGCTCTTGTGGATGCTCTCTGAAAGTGATTAAGATTCCAAAGATAGCGAAGCTTCTGAAGAAGTACACTAAAAAAGAACCGATGTTCTGAAGACTCCTATGACTTGAAGTTCTGATGGCTGAAGGCGCTGAAAACCAAGTGCAGAAAGAATCTGAAGACTGACGAGTTCTGAAGATCAAGGTTTCAAACAAGAAGTTCTGAAGACTCTGAAGACAGGCTCTGAAGATTCGAAAGACTTATAGCAGAAAAGAATAAACGTTCTTAAAGATCAAGTGCTGAAGTTCTGAAGACTGATTCCTAATGGACTTCTTCAATCGACGGAAGACTTGAAGCATCAGATATTCTGCTAAGAAGACTCTACTCATGCTTCATCAAATTAACATCAAAAGCCACTGAAGTTTTGAAGTCTAAATATTACCGTTGTGAGTTAAGTGTACACACTGCCCAAGAAAAGATGTATGGTCACTTCTTCCTCTTCAAAAAGAAGATGCGTCAGTGCAACTCATTATATCACAACGTCTCCTTTCCAAACAGGCAACAGTATTCTCTAACGACTATATTTCTACTGGCTATTTAATGGAAAGAGTTTTTTGCTTCTGATGTGTCGATCAATTGTAGAATTACGAACTGAATGTTCATCTACAAAATTGACCAAATCATTGTGTGAAGATAGCAACAACGATGAGTTCTCGTTGTAACACTTAGAATATTCAAAGCTGTCATTATTTCACTCATGGCAATTGTTGTTGAATCTCCAAAGAACAAATCAACACAACAACAACAATCAAACAGAAGCTGTTGATGAAGAAGACAACATTGAAGATCAGTCAAGTCATCAACCTACCTTCGCGTCAGGACTACATTGAAGATCTGAAGCAAGGAGTTGCTGCTCAAACCTTGCTCAACAAAGAAGAAGAAGAAGAAGAAGATCTACAAGATGTCAACATCGTAATATCTAAATACATCTCTATAGTTTCTTAGGAAAGCAAGGAGTTGTTGCTCAAATCTTGCTTGAACACTTATGTGTTCATTGTACTTAAACTTAGGAGAAACTTGCTTATTAAGAAGCACAACTTGTAATCTCCAGTTTGCCAATTCAACTAAATGAATTGAGACTCCTCTAGTGAACATTATATCCTGAATGGATCCCTGAAAGGTTTAGCTGTGAGTTGAGGCCCTTGAGTAGATCACGTGGTGATCAGATACTTGAGATGACAATGGCTGAGGGTCATTGTGGAAAATCCTGAAATATGGTCAGTAGCGTTATATTCATTGTGATGAATCCCGAAACGGCTAGCTGTGAAATCCCAGTAGTGGGTCTGCTCGGTCAATGAACATTATATCCTATTGGATCCCTGAATGGTTCATTGTGTTTTTAGTCACAGTGCGGCTGTGCAAATGGTTAGTCACCGACGTGTTTTTAGTCATGATTTGATTATAGTGGATTAAGTCCTTATGTTCAAGGCGAAATCACCTGAGGAGGGTAGACATGATTAGCCCGTGTGGTGAACCAGGATATATCGTGTGTTCTTTACTCTCTTGCTTAATATCTTTACTTATGTTTCTGTATTGAATATCAGAACCTCACATTAAGAAAAGTGAGAACCTTGCAGCCTATCTCTGATAAGCTTCCGCACTGCAAGTTCTAAGTACCGTATCTTATGATCAGAACCTATATGGTTCTCATGCTCCATAGTTAAGAGATCAGAATCTCTCATCAAACTCTGAAGGTTCTTGAGCGTCTCTTTAACAAGATACAACAAGTTATAAAAGAGTAAATTCATAATTCAAACCCCCCCCCCCCTTTCTTGTGACATTCTCGCACCTTCAGATACTTGTTTTGATTGATTGAAAACGTTTTGGTTGGAGAAAGTTGGATTTTGGGGTTTGAAACCGTGTAACCCGCAGCAGAAAATTTCTGGTTCTGGTGCTATTCTCCTGGAGAATTGGGATTCGCCAGGCGAATTAGGTCTCACCACTAGTTCTCTAAGCGAAGTGCTGGCGAAGAGGGATTCGCCAGGCGAAATCATAAGTCGCCAGGCGAAAACGGGGAGACAGAAATGTGCTAGCTACTGGAACTCTTGGATTTTTTCTAAAATTGTGGTTCGCCAGGCGAAATCCTAAGTCCCCATACGAATCTGGCAGTTTTTCAATAAATTATTTTCTTTGAAAATTCATAACTTTTGATCCGTAACTCGGATCGAGACGTTCTTAGTACCGTTGGAAAGCTAATGAGATGTTCTTTCTTATAAAAATGGTTTTGAGATTGGTGGCCAATTTAATTGTGTCGGGAATTTGGAAACGTGTTGTTTTGTCGACTTTTACCGTCGTAATTGTGTGCGATTGATGTGTTATCATGTGATATGCTTTTGATATATAACGTATAGCTTGTGTGCTATTATATGATGTGAATACATGTGATGAAATGTCGTGATGATGGTTTGTGGCCTTATGGCAAATAAATGCCTTGTTTTGGGTTTGATTGCAATGCATGATTATTGATGTTGAGATGGTTCACATGGTTATATATGTATATGCATTTGATTGTCATGAGTCATTAGTATGCCATGCATCATGATATGCACCATGTGATTTCGTGTGCCCTTGTGGGGTGTGAGCGACGAAACGATTCCAGAGGGAATCTGCTGTAACTATCGTGAGCCTTATACAAAAAGGACCTGAAGCGACGTTATAGACGATCGTGAGCCTTATACAAAGAGGACCTAAAGCGATCGGATCGTGAGCCTTATACAAAGAGGACCTAAAGCGATCCATAAATGTCGTGAGCCTTATACAAAGAGGATCTAAAGCGACGGGGAACATCGTTTGCCCGACGGGGAGTTACACTAAGTAACAAGCGATGGTTCCAATAATTCCTGAGTGAATTAATGATGATGAGAATGATGGATGGAATGGTACCGTATGCATAGAGTCATTGTATCAGTCTCTGTTCATTTGCATAAGTCATGAATGGATTGATTATATGTGGAAAATTGTGAATGGAATTGATGAGTTGATATATATATACATATATTGGTGATAAATGTATTGAGTATGATTGATATGCCTTTGTGATGGATGCATGAATTATGAATTGTTTTGTTTTGTATTTGAACTATGGTGTACGTTGTGGTGAGAATGTTTTTGCATGCGTATTTCGTGTTATTACATAATTGTATGCAATTATATTATAATTGTGTTTCTCACCCTTCTGCTGTTTTGAATGCCCTATGAGGCATTGCAGATTAGATGTTGGAGGTCTTTTTGTGAAGATTATGTCTTCATTCTTTTGTCGGTCGGCTCTGATATGTGGCACCGGGTAGTCGGGGAGATCATTATATGATTATGTGTATATATATCTTTTTGGATTTTACCTTTATGACTCTGTATATGACAGACAAACTTTTATGTTTATATATGAGATTTCAGTTGCAGATTTTCCGCTTTTATTCTGTATCTGAATTGTGGGTATTAGGAACTGAGTTTCTCTGTTTATGTTGCTACCTGATTGTTGCATATATCTATATGAGCAGGTTATTATAATTCATTACTTTGATGTGACGCTGCCGTCTATGCCATGGATGTTTTAATTATACACTGATTATTTGTTATCGCTTTAATTACTCGGGGTATAGATCGGGGGTGTCACATTTTATATGTCTTGTACAAAGCCCAAGACAAAGGCTAAAAGTGGTTGACTCAACGAGAGAGTCTTTTATACTCAACAAGAGAGTGTTTTGCTATCTCGTAAGAAGCCCGAGATGGAGGCTAAAGAGATTTGACTCAACAAGAGAGTCTTTTATACTCAACAAGAGAGTGATTTTCTATCTCAAATGAAGCCCGAGATGGAGGCTAAAGGGGAGGTGACTCAACAAGAGAGTCTGAAAAGGTTAGCTCCGCTGGGGAGCATTATTTGTACAAAGCCGAAGAGGAGGCTACCTTACCGCTATGGATTCTGGAGATCCTGAAGCGGGTCCAAGTGTGGGGAACTCTCATGAGAGAGATCGGGGTTTCTTCCTATGTTTGAAGGGAACTTGAGAATGTCTTTGAGACTCAAGGGTCTTAGACTATCTGAGTCTAGAGTTTTATCTTTTGTACAATGCCCCAGAGGAGGCACGGGCATTAAGGGATGAGTATCAACCCTACAACGGCCGGAGTTTTGACACTGGAAAAACTGCTCTAGCAAAGGATGTCTAAGTTTTGTCTTATACCTTTAAGAGGTTGTCAGGGTCCTTGTATTAAGCCCAAGAGAAGGCATGAGAACTTCTAAGAAGCCAGAGGGTCCTTGTACAACGCCCAAGAGGAGGCGGGGATGCTTTTAGGAAGCCTGTGGGTCCCCAAACCAAGAGAATTTCAAGACATGCTATTCACCGAGAATAGATCAACCCAGGAAAGTTCAAGGATTTGGAAGAAACTCAAGAGATGTCATTCACGGAGAAAAGATCATCTCTGGGGAGTTAGAGTCTCTTTGACAATTTCTAAGAGTGACAGTCTGAGAAAGGGTTCACCGAGAATGCTGCCTTTCACGTTTCCATATTGTTTAACCCCAAGAGGAGGGAAGACTGTGTCTGGTAATCCTATGGGGGATCTAGTTTTGTTTGTATTTAAGAGTGACCAACAGGCTTTACCTAGTTCTAGACGTAGTTGCCGGGGAAAACTCTAAATAACTATACTAGTATTACACAGTTAATATTTGACAATTATATAAAAGGATTTTGAAGAAGACTTACAGTGAAGCAGCCCCATAATACAGTTATATATATATATGAAAGTGGTAAACGAAAGCGGATAAACACTTACCCGTTGTAGAGCTTCCATGTTGTTGGGTTAGTTGTTCAACAAAGAAAGTTTTGATAACAATATCTATTCACAATCAAAGGAGAAAGTGCTTTGAAAAGTTTGTTGGGGCTTACAACTCAAGGAGAGGCCCAAGTTTTAACGATGATCGCGCCGTTGTTTCTGAAACTATACAGAGGGACTTATACAATACGTGAGGCCTAAAAAGTTTTATGTACCAAGGGGATGGGTCTTACACTCTATTAGAGGCCCAAAGAGTGTTTAAAATAAAAGTTGGGGCTTACAACACGAGGGGAGGCCCAATGATTTGATTTTTGAACTGGCAATTGTACCGAGATTTTTCTTTTAACGCAGAGGGACTTATACAATATCTGAGGCCCAAAATTGTTTTGGTTTAAAGGGGATTGGGTCTTACACTCTGTTAGAGGTCCAAAGAGTGTTTAAAATAAAAGGTGGGGCTTACAACACGAGGGGAGGCCCAATGATTTGATTTTTGAATTGGCGATTGTACCGAGATTTTTCTTTTAACGCAGAGGGACTTATACAATATCTGAGGCATAAAATTGTTTTGGTTAAAAGGGGATTGGGTCTTACACTCTGTTAGAGGCCCAAGGATTTTTTAAGAAAAAGAATTGGGACTTATAGCTCGAGGAGAGGCCCAAGTGATTATTTGTTTGAAAGCTGGCGATCGCGCCGAGGTTTGAAAATACAGTGGGTTTTATACGATGACCGAGGCCCAAAAGGTGGTGTATTTACAAAGGGGTTGGGTCTTACACTCTATTAGAGGCCCAAAGAGTTTTAAAACGAATAAAGATGGGTCTTATAGCTCAAGGAGAAGAACAGATGATTTTGAAAAGGCGACGATCGCGCTGTATGTTTTGACGGTATCGAGACTTATACAATACACTGAGGCCCAAATTATTTTATTTACAAAGAGGTGGGACTTACACTCTATCAAGAGTCCCAAAAGGTGTTTAAAAAAGATTTGTGAGGGTGAAAATCAAAGAAACCCTAATTTTGTTTTCCTTTAAAAGTAAATATTTAAAGAAAATCAATTAAAATGATAAAAATACCAAATAAGTTTGAATAAACCACTTGTGATTTTTACTTAAGATTTGAAAAATGAGGTTTTAACCACAAGATAATTTAGAACTCATTTGGTTTTGATTTTCAAAATAAACATTCACTTTTAAATGTTTAAAAACAATTAAAAATGAATTTATTCACAAAAATACTAATTATATTAAATAACTAATATAAATTTGATTTTTTTGGGGAATAAAATATTTCAACATTTTTGTGATTTTTTTCAAAAAGAACCAATAAAAAATAATTAAAAAATTTAGGAAGTTATTAATTTTTCAAATCATTAAAAATAATATGAAAAATATTAAAAAAGTGAAAAAAACCATTAAAAAGGGGTCTGGGGCGAGGGGGATTCGAACCCCAGACCTCTTGTGTGCAGCATGTGCGCCTTACCACTGGGGTGGTGATACATCCGTGTATCAAACCCCAGCCATAAATATACAAGGCTTGCCTTGTTCTTGGCCTGGCCAAGGCAAGGCAAGGCAGGGTTTTTGGTCAGAAACGTGAAGGTCATAACTTCTTCATTTCTCCACGGATGGAGACAAAATTTATATGTATCTGGCCTAGAATTTCACAAGGAATCCAATGGTGGTGGTGGTTTTTCCAGAAAATTAATCCTCTTCAAAACCCGATAGTGGTTTTGAAATAGGCCATGATTTGCATTTTCTGTGCTATCCCTTGTTATAGGCATGAATTACATGATGAATTGGTTCAAACACAACACATATAACATGTATAAGAGATGCATTATCAGTGGACCTCAAAGCAATGCATATTTTAAAAAGGTCAAGTTGAGATGCTTACCTCTTTAGGAGCTTTTTGGGCAGTCTGTCAAGTGCTTTGTTCCAGAAATGTTTTGATGCTTTGAACACTCTCAAATGATCCCTTAGAAGCTTTTAGGGTGATTGGAATCAACTGGAAACCTCAGGAATGGAAATTGGCCCTTTCTGGCAAAAGGGGCAAAAGTGGCCAAAATAGCAACTCTCTCAAATGATGTTCCAGATGTGTTGAACCATTTGGGATAGTTCAAGGATGATATTTGGAGTGTGTTTGAGGCTTTATCTGGTTTTGAAAGTGACTGAATCAAGACATGGCTTGAAAAATGTAAAAAGGCCCTATTTTGAGGTTTTGAGAGGGACTTTGTGATTTTGGTGTTACAGGTCACTTGTGAGAGTTTGGACAGCTTAGATATGACATATTGGATGTGTTTGGATCATGAGCTATGATGGAAATGCTCTCTAACTCAAAAACTCAGAGTTACCTTGCTAAAGAAGGCATTTTTGCCTAGAGAAAGAGATTTTGAGGAAAGCAAGTGTTGTAGTGCTTTGGTGTACTCAAACTGAGCACAAATGAGCTCTATTTATAGTAGAGCAAGTTCGTTTTGCAAGCAATAGTGAATGGCAACTGCTGCAGAGGTTTGGCCAATGTTGATCAATAGGATTCCAAGTCTCCTCTAGCCATTGACTAGAGGTTAGAGCACAGGCTGCTGCTTCCCTAGTTCTTGGATATGTCTTGACTGAATTCAGTTGGAAATGGTTCAGTCCATGCCACCTGGATGCATTCATTAAATGTTCCAAACCAAAATTGGAGTCTTGTCCCCTCTTTAGGGATTTCTAGGTTTGGCATGTTATTTTTAGTTCCAAAAATTTGGGAGGCTTATGGATCAGTGTTTGTCCCTCCTTGGTCCCTCACTAAGGTGTTCAGATGGATAAACATGTTTGTCATTTGCACAAATTTGGCAAATTGAGCAAAATACACAAATCTGCCTTGCCATGACAGTTTGCAGCAAGGCATATTGGCATGGTCATATCTCATGGCTCAAGTGGAATTCCATGGAGTTCTTGGCCATTTTGGAGAGCTCTCATATGATACAACATATGTGTGATCATATTTTGTTTTGGTAACTTTTGGATCCAAGTGAAAAATCCCCCTACATTTGGAAAAAAGTGAAGGCAGATTCTGACTTAGTGAAAATTTCACTAAGTGTTGGAAAAAGTGACATTTCATGTTTTCAGCCATTTTGATCATTCCATAACTCAAAATCCATGATGAATTGGAATGAGGTGTAGTTGACACTTTTAAAGTATGCCATGAGAGCTACAAATCCATCTTTGGATCGGCCTAAATGGTTGCTTGGATCTCAAGTTATGATCCTTGGAAGTTGGTACCCGAGCCACTTTGTTCCATAACTTAGAAAATTTATGTTTTTTATGGTTACCCCTTTTACAAGTTATCCCACTTTTCTTGATTTTTTTTTATGAATAATGATCCTAATCACATATTAACATCATTTTAGGGTCAAAGGACCATAATTGTGAAAAATCTCAAAAAGTCAAAGTTGACTTTTGTGCACAGTTGACTTTTTATCAGATGAATTCCAAACTGTGCGATCCTCTATGAAATCAAGTCCTTGACCTAAATAAAACTTGATGGATTGATTTCATAGGTGTTATAGGGTGTATTGAATCATGTCCCAAGGTTTGGGAGCATGTCCTGGTCAAAAGTCAAAGGCACAGTTGACTTTTTCCTCAAAAACCCTAACTGCGATTCAAATGAAATTGAAACTTGTGGATCAAGCTTCTTGGATCAATCCATTGTTGCAAATGGATCAATGTAGTTTATTAGAGACCCTCAAACCATGTCTTTAGGTCTTGGTTCATGTTTTGTCCCAAAAGTCAACTTAGGGGTGAATTAGGTCAAGAAACCCTAATTCCTGATTTTATCATGAATTTCCCCTGAGGCAAAATTGACTTGATGATTGGGTTCATGATGTCCCTTGGAGCATCTTAGGTTGTGCTTTGAAGCCTTTGGCTCATGCCCAGAGGAAAATTTCCATCTGGAGTCCCTAGTCGACCAAAACCCTAATTTGGTGACACTGGCAATCTTGAGGCTTAATCCACTTGGACTGTTGCAGCCTTGTGCTTAATCCTTGACGTGGGAGTCCTCTTGATCCATTGTGGATGTTTGAAAGGCTATACAATTTGAAGATCATGTCATTCCTTGATTGATCCTTTGTCTAAGAGCTCTAAGAGGGCTTGGAACCCTAAGTTTGATTGTAGTGGATGCTCACCCATCTTTGGGGAGACTGATGAGGTACAATGGTCCATCCATATTGTGATGATGATTTGCACAATGATGGGGAATCTTAGTGGTCAAAACTTGGGGTATGACATAAGCAACCATTTTGGATGATCCAAAGATGGATTTGTAGCTCTCATGGCATACTTTAAAAGTGTCAACTACACATCATTCCAATTCCTCATGGATTCTAAGTTATGGAGTGATCAAAATGGCTGAAAACATGAAATGTCACTTTCTCCAACACTGAGTGAAATTTTCACTAAGTCAGAATCTGTCTTGCTTTTTTTCAAAATGTAGGGGCATTATTCACTTGGATCCAAAAAGTATCAAGACAAACTATGATCATACATGTGTTGTATCATATGAGAGCTTTCTAAAATGACCAAGAACTCCATCAAACTCCACCTGAGCTAGGAGTTATGACAGCTGCAACATGCCTTGCTGCAAACTGTCTTGGTAAGGCAGATTAGTGCACTAGGGCTCGAATTGCTCAAATTGTGCAATTCCAAGCATGCTTATCCATCTGCACACCTCAAGGGGGAACAACCAAGGGACAAGCACTGATCCATCAGTCTCCAAAGTCCCAAAATCTACAAGTAGTATGCCAAACCTAAAAGGCTAAAGATGCTTCAAGACTCCAATTTTGTTTTGGAGCATTCAATGGATGCTTAGAGGTGGCATGTATCAGAGCAAGAATACACACTTCAGTCAAGCTTTATCCTTGAATCCAAGAACCATAGGCATGTGCTCTAACCTCAAGTAAATGGCTAGAGGAGACTTGAAATTCCATTTGATCACAATTGGCCACAGACCTGTACCAGTTGCCATTCACTATTCCTTGCAAAACAAACTTGTTCTACTATAAATAGAGCTCAATTGTGATCAGTTTGAGTACACCAAAGCACACAAACTAATGATATCTGAGAGTAGTGTGGTCGACTGAGTTATTTGAGAAGCTGAGGTTTTTAGTAGACTAAAACCATTTTGTAGTACGGAAGCTATCGGAAATAGTTGTCACACGATACTACCCTTATTTGAGATCACTCTAAGATACATCAGCTCGCTGGCGATCCGCTTGTTGTTGTTATCCCAAGAGGGATCAATGATTTTGCAGACAGGTACAAAAAATCACCAGTATAAACCTTTGGGGATGGGTAGAGCCTTGACTTCATGACACCGACCCTTTGACCCCATGTTTTTTCTATGTTTTTCTGTGCTGCATTCATGCATTCATCTAAAAAACATTAAAAACAAAGAAAAATCTTCTCTTCTAGTCTCTCTTTTTCAAATTAAACTAAGACAATGATTGCAAATGTCAGATAAAGAGATTGCGCTAATGGATTTCGGTAGAAGGAAAACTCATAAGTACACCTTAAAGGTTCCAAAACTAGAGGATTTCAGAGGTCTGGTGAGAATGATCACTAACCACGAGGCTTTCAGAGCTAAGTATGGAGGACAACTATCTCCGTTAAGGTTTCATGTGATCGAAGGAATCCTGTCCACACTAAGCCAGTTCTATGATCCAGTCTATCACTGTTTCACATTCCCGAATTATCAACTAGCACCAACACTGAAGGAGTACTCTCACCTGACTGATTTACATATTACTGACCAAGCTCCCTTTTCTGGACTGGAAGAAATTCCAAATGATCCAACCATTGCGAGGGAAATCTATTTGGACAAGTCAGAAGTCAGGACTCACATGACCACTAAGGGTGGAATCCAGGGTTTTCCAGCCCAGTTCTTGACAAAGAAAGCTCTATACTTTGCTAGTATAGGGTACGTGGCCGCTTTCGAGAGCGTCTTTGTTTTGCCCACCTACGGGTTATTTTTGTTTCCTAACATCGGTAACTTTGTAGATATCAATGCCATTAAGGTTTTTCTGATTGGAAACCCTATACCGACCTTGCTCGTAGATGCGTATCATTCTGTACACTTGAGGAATTTGTACAGCGGAGGAATGATCACATGCTGTGTACCCCTGTTATACAAATGGTTCACTTCCCATTTGCCCAAGTCTACTGCATTTTGGAATCAAAAGAATATTTTACGTTGGTCGCAGAGAATCGTGTCTCTTACCAACTCTGACATTCATTGGTACAATCGAATCTATGATGGGATCAGAATCATTGACCGTTGTGGAAATTTCCCAAATGTATCCCTTTTAGGAACTAAGGTGGGAATCAACTATCATCCGATTTTGGTTCGTCGTCAATTTGGATACCCGATGAGGCATGTCCCGCGTAATGCTCATCTGGAAGGTCTTTTCTTCAACAAGGGAGAAAATGACAGGGCACTAAAGACGAAAATAGTGCATGCATGGAAACACGTTCACAGGAAAGAACGAGAGTCTCTAGGAAAACCAAATTGTGTCTCGGTGGAACCTTATCTCCACTAGGTACAAACTAGAGCTCTCAAGCTGAGGATGCCTTACCCTCGTCAGGAAGTACTTCCATAAAGGGACCCTGTCCTTTATTTTATGTCTGAGACAGAAAAACTTCAGGTTACTCTCAACAAAGTTCAGCAAGAGAGGAGGTCTTGGAGGAACAAGTATCGTATTCTCAATGTAGAGTGCAAGAAAATACAGTAACTGTTAAAAGAAAAAGATGCCCTGATTGAGATTTTAGAGCAACATGTTGTAGAAAATCAGGATGACCAAAGGAATTTGCTCGCTCCTTTCACTTGGCAAAGGAATGACAACCCGAAAACGGCCCAAGAGCCCCGGTCAAAGAAAAGGAAAGTACCAGAACCAGCACCTGAGCTCTCCTCAGAGAGGACTCAGGATCCATTAGCTTAGATTTCCTTTTTACAGCACTTTGTAATATACTGTATTTCTGTTTCCGCAATCTTTGAATTCAATAAAGCGGGGTCTTCCCCACTGTGTGATATTTGTAATCCAATTGTTGAAGTTTATTTTGATTAAACAAAAAATTAATTAAAAAAATAATCATTGCATTCATCATTCTCACGTAACGCATTCTTCTTACTGACGAATCTCAAGTTTGCGTCTCGATTCTAGAGTCAAATTGTCGCATTCGTACAATACTCGGGCCAATCTCCAAAAAAAGATGGATGATCTCGAGGAAGAGAATAGAAAGTTAAGAGAAGAGATCGACACTCTAAAAGAGGATCTGAGGAAGCTTCATAACGACATGAAAGTTCTAGCAGAAGCTCAAATGCAACAAGAAAGGACTATGATCTCAGAGATCACATCAACGCCCATAGTGGAGAAGTATGAACCTAGGTACAGGATGCCGAAAGATCTTCCCTGGAGCATGCCACTTAACTATATCCCGGAAGGATATGTTCTGCCAATCACTGAGGATCAAGGAACCGCAGCAGGAACCGCTGGGCCTGAACGTTACAAACTTCGGGAAAGCGAAGATGCCAGGGGCATGACAGCAACTCCTGAAGGTTACAAACTTCGGGAGACCCCGAGAGTCTCGACCATAATGACTATACCACCACCCGTGGTACACACTGTTCCGGAAGGAAAGATTACTCAGATACCTTCTGGTGGAAATGAAAGCATGTTCGACAGAATGAATGAGTTCCAGGAACAATTCCTGGAGATGCAAAAAGAACTGCAAGCCCTTCGCGGTCAGGATTTCTTTGGAAAGGACGCCGCGGACCTTTGTTTGGTCCCTAATGTGAACATTCCACACAAGTTCTAGGTACCCGACTTTGAAAAGTACAAGGGTAACGCTTGCCCTCAAAGCCACTTGGTGATGTACGCTCGGCGAATGGCAGCTCAGACAAAGAACCAGGAGCTACTAATTCACTACTTTCAGGATAGTTTAACCGGTGCTGCATTAAAATGGTACATGGGTTTAAACCACGCTATGATCGGCATGTTCAGAGATCTTGGCGCTGCTTTTGTTCAATAATATAAATAGAATTTGGGCATGGCACCGGACAGAGATCAAATCAGATCAATGTCACAAAGGACAAGGAAACCTTTAAGGAGTACACTCAGAGATGGCGTGAAATTGCCGCTCAGATTTGTCCACCTGTGGAGGAAAAAGAGATGACAAAGATCTTCTTAAAAACCTTGAGCTCATTTTACTATGATAGAACGGTTTCCAGTGCGCCCAGCGACTTCACCGAAATGGTCGGTATGGGGGTACGTCTCGAGGAAGCGGTCCAAGAAGGACGTTTAGTTAAAGACGTTGGATCATCAAGTAGTACAAAATGATACGGTAGTGCCCTCCCTAAGAAAAAAGAGCAGAATATTGGGAATATCTCTCTCTAAAAGAAAAGGCGACGTTACCAACCAGTAGCAGCTGTAACTCCTGCTATCAACCCTGTGCATATTCTTACGTATCAACCTCAGGTTGCGCAGAGGCAACCGAATCAACAGCAATATCAGCAAAGGACACAACAGCCTCTTCAGCAGGCTCGTCCCCCGTACAACAATAACCGTACAACGCAACCACCAGGGTTTGACCCTATACCGGTGTTGTACGCAGAGCTATTTCCATTATTACTAGTTAAGGGACACGTCCAAACCAGGTCTCCTCTCACAATATCGGAGAATCTGCCTTTCGGGTTCAAAATGGATCAGACTTGTCCTTACCATCCAGGAGGACCAGGGCATAACATAGAAAACTGTCTCAGTTTCAAATCCGATGTGCAAAAGCTTGTTAGGAGTGGGGTCTTATCTTTCAAAGATACGAATCCAAATGTTCTCACAAACCCGCTGCCTCAACACGAGAAAGTTGCGGTAAATTTGATAGAGGGAGAGTCTAACAACATCTATCAAATTCATGATGTACTCTTATTAAGGGCCAATTTGGTCAAGATGGATTGTAGACAGAGCGGATATGGCCATGTGCCACCTCATAATTATCACCAGTGTGATATCTGCTCTAAAGACAATCAGGGATGTTCTGTGGTGCAATCAGCTCTACAAGAATAATTGGATCTCAGATGGATCCAGGAACACCGAGTTCGGGGGGTCAACATGACCTACACAAATTCCAATATCATTCAGAACCACGACATCCGTGCAATGAATGTCAACTTGGTGGTGATGCACTAAAGGAAAAGCCAGTATCATAATCTGCCGCGGCACGATTACAATTCCTGTCTGACTTGCTCGGTAAACAAACAGGGATGCTCTTTTGTACAAGAGGCCCTCCAGCGTCAGATGGATCTTGGATGGATCCAGGACTACCATGATATAAATCCTTATCAAGTTAACATGATTCAAATCTTTGATATTCGTTTGATGAATACCAGCTTGGTGGAGTTACACGCCAAGCTTGTCCAACTTGGTTTTCTCACTTCTCACGATTATCTGAGCTGTAAAGTATGCAGTGAGAGTAACCAAGGGTGCGCTCTGGTTCAAAGAACTTTACAACACTTGTTAAACCATTGGTGGCTTCCGATCTATCTAAACGAAGACGCCCAATAAATTAGTGTGACTAACGGGAACCCTACTGGACGTCAAAGTTAGGATGTCAGATCTATAGAAACTAACCTGGTAAGGTTGCACTGCATCCAAAGCGGACGTGGCCAAGTGCCACCACACAACTATGAATATTGTAGAGTCTGCTCGGAGAATAACTAAGGATTCTACCTTGTGCGGGAAGCTCTTCAAGGTCAGTTGAATCGTAAAGAGATTCACCCATGTTCGAGTTCCGAGCCAATCAACTGGACACCAGACTACTTCGCTGATCAAATCAAGGACGTTGTCATAATCTTTAATCATCAACGGAACAAGGATGTTTGTACCATCATCCCTCTACTGGACGAATCAAAGGTTCCTAGCCAGGAACTGATTGAAGTTACCTACGACAGTCAGAAAAATCAGAAGGCTCCTGTAGTTATCTATCTACCAGGACCAGTGCCATATGAATCAGCTAAGGCGATCCCTTACAAATATGGTGCAACGATAATTGATAATGGAAAGGAAATTCCATTACCCTCCGTTGTGAATATTGCAGACATCAGTCGAGTAACACGGAGCGGTCGAATCTTCAACCGAGGAGTTGGAGAACCTAACAAAGAAAAGGAACCTCAAACGGAAGTTCCCAATCCACCAGTCGGTTAATCCAGTGATCCCGACCTTTCAAAAAACAATTATGAGATGCCGAAGCTCATCCAAAGGAGTGAATACAACATTGTTGATCAGCTGTTACAAACTCCTTCAAAGATCTCTGTGTTATCACTTTTACTTAGTTCCGAAGCCCACAGAGAGGCTCTACAGAAAGTCTTAGAGTAGGCCTTTGTGGAATAGGATGTGTCAATACGACAATTCGATAGCATCATCTCTAACATCACTTCCTGCAACAACTTGGGGTTTAGTGATGAGGAACTGCCGGAAGAAGGAAAAAGTCATAACATGGCGCTCAATATTATAGTCAACTGCCAGAACGATGCTTTAGCCAGCGTACTGGTAGACACCAGATCGGCTCTCAACGTCATGCTGAAGTCCACTCTAATGCAGCTATCATTCAAAGGATCCCCGATGAGGGGCAGTGAGGTCATCGTCAAAGCATTTGACGGATCTCGGAAAGCAGTTATCGGCGAAGTCGACCTTCCCATAACTATCGGTCCTCACATTTTCCTGGTCACTTTCCAGGTCATGGAAGTCCGGGCGGCATACAACTGCTTATTGAGAAGACCTTGGATACACCAGGTTGCGGCAGTCACTTCGACACTTCACCAGAAGCTTAATTTTGTCAAAAACAACCAACTCATCACGGTCTGCGGAGAACAGGCCTTGAGCATGAGTAACTTATCGTCATCCACTTGTGTGGAACCGGAGGAGATAATCTGAACCCAGTTCCAAGCACTTTCGGTGAGCAATGACAACCAATGAGAAAGAGGAACATCTATTTCCTCGTACAAAGATGCTCTCGAGGCAATTGAAAGTAACAAAACAAAAGGATGGGGACAGCTTGTCATTCCCAATGACAACAAGGCAAAGAAAGGTCTTGGTTTTTCTTCAAACTATACCCAAACTGCTGCTAACGATGAAAGTTTTCATCCCATTCAGGACTTCTTCCGCAGTGGAGGTTTCCTTCACCCAGTGTCTCAAGGAGTACATACCATCAGTGAAGGTGATTCCTCCGTAATGGAAGTCTTATCTTAACAAAGACGGTTATATGTCTCAGGAAGAAGTGCCTATGCTATTTTGCTATCCCACGCAGGGTCCTAGATATATACCAAGGTCAGACGTCCAAATGAAGTACGGAGATTGTGATCCGGAAGGATGCCGTGCTCCACCAAATTCATTAGAGGAAGACACTCTGATGAAAGAAAACTTTGACCACGACTATTATGGTCCGATGGATGGTCTGCCTATCTGGCAGCCGTACCCAGGAGACTTGGGGCAAGAAAATCAGCCGAACAATGAGAATCAGCTGAGCATCATTGAAAAGAATACCTGTATCCCCACCATATCATGGGATCAACACTCAGGGTTTCCTGAAAATACCCCGCACAACGGTGAATTTGCAACATTACCAAAATTAGAGTTCATCAACTATGCTTTTCCCGAGGTCAACGTCATTGAAAGGGATGACTCCTCCAGTTCCAAAGAGGTGTGGAACACCCTGGGACAACCAAGTGGTAAGTACAACTTCATGGTCAAATACACCGCTCCTGAAAGCTCTCGTATCAGGCTCGAAGACATCTAGCCTACTAGATGGGGAGATCCACCTGAGAGTACAAAAACCATGCAAAATACAGGTGAAGAATCCTCCTACGACAACTCCTCCTGGGAGACCGATTCTAATGATCCAGCTCCTCCAGAAATCAGCGTCATTTTTTAGGACAAGCCAAGAGAGAAGGTACCAGACTTTGTGATTCACCGAGGAGTTTGCCGCCAATGGGTTGCGGTCGACATTCCGAAGATCGCCCATAATTCAAAGTAATTGCCATATTTGTTTTAGCCTTTCACCCTGCCCAGGTGAAACGGATGTTTTGATAGGGCTCACTTTCTGTAAATATCCCTCTTCGCTTTGCCCACAGCGACAGAGTTTTGTTTTATAGGGCTATAGTTTCAAGAATCAACCAGTTCATAAATAAAGTAACGGTGTTCTGTAATTTCCGCATTAATTGTTGTTTTCTATTTTTCGTTTTATCAAAAAATGGGAATCCTAAAAAACAACAAATAATAAAAACAAGCAGTAAAAAAAAATAAACTGCACACACTCTTGCATTCACTCTATCTCTTCTAAAAAACAAATCATCACGTCATGCAGATTGCTTGTTTTAAACCCAGTTGAAACATACGATCCAATGCCTTCTCCCAACTTTGAATTCCCAGTATTTGGGGCTGAAGAAGAAGATGACGAAGAAATTCCAGAAGAGATCTCCCGACTACTCACACAAGAGGAAAGGTCTATCGAACCTCACAAAGAGCCGTTGGAAACGGTCAACTTGGGTTCAAAAGAGGAAAGAAAAGAAGTCAAGATTGGAGCACTGCTCAGTCCAAATGTCAAAGAGGATTTGATAAGGCTTCTCAAAGAGTTTCCCGATGTATTCGCTTGGTCCTATCAGGATATGCCCGGATTGGATACCAGCATCGTGGAGCATCATCTACCATTAAGATTGAAATGTCCACCAATAAAACAGAGGTTGAGACGGACTCACCCGAACATGGCCATCAAAATCAAATAGGAGGTACAGAAACAGATTGATGCGGTTTTCCTCGCCACATCAGAATATCCTCAATGGTTAGCCAACATTGTACCAGATCTGAAAAAGGACGGAAAGGTCAGAATGTGTGTGGACTACAGAGATCTAAACAAGGCTAGTCCAAAGGATGACTTTCCTTTACCACACATTGACATGCTGGTAGACAGTACAGCAAAGTTCAAAATATTCTCCTTCATGGATGGATTCTAGGGCTATAATTAGATAAAAATGGCGCCGGAAGATATGAAGAAAACTTCATTCATCACCCCATGGGGTACCTTTTGTTACAAGGTAATGTCGTTCGGTTTGAAGAACGCCGGGGAAACTTATCAAAGGGCCATGACTACTCTGTTTCATGACATGATACATAAGGAAATCGAGGTATATGTAGATGATATGATTGCCAAATCTAAAACAGAGGAGGAGCATGTGACCCACCTATCCAAACTATTCGAGCAGTTGAGAAAGTATAAACTCCGCTTGAATCCCAACAAGTGCACATTTGGTGTTCGTTCAGGGAAACTGCTAGGATTCATCGTCAGCCAGAAAGGAATTGAGGTTGATCCTGACAAGGTCAAGGCCATTCAAGAAATTCCTTCTCCAAAGACTAAAAAACAAGTCAGAGGATTCCTGGGACGTTTGAACTACATTTCTAGATTTATATTCCTCATGCCCGCGATGTGCGTGCCGATTTTCAAATTACTCAAAAAGAATTAGGAATGCATTTGGACAGAAGACTGCCAAACCGCCTTCGACAGTATCAAGGAATATCTGTTAAACCCACCGATTTTATCACCTCCAGTGGAGGAAGACCACTGATCATTTACTTAACAGTCTTGGAAGACTCCATGGGTTGTGTACTTGGCCAACAAGACGAAACAAAAAGGAAAGAGTCTGCCATTTACTATTTAAGCAAGAAGTTTACGGACTGTGAAACTCGGTACACTATGCTCGAGAAAACTTGTTGTGCTTTGGCTTGGGCAGCCAAACGTCTTCGCCAGTACATGATTCGTCACACTACTTGGCTAATCTCCGAAATGGATCCAATCAAGTATGTCTTCGAAAAGGCTGCTCTTACGGGAAGGATTGCCCATTGGCAAATGTTGTTATCAGAATATGACATCGAGTACCATGCTCAAAAAGTCGTTAAAGGAAGTATTTTAGCTGATCATTTGGCTCATCAACCGATTGACGATCAAGAATCAACCGGGTTTGACTTCTCAGACGAAGATGTCATTTATCTAAAAATGAAAGATTACGATGAACCGTTACCCAGTGAAGGTCCAGAACCAGGTTCCCAATGGGGACTAATCTTTGACGGAGCCGTCAATCATTATGGAAACGGAATTGGGGCAATCATCATAACCCCTCAGGGTACCCGTATTCCTTTCACCGCCAGACTTACGTTCAAGTGCACAAACAACGAGGCCGAATACGAAGCTTGTATTATGGGTCTCGAAGAAGCGATCGACTTAAGGATCAAAAACTTAGATGTATATGGCGACTCAGCCCTGGTTATTAATCAGATCAAAGGAGATTGGAACACATACCAATCAGGACTAATTCCTTACAAAGATTACGCAAGAAGGTTGTTACCTTTCTTCAACCGAGTCGAGTTTCATCATATCCCTCGTGAAGAGAATCACGTGGCTGATGCATTAGCCACTCTCTCTTCCATGATTAGTGTAGGTCAATGGAACGACCTACCTAAGATTGACATAATGCACCTGGAACAGCTCGCTTACATCTACACAATTAGAGCAGTCATAGACGAGAAACCGTGGTATCACGATATCAAATGCTTCCTTCAGAAACAAGAGTACCCACCTGGGGCACTAAGGAAGGACCGAAAAACCCTCAGAAGGCTAGAAACAGCTTCTTCCTGAGCGGTGATACACTCTATAAGAGAAACTTTGACATGGTCTTGCTCCGATGCATAGACAGACCAGAAGCAGACATGCTGATAAAAGAAATTCACGAAGGATCCTTTGGCACTCATGCCAACGGACACACAATGGCGAGAAAAATTCTAAGAGCAAGGTACTACTGGTTGATTATGGAATCCGACTACTACAAGTACATGAGGAAGTGTCAGATATACTCAGACAAAATCCATGTACCGCCGACGCATCTCAAAGTTCTCTCTTCCCCGCGGCCTTTTTCCATATGGGGAATCGACATGATCGGCATGATCGAACCTAAATCTTCAAACGGACATCGGTTCATTCTGGTAGCCATTGGCTACTTCACCAAGTGGGTCGAAGCAGCGTCGTACGCCAATGTAACCCGACAAGTGGTTGTCCGATTTATCAAAACCAATATTATATGCCGTATGGTGTTCCAAGCCAGATCATTACTGATAATGGATCTAACTTGAACAATAAGATGATGAAAGAGTTGTACGCAGAGTTCAAGATCGAACACCATAACTCATCTCCCTACCGACCTAAGATGAACGGAGTGGTAGAAGCGGCTAATAAGAACATCAAGAAGATCGTTCAAAAGATGGTTGTAACCTACAAAGACTGACACGAGATGCTACCCTTAGCTCTTCACGGTTATCGCACATCTGTCCGCACTTCAACGTGGGCAACCCCTTTCTCTATAGTATATGACATGGAGGCAGTACTCCCCATAGAAGTAGAGATCCCATCAATCCGGGTATTGATGGAAGCTAAGCTAACAGAAGCTGAATGGTGTTAAAGTCGACACGAAGAACTGAATCTGATCTAGGAAAAGCGAATAACGGCACTATGCCATGGTCAATTGTATCAACAGATAATGAAAAGGGCATTTGACAAAAAGGTCTGACCTCGCGTCTTCTGGAAAGGAGACCTTGTGCTCAAGAAGATACAATCATTTCTCACTGATTCTCGGGGCAAATGGACTCGGAATTATGACGGCCCCTATGTGGTCGAGAAAACCTTCTCAGGCGGTGCCTTGAGACTCGCAACCATGGATGGAGAAGAATTTTCCTACCCCACAAATGTTGACGTAGTTAAGAAATACTTCTCCTAAACTAAAAAAAAACAATGTCTCGATGGATTGAAAACCCGAAAGGGCGGTCTAGGAAAAAATTAGAGACATAATAAAAAAAATCATCCCGGTGGATTGGAAATCTCAAAGTACAATCCAGGAAAAAGTTAGGGATAATGGCAACTAACTACATCCAACAGGGGCAAGTCCCTCAGCAGCATTTTCCCTTAAATTACCATTTTCTAACTTTGTAAATACTCCATGGAATCACGCGCTTGGCTGATTTCCATCCTATCAATAAAGTTTGAGCCCTACGACTGATGTTTGCAATTCTCACTTGTTTTAGCTTTACAGAATGACGTTTTAATATGATCAACGATTCTTGAAATAAAACAAAAATGAATTTACTTGTCAAACTTTTTCTGCTTTTAAAATAAAGATGGCAATTTCTTTTGTCTGTTGAACATCCCCTTTTTGTCTCTAATCTCTAGGTCAAACTCTTGTAATAAAAGAATCCATCTTATGAGCCTCGATTTAGCATCTTTTTTAGCAATTAAGTACTTGATAGCTGCATGATCTGTGTATACAATGACTTTTGTTCCAACCAAGTAAGGTCTGAACTTGTCAAATGCAAACACTAGGACCAGCATCTCTTTCTCAGTTGTGGTGTATTTAATTTGGGCTCCAATAAAGGTTTTACTAGCGTAGTAGATGGTGTGAAAACCTTGTTGTGTCTTTGACCTAGTACATCTCCAATAGCAAAGTCACTTGCATCAAACATTAATTCAAATGGTTTTGTCCAATCAGGAGTCTTCACAATGGGTGCAGAGATGAGAGCCTTCTTCAATAGATTAAAGGATTCCACACATTCTTGACTGAAAACATATGGCATTTCATGCTGCAGCAGCTGGCACAGAGGTTTGGTGAGTTTTGAAAAATTCTTAATGAACCT
This sequence comes from Lathyrus tuberosus, assembly GCA_022829125.1. NCBI lineage: Eukaryota > Viridiplantae > Streptophyta > Magnoliopsida > Fabales > Fabaceae > Lathyrus > Lathyrus tuberosus. The sequence continues at coordinate 1,835,100 of JALAZF010000344.1, read as the reverse complement.
TCTATAGAAGCCAGCATGCCCTAGAAAACTTCTGATTCCTTTTATGTTCACAGGGGGTTGTAATTTTTCTATCACCTCCACTTTTGCTTGATCTACCTCTAAACCCTTCTTGGAAATTTTGTGCCCAAGAACGATTCTTTCTTTTACCATTAAATGGCACTTTTCCCAATTAAGGACCAAATTATTCTCTTCACATCTAGTCAATACCAGATCTAAAGTTTCTAAACACTTCTGGAATGATTCTCCAAAGACATAAAAATCACCATGAATACTTCCATGGGATTTTCAATGATATCTGAAAATATGGCCATCGTGCAGCGTTGGAAGGTGTCTAGAGCATTGCACAGTCCAAACAGCATTCTTCTGAAAGCAAAAGTACCATAAGGACAAGTGAATGTTGTCTTTTCTTGATTTTCCGGGGCTATGGAAATTTGATTGTACTCTGAGTATCCATCAAAGAAGCAATAGTATTCTTTTCCAGCCAATTTGTCCAGCATCTGATCAATGAAAGGGAGGAGGAAATGATCTTTCCTTTTTGCCTTGATCAGCTTTCTGTAGTCTATACAAATTCTCCAACCAGAAACTGTTCTTGTGGAGATTAATTCATTCTTCTCGTTGACTATCACAGTCATGCCTCCTTTCTTTGGAACACATTGAATGAGACTTACCCACACACTATCAGAAATAGGATAGATAATTCTAGGATCCAACCACTTAATAATCTCCTTCTTGACAACTTCCTTCATAATTGGGTTTAACCTTCTTTGACTTTCAATGCTATTCTTAGCATTCACTTCCAACAGAATTCTATGCATGCAAATTGTTGGACTGATCCCCTTTATGTCTGAGATCCGGCAAATAATTTCCTTTTTGTGCTTTCTTAACAATGCTAATAATTGCTCCTTCTGATCTTCTTTCAAATCTGTAGCAATGATGACTGGTAACTTCTGTTTTACCTCCAGATAAGCATATTGCAGGTGCTCGGGCGGTTGCTTCAGTTCCAGTTCAGGAGGTTTTTCTATGGAAGATAGATGCTGCTTGTGACCAACAACTGTTTATTCTATTACTTTCATAATTTCTTCCTCGTGCTTCTTTATTGGACCATAAATGATTCCACCTTGTGTCTCTTTCTCTTCTTTTAATTTCCCTAGCTCTTATTCCAACAGATCATTAGTCTTGAGAAGGTTTTTATGAATTATACCTTCCCAGCTGGATATCATGGAACAGTCAGCTACATCTTCTTCAGGATATTGTATAGCATTGAGCACATTAAATACTACTTACTGTCCATTGATTCTCATGGTGAGTTCTCCTCTTTCCACATCAATCAAAGTTCTACCCATTGCTAGGAATGGTCTTCCCAACAATATAGGAGTTTCTTCATCAGCATCAAAATCCATCATAATGAAATCAGAAGGGAATACAAATTTGTCAACCCTTACTAACACATCTTCTATCTTCCCTTGGGGGTAACAAATACTCCTATCTGCTAGTTGCAAAGTGACAGTTGTAGGCCTGGCAGCTCCTATCCCTAACTTCTTAAAGATGGATAAGGGCATAAGATTAATGTTGGCTCCAAGATCATACAGCACTTTTCCACAGAAAGTATTTCCAATGGTGCATGGAATAGTGAAACTCCTAGGATCTTTTAATTTAGGTGGAAGCTTGCCTTGCACCAACTGACTACACTCTTGAGTGAGCGCAACCGTGGCAAATTCTCCTACCCTTTTTCTTTTGGTGGGCACACCCTTCATGAACTTTGAATAATTTGGCATTTGTTGAATGGCTTCAATCAATGGTACGTTGATGTGAAGTTGCTTCAGAATCTCCATGAACTTTCCAAATTGTTATTCTTCCTTGGCCCTTCTAATCCTTTGTGGAAAAGGTGGGGTGGCCTTTCTTGAATAAACTTTGGCTTCCTGCAGGTGTCAGTCGTGACCTCCTTCGTTTCTTGAGAGGTCAGATCTGCACTAGTAACCTCTTCATCCAGCTTCTGATATTGAGACGGTTCTCCATTAGTATTTTTTTTCGTTCCAGAACTGTCTAGCTCAGGCAATTCAGCACTTGACTCTTTGTTCTTCGAGACGGGTTCTTCAACTTCTTTCCCACTTCTCAGCTTGATAGCTTGACATGTTTCAACATTCTTTACTCCAGCAAATGCATTTGGAGTTTCAGTGGAACTTGGGAGAGTTCCCATGTTCCTTGAACTCAAAGCAGTAGCTATTTGACCTACTTGATTCTCCATGTTCTTGATACTTACTCCTTGTGCTTGAAACTGATTCTTTGCTTCTTGAATAAAAGACTTAAAAACATTCTCCAACTGGTTGTTGCTCTTATTTCCCCCAACGTAGTTAGGATTAGGAAAACCAGGAGGAGCTTGTGGTGTTGTTGTTTCTTGAGGCTTCGGTTGATTTTGATTATTACCCCAAGAAAAATTTGGATGGTTGCGCCACCCTGGATTGTATATGTTGTTGTAAGGATTGTTGTATCTATTTCTGTTGTTGCTAACATAATTGACGGAACAAGATTTGAAGAACATTCTTCAAACAGATGGGGCCCTCCACAGTAGACACAGAAAATCGTAGACGTGTCAATAACCACCTTCACTGGCTCTGGTCTTGGTACTTCAAGGGTCATCATATTCTTCATCATCTAGTGAATTTGAGCCACCTGAGCAGCAAGAGCTATTGTCTTAGTAACTTCATGAACTCCAGCAGGTTTTTTGTGAGTTGAGTTTGCATTAGCCCTAGTAACAGACCATTGGTATGTGTTGGCCATAATGCTCTCAATTAAATTGTAGCCATCTTCATAAGATTTAGACAAAAGGGCTCCACCACTGTATGCATCTAACATATTCCTTGAGGATGGAATTAATCCATTATAGAAAGTCTCAAGTTGAATGCAGATGGGGATCCCATGATGAGGGCATTGTCTTAGTAGCTCTTTAAATCTTTCCCAAACATCAAACAATGATTCTTCATCTCCTTGCCTAAATGAAGTAATCTCATTTCTCATCTTCACATGCTTTGAAGGAGGGAAGTATTTTGCTAGAAATTTTTTATACCAAAGCATTCCATGTGGTAATGGAATTTTGTTCCAAGGAATTTAGCCAACTCTTGGCTCTATCCCGTAAAGAATAAGGAAATAGCCTTAACCCAAAGGCATCATCAGTCAAGCTACGAATCTTGAAATTTTCAGCAACATCTAGAAATTATCTCAAGTGCAAGTGTGGGTCTTCATGAGGAGAGCCTGAGTATTGACCTGTGATTTGCAGCATTTGGAACATCAGAGGTTTGAACTCAAACTATGATGCAGCGATCTCTAGTCTAACAATACTAGTGCTCATGGCAGTTGGATCACAGACATCATAGTCCCTAATGTTGCGCACCCGGTCATTAGCAATGCCAATGATGTCTTGCTCAACCATGACACTTTATGGTTGTGTCTCGTCTGATGATGATGACGAAGATTCTTCGTCTGTCTCTACGTGCACTTCTTCCTCTGGTTCAGCCACAGCTGATGTAGATGGGTCTCCAGATGGTTGTTGAGAACGCAAAAGTCTCCTTCGTGCTCTTAGAATTCATTTAGGTTCAGGATAACCACTGTAAACTGGTTGTAACGACCTGCGTATGCAATAGCTTAAACCTGTCGTAACACCAAATCATAGCAAAAACGTTAAAGGGTCAAATACAAATTTTAAACAAATATAACAAATACAGTAGTTCAAAGTGTATCTACCACTCCCTGACAATGGTGCCAAAAACTTGTTGTCTGCTTTCTAAGTGTTTACTCTAACTTAATTATTTTAAAGCAAAGATGTTACATGAAATTATACATGTATGTTTGATTGCAGCAAGTAATGAAATAAGAGATCGTACCCACAGAGAGTGATTATGATGTAGCTTTGAACTTTAAAGTATTCAATTCTTGTTTAAAACTAGTATGAGCAAGGTAACAAAATAACAATAATAGTAACAGCAAGAAATTTACACTACAAACTAAACACTAAATAAGGAAGGGTAAGATATCAGAAAGAGTGATTGATGAGCTAAGATCCATTAATATATTGTTTGCTAGAAAGTATCCATGATGTGAAGTGTCATGCCTCAAAAGGTCAAAACGTGATCTAGTGGTGTATTTCTACAACATCTAAGCATGCATAACTAGGGCAAGGGAACAAATCTCTAAGTCTCACTTATAACCCTAAAATGCATCTGGTTTTAATTCTGCAAAATCTTTATGGTCTCAACTTCTTATCTCTAAGCAAGTTGAATTAAGTGAATATCTCTATCCTACTTTATTAACCACTTTTGTTATGAAATTAGCATCTTGTTGGATCTCTCTCAACAACATACTTGTACCTTTTTCTATGTTGATCATTCTAGGAAATGTGTGTATAACAATAAAAACACATAACAAAATAAGACACTTTTCTACACATCATTTCAACATAAAAACAACTTTATATTAACTTCACTTTGCTCATATAATAAGGGTTTAGCTCATAATGAGCTGAGTACAAGCTACTGGAATGAAAATACAAGATGACATATTCTTAACAAAAATGTAGAAAAGAAATGACAACCTAGTAATAACTTGAAGATCCTTTGCGTTGGGTAAACAACATCAGACCTTCGCAATCACGATAGTTCCAAGCAGTGAATACAAGATTAGATGAGAAGAAGAAAACTCTATAATCGTCTTAATCCTCAAAGTAACTAAACTAAAGCAGAAAATATAAGTGTGTGTTTTCTAGCTTGTGGTATCTCTTCATTACTGAACGTGGCCTGCTTTTATAGATGTTGCGAATGAGACTGGAAGTTGATGGGTCTTGGATCATGGGTTTTTGATGAAAATAAGGTTCAGCCCATATCAAATCACAAATAATTCCAGCTATCTCTTCTCCCTTCGTGAACAAGCTACCAAGTACAGACATCATTTGGACAAGGCGTCTTTGGCAGGTTGCTGCAGCAGGTAGTGGCGCAGAGCAGACGACGGGTGGTTGGGTGCAGGATGCGCTTTTACAGGCGTGGTCCCTACTGTACCATCTTTTCTCCTCTAGCTTCTTTGATCTTATCCTGATGCTTTAGCTCCTTCTTGACACGAACTTCTGCCACTTATGCCCTATGAATAGACATTCTTCCAACCTCTTGGTGAATTTACAATTAACAAGTCTTATCATCTTCTTTCCTCTTGTCTCTCTTCATTACTAAAGGCAAATACATACTCATATAGGTAAAATATAAATAAATCTAATTAAACCTAGCTGAATTACTAATAGAAAATGGATCATCATGACACACTAAAATAGTGTTATCACCTTCTTTTAGAATTAAAATCCATCAGAAAAGAGTCAGTCTCCACTTACCTCAGCCAACTCTTAGGCTTCATATAATGATTTTCCCAGTCAGCCTCAATCTTGGGCTTTGTACAAGACAGATATATTATTCCCCCAGTTGAGTCAGTTTTTAACTCTTTTTTAGCTTCAACCTTGGGCTTTGATCAAGGCACAAAATTTACCATCCCCACATATGAGACCATGATTCCTCTCTATAGGAGGATATTTCCCCTGTACATCACATTTCAAAACAAACAATTAAACCTTTTTTCCAAAAAATTGATGTAATTGGCACACTTGTTCATTCAAAATCCAAGCTGGAGTCCCTCATTTATCATGGCTAAAGTTCTCTTTCATCTAAGTGATGTAAGTGGTAAACCTCTGGATTCTACACATCCAAGTCAATGTCCCTCTCTTAGCATGAAAAGGTTCATAAAGGAAAAAGTGGCATTGCTTTATACTGAGTTAAAGCTTTTTCCTCCGTGACATCTCAAATCTCCTATAAAGGAAGATGTGGCATTGCTGGATTCCACACATCCCAATTAAAGCAACTTCCCTTATAAATCAATTCTTTAATTGTTTGTGATAAATAGGTGAGATGTCTCCCTTTATAGATGACAAATTCTCTCTTATTCAAACCTTTAGCTTCAATCTTGGGCTTTGAACAAGACACAAAAACTTTTAGCTTCAATCTTGGGCTTTGAACAAGACACAAATACTCTTTTAGCTTCAATCTTGGGCTTTGAACAAGACACAAATACTCTTTAGCTTCAATCTTGGGCTTTGAACAAGACACCAAACAAATTTCCTCCCATATAATAGGAGGAACCTCGAACGCTCTGATTTCCCCAGATCTCTTTACGGGAATACGTAAGCATAAGATTGTGAAATCTTAGCGAGCGCACTAATAAAAAAACTTTGGTCAAGTACCTTCCCAAAAACAATAGAAAACCCTAAAACAACAAAAACATCTCCTTAAAGGAGAAACTTTCCCAATCAACAGCAAATGGATTTAAGCAACCAAGCAGTTCAACAGTAGAAACATGTGCAAATAAAGGTTCCTATAGATTACTATAGATAATCTGGGTGTTAATAGCTTCCCTTTGTATAACCAACCCCCGATTCTAGATCTCTTCTCATTTGTAAAGGAAAACATTTGCACGCAGGGTTAGTTTGGGATATCTTCCCCTTCCTTTTAAGCCTCATAGGCTAAATATAAAAATCAGAAAGTAGCACTAAAAGCGGTAGTGGTCGCGTCACAAAACCAAGCTACAGAAAAATGGCAACTCTGATGGGGACTTTTATCTTTTTCTAGGAGGGTTAAGCCATACATTGCATATTTTTTGTTGTTTTATTTTCTTTCTCATTTGATATCATTTACTGTTTTCCATCATACTATCTGCTTATCTACCATACTTGTTTACTTTAGTGTTATTTGGGAATGTGATTAATACACATGTGGTGAGTCAAAATGTCCGCAGTGGGCTTGAGAGAATATTTTAAGATAGGTGGTGGCAGACTCAAGAAGGCTTATAGGGAGTGAATCCCAACCAAGCTAACTTGAAAGCCCACCAAATCAGTAGAGGTGGTCTTTTGCAATTACAAATGTTAAGCGAGCAAGTCGTGAAAACATTACTTTTTCCACTGGGCACCCGTGAAACTGAGGATTAGTAAACACTTAACCTTGGCCATTTCTTGGACGTAGTGCGGTGACTATCGGGAATAGTCGATACGGGATATTGCATTCAAATTAGATCCATCTTAGGGATATTACAGCTCTCATGAGTCAGTCAGTTTGCTGGTAATATTCTTAAGAGGAGTCAATGATTTTGGGAACCCTGTTAGAACCCGTTCTACAGGAGCAAAAAGAACCCTTAGTACATACCTTTGGGATAGGTAGACCCATGGCCTCATGCTCGTGACGATAAACCCTTAAACCTATGTTTTCATATATTTGTGTTTGCTGCATTCATGCATTCATCAAAAACTTAAAAAAAAAAAAATCTTTTCTAAAAAAGTTTCAAAGGAACTAAAAAATAGGGAGTTGCAAATATCAGAAATAGTGTTATGGATTTTGGTAGAACAAAAACTCAGAAGTACACCTTCAAAATTCCAAAACTTGAAGACCTAAGAAGATTGGGAAGGTTGATTACTAAGCCAGAAGCTTTCAGAGCTGAATATGGGGGACTCTTATCCCTTTTAAAGGTCAACATGGTCGAAGGAGTCCTATCTACATTGGTTCAGTTCTATGATCTAGTGTACCATTGCTTCACATTCCCAGATTATCAGCTCATACCAACATTGGAAGAATAGTCTCACTTGATTGATTTACCCATCACTGATCAGGATCCATTCTATGGACTGGAAAAAATTCCTAAAGATCAAATCATTGCAAGAGTCGCCTCTTTAGAAATATCAGATATCAAAACCCACATGACCACCAAGGGAGGAATGCAAGGTCTACCAGCTAGGTTTCTATTGGAAAAAGACCTATACTTTGCCAGCATAGGAAACATAGTTTCTTTTGAGGATAACTTCATTATACTCATCTATGGGTTGTTCATTTTCCCTAACATTGACAATTTCGTCGACATAAACGCTATCAAGATATTCTTAATTGGGAACCCAGCCCCAACTTTGCTCGCAGAAGCTTACCACTCACTGCATTTCAGGAACTTGTATAGAAGAGGGATGATTACATGCTATGTACCATTACTCTACAAATGCTTTATTTCCCACTTACCCAAATCTTCTTCTTTTTGGGATCTCAAAAGTGGTATGTGATGGTCGCAAAAGATTATGTCCCTTACCCATTCTGACATAGATTGGTACAATCGGGACTATGACGGAATAAAGATCATTGACAAATATGGAAGTTTCCCCAATGTACCCCTCATTGGTACCAAGGGAGGGATCAATTATCACCCAGCTTTAGCTCGTCGTCAACTTTGATACCCGATGAAGGACGTACCTTACAACATTCATCTAGAAGGTCTTTTCTTCAAGGAAGGAGAAAATGACAGAGCACTCAAGGAGGAAATTGTACATGCCTGGCATCATGTTCATAAGAAAGGAAGAGAATCTCTGGGAAAACCAAACTGTATCTCCGGAGAGCCTTATCTCCAATGGGTACAAACTAGGGCCATCAAGTTAAAAATGCCTTACCCTCGTCAGGAAATATTTCCCTTAAAAGAATATATCCTCTACTTCATGAGTGACACAGAGAAACTGCAAGTCGTTTTTAACAAAACTCAACGTGAAAAGAACTCTTGGAAAAACATGTTATAGAAAGTCAAGAAAAATGAAGGAGTTTACTCTTGCCTTTCACATGGCAAATGATCATCGACCCGACAACAGTTGAAATGGCCCGATTAAAGAAGAGAATAGGGGATCAGCAGCCAGCATCTAAACCTTTGTTAGAGATTCCTTAGGATTCAAGAACCTAGTTTTCCTTCTTGCACCTTGTAAAATAATGTACTTTTCCTTGTAAGATATTGTAATCCTTTAAATTCAATAAAAAGCTTCCACCGTTGTATGATATTTGTAATACAATTGTTAAAAGTTCTTTTGAAATCAAAACAAAAAGATCATTCTCATTTTTTGCATATCATTCATCATTCTTGCATTACACATCTTTATCATAAAGTCTCACACATGTGTCGCACTTTAGAGTCAAACTGTCTCATTCGTACAATACTCGGGCCAATCGGTAAAAGAAAATGGATGATCTTGAGGAGGAAAACAGAGAGCTAAGAGAGGAAGTTAACACTCTGAAGGAAAGTATGGAAAGACTCAACAGCATGATTGAATCCCTGGCAGCAGCACAGGATCAACCACCTCAAAGGACTGCATACAGAGTGGTTACAACCGGGTGCTGCCTCACAATTATGAAAGTTGTTAAACATGTTCAGAAAATAGCCAAGGGGGCTACATCGTGCGAGCAGCTCTCCAAAATCAAGTAGACCAAGGGGAACCCAACTGTGCCTAAATTCTCAGTCAATCAATATGGTACATGGTTGCCTCCTTGTCCAGAGTGAGATTCAAGAACTTTTTGACAAAAGAACCGTCAGAGTCTTGAATGAAAGAGGGCCTGTTAATTATAGAATTAACAAGGATGTTTTCACCATAATCCCTCTGCTCAATGAGCCAAAGCGCTTGGAAATCCCTTTCGACGGTGGAAAAATTTCGAACATTCCCGAGCTGGAACCGATTGAGGTTACTTATGATAGTCGAAAGACCCAAGTAACCCCTTGGTCATCTACCTGCTAGGCCCAATGCCATACGAGTCAGAGAAATCTATTTCGTACAAGTACGGTGTAACAATAATCAAAGATGGAAAAGAAGTCTCGCTGCCATCCGTTGTCAACATTACTGATATCAGTCGGGTCACCCGAAGCAGTTGAATCTTCAACAGAGGAGTTAGAGAGCCTGTAAAAGAAAAGGAACCTCAAGCTAAAGTTCCTAACCAGCAAGCTGGTCAATCAAGCAACACAGAGCCTGTGAAAAATAACGATGAAATTTTAAAACTCATCTAGAGAAGTGAATACAACATTGTGGATTAACTATTACAAACTCCTTCTTGGATATTTGTGTTATCTCTCCTGCTCAGTTCAGAAGCTCACTGAGAAGCTCCACAAAAAGTCTTGGAACAAGCCTTTGTAGAACAATATGTAATAGTGGGTCAGTTCGACGTCATTATTTCCAACATTACTTCCTGCAACAATTTGGGTTTCAGTGATGAAGAACTTCCAGAGGAAAGCAAGAATCATAACATGGAACTCAATATCACAGTCAATTGATAGGAGGATGTTTTAGCCAGTGTACTCGTAGAAACAAGTTCATCCTTGAACATCATGCCAAGGTCAATTCTGGTACGATTATTTTTTCAAGGCACCCCCATGAGAGGCAATAAGATCATAGTCAAAGCTTTTGACGGTTCCAGGAAGACAGTTATTGGCGAAGTCGACCTTCCCATAACCATTTATCCCCACACTTTCCAAGTCATGGACATCCGAGTGGCATACAGCTCTTTATTAGGACGACCTTGGATACATGAAGCAGGGGCAGTCACTTCTACACTTAACCAAAAGCTGAAGTTTATCAAGAACGACAAGTTGGTCATAGTATGCGGAGAACAGACTTTAATTGTAAGCAATCTATCATCATTCTCATATGTAGATCCCTTAGAGGTCGTTGGAACTCAATTTTAAGCACTCTCTGTGAGCAATGAGAATCGTCAAGAAAAAGGAACGTCGATTTCCTCGTACAAAGACGCTCTCCAAATAATGGGAAGCAGTGACATAACAGGATGGGGGCAAGTTGTGATTCCTATTGATAACAAGACAAGAAAAGGTCTTAGTTTTTCTCCAGCAGTTACCAAGACTACTAAAAAGGATGAGGCCACTCGACCTATTCAAGATTTCTTCCACAGTGGAGGCTTCCTCCACCCAATTTCTCAAGAAGTCCACACCATCGAGGAAAATGGTTCTTCTGATAAAGATGAAGAATGGAAATCCTATTTCAACAATGAAGGTTATATATATCAGGAAGAAACATACATGCCATTTTTCTCTCCAAAGCAAAGTCCCAAATATATACCAAGATCAGATGTCAGAATTATCTATGGAGATTGTTATCCCGAGGGATGTCGTGCTCCACTCAACTCATTGGAAGAAGATACTCTAATGAAAGACAACTTTGAGTATAACTCATATGATCCCATGGATGATTTGCCCATTTGGAAACCTTACATGGAAGATTCAGGGCAAAAGAGTTAGCCAGAGAATGCATATCTGCTGAATGACCTTAAGAAAAATCCACCTGTTCTCCCAGAGTCGTGGGAAACTTACCACAAAAATTTTGAAAATGTCAAACATCATGTTGATGAAGTTGCAAGAATCACAGGACAAGAATTTAAAAACTTTGCATTTCCTGAGGTCAATGCCATTGAAGAGGATGATTCATCTATCCCCTCAGAAACTTGGGATACTTTGGGGCAGTCAAGTGGCAAGTACGACTTTCTAGTGAAGTACACTGCTCCCGAAAGCTCTCGCATCAGATATGAAGACATCTAGCCAATGGGATGGGAAGATCCTCTTGAAAATGAAAATACTAGTGAAGATACAACAGAAGAGTCCACTTATGATAACTCTGCATGGGAAGAAGACTCTAGTGATCCAACTCCGCCAGAAATCAGTGTCATAACTGAAGACAATCCTGGAAGAAAAATATCGGACTTTTTGATCCACAGAAGAGTTCGTCACAATTGGGTCGCGGTCGATGTCCTAAATATCCTTCATAAATCAAAGTAATTACCTCGTCTTTGTTTTAACCTTTCACTTTGCCCGGGTGAAAAGGACGTTTTATAGGGCTTGCTTTTCTGTAAATATCCCTCTTTACTTTGTCCAGAGCGAAAGAGTTTTGTTTTATAGGGTTTGTGTTTCAAGAATCGACAAATCATAAATAAGAATGTCATTCTGAATTTCTGCATTTATTGCTATTTTCACTTTTCGCTTTTCCAGAAAATGGTAATCCTAAAAAATAACCCAAAATAAAAATAAGAATTTTTCAAAATACACTACACACAATTTTGCATTCTCTCTGTCTTTTCTAAAAAAGAATCATCACGTTATGCAAATTACTTATTTTAAACCACATTGAAACATACGATCCTATGCCTTCTCCCAACTTTGAGTTCCCGGTATTTAATGCCGAAGAAGAAGGGGACGGAGAAATTCCAGATGAGATCTCTCAATTACTCAAAAATGAGGAGAAATCCATTCAACCTTACAAAGAACCGTTGGAAACGGTCAATTTGGGTTCAGAAGAGGAGAGAAAAAAAAGTTAAAATTGGAGCCACTCCATCTAACTGTCCAAGAAGGCTTGATTGAACTGCTCAATGAATTTTCAGATGTGTTTGCTTGGTCCTACCAAAACATGCCAGGGTTGGATACCAACATCGTGGAACATCACTTGCCACTGATACCAGGATGTCCTCTAGTTAAACAAAAATTGAGAAGGAATTTCCCTGATATGGCCATCAAAATTAAGGACGAAGGGCAGAAACAGATTGACGCAGGTTTCCTTACCACATCAGAGTATCCCCAATGGCTAGCCAACATAGTATCAGTTCCCAAGAAAGATAGAAAAGCCAGAATGTGTGTAGACTACAGGGATTTAAACAAAGCAAGTCTGAAAGCTGATTTCCCCTACCACTCATTGACAGGCTACTTGACAGCGCAGCAAAATTCAAAGTCTTCTCCTTCATGGATGGATTTTCAGGCTATAATCAAATCAGAATGGTGGGAGGAGACATGGAGAAAACTTTGTTCATCACCCCATGGGGCACCTTTTATTACAAAGTAATGTCGTTAGGTCTAAAGAACGCGGGAGCAACTTATCAAAGGGCTATGACAACTCTATTTCACGACATGATGCACAAAGAAATTGAAGTATATGTCGATGACATGATTGCCAAATCTAAAACAGAAGAAGAACATGTGGAACACCTATCAAAGTTATTCTGGCGTCTGAGAAAATACAAACTCCGCTTGAATCCCAACAAGTGTACTTTCGTTGTTCGTTCAGGGAAACTCTTGGGATTCATCGTCAGCCAAAAAGGAATTGAGGTTGATCCCGAAAAAGTCAAGGTCATTCAAGAAATGCCTGCTCCAAAGATTGAAAAACAAGTAAGAGGATTTTTGGGACGTCTGAATTACATATCGAGATTCATATTCCTCATGACCACGACATGCGCGCCAATTTTCAAACTACTCAGAAAGAACCAAAACTGTATATGGACAGAAGATTGCCAAAAGTCTTTTGACAGCATAAAATAATATCTGCTAAAACCACCTATTATACCTCCTCCAGTGGAAGGAAGACCACTGATCATCTACTTAACAGTCATGGAAGATTCCATGGGTTGTGTGCTTGGCCAACAAGACGAAACAAAAAGAAAAGAATCTACCATTTATTACTTAAGCAAGAAGTTCACGGACTGTGAAACTCGATACACTATGCTTGAGAAAACTTGTTACGCTCTAGCTTGGGCAGCTAAACGTCTTCGCCAATACATGATTTGTCACATTACTTGGTTAATCTCCGAAAAGGATTCGATCAAGTACGTCTTTGAAAAGCCTGCTTTAATGGAAGGATTGCTCGTTGACAGATGTTGTTATCAGAATACGACATCGAGTAGCATACTCAGAAATCCGTCAAAGAAAGTGTTTTAGCCAATCATCTGGATCATCAACCGATTGACGATCAGGAATTAATCAAACATGACTTCCCAGACGAAGATGTAATGTAACTAAAAATGAAATATTGCGATGAACCGCTACCAAATGAAGGGCTAGATCCAGGATCCCAATGGGGACTAATATTCAACGGAGCTGTCAACGCTTATGGAAATGGAATTGGGGAAATCATTGTTACACCTCAGGGTACCCATATTCTTTTCACTGCCAGATTGGCATTAAAGTGTACAAACAATGAAGCTAAATATGAACCTTGCATCACGAGTCTCGAAGAAATTATCGACTTAAGGATAAAGAACTTGGATGTGTATGGAGACTCAACCCTGGTTATAATTCAGATCAAAGGAGAGTGGGACACAAGTCAACATGGATTGATTCCTTACAAAGACTACGCAAGAAGGTTGTTACCCTTCTTCAACAAGATTATTTTCATCACATTCCTCGTGAAGAAAACCACATGGATGATGCACTAGCCACCCTATCCTCCATGATTAGTGTGAATTGATGGAACGACATACCCAAGATTGACATAATGCACCTTGATAGGCCCGCTTACATATTTGCAGTGGAAGCCGTCATCGATGACAAACCATGGTATCATGATATAAAATGCTTCCTTCAAAAACAAGAATACCCTCCTGGGGCATCAAGAAAAGATAAGAAGAATCTCAAAAGACTAACTGTAAACTTCTTCTTGAACAATGAGGTGCTCTACAAAAGAAACTTCAACCTGGTTTTGCTCAGATGCGTGGACAGACACGAAGTAAACATGCTAATGAAAGAGACTCAAGAAGGCTCCTTTGGCACTCATCCCAATGGGCATTCAACGACAAGAAAAATTTTGAGAGCAGGATATTATTGGCTGACAATGGAATCTGATTGCTACAAATACATGAGGAAGTGTCACAAGTGTCAGATATACGCCGACAAAATTTATGTACCACCAACGCATCTCAAAGTTCTTTCTTCTCCATGGCCTTTTTCTATATGGGGAATTAACATGATTGGCATGATTGAACCCAGAGCTTCAAATGGACATCGGTTCATCCTGGTAGCCATTGATTACTTCACCAAATGGGTCAAAGCAGCAGCATACACCAATGTGACTAGAAAAGTGGTGGTCGAATTTATCAAAAATAATCTCATCTACCGATATGGTGTTCCAAACCAGATCATTACTGATAATGGATCGAACTTGAACAACAAATGATGAAAGAATTATGTGTTGAGTTCAAAATTGAACACCCTAACTCATCTCACTACCGGCCTAAAATGAATGGAGCGGTAGAAGAAACTAACAAAAATATCAAGAAAATCATTCAGAAAATGGTTGTAACCTACAAAGATTGACATGAGATGCTACCATTTTCTCTTCACGGTTATCGCACAACCGTCTGCACTTCAACAGGGGCAACCCTTTCTCTCTAGTATATGGCATGGAAGCAGTGCTCCCCATAGAAGTAGAGATACCATCAATAAGAATCTTGATGGAAGCCAAGCTAACAAAAGTTGAATGGTGTCAAAGCAGATACGATGAACTGAACCTAATCGAAGAAAAAAGAATGACAGAAGTTAGTTATATCAACAAAGGATGAAGAAAGCTTTTGAAAAAAAGTTCTGACCTCGAGTATTCAGAAAAGGAGACCTCGTGCTCAAAAAGATCTAATCATTTCTCACTGATTCCAGGGGCAAATGGACTTCAAATTACGATGGCCCCTATGTTGTTAAGAAATCCTTTTTAGGCGGTGCCTTAATACTCACAACCATGGATTGAGAAGAGTTTACCTATCCCACAAATGTTGATTCAGTCAAGAAATACTTCGCCTAAATAAAAAAAAGTGTCTCGTTGGACTGAAAACTCGAAAGGGCGGTCCAGGCAAAAGTTAGAGACATAAACAGAAAATAAACATCCTGATAGATTGAAAATCTAAAAAAAATGTAATCTAGGCAAAAGTTAGGGACTTATGGCAAGTAACTGCATCCGACTAAGATTGGATCATCAGAAGTAACGTCATCTGTCAAGAAATCCTCAATTAGAAGTCACCTTCAGCAGAATCTCAAGATACTCATAATTCAAAGTTGGTAGGAGGATAGTGATCATTATGTTTCGATGTAACCCCTTTCCCTTTAAATTACTATTTTCTTAACTTTGTAATGCTCCATGGAATCACGCATTAGGCTGATTACCATTCTATCAATAAAAACTTGAGCCCTTGTGCCCTTTGTTTGCGATTCTCATTTATTCTGCTTTGCAAAATGACATTTTAATATGATCAACATTCTTGAAACCAAAAAAAAATGAATTTACTTTTATTTTCAAAATTGAAATTTCAAGTTTACTTCTGCTTTTAAAAAAAGATGGGAATTTCGTTTTGATTAATGAACACGAGAAGGAACATCAACAGCTGCTCCGAAAGCAATCAAACTTCAAAATGCAGAATCAAAATATTCCTTGTGATCAGTATATCTCGAGTGGAGGATCAATTACTTAAGATTGATAAGATGGAGTATCCCACCTATCACTCCATAGGATTCGCATTTTTTTATTGCCAAGAATATGAAAAGTTCAACAATAGGAATTTGTTCCTTTAACAGATCAGTGATACTTTTACCCCCCCCCCCCCCCCAAGAGTGGCCGCGTATCCAGTTGTGCTCATCACCAGTCCGTATGTCATGTTTGTTTTGTCAGCATAAGCATTTCATACATACATCATGCATAATTGATTCATGTTCATATTCATATTGCATCTCATATTTTTATCACTTTGGTCACTTTTATCCCCGAGTGATAAATGTCCTCTCTCCGTTAGAGTTGTCAGCCTTAGGAAGAAAAGATATATTCTTTCTAAATCCACATTGAGTTTGATCATCGTGTAAGATTTTCCTTCAGATTTTCCTTTCCACACTTGGATAGGATAAAATCTCAGTTTGAGTTCTTTCCTCATCGGGAAATGTCTCGTCTAAACAATCTCTCTCCAGTTTATTCTTGGATTGAAATCGGTCCTCGACCACTTTGATAACTTAAACCTCTGAAAGGCAAGAAGACATTTAGTTATACACCTTTGGAACTCCACTCTTCGCCACTGAAGATGATATTTTGCTTTCCTGGATTAAGGAAAATTCCCCGCGGAAGCTTCTCAACAAATGACTCTTGGCAATATGGACATCACATCCTCCAAGAAATCTATACCGATCGGCAAACAAAGAAGTTTGTATTTGCCCCATTAATTCCCAATAAGTCAATAAATGGCAGTCTCTCCCCGAGAAGTTTTTCCTAATTTCAAGAAAGTCATCAGCACCTCAAAATCAAATTACATCACAAATAGCATTCCTTGTCAAGAAAAGAACTCGACAAGAAGAAACTGAAACTAGTTCCATAGTTGAAGACCAGGATCGAGGGGAGGTTTATTTCAAAGAAGAAACTGAGACCAGTTCCATGGCCGAAGACCAGGATCGAGGTGAGGTTTATTTCAAAAAAAGAAACTGAGACCAGTTCCATGGTCGAAGACCAGGATCGAGGGGAGGTTTATTTCAAAGGAAACTAAGACCAGTTCTGTGGCTGAAGACCAGGATTGATGGGAAGTTTCACCATTTTCTAAGTAGCATTACTTAGTAAAAGAAGATGGATGATCAAATTAGCTACCATTCACACCCACAATCAAAATTTTGGGTATATGATATTTAATCCTCTTTTACCATGAACGTCTGAATATCTTCGTCATTCACACCTTCAGGTCCAAGAAGATTAAATAGGGGCATCTGTCATACCCTAAATTTTGACCCTAAGACTTCACATCATTGTGAAAATCCTCACCATAATATGGATGTACTTCCACACTCACTAATCCTTTCAAAGATTGATTGAGTGTTCACTCTAGCCAAGAATTGGGGTTTTATGCCCTCTCAGAGCATTCAGGAAAAGGATCAATCAAGAATTGACATGATCTTCAACTTATCAAGCCTCTTAATCATTCATAGTGGTCAAGAGATCCTCAACATCAAGAATCAAGCACAAGATTGCACCATTTGAAGTTGATCAAGCCTCAAGACCATTAGTGTCACCAAATTAGGGTTTTGGTTGACCAAGGCTTTCAGAGGGAAATTTCCATTTGGGCATGAGCTAAGACCTCAAGATATGTTTCAAGGACCTTAAATACATCATATTAGTCCATTCATATGATTGTATTGATTCAAAGAACTTGATTCATAAGTAATACAAGAATTCAAATCCATCTGAGCCGCAAACTAGGGTTTTGATGAAAAGTCAACCATACATTTGACTTTTGGCCAAGGCATGATCTCAAACCTTGGGATATGATTCAATACACTCAAATGTACCCTTGATGTCCATTCATAAGTTTAAAATCACCTTGACACATCCATTCATTGAAAATCAGGAATTAGGGTTTCTCTGCACAAAATTCATCTGCAAATTATAACTTTTTGACCAAAAATGTTCATCATGAACCAATATATAAGAAATCATGATCCATTGTTGCATTTGAACAAGATTTAATAAAAAATCAAGGTAACTTTTAAAAGTGGGAATGTTGAGAAAGTGAAAATTTCACTAAGTTATGAAAAAAATATGTTTAGGTACCCAACTTCCACAAGCTTCGTATTCGGCCTCATTGTTTGTGCATTTGAATGTCAGTCTGGTAGTGAAAGGAATATGGGTACCATGAGGTGTTACTATGATTGCCCTAATTCTGTTTCCATAAGTATTGACGGCTCCGTCGAATATTACTCCCCATTGGGAACCTGGTTCTGGCCCTTTGCTTGGTAGTGGTTCATCGCAATCTTTCATTATCAAGTACATGACATCTTATTCTGGGAATTCAAATTTGACTGATTCCTAATCGTCAATCGGTTCATGAGCCAAATGATCGGCTAAAATACTCCCTTTGATGGCTTTCTGAGTTCGGATGATCCCATGGACGATTTACCCTTTTAGGAGCCTGGCATGGAAGATCCAGGGTATCAAAGCCAGCTAGAAAATACATATCTTCTGAATAGCCCTGAAAAAGATTCATCTGTTCCTTCAGAAGAATGGAGGCCTTATCTGAAAAATACTGAATATGTTAATCATCGTCTTGATGAAGTCGCAAGAATTATCGGACAAGAGTTTTTCAACTTTGCAATACCAGAAATCAACGTCGTTGAAGAAGATGATTCCTCAGTTTCATCTGAGAACTAGGATACTTTGGGAAAGCCAAGCGGCAAGTTTGATTTCCTAGTAAAGTATACTTCCCCTGAAAGTTCTCACATCTTGTATGAAGACATCCAACCAACTGGATGGGGAAATTCTCCTATACATGAGAATACGTACGGAAAAACAACAGAAGACCGCTCTTCTAATAACTCTGCATGGGGAGAAGATTCTACTGACCCGACTCCGTCTGAAGTTAGCACCATTATGGAAGAAAATCCTAGGAGGGGTATACCAGACTTTGTGATACATAGAGGAGTTCACCACAATTGTATAGCGGTTGATGTTCCAAATATTGTTCACATCTCAAAGTAAATGCCTCATCTTTATTTTGACTTCTCACCTTTCCCAGGTGAAGAGATGTTTTATAGGGACTCCCTTATCTCTAAATTTCCCCTCTTCGCTTCGCCAAAGCGGAAGAGTTTTTTTTATAGGGCCTGTGTTTCAAGAATCAACAAATTATAAATAAAGATGTCATTCTGAAGCATTTATTGCTATTTTTGCTTTTTGCTTTTTCAAAAAATGGTAATCCTAAAACAAACAAAAATGAATAATAAACGTTTTCTAAAAAGGAAAAAAATCATCATTGTGCAGATTAATCATAAAAAAAACCCCATTGAAAGATATGACCCAATGCCTTCTGCCAACTTTGAGTTCCTGGTATTCGAAGCTGAAGAAGAAGAAGACGAAGAAATTCCAGATGAGATCTCCCGACTACTCAGACATGAGGAAGAGTCCATTCAACCCCACAAAGAGTCGTTGGAAAAGATCAATTTGGGTTCAGAAGAAGAAAAGAAAGAAGTTAAGATTGGAGCACTGCTCAATACAACTGTCAGAGAAAGTATGATAAAGCTTCTTAAAGAATTTCCAGATGTGTTTGCTTGGTCCTACTAAGACATGCCAGGGTTGGATACTGACATTGTGGAGCATCATTTTCCGTTAAATCTAGAGTGCCCGGCAGTTAAACAAAAGCTGAGAAGAACTCAAGCATATATGGCCATCAAAATTAAGGAAGAAGTTCAAAAACAGATTGATGCAGGCTTCCTTGCCATGTCAGAATACCCTCAATGGCTAGCCAACATAGTCCCTATTCCCAAGAAGGATGGAAAAGTCAGAATGTGTGTGGACTACAAGGATCTAAACAAATCCAGTCTGAAGGATGACTTTCCCTTACCACACATTCATATGTTGACTGATAGCACTACAAAATTCAAAGTCCTTTCCTTCATGGATGGATTCTCAGGCTATAATAAAATCAAAATGGCACCCAAAGATATGGAGAAAACTTCATTTATAACACCCTGGGGAACCTTTTGCTACAAGGTGATGCATTTCGGTCTAAAGAATGCAGACGCAACCTACCAAATAGCCATGACAACTCTGTTTCATGACATGATACACAAAGAAATTGAAGTATACGTGGATGACATGATTTCTAAATCCAGAACTAAAGAAGAACACGTGGAACACTTATCAAAGTTATTTCAGCGTTTGAGGAAATACAAACTCTGCTTGAATCCCAATAAATGTACATTTGGTGTTCGTTCGGGAAAACTCTTAAGTTTTATTGTTTGCCAAAAAGTAATTGTAGTTGATCCCGACAAAGTCAAGGCCATTCAAGAAATGCCTTCGTCCAGAACTGAGAAATAAGTAAGAGGAGTCTTGGGACGTTTGAATTACATTTCAAGGTTCATATTCCTCATGACTGCAACATGCGTACCAATTTTAAAACTCCTCTGAAAGGATCAAGGTTGTGTATGGACGAAAGATTTCCAAAAAGCTTTTGAAAGTATCAAGGAATATCTGTTTAAGCTGCCTATTCGGTCACCTCTAGTAGACGCAAGGCCCCTGATTATATACTTAACTGTCTTAGAAGATTCCATGGGCTGTGTACTTGGCTAACAAGAAGAAAGAGGAAGATAAGAGTATGCCATTCACTAGCTGAGTAAAAATTCATGGACTGTGAGACTCGATACTCTATGCTCAAGAAAACCTGTTGCGCCTTAGCTTGGGCTACCAAACGTCTTCGCCAGTATATGATTTATCGTACCACTTGGTTAATTTTCGAAATGGATCCGGTCAAGTATGTCTTTGAAAAGCCTGCTTTAACTGGAAGAATTTCCCGTTGGCAGATGTTACTATCAGAATACAACATCGAGTACCACGCTCAGAAAGTTGTCAAAGGAAGTATTCTAGATGATCATTTAGTCAACCAACGAATTGATGATCACGAATCTCTCAGATTTGACTTCCCATACGAAGATGTGATGTATCTAAAAATGAGAGATTGTGATGAACCATTACCAAATGAAGGGCCAGAGCTAGGATCCCGTTGGGGTCTAATATTTGACGGAGCTGTTAACACTTATGGAAATAGAATTGGGGCAATCATTGTTATGCCTCATGGTAACCACATTCCTTTCACAGCCAAATTGACATTCAAATGCACAAACAACGAGGCCGAGTATGAAGCTTGCATCATGGGTCTCGAAGAAGCCATTGACTTAAGGATAAAAAATCTAGATGTGTATGGAGACTCTGCTTGGTTATAAATCAGATCAAAGGAGAATGGAACACACATCAACCTGGTTTAATTCCTTACAAAGACTACGCGAGAAGGTTGTTACCTTTCTTCAACAAAGTTGAATTTCATCACATTCCTCATGAAAAGAACAACATGGCTGATGCACTTGCTACCCTATACTCCATGATCAGTGTGAATCAACAGAACAACGTACCTAAGATTAACGTGATGCGCCTTGATAGGCCCGCTTGCATATTTGCGATAGAGGCAGTCATCAATGACAAACCATGGTACCATGATATCAAGTGCTTCCTTCAAAGACAAGAATACCCTTGTGGGGCATCAAGGAAAGATAGAAAGACTCTCAGAAGACTGGCTGGCAACTTCTTCCTAAACAATGATGTGTTATACAAAAGAAACTTCGACATGGTTTTGCTCAGATGCGTCGATAAACGTGAAGCAGACATGTTAATGAAGGAAATCCATGAAGGCTCCTTTGGCACTCATGCCAATGGACATGCAATGTCAAGAAAGATATTAAGAGCATGATATTATTGGCTGATAATGGAATATGATTATTACAAAGACATGAGGAAATGTCACAAATATCAGATTTATGCCGACAAGATTCATGTGCCTCTGACTCTTCTCAAAATTCTATCATTCCCATGGCCCTTTTCTATATGGGGGATTGATATGATCGACATGATCGAGCCTAAGGCTTCAAATGGAGATCGCATCATCCTGGTGGCTATTTACTATTTCACCAAGTAGGTCGAAGCAGCATCATACGCCAGTGTAACCAGACAAGTGGTGGTCTGGTTTATCAAGAACAATCTCATCTTCCGTTACGGTGTCCCAAACCATATCATTACTAATAATGGATTGAACTTAAACAACAAAATAATGAAGGAACTATGACCTCAATTCAAAATTAAACACTATAACTCATCTCCTTACCGGCCTAAGATGAATGGAGCGGTTGAAGTAGCTAACAAAAATATCAAGAAGATCATTCAGAAGATGGTTGTGACTTCCAAGGATTGGCACGAGATGCTACCGTTTTCCCTTCATGGATATCGAACATCTGTTCGCACTTCAACAGGGGCGACCCCTTTCTCTTTGGTATATGGCATGGAAGTTGTGCTCCCCATAGAAGTTGAAATCCCGTCAATAAGGGTCTTGATGGAATCCAAGTTAACAGAAGCTGAATGGCGTCGAAGCAGATACGATGAACCGAATCTAATCAAAGAAAATAGGATGACGGATTTATGCCATGGTCAGTTATATCAACAAAGGATGAAGAAAGATTTTGATAAAAAGGTTCGACCTCGAGTATTCAGAGAAGGCGACCTCGTGCTCAAAATGATCCAATATTTCCTCACCGACTCCAGGGGCAAATGGACTCCAAATTATGACGGTCCATATGTTATTAAGAAAGCCTTCTCAGGTGTTGCCTTAATACTTATAACTATGGACGGTGAAGGGTTTACTCGTCCTACAAATGTTGACGCAGTGAAGAAATACTTCGCCTAAAGAGAAAAAAACAGCTTAGTTGAAAACCCGAAAGGGCAGCATAGGCAAAAAAAAGCATCTCGGTGGACTGAAAACCCGAAAGGGCGGTCCAGGCAAAAATTAGAGACATAAACAAGGAATAACCATCCCGATAGATTGAAAACCTGAAAAGGAAATCTACGCAAAAGTTAGGGATTTATGGCAAGTAACTGCACCCAACAAGATTGGACCATCTATAGCAATGTCAGCTGTCAAAGAATCCTTAATCAAGTCACCTTCAACAGAAGCTCAAGAATACTCGAAATTTAATGTTGTTAAAAGGATAGTGGTCATTATATTTCAATTGTCATTTCCTAACTTTGTAATGCTCCATGGAATTACGCTTTTGGCTGATTACCATTCTATCAATGAAAATTTAAGCCTTTTGCCCATTTGATTACAATTCTTATTTTATTCTGCCTTGCAAAATGACATTTTTTTTATTATTGATATTTATTCTTGAAACAAAAAATGTATTTACTTTTGCTTTCAAAATAAAGATGGAAATTTCCTTTGAATTATGAACATGAGAAGGAATATCAACAGCTACTCTAAGAATGATCAAACCTCGAAATACAAAATCAAGTACTTTTGTGACCAGTCTCACAAACATCTCCAAGCAGTAGATCATTATTTCAAATTGAGGTACTCAAGCCATCGCCCCCAGTAAGGAGTGAACTTCCTTTTTCCTCTGATGAATGTTGGAATCAAGATAAGATTTGGTCTCTTTCCCTAGTAGAGTGTTGCCTTCAAAATCTCCAGTGTTGCTTCCATCTATGCAAGATTGGCCGAGTATCCGGTTTTGTTTATTTTCATCACCAGTTCTTCTCTCGTGTCTATTTTTTCATCATAAACATAACATTCATTCATACATCATGCATAGTTGAATTCACGATTCATATTCATATGCATCTCTTGACATGGTTCACTCACTTTGGTTGTATTCTCCCCAAGTGGTAAGTTCCCTCTCTCCAATAGAATTGTCAACTTTAAGCTGAAAGTGTATATCCTTTCCAACTCGCCACTGAGTTTGATCCTCGTGGAAGTTTTGCTTCAGTACCCCTCTTCACACTTGGATATGATAAATTTCCAGTTTGAGTTCATACCTCATTTGGAAGTGTCTTGTTAAAAAAATCTCTCTCCAGTTTATTCTCGGATTGAATTCGGCCCTTGACCAGTTTGATAACTTGAACCTATAAAGAATGAGAAGGAATTTATGTTTGAACCTAATAAACTCCACTCTTCCCAACAGAGGTGTACTTTGCTTTCCAAGATAAAAGTAAGTTCCCCAATGGAAGCCTCTCAGCAAAACCTCTCTAAAAAAGGGATATCTCATCCCCAAGAAGTCTCTACTAATCAATAAACGGAAGTTTCCTTCCGAGCAATTGTCTGTTCCCGTTAAAGATAGGTGTATCCCTATTTGGAATCTACACCTGACAAACAAGTGGCAGTCTCTTAAAGAAACTTGTTTTGTCCAAGAAATTCATGGTGAATCGACAAATGGCAATCTCTTCCCGAGAAGTTTGTCCCTCTTTCAATAAAGTCATCAACACCTCAAAATTGTCCTACATCACATGGCATATCTCCGAAGAAGTCTCGAAGGGAGGTATGATGAAAATTTTCCAGAAAATGGCATCTCAGCAGAGAAGTTTGCGAACCTCTACATTTTAGATAATGATATTCCCCAGCAAGCCTGACATCGGATTATCACTCATCATATGGCGTCTCTCCAAAGAAGTCTTGAAGAGAAGTATGATGAAATCTATTTGCATCAAATGGCTATCTCCGTAGTAAATATCGGCGAGAAGTTTGGTGAAAACCATCACAGATTGTGTCTCTTTATTTGAGAAATTTGTCCCGTAAGATAACTAGTCTGCATCTCCTCGAAGATTCCAGGTGAAGTTATTGATCCATCAAGTGATCACCTTTTCCAGAGCTTGTTATCTCAACCTTTTTAAGAGAAAGACTTTATAAGAAGAAACGAAGACCAGTTCCATGGAAAAAAAAAAGGATCGAGGGGAAGTTTTTTTTCTTCAGAAACGAAGACCAGTTTCATGGCTCATGACAAGAAACGCGGGGAAGTTTTACCCTTTCTAAGTAGGATTACTTAGTTAAAGAAGATGAGTAAACATGTTCCGATGGTGAGAGCCTGTTACCATTCAAATTATCAGAATCATAGACGTATCCCCCCGATGGAGTCATCATCTCCCTAATCAATGAAGATACTTCTTTGTTTCCCATCAGACTACATTGTTAGTCCTAATTTCTTTCCCTAGTGAATAATTCTTTAATCCCCAGCGATTCAAATTATTATTAGTTTTCTATGATGTTATCCTCATAAGTCTCATGTCTTAAATTCACAAGCATCACATCATTTATGGCATCTTAGGATCCAAAATTTGTGCATTTTTTGTATTTAAGTCTCTCCTATCTGGTCGAAACTAATATATCAGTCTTCACCTCTCCAGATAGGAGAACCTTAAATAGGGGCATCTGTCATACCCTAATTTTTGAGCCTAAAATCCCACATCATTTTCATTTCATTAGCATCATATGTGTGTATACCTTTATACATCACTAACCCATTTGGAGATACAAAGACTGTTGTTTGTTTCATTTGACTACAAATTAGGGTTTTTGAGCCTCAAGAGAAGACTCAGGCAAAGGATCAATCAAGAATGGGCATGATCTTCAACTTACCCAGTCTCTCATTCATCCATGAAGATCAAGAGCTATCATTCATCAATAATCAAGTACAAGATTGCCTCATTTCAAAATCAACAAGCCTCAAGAACCTCATTGCACCAAAATTAGGGTTTTGACCTAATACAGTCCCTGAATTGACTTTTGGAGCAAGGCATGATCCAAGACCTCAAAATTTGTTTCAAGAACATCAAGTTCCTCATATTATTCCATTCATATGATTGGATTGATCCAAAGAAATTGATTCATAAGTAGTGCAAGAATTCAAATTCATCTAGGCCACAAACTAGGGTTTTAAGGAAAAGTCAATTGTACCTTTGACTTTTGACCAAGACATGAGCTCAAACCTTGGGAGATGATTCAAGACACTCAAAAACACCTTTGGAGTCCATCCATGATGTTTATTTTAGCCCATGGATTTGATTTCATAAAGGATCACAAAGTTCAAAATTCATCTTATACAAAAAGTCAACTCTGGTCAAAATCAAGTTTGACTTTTGGAGTTTTTGATCAAACATGGCCTCGTCAAGTCAAAAACAATGTTAATATGTGATTTGGATCATGATAACCAAGTTAATTCCAAACCAAGTAACCATTTTCTTTGATCCAAAGATCAAATTGAAGAGCTTGTTACATACTACAACTTTGTCACTTAGGGTGGATTCCCAAAAGTGCATAGATTTTAAGATATAAGGCCATGAAGTTAGGGTTTCCACACTTTTTAATCTTTGACACTAAGAAAAATTTTAGACAGAATCTATCTTGTGTTAGAGCCAACTTTGAGACTATTTTCCACCATGATCCAAGATGAATCAAGACCAAATTCAAACATCAAAGTTGAAGTATGATATGCCAGCTTTCCAAAATGTCCAAGAACACAATCTAATTCCATTTTAGCAAGGAAATATGGAGTGCACAAAATGCCTTGATGCAACTGATTTGGTAAGGCTGATTTGGCATTACTTGTGGTGAATAATTTATTGAGTCCAAGTGTGATGATCATACAATGCTCATTCAATAAGAATCTAACTCAATCATCCAAAGCCTGCAAGATAGAGCCACTAAGTAAAGAGGAATCCCTTTGAAATGATGAGACATCATCACTTTAAGCCTTGAATTCAAGAGGCATTTATGTGGAATGGTGCATTATCAAAGAAACCACTCTCACTAGTCAAGATGCACTCTTAAACAACAATAAACACCTCTGCAGAATGTGGAATTGGTCAAAAGAAGAGCTAGGCTAGTGGAAGAGATAAGGTACCTTGAGTAGGAAGTAATGATGCATTTCCAAAACCATTGAACATTGAGCTCATCCTTCAACCATCATTATTCCTCCAAAACAAACTTGTTCCCCTATAAATTGAGACCACATTTGATCATTCAAAGGACACCAAAACAATCACAACACTTGTTTTCTAATTCTTCCTCTTTCACTTCAAATTTTCAAATTTCTAAAGAGTGAGAATTGAATTTTCAAAACCAGAGCTTAAACCAATCAAATAACCATCCAAACACATCACAAATCATCCCTTGAAGGTGTTCAAACCTTATTCTTCCTCTCCAAACACCAGAATAAAAAAGTCAACTGTCAAAACCTCCTATCTTTGACTTTTTGCATTTCACAAGCCATGTCTTGATTTTTGTCCATCTCAAAACCATCCAACACTTCAAACACACTCTAAATAACATCCCTAAGTTGTTCATACAATAGTTTCTCAACTGTAACATCATTTGGTGAAGGTTCCATTTTGGTCACTTTGGACCATCTTGCAAGAAGAGGTCACTTTCTGTTCCAGAGATTTTCTTTGATTTCAAAGCATCCTAAAAGCTTCCTAGGGGTGTATTAGAGGTGTCCAAGGCATTCATTCACATCTGTAGCAAGCATCTTGGAGGTTTGGCTTTGTGCTCCAAGAGGTAAGTTCCTAAAGAACTTGAAATTTGCAAAATATGTTGTGCTTTGATGTTCATTGAGTTTAGACATGCTTGATATATCATATATATAGTGTTTGAACAATTTTTGAGTGCTATATTTGAATATACATGACTGTTGTGTTGAACTTGCAAGAATAGGTCATTTTTAGTGTAGTTTTCAAATTTTAAAATGAGAGCATCTTTAGATAAAACCAATTGCACCATTAGATTCCTTAGGAAATTCTAGGCATGTTTGGTTTTTATTTCATCCATTTTCAGGGAGAAATGACCAAGTTATGGTTTATTTTGCAAATGACATAAAACCTGAAAATATTGGGCATGACCAACCATGGGCACCCTTTTATTCTGGCCAGACCAAGCTTGCTAGGCATATGTATTAATAGGGTGGGGTGATACAATGGATATATCACCACCCCAGTGGTTAACCTGTGCGTCTTAAGTACTTATCACTACTGAAACTGGGGTTCGAATCCCCCTCGCCCCAGTTTCATTTTATTTTTCTGATTATTCAACTGGATAACACATATAATATGCTTCCTTCCTCTTATGATCACAACGCGCGTATGGTTGGACTCGCTAGTGTTTTGGTTGGTGAGCATGATGGCGTGGGTTCAACACCCATGGGGACCATTCTCCATTATTTTTAATGACTTATTTTCTTGTTTTTCTTTGTAAATCCAATTGATCATAACTTTCTCATTTTTTTTATCATTTTGAACCCATTCTTTTTGCAATTCGTTTATGATAATTCCTATTTTCTGTTTGTGAAAAGAAAACACCAAAAATAATTATTTTTGATGCATTTATGAATGTTTAATGTATGTGGTTATTTTAGGGTTTCCATGAAGTTCTTTTGATTCTTTTGAGTATTCCCATACTTTCTCTTGTACATGTTACTTTGTATGAACCATATACACTTTGTAGAAACTTTGTTTGACCTTATGAACTTGTGCATTATGTTATTACTTGAGTTTTATACCTTTTTTATGCATGTTTACATGATAAAAGTATATGTTGAACTTTGTCCATACCATGAGCCATTTGCTTGACTATTTTGCCTTAACATGAGATGTTCATTCTATGTTTACATAACCATGATGTGCATATTTGTCTTTTTGTTGCTTTTACCATATTTATGTGTCCTTATGCACTTGAGTTTTGTCTTGAAAATGACTATGAATACATACTTGTATGCCTAAACTTTTTGTGATGTTCTTACTTTCTTATGACCATGTTTGAACCCTAATATCCATGTTTGGTTGTTACCAACTTGTCTTAACATGTTCAACTTGTATCCATGCTTAAATGTTCAAGTATTGCCTTAACTTGTTCACATGATGTTTAAACTTTAAACTTGCCATCCTTAAGTATTCTCACATGCCATCTCTTGTATATTTAAATCTTCATCCACACGTTGTTTTCATAAACATGTCCTTTTGTTCAAGTATGCTTAGTTGTTTCCCTTATTATATTCATTGGATCCTCGATTCATCTTGAATACATATACTTGCTTGAACTTCTCTGTAATTGCTCCCATGGATTAAATCTTTGCTTACATATTCAAGTATTTCCTTCATAAACTCTTACCATGATGAATATATCTCTTTGTTTGATGCACATTACATTTCAAAAACTCTCATTGGCTTCTGTTAAGAGTGTAAGACCCATCACAAATTTAAAGACATAGGCCTTTGTTTAGAGTGTAAGACCCATCACAATTTCAAAAGACATGGGTCTCTGTTAAGAATGTAAGACCCATCACAATTTCAAAAGACAGGGGCCTCTGTTAAGAGTGTAAGACCCATCACATTTTTAAAAACCTCTCATGGGCCTCTGTTAAGAATGTAAGACCCATCACAAATTTAAAGACATGGGCCTCTGTTAAAAGTGTAAGACCCATCATAATTTCAAACTCTTTGGGCCTCTATAAGAGTGTAAGACTCATCACCTTTTCAAGCTCAACCATGTTTAGACATGGACCTCTATAAGAGTGTAAAACCCTCCACTTTCAATACTTGTCAAATACTTGTCATGTACTTATTCATATTAAGTTTCTCTTGACATTTATAACACCTCATCCTTAGTTTAGACTTAGTTCAAACCCTAGTTCCCCTTGGATGAAGTCAAGACACCATCAATTTAAAACTCACCCTAGTTAAGTCAGCCTCCTCTCAGGCAAATAAACTTTTTAGCTTCACATCTTGGGCTTTGAACAAGATACAAACAAACTTTTTAGCTTCACATCTTGGGCTTTGAATAAGATACTCAAATAATTCAACTTCTCCCCATAGATGAGATATTAAGTCATCTTTGTAGGAAGATATCTCTTCTATACACCACAATTCAAAATCAAACATTAAAAACTTTTTCCCCATATAAGTGATGTAAGTGGCACATTTATTGATTCAAAATCCAAGCTGAAGTCTTTCTCTTATCATGGTATAAAACTTTTCTTTCATCTAATTGATATAAGTGGCACACTTGTTGATACTATATCCAAGTTAAAGTCCTTCTCTTAGCATGCAAAGATTCATAAAGGAAGATGTGGAATTTCTTAGGATTCTTTAACATCCAAGTTCAAAGCTTCTTCCCTTATGATATTATTCTCAAATGTTTGTGTTGAATAGATGAGATATCTCCCTTAAGAATGACAATTTGTCTTTTCTTTCAAACCAATAAAACTTTTAGCTTCATCATCTTGGGCTTCGAACAAGATACAAATTCCACCCATAGTTAGGTGGAACTACGAACGCTCTGATTTCCCAAAAGTCTCTTCTTTAGGAATACGTAGGCATAAGATTACGAAATCTTAGTGAGCACACCTTTAGATAAAACCCCTTAAGTCCCTGCACCTTTCATATATAAAAAACTCTCAAAAACATCTCATATTTAGCTATAGGTCAAAACTTTCAACAGGAAGCAGCTTAAGAAAATAAGATAATTAATAGTAAAAGATAAATATGTACAAAAGGTTTCTATAGAGTACTATAGATACTTAGAATGTTAATAGCTTCCCTTAATATAACCAACTCCCAATTCCACCTCTATCTGCATTTGTAGGGAAAACATTTGCACGCAGGGTTAGTTTAGAGTCCTTCCCCTTTCTTTTAAGCATCATAGGATAAATATTAAAAATTTGAAAGTGGCACAAACACGGTTTAGAAGGATCTCACCATCTCAAAATCGGTGGGGTCACAGAAATCGGTCCACATAAACCTAAAAAGGTTCTCATAATTGCAGATGAAAATGGGAATATAGTTAGTGAAACCATGAAAGACAGTGATGTTCTCGTTCAATACAAGATTATGAGGGAAACTATTATTTATTTGGCACATTTGGATCATCGGGATACCAAAAAAGCATATGCTTGGAAAATTAAATAAGCAACTAAGGGCCCGTTTGTTTTGGCTTTTTTTAAAAATGATTTTTATAGTGTAACATAATTTTGTAGATAATTTTTTTACAAAGAAACTTTTCATAAAAGCTTCAAATGAAAATTTGGTTTGAATAGTTATTCTTAAAATGTTATTTTAGGTATTTCATCATTTTATCGAAATTTTTTTTGGATATCAAAATTTAAAAAAATCACTTAATTTTAAAGCTATTTCAAATAGCTTTTCATGAAAATCATTTTTGAAATACAACTTTTTGAAAAAATTGTGATTTTGACTATGTTTTGGTTTTCAATAATGTATATTAATGCTATAGAATGTCAAAATTAGTCTTTTAATTTATAAAAAACAAATTTAAAAAAACTTTTAATATTTTAAAAAACGTTATTGTAGAATCTATTTTCATAAATACAAAGAAAAAATCCATTTTTTTAAAGTTGAAACAAATTGGCCCTAAGTGGTAAAGATTTGACATGGAACACTTTGAACACATTATGTTGGACAATAGGATCTATCTCGGGTTCCATGGTAGAAGAACAGGAAAATAGATTTTTGGTTTTGGTCATTCGGGATTTATTAAATCTTTGTGAAATAACAAAAGGCAAAGATAACAAAGCTGTTATTGCAAGTAATATCATGTATGTTGTGTGGCAGTATCCACGGTTTTTAAGAGCTCATTGGAAGCTTCTAAAAACTGTTGTCAATAAGTTATTTGAGTTTATGCATGAAACACATCTTGGAGTTTAGGATATGGCCTGTGATACATTTTTGAAAATAGTTCAGAAGTGCAAGCGGAAGTTTGTGATCACCCAGGTTGGCAAAAATGAGCCATTTGTATCGGAACTTCTATCGGGCCTTCTAATCACTATTGCAGATCTTAAACCCCATCAAATACACTTCTTCTATGAATCTGTTGCTCATAAACCCCATCAGATACACTCCTTCTATGAATCTGTTGC
This sequence comes from Lathyrus tuberosus, assembly GCA_022829125.1. NCBI lineage: Eukaryota > Viridiplantae > Streptophyta > Magnoliopsida > Fabales > Fabaceae > Lathyrus > Lathyrus tuberosus. Next base: position 1,803,231 of record JALAZF010000344.1, on the reverse strand, counting down.
TCATATGGTTCAAGCTGAGTCTGATTCACAAAAGAGAGATGAATATATTCTGCAGTTGATGGGGCTCCCTAATCAGAAATAGATGGAAATTATTGGTCAGGCACATTAAAATGTTGAATTTTTTATGGATCAGGATGTAATACGGACTGTACTTAATATACTGCAGACAAATACAAGTGTTGTATCTTCTTTAGGGACATTTATCCTTCCCCAAATCACATTGATCTTTTTGGACATGTTGAATGTGTACTGAATGTACAGTGAGCTTATTTCAAAAAGTATTCCAGAAGGGGTGTGGTATTGTGGAGAGTGCAAAATAAATATGACTGAGCCAACAATTTCACGGGGAACATCTCTTAAAGGAGCTGAAATATTTGGAATGGACTTGCACGGGCAACTTTTCATGAGTACTTTGCGACCACCTACTTGTGCTCAATGATGGCAGCAGTGAATTTTTTCTTAATTACTACAATCAAAACGACACAGTAGAGTCATCAATCCACGTCACATTTCAATTGCAACACAAGCAACAATTGCAAAAGAGCAACATACAAGAAGCTACCAATAAAGTTCAAAATGACATCAAAAGTTTACAGCAAATAAGTCACGCAACTTGCAAGATACGAAACGCAAAAGAATTTCCAAAACGGCAAATCAATTCACTTCATTCCCACACTATAAATACAAGTCATTTCTTTCATTCTAACTCAAGCTTTTAAGCCAAGAAATCTCTGCAGAATTTTTTCTCTCAATTCTCACTTCATAAAACCGTTTCGCTCACAATTCATCTCCTACTTTGTTCTTCAAATTCACTTTTAATTTCAAATCAATTCCAGCCTGAACCAGTAGAAGAAAAAGAGGAAAGATTCATTTGATTGTTACCTGAACTTTAAAGGTAGTTTGACGCTTTGCCGTCTGCGATTCTTTAAATTGTTGGTACAATTGTGTAATGTTCTGCGTTGCTATCGTGTTGGTATAATTTTTGAGCTCCGCCGCTACCGGATTGAGCTCTGGCGCGGTGGAGAAAGTACTAGTTCATGTGTTAGCCTTCACGCGTGAGAAACAAAGGAAGAAGATGATCTGATTTCATTTTGTTTGTTTTTTTAAACTTTTCCTTTTCTTATTACTTTGGGTTGGGTTGTGTATACATAGTGCTATCCATACCTCCTTTATTTCTCTTTAAACCTCCCATTCTTTCTTTTTTTATAAAAATTTGTTTCCTACTTTGTTTTCTTTTTTTTTTTAATTCAAGTGTTGATTAATTCTTAATGAAATTTTTTCAAATATTTTGTTTCATTTAATTTTGTTAGATCTTATTGATTTCTTTGATTTTGATATTTTTTATTTTTGTTTAAATTTTCTCATGAAAAATCATGTAGATTTATTTCTTCTTGAGTTTATTTTCTTGTTGATGATTTGATTGTTGATTGTTGTTGTTGCCTTGGATCTTTATTTTTGATAAGATCTCATCAATATCAACGGACTTTGGGTGTTGATTTTATCCACCAAGAGAGGTGATTGATATTGATGATGATTTAATCGATTTGAGATTCAATTTGGTTATTCTCTTCATCTTAACCTCTTTCTTTTAATTTTTTACCGTTTCTTGGATCAATTGGAAGATGTTGAGAGCCACCTTGTTCATGAAGCTTTGAATGGTGCTTGATGAACTTTCATCAATTCGAATCTACCATTTGATTGATCATTAGATCAATTGAGTTACTTTGGATTGATGCACAAGTTTATCTAAAGTACTATGAGAAGTTGATTGATGCAGTGGATCCATCTTGCCTTGACTTAGGTCTTGATCAACTTTGTTTTGACTTATGCTACATGTTTTAGGAGTATGATCATTATATCATATCTCTAACATGAATGGTACATAAAGTTTATTGACCGGCCTCCCATAGTATGACCTTTCTTATAGGTTGGGCTACGATTACTTAACTTAGCGCTACATTTGTCCCGAATCAGAAACTAAGTCATTTTTGTAAGTGAGACTGTCAGCCTCGTATTCTCCATGGTATTGTGTGAAATAGATTGGATATTTTGTTACCTAAGAGAGCTAGTGGCATACTTGTTGATTTTATCTAAGTTGGAGCCCTTCTCTTCGTAATGTATAAGACCATGTTTTCATGCTTGTGGATGTTTAGTTTAATGTTCTCCAAAAAATGGAAAATTGACCTTTCTTTTCTAATCACTAACTTACAAACATTTTTTTATTTAATCCTTACTTTAATGTCATTTATCTTATGCTCTTTATTTCTTGCTTTTACTTTATGCCTTTATTTTAAACATCTCATATCATGTTTATGTTTATGTCCTTTCCTCTTTGTCCATTTGGATTTTCTTTTTTCTTTTTTAAAACATTAATAAAGGCCTAAACATATTAAAACTCTTAATGTGTTTCTTGGACTATCTTGTTGACTATCCTTTGCTCATGGATTATGGACTTAGAATTAGAATCCTTGACCTATGCTATGGAGTATTATCTTTAGACTTTGGGTTCTTATTTTGAGACTTAGACCTTGAGAAACCTCTGTGAAGACCTTGCCTTAGATCTTTAGCTTTCATCTAATACTTGGTTCTCTGACGCTTGGTTCTCTGCTTGGATATCTCTTTGCTTGGCTATCTCTCAGCTTGGTTATTATTTGCTTATCTTGTTGCTTAAGTCCAAAGGATGGGAGTTTTGGCTTGTTGTGACAAAGGCTTGCTATCTTGGTTAGATCTTTCCTTTCTTAGCTTTTATTTTATGCTTTAGGATAGTCTCTCTATCTCCTCCCCATTCTGTCATACCCTAAATTTTGACCACCAAGATTTCCCATCATTGTGCAAATCATTACCACAGTAGGATGTACCATCATGCCTCATCAATCTCCTCAAAGATGGTTGAGCATTCACTATAATCAAGAATTAGGGTTTCCATCCCTCTCTGAGCATTTAGACAAAAGATCAATCAAGAAATGACATGATATTCAACTTGTATAACCTCTTAAACATCCATGAAGGATCAAGAGGACTCCCACAACAAGAATCAAACACAAAGTTGCAGCATTCCAAGTGGATTGAGCCTCGAAACACCCGGTGTCACCAAATTAGGGTTTTTGTCGACTAAGGCCTCCAGAGTGAGATTTTCATAGGGGATTGAGCCAAGGCTTCAAAATAAGACTCAATATGCTCAAAATAACCCTAGGAGTCCCTTTTCAAAGTTAAATCACCTTAAGAGAGTGCATTCCTCAAAAGTTAGGAATTAGGGTTTCTCTGCGGCGAACCGATCCGGAGCCAAAAGTCAAAACATGACTTTTTTGGAAAAAATGATCCTTATGACTATTATTTTAATAACATATGATTTATAATGTCATTTAAATAAGATTTGATCAAGAAATCATGATAACTTGTAAAAGGGCTAATCTTGAAAAATTGAAAAAATTTCTAAGTTACTAAATTTGGATGGTTTTGGTGCCAACTTCCAAGGACCATAACTTTTGATCCAAGCAGTCATTTTGAGTGATCCGAAGCCTGATTTGTAGGTCTTCCTACATTCTACAAAAGCATCAAATACATGAAATTTTAATTCTTCATGGATTTTTAGTTATGGATGGATCAAAGTGGTGAAAAATCAAGGATTTAACACTTAGTACAAAACTGTCTAAGTTTCAGCCTTGAACATCAATGTTCATGAGGATTTTTCATTTGGATTCATATAGTTTCAAGACAAACTATGACCACACATAAATTGTACCATATAAGGGCTTTTTAAAAAGTACACGAGCATTCTATAACTCCATTTGAGCAAGGAGATATGATCCTCCAAAGATGGCACTTTCAAACTGTCTTGTACAAGACAGGTTTGTGCAATTTTGCTCGAATTGGCTAAGTTAGGCAATTGCAAGCCTTGTCATCCATTTGGACACCTTAGGGGATAACATCAAAGGGAAAATATCTAATCCACAAGCCTCCCAAGTCCAAGGATCTACATGTAGCTATGTGTCACGTAAAAAGGCTAGAAATCTCAAAGACTCTAATTTTGTTTCAATGCATTCAATGGATTCACAAGGTGGCAAGCATCAAGACATTGCTAACTGAATTGAGTCAAGCCTTATCTCTGAACCAAAGCTACAATAACCTGCTGCACTGAGCCAAGTCAATGGCTATAGAAGACTTGGATTCCTTTATGCAACCATTGGCCAAAGACGTGTACCAGTTATCATTCACTATTGCTTGGAAAACAAACTTGCTCTACTATAAATAGAGCTCATTTGTGATCAGTTTGAGTACACCAAAGCACCCAAATGGATGCTTTTATCGAAATCTCTCTTTCACTCCAAAAATGCCTTTATTTGCAAGTCACTATCGAATTTTTCATTAGAGACCCATTCCATCACCACCAATTGTTCTAACACATTCCATACATCACATATATGCTGATCAAACGCTCCTCGCACTTCTGAAACATCAGGATCATCATCTCCATTTCTCACTTGGACCAATTGTAGTCAGAGTTGAGCCACCCTATCCAAAGAGTTCCAAAACATCCTGAGGGTTGCAACACAATCCTTGAGGCCTAAGGAAGCTATCCAGATCATTGTTTCACTCCTGTAACACCTCTACAACAGAATTCAATTCCTTCTTGCAGAGGTAAGCCTTGAACTTTCAAACTCATTAATGCATGCATCATAAACATGTTTTCAAGTTACCAATGTGTTTCTGAATGTTCATAGATCATTTTCCCTCAATCAATTGCTACTTATCTTAGGTGTATGGGATTTCATTTAGTTTTTGCATTTTTTAGGGTTCTTCTGATCATCACGTAATAACTTCCCCTATGCTTAAGATAAATGAAATTAAATACCACCATCATGTTCCTTGTTTAAAAATGAGTGATTTTCATGTTTACATCATCCCATTTCATTACGTATTGAGTGAGATAGCATGGATTTTGCAAATCCTCCTAGAGGTTGAAGATGATGTTCTTCGCACGAATTTTTGAATTTACCACGCATTTATCATATATTATGTGTTGGTTGTGTTTCAATATCACCAGCACACGCTGGCTCAGTTGGCAAAGGCGTGTTTTGCTTTTGTGTGGATGAGAGGTCGTGGGTTTAATCCCCACCCATGACCAAATGTTTTATCACTTGTCCAATTTCATTCTTTTTTTCATATTATTTTCTTAAATGATTTGAAAAATTAATTTCTCTCTCATTTTTTATCATTTTTGATTGGTTATTTCTTTAAAAAGTCACAAAAATGTTAAATTATTTTATTTTGCAAAAAATCCAATTTATATTATTTATTTAATATAGTTAGAATTTTTTGTAATTAATTTCATCTTATTTGTTTTTAAACATTTTAAAATGAAGTTCTCACCTTGATTTTTTCATTCCAAATGAATTTCAAGCTTTCATGTGATTAAACATGATTTTTCAAAATATTTTTCAACGTTGACAACTTGTTTTTTAATATATTTTATATTTTATATCTTTTAAATTCAAAATTAGGTTTTCTCTAAATTTTGATTTTTTTAAACTTCACATAAACACTTTTGGGCCTCTAATAGAGTGTAAGACCTAACCCCCTTTGTACATAAATAATTGGGCCTCAGTCAATGTCTAAGTCCCAATACAGTTTTCAAAACAACGGTGCGATCGTTGTTTTTCATCTGAGCCTCTCCTTGAGTTGTAAGCCCCATCTCTTGTACAAAAATAAACTCTTGGGCCTCTAATAGAGTGTAAGACTCAACCTCTTTTGTAAATAAAACTATTTTGGGCCTCATTCATTATATAAGCCCTAGTACAGTTTTCAAAACAACGTTGTGATCACTGTTTTGTATCTGGGCCTCTCCTCGAGTATAAGCCCCAAACTTCCTTTTAAAATAACTTTCCTTTTGATTTAGATTCAAACTTATAGTTGTATCAAAACTTTCTTCAATTTCTTGAATTACTAACCATACAACGGTGTTTATAATACTGTAAGCTTGCTCACCTGTAAGTTCTACCAACTTTCTTTTATATATATATATATATATATATATATATATATATATATATATATATATATGCCTGTATATCTGCTTAGAGTTTTCCCCATCAATTAGGTCTAGGTTTTAGATCAAACCAGTGGTTACTCTTTAAACACAGTCAAAACTAGTCCCCCATAGGAAATTCCAGATACAGTTTTGCCTCCTCTTGGGCTTATACAATATGGAACAGAGAAAGGCATTATTCCTGGTGAAACTTTCCTCAAGACTATCACTATTAGAAATTTGTCAAGAAATTCATTTCCCCATAGAGGATTAATTACCGGTGAAACCTCTCTTGAATTTCTTCAAACCCTAGAACTGTTCACTAAAGAATGGATTATTCCCGGTGAAACCTTTCTTGAACTTTTCTTAGGATTAGACCTACAGGCTTCCTAAAAGCATCCCCAGCCTCCTCTTGGGCTTTGTACAACGACCCTCAGGATTCTTAGAAGTTCTCAGCCTCCTCTTGGGCTTAGTACAAGGACCCAATAGACCTCCTACAGGTATAGGACAGAACCTAGTCATCATTTGTTAGAGCATTCCTCTCAAGAGTCAAATCATCAGACCAACTTAGGGTTGATTCTCATCCCTTAAAATATCAGCCTCCTCTTGGGCATCATACAAAGATAAACTTGTTCATACCAGTATAGGAAACATAACTGATATCGAAGATATCTTTGTTCTACTCATATATGGGTTATTCCTCTTTCCAAAATCAACAACTTCGTCGATACCAATGCTATTAAGATATTTCTGATTGGGAACCCCGTACCAACCTTGCTCGCAGATGCTTATCATTCTGTACACTTAAGGAATTTGTACAGCGGAGGAATGATCATATGTTGTGTACCCTTACTCTACAAATGGTTAATTTCCCATTTACCCAAGTCTGATGCTTTTTGGGATCACAAGAGTACTCTAAGTTGGTCACAAAGGATTATGTCTCTTACCAACTCTGACATAGATTGGTAAAATAGGATTTATGAGGGGATAGAGATCATCGACAGATGTGGAAACTTCCCTAACGTACCCCTCATTGGAACTAAAGGAGGAATCAACTATCATCCAATTTTAGCTCGTTGTCAACTCGGATACCCGATGAAGAATATCCCACATAACGTTCATCTGGAAGGTCTTTTCTTTAAGGAAGGGGAAAGTGACAGGGCACTAAAAAAAGAAATAGTGCATGCCTGGAAACATATTCACAGGAAAGGAAGAGAGTCTCTATGAAGACCAAATTGTATCTCCATGGAGCCTTATCTCCACTGGGTGCAAACTAGAGCCCTCAAGCTGAGGATGCCTTACCCTCTCCAAGAAGTTTTTCCATTAAAGGAATCTGTCCTTTACTTCATGTCTGATGCGGAAAAACTCCAGGTCGCTCTCAACAAATTTCAACGTGAATAAAGCTCTTGGAAGAACAAATACTGAATCCTCAAGGCTTAATACCCTTTTTAGTCCCTTACCTATACCCTTGGGTCCATTTTGGTCCTCTTTCTTTTAAAAGTTCCAATTTGGTCCTTTACGTTGTCAAACAGAATCAAACAAGTCCTTTCCGTCAAATATTGGCAAACGGCGTTAGAAATTGGCGACGTGGCAGCTGAGGTGGCAGAATAATTTTTTATTATTACATTTAATATTTAATTTTCAAACACTTAAATATAAAATAATTGGGCCAAGCCCATGTTATTTACAATAGTAACCCAATATCAAGATTCATTATTGTTGTATTAAAAAGTGCTTTATAAACACTTTATATTGGTACTAAAAATTCAATGTGGGACTTCATTTTGAAAGTAAAAACAGAATATGAAATATTAACAATCTCAACACACAACAGTTCAAAGATTTGTTTCAAAAATAACCATATACTATCCTCACTCAATTACACTCTAGTATACCAATCACAACATCACTTTCACTAATTATTTTTCATACTATAAAACATTTCTGCAATTCAGAGTAAAAAAACCAGAATAAACCAGAATAAAATGCAGGTGATAAACTCATCTTGTTCCATCACTTCTGTCATCAAAATTTGATCAAATGCCATGAAATAGAATTCCAACATGCAGGTCTCATATAGTAGAACAATCACAACCCCTCACCAACTAACAATAATCCTTAAAATAAGAGCAAACTTGACAAAAGTTCAGGACTGTCATGAGTTAACCATGTCCTGCAAAAAATCACCCGTATTGGTATGTAACGTATGTTCATGCACAATGGCGTATCGGTATGTACAAACAAGCTCACATTGTCTTACGCGGTTTAGTTCGACTCAGTGGGTAAATCCTTCATATCGGAATCTCTTGCTATGATTTGCATATGTTATTTAACTTTGTGTTGGTTCTGATTCTGTGTGAGTGGTTTACTTTCTATGCTAGCTTGTTCTTGAATTTCAAAAGTTGTTCTAATTTGGTAGTAGTACTGTAATTATGTTGTGATAGTATACGTGTTGACTGCTTTTGTTTATTTTCGATTTATATCGGTTTGCTATGCCTGATTTAATTTTGTTTGTGTTGTGGAGTAAATTTCGAGTTTATGTCATTTTGTTTCAACTGCTTGTTTACATATCAGATCGTATATTGATGTTGATTTATTTGTTGGATTGATGCATTTGTTATGGTTCGATTCGTTATGCATACCGTGCTAGCTTGCATCGAAACTCTGTTGCTAGAAATTTAAAGCTTGCATTTTGGTTGTAGCAATGTGTGAGTTTAAAGAAGTTTTGCTTAAATTACATTCTGTAATTTGACATATTTAAGCATATTTAAACTTTGGTTCGATTGAGAAATAGTCTAAATGTGTAATTAATATGAATTGAAATCGGTGTTTTCATCTTCAAATAACCAACTAGGTGAAGTATTTTGAGTTAAGTAATAGTGTGAGTTTAGTTTTTTGTTTTGTTTGTTTTTTGCAGGAGAGGTTAGTGTTATTATATTTGATTGTTTTGGTTTGGTTTGAGGAAAGGTTATTGCTATTCTTTAACCTGTGTTACTTTTATTTATGGTGTTGCAATTCTTGCTTGACTTTTTCACTAGTTAATGTGTATACGCCATCTGGAAAAATCATACTGAGACCAAGCAATATAATAAAGACTCAGTTGATGCTATTTTGAAAAATAATTAGTGAAAGTGATGTTGTGATTGGTATACTAGAGTGTAATTGAGTGAGGATAGTATGTAGCAGTTATTTTTGAAACAAATCTTTGAACTGGAGTGTGTTGAAATTGTTAATATTTCATATTCTGTTTTTACTTTCAAAATAAAGTCCCACATTGAACTTTTAGTACCAATATAAAGTGTTTATAAAGCACTTTTAAATACAATAATAATAAATCTTGATATTGGGTTACTATTGTAAATAACATGGGCTTGGCCCAATTATTTTATATTTAAGTGTTTGAAAATTAAATATTAAATGTAATAATAAAAAATTATTCTGCCACCTCAGTTGCCACGTCGCCACCTCAGCTGCCACGTCGCCAATTTCTAACGCCGTTTGCCAATATTTGACGGAAAGGACTTGTTTGATTCTGTTTGACAACGTAAAGGACCAAACTGGAACTTTTAAAAGAAAGAGGACCAAAATGGACCCAAGGGTATAGGTAAGGGACTAAAAAGGGTATTAAGCCAATCCTCAATTTAGAGTGTACCAAGATTCAGGAACTATTAAAGGAAAAGCATACTCTGATTGAGATATTAGAACAGCATGCTATAGAGGGTCAGGAAGATCGAAGAAATTTGCTCGCTCCTTTCACTTGGCAAAGAACTGACAACCCGATAACGGCTGAAGAGCCCCGATCAAAGAAAAGGAAACTATTGGAACCAGTATCTGAGCTCTCTTCAGAGAGGACTCAGGATCCATGAGCTTAGCCATTTTCCTTACAGCACTTTGTAAAAATTGTACTTTTCCTTGTAACATACTGCAATCTTTCGAATTCAATAAAAGGGGTCTCCCTTCACTGTATAATATTTGCAATCTATTAGTTGAAGTTCCTTTTTGATTAAAACAAAAAAACTAAAAAAATATGTCATTGCATATCATTCATCATTCTCACATAATGCATTCGTCTTATCTTCGAGTCTCACATATGTGTCACGATTCTATAGTCAAAATGTCTCACTCATATAATACTCGGGCCAATCGACAAAAGAAAATGGACGATCTCGAGGAAGAGAACAGAGAGCTGAGAGAAGAAATCGACACTCTAAAGGAAAGTTTGGAAAAACTTCACAGTGACAGGCAATCCCTGGCAGTATCTCAGGAGCAGCGGCATCAAAAGACTGTAATCTCAGAGATCACATCTACGCCCATAATGGAGACACATGAGAATCATCCTCGGTACAACATGCATAAGGGTCGCCCCTGGGGCATGCCTCTCAACTTTATACCTGAAGGATATATCCTGTCGGTCACTGATGACCCAGAAGCCGTAATAGAAACCGTTGGACCTGAAGGTTACAAACTTCGGGAAAATGAAGAGGCAAGGTTTACAACAGCAACTCCTAAAAGTTACAAACTCAGGGCATGGAAGCGCCAAGAGTCACCGCTATAATGTCTATACCACAATCAGTGGACACACTGTCCCGGAAGGACAGATTCCACAAGCAGTTTCTGGTGGAAATAAAGACATGTACGAAAGAATGAATGAGTTCTAGGAATAATTCTAGGAAATGCAGAAGGAACTGCATGCCATTCGCGGTCAAGATTTGTTTGGAAAGGACACCGTAGACCTCTGTTTGGTCCCTAATGTAAAGATACTGCACAAATTCAAGGTGCCTGACTTTGAAAAATACAAAGGTAACTCTTGCCCTCAAAGTCATTTGGTGATGTACACTCGAAAAATGTCTACCTAGAGAGAAAATCAATAGCTACTAATCCATTACTTCCAAGATAGTTTAATCGGTGCCGCACTCAAATGGTACATGGGTTTAAACTGCACCAAGATCAGTACTTTCAGAGATCTCGGCGCAGCCTTCATTCAGCAATATAAATACAATTTGGACATGGCACCAGATAGGGATCAACTTAGAGCAATGACACAAAAGGACAAAGAAACTTTTAAAGAATATGCTCAGAGATGGTGTGAAATTTCCGCTCAGATTTGTCCCCCTCTTGAGGGAAAGGAGATGACCAAGATCTTTTTGAAAACCTTAACCTCGTTTTATTACCACCGAATGGTCACCAGTGCACCCAGTGACATCACTGAAATGGTGAACATGGGAGTACGCATTGAAGAAGCAGTCCGAGAAGGAAGATTGGTCGAAGATGCAAAGTCATCTAGCAGTACTAAGATATATGGTAGTGCTTTCCAAAAGAAGAAAGAGCAAGATATTAGTAATATCTCTCTCAGAAAGCAAAGGCAAAGATATCAACCCGTAGCGGCAATAACTCCCGCTATCAACCCTGCGCCAGCTCTGACTTATCAACCTTAGGTTGCTCAGAGCCAACCAAGTCAACAACAGTATCAGTAAAGGACACAACAGCCTCTTCAGCAGGCTCGTCCTCAGTACAACAACAAAAATCGTACGACATGACCATCAGGGTTTAACCCTATACCGATGTTGTACGCAGAACTATTTCCACTTCTACTGGCCAAGGGGCACGTCCAAACCAGGACTTCTCTCGCAGTATCGGAAAATACGCCTTTTTGGTTCAAAGCGGGTCAAACTTGCCCTTACCATCAAGGAGGACCGGGGCACAACATTGAGAACTATCTCAGCTTCAAGTCTGACGTACAGAAGCTTGTCAGGAACGGGATCTTATCTTTCAAAGATACTAATCTAAATGTTCAGATGAACCCGTTGCCGCAACATGAAAAGACTGCAGAAAATTTAATAGAGGAAGAATTTATCCGCAATTATCAAATTCACGATGTACTCTCACTAGGAACAAATCTGGTGAGGATGCATTGCAGACAGAGCGGGTACGGTCATGTACCATCTCACAATTATCACCAGTGTGATATCTGCTCATAGAATAACTAGGGGTGTTCCGTAGTGCAATCAGCTCTACAAGAACAGATAGATCTGGGCTGGATTCAGGATCACAGGATCCGTGAAGTCAACATGGCCCATACGCATCCCAACATTGCTCAGAACCACAACATTCTTGTGATGAATGTCAATTTAGTGGCGATACATTCGAGACAGAGTCAATATCATAATCTGCCTCAGCACGATTACAACACTTGTCCGATCTGCTCAATAAGCAATCAGGGATGTTCTTTTGTACAAGAGGCCCTCCAACGTCAGGTGGATCCAAGACTACCGTGAAAGAAATAACCATCAAGTCAATATGGTTCAGATCTTTGACATATGCTTGATGAATACCAGTCTGGTAGAATTACATGCTAAACAAGTCAAACTCAGTTTTCTGGCTTCACACAATTATCAAGACTATGAAGAGTGTCGTGAAGACGACCAAGGGTGTGCGCTTGTACAAAGAACACTTCAACATCTGTTGGACCACTGGTGGCTTCTAATCTACTTGGATGAAGCCACACAATAGATCAGCATGACCAACGAGAATCCTAGTAGACATCAAAGTTGGGATGTCCGCTCAATGGAAATAGATCTAGTAAAAATGCACTGCATACAAAGCGGGCAGAGATGGATACCACCGCACAATTATAAGCACTGTAGAGTTTGCTCAGAAAACAACCAAGGATGCTATCTCGTACGAGCAGCTATTCAAAGTCAGTTGGACTGGAAAGAGATTCGACCATGTTCAAGTTCTGGGTCGGTCAACATGGTACAAGACTCTCTCCCTCATCAAAACGAGAACGTTGTCGTAATCTCCGATCATGGAAAAACCAAAGACGTTTGCGCCATAATCCCTCTACTCAACGAATCAAGAATCCCTCTTAATAGTAGAAAAGTTCCCAACCAGGAATTGATTGAGGTTGCCTATAACGGTAAGAGAAACCAAAAAGTTCCTGTGGTTATCTACTTGCCAGGTCCAATACCGTCCAAATCAGAAAAGGCTATCCCTTACAAGTACGATTCAACAACAATCCAAAACAGAAAGGAAACTCCATTACCCTCCGTCGTGAACATTGCCGACATCAGCCGAGTCAATCGGAGCGGTCGGACCTTCAACAGGGGAGTTGGAGAACCTGCCAAAGAAAAGGAACCTCAAACAAAAGTTTCAAATCAACCAGTCGGGCAATCCAGTAATCCAGAACATACAAAGAACAATGATGAGGTGCTAAAGCTCATCCAGAAAAGTGAGTACAACATTGTAGACCAATTGTTGCAAACTCCGTCTCGAATCTCTGTACTGTCCCTCCTACTTAGTTCCGAAGCTCACAGGGAAGCTCTGCAGAAAGTCTTAGAGCAAGCCTTCGTGGAACAAGATATAACGGTAAGAAAATTTGACAGTATCATTTCCAACATCACTTCCTACAACAATTTAGGATTCAGTGATGAAGAACTGCCAAAAGAGGGCAAAAATCATAATATGGCGCTTAACATTACAGTCAACTTCCAGGATGATGCCTTAGCCATCATACTGGTAGGCACCGGATCATCTTTGAATGTTATGCCAAAATCCACTCTGATATGACTATTATTTCAAGGAGCTCCGATGAGGGGTAGTGAGATCATCGTCAAAGCCTTTGACGAATCTCGAAAAACAGTTATCGACGAAGTCAATCTTCCCATAACCATCGGTCCTCACACTTTCCAAGCCACTTTCCAGGTCATGGACATCTGGGCAGCAATAAACTGTTTATTAGGAAGACACTTGGATACACGAAGTTGGGGCAGTCACTTCGAGACTTTACCAAAAGCTGAAGTTCGTCAAGAATGACAAGTTAGTCACAGTCTGCGGAGAGCAAGCCTTAATTGTGAGCCACTTATCATCATTCTCCTATTTAGAACCGGAGGAGGTTGTTGGAACCCAATTCCAAGCACTTTCGGTGAGCAATGAGAATCAACCAGAAAAAGGGACATCAATTTCCTCATACAAAGATGCTCTCGAAGTGATCAAGAGTGATAACGTAAAGGGATGGGGATAGCTTGTAATTCCTATGGATAACAAGACAAAGAAAGTTCTTGGTTTCTCTTCAACCTGTACCCAGACTACCAAGAAAGATGAAAGTTTTTATCCTATTCTGAACTTCTTCCACGGTGGAGGCTTCCTCCACCCAGTGTCTCAAGAAGTACACATCATTAATGAGAGTGACTCCTCAGATACGGATGAAGAATGGAAATCTTATCTCAACACAACGGTTATATGTCTCAGGAATAAGCGCATATGCCATTCCGTTTTCCAAAGCAAAACCCGAGATATATACCAAGGTCAGACGTCCGGATGATCTATGGAGATTGCAATCCTGAGGTATGTCGTGCTCCACATAACTCATTAGAAGATGAGCTAATAAAAGACAACTTCGATCAAGATTATTATGATCCCCTGGATGACTTGCCTATCTGGAAGCCATACACAGAATGCTTGGGGCAAAAGAGTCAGCCAAACGATGCCTATCAGCTAAGTAATATTGAAAAGAATGCCCACGTCCCCACCGAGCCATGGGATCATTACTCAGGACATTCAAAAAATATCCAACACAATGATGAATCTGCTAAGATTGCAGCATAATATTTCATCAACTATGATTTTCCTGAGGTTAATGTCATCGAGGAAGATGACTCCTCTATTCCCACGGAAGTATGGGACACCTTAGGGCAGCCGAGTGGCAAGTACAACTTCTTAGTCAAGTACATCACTCCTGAAAGCTCTCGCATCAGATATGAGGACATCCAACTAACTGGATGGGGAGATCCTCTTGAGAGTGAAAACACTAAGGAAAATACAATAGAAGAGTTCGTTTACGACAACTCTGCTTGGGAGGAAGACTCCAATGATCCTGCGCCGCTAGAAATCAGCGTTATTTTTTAGGACAAACCAAGGAAGAAGGTACCAGACTTTGTGACTCACCGAGGAGTTCATCGCCAATGGGTTGCTGACGATGTCCCGAAAGTCGTCCATAAGTCTAAGTAATTGTCATCTTTGTTTTAACCTTTCACCCTGCCCAGGTGAAATGGATGTTTTTATAGGGCTCACTTTTCTGTAAAGCTTAGCCCAAAGCGACAGAGTTTTATTTTATAGGGCTGTATTTCAAGAATCGACAAATCGTAAATAAACAATGTCATTCTGTAATTCCCGCATTTATTTCTATTTTCACTTTCCATTTTTTTTTTCAGAAAATGGTAATCCTAAAACAACCCAAAATAAAAACAAACATTTTTCAGAAAATACATTGCACACACTCTTTCATTCTCTCTGTCTTTCCTAAAAAATGAATCATCACGTCATGCAAATTGCTTGCTTTAAACCCCATTGAAACATACGATCAAATGCCTTCTCCCAACTTTGAATTCCCGGTATTTGAAGCTGAAAAAGAAAAGGACGAAGAAATTCCAGAAGAGATATCCTGATTACTCAGGCAAGAGGAAAGGTCTATTCAGCCTCACAAAGTGCCGTTGGAAACGGTCAATTTGGGTTCAGAGGAAGAAAAGAAAGAAGTTAAGATTGGAGCACTACTTAATCCAACTGTCAAAGAAAGCTTGATAAAAATTCTCAAAGAGTTTCCCGATGTATTTGCTTGGTCCTATCAGGACATGACAGGGTTGGATACCAGCATCGTGTAATATCATCTACCACTAAAAGTAGAATGTCCTCCGGTGAAACAAAGACTGAGACGGACTCATCCATATATGGCTATCAAAATCAAGGAGGAAGTGCAGAAATAGATCGACGCAGGTTTCCTTGCCACCTCAGAATATCCTCAATGGCTAGCCAATATAGTACCAGTTCTAAAAATGGACAGAAAAGTCAGAATGTGTGTAGAATACAGGAATCTGAACAAGGAAAGTCCAAAGGATGACTTCCCCTTACCACACATTGACATGCTGGTAGACAGTACAGCGAAGTTCAAAGTCTTCTCCTTCATGGATGGATTCTCGAGCTATAATCAGGTCAAAATGGCGCCAGAAGATATGGAGAAAACTTCATTCATCACCCCATGGGGCACTTTTTGTTAGAAGGTGATGCCGTTTGGTTTAAAGAACGTCGGGGCAACTTATCAAAGGGCCATGACGAATCTGTTTCACGACATGATGTACAAAAAAATTCAGGTGTACGTCGATGACATGATTGCCAAATCTAAAACAGAAGAAGCGCATGTGACACACCTATCAAAGTTATTCGAGCGTTTGAGAAAATAAAAACTCCGCTTGAATCCCAATAAATGCACGTTCGGTGTTCGCTCAGAGAAACTTTTAGGATTCATCGTCTGCCAGAAAGGAATTAAGGTGGATCCTGACAAGGTCAATGCCATTCAAGAAATGCCTTCACCAAAGACTGAAAAACATGTCAGAGGATTTTTGGGACGTTTGAATTACAACTCAAGGTTCATATCCCTCGTGACCGCGATATGCGTGCCAATCTTCAAACTACTTAGAAAGAATCAAAGTTGTTTGTGGACGGAAGATTGCCAAAAAGCTTTCGATAGTATCAAGGAATATCTGTTGAATCCGCCTATCCTGTCTCCTCCAGTGGAGGGAAGACCACTGATCATTTACCTAACAGTCTTGGAAGATTCCATGGGTTCTGTACTTGACCAACAAGACGAAACGAAAAGAAAAGAGTCTGCCATTTACTACTTAAGCAAGAAATTCACCGACTGTGAAACTCGGTACTCTATGCTCAAGAAAACTTGTTACACTCTGGCTTGGGCAGCCAAACGTCTTCGCCAGTACATGATTTGTCACACTACTTGGTTAATCTCAGAAATAGACCTAATTAAGTACGTTTTTGAAAAGCTTGCTCTCACGGGAAGGATTGCCTGTTGGCAGATGTTGTTATTAGAATACGAGATCGAGTACCATGCTCAGAAAGTCATCAAAGGAAGTATTCTAGCCGATCATTTAGCTCATCAACCTATTGACGATCAGGAATCAGTCGGATTTGATTTCCCAGACGAAGATGTCATGTACTTAAAAATGAAAGATTGTGATGAACCGCTACCTAGTGAAGGGCCAGAACCAGGATCCCAATGGGGACTAATATTTGACGGAGCTGTCAACACTTACGGAAATAGAATTGGGGCAATCTTAGTAACACATCAGGGTACCGACATTCCTTTCACCGCCCGACTGACATTCAAATGTACAGACAACGAGGCCGAATACGAAGCTTGTATCATGGGTCTTGAAGAAGAAATTGACTTAAGGATTAAGAACTTGGGTGTGTATGGAGACTCAGCCCTGGTTATCAATCAGATCAAAGGAGAGTGGAATACATACCAATCAGGACTGATTCCTTACAAAGATTACGCGAGAAGGTTGTTACCAGTCTTCAACAGAATCGAGTTTCATCATATCCTTCGTGAAGAAAATCACATGGCTGATGCACTAGCCACTCTATCTTACATGATTATTGTAGGTCAATGGAACGACGTACCTAAGATTGACATAATGCGCCTTGAAAGGCCCGCTTACATCTTCACGGTCGAAGTAGTCATAGACGACAAACCTTGGTATCACGATATCAAATGCTTCCTTAAAAAACAAGAATACCCACCTGCGGCATCAAGAAAAGACAGGAAGACTCACAGAAGACTGGCTGGTAACTTCTTTCTGAACGGTCATACACCCTATAAAAGAAACTTTGACAAGGTTTTGCTCAGATGTGTAGACAAACCAGAGGCAAACATGTTGATAAAAGAGATTCACAAAGGTTCCTTCGGGACTCATGCCAACGGACACACGATGGCGAGAAAAATTCTAAGAGAAGGATATTATTGGTTGACAATGGAATCGGATTGCTACGAGTACATGAGGAGGTGTCATAAGTGTCAGATATACGCAGACAAAATCCATGTACCGCCAACGCATCTAAAAAATCTTTCTTCTCCATGGCCTTTTTCTATATGGGGAATCGACATGATTGGCATGATCGAACCCAAGGCTTCGAACGGACATCAGTTCATCCTAGTAGCCATTGACTACTTCACCAAGTGGGTCGAACCAGTGTCATACACCAATGTGACCCGACAAGTGGTGGTCCGATTTATCAAAAATAATCTCATATGCCGTTATGGTGTTCTAATCCAGATCATTAATGATAATGGATCTAACTTGAACAACAAGATGGTGAAAGAGTTGTGTGTTAAGTTCAAGATCGAACACCATAACTCATCTCCCTACCATCCTAAGATGAACGGAGCGGTAGAAGTGACTAACAAGAACATCAAGAAGATCTTTCAAAAGATGGTTGTAACTTACAAAGACTGGCATGAAATGCTGCCCTATGCTCTTCAAGGTTATCGTACATCTATCCGCACCTCAACAGGGGCAACCCCTTTCTCTCTAGTATATGGCATGGAGTCAGTGCTTCCCATAGAAGTAGAGATCCCGTCAATAGAGTATTGATGGAAGCTAAGCTAACAGAGGCTGAATGGTGTCAAAGTCGACATGATGAGCTGAACCTAATCGAAGAAAAGAGAATGACAGCTCTATGCCATGGTTAGTTATATCAGCAATGAATGAAGAGAGCATTTGACAAAAAAATTCTGACCCCGTGTCTTCAGAAAAGGAAACCTTGTGCTCAAGAAGATACAATCATTTCTCACTGATTCCCGGGGTAAATGGACACCGAAATATGACGGCCCCTATGTGGTCAAGAAAGCCTTTTCAGGTGGCGCTCTAAGATTCACAACCATGGATGGAGAGGAGTTCACCTACCCCACAAATGTTGATGTAGTCAAGAAATACTTCGCCTAAATAAATAAATAAAAAACGTCTCGGTGGATTGAAAACCCAAAAGGGCAGTCCAGCCAAAAATTAGAGACACAAGCGAAAATCATCCCGATGGATTGAAAACCTCAAAAAACAATCTAGGCAAAAGTTAGGGATTCATGGCAAGTAACTACGTCCGACAAGGTTAAATCCCTAGCGGGAACACCATCCATCAGGAAAACTTGAGTCAAGGTCACCTTTGACAGAAGCCCAGAATGTCCAGAATTCAAAGTTGGTTGAAGGATAGCGGTAGTTATGTTTCAATGTAGCCTTTTTTCCCTTAAATTACCATTTTCTAAACTTTGTAAATGCTACATGGTATCACGCGTTTGGCTGATTTCCATCCTATCAATAAAATTTGAGCCTACTGCTTTTATTTGCAATTCTCATTTATTTTTACTTTATAGAATGACATTTTTAAACATGATCAACGATTCTTGAAACAAAACAAAAATGAATTTACTTGTCAAAATTTTCTTCTGCTTTTAAAATAAAGATGGCATTTCCTTTTTTAACTTTGAACATCAAAAGGAACATTGATAGCTTCTCTATAAGTGATTAAACCTCATAGTGCAGAATCAAAGTACTCCTTCTAAACCAGTTCACCTAAATGAAGGATCAACTATTTTAGATGTAATGTCCCATCTGACATCCCCGACAGAGTTCATACCTCTTAAGACCGATTGATAATTCTTTTTCCCACACAGGGACTACCTCTCCTAAGCAAGACGTGATTTTTATTTTGAACCGATGGGACTTTTCATCCCCTGCATTAGCCGAGTATCCAGTTGTGTTCATCCACTAGTCTGTATGTCGCGTCAGTTTTGTCAGCATAAACATACATACATCATGCATGATTGATTCATATTCATATTCATATTCATATTGCATTACTATCACTCTAGTCATACTCATTCCCAAGTGATAAAGTCCTCTTGTCAGTCAAGTTGTCAGTCCTTTCCTCGTCAGGAAATGTATCATCTAAGCAATTCCTCCCCAGTTTATTTCTAGATTAGAGATTGTCCTCGACCACTTTGATAACTTGAGCCTCTGAAAGGCAAGAAGACGTTTGGCAGAAACTTCTGGAACATCACTCTTTACCATTAAAGATGATATTTCTCGCTTTCCCGGATTAAGGAAAATCCCCAGAGAAAGCCTCTCAACAAAAGGCTCCCGGCGATGCATCGGTTTTTCTCCCAAGAAATTCGATGTTAACGAGGTCATCAGAACCTCAACTTTGGATCACATCACATGGAATTTCTCCAAAAATATCTCGAAGAAAAGTATGATGTAATGCCCCTAAACAAAAAGCGGTCTCTCAAGAGACTAGTTTTCCCCTATAGAGTCAACAAATGGCATCTTCAACAGAGAAGTTTGTACACCTCTACAGTTCAGACAAATGGGCTTCC
This sequence comes from Lathyrus tuberosus, assembly GCA_022829125.1. Classification (NCBI taxonomy): domain Eukaryota; kingdom Viridiplantae; phylum Streptophyta; class Magnoliopsida; order Fabales; family Fabaceae; genus Lathyrus; species Lathyrus tuberosus. Next base: position 1,782,991 of record JALAZF010000344.1, on the reverse strand, counting down.
CCAACAAGTCTGACCTCAAAATTTTTCCATCAAATGGCATCTCCCTAGTATAGTTCAGCGAGAAGTTTGATGAAGACCGCTACAAATAGTGTTCCTTGTCAAGAAAGAAACTTGACAAGAAGAAACTGAGACCAGTTCTGTGGCTGAAGACCAAGATCGAGGGGAAGTTTATGTTAGAAACTGAGACCAGTTATGTGACCAAAGACAAGGATCGAGGGGAAGTTTATTTAAGAAACTGAGACCAGTTCCGTGGCTGAAGACTGGGATCGAGGGGAAGTTTATTTCAAAATAAACCTAGACCAATTCTGTGGCCAAAAACCAGGATCGAGGGGAAGTTTTGCCCTTTTCTAAGTCGCATTACTTAGCAAAAGAATATGGATGAGCAAACTTCCATTCATAACAACATTCAAAATTTTGGGTATTTCGATATTTAATCCTCTTGTACCCTGAATGTCCGAATATCTTCGCCATTCACACCTTCGGGTCCAAGAAGATTAAATCGGGGCATCTGTCATGCCCCAAACTTTGACCACCAAGATTTCCCATCATTGTGCAAATCATTACCACAATATGGATGTACCATCATGCCTCATCAATCTCCTCAAAGATGGTTGAGCATTCACTATAATCAAGAATTAGGGTTTCCATCCCTCTCTGAGCATTTAGACAAAAGATCAATTAAGAAATGACATGATATTCAACTTGTCTAACCTCTTAAACATCCATGAAGGATCAAGAGGACTCCCACATCAAGAATCAAGCACAAAGTTGCAGCATTCCAAGAGGATTTACCCTCGAAACACCTGGTGTCACCAAATTAGGGTTTTTATCGACTAAGGCCTCCAGAGTGAGAATTTCATAGGGGATTGAGCCAAGGCTTCAAAATAAGACTCAATATACTCAAAATAACCCTAGGAGTCCCTTTGCAAAGTTAAATCACCCTCAGAGAATGCATTCCTCAAAAGTCAGGAATAAGGGTTTCATCGCGCCGAACCGCACCGGAGCCAAAAGTCAAAACATGACTTTTTTGGCAAAAATGATCCTTATGACCCATATTTTCATAAAATATGATTTATAATGCCATTTGAACAAGAATTGATCAATAAATCATGATAACTTGTAAAAGGGGTAATCTTGAAAAATTGAAAATTTTTCTAAGTTGCTAGATTTGGATGGTTTTGGTGCAACTTCCAAGGACCATAACTTTTGATCCAAGAAACCTTTTTGAGTGATCCAAATCCTGATTTGTAGGTCTTCCTACATTCTACAAAAGCTTCAACTACATGAAACTCTAATTCTTAATGGATTTTTAGTTATGGATGAATCAAAGTGGTAAAAAATCAAGGATTTAACACTTAGTACAAAACTGTCTAAGTTTCAGCCTTGAACATCAATGTTCATGAGGATTTTTATTTGGATTCAGATAGTTTCAAGACAAACAATGACCACACATGAATTGTACCATATAAGGGCTTTTTAAAAAGTACATGAGCATTCCATAACTCCATTTGAGCAAGGAGATATGATCCTCCTAAGATGGCACTTTCAAACTGTCTTGTACAAGACAGAGGCAATTGCAAGCCTTGTCATCCATTTGGACACCTCAGAGGATAACATCAAAGGGAAAAGATCTGATACACAAGCCTCCCAAGTCCAAGGATCTACATGTAGCTATGTGTCACCTAAAAAGGCTAGAAATCTCAAAGACTCCAATTTTGTTTCAACGCATTCAATGGATTCACAAGGTGGCAAGCATCAAGACATTGCTAACTGAATTGAGTCAAGCCTTATCTCTGAACCAAAGCTACAATAACCTGCTGCAATGAGCCAAGTCAATGGTTATAGAAGACTTGGATTCCTTTATGCAACCATTGGCCAAAGACCTGTACCAGTTGCAATTCACTATTTCTTGGAAAACAAACTTCCTCTACTATAAATAGAGCTCATTTATGATCAGTTTGAGTACACCAAAGCACCCAAACTGATGCTTTACTCGAAATCTCTCTTTCACTCCAAAAATGCCTTCATTTGCAAGTCACTATCAAATTTTTCATTAGAGAGCCATTCCATCACCACCAATTATTCTAACACATTCCATACATCATATATGAGCTGATTAAATGCTCCTCACACTTCTGAAACATCAGGATCATCATCTCCATTTCTCACTTGGACCATATGCAATCAGAGTTGAGCCAGTCTATCCAAAGAGTTCCAAAATATCTTGAAGGTTGCAACACAATCCTTGAGGCCTAAGGAAGCTATCCAGATCATTGTTTCACTTCTGTAACACCTCTACAATATAATTTGATTCCTTCTTGCTGAGGTAAGCCTTGAACTTTCAAAATCATTAATGCATGCATCATAAACATGTTTTTAAGTTTCCAATGTGTTTCTGAATGTTCATAGATCATTTCCCTCAATCAATTGCTACTTATCTTAGGTGTATGGGATTTCATTTAGTTTTTTCATTTTTTAGGGTTCATCTGATCATCACGTAATAACTTCCCCTATGCTTAAAATAAATGAAATTAAATACCACCATCATGTTCCTTGTTTAAAATGAGTGATTTTCATGTTTACATAATCCCATTTCATTACGTATTGAGTAAGATAGCATAAATTTTACAAATCCAGCTAGAGGTTGAAGATGTAGTTCTTCGCGCGAATTTTTGAATTTACCACGCATTTATCATATATTATGTGTTGGTTGTGTTTCAATATCACCAGTACACGCTGGCTCAGTTGGCAAGGGCATGTTTTGCTTATGTGTGGATGAGAGGTCGCAGGTTTAATCCTCACCTATGACCAAATTGTTTTATCACTTGTCCAATTTCATTCTTTTTTTCATATTATTTTCTTAAATGATTTGAAAAATTAATTCCTCTCTCAATTTTTATCATTTTTTATTGGTTCTTTTTTTAAAAAGTGACAAAAATGTTAAATTATTTTATTTTGCAAAAAATTCAAATTTGTATTATTTATTTAATATAGTTAGAATTTTTTGTAATTAATTTCATCTTATTTGTTTTTAAACATTTTAAAATGAAGTTCTCACCTTGATTTTTTCATTCGAAATGAATTTCAAGCTTTCATGTGATTAAACATGATTTTTGAAAATATTTTTCAAAGTTGACAACTTGTTTTTGAATATATTTGATATTTTATATCATTTTTTATTTAACTTCCTTTGAAAATTATATCTTTTAAATTCAAAATTAGGGTTTTCTCTAAATTTTGATTTTTTAAACTTCACATAAACACTTTTGGGCCTCTAATAGAGTGTAAGACCCAACCCCCTTTGTACATAAATAATTAGGCCTCGGTCATTGTCTAAGTCCCAGTACAGTTTTCAAAATAACGGTGTGATCGTTGTTTTTCATCTGAGCCTCTCCTTGAGTTGTAAGTCCCTTCTCTTGTACAAAAATAAACTCTTGGGCCTCTAATAGAGTGTAAGACCCAACCTCTTTTGTAAATACAACTATTTTAGGCCTTAGTCATTGTATAAGTCCCAGTACAGTTTTCAAAACAACGGTATGATCACTATTTTGTATCTGGGCCTCTCCTCGAGTATAAGCCCCAAACTTCCTTTTAAAACAACTTTCCTTTTGATTTAGATTCAAAATTATACTTGTATCAAAACTTTCTTCAATTACTTGAATTACTAAATGTACAACGATGTTTATAATACTGGAAGCTTGCTCACCTGTAAGTTTTACTAGCATTCTTTTATATATTTCTTCAATCCCTAGAACTGTTCACTAAAGAAAGGATTATTCCCGGTGAAACCTTTCTTGAACTTTTCTTAGGTTTGGACCTACAGGCTTCCTAAAAGCATCCCTAGCCTCCTCTTGGGCTTTGTACAAGGACCCCCAGGCTTCTTAGAAGTTCTCATCCTCCTCTTGGGTTTAGTACAAAGACCCAACAGACCTCCTACAGGTATAGGACAGAACCTAGTCATCATTTGTTAGAGCAGTCCTTTGAAGAGTAAAAACATCAGACCAACTTAGGGTTGATTCTCATCCCTTAAAATATCAGCCTCCTCTTGGGCATCATACAAAGATAAACATGTTCATACCAGTAGACTTGGACAGTCTCATCTCCTTTTGGATCTCAAAGAAACCCTCAAGTTTCCCAAAAGCACAGGAAAAACCCTGATCATATCATCAAATCACCAGCAGAGTTAAAACCTCCAAAGGCTTCAAAACTCAATCTTTAAGCCTTCACTTTAAATTCCCCCAGCTAGGGTCAAATTATCATCAATAAACCCTAAATCAGAACCTCAAGGCATCTGATATTTTAACTCTTCTGGAATCCCCCAGCAAGAGTTTATTCCCCAATTTAGACCTGTCTCTGGATCTCAATAATCCTCAGCAGAAGTTAGCCTCCTCTTAGGCTTCATATAAGAAATTCCCCAACAAGCCTCCTCTTAGGCTTTGTATAATGATCATCCCTCGGCAGTTTTAGCCTCAATCTTGGGCTTTGTACAAGACACCAATAAAACTTCCCCAGTGGAGTCAAACTTCTTTTATCCTCAATCTTGGGCTTTGTACAAGACAGATAAACTATTCTCCAGCTGAGTCAGTCAATAACTTCTAGCCTCAATCTTGGGCTTTGTACAAGACACATACAAAACCTCTCGAGTGGAGTCAATAACTTTTAGCCTCTATCTTGGGCTTTGTACAAGATAGACAAAATATTCCCCAAAAGAGTCAATCTCCTTTTTTTTCCAGCCTAAATCTTGGGCTTTGTACAAGACAGATATAAAACTCCCTAAACAGAGTCAACCTTTTAGGTTCAACCTTGGCCTTTGATCAAGGTACATAAAATCAACATCCTCTCACAGGAAATCAAAAATCTCTCTGTAGGAAGAAATTTCTCTGTACATCACACATCAAAACAGACAATCAAACAAACCCTAATCCCAGATAATTACTGTAAGTGGAACACTTGTTGATTCAAAAATCCAAGTTGTGGTCCATCTCTTATCCTAGTAAATCCCTTCTTTCATATAATTGTTGTAAGTGGCAAGCCTCTGGATTATTTACATCCAATCCAATGTCCCTCTCTTAGCATGAAAGACTCCTAATGAAAAATGGCATTGCTCTACAGTGAGTTAAAGTTTTCTCCTCTAGGACAAATCCCTTATAAAGGAAATTATGGCATTGCTGGATTTCATATATTCCAGTTAAAGTAATTCCCCTTTATAATCAGTTACCCAACAATTGTGATAAACAGATGAGATATCTCCCTTGACAAATTCTCTCTCAATCAAACCTTTAGCTTCAATCTTGGGCTTCGAACAAGACACAAATAACCTTTCAGCTTCAATCTTGGGCTTTGAACAAGACACCAAACACATCTTTTTCCTCCCATAGAATAGGAGGAACTACGATTGCTCTGATTTCCCTGTTTTCTTTAAAGGGAATACGTAGGCATAAGATTGAAAAATCTTAGCGAGCACACATAACAAAAACCTTAGGTCCAGTACCTTACCAAAAACATCGAAAAACCCGAAAATCAACAAAAATACCCTCTCAAACATTCCCAAAGGAGAAACTTTCCCATTTACGACAGACAAACACCAGTAAGTAGATAATAGAAGAAAATGCTAAACAATCTATGGATAACCATATATAGGATGTGTAATTGAAGACTCCCCATTGTATAACCTGGCCCCGGACCCCCCAATCTCTTAGAATTTGTTAAAGAAAACATTTGCTTGCAAGGTTAGTTTTAGATAGCTTCCCTTCCCTTTCTAGCTTCATAGGATAATTAAGAAATCAGAAAGTAGCACCCAATTCCAACCAAATGCGGTAAGGTGGTCGCGTCACCGACAAAAACCGCACGCTACACATTCTTAAATTTACAAAATCTTCTCCCTCTTTTAAAAATTTTATTCTTTTAAACTATAACCTCTTTCATAATAAACCTTGACTTTCTGAAGTGCATTTTCAAACTTCATTTGCTTAATAAATGCTAATCAATCCTAAGCATACTTTGGCCATTTTCAAAAGACTTAAAAAACACTTAATCCATTGAAATCATTTTGTGCCTTGAGCCCTTTTCCTTTTAAACTTTTCATAAAGTGTAGACATGAGTCATTTAAAGTTGAGATGTGATCCTCCTATCCCCATGGTATTGTTTGAAATAGGTAGACATTTTTACACCCTTGAGAGTTAGTGGCATACTTTTCGATTTTATCCAAGTTGGAGCCCTTCTCATGGTGATGCAAAGGTCCATTTTCACATACTTGTGGGCGATTAGTTGAAGTTTTCTCCTTAAAATGACAAGTTGTTTTTTCATTTAAAATGAATCATAACATAGAATTTTGGTTATTTTTACCACGAACTACGAGGTTTTGATCCTCCATTGCACTTTGTGGGTACGTAGGCACGAGGCTCAGGAAGTCTTATCAAACACAAAATTATAAAAAAAAAAATCTTCTTTTCTCACCTCCACCATCTTTTTGCAAACAACATCTTTTTATAAGCCAAACACTAGATTTACAAAGAGGTTCCTATAGAGTACTATATACGTTTTGGGTGCTAATACCTTCCCATTACGTAACCAACCCCCTTACCCTGTCTCTGTTCATTTGTTCTTGTTTTAGAACTTTTTTTAGGTTTTGTTTGCTCTTTTCCCTTTCCTTTGGATAAATAAAAGTGCGGTGTCGACTCTTATATTGCGGGTTAAGTTAATCAATAGCTTAATATCAAATTTTCCCACTACAGAAAAGTGGCGACTCTGTTGGGGATTAGTCCCTAGTGGGTTGAGCCCATCTTTGTCTATCTGTGTTTGTATTATATATGTTGTTTGTTATTGTTTGTTTTATTTTTGGTTCTTGGTGATCTCTGAGTGGTGATATAACTCCTATACCCAGACTTGAGAGCACTTATGATAGGAGGATGTGTAGAGCGGAAATTGTGAGTATAAATTATTGATTAACTTAACTTAAAAATGCAAGAGTCGCCACCGCACTTTTATTTTATCCAAAAGGAAAGAAAAAAGAGCGAACAAAACCTAAACAATCTCTAGAACAAGAACAAATGAACAGAGACTAGGTAAGGGGGTTAGTTACGCTATGGGAAGGTGTTAGCACCCAAAACATCTATAGTACTCTATAGGAACCCTTTGAAATATCTACGCTTTTTGGTTTGAAAAGGTTTGTTTGAAAATTGATTGGGGAGGTGAGAAGAGAAGTATTTTTTAAGATTTTTGTGTTTGGAGAGAATTATCGCCTCATGCCTACGTACCCACAAAGTGCAATATAGGATCAAAACCCCGTAGTTTGTGGTACAAATAACAAAAAATTGTTTTTTTATGGTTGATTTTAAATGTAAAGACAAGTCGCCATTTTAAGGAGAAAACTACGACTAGTCGCCCACAAGTACAAGAAAACAACATTTGCGTCATCTTAAGATGGAAAATTTTTGTATCCACTCATACTTAAATAGTTAATTGAGTCTAGGTGTTTGCAAAGTAAAGAGTTGAACATAACTTTATTTTTTTAGTTTTTCTTAGTCAAGCTTCAGGAGAGTATTCACATTTGACCATGGAATCTGAATCCTGTCTTAAGTGGATCTTGAGTCAATGGTACTTATACAAGTGATTCCTCTTTCTTCTCCAAACTCCACATTTTTTGCATCTTTCAGATTTTGAGTTTGGTATGTAGGCTTTTCTTCCATCATATGTTCTAAGCAACCATTGATTAGATATCATGGAAGATGCCTTTCTCATTTCTTTTGTAATATCTGCAGCAAATACAATTTTGGATTTTAATACCCATATCTTTGTGGGTCCTCTAATGTTAGTTCAGACAAGCTTTTTTTACTTTGTGGCTTAGTTTGATAGTAGTGCCTTGATTAATTCCAGAATTTAATTCTAGGATGAGTTTTGGCTCTAACAAAATTTGTTCTTAGCAGAGTCTTTGATTTCATTATCTTGGATTCATCTATTATCAAATCTTTTGACTTTATAATCCTTGATTTTGAAATCTATTACTGACATAGATTTAGATAATGTTTACTATCAGATTTTAACATAAAATAAGTTTTCAGCACTGTTTGAGTATTGCTAGAATAAAAAGAATTGAAAGGTTTCTCAAGGAATTGTTCTTTAACAGAAATTCTATGATAAACAATATTTTAAGATTAGATCTTGTAAGTCAGACTCCTGTTTATCAAAGTGATAAACAATATTTTCAAGAGACTTGATTTTCTTTTGAGAGATTTTTAGATCTTCTTTTAGATGATCAATCTCTAGCTTCATGATTCCACCTTATTTGTTAAAACTAGCGAAAACGAAACAAAGGAAAGCAAGATAACAAAGTACATCAAACGGGGGAGGGATACATGAAAAAGTACAGGGGATGATCAATGTGAGAAATAAAGAGGCTAATTGTGAGGTAGTTCAAGAAGAAGCTATGTGTGTGCAAGTATCCTAGACTAAACAATAAACAAAGAAGTTCACAGATTATTTTAAGGTTTTAGTTTTATGATGTTTTTGTGCATTTTTAGTGAAATGAAAAACAACAAAGGGTTAGACGATAATATAATGAAGATGCATGAGTGATACAATGATAATGAATAATGTACAAATGATGAGAATGTAAATGGAATGGTAAAGGAGAACAGTCGCGTCTTATTCGTGGATCTCCATCGATAAATCGATAATCCATGATATTCAAGATCTCATTGACCAAAATGAAATTAAGAGCAAATCCAAAAGGGAAATGAAAGCGGTCTCATCATAATCAAGATTTAAAGTCGAGAAATCGTCAAACCCATGATCATATTTGATATCATCGACCAAGACAAAATTGAAAAAGAAAATCGAAGATGAAAATGAAAAGTAGAAAAGAAAGAATAAATCAAGAAATAAATCTAAACAAAGATAACCAAAATATGATCAAGAAAAGGTTTGAGAAAATAAAAGTAATTTAACAACATATCTAAAAAAACCTAATAAATTTTTTAACAAAATCAATAACAAAAATATTACTAATACTTAACAAGAATGTTTAATAAAAATATTAACAATATTATTACAAAGTAGTATGTAAGAAACTAATAAAATTATTTAACAAGATTACTAACCAGGTCTTTTAAACAAAAATAATAAAATAATCATCAAAATATTTAAATTTAACACAACACAATCAAAAGAAGAGTGTAGATTGGCACGAAGGGGGATGTAAAATGTGTGGAATCATTATGGGCCTCATGGCCCATTCATCCACCAGCCAGTAACAAAAATAACAACTGAAAAACCCATGTCCCAACATACAGGATCATCAGCATCTATTAAAAACCTATTACTAACAACATGTTCAGTCAAAATAAAGAGAAACAGGGCACGACATATTCAAAACACTATAATCAAGAAGAACAACTCAACATGAAAATTAGATCGGAGTAACGATCTTGAAGCCAATCGCATCGTTCAATCTTTGAATCTACTAGCTTTGCTCCCGTGCTCTCTCTCTCGCTTGATCGTGCGTTCTCTCGCGGCTTTCATGACGATGGCTTGATTTCGTTCTTCCCTTCGCGGCGGTAATGAATGGGTATGTAAGGTTGAGGAAGAAGAAGATTTCGAAGAGGTTGGGTTAAGGAGACATGGTTGTTTTTTTTAAATCAACGGCGAATGATGGTGTTGAATGGTGGTCGAAGGATCCACAGAGTGTCAGGTTCGATTGTTGTGGTTGGCGGTGGAAATAAGGTGTGGAGGAGTTTGGTTGATTTATTGGGGGAGTTCAGTTATGGAGTTAAGTGATGATGAGAGATTATGCGCAAGGTGGTTAAAGGATAGAGGATCACGGTTGTGGTTTCAAAGGTGTTAAGGGACTGCTTTGTGAGTGAACAAGGTTATTGAAGGTGATGGTTTATTCGTGGAGGTTGTGTAGTGATAATGGAGAAAAGGTAATACGAAAATTGGTTGAAGGAGGGATGATGATGGCAGGTTTTGATGTGAGAAAGTTTAGGTTTGAAGATTCAATTCTTACAGAGAGAGTTTTCTCAATGTTGTTGTTGCTCTGTGTATCAGTAGAATTGAAAGGGTGGCTAGGTTTTTCTGTTGCTCTCCCTCACGATTTTCTCTTGTTCCCCTTTTAAGAACATTCAAAGCTTGTTTATTAAGTTTTCAAGTACAGAATTTTTGACTTGTTATTGTGTGATGGGTCACTTTCAATGCAGGTTATTGTATGTTGTGATGCGCATGGCTTGTATCAGCAGGTTTTGTGTTGTGTAAAATTGGTGTAAAGGTTTTTGGAGTATTGTGCAACATAGCAGTGGCGGGGTCTGTAGCACGGGGTCTGCAACTCCTGCAGCATATATTGCAAGAACTAGTGGGATACTCGTGCATTCGCACGGCTACGGGTATGGTACGCGCATTTTTTAAAATATAATAAAAATAATATTAAAAATATTAAAGTGTTTAACCAAAAAGATATTATTTTTAAATTATATAAGAAATTAGTGTCAATAATTTATTTCATATATAAAAATATTAAAATCAACAATATATTATATTTTATATAAATATTATAGTTGTTTTGACATTATTAAAAAAAAATTAGAATCAATATTATAAGGGTTAAATAAGTATTAGGTCCCTGAAAATAACCTAACATTCAAGGTTTGGTCCTCCTAAAGTTTTCTGTTTCTAATTGTAGTCCCTCCCGTTAGTTTCCACTAACGGAGGATGATGTGGCACGCCAAGCGTGCAATAATCCCTTGCCAACTATGTATTCTTATGCCACGTCAAAAATAAGATTTTCAATTCATTCAAAACCCTAAACCTTTTCCTAAATTTCATTTGTTTCTAGAGCAACATCAACTGTAGAAGAAGAAGATGAGCAAAAAAACACTTATCTCAGAGCTCGACGCACTGAAGAAGGAACAACGGCCGGAAAACGCTAAGCCGCGGTCACCACCCTTTAACCTCCGCGATCGCCACCACCCACGAGCGGAGCAGAGACGGAGGTGAACAGACACCGCACAGCAACGCGATGGACGAAGGGATTTCGCCGGAGGGAGACGCAGAATGAGACGGAGATAGCACGAGATCGCTGAAGAAGAGCAAGGAAAATTGGAACTGAGAGAGAACACGGTTGGATTTCTTAATCCTTCATTTACATTTTGATTTCAATCTCAACAGTTTCGGCCTAAATTGTTTGAATCGTTCAAACTTTTCAATATCATTCGTCTGAATCTCAACTTTTGCAGCTCGCTCAAATCACTCAAAGTTTCAACATCTATTGTTCGAATCTCAACAGCTACAACATCAATCGTTCAAATTTGAATATCGCTCAGTAACTCAAAAGCTGTAGATCTGAACTCAATCTTATCAGAGGTTTGGCAATACAATTTTTTTATATATCGTTCAAACTTTTTTAAACTATACTACAACATCCCCTTGTGGCATTTTTTATTAGATTTTGTTGCAAGGCTTTTTCAGATGGCAACGGTGGTAGTTCATTATCAGTCCAAAACAAGGAATTTTTGAAGAACTTTTTGAAGAAAGAAAAGAGATTGAACATGGCGCCACAATTTGATAACACTACACATCCTTATATATCTTTGACTTATGTCAACTACACAAGGTCAGCACTAAAGCTTATGTATTATTTTTATTACTAGTCTCGATGCTTTTTGTTTTTGCCTTAAATCATCAACAATAACTTGATAGAATCCTTAGCAATGATTACTATAGCCTTCTGATAAAATCATATATCATTAATACGGGTCCATGTCAAACACATACATCCTGAATTTTAACACAGTTGACATATATTGACTTAACACATGGCATATGCTGCCTGATTTCAAATGTCCCAAACTGTAAAATGAAATAATGAGTGATGTCTGTGCTGCATTCCAAATCCAAATAAGACACGTCTATTGCGTGAAAAGTGCTACCAACACACTTTCTGTATATATGATTGATCTATTTTTTATTAGGCAACAACGCATTTGTCTCATAAATTACTTAGTTTTAAAGTGTGTTGACTTTTAAAAAATAGACTAATTGTGAAAAAGTGTGGTGTTGCTAGGATGATATTCTTAGGAACTGGAACTGGATCTGTGCTTGAATTTGTTGAACTTGCTGTCACCTTCTGATTTGCAAATGGGGCATCGTGACTGTTTCCCTCTAACTTAGTGCATTTGAATGGAGTTGTTAGAGTTAGTTTAAAGTTTGAATTTCTCCTGTAATGTAAATGCTTTGTAGTGAGTTTGACGATCGTGAAATGCTTTGTAGTTATAAACTTAGTGCATTTGTCGTGAGTTTGACGATCGTGAAATGCAGTTATGACTTAGTGTTATGTTGTTGAAGTTAGTTGCTATCTGTGTAATACAGTGAAGCTTCTTATTGTTGAGGGCCAATGAATTAACTCGGCCTGAACTTACAGCTTGTTTGTTATGCCGTTTGTGCTTATTATGCTTGAAGTGAAGTGGTGCTAGAACTCAGTTAGAAGACTTCATTGAAATGGTGGCTTAGCTGTTAATATGTTATGTTTAGTTGGATTTTGAAATTGGTACAGTGACTGGTTTGATTTTTAGGGATATGCAGAGATACTTGGAATAATGAGGTTAGAATTGTGATCCTGTAAGTTCTGATATTTCTGTTATGTTGCTTCACATTCCGTTTTGTATGGCCCTTATCATCATGATACATTAGGAGTCTATAGCAATCTTGCAGGCACATATGATAGCAATCTTGCAGGCCCTTATCATCAACTACATTAGAACTATATTCCAAGGCTAGTTTTTACTTAATAGTGTCTATTTGACTTCAGTGACTTACTGCAATTTGATGTGATGTTATTTTGTGTAACAAATATTAAGATGTTTGCACTTGAGTTATGATTTGATGGTGATTATTTAGTTGCATAGTGTCTGCAATATTCTTTTCCTATGGTCCATGGTGGTCTTTTAAAGGCATGTTGAATCTTAATTGCAGCAACTCTCTTACGTGCTTCATCAACAAATTCATCATAATGCAGCTCTTATACGTTGTGCAACATCAACAAGCCCTCCAAAGTTTTGAATCTCTTTCTTCCACATCAATTTTGTGCAGATAAGACGATGCTTCGTCCTTGTTGAACAATCGCAAGAGAAAAATGGGTAGCCCTCCAGCCAGTCAACCCGAGATGAAGAAGCGTCTTGATTCTAATTATAACACATGTATTGCTGTCAATGTTAATTAAGCATCTAGATCATAAATCTGTTTTTAAAGAACCCAACATGCAACTGGACATTGTTGAGGTGGTCACTTCATTGACTCAAATCTGGAGACTGATGTAATCAATTGGAATAAGGATTTCAGAAAAGTTGTGGCAATGTTGGCATCATAAAAAGATTACAGCTTGGTGTTGCTTGTTCTAGAGCTAAGGTAATAACTGAATTCATGGTTATGATATATCTTCTTATATGATCTGAAAATAATTTTTAAAGGCTTCTTCTCTTTGTATGGTGCTACTTTTATGTTTCCTTTTTCATGATAATATGTGATACTTGCAATTTATTTACAATATATTTTATGCTTGACGTTTGAATATTCCAATTTTCAACTTTTCTCATAACACGGAAAATGTTGGGGAAATGGAGACAAGCCAATAGTCAGGATTAGTTATACTTGTACAATGTAGTCAGCATTTTACAGCTTCCAAAATGGTGGACATGCCAATAGTCACTTGTGATTTAACGGAACTAGGTTAGTTGTAGCATGTTTTGTGGAGTTGTTACCGACTGGTATGATGTAACGCTATTACTTGTATAATTGTACTACTACTCTATTTCCCTATATTCATTTTCTTTGTATAATTGTTACCGACTGAACCTCATATTCATTTTCCTTGTTATTTTTTATGCGCTGTTTTACTGCATAATCAAATTGTATTTTTCGTTTCTGCACGAAAAATGGTTTGTGTTTCTGTTTGCTGCATAATCTGTCAAATGGGTGATTATGCACAATGGTTTTTGTGTTTTTGTTTGCTGCACAATTACTGTTTTTCTGTCATTAGTTTTTGTACATTATTATCACAGTATTGTTCCAATATACATGTGATTAATTGCAATTTGTGTGTAAATCTGTTCTGTCTCATCTTACAGTTTTTCCTTCTCCAGGTAATCCCAACAGATAAGAGTGGAGCCATAGTGAGTACAACCATAGCTGGAGCAATCATAGGAGCTGCAGTTGGTGGATGGATCAATGATAGATTTGGAAGGAAAATATCAATCCTTGTTGCACATACCCTCTTTTTAGGAGTTTATATTTGTATTGGTTTTAAACTATTATTGATGTAGAGATTTAAAAGCTTAAATTTTGTTTTAGTTGAAAAGTGAGGTTTTGAACTATTTTTGTTGCAGGGCCAGTATGCATAAAGTATGACAAGGTTTTAAATTAGCTAGAGATTAGCTATGAATTAGCTACAAATTATTATAATGCTGTGTTTGAATTAGCTAGAGATTAGCTACGAATTAGCTACGAAGTAGCTGCAAATTAGCTACCATTATGGATTTAAATAGGATATTAATATAAAAAAATTAAAATTGAAACAATTGACACGTGGCATACATGTCAGTATTTTTTGCCACGTTGGCATTGCCACATGTAAGCCACGTCATCAAAAAATCTCCACATGGCATGCCACATCATCCTCCGTTAGTGAAAACTAACGGGAGGGACTAGAGTTACAAACGGAAAACTTTTGGAGGACCAAACCTTGAAGAAAATATTTAGAGGGACCAAACTTGAATGTTGGGTTATTTTAAGGGACCTTAAACATATTTAACCCATATTATAACAATGATATTTTTCCCTTATATATAAATAAATAAATCAACAACGAATTTGATCCCGTATATAAATATTAAGTTTGTTTCGACATTAGATATATATTTGAAACTGTATAAAAAAATTTGAATCAAAAATGTATTTTTGCCCGTAATTAAATATTATTTTGTTCAATAACATACACTTTTATTTATATTTCATAATTTATTTTATTTAAAAAATTACGAATTTTTTAAACTAAAATTATTATTTGGTGGATGTCACATTTGCATATTAAAAATAAATGTTCCACATTTTTTATTTATCCGTAATAACTTTATTTTGTATTTATTTTTCAAAAACAATTTTATTTAATATTTTTTATATTGTTGTACGAAATAAAAATATAAAATAAAATTTGATTAATAATAGTAGATGGAAGTAGGGATGGACAACGGACCGGGTTGGGCGGGATCGGGTCCAAATGTAACATCCAGCCTAACCCGCGGTTAGAGGAATGAGTCCATTTTTGCCCAAATTAAAAATGGGTTGGACGGGTTGGGTCTAAACAGTTTACGGGTTAGATTTGACGGTTTATTCGGGTTTAAAAAAGATCTCATTTATAGGTCCAATAGTATTTTAATATTTCCAAAAAATTTCAATACGTCTTTGTTATTACAAATTTGAGAAGTATGCCAAATACTTAAGTTTGATCACAATTAAAAATCAAAATTTTCCGTTTGCTATTATACTAAAAATTTAAAATAAATTTTAATAAATATCAATGATTTAGTTTTAAATGATAAGTTAATACATCAATAAAAAATCAAATTGTCCGACATAATTATGACTATACCACATTTAAATATAATATTAATTGGCCAATACATATTAAAAACTAATATGAATAAATTAACATTGAAAAATATTAATAACAATTGAACTATTCTTTTCCATATCAAAGCTCCTCTTTGTCAATCTACAAAAATCATAATTAAATAAAAATTAAATATAATTAATTGAGAGATAAATTGCACAATAAAGAATAATTAACATATAATATTTCTCTATTAATGTTTAAAATTAAGCTATTAAAACATACTATTAAAAAATAAATTAATTCATCTCAGTTACGAACATTTGGAAAACATTATACAATCATAATTTTTTAACATTTTTCCAGAATCTTATTACCTTTGAGGGTGTTTTCAGAAACAAAAGCCAATGCTTTTAGAAGATCAACAAAAGCAAATTGGTGCAACATAAATTGCACTCTGTTTTTCTGCATACCTGCAAAAAGACCCAGTATATTTAACTAAAACAAAACTGTTAGTAATGTTATGAAATGATATTGTTGCATAAAATACAATTTTCAAGTTAGAATATATATAATAGAACTATGCAATGAGAAGAGGGAACAAAGAATAAAATGTAAACATAAATATTTGAGTAGTGGTAGCATATGCAAAATATTATTAAGAAAAAATGGTCAAATTGTGAAATGCAGATAAAAATAAAATGTGACATTAATCAAACCTTTAAACATCACTACAACATGCCTGACAGAGAAGACGCTAAGCTGCTTTACACCTTCAAAGCTCTTGAAAGCTCTTCAAGTTCCCATAAACACTAAATACTGGTAAAAAATGATTAAAGCAAGCAAAAGGTAGGCCATCTACTGGTACTGATACGTAAAAAGTAATTAAACTAGGAAAACTCATTATTCCTTCACCTTTCTTATGATCAAAAGATAGGTCATCTACTGTTACTGATTTGTAACCAATGCTCTTAAGAACCATGCTACAAAAAAGCAAGCAAGTGGCAATGTAATCGGTAAATGTATATAAGTTGTATGAAATTAAAATCTGTGGTAAACTCAGTAAATGTATATAAATTGAATATTTCTTTTAATTTCTACAGTCTGCAAATGCATATAACTTGTATGAAACTAAAATCCGTGGTAAAAAATCTTGCAAGTGAAGAAGACTAAGAAGTAAATGTTTTATGAAAAATAGACAAAACATACAATAAAAAAATCAAGAGAACCATAACCAAATCACAGTTCACAAAATTCATATATATATATATATATATATATATATATATATATATATATATATATATATATATATATATATATATATATATATACCTTGGGATGCATATACAACCAAAACTTTATTCCAACAAAGAGCAAGCAGGATGTGATTTGTGAACCCATACATCCTTCTATACCAAGCCAACACTACAAAAAATTGAAACCATGATTAATTAGCATTAACATAACATAACAATAAAAAGTTATTCAGAAAGTTATTCAACTACCAAAACCAAAATAACAACAATGATCACACTAATATCCATACTTTCTTAACCAATACCTTCAATCCAGGAGCATAATCCTCACACTTGTAATAAGTAGGACTCTTGGCAGATCTCCACTCAGCAGTTCCCATTCCATCTGTTCCATAATATTTAGCATCAGCAACTGCCTGCAAAGTGCAGAATTATAAATTCATACATCACACATTCATAAATAAAAAGTTAAAATGAACTTTAAAATTTCTTCCCTCTCTTATTATCTTATCGAAACAGTAGAATAAGTATTACCACTCAAAATCATCAATAGTAGAAGCAAGCTGCAGTTGGAGAACTCTCATTCACATGTTCCACATTATTCAAAGGTTCTGACAAGAGATTTTCATCAGTAACATTTTTCATCAGTATATGGTGAAAGTTAAACCCTAAAGCATAATAATAATGAAACCCGCAGTAGATTATAAGTTTCATCAAATAATGAAAAATTATCAAAAATATCATGCCAACGAAACAGAGAGTGAAGCTCTTTTCACAAATATTCAGCCCAAAGCTTAGTTTTTAGCTTATACTAAGCGGAGAGAAACCGTTCCCAAACACGGTCATTGATATGTTGGTGTTAAGAACATTCAAAATCAAGCCACCAACGCCAGATACCAAAATTATGCACATATAAAAGTATCTGGAGAAGAAAATCTAGAATCTACAAAGAAGACGATTCAGTGTGAAGAAGAAATAGCTGAAACCATAAAAGTACCATATCAGCTAATCACAAACCTGATGTTGTTGTCACTCGTATCACTGCAAAACTGATATATCACTCTTTTCACCCCAGATCTATCACTGCAAAACAACACACTACCGTAAAACCATCGGAAACACCATATCCATCGTCTTCTTCCCTATTCCGATCGGTAGCTTGACAACTTTGTAGTCTCTATTGAAGAAAATATAGACAAAATAAAGAAGAAAAAGAAGACAAAGATTATGTTGGCACAGGACGCGGAAGAGAGGGAAGAGAGAAGAAAGGATAAGATGGAGGAGAGAAGAAAGAAGAAGAAGAAGAGAAAGGCTTGATGTTGGGAAAAGTGACAAAAGTTATGATGTTGGATTCTGTAACGCCCCAGTTTCGATCATTTTATTTAATCGAGTCGATTTAAATATTTTGAGTATTATATTATTTTTACTTATGACTTTGGTGTGATAATATGTTGTTTTGCATTATTATTATATTTTATTGCGTTTTGAGAGCGGTTGCGGGATAATTGAGAGTAAGGGTATTTTAGTCTTTTTCCTAATTATTTACTAAGTTAGAAGAGAGAGAAAATAGAGAGAAAGAAATAGGAAGAAGGAAAGAGAAGAGAAGGGAAAAAGAGAGAAAAAGAAGAAAAGCTTGGAAATCAAAGAAAACAACTTCTAGAATCGATTAAATCGGGTAAGGGTGCGAAACTCAGTTATTGTATGTTTGTGTATGATTATGTATGTGTGTTTGTGGTTGTTGTTGGATTGAAATGATAAATATAGTAAAAACCATATTGTGTAGAAGTTGGTAAAAATTGATTCAAATGTGTTCAAACTCATGTTGATTGTGTTCTTTGTTGTTTGTACATGTTGGATATGAATTGTTATACCTCAAGTTGGTGTTTTTCTGAGTTTAGATGATGATTTGGGTGGATTTGGGGTGGAAAACGCAGAAATTCGTTCTGCAGAATTTTTCTGGTTTTGCCCAGGTCATACGCGTATGGGGCATGTTCATACGCGTATGGACCTTGGCATTACGCATATCATTGGCCTGTGTTTTGGTCATTACGCGTATGAGTTGTGTCTTTTCCCGGCCATCTGGTGATACGCGTATGGTGTTGTGCATACGCGTATGGGCTTTTAAACGTGAAAATTGTGAAGGAAAATGATTCTGTCCATACGCGTATGGGCATTGGCAATACGCGTATGGGGATGGCGAAGAATCAGGGCCGTACGCGTATGAGAGAGGCTATACGCGTATGGTCAGGCCAATTGTAATAATGGGATTTTTCAAAATGTCGTTTTCGTTTTCTTTCGTAACTTTTGTTCCGTTTATCCGATTTTTACATTCTTGGTATCGTTGGAAAGCTATTGAGCTGTACTATGTGATTATGATGATTTGGAATTTGTTAGTCGATTAAATTAAGTCAGAAAGTCAGGAATAGTGTTATTTAGCGACTTTTACCATTTTGAATGAGTGTTTTGGATGTGAATCATACGATAGTGCATTGATGTGAATGTATATAGATTGTATGTGATTATATGAGATGAATGCATGAATATATTGTGAATATGTATGCATTTCAAGAATGTCTTGAGTCATTTTGTATGAGAAGCATAATGATGTACATTCTTGTGTTGTGTGATTCTAATGAGAAATCCGTTGTAACATCGTGTGCCTATGTGAGGTGTGAGCGATTATTACAAACGATTGTGTGCCTAGGTGAGGTGTGAGCAATCGGTATGTTGTGATGATGGGTTGTGGCCGAAAGGCAAATAAATGCAATGTGTTGTATTTGATTATATATGCATGTTTATGGTTACATACATGTGTGAAAATGCATTGGTTGTCGTGAGTTCTTGTATGCTGAGCATCATGATATGCATTGTTGTGACGTCCTGAGAGACGGTTTGATTCCAGAGGGAATCCGCTATAAAGTCATGTGCCCGCGTGTGGGGTGTGAGCGATGATTATAGACTATCGTGTGCCCGCTTGTGGGGTGTGAGCGATCGGGTCGTGTGCCCGCGTGTGGGGTGTGAGCGATCCATAAACACTGTGTGCCCACATGTGGGGTGTGAGCGGTGGGTGAACATCGTAGGCCCGACGGGGAGTTACAGTGATGTAACGAGCGATGGTTCCAGCAGAGTTCCTGAGTGAACTAGTGTTGAGATTTGATGGAGTCGGTACCGCATATGCATTTGCATAGAGTCGTTGTGTCGGTCTTTT
Source organism: Lathyrus tuberosus (assembly GCA_022829125.1). Classification (NCBI taxonomy): domain Eukaryota; kingdom Viridiplantae; phylum Streptophyta; class Magnoliopsida; order Fabales; family Fabaceae; genus Lathyrus; species Lathyrus tuberosus. Next base: position 1,762,932 of record JALAZF010000344.1, on the reverse strand, counting down.
TGCATCTGCATGAATTATGATTGCATGGTTTATATGTGGAAAAATCATGATTTAACTGATTATGTGTGAGACATGGTGATGTGAACTGGTGATAAATGTATTGGGCATGATTAATATGCAATTGGGGATGGAGTAATTGTGTGATTGAGCCTGTGATAGCATTTGTGAATTGAGGTGCATTTGTGTTAAATGTATTGAATTATGAATGATATGTATAATTGTGTTGATGATGAGTGTGTTGCATATTATTGAGATGTATTGGTGACGTATATATGAAATATGTGTTGAATTGATGGTGGTGCATTTATGGTGAGAATATTCTAAATGTGTATTTTGGGTTATATATAATTGTATGCAACTGTATTATAATTGTGTTTCTCACCCTTCTGCTGTTTTATAATGCTCTATGAGGCATTGCAGATTAGTTGCTGGAGGTCTTTTTGTGAAGCTTAGGACTTCATTCTTTTGTCGTTCGGCTCTGATATGTGACACCGGGTAGTTAGGGAGGCCGTTTGTGATTATTGCGTATTATGAATATGTATATTTTGGATTGTACATGTATGACAATTTTTTTTTATATTTATGATAATCAGTTTTAGATTTTTCCGCTTTTATTCTAAAATTTGATGGAAATGTGGGTATAAGGAACTGAGTTCCTCTGTTGATTGCTACCCCACTGTTGCATATCTTTATGGGCAGGTGTTGTATGTTTTGTTTCAAATTGATGTGATGCTCCTTGTCTATGCCATGATAATTTAAATATACTCTGATGAAATTTTGAATTTTCTTTTACTGCTTTAATAGCTTGGGGGTATAGATTGGGGGTGTTACATTAAGTGGTATCAGAGCCAGTCCATGTCAGTTTGTGTCAGTCCTTGTTGGTCTTTGTGGCTCGGTGAGCTGTTTGTTTAACCATAGTTGCTCTTATTGGAAATGAACAAAATATGGCTCGGGCTGTGCAGGGTGTACCGAATGTTACGGGTAATGATGAGTTCGGGAAGAACGAACCGCCTATCTTCAAGGGAAGATATGATCCTGATGGTGCAAAATTTTGCCTTGAGGAGGTTGAAAGAATCTTCCATGTGATGGATTGTGCTGAAGAGAATAAGGTGAGACTGGGTACTCACATGCTGGAGAAAGAAGCAGCTGATTGGTGGGTTAGTTTGCGCCAAGTGTTGGGAGAGGATGACGAAGAGGTTACTTGGGAATTGTTTAGCCGAGAATTTCGGAGGAAGTATTATCATGAAGGTGTGAAGGAAAAGAAAGAGATTGAGTTTTTGGAGTTAAAACAGGGTAATATGTCTGTTGTTGACTATGCTGCTAAGTTTGTTGAGCTGGTACAGTTTTATCCTCATTATGCTGAAGCTACTGCTGAGTTTTCTAAGTGTGTGAAATATGAGAACGGATTGCGTCCGGAGATTAAGCGGGAAATCGGCTATCAGAAGATTAGAAGGTTTTCTGATTTGGTGGACAGTTGTAGAATTTACAAAGAGGATCGTAAGTTGCGTGCTACTCCCTGTAAGAGTGTGAATGACAGAAAAGGGAAACAACAGTCTCATGGTGGGCCTTATGTGACACCCGTTGACCATGGTAAGTCGAGGGGTAACTTTGAGAATAAGGCAAGTGAGGGAGGAATGTCTAGTCCTCCGAGGTGTTACTTTAAGTGTTACAAGTGTGGGGAAGTAGGACATCTTCAGTTTGATTGTAGGGGGAATAAACTGAAATGTTCCAAGTGTGGAGGTTCGGGACATGTCGCAGCTGATTGTAAGAAAATTAGGGTGCAGTGTTTCAACTGTGGTGAAACAGGTCATATTAGTACGAGGTGTACGAAACCGAAGAAAGCTCAGACTGGTGGGAAGGTTGTTGCATTAGCAGGAGATGAGACTACTAGTGTGGATCGTTTGACTCAAGGTACTTGTTTTATTAATAGTACGCCTTTATTTTGCTATTATTGGTACTGGAGCGACTCATTCGTTTATTTCGTATGAGTGCGCGAAGCGTTTGAATTTGTTGTGGTCTTTTTGGGGTGGTGAGATGGTTATAAATACTTCTGCTTAGGGGTCGATAATTACTTCCTGGGTTTGTTTAATTGTTCTTTGACCGTTTATGGTAAAGGATTTGTGATGGATTTGGTGTGTTTACAATTGGAAGGATTATAATGAGATAAGTGGGGGAGAAGCTGGTACTTCTCCAAGTTACTTCAGGTGTGGAGCGTTGGCTCAGTGTGTTGTGAATTGCAAGATTGTAAGTGCTCTTTGGACAGGTGGTTCCCGGTTCCGGAGGGAATGCGAAGGTAAGGTTATGTCAACTAAGGATTTGTGCCTTAAATAGTTTTGGGCACAGGATGTAAAGAATGCTATTATAGTTTGGTGGAGACGGTTTGTACCTCATCATGGTTGTCGGCTGTCTATTGACAAATTGAGGAACTGATCACCCTTAATCTCTTGTTGATAGCAGACGGGAATTATGTTGGATGGAATGGACGTGTCTTTCTGGCTTTGATAGTGTGTGCATTGAGTTGTTTGGAATTTAAGGAAATGGTTACAGATTGTTTTGTAGTGTCGATGAAGATTCTTATATCAGAAGATGAGATGGATTAGAGGTTCTGGTATGTGATTAAGTTGTGAAGTCATTGAGAGTCCTTTTTGGTTGGTTGTTGCGATAGATTGGAATTTGGATTGTCAATGGAAGAAATTGTGTATGGACTACGGACAGCGATATAGGGTGACGATTGAGAATAAGTGTTCACGTTCAGGATTAGGTAACTGGAATGGGTTGGTTGAGTTTGATTAGAATTACAATTGTTGGAATGTTTGATAAGAGTGGTGATTTGTTTGAGTTGAGGCTTCGATCGACCTTGTGTGACGGGTTATATTTGTTATCATTGGAAGTAGTTGCGGTGTTACTATGAGAGGCTCCGAAGTTAGTTAAAGGTGATTAGAAACTTTTTGTACTTTGTTGGTCATTACCGAAGGGTATGGAAGGCTTTTCCAAGATTAGCGTTTTCGTTACTTCAGTTGACTTGCAAAGGAGAAGTCGATTGTTTAGGATGCATCTTTGATGAGTATAGTCAGTGTGTTAAGACAAGAAAGTAAAGTCGTGGCTTATGTTCTTCGACATTTGAGTAATCGTGAAAGGATCAGTACTATTGTGGAATTGGAATTGGTTGCAGTGGTATTATGTTGGAATATTGGAAGTATTATTTTTATGATGCTAGATTCGAAGTGTTTGGTAATTACAAGAATATTGAGTACTGGTTTGGTCTGAAGGAATAGAGACAACGAGGATGATTAGGATTCGTGGCGAGTCATGAATTGGTTTGGGGTTATCCTTGGGGAAGGGATGTTGTTGTGCCTGATGTGTAAGTCGAAAAATTTTATGCATGTCTGTTTTGATGGTCAGAGAATTAGAATTATTTGAGCAGTACAGAGGCTCGTGTTTAGTGTGGTTGGATATATTGGCAGTGAACAGTAATTTTCGGTGAATATGAGAAAGAGTTAGGTTTTGGACGTGAGGTTGATAGTCTTGATGGTTTCGGGTAATCAGAGTGCACAACGGAAGCGTGATGTGGCACATTTTGTATTTGAGAGTGAACCAGTAAGTTGTGCTTGCGTATTCTTTGAGTTGGGAGTTGGTCGGCAAGTGCATTGTATGGGCTTTGCGTCTTGTCATTGTTGTTGCAGCTGTTAGCAAGGTGGTTGGTCAGTTGTGTTATTTGTGGTGTGCTTTTGGTTGATCTAGTGTTTGTTGGTCGGATGCGAGGGCCGTGTCTGGAGTTGTTGGGATCGGTTATATTTTCGAGGACGAAAATTTCTAAGTGGGGGAGAGTTGTAACGCCCCAGTTTCGATCATTTTATTTAATCGAGTCGATTTAATTATTTTGAGTATTATATTATTTTTACTTATGACTTTGGTGTGATAATATGTTGTTTTGCATTATTATTATATTTTATCGCGTTTTGAGAGCGGTTGCGGGATAATTGAGAGTAAGGGTATTTTAGTCTTTTTCCTAATTATTTACTAAGTTAGAAGAGAGAGAAAATAGAGAGAAAAAAATAGGAAGAAGGAAAGAGAAGAGAAGGGAAAAAGAGAGAAAAAGAAGAAAAGCTTGGAAATCAAAGAAAACAACTTCTAGAATCGATTAAATCGGGTAAGGGTGCGAAACTCAGTTATTGTATGTTTGTGTATGATTATGTATGTGTGGTTTGTGGTTGTTGTTGGATTGAAATGATAAATATAGTAAAAACCATATTGTGTAGAAGTTGGTAAAAATTGATTCAAATGTGTTCAAACTCATGTTGATTGTGTTCTTTGTTATTTGTACATGTTGGATATGAATTGTTATACCTCAAATTGGTGTTTTTCTGAGTTTAGATGATGATTTGGGTGGATTTGGGGTGGAAAACGCAGAAATTCGTTCTGGAGAATTTTTCTGGTTTTGCCCAGGTCATACGCGTATGGGGCATGTTCATACGCGTATGGACCTTGGCGTTACGCGTATCATTGGCCTGTGTTTTGGTCATTACGCGTATGAGTTGTGTCTTTTCCCGGCCATCTGGTGATACGTGTATGGTGTTGTGCATACGCGTATGGGCTTTTAAACGTGAAAATTGTGAAGGAAAATGATTTTGTCCATACGCGTATGGGCATTGGCAATACGCGTATGGGGATGGCAAAGAATCAGGGCTGTACGCGTATGAGAGAGGCTATACGCGTATGGTCAGGCCAATTGTAAAAATGGGATTTTTCAAAATGTAGTTTTCGTTTTCTTTCGTAACTTTTGTTCCGTTTATCCGATTTTTACATTCTTGGTATCGTTGGAAAGCTATTGAGCTGTACTATGTGATTATGATGATTTGGAATTTGTTAGCCGATCAAATTAAGTCAGAAAATCGGGAATAGTGTTATTTAGCGACTTTTACCGTTTTGAATGAGTGTTTTGGATGTGAATCATACGATAGTGCATTGATGTGAATGTATATAGATTGTATGTGATTATATGAGATGAATGCATGAATATATTGTGAATATGTATGCATTTCAAGAATGTCTTGAGTCATTTTGTATGAGAAGCATAATGATGTACATTCTTGTGTTGTGTGATTCTAATGAGAAATCCGTTGTAACATCGTGTGCCTATGTGAGGTGTGAGCGATGATTTCAAACGATTGTGTGCCTAGGTGAGGTGTGAGCAATCGGTATGTTGTGATGATGGGTTGTGGCCGAAAGGCAAATAAATGCAATGTGTTGTATTTGATTATATATGCATGTTTATGGTTGCATATATGTGTGAAAATGCATTGGTTGTCATGAGTTCTTGTATGCTGAGCATCATGATATGCATTGTTGTGACGTCCTAAGAGACGGTTTGATTCCAGAAGGAATCCGCTATAACGTCGTGTGCCCGCGTGTGGGGTGTGAGCGATGATTATAGACGATCGTGTGCCCGCTTGTGGGGTGTGAGCGATCGGGTCGTGTGCCCGCGTGTGGGGTGTGAGCGATCCATAAACACCGTGTGCCCGCATGTTGGGTGTGAGCGGTGGGTGAACATCGTAGGCCCGACGGGGAGTTACAGTGATGTAACGAGCGATGGTTCTAGCAGAGTTCCTGAGTTAACTAGTGTTGAGATTTGATGGAGTCGGTACCGCATATGCATTTGCATAGAGTCGTTGTGTCGGTCTCTTTGCATCTGGATGAATTATGATTGCATGGTTTATATGTGGAAAAATCATGATTTAACTGATTATGTGTGAGGCATGGTGATGTGAACTGGTGATAAATGTATTGGGCATGATTAATATGCAATTGGGGATGGAGTAATTGTGTGATTGAGCTTGTGATGGCATTTGTGAATTGAGGTGCATTTGTGTAAAATATATTGAATTATGAATGATATGTATAATTGTGTTGATGATGAGTGTGTTGCATATTATTGAGATGTATTGGTGACGTATATATGAAATATGTGTTGAATTGATGGTGGTGCATTTGTGGTGAGAATATTTTATATGTGTATTTTGGGTTATATATAATTGTATGCAACTGTATTATAATTGTGTTTCTCACCCTTCTGCTATTTTATAATGCTCTATGAGGCATTGCAGATTAGTTGTTGGAGGTCTTTTTGTGAAGCTTAGGACTTCATTCTTTTGTCGGTCGGCTCTGATATGTGACACCGGGTAGTTAGGGAGGCCGTTTGTGATTATTACGTATTATGAATATGTATATTTTGGATTGTACATGTATGACAAATTTTTTTTTATATTTATGATAATGAGTTTTAGATTTTTCCGCTTTTATTCTAAAATCTGATGGAAATGTGGGTATAAGGAACTGAGTTCCTCTGTTGATTGCTACCCCACTGTTGCATATCTTTATGGGCAGGTGTTGTATGTTTTGTTTCAAATTGATGTGATGCTCCCTGTCTATGCCATTATAATTTAAATATACTCTGATGAAATTTTGAATTTTCTTTTACTGCTTTAATAGCTTGTGGGTATAGATTGGGGGTGTTACAGTTTCAAACCAAAATTTTGAAATTGATAAAGGTGTTTTCTCTGCTGCAGCAACATTGGAAACATAAAAGATTGGAAAAAATCTTTGTTGTGCGTACTGTTCAGGGTTGGTTTACCAACACATTGCCTTCCATATAGTTACACCACAAACAAGAAATAATTTTAAGTCATTGCTTTCTGGTCGTTTAAGGCATAAAAATGTGTAACAATTGTCTTAAATGCTAGTTACCATATAATTGTCTGACAATTTGGTTGGAATTTTGTGAATTAAGACATCATTTGCCATTAATTTACTGAGGTGGAGAAAGAAGACAAAAGGTTAATATAGTATAATCCAGAACAAATAATGTTCTTATATTATAGATTAGCAGCAATTTTTGGTTTGTTGTGCCTAAGTTTGTATGGCTTCACAAGTCAAGGCAATGTTTTGATTTGGAGCATGGTACTTTATGGTGATGGTGGTACGAGTTGTGGGTCCATAGGAACAGGTTTTTGCTGCCTGGTATTGTGATGGTGGGGTATACTGACTTGCTGAAGTGTACGGTTTTCTTTATGGCTTACATTGTGAAAAGGTTTTGTAAAATGCGGTTAGCATCATGGCTGTAATGATTTTTTGATGAATGAAAAATTGTTGGCTTTGGTTTGGAAATCATGTAATGGGCTCTCATGGATGGGCTTAGTATCTTTTTGTGTCAATTTTTGGTTATGGATGACTTTGCATAAATGGACTTTTGGCAAAGTGATTCCTCTTTGTGTGTTTTCATGAACTTATCTCCTTCCTCTCTTTATTTCAATACCATTAATAAACTCTAATAGAATAATGGACCTTTTTTGTAGATTTTCTTTTGATAATGGTTTATGAAAAAGGATGTTTAAATGTGGTCTTTTGAAATTTATTTAGAAAGGATGGATAAAAATGGATTTGAAAAGATGGTTAAAAAGTGGATTTTTGGAACTTGAATGAAATGGATTGAAATTGAATCTCGGATAGAATTGGATAAGAATTTGAAAATGAATCTTGAATGAAAATTTAGAATTGTTTCTTGAATGGAGATACAAGTTGTCATGAAATTGTAACTTGAATTTGAATGGAGGATTGAAGCTTTATTGTGAAATTGAATTCTTGAAGGACATTTGAAATTGAATTGAGATTAAATCCCTTGAACTGGAATCGGAACTAAACACGAAATCTTGAATCGAAACTCGGACATTTTGACATGGACTTGAACTTGAACCCTCTTGAATAATGCTTTCAGACACAAAGAAAGAAACAATCTCCACCTTCTTAAACAATATTAAGTTACATCCGACTGAGTTGAAACAACACACACTTAAACTGGTATCCTCAAATGAAACTCAATTAAATGCCACTTGCCAATCTTAACACAAAGGGTGAAAAACCCTAATCTTGAGAATTTCTTCTGATTTTTATGATTTCACTCCATTTCTCTTGGCCAAACCTCATGAGGTCCTGGATAATAGAATCCCAAAGGTTGACTTTTGGAGGGCACCGGTTTGACTTTTGTCCAGATGAATCCAAACCCTCCTCTATGCACTTAAGAGGCTCTTGACATGACTTGTGATGAATCAAGATGTTTGTATGGATGCCTTGAGGTGTATGTTGAACCATGGAGACATGTATTGCCCAAGAATTCTGCCATAGGTTACTTTTCCAGGAAACGCTAATCCAGAGCCACAAGATAGGAGCTATAATCAAGCTTTAATCTTTTGAAACCTTGTTTCTAAACACACTTGTAACCTTGTTGACACATTTTGAGGTGTGTAAGGACCTTGTAGCTTGGGAGAACCATTCCCATTGAGAATACCTTTTTATTCATTATTTTGAAAGATCAACTCTTCTTCTTTGATTGATGAAACTCAAGATGCCTTGATACCAAGCCTTAGAACTAGAGCAAAGCGTGAATGATAATGACATGGGAGGATGCTTAAATGATGAGAATGATATGATATGAAAGGTTAGGGTTAGGGTGAAAATGAGGGTGTGACACAACCTACAACAGAAAATCTGCATATTACATTAGAGTTGATAATCGCTTGATCTTGCTTCTCCTTCATCTGGAGAATCCTTGTTAAAATTCAAACTTGAATCTTCGGCCATATTTATAGCCTTTGCAGAAACTATTCATTGAAGATGTAACTTGATCAAGTTTCTTTGTTTTTACTCCATAGTACAAGAGCCGTTGAAGATTGATACACAGCAGATTCTGAATCCAATGTGTAGAGAGTTTAACCTTTGAGTGTTCAAGAGGTTCTGTACTAATAGAGCCGTTGAGAGCAGATATCCGTAGAGCACGCCAACCTTTCTTGAGCCATGTAATCTTGTAGACTCTAGCTGACAAGCTGATAAGACAATACAACTTGCTTTCTGTAGTACGAACAACCACAACTTTATCACCAACTCTGAATGGTACCAAATGGTGATATACAATTACCAAGTGTAGTAACTCGCCTAAATGCTGAGGCCTTCAGATCAAAGGCTGCGCCAAGCCGCACTAGCAATTGTTCTTTAGACTCTGCCACCAGAAGCTAGCAATGAAGCAACTCCCAAGTGTGTCTAAGTAAAAGAGATTCTGATTATTTACGTACAAGAACAAGAACCTACATGAATAAAACACACATCAAATAAACCATTGTTCTTTCAAAAATTTTGTTATCATAAAAAATAAAAGACAATATGTCATGAACAAATATTGTTCTAACAATCTCCCCCTTTTTTATGATGACAAACACATGTATTTAAAGGACAATGTTGTCCATTTAATTTCTCTGCAACAACGGGGTATGAGGTTTGTAAGCACCCCCTGAGTCTGATAGTCCACAGCTGAGTTCTATTGACTGTAACACCAACAACTATTTTTCAAGAAAAAAAATCAGTCTTATTAGTAACATCAGGGTCTGAGGTTTGCAAGCTCCCCCTGAGTACAACAGTTCCAAGGTTGAGGTTTGTAAGCTCCCCCTTAGTTCCATATTTAAGAAAACCAAAATAACAACATTTTAACTTCCTTTGGAAACATCAGAATACGAGGTTTAAAAGCTCCTTCTGAGTCTAAATAGGATAAGTCAGAGGCTTGTAATCTCTTACTTAACACTATGTGCAAGAGAGTTAAAATATGCTGCCCTTTTAACTTTCTGTGGCAACACCAGAATACGAGGTTTGCAAGCTCCTTCAGGGTATGATAGGCTAAGTCTGAGGTTTGTAAGCTTTTTCTTAGACGTATGTACAAGAAAGTTAAAATACACCCCGGGCAAAGTAGCCATAAAAATAGAAAATAAATGACAAGAAAATAAATGACCACTATGTACAACTGAATAGGTACTCAATGGGTTCAGTTTCCACGTAAATATTTACTATTATTTCTCCCTCTTTTGTCACATAAAAAAGAATAAAATAAAAAAAGGAAAAAGAAGAAAAGAAGGAAAGGAAAACTAATTTCCACTAATTAATGCAATTCAGATCATCATTACTTGATCAGTTTCAAAGAAAGAAAAGTAATCAAGTAGCAAGGGTCATTGAGGATTGTGCAAACCAGTTAATGGTCAAAAACAGTCTCAAGAATCAGGCAAGAGATCTTATTCCAACATTTAGGATACTCAGAAACTACAATAACAAGGACCAACACCTAGTTCATTTTAAACAACATCTTCAACAGTAATGGAGTCATCAGTTGAGAGCAACAAGAAATCTGTGGTAACAGAGATCTCAAAGCGTCCAACAAGACGAAAAATCCAAAAACTTCAGAAACAAGTTGTTTCTGCATCATCCACTACTGACTATGTGCTTCATACAGAACCTGCTTCATATGAGGCAACATTAAAAGCTCCAAAACAGCCCTACAAGAAGGATCCTTCAGAAGCTGCTATGAGACCACGAAGAAAGATCATGAAGAGAACAGGAAGGAAGCGTCTCAATGAGATGTTTGACCAGCTTGTTGTTCTAGATCCAAAAATGGAAGATATTGTAGAATACGAACCAGATATTGATTATGGTAGCTACTGATTTTATAGAAAAAGAATGACATAGAACCATCTCTTTCTAGGTCCATCCATTTTCCTTTTAGGAATATTTTGTAATCCATTAACAAGATTAATGAAAGATATTTTTGAGAAAATTATTTATTTACATAGTATGCAACAATCATCCAGTTAACCTTGAGACTTTCTGAAGAAGCATTAGCAAAGTGAAACTGACAACAGAAACATCAGTAAAACTAATCAAACATTTACTCATATTTATTCAGAGAATCTTAAATAGGTTAGACTGCTAGATAACATTTCCAAGATTTATTATTAGAGTACTAATAAGATTTAACCAATACTCAAATAATATTAAACTCAAGACAATGTATGTAACACATCTATAAAAAGGACTCAAGTAAGCTTTCTTCCATCATCACTTAATCCTTAAAACACCAAGGTGTACAAGTAAAAGCAAATCTGGGTTCCAAAGAGAGATTTCAGGAAGGCAACATTACTGAATGCAACAACTCAAGAAAACCAAGGAAAAGCAGCAGGTGAAGGATCAGCACGCAAGCAGACAACTTTAGAAGTGCTCTCCTCTTCAGCATCCTTTGTGAAGACACACAAAAGAAAAATATTTTCTAGATCCAGGCGCATAAACCACATGAAAAAGGAGGCTTTAGAGTTTGCTAAGGAAGAATGGCAAGATTTCTTAGATAATCTGGACATGTCAGATGATCCTAGGGAATTCCTTAGGGCCAATCCAACAGACTAGGAAATCCAATTGTCTTGTAATAGCTTCCTCTCCATTGATGAAATAAGTTGCAAACATTGAGTACTTTTACCTATTTATTTTAGATTCTCATGAACAATATAGAATAAATATTCAACAGTTTAAAACTGAACACAAGCATGAACAAATTTTGAATTAATAATAAACTTAATACAAAGATTTCAACAAAATACAAAGCATAACTATGCATAAATCTAACATCAGAATCTTTCATAGATAGCTTCAAACTTGTCTCTGCAAATTTTAGGAAAACTGGCCTTAGAACTTATGTTAACCCCCTGCTGAACAAGTATTTCAGAAATAACTCGTCCATAAGGAATGGAGAAGGTCTTTCCCTTTTGAAATGAAGAAAGAGACCTCTTCAGATGGTCAAACATAACTTGAGGAAGATCAATCTTCAAATCTGAATTAAGAAGTAGAAGCAGATCTTTTTCAATAGGGTCCACTTGGTCTAAATCCTTATCCTTAGTGATCAGTGCATTTTAATGCACATTCTCTTATGTTTGTACTTAGGCATTTCCCTAGTTTGTTTTGTTTATTTTACTATTTTATTATGTTTTTAGAATTAAGTCTTTGTTTACCTTTAATCTATTTTAGTATGTTGTTTTCAGGTTTAGCGGTTATTTGATACATGTCCACTATTTGGATCAGAACTGGAGCTACGAGATGTCGTTTTTCGCATTCTGATATGAGTTGGAAAGATAAGAGAAAGAACTATGACTTTCTTGTTGAAGTCAAAAGCTGATTCGCAGTGCAAGAGGCTCGAATAATTCGTTGATGTTTCAAACGTTAGAAAATAATTTGTTTTGGGTCATTTTATGGGTCTGGTTTATGTTTCCGACCCGATTTGAATTATAAGTGAAATGCTTATTTTGTTAAAAGGCTTGCTGACCGCGGTACTGTAGACACATTACACTATTCACGAAAAAATACTTTTGCTTTGTACGATTACAATGAAGAACTAATCATCCAGAGTTAATCTACTGTAATCGTGTTTCCAATGCTTTGAGGTTTTTATTCTATCAATTCAATTTCGTTTCTATATCAAATCTATTCTATGAAATTGCATTTGATTAATCTGTTATTTTGTGGAATGTTTTGATTTAATTCGTATGATTGTATTCCTAAATGTTAATCGTCGTTTACGTCGCTTTGTCGTTAAATCGTGTTTGTATATCTTGTTTGTTTAATTCGTGATTGTGTTTATCCATTTGCTTAATTCGAAATACAGGAATGTCAATCTATTTTATATCTTAGTGTGCTTGTCATTTGATATTAAAATCGAATAGAGATCCAAGCCGCTTAGGGAATTGGTAAGGGAAAAAACTAGTGATTAGCCAGAAACTGAAAATAATAGATTGACTTATTTTTATAATCACTTATTTTTGTCACTTATTTGCACTATTTTTCTATTAATCGAAACTTAACCCCCCCCCCCCCCAATTGTTCCAATTTTTGGTTAATAATAGTACAAGAATCCTTGAGAACGATACTCGAGTTGTCGTTACCGTTAACTATATCTATTTTAAAATCACTTGATTTTGATACGTGCGCGACATGGGATCAAATTGGCGTTGTTGCTGGGGATTCTTGTTCTTTTTTAATCGTTAGTTGAGTCATAGGTGTCGATTAATGTGTTTTGAACTTTCATTTTGTTGTTTCTCCGTTTTCCCGTCCGGACATCCGTCTTGTGTCCGACCTAGTAAAAAAAACCTGGTTTTTAGGAAAACTCTGTCCTTTTCAAAATCTGCTTCGTACATTCTGAGCAAAAAAATCATGCGGTCATTAGTCCCGTACTTTGGAAGACTTACGAGATTTCACCCTCAAAACCCTAAATTCATCATTTTTCTATTTTTAATGAATTTTTTACTATTTTCATAGTTTCAAAAAATTACAAAAAAAAATCTCAAAATTCTTATTTTACCTAATTAGATTAAATCTCGTGTTTTTAGACTTTTTACATTTATTTTAATCATATTTCTTCTTTGATTTTGTTTCTGCCTATATAGGGACATTGTTGGTATTTTCACATTTGTTATTGCATTAGTCCTGGCTACTAGGTCTTCTTGTTGTAGCCTTTTTTATTTTGATCATGAGATAGAGAGCCCTTGCACGAACGTCTTAGAGATAATCTGGCCAACCTAATTCACCATCCCTTAACAATTGTGATTCAGATTCTTTGTTTTCACATTGCTTGTTGGATTGTGATTTCGAATTTGCTTTTGATAATAACATGGCTGAACAAAGAACATTAAGAGAGCTTGTTGCTCCTGATGTTAATTACAATGGTTTGTGTATTGAATATGCTGACCTTGCTATTCCTTTTGAATTAAAATCTAGATTAATACACTTGTTGCCAAGGTTTAGTGGTCTTGCAGGTGAGGATCCACACAAGCATCTTAAAAAATTCCAAATCGTTTGTTCTACTCCATTGAGAGCCTTTCCGTTTTCACTACAGGGTGCAGCTAAGGATTGGTTATACTATCTTTAGCCGAATTCGGTCACAACTTGGAATGATTTGAAGAAAGCCTTTCTAGAGAGATATTTTCATGCCTCCAGAGCTGCCTTGATTCGAAAATATATTTGTGGTATTAGACAGGTCAACAATGAATCATTGGCTGAATATTGGGGGAGATTCAAACAATTAGTTTCAAGTTGCCCACAACACCAGATCACCGAGCAGTTACTGATTCAATATTTCTATGAAGGATTACAACCAATGGATAGGAACCTTTAAGATGCTACTAGTGGTGGAGCACTTGTTGATAAGACTTCAGCTGCTACCAAAGCCCTGATTGAGAATATGTTACTCAACTCCCAACAGTTCACAACTAGAAACAATTCTGTCTAAATAAAAGGTGTGAATGAGGTTCATGTTTCTTCTTCCAACAAGGCCTTTGAAAATATAATGGTTGAGCTGACCTTTTTATTGAAACAGTTGGTAGTGGTAGGTAAAGCTCAAATAGCAACCCAAACAGCAAGGTTATGTGGTATTTGTACTTCTCCTGACCATCCAACTGATACATGTCCTATTCTGCAAGATGAAATGACTACTGAGTTACCTCAAGCATATGTAGCAACCCTTTACAATCAAGGTAACAACCAAAACAGGTGCAACATTCATGACCTGTCCACTAATAAATACCATCCAAATTAGAGGAACCATCCAAACCTTCGATATTGAAGTCAGCAGCCCACCCAACAACAGTTAATGTTACCATTACCACCACCACAAAACCCTCCACGGGCTGCAACCACTTCTGCCCCAACTTTCGGACCTTCATTAGGGGATCTTGTTAAGCAAATGGCTGTCAATAATCTCCAATTCCAGCAGTGGACAGATTCTAGTATCCAAACCCTACAGACACGGATTGGACAACTTGCTTCTTCGATGAATGCCATGCAGCAAGCACAAGGATCCAACCAACTACCTTCCTAAACAGTGGTGAATCCTAAAGGCCCTAATGTGAGTGCAATCTCCTTGAGATCCTGAAAAGTTGCAGATTCTGCCCCAGAAAAAAATGAGAAAGTTGTTGAGGTCACACCTGAACCTGAACCTTCTGTTGTTGTTGAGCCTGAAAATGAGTATGTACCACCAACCCCTTTCCCACATAGAGTGCATAAAAATAAGAATATTCTTGAGGAAGACAAAGAGAGAGAGAGAGAGAGAGAGAGAGAGAGAGAGAGAGAGAGAGAGAGAGATAGAGAGAGATTTTGGATGTGTTCAAAAAGGTGGCAGTAAACATTCTACTTCTTGATGTAATCAAGCAGATTCCAAAGTATGCAAAGTTTCTTAAGGATTTATGTACTCACAAGAGGAGATTGAAAGAGAATGAGAGAGTGAATATGGGAAGGAATATTTCTGCCTTCATTCAGCCTAAGGATACAAATGAGCAAAATGTTTCAGCTCTCACCCAGGCCATGCCTCAAAAGTACAATGATTCTGGAACTTTTGTTATTCCTTGTACCATTGGGGATAGTAAATTCGAAAATTGCATGCTTGATTTAGGTGCAGGTATTAATGTTATGCCCACTTCTATTTGTAATAATCTTGATCTTGGTCCTTTGCAGCATACAGGTTTAATCGTTCAGCTGGCGAACATAAGCAATGCTTGTCCCATCGGAGTCATGGAAGATGTCCTCGTGCAAGTTAATGACTTGATTTTACCTGCAGAATTTTTACATTCTAGACATGGAAAGAGAAATAAAGTCAAACAGGGCACCTATTATACTAGGCAGACCGTTCATGAAAATGGTGAAGACAAAAATTAATGTTGATGATGGCACGATGTCCATGGAGTTTGGTGATATCATCGCTAAATTTAACATCTTTGATGCCATGAAACATCCCATAGAAGAACAGTCTATATTTTGCATTGAGTTACTTTCTGATTTAGTTGATGACACTTATTCTGAGTTATCTGATCTTCCATCTTTATCAGACTTTGATGATACTTACTCTTGTGATTCATGTACTGACACTAATGTTTGCTCTGTTTGTGCTGAGATTAATGTTGCCTTGCAGGTTGATGTTTTTTCATGCAAATGAAGTTATAGATGAAGTCATTTATGCAGCTGAAGCACTTGACATCTCTGCTGCTCCAACCATTCCGTCCATTGAACAACCTCCTTCCTTAGAGCTTAAACCACTTCCGGACAATCTAAAATATTCCTATTTAGAGGGAATGAAAAGCTACCTGTTATAATTTCTTCTAACCTTGATTTTGATCAAGAAAATAAGCTTTTGCAGGTCTTGAAGAAACATAAAAAAGCGATTGGGTGGACCTTGACAAACATTCGCGGTATTATCCCTTCCATGTGCATGCACCGTATTTTGCTTGAAGAAGGAGCTAAGGTAGTTTGGCAGCCCCAAAGGAGGCTTAAACCTTTAATTCTTGATGTGGTGAAGAAAGAGGTAACCAAGTTGTTGCAAGCAGGTATCATATATCTTATCTCTGGCAGTAATTGGGTAAGTCCAGTGCAGGTTGTACCTAAGAAATCTGGACTCACTGTGGTAAAAATGAAAAGAATGAACTTGTTCACACTAGAGTTCAGAATAGCTGGAGTCTGTATTGTTTATAGGAGGTTGAACCATGCTAATAGAAAGGATCACTTTCCTTTGTCGTTCATTGATCAAATGCTTGAACGGCTAGCAGGTAAATCACACTATTGTTTCCTTGAAGGTTTTTAGGTTATTTTTAGATCTATATTGCACCAGAGGATCAAGAAAAGACAACCTTCACATGCCCATTCCGTAGATTTTCTTACAGGAGAATTCCATTTGGTCTTTGCAATGCTCCTGGCACATTCCAATGATGCATGATTAGTATTTTCACTGAATTTATTGAAAATTGCATGGAAGTGTTTACAGATGATTTTACAGTTTATAGTTCTTCATTTGATGCATGCTTGAAAAATTGAATATGGTTTTAGAGAGATGCATTGAAACTGACCTTGTTTTAAATTATGAAAAATGTCATTTTATGGTTGAGCAGGGAATTGTTTTAGGTCACATAATTTCTGAAAAGGGAATATCAGTAGACCCTGCTAAGATTGATGTGATTTCTACATTGCCTTACCCATCTTGCATTCGCGAGATTCGTTCTTTTCTTGGTCATGCAAGTTTTTACAGACGCTTAATAAAGGATTTTAGAAAGATAGCTCTCTCGCTTTCAAACTTGTTGAAGAATGATGTCACTTTCAACTTTGATGAGAAATGAAAGCAGACGTTTTATTTCTTGAAGAAAATATTGACCTCCACCCCCATCATACAGCCTCCTGACTGGACCCTCCCTTTTGAGATTATGTGTGATGCATCTAACTATGCAGTTGGAGCGGTCCTTACACAAAGGGTGGACAAGGTTGCCCATGTTATTTATTATTCTTCTAGGACTTTAGATTCTGCACAAGCTAATTACACTACCACTGAAAAGGAACTTTTAGCTATTGTTGTTGCACTTCACAAGTTTACATCATATTTGCTAGGTTCCAAGGTTGTTTTTTTTGCTAACTGTCATACCCCAAATTTTGACCACTAATATTCCCATCATTGTGTAAATCCTCATCACAATATGGATGTACCTTTATGCCTCGTCAATCTCCTCAAGGAATTATTGAGCATTCATCACAATCAAAATTAGGGTTTCAAGCCTACTCTGAGCTCTTAGACAAATGATCAATCAAGAAATGACACGATCATTAACTTGTCTAACCTCTCAAACATCAACAATGGATCAAGAAGACTCCCAATTCAAGGATTAAGCACAAGGTTGCTCCCTTCTAGATGGATCAAGCTTCAAGATCGACAGTGTCACCAAATTAGGGTTTTGGTCGACCAGGGCCTCCAGATGGAAATTTTCATCTGGGCATAAGCCAAAGATCCAAAACATAACCTAATATGCTCCATGGAACCTCATAAACCCAATCATTAAGTCAATCTTGCCTCAGGGGATGCATTCATAAAAAATCAGGAATTAGGGTTTCTTGACCTAATTCACCCCTAAGTTGACTTTTGGGACAAATCATGAACCAAGACCTCAAGACATGATTTGAGGGTCTCTAATATACCATATTGATCCATTTGGAACAATGGTCTGATCCAAGAAACTTGAGCAACAAGTTTCAATTTCATCTGAACCACAGTTAGGATTTTGCGAGAAAAGTCAACTGTAGCTTTGACTTTTGACCAGGACATGCTCCCAAGCCCTAAGACATGATTCAACATACCCTATAACACCCATGGAACATGTCCATCAAGTTTGATTTAGGTCAAGGACATGATTTCCTGAAGAAGTGCACAGTTTGGAATTCATCTGATAAAAAGTCAACTGTGCACAAAAGTCAACTTTGACTTTTTGAGATTTTTCACAAAAATGGATTTTTAACCCTAAAATGATGTTAATGTATGATTTGAATCATCATTCATCAAGAAAAATAAAATAAAAAATGGGATAACTTGTAAACGGGGTAACCATAAAAACTTAGAAAATTTTCTAAGTTATGAAAAAAAGTGACAAAGGTACCAACTTTGGAGGATCATAACTCCTAAACCACAAAGCCATTATTTTCCATCCAAAGCTTGATTTGTAGATCTCATTGACCTCTACAAAAGCTTCATACTGACCTATGTCCAAATTCCTCATGGATTTTGAGTTATAAAGTTATCAAAATCAAGAAAAGTAACTTTGTTCCAACACTTGGTGAAAATTTCACTAAGTCAGATTTTGCCTTACTTTTTTCCAAATGTAGGAACATTTTTCACTTGGATCCAAAAAGTATCAAAACCAAATATGATCAAACAATTGTTGTATCATATAAGAGCTTTCCAAAATGGCCAAGAACATCACCAAATTCAACTTGAGCCATGAGATATGACATTGGCAAGTTGCCTTGCTGAAATCTGCCAAGGCAAGGCAGATTTTTGCACTTTTGGTCGATTTTCCAAAATCAGCCAATTCCAAGCCTTGTCATCACCTTGGACATATCTGAGGATTGAATCTAAAGGGGACAATCACTGAGCCAAGCCTCCAAAGTCCTTGGAACAAGAAATAACATGCTAAACCTAGAATTGCCCAAAATAGGGACAAGACTCCAATTTTGGATTGGAGCATTCAATGGAAGCACCAAGGTGGCATGGACTGAGCCATTAGCAACTGAATTCAGTCAAGACTTATCCAAGACCAAGGGAACCAGCAGCCTGTGTCCTAACCTCTAGTTAATGGCTAGAGGAGACTTGGATTTTCATTTGCCAACATTAGCCAAACCTACTCAGCAGTTGCCATTCACTATTCCTTGCAAAACAAACTTGCTCTACTATAAATAGAGCTCAATTGTGATCAGTTTAAGTACACCAAAGGCCTACAACACTTGCCTTTCTCAAAATCCACTTCTCGCTCTCAAAAATGCCTTTCTTAGCAAGTCACTATCGGGTTTTTCATTAGAGAGCAATTCCACTCAAACCAATCACACACACACACACCTCATATACATCATATGTGAGCTGATCAAACACTTAAACAAATCTGGAACACTGATTTCTCAGAATCACTAGTCAATTTCTCAAGGTTTTAACCAAGTTGCAGTTGAGATGCCATGAAGTGATCCAGCCAATTTCCATCAAGTCCAAACATTCAAACACACTCCATAGGGTGTAGGGAAGCTGTTCAGATCATCACAATTCATTTGTAACACCTCCTACTCAGAAATCAATTTGCTCTTGCTGTCACGATCTAGAGGTAAGCCTAAACTTGGTCATCTCTCAATCTATGCATATTTCCTCGCACAATAATTTTGCCAAATGTTCATAATCATGCATGGAATGTTTCCCCTCAAGTAATTGCTTTGTTTGAATCGTGTATCAAAAATCCCAGCCTTCATGCATAATTTAGGGTTCTTAAGGATTTTTTGTGATTTCTTATTTTATGCTTAATTTAAATGAAATTAATTGCCATAGACATGATCGTGAGGTTGAAACGAGTTGATTGGTATGTGGATTGCATGATATGATCAAGTATTCAGTGAGATTGGATAGAAAATGCAAATCTGGGCAAAACTGAAAAACGCGCGTGTTCTTCAGCTGTTCTTGGCGCCATTTCTCTCTAATTCAAATATTTGAATTTTGTGATTTTATTTAATTGATTCAAAAATTAATTTCTCTCTGAGTTTTAATGATTTTGAGTTGATTCTTTTTTTAATAATTCACAAAAATATTAAAATATTTTATTTTCCCAAAAAATCCCAAAAATATTATTTATTTCATATAATTGATATTTTTGCAAAGGATTAATATTTTAATTGTTTTTTGACATTTTGAATATTTTTTCCACCTTAATTTTGCAACTTTTAATGCCTTCTAATTATTTTGTAGGTCAATACTTAATTTTTGAAGCATTAATCCAAGATCACAATTTGTTTTCCATATGTTAAACAATTTTGATCATTTTAATTGAATTTGTATTCAATTAAAACACATTTTGAAAACAAATTAGGGTTTTTGATTAATTCAACCCTCATAAATCATTTTCAAAACACTTTTGGGCCTCTATTAGAGTGTAAGACCCAACCCTTTGTAAATACAACCTTTTTGGGCCTCACTTATTGTATAAGTCCCGTTGTATTTCAAAAAGTTTAGCGCGATCATCGTCCGTTGAAAAACAAACTCTGGGTCTACCCTCGAGTAGTAAGACCCATTTCAAAACTTTTGTGCCTCTATTAGAGTGTAAGACCCAATCCCCTTTTAATCAAAACAACTTTGGGCCTCAGATACTGTATAAGCCCCTTTGCGTTAAAAGAAAATCTCGGCGCGATCGCCATTTTAAACGACAAATCATCTGGGCCTACCCTCGTGTTATAAGCCCCACTCTTTTTCTTTAAACCTTTTGGGCCTCTTGAGAGAGTGTAAGACCCATCCCTTTGTACAGCAAACAATTTTTGGGCCTCAGTCACTCGTATAAGTCCCTCTGTACAAATTCAACAGTGCAATCACTAGTAAAACCCTGGGCCTCTCCTTGAGCTGTAAGCCCCAAATCTTTCTTTTTCAAAGCACTTTCTCCTTTGATTTTGAAATATATTGTTGTTTTCAATCTTTCTTTGTTGAACAACTAACCAAACAACATGGAAGCTCTACAACCGAGTAAGTGTCTATATGCTTTCATTTACCGTTTTCATATACATATAACTGTATTGTGGGACTGTTTCGCTGTAAGTCTACTTTCATAAAACTCATATCAACTGCGTAATAATAGTATAGATATTTAGAGTTTCCCCGCCAACTACGTCTAGCGTTAAGCCCGTTGTTCACTCTTAAATAGTCAAAACTAGATCCCCATAGGATTACCAGACACAGTCTTCCCTCTTCTTGGGGTTAAACAATAAGGAGACATGAAAGGCAGCATTCTCGGTGAACCCTTTCATAGACTGTCACTCGTAGAAGTTTTCAAAGAAACTCTACTCCCCAGAGATGATCTCTTCTCCTTGAATTGCATCTCTTGAGTTTCTTCCAAATTTTCGAACTTTCCTGGCTTGATCTATTCTTTGTGAATAGCCTTTCTTGAATTTCTCGGGGTTTGGGGTCCCACAGGCTTCTTAAAAGCATTTGTCAAGAAACTCTATTCCCCAGAGATGATCTCTTCTCCGTGAATTGCATCTCTTGAGTTTCTTCCAAATTCTCAAACTTTCCTGGCTTGATCTATTCTTTGTGAATAGCCTGACTTGAATTTCTCGGGGTTTGGGGACCTACAAGCTTCCTAAAAGCATCCCCGCCTCCTCTTAGGCGTTGTACAAGGACCCGTCGGCTTCTTAGAAGTATTCACAACCTCCTCTTAGGCTTCGTATAAATGATTTCTTCCTCCTGGAATGATAGCCTCCTCTTGGGCTTCATACAAGGACCACTCGGCTTCTTAAAAGTTTCCAGCCTCCTCTTGGGCTTCGTACAAATTGTCCCCACGACCTCCTAAAGGTATAGGAATAGAAATCAGTCATCTTAATAGAACAGTCTTTCCAAGAGTCTACTACTATTTCTCAAAGCATAGTACGAAAGATGAAACTCTAGACTTGGACAGTCTAATTTCCTTGAGTCTCAAAGACATTTTCAAGCACCCTTCAAGAATAGGAAGGAACCCCGTAGACTCGGACAGTCTCAATACCCTTTGGATTTACCATTTCCTTAAGAACAGGAAATAACCCCGATCCTCGAAACCAATCCATGAGTGCAAACATTACTCATATAAGAACTAATTTTCTCTTTAAATCAGCATACTGGACATGTCACTCAACTGAAACAGCACAATATCCTCCCTCTTGGGCTTTATACAATGATTCTCCCCAGCGGAGCTAACAAATAGCCTTCATCTCGAGCTTCGTACGAGATACAAAATCACTCTCTTGTTGAGTATAAAAGATTCTCTTGGTGAGTCACCATCTTTAGCCTCCATCTCGGGCTTCGTACGAGATACAAAAACGCTCTTATTGAGTCAAATAGCCTCCATCTCGGGCTTATATGAGATACCAAAAGACTCCCTCGTTGAGTCAAAACCTCTCAGCCTCTCTCTCGGGCTTTATACGAGACACATATTAGCCTCCTCTTAGGCTTTGTATAAGAAAACCACTGGTTGATCCAATCAACCTTTTAGCATCAAAGTTGTGCCTCGTTCACAGTACACAAACATCAATAACTCTTTCCCCTTCATCTAATCGCTGTAAGCGGCAAGCCTCTGGATCATCTACATCCATGCCACTGTCCCTCTTTGAGCATGAGAAATTCCTAAGGAAAGATGGAATTGCTCTAAACTGAGTTAAAGTCTTCTCCTTCAGGTTGGGAATCCCCTATAAAGGAAATTATTGCATTGCCGGATTCACAAATCCCGGTTAAAGTAATTCTCCTTTATAAACAGTTGTGACATACAAACCCCTCTTTAGAGATGACAAATTCTCTCTAAAGTCAAACTCTTTTAGCTTCATATCTTGGGCTTTGAACAAGATACAAATAGACTCTTTAGCTTCATATCTTGGGCTTTGAACAAGATACAAACTACCTTTAGCTTCACGTCTTGGGCTTTGAACAAGACACCTAAACACCATTTCCTCCCGTAGAATAGGAGGAACTACGATCGCTATGATTTCCCTGTTTCGGTAAACGGGAATACGTAGGCATAAGATTGAAAGAAAAATCTTAGCGAGCACCCTAAACAAAAACCCAAAATCCCATATTTTCATACATCCGTCCTAACATTTCAACTGATGGCCTAAAACACTTTTTTTTAACAAAATAACCTAGGAGAGACCCCGAATCTTTGTAGCATCTGTAAACCAACAGGTTTGACTGTTTAACCTCAGTATGCAAGCAGGGTTAGTTGGAGACATCTATTTCCCTTCCTTCATCAGCTTCAATAGGATAAAAAATGAATCGAGCTATAGTACTAGAGCGATTGTGCTTCGCAACCACATCCAAAAATCACTCGCTACACTAACCATGCAGCTTTGAAGTATCTTTTAAAGAAACTAGAAGCAAAACCGAGATTAATTCGGTTGATGTTGTTGTTCCAAGAGTTCAATGTAGAGATTAAGGACAAAAATGGAGCTGAGAATCTAGAAGCTGACCACTTGAGTAAAATAGAGTGGGATGAAGATCCTTCTCCCATTCAGGATGACTTTCCTGATGAGTAGCTGTTACATTTACATGGAGTTACTCCTTGGTTTGGTGATATTGTTAATTATCTTGTTGTTAGTGTTTTTCCTACAGGTGCCTCTAAGGCGCACATTCACAAACTCAAGAGTGATGCCAAATACTATGTGTGGGATGATCTATATCTTTGGAAGTTTGGTAGTGATCAAGTTATTATGAGGTGTGTCCCCGACTATGAGATTGAATATATTTTGCATTTTTCTCACGCCTCTCAAGTAAGGGGACACTTCAGACCTCAAAGGACAACAAGAAAACTCCTAGACTCAGGTTTCTATTGGCCTACCATCTTTAAAGATGCGTATGAGATATACCGCACTTGTAAAGAATGTCAAATAGCAAGTACAACCATCACTCGTAAAAGTGAAATGCCTCAGCAACCTATGCTTTTCTGTGAGGTATTTGATGTATGCAGAATTGATTTTATGGGTCCCTTTCCTGTATCTTTTGGTTTTCTCTATATTTTTACTTGTTGTTGATTATGTTTCAAAGTGGGTGGAAGTTATCCCCACTAGGACTAATAATTCTAGAGTTGTTGCAGATTTTGCCAGGTCTAATATTTTTTGCAGGTTTTGAATACCCCGAGCTATTATAAGTGACTAAGGCACTCATTTCTGTAACTGATCCATGGAATCTTTGCTCCGAATGTATGGAGTTGTGCATAGAGTCTCTACTGCATATCATCCTCAAACTAATGGGCAAGTTGAGATCTCAAACAAGGAGATCAAACAGATTTTAGAGAAAATAGTGCAGTCAAATAGAAATGACTGGAGACGCCATCTAAAAGACACATTTTGGGCTCAAAGAACATCTTTCAAGACACCAATAAGGATGTCTCCCTATAGACTTGTATTTAGTAAGGCATGTCACCTCCCTGTAGAGATAGAATACCGTGCTTATTGAGCGGTAAAAATTTGTAATTTAGAGATGCAAAAAGCAGGTATAGAAAGAAAACTCCAATTACAACAGCTTGAAGAGCTTAGGCTAGAAGCTTATGAAAGCTCTAGGATTTATAAGGAGAAAACTAAGCAATTCCATGATAAGATGATTTCTATGAACGAATTCTCCATAGGCCAAAACGTTTTATTGATTAACTCCCGCCTTAAGCTTATGGCTGGGAAACTTCGATAGAAGTGGATTGGCCCTTTTGTTGTCACTAATGTTTTTCCTCATGGTGCAGTAGAAATAAAAAGTGCAGGTACAGACAAAGCCTTTAAGGTCAATGGACAACGCCTGAAGCTATTCCATGAGAGTTCGGTGCCTGAAGATGCACCCATAGAAGAACTTTCCTTGGAAAAGCCCACTTACTCTGCAACTTGACCAGGGAGCACCTTTTCCTTTCTGTCACTCTTGTTTAGTAGTTATGTCATTTTATTGAGGACAATGTATGTTTTAAGTATGGGGGAGGGAACCATTTCTTTATTTTGTTTTCTTTGTTTTGTTTTAAATTTTCTCTGTTTTGGTTTTGTTCTTAAATAAAAAAATGAAAGAAAAAAATTGCATGTTTTTTCTTTGGTTTTTGAGTTACAAGTATGAGTTTTTTTCTTAGTTCTCTTGAAGAGAACTTTGTGATTTGATGTGAAAAATTTGTTGTGCATTCTTAGTATGATAGGTAAGACTAAACTCTGAATTGTACATCATTAGTAGTAGATCATTAACCATTGTGAGCTTTGAGCCTTATATGGATAACATACACAAATCATCTCTTTCTTTCTTGTGTGATTCACTCATGTATGTTAGTCTCTAGAACTTGAATTAACTCTTGTTGATGTTTTTTGTTTACTTGTGCACACTGTATGATCAAGGCAACTTGTTTTTGTTTTAATTTTAGCCACTTGGACAAAAAAGCCAACCCTGATCAATATCATCGCTTTGTTTGAAAACCCCTTTTAGCATATTTTTTTATTAACTCATTACAAGCCGAAAAGTAAAAAACAAAATTATCACCCTAATCAAGGGTTGAAAGAGTCTTGTATGGAGTTGTGTGGGGTTGAACTTCATTTTTTGTGATGTTGTTGTGATGTTCCAAATGGTGGCAGAAAAAGAAAAAAATAGACAAAGAAAAGAAAAGAAATGATGAAAAATGAAAAATGAAAAAAGTAGAGAAGGATTTCATTAAGTAGTCCTTCCGAAAAAAAAAAGAGAAAAGAAATAAGATGTGAGTTTTTTTGTTTGAAAGCAATTGATGTATCCTGTAGTTCAACTCCTGCAATCATTTCAATTTTCTTTTAACCCTTTCATTTTTAGCCTAGTACCCCCTGAGGATTTATCTCACCCTTACCTTGGGCAAGTTACAACCGAATAAAAGTCCTTTTGATCTGTGTGTGCATGTATTTAAATAGCAAATGTTAGAGTCTTTTCAAGCTTATGGTAGTAGTAACTTTCATGTTGTGCTTTGAGTTTAAATAGTTAACCTAAACACTTGAGAGTTGAGTGAACTTTATCCTGTGAGAATCTTGCTGCTTTTGATGTACTTTTTGGTAATCTATTTTTCCTATTTGCTATGAATGTCACAAAGAGTTGCTCTAACATCATATTCTTGAAGCTTAGACTTAGAACTCTACTTGTACCTTGTATTTGTATACTTTTGGAATTGCATGCTCTGTTTTGTTTTTGTTTTGATTTTTTTTTAAATTTATCATTTTGCTCGGAGTGCAAAAGTTCAAGTGTGGGGGAATTTGATCAGTGCATTTTAATGCACATTCTCTTATGTTTGTACTTAGGCATTTCCCTAGTTTGTTTTTTATTTTATTTTACTGTTTTATTATGTTTTTAGAATTAAGTCTTTGTTTTCCTTTAATCTATTTTCGTATGTTGTTTTTCCGCTTTAGAGGTTATTTGATACCTGTCCACTGTTCGGATCATAACTAGAGCTACGAGATGCCATTTTGCACGTACTGGTTTGCGTTGGAAAGCTAAGAGAAAGAGCTACAACTTTCATGTTGAAGTCAAAAGTTGGTTCAGACTGCAGGAGGCTTGAATAATTCGTTGAAGTTTCAGACTTTAGAAAATAATTTGTTTTGGGTCATTTTATGGGTCTGGTTTATGTTTCCGACTCGGTTTGAATTATAAGTGAAATCCTTAATTTATTACGAAAAAAATACCATTGCTTTGTACGATTACGATGAAGAACTAATCATCTACAGTCGATCTACTGTAATCACGTTTCCAACGCTTTGAGGTTTTTAGTTTATCAATTCAATTTTGTTTCTCTTTCAATTCTATTATATGAAATTACATTTTCTTAATCTCACTAGTGCAAAATGAAGAATATAATTTTAAAATTTACACCTATTATATTAAAAACGGGTGTAAATAAGAAATGTGGTGGCAATTTTGAAAATAAAGTATCATTTTAAGTATTAACATGTGACCATAGACATCCTATTTTTTAAAAACGGGTGTAAATTCAAAATATTATTATTATTATCAAATATCTATTACTCCTGTTAAATTTAAAACAGGTGTAAATTTAATTGATTGAAAAAAAATTATTTAATTTTATAATTCAAAATATTCATTCTAATAAATGAATAATGGGTGTAAATTTTTTTAAGTGAAAATTGTGAATCATTGATTATAAATAAATAAAATAATTTAATAAAATAATTAATTTAAATTTCTCTGTTAGGTTTGTATATTAAAAATTTTTATTAAATTTTGTTATGATGCGACATCAGCTTTGATTGGTAAATTTATAACACTATCTTAACAACTCAAATTGAAATTTGCTTTCTGCTTCGTACCATTCAAAAATTACTCCAATTCTTAACTACCCGTCTTTGTTTTAAAATTCATTGATAAAAAATATAAACGGAACATGCTTGCAAACCGGTTCAGGCTGAACCGGTCTAAACTCAAACCAATAATTAATCCATGTTGTTAGTAGTGAAGACTGAAGAGGTTCCAGGTATATCTATGGCTATAAATGCTCCCTGATGGTGGAGCCTATAACTAAGCTTGTGCCAAATCCGGTTCAGAGAATCATAGAAGAAAAATTTATTACTCTATCGCTTTCATGTAAATCCTGCGAATGTCTCTACCAAATTCAAGCCCAAATAGTACCCGTGGATTCGAGCACAACGATTTCGTTGCGCCGAGTTTCATCGCAACGTGTTCGTGACACGGACAAATGCACCACGCACGAAAACTGTGTGATAAAATTCCCAAACCAAATACTGCTACGTGGAACGTTATGTTCTGTGGCTACTCCCAAAACGAACTTCACCATGACGCTGTTGTTTTTTTCGGGAAACTGAACTGTGCTGTGGCGATGCCGAATTGCTTCACGTTTCCGATGATCATTAAGTCGTACGCGAAGTCGAAGGGTTTTGTAGAAGGTGAAAAAGTTCATTGTTGTTTTGTAAAGCTCGGGTTTAAGTCGAATTCATTTGTGGCTACTTCGTTAACTGATATGTACTCGATGAAGACGTGTATTGAAGATGCTTATAAAGTGTTTGGTGAAATGCGAGCGAGGAATGTTGTTGTTTGGACTGCTATTATAAGTGGTTATATATCTTGTGGGGATGTGGCTTCTGGGAGAAGACTTTTTGATTTAGCGCCTGAGCGGGATGTTGTAATGTGGAGCATTTTAATTTCGAGTTACATTGAAATGAAGAACATAGTTGTTGCAAGGGAGCTTTTTGATAAGATTCCGAACCGGGATACGATGTAGTGGAATGCTATGTTAAACGGATATGCTGCACCAAATATGATAGTTCCTCCGGTATTTTTTTCTTCATTTAATTAATAATTTAAGATAATTATTGATTTGATATTTGCTACCTTTTTAATTTTAGATGCTGAATTTCATTTAATTTGTTAAATATTAATTAGATTAATCTATAGTTTGTTTTATGATGGTACTTTATTAGAAGGATAAAACTAATTATGATAAGTTTGAATATTTGGGTTGGGTGAATGGTTTGGTTTCATCGGTTTGTTGTACACTATTGTGTTATGGCTGGACCAAAACAAGACGCAACGACAAAAAGAAGAAGAAGTCCGAGTTGGCAGCTCCACCAGCACGCGTAGGTTTAATGCAACGGAAACAGAACGGTCCAGATGCAGTATCTTGGTGATATATATGATCATTATGGTACAATAGACGAGCTACAACTTTTTACTCGAGCAATTCTAAGGTTTGAGATTTTAGGAATTTTCTCTTTTCAATATTGAGAAATTCTGTAGGGGAGTTTTGTTGTTAGCGTTAATTTGAATTGAAATTCTAGGTGGGATATCACTTGCATGGATTTTCTATCAGATTACATGAAATTTTGCTATAAATCCGTTTTGGATGTTTATGTAGAAATGGAGCAAGAAATGGTCAATGAAGGCAGATCATCTTGTCCAAGATGAAGTAAATATTATAACTTTTCATTTTTTCCTAGGTTTATATCTTTCTAAATACTATATATAACTAGTAACTAACCGGTGCGTTCGCACGGGCCTGTCTTTTCAAGAATTTTATGTTATGGACGTGTAATTGTTAATCAAATTGAAAAGAAAAATGGTAAAATTATAAAAATAGATATGATTGAAATTAAAAATTTATATTGGTAAGTATAAGAAATTGTTGTGTGTTGTAAAAGAAGAAATTAAATTAATTATTGATATAAATTCAAATAATGCAATGATGATTGAAAATATTAAACAAAAAATATTAATTAGTAGGTAGACCAAAAACAAATGAAACTAAAGTTAGATTCAAAGTTTAAAATAGAAAGAAAAAAAAAACTTAAGAATAATAGTAAATTTAAGTTGAAATAGTAATACATGTAGAATATAAAAGGTAAACAACAATATAAATAATAATAATAATATGATTAAAAAAAACTATTGAAATTTGTATTAGATAAATTAATCGTTTAGGTTTTTTTAAACAAATAAGACAATTATGTTATAAGAGATAATATAATGGTCGATAAATTTTATTATTCAATATTTGAACCAGTAGTAAAGTTGTTGTCATTTATAATGGCTCAGATGCTACGGGATTCCATGTCAAGCTTGGAATTTTTCTTTCTTCGAGATTCTAGCTAAAACTGTTGGCAGTTATGTATGCGCATATGAAAACACTATTAAAGGTGAATGTATGGATGTAGCTAGATTCATGGTGAAGACTTTTTGCGGGGTGGTCATCAACGAAACGTTCAAAGTTCTAATTGATGGATTAGAGTTTACCATTAAAATGTGTGAAGACTTCCATGGTCCCCTTCGTATAGTGCTTAACAAGAATGTTAATCCAGTTCAGCAAGCAGTTTCTTCATCTGAATCTGATTTGGTTTGGAGTTTTCAAGAAGGGGAGGAAGAAGAGCGTGCTGAAACGGTTGTTCCCAGAAGGGAGGAGGAAGTGGTGACGGTTCCGGCGAATTCTTCGACGGGGGACAAATTGGAGTTGGAAAGAGGCAGGTATACGGGTTTAGATCCTCAGCTAGTTTGTTCAGAGCAGGAGGCAGTTGATTCTAGTTTGAGGATAGGCGAAGAGGTAGTTGTTCTCGAGAAGGTCAAAAATCACCTTTTGGGTGATAAGCCGTGTGAAGTCACTATTGGCGTAAAGGCAACTGAGGAGGTGTCTAATCAACCTAGTACTGATCCTATAGTGGGTCCCTCTTCTCAGGTTGCTTTTTTGCCAAAAGAAAACGTTCTTTCAAAGGGAACTAGGAAGACGCCCAAACTGAAAAGGATTACGGAAGTTATTGGGCCTTTGAACTGTAAGCCCAATTACAAAAAGAAAACCAAAGGCAAAGTGAAGAGGAAGTTTAAGCTCAGAACCAAACTGGAGGAGGATCCTATAGAGAGTTTTTCTCACCCTTCTTTCTTCGAGGTTTTGAGTCAAATCCCTAATCCCCCTTCAGCGTCTGTTAATCCCTCTAATTCTTTGTCCAAGGCTGTTGATTAAGATAATTTCTCTGCTGGAGCGGTACTATGTTGTGAACAAATAACGGATTCAGACATTAGATGTTGTAATCAGAAGTACTGGGACAACATTCAATCAATGGTTGGAGCAAAAACGTGGGAGGCGATGTCTTATTTAGGGATTAAAAAGGGTGGTATGGCAAGAGTTGGCTCTAACGAAGTTATCAGGATTATCGAAGAAATGGAAGAAGAAGATAGAAGAAGGTTAGTTGGCCAGAAGGAGAATCACAACTCTTGTAGATGATAATTGGATCACTTAATATCAGGGGGAGCGGTTCTTCAGCCAAGAGAAGAAGAATCAATTGTATCATTAAAGAAGGTAACACTGACGTCTTTTTTATTGAAGAATCTAAAACTTGTTTAGTTGAGGAGAATTTTATTAGAAGTGTGTGGAATTATGGAGAAGTGGGATGGTCTTTTTCTGGTTCGAATGGACAATCTGGGGGAATAATAACGCTATGAAACGAGAACACGATCACGGCTTTAGGTTCTTTCAAAGGGCCTGGTTTTCTTGGAATCAAGATTCTTTGGAATAAAGATCTCTATTATCTCATCAACGTTTATTCAGGTCGTGGACTGAGAGATAAAAGGAAGCTTTGGGGTGATCTGATCAGATTAAAATCTTCTTTCACTGATGGTTCTTGGATTCTGGGTGGCGATTTCAACGCAACAGTGGTCCCATCTGAAAGAATTGGTAAGCTCTGTCAAGCCAGAACTTTAGAGATGGGTGAATTTGGTGACTTTATTTCCAGCCTGGGGGTGGTAGACCTTCTTATTTCAGGCATAAAGTTTACTTGGTACAGTGGTGACGGAAAATCAATGAGCCAGCTGGACAAATTCTTGTTTGATGACGAGATTATTAAGAATTGGGGTATGGTGAATCAGGTAGTGGGTAACAGAGACATCTCGAATCACAGCCCAATTTGGGTGAAGATTACTTCAGTGAATTGGGGTTTCAAACCTTTCAAAAGCAACGATTGTTGGTTCGACAACCCGGGATTTCTGACTTTCGTGGAGAAGGAGTGGAGAACTATGAAGATCAAGGGCAGACCAGACTTTGTGTTAAAGGAAAAACTTAGGATTTTGAAGCAGAAAATTAAAGTTTGGAGGGATGAAATCTTTGGTTGGATAGACCTCTCTATTGAAGAAGATGTTGAAGATTTGAATAAAGCTGATGAGTTGCTTTGTTCTGCCGCCAGCAAAGATGTGGAAAAGATTGTTTCTAAGAGAGCTGCTAAATGTGATTCTTTTTGGAGAAAGCTTAACACCAAGGATAATATGTTGTTCCAGAAGGCTAGAAGTAGATGGATTATGGATGGGGATTCTAACTCTAAGTTTTACCATCAGTGGATTAGAGGAAGGCAAAGGCGTAAGTTCATTGGGAGGTTGGAGACTTCGCAGGGGATAGTGGACTCGGTTGAGGGAGTGAAGGCTGAGGTATTCAGGTATTTCAAAGAAGCTTATTCAGAACCTCATGTTGGTAGACCTGCTCTTCATAATTGCATTTTCAGTAAGTTGTCTACTATGGAAGCTGCTATCTTAGAGAACCCTTTTACTGAAGAAGAGATAAGGGTTGCTGTGTGGAGCTGTGATGGCTTTAAAAGCCCTGGACCGGATGGATACAATCTTAATTTTATCAAAAAGTGCTAGAGTTTTATGAAGGATGATATCGTTAGTTTCGTTCAAGGTTTTTACGACACTGCTTTCATCCCCAAAGCCTTGTCGTCTGCTTTTCTTACGCTCATTCCGAAAGTTGATAATCCTATGAAGCTCAGAGATTTCAAGAACATCTGTTTAGTTGGTAGTATGTATAAGATTTTATCTAAACTTCTTGCTTTGAGACTGAAGTCAGTTATAGGTAAAGTTATTTCTTCGTGCTAGACTGCTTTCATTCAAGACAGAAACCTTATGGACGGAGTGGTGATTGCAAACGAAACGGTGGACATGGCAACAAGGGAAAATTTGGATTGTCTTCTCTTTAAAGTGGACTTCTCTAAAGCCTACGATTGTGTTAGTTGGAACTTCCTCAGATCTATGTTAGTTAACCTGGGTTTTGGGGCTAGATGGAGAAATTGGATGGAAGCGATTATCTTCAAAAGCCATCTCTCTGTCCTTGTTAATGGCAACCCTACTCTTGATTTTGCTGCGGAAAGGGGTCTTCGCCAGGGGGACCCTCTGGTCCCTTTTCTCTTCTTGATGGTTGCCGAAGGTTTAAAAGGACTGATGAACAAGGTTGTTTCGAATGGTAGCTTTGAAGGTTTCAAGGTGGACGCAGAGGTGACAGTTGATATAATTCAATATGCAGATGATACTCTCATCATTGGAAAGGGTAATTGGAGCAACCTTTGGAGCATCAAGGCCGTTTTAAGAGGTTTCGAGTTAATTTCGGGGTTAAAAGTCAACTTCAATAAAAGCAGGATTATAGGTTTGAACGTCAGTCCACATTTTCTCCTTGCGGCATCCTCTTTTCTTTCCTGTAAGATCGAAAAAACGAACTTCTCTTTCTTAGGTATTCCTATAGGATTCAACCCGAGAAGGATTAAAGGGTGGAATCCTATCATTGACAAAATTAAAAGGAAGCTGCATTCTTGGTACGCAAGATCTCTCTCAATGGCTGGTAGGCTGGTGCTCATCAATTCGGTTCTGTCTAGTCTTCCGAGTTACTGGTTTTCGTTTTACAAGGCTCCTAAGGCGGTTCTTAAGAGAACTGACACAATTAGGTGTAATTTTCTTTGGGGAGGAAGTGAGGATAATCATAAAATACATTGGTTAAATTGGGAGGTTTGCTGTTCTTCGAAGGAAAAAGGAGGTCTCGGGATTAGGTGTATGGAAGAGTTTAATATAACTCTGCTCACTAAATGGAAATGGCGGATTTTAGTAGATAAATAAACTTTGTGGCTGGACTTTCTGAAAGCTAGATACAGAGCGGTTCACCATCTCATTCTAGCAGACAACTTTCAATCCACCAAGACGTCTTCGCATTGGTGGAAAGATCTCATCAGCAGCGGGAAATTTTTAACTAACAACGGTTTTTGTTTTGCAGATTCTGTCACCTATCAAATGGGAGACAAAAAATCAATTTTGTTTTGGATGGAAAATTGGGCGAAAGGTCCAATTTTAGCAAGGTATTTCGAGGATCTTTACAACCTCAGCTCAAAAAAAGAATCTCTGGTTTGTGAGCTAGGTTTGTTTACTTCCGAAGGATGGAACTGGAACTCCTTGGGGCTGTCATCTTTTATTCAGCAGCAATACACAGGCAAAATTTCTGATCTGAAGGTTTTAATAGGTGATTGTTTACCAGTCAGCGGTACGAAGGACATGGTTCGTTGGAAGGATCAAGCTGACGACAATTACAGTGTCAAGGAAGTCTACTTTGAACTTCTGAATTCCAATGCGATCCAGCTCAGTCTCTCTTCGTCTTTATTTTCTTACGATCCCATGTCAACAGTGTTTGGAACTTTGTGGAATTTAAAAGCTGCCCCTAAACTGAAATGTTTTAGCTGGAGGGTTCTATGGAGGAGAGTGGCGGCTAAAACAGAGCTGATCAAGAGAGGCATTGTTTTGGATCCAACTTGTGGGATTTGCAATTCGGAAGCTGAAGATGTTCAACACTTGTGTTTCTCTTGTGGGCCAGTCACGACAGTTTGGGAGAGAATCAGCGACTGGTGTGGTTTCGGTTGCTTTTATGCAGGTAATAGAATTGATTTTTTCAGGGATTGGTGCGGTTTCGGAAGTTCTAAAGAAGGTAACCAGAAGCTGGGAGTTGTTTGGTTAATAACAGTCTGGAGTATTTGGCTTAGTAGGAATTCTATAGTTTTTTAAAACAAAAGATTTAACCTTGATAATCTTTGTTGGGATATTAAGATAAGGGTGTGAAGGAGTTTTAGAGTGGGTGAAATTTGTAATTCCAACACTAACGTTTTGGCTTTTTGTATGGACCCGTTAGGTGGTTAGTACTTAGAGTTGGTTGGGAATTTCTCCTTGTATTCTTTCTATTTGTACTTTCCTAACTGAACACTGAGCTGTGTTCAGATTTTATATAATTCAATTGGCTTTTAGAAAAAAAATTTATAACAATTGTAATTGTTTTCGTATATAAAAATATTGTAATCAACAATGTATTTTTCCCGTATATAAATATTAGTTTTGTTTTGACACTATTTATACAAAATAATTGAATGAATAGTAAAGTTGTTTCCGTATATAAAAAAAATTGAATCAAAAGTAAAGTTACGCCCGTTTATAACAATAATATTTATTTCGTATGTTAAAAAATTTGAATCAAAAGTAAAGTTGTGCTCGTTTATAATAATATTTTTTCCGTATATAAAAAAATTGAATCAAAATTAAAGTTGTGGCCGTTTATAACGATAATATTTTTTTGTTTAACTTAATGTTATTTATGTTATTTTTAGTTGCATTTTAATTGATTTTTTTTTGTGTGCATTTTAATCTTGAACTGGAACAAAATGTAGTGATTGAATCCTTTAGGTCATGTTTAAGAAAAATGATAAGAATATTAATGAAAATGATTAATCACTACATTTAATTAATTTTGATTACTTTGAAATGTTTTGAATAAAAGTGAATAATGTGGTCTTGATTGATGTGGCTTTTAGTTCATTTCTAGAAACCTGGACGCATTATGTTAGAATTCAAAAAGTTCTTGTTTGTTAATTTTCAATTAAGTTAGTTGATTAATATACAATTTGGTTTTGATTCATTTCTTGAGAGAAAGTTCTTTTGACTTTGATGATTCTCTTTTAGCTTTTTGTTTCATTTTGGTACTTGATTTCAACCATGGTTCTTAGTTGCATTGATTTCGCATTTGCATCCATTCCTAATCACACTTAGATACAACAGTTGTATGGTTATAAGTATGCTTGCTTTTATCATTGTCACTTGATTGATTTTGGCCATTATAATGGCTTGTATGCTTGTATGCTTGCTTTTATCATTTAAAAGTTATAATTGAAATATTTGAAAATTAAAAAACACTTAATAATTTTTATGACTGTTAATATAATACTTATATAATGCATTAAATAAATAGTTTTTTATGACTGTTAATATAACACTTATATAATTTAAAGATCATGACATAAAGATATATTTAGAGAGGTACACTAAAAGTAATGGTTCAGAATTTGTCATATGTAATTGAAGAAGACAAAAAGTTCATTGCTTCGTAGTAAATGACACAGTGGTTTGTAACTGAAGTAAAACAGTTGTAAATGGAACAAAATTACAGATTAAAAGTGAGAAGCATAAGATAGCATGGGATAGTTAACCACTATCTGTAAAAATCCTTCCATACATGTAGTTCTCCCATGTATAGTCCCACTCGTCGTCATCATCGGAATCAACAGCTTCGTAGTCAGTTTGTTGGTCATCATCTGAATCCAAGTAAATAACTTATCTAAAAAATGTAGGTGAAGTCGTTCTTCTTCTCCTCTTTCGTGATTGCCGAACTGCAGGAGGGTCACGAACCTGTAGAAAAAATACCTGTTAATCAGTATTGTCAACATGAACAGACAACCATTTATCAACGACATTAATCATGATGTATTGTCGGATATTGTAGAACCCACTTCTTCCAAAATGAACATACTGTGTCTGTTAAAATGAAAACAAACCATAAACAGAGCATCACAGATATGCAGGGAAAACTGAAATTTACCGGGGGGAGCTGCAGAAGTGGTTGAATGTGGGGTCCCTGTTGGTGAGGTTGATGACGCTCAAAATCCGGCGAATGTTGAACCTCCGTAGGTGGTCGGTTCTCAGTATCGGGTTGTAGGTGGACGACAGCTTCAACATGTTGTTGGGTCTGTTGACATTAAGAAAAATAGAATATTTAATGACAATGAAAGAGTAAGGGACATATAATTTTAGTGAGTAAAATATACAGCAGTAAATGTATTTCTTGAACCTGTAGACTTACTTGGGCGTGTAGAGGATGATAGACTGCTTGAGGTCGTTGTAATTCCAGAGAAGGCGGTTGGTGAGGCGCCGTCTCGACGTCAACAGGGTCAGGGGCTTCGAGATTTTGGTTGGATGCCATAGAAAAATATGTGTTTTTCTGAAGATTGGTGTGTGATGTAAAGAATAGGAGGTGGGGTTAAATAATGTGGCTTGTGAGTCTTCAGCTTCCCCCCTACATTGGAAATGGATATGCATTAATACATATGAAACTGTAAAGTTGGAATAATGAAAGGCAGAATAATCATGACTGGTGATGGTAAAGAATCCCATTTAGTTGCAAATACGATGTATAATGTTATTAGGCATTAAATGAAATGTGAAGTATGCATAAAATATATTACGGATACAAAACTTGAGATATAAATGTAGGTACCTTAACTCCATCAATGACAGGTAAATTCCTACGAATGAGAAATTTTAATTAATTTGGTGAGTATGCTGCAACTGTTGCTCTTGTTCTTTGTATTTCTCCTCAAGTTCCTTTATCTGCATGACATATTGCCACATGAAGGGCGTTGGAGATGTGAATTTTAGAAAAATAACATTTAAAATGTTGTGTTCAACATACCATACCAGGATCTACAGATCCTATAACTTCTGATGACGTGTAACAGTCAGCAAAAGTGCAATGAATCCTGCACAATTTAGGGGCAAACAGTAAGAATACATACCAGAAAGTGTTGTTTAAGATATTAAAAGTATCATATTAACCAAAGGTTTTTGACACCGACTACTAAATTTTACAAAATTTAGTAGAGATGCATTATCTTACCTCTAAGCATGAGATTTATCAGAAGCTGCTGCAACTAACTGTCCCAGTCGAGTAGTTCTACATCGTAATCTTGACACAATGCTGAGAAACAAACAAAGGTGGTGACTCAGCCTAATATTATATAACTCATATAATGGGTAACAATATAGAAGAGTCCAATTCCATACTCTAGTGAAGTGATTTTCTAACTTGTGTACCTTTCAAGCTTGGAGTCAACCTTGATTTTTGCAAGGCAGATGAAGTGAATGAACCATTGTTCACATTCTGCATCAAACTATTTCAATCAGTTGAATTTCTTCAGCAAAGTAAAAACTCAAAACAAAATATGTATGATTGAACTAACAGCCCAAACATAATGAGAGAAGTGAGACTATTGTGTTGTCTGAAGAAATTATTGTGACATACATGATTTTCAGTATGATTCCTGGCATTCAGTTTCTTAACATTGGATGTCTTAGGAAGAACACACACGTTTGGCCGATCAAGATTTGTTAGGAGCTTTGTTACAGTAGATTGAGGAGAATTATTGATTCCTGAAAAGGGAGTTCTGAAAATAAAACTCAGGGGTCTCACCTTGATTAATAAAAGTGCCTGGCATAAAAGGCTAAGTCTTAGTTATTATATGGACTTACTAAATGATTATGACATAAAAGCATATAATGCAAATACTTATTTATAAGCTATTTCTATAACAAAAAATAAAATAAAGCTTTTTATATAAGTCACTCTTTCTTCAAAATAATCTACTTCTTCAACCAATTTTCCGTCAGCTAAGTAACTCTCAAATTGACAATCAAATTGAACCAACAAAATGAAAAATAACATTAAACCGAAAAAGATCAAAATGATTAGACCGTAATTTGAGGCTTGAGTCTTACAACCAAATTCAGCATAATCTATACAATTGCTTGTGTATTGTTGTAGAGCTTCTGCAAGATGCAGAACAACTCTGAGTTGCATTGCCTATTTCATTGGTTCTGTGTCCCCTGATATAGACATAAATACAATGTCAACAATACAATCAAGATAGTGCATTAAAGAAAACATGACCACTCAAATATATGTCAAAGTCGATAATCAATGAAAAGAGTTATTACAGTGGAAAATGTGTTTTATGTGTGTTTCA
Source organism: Lathyrus tuberosus (assembly GCA_022829125.1). NCBI lineage: Eukaryota > Viridiplantae > Streptophyta > Magnoliopsida > Fabales > Fabaceae > Lathyrus > Lathyrus tuberosus. Next base: position 1,724,670 of record JALAZF010000344.1, on the reverse strand, counting down.
GTGGGAACATATTCAGCCACGAGCAACCTTTTGTCATCTTCACAACAACAACAAAGTATGTATGCCAATCTTTCGTTACGAAGCTAACCAACTGATCTAGCTTTGTCCTATAATAACCAAAATTTGTTCTCAATATTTTAATATGAAAAAGCCAGAGTGAAATAAAAACATATCGGCACAACTGTGCGCTAGCTTCAAAAAAATAATGAAACCTAACCATTTTACGGAATATATATAAGCTCGATTCATTAAATACAAATTAGAGTGAAATATAATTACCTCCATAATTGTAAGTAAAGTCTCGTTGTTATTCTGCATAATAGAAAGTGTTTTCTCACAATATCTTATGAAAACATCCTCTACACCAGTTACACTCATTCCATCAATTAAATATATGGTAGTGTTTTGACAAAGATCAAATGCTGAAATCAAGTCATATAACAACCACTAATATGAAATCAAGTCATTGATGGTCAATTCAGGAGACTCGACACCGAACTAAGAAATCAATGTTGTCGATATGGTTAGATTGAATCAAAGATTTGGACAAAAAAAAACGGTGGCGTGACACCATGATTAAAAGTTGAAAAACAAAAGAAAGAGTGGCATAGCCAACAAATCACAAATAAAATAGATAGAGATGCACATAGAACAAAATAGTTCACTGAATTCAAGGTATCACTGAATTTAAGGTTGAGAAACAAAAGAAAGAGTGGCAAAGCCAACAAATCACATATAAAATAGATAGAGATGCACAGAGAACAAAATAGTTCACTGAATTCAAGGTATCACTGAATTTAAGGTATCATACCAATTTAATCTCAATCATAAAGCAGCATAAGATTATATACCAAAATAGCAAGAATGAGTTAGAAAAAACTGCAATCACAAACAAACCTCATTAACCATGTTCTCCTTAGCAAGATCATATATCAAAGTCGGCAATCTGTGCCAATCTGTATTCGTAATCGAAACCGTAAACTTGCAATCTCTCCAATCTCAAGTTCTTATCCACATAAATGAAAACACATATTTTGTAAAGACATATTTGAGCAGAAACCTTAGTATGCAAAAATTACAAATAATTGAAAACATATAGTTAACAACCTTGTGCAGCCTCTGATTTTTACTTCATTCAGCGTTAAGATTGTGTTAGCGAGCCCGACTAGAGTGTCATTGTTTATATTTTTTGAGTAAATGTCAGTTGAATCATTCAGGCTTGGATGAACCTCAATTATAATATTGACGAAGTCCATACCAAGGACAACACAAAGATAATGCACAGGACTCACCAATTCAAAAACCTTTTGCAATCTGTCACTCTGACAAACAAAACAATGCAACAAAATTCTTGAAGCTTAGTTAGTGAAATCAAATGGGCTTTTCATTCAGCAAACTAACTGATACAAACTTAAACATGACAACCAAATTACCTTTTCCTTTTGAAGTTCATGAAGCTTAGATTGATATTCCTCAAACTTCTTGGGGACAAGTCAGACTCATCAAGAATTCAGGCTCTCCGTTATCTCTCCGCATATTCTTTGGATCTGTGACTGTACATCTGAGAAAATTATTTTAAGGTGTCAATCAATTAACTTGCATTTAAAAATAGACACAGATTTGCTAGAAGAAATAAAATTCCTAAAACTAATGATGGATTTTCCATCCTTTTCTATTCATAGGAGCATACAGAGAAGAGTTTTTTTACACCTTCATTGATAAACTCACAAGATGTTTAAGCAGTAGGCCTTGGGGATTCATATAACTTTACCACCATCTTACGGTAATCTGCATAACACATCCCAAAAAATCATTTGTAATCTGCATAACACATCCCAAAAGAAAAAAAAAGAAACAAAAAGAGAAAAAACCCAGCTTTAGCCACATAACCCTAATAATTGAAATAAAAAAAGAAAAGAAAAGAAACAACAAAGGAATAAACAAAAACAACAGAAGCACTTATCCCTTCTCAAAAGCGCTTATTTCTTTTCCCTTTCACGGTTCATACACTCTTAGTCGTCGCCATCATTGTTCAGTTTCTGAAAAATATCTCAGACCAAGAAACGTAAACGTAAACATATCGATGAATAACCACCATCTGAATTCTGAAAACAAATAAATCCAATACAACAGATCTGAGAAGAAAACAACACAAAAAGATAGAACACAAAACTTAAAAATCAAAATGTTAACATACCATGGAACATCCAATCCGAGTAAGCTAACATACCATGAAACATCCAGAGCATAACCCACCTTCAGAGTTGTTACGAAAAGCCTAAAAATCAAAACGTTAGAGATTGATCTATACAAATCGATACGGAACAAAAAAAATTTGGAATCACTTCGGTTAGGGTTTCGAAATCGGTATTGTTGGTAACAGACGAAGAAGGAAGAAGAAGAAGAAAAAAGGGGAAGAAGAATGAAGACACAGGGAAAGGACGGAGAGAGAGAGAGAGAGAGAGGGAGAGAGAGAGAAAGAGAAAGACTGCAAATACGTAGAGAAGTGTAGACAATGGAGAGAAGAAAGAGAAAAATAAAATATCATAAAGTTTCTTTTACAAATTAAATAATTGAAATACAACCAAATGACATCATCATTTGATTCAAATGTAACCAACAAAAGGTTAATAAAATAACTATGTAGTTGGATTACAACAATGCGGCATCATTGGTTGCAAAAAGCAAATTTTGGACACAAATTGCCCCTAAATTGATGACATGGCAGAAAAAGAGATAAGGGTAGAAATGTGTTTTCCAGAACAACAAATTTTCTTATATTATAGATTTATTATTGTAAATTATTTTAATGTGCACATAAGATGAAAAGATTGGTCCATGCCTACTTCATCGAGGCCAAATGGTTCAGTAGCAATTTTATACCAACATTAGAAGAATACATGGCTCTTGGAATAGTAAAATTTGGTTACTATATCATGACAGAAACATCCTTTATTGGAATGGGATGCATTGCTACAGAAGAAGTTTTCAAATGGTTAACTAATATCCCAAAAATTGTTAATGCTTCATCAAAAATTGCTAGACTCATGGAGGATATTGTTTCCAATAAGGTAATCATTTCTATATGTTTTCTCTTCTCTGTACTCTTCTTGTTGGCAGGATTGTCCTTATTCTCCTTTATATCATCGCTAATGTTGCTTTTATTGTTATTTGTATGCTTAATAATATTATGGGAGTTGGTAACATGTGATTGGCTTTGTGGATTGCTTCAATAACAAGTGTGTTTATTCCTTCATGCATTAAGATATTTCTAGAACTACATATGCTATCTATAATGATGATCATCAATAAAGTGAATGTATTGAATAAGTGAGGAGTATAAGCAGCTAGTACTGAACCTTTTTATATGACAAAAAGGGAGTTATATTATATGTACTGAAATATCTGTCAAATCAATTTCAGTTAAGCAAACTACCTGTGAAATCATTCTCCACTAAATCATTTAGCAACTCTATAATGGGAAGAGAACTTTTATTGGTGAAGTGGAGGATGTGAGTGGCAAGTCGTTGGTTGTAGCCCCCAGCCATCTAGAGAGTCCCAGTCCAGCCCCTCCGAAATGGATCAAATGTTCACCAAGGAACGTGTGGAGCAAGGTAATGAGGCTCTGAACATTCTCAAGAGGTACCATAATGTTGTTGTTGTGATCCACCATACTCATCCAATATTAATGGTAATTGAAATAGCTTTGGAATTATATAAATAATTAATAATAATATTGTTGAATAAAGATTAAATGTTATGCTAAGTGTGTTTTAATTTAGAAGTTTGAAAGGTCAAGAGGTTAGTGGTAAGGCCAAGATGTTAGTGGCCTATTAATAGATTTTATTGCACTCTTTAGAATTCCTAGAATAGTAGAAACTTGAGTCTATATAAAGACTTGATTGTATTTTCATTTCAACAAGTACAAGATCATTATAGAATACTTGTGCAAAGTACTGCTTCTGTTTTATCAAATTGGCATCAGAGCTAATGGCAAACACGATGAGTCAAATGCCGTTGCCGCGTTTAACGAAGGCGAATTATAAAAACTAGAGTATCCAAATGAAAGCTCTTCTTGGATCTCTAGATGCGTGGGAGGTGACCAGGGATGGTTCCGCAGAACTAGCAGACACCACGGAATATACGGCGGCTCAACAAAAGGCGTTCAAAGAGACGCGATCAAAGGATAAGACGGCATTGTACATGTTGTTCTGAGCAGTTGACGAATCAGGCTTTGAGAAAATTGTCGGTTCGACTACGTCAAAAGAAGCATGGGACACGTTAGGAAAAGTGTTTAGAGGAGCAGATCGAGTGAAGCAAGTTAGTCTCCAAACTCTTCGTGGAGAATTGGAGAGGATGCAGATGAAGGAGTTAGAAACTGTATCTGACTACATCACGCGTGTACAAACGATGGTGAACCAACTCACTAGAAATGGCGAAGTAGTGACTGATGCACGAGTTGTTGAGAAGATTCTGAGATCTTTAATAGATAAATTTGAGAATATTGTGTGTGCAATAGAAGAATTGAAGGACCTTTCGACGCTCTCAGTCGAAGAGCTCGCTGGTTCTCTCGAGGCACACGAACAACGAAAGATGAAGAAGAAGGAGGAAGCAGTCGAAGAAGCAAATCAAACGAAGGAGTCAGTCAAAGAAGAAAAGGTACTCTATTCTCAAAACTCTCGAGGAAGAGGACGTGGCCATGGAGGTCGTGATATTGGTAGAGGTGGTCGAAGCAGCAACTTCGACAGAGGACAGTCGAGCCAGCAAAATTGGCATGGCAGAGGACGTGGTCAAAGAGGTGGTCGGTCGAACTACCTCAACGTTGAATGTTACAAATGTAACAAGCATGGTCATTATGCGAAGGATTGCAACTCCTTCAAATGTTATAACTGTGGTAAAGTGGGACACCTTGTAAAAGATTGTCGAATCGAAAAGAAAGTAGAAGAAACATCCAATCTAGCTTTGGAAGTCGAAGCAAATGATGGTTTTTTGTTGATGACTCAAAAGGAAGAAAATGCGGAAAATGACACTATGTGGTATCTCGACTCTGGAGCAAGTAATCATATGTGTGGTTACAAACACTTGTTTAAAGAAATGCAAAAGATTGAAGATGGTCATGTATCTTTCGGAGATGCATCGAAAGTGAAGGTCGAAGGCAAAGGCACGATTTGCTACTTGCAGAAGGATGACTTGACTGGGTCAATCCAAGATGTTTATTATGTACCAGATCTCAAGACAAATATTTTGAGTCTAGGACAACTCACAGAAAAAGGTTATTCGATATTCATGAAAGATTGAATATTACACTTGAAAGACAAGTTAGGGCATCTGATTGCTCAAGTCGAAAAGGGGAGAAATCGAATGTACAAGCTGAACTTGAGGAGTGTTCAAGGAAAATATTTGCAAGTCAATGTCGAAGACAAAGCGTCGTTGTGGCATCTACGCTTTGATCATTTACATCATGCTGGTCTGAGAAGGTTAGCGAAAAGGAACATGGTACACGGGTTACCAGACATGGACTATGAAGGAAAGTTTTGTGAAGATTGTGTGCTTAGCAAACAAACAAGAACCTCCTTTCAAAAGAAGGCAGAATATCAAGCTAAACATATTCTCGAATTGATTCATACTGATATTTGTGGACCAATGACTCCAGAATCTTTCAGTGGCAAAAGGTACTTCATCTCCTTTATCGATGATTTCTCACGGAAAACCTGGGTTTATTTCTTGAGAGAAAAATCTGAAGCATTCGAGGTGTTCAAAAAGTTCAAAGTAATGGTGGAGAAGGCAACTGACAGACACATCAAAGCAGTTCGATCTGACAGAGGTGGTGAGTATACTTCGATAGCCTTTATGAAGTATTGTGAAGAGAAGGGCATAAGGAGATTTCTAACTGCACCATATTCACCTCAACAAAATGGTGTAGCTGAAAGGAAGAATCGAACAGTTTTCGACATGGTTCGATCAATGCTTAAGAGCAAGAACATGTCGAAGGAATTTTGGGCAGAAGCTGTACAATGTGCTATTTATGTTCAGAATCGATGTCCACATTCGAAGTTAGAAGATCAAACCCCACAAGAAGCATAGAGCGGACAGAAGCCAACAGTTTCTCATCTAAAAGTTTTTGGTAGTATGGCTTATGCACACGTACCAGATCAACGAAGAACGAAGCTTGAAGATAAAAGTCAGAAGTACATATTCATTGGATATGATGAAAAGACAAAAGGGTACAGGTTATTCGATCCAATAAACAAGAAGGTGATAGTGAGTAGGGACGTTCGAATAAATGAAGCAAGCAAGTGGGACTAGAACAATTCGACAGAAGCTATCGTCGAAGTTAGAGAATCATCAGTTGTTACACCAACAAGTATTTCGACAGACCTTGAAGATTCTGACAATGAAGATGAACCTCTACAACCCAGAATGCGAAGTCTATAAGATCTGTATGATTCGACAAGTGAGGTACATCTAATATGTCTTTTGGCAGATGCTGAAAACATTAATTTTGAAGAGGCGCTGCGAGACAAGAAGAGGAAAACTGCCATGGACGAAGAAATTAAGGCGATTAATCACAACGACACATGGGAGCTGGTCGAATTACCAAAAGGAAGTCAACCCATTGGTGTGAAGTGGGTATTCAAGAAAAAGATGAATGTTGAAGGCAAAGTGGAACGATATAAGGCGCGACTTGTAGCAAAGGGATATAAGCAGAAGGCAGGAATCGACTATGACAAAATTTTTGCTCCTGTTGCAAGAATGGAGATAATTCGTTTACTTATTTCACAAGCTGCTCAATTCAAATGGCCAATATTTCAAATGGATGTCAAGTCAACATTTTTGAATGGTGTGCTCGAAGAAGAAGTCTATGTCGAACAGCCACCAGGGTATATGAAAGTTGGAGAAGAGAAGAAGGTGCTGAAATTGAAGAAAGCACTTTATGGGCTGAAGCAAGCACCACGAGCATGGAATACACGTATCAACACATACTTTAAGGAGAATGGGTTCAAGCAATGTCCCTATGAGCATGCCCTTTATGTAAAGAAGAATGAAGGTAATATGTTGCTTGTTGCTCTCTATGTCGATGATCTCATCTTTTTGGGTAGCAATGATCAAATGATAGAAGAATTCAAAGGTACGATGACACAGGAATTCGAAATGACAGACTTAGGTCTGATGAGATTTTTTCTTGGTCTGGAGGTTCGACAAGAAGAAACAGGAATTTTTATTTCTCAGGAGAAATATGCAAAAGAAATCTTGAAGAAATATAAGATGGAAAGCTGTAATTCGATTTCGACGCCAATGGAACCAGGTGCAAAGCTGTCGAAATTTGATGGGGGAGATCGTGTCGAAACAAGTAAATTTCGAAGCTTGGTAGGAAGTCTTCGTTATCTCACATGTACAAGGCCGGACATTTCGTTAAGTGTCGGCATTGTAAGTCGATTCATGGAGGAGCCAGTACATTCACATTGGAAGGCATTGAAAAGAATCCTTCGATACATTCAAGGAACTGTGTCGCTTGGAATGTTTTATTCAAAAGCAGAAGATTACAGGTTGATTGGTTATTCCGACAGCGATTCGTGCGGTGATATTGATGATCGAAAAAGCACTTCAGGATATGTGTTTTTCATGGGAAATACTGCTTTTACTTGGCTCTCCAAGAAGCAACCAATAGTAACGCTTTCGACATGTGAAGCTGAATATGTGGTAGCATCTTGGTGCGTTTGTCATGCAATATGGCTGAGAAGATTGTTGAGTAAAATGGAGCAAAAACAGGAAGGTGCAACAGTAATTCAAGTGGACAACAAATCTGCAATTGAGCTAGCAAAGGATCCAATGAACCATGAAAGAAGCAAACACATTGATGTTCATTTCCATTTCATTCGAGAACCTGTGAAGGAATGTAGTGTCGAATTGAAGCATGTAGCTAGCAAGGATCAAGCAGCAGACATCTTTACAAAACCATTGTCGAAAGAACTTTTCGACAGAGGCAAGGCTTGATGGATGGTAGAAACATTTAAGTTTACAGGGGAGTTTTGTTGAATAAACATTAAATGTTATGCTAAGTGTGTTTTAATTTAGGAGTTTGAAAGGTCAAGAGGTTAGTGGTAGGGCCAAAATGTTAGTGACCTATTAATAGATTTTATTGCACTCTTTAGAATTCTTAGAATAGTAGAAACTTGAGTCTATATAAAGACTTGATTGTATTTTCATTTCAACAAGTACAAGATCAATATAAAATACTTGTGCAAAGTACTGCTTCTGTTTTATCAAATATCAGTGAATATTTATTTGAAAATATTAATTTTGATTAGGTAGTTGCTACTCTTACTCTTACATGCAAAGATGGAATAAATTAGGAGTAATGAGAATAATGATGATGATACATGGATGGATTCATAGCTTCCCTTTGATTACTAATATAATCATCATCACCAGAATCCAACCTTGAAGTACTCATTTCAGTATTAACACCAAGGTTAAGATACACCGACCTTGAATCCATGTTACTGTTGTTGTTGTTGTGATGACTATGATGTTATTCATTCATATGATTGTTAGGGTGCATGTTTGTTGCTGAAGATCCTGTATTGTTTTTATTAGCATTATTGGTGTTGTTTCCTTTTCTTGACATAACGAGCTGCAGATTGAACAAGCTCCAAACACAACCTTAGTTTGTTTGGATCTATGTGATTTAATCCAGGGACAACACCTTTGAAGAGAAAGTCTGAGGTTAGGGTTCTGAGAATGTCCAAAGGCGTAACACCGTCAACTATTCTTAGATTGATTTATGATCTAAATTTAGAAACTCATTCTAGTGAGTGTAAGAACACCAAATCTAGAAAACTGTCATGCCTCTTTTCCTCTAATTTACAGTACATGATGACATGAAATATTTCAAGTACATCATAAATTAACACAAATAATATATAAATAAATAAAAACAATTTACTGGAAAAAAAGATGAAAATCAAAAGAAATTAATGTGACAATGAGATTAATGCAAGAGTTTTTCTAATTTCCAGAAATTATTTGTTGAAGTTGAGAATTTGTGGAATTACTTGTAATGACTATTAGGTTTATTTGTTGCTCAGTGACCTTTTCAGTTTTCAGTTTTGACTTTAGTTTCGATTGGTGCTCAGTACATTTTCAGTTTTCAGTTTTGACTTTAGTTTCGATTGGTGCTCAGTACATTTCACGGTTAGGTTTTGATTTGGTGTTTACTAAATTTCTTATTTGCAATTTCAATTTCAATTTCGGTCTTGATTTTGATTTTAATTTGCAGCTCACAACATTTCCAAGTTTCAATTTCAATTTCGATTTCGGTTTTGATTTTGATTTCAATTTGTAGCTCACAACGTTTCCACGTTTCAATTCGGTTTCGCTTTCGTGTTCACTATATTTCCAAGATTCAATTTCGGTTTGATTTCGTGCTCACTATATTTCCAAGATTCAATTTCAGTTTCGATTACAGTTTCAATTTGGTGCTCACTATGTTTCCAAGTTTTAATTTCGATTTCGATTTTAATTTCAATTTAATAAGTGTGTTGAACTTTAGAGTTTAGATTACTATGTAAAAGGACTCTTCTAGGTAGAGAGACCAGGTGGACCTGTAAAAAATATTTACGTAGGAGGAAGAAAGATGGTGACGTGATGTGTGCAAGTATGTACGTTTGTGTGATATTTTGGGGACGACAGACACGGTTACCGTACACGCAGCCAAATACACGGGCGTAACACGGTTACTCATGAAAGAAAATTGTTTTTCTTTTGATATAAGTGATATGATTCTTTTCCTACGAACTCCCTTCAATTTTTAATTTTTAAAAATTTCTATAACCTTTTTATTTTAAAAAAACTCAATTTATCTTTATTTTATTAGATTTTTTAAATTTCAATTTTATTTTCTATTTGAAGATTTCTCTTATGCTAATTTGAAAGGGATGTTTCAATTTTAAAAATGGGTTGAACAAATCTGTTGGAAACAATGCAAATCTTAAATGACAGATGCCATAAATTATTTATTTGCGGCGACATTACAAGAAAGAATTTGTAGCAGGTGGTAGAATCTTTGAGGGATCTGGCTTGTATGCCTTTAAAGCGGCAAAGGTAGCATAACTTTCAATAGATATCATCTAATGTTGTTCATGTGCCTCTGTCTTTAAAATTTTTAAAGAAATTAAATTAAAAATGTTGAGCCGTTGTAAGAAACAACAGAGGACTATAAGGCAAATATTATCTCCAAAAGCTTAGCCATACATGATTTGGTGTCATTCAATTTTTGAGAAGAAATGGTATAATGAGTTTGAGAATGTGAGTGAAGCAATCTAATAACAGTGGGAATGGAAATTTTATTATTAATTAGCATATGGTTTGGATAGGTTAATAATATATAAGTGTTCTTTGGTTATCTAGTGCAAGATGGATGATAGTTGTTGTGTGACATGCTTGCATTGGCAGCAAAACACAAATATATGTTTTGATATTTCTGTATGTTCTGATATTTTTGTTTCGATATGTGAATGTCAACTTTTTATTAGTTATGTAATATGAATGCCTAATTATTTTGATGACCTTGCCAGGATAGTGAACGATTGCATGAGAAAATGACCGGTTTCTTTTCAAAGAATATAAAGCTGCAAAGATCCAACAAGGTTCAAGGCGAGTGATAGATTTTTGGAAGTTTTTCATCAATGACATTCTAATCGAAGAGGATTTTGATTTTGTACTCACTGTAATATGATATATGATTGAGTCTGGATATGGGGGAGAAACTCTTTTCTCTTGTGTATTCATTGTGTGCTAACTGTGCTATTTATTTGTTTTCATTAAATATTTCAGAAACACCTATAGTAAATATGAATCAAATTCAACTAATTTTTAATGAGTTACTTTTTCAAATAATGGCCCATTTCACGTGGAAATATGTGTACTATTCAAAGAAAATTGGGTGTAAATTTGCCAACATCCATAATAAAATCGGGTGTAATATAACATATTTTTACACCCTATTTAAAGAAAATAGGGTGTAAACTTGCCAACATCTATAGTAAACAATGCTCATTTTACACCCGATTTTTATCAAAAAGGGTGTAAATTTGTTTGATTTAAATGCAATTATTTAAAATTTTACACCAGTTTTCTATAAAACAGAGTGTAATATGCTATTTATATACACTCGTTTTAAACAAACAAAGGGTGTAGTATACCTTCTATAAATGTATATATGTAAACATTTACACCCTTTTTCTATAAAACAGGGTGTAAAATAAAATATATTTACACCCGTTTTAAACAAAAACTGTGTATTATAACATCTATTTACACCCGTTTTAAAACGGGCGTAAATTCGTCAGACATTTCTCACCCGTTGAATTTACACCCATTTTTTTAATTAAATTTAAACGGGTGTAAATTTAATAAAAACGGGTGTAAATTAACCTTTTTGTACTAGTGTCTCTTATTTTGTAGAATGTTTTGATTTAATTCGTATGATTGTATTCCTAACTGTTAATCGTTGTTTACATCTCTTTGTCGTTAAATGGCGTTTGTATATCGTGTTTGCTTAGTTCGCGATTGTGTTTATCCGTTTGCTTAATTCGGAATATAGGTATGTCAATCTGCTTTATATCTTAGTGCGCTTGTCATTTGATATTAAAATCGAATAGAGATCGAAGCCACTTAGGGAATTGGTAATGGAAAAAACCAGTGATTAGCCGGAAACCGAAAACAGTAGACTAGCTTATTTTTATAATCACTTATTTGCACTATTTTTCTGTTATTCGAAACTTAAACCCCCCTATTGTTCCAATTGTTGGTTAATAATAGTAAAAGAATCCTTGAGAACAATACTCGAGTTGTCGTTACCGTTAACTATATTTCTTTTAAAATCACTCGTTTTTTATCCGTGCGCGATAGAGGATTACTTAGGAAGTAAGTTTGAATTCAGAATCTGATTTCAAACAACAGCATTAGGAAGAAGATTTGAGACCATTGATGTGTTAGATGGATCTACAAAGATAGTAGAAAGATAGTGTTCCCAAATAAGAGTTCCTGTGATTTCTCCAATCTCCTCACAATTGATCACATTTACAATCACTTTAGAGGTTACTATAATAGAAACACCAGTTACTATAGACAAAATAACATATTCAAAATTTAACTCAACAATGGAGGCATTAATCCAGAACTCTTTGACAAGACTTGGATTAGTGAAACCACCAATCATCTCAAAGTAGTCATTCCAACCTTGTTTAGACACAATCTTCCAGAAGTTGAAACCAATCTTAAGTAACTTGTCAAAATCCACAAACTTTTCATTGATGACAATCAGCTGATTCAAAGGAGAACTAACTGAAGAACTCATCTCAGGTTTGGTTTGGTCAGCACACAAACAAGAAGAAAAGAAGAAGAAGAACAAGGAGAAGAATTGAACAAGAATCCTACAAGAATAAGAATCCTGGCAGAAAAAGGACACAATGATGTTTCACAAGACGAGGAATAGTAACAGCAAGTACCAAAGGAGAGAACATCATTACCCAAATGTTCTTTATCCAACAAATATTTCAATTCCACTAGATGAGTTTCTTCATTATAAAAATTTAAGTATTATAAAAGTTTTTGGAAAACTTTTTACTTAAATTGTTATATCAGAAGTAAATAATCTTCTTTTGAATCTCTGAATCTGACAACTTCCAGAAGCTATCATCTATCAGAATCTAGTAGATATAGACTTAGACAGAGATATCATCTATCAGTCATAAATCTCTAAGATTCTATTCAAAACTAGCACTTTATCTTGAAACAAGAGTCATGAGTGATAGATGAATATTGAATTGTCTTCTTTAGACAGCTAACAAGCAACAGTATCAACTCAAAAAGTGAGAAAACAGTTTCCATAAATATGACCATCATCTGGCTTAATAAGACATTCAGTACAGACAAATACAACAGAGTTTCCTCTTAAATATTTCTAAAGTTCTCTTTTTTTAAAAGAACTTCTCTAGAAGTCTAACAGAAACTTTGTACTTACATTTATACAAATGTTTCATTGAATCAAAAGATAAACCAGAAAAGAGCAAGCATACACTTTTTTGTTGGCCAGACTCGATTCAGTATTCAGACTTGACCAATAGTGTTTGAACACAGCTTTGAGTGGGTTCTAATTCAATGGCTATCTAACTATTGATTCCACTACTCTCACCAAATTCAGTACCACCAGTACATGAATCTGGGCTATTGGCTCTTCCTCCAATAAATGTTGCAAACAGCCTTATGGAAGATGCCTCTGCTTCTTTCCTTGATATCTGTAGTAGATACATTATGATACTCATATTTCTCTAAGACCATACATGTAAGTACAAACAGACTCTTCTTTACCTTATGTCTCAATCTAATAGCAAAATCACAATTCACTCCATAGTATAAGTCTAGGATGAGATATGATAGGAACAAAATCTTGTTTTAAGCAGAGTCGTTAATCTCATTGTCTAGGATTATATCTTTTGACTCTGAAATCATTGACAAGCTCAGAACCAGATGGTGTTAGCTATTAGAAATTTACACAAAGCAAATCAAAATATTGTCTTAGTACGGATGATAGAACTCAAAGAGAAATTGAAGACTTCTCATAGAAATGTCTTTTAAAACAACTTCCATGATGATCCTCAATCAAGAAGCAATGGAGTTTCTTAAGATATCACCTTAAAGATTAGACCCCACATTATCAAATATTTTGAAGCAAGATAGATTTAACAACATCTCTTGCTCTACAAATACTTGATTTTTATTTCAGAACACAAATGCTTCTTTTCATTTGTATCTTGCACTAGTATCAACTTCAAAAGTTTAGACGTTGAAGAGCATCTAATATTAGGTTCTGGAAGTGTTTCTTATTGCTTTCAGATCTGGAAAATCAGTTGAAATACAAGTATTTCAGAAACTTCTGTAGTTACTCTTCTATAAACAGATATCACAATCCATTCAGCCAGTATGGAAGTTCGTCTGACAAGAAACCTAAGTCTCTCATCATCAATCATTCCAAGGAACTGAGCTTTATTGAGAAAGTGATCTGTTGAATATTCTTTCATCATCTAACTCCATTTTTTTCCTTTGAAGACCGCAAGACAAATCTTCAGAACGCAGTAGATTCAAGTAGTAAACTTCCTGAATAACTGTGACTTTAGATTTAAGTCAAAGGGCAATATTTTAAGAATTTATTTGAAAAGATTAGATGAAGTGTAACTGCTCAAGCTTCAAAACTAATCCCCACAAATCTGAGCACAAGAATTCAAAGATAGTCCAAGCATCAGACAAATCAATGATGTTGATATACTCAGAAGTGAGATAGAGCATCTACCAGAATACAACTACCTCTGAAGATATTCAATGTGCATCTTCTGAGCTGGTGAAAGAGATTTTCAAGATGATCATCTTTACACCATCAACTTCTATAGTAATACCTCTTTCAAGGATATTCTATAGACCTTCAGCAACCCTTTACCAAGACCAATGAGTTAAAAATATGTTTAGCTTTTCCATAATTTAAATTCAATGGAATCATCCTTTGAATATGGTAGGAAAAGTCGTATGATTTTTTCATGTGGCACTTGATTCCTTATTGAAGAAGAATTATACTTTTCTTATTGGATCATTATTTGCATCACTATTAAGTGTTAAGCACAGACCATGCTCTGATACCAATTGAAGGTGTGAAAAGTACACAAGAAGGGGGGTTGAATTATGTTTTGCATTTTCTTTAATTTAACTTCTGATCATAGTTTCAGAATTAGAACTGGTGTTCAGATTCTGTTTTAAATCATTGGCAGCTGATATAACAGAAATAAACAAATAACATCAGAAGACACAAAATATTTATCTTGGTTCCTCCCCTAACCAAGAGTACTTTAGTCCCCTTGCCTCACAAGAGATTTTCATTATAACCACTTCATGATTACAATCGCTTATGCTTCTGCATAAGTCTTTCACACTTGCTGATACCAACTGTCTGAGATTTTCTTGCTTAGAGCACATGTATAAGACTTTCCTTGCTCACACTCTCTGACCGAGCCAACTGCTCCAAAGGTCATCTGGTTGAGACTTTGCCTTACTTAGAACACATGTCTAAGACTTCTGCTCATATCCACTGGCCGAGCCACCTGCTCTTTTGTCCATCCAGACTGAGATTTCCTTGCTCAAGTAGCACTTGAGACTTCCTGCTCACGCCCATCAGACGGAGACTTTCCTTGCTCAATTAGACTAGCTGAATAAGACTTTCATAGCTCAAGAACTTAAGCAATGAGACTTATGTGGCTTAAGACTTGTTGCCTGAATCCCAATGAGACAAGACTTTTGCTCAAGCACATAGCAAGAGACTTGATCTAAACTACTGAAGGCTCAGGAGAATCGAGAATAAGGTGTACATGATACAAGCATCAGAGGTATGGGAACACATGTCTAAACTACTAAGATATTCAATGGTAAGAAATGTTAGATCCGTGGTTTTAGGATTGGCAATATTTTTGCTATAACATGGTTCACAGCAGGATGCTGTGTGTGATGTTCTGATAGATGTTGTAACATGTTGTACTAGAAAATCTATCCTGCTTGTTTTAAATCTTGATGGATTTGATTTGATTTTGTGATATTTCCTTTGGATATATCTCAGTAATTTTCGCAGGTCAAGAAGATTTTATCTGGAACAAGTTTTTGTATCTCAAGCTATACACAAATTGCCAAAATTGGATGATGAGACAATCTAGGAAACTTTGTGTTTTGTTCCAAGATTTAAGGAGATCTTCTCTGCACAATTGGTTCAGCCCTTAGCAGATGGATCAAGGAATATTTGGGTGAATATTACGAAGCCCATGGATTGCTAAGGAGTATTTAAAGAGCTGCTTAGACCTAATGTATTTAGGGCTTTCACTTTTGTAAAAAATAAGGGGAGGTTTTGTAGTGTTAGGTTTGAGAGTCTCGTGTGACTTTGTAAGTCACCCTTTGTATCTTTTGATACATTGTGGTAGACATATTGTTTGTTGTATGTTGTTCTCACTCTAAAGCTTTTAAGTAAAGGAGTTGACTATTGTTCTTGGTTGAAGCTTTGAAGCAAAACCGAGTATTGTTCTTGGTCAAGAGTCTTGACCTAGTATTGTAGTAGAAAGAGGGTACATCTTTCTTTTTGGTTTCTCGAGGCATGGTCATTGGGATTATGACTGCTTGTTAGGAAGTGAGAGGGGGATCTCATATCTAGATGGTGATTTCTAGGTAGAAGTAGCACAAGGTAGTGATTAGGTGAGAAGTTGTAAACAAGGGAGTTTAGCTTTGAACTAATGTTATCATAGTGGATTTCCTTCCTGGCTTGGAAGCCCCCCAGATGTAGGTGATGTTGCACCAAACTGGTTTACCAATTGACTGTGTTATTTATCTTTCTGCATTTAAAATTCTGCATATTTACAGTTGGATAAATTGTTCTGTCAGTCTGAAGATGTCAAAACATCTGTCATGACTTTGTACTCTGATGTTGAGACATCAGAATCACCACCATGTGTTGTATGTGCCAGAAAATTTCATTTGGCATCAAAGCTGGCACCCTAGTCAGTTTTGGGTGAGCTTCAGGGAGTTTTTTTCCTGGTGCTATTTAATCTTTGGAAGGACAACAGCTCTTGGATATTTGTCACCAAAGAGTGTGTGATCTTGGTCTTGGAAGATATAGTTTTCTTTGACTTTTGTTATTCTAAGGTGTGAAATTCCTAGCAAAAGGAGTTGTGTGGCATGTTTTTAGATTGCTAAACACATGTGTTATGACCAAAAGTGTTTGGGACTCTCTCAAGAAGTTTCTTGAAGGGACATCTGGTCAGCAGGATTCTGTGGTCTTTATTTAAGAAACCTGTCTTGTTTTTTTTATGTTGAAGATGAAGATCAAGACACCATCAGCTTAGGTGAATATTCACTAGGTCAGTTTGTTTCTGATCTGCTTGAATGGGAGTTCAAGAGCTTGGCTTTTGTCTCTTCTGCTCAAGGAAAGATGGATCTGATTGATCTTGCAGATTAGTGTGTCAATCTTGTGACTACCTTATCTAAAAGTTAGTTTCTGGTGTGGATGAGCTGGATGTTCCTCTTGAAGAATTGTGCTTGAAGTAGGTTGCTATCAAGGTAACTGTTCTTATTCTCCAAAGAAAGGACTGGCTGTTTTCCATCTATATCCTACAGGATGGAGGTTTTTGGTGTTATTTATCAAACTTGATATCATAATCAAGTCTATGAGAATATGGAACTTTTGTTTTGTGGTGATCAAGGAGCTCTGCAAAGTGGGGTAATGTCAAAAAACCTAAAAGGGATGGATCTTTAAGACTGTATCGTGCAAGGTAGAACTCCGTGAGGTTTCATGAATTGGCTAACTAAGTCATTGATGTGGTTCAAATGTCATGACATTATGCTGAACATCAGAAAGTTCACGCCGAAGGGAATGTATGCACTGAAGCTATCTCTTCTTGTTAAAGGCTGGTCTCTTTAGGCTTGTGTGCTCTTAATCTGTATGGCGGTTTCCAAGGTCTAACTCAACCTTTGTGAACCATTCAATGGCAAAAGCTCAACGGAGTTGCTGATTGCTTGTTTCTTTTATATCCTCTTCTTTGAGTCTCATCTAAGATGTTTTGTTGGAATGTTTAGAAACCTGTCTGGAGTAAGGGAGTTTTAGAACTATAAGTTCCAGTCCTGATGTTGTTTCCATATAATCAAGGTCCTTGTATAATGGTCTCTAATTGATCACTTATGGAGGAAGAAGTGTCAAACAACGGTTGTTATTTGTATGTGCTCCAAGGAACTACGTGCTCAAGCTTTTTGACCAAGGATTATATAGTCACCACATTTTGGAACATTAGCCTTTGCAACTGCTAATGTACTTCATTTTATGGTGTTTATGTGGATTGTACAATGTGGAGTCTTGTAGGACAGAGATAATGCAGTCTTATGATGAGAAGTTTGTTTATGGGAGGATGCTCTTGTTGTACCATGATTTCTGTAGTCAGCCAAAGTGATACATGTTAGAGGGAATCTCCTCTTTGGGTGCATAAGGATGGTTGCTGACACCTTAAATGTCAGACAAGATGTCTAGACATTGTTCTTCTGGGTAGAATCTTTCTGAGGTGTATGAGAGTATCTCTGTGTTGTGCTGGTTGCTGTAAGTACCCATGATCTGACATTGGAGGATAATAAGCTATTGTACTTCTCATAGGGATGTGTATGGATTATTATGCAGATAGTAATTTCTATGGATGTTGACTCCAGAACCAAAGTAATTGATTCAATCCTTATGATTGAGGCTGGTGTCTGAACTGATGTTGGAACATCCTCTCAGATATTTATCTCTCCAGAAAAAGGAAAGTTGTTTATCCATGGAAGCTAATTTGGAGTTCATGTGTGGATTTTTTTTCTCGCCAGTAGATTCAAAATTGAATTATCTAACCATGGTAGAGTATAAAGTTAAGACACTGGCCAAATATGGTGTAATTTGTGTTAAGTGTCTGTCATGACTTTTTGTCTTGATGAAGAATCCACTTGTGCTTGATCATGATGTGGTGTGCAGAAGAAGGATGTCAGACCAATTGTTCTGATCTCTATGTTGCTCACTGTTTGTGAGGAGGAATCCTTTTCTGGTGTTTGTACCTTGTAAAGGAGGGAGCTTGAAGAAATGATTTCTCCTGTTGTTGATTAAGTGCACGATGTAAAACCTAGAGTGCATGACATCTTGCATAACTAAAGAGTTAAGAGAACTCCAGTGTCTCTTAAGCTGTTGTGTTTACATTGTGTATACATGAAGATGTCTGGTTTTCTTCTTGAGGGGGAGTGTTGATTAGGTGTGGCAGGGGGAGCTGTGTACATGTCTGTTATGTAGCTGCGTTGGTGCAACCTGTACAAAGCTTGCTGATTCTAAGGCAGCTTGTGTTCTTATACCTCTGGTGAGGTTGTAATGTCAGACAAGATGTCTTGACATGTTGCTGTCATGTGTGCTCTTTTGCCTTGTCAGTATGGTTGTGGGTCTGGCTGTTATGGTATGTGAACCAGGGTTGTTCATGATTCTTGGGAATGTCTCAAGGAATAGTGTTGTTTGTTGTCTCGGAGAATTTATTTTTCCTTGCAGAAGGTTGCGGACCTCAAAGGAGGTTCTGTTGTTGAGTTGTGATGTCAGACCTAATGTCTTGACATTGTGTTCAGGTTTTCAAATTCAGTTGTTTTTCATTTGATGCATAATAGTGTTTTTATTTTGATCTGTTTGGGTTGTTTCTTCTTAAGCACCAATCCTGTTTGTTGGATCGGCAAGAATAAATAGTGTTTTATGTTTTAAGTGTGTGGCTGAAGATTTTTGGTGCTCCAACTAGAGATGATTACAATGTCAATCAAAATGTGAGGACACGGTATCATGACACGCTGGTTGAGTCACAATTGTCAAGAGATTCTCTCTGGTCAGCATGATAAGGGTAGGTTGACTAGGCATTACTAGTTTTGAGAAGGCCTGAAAAACGTTTGTTTTTTTGTGTGCATGTGTGTCCCAGAATAGTAGTTTCAATGACATGGGAATTGTCATGGTCAAAACTTGGGAGTAGAGAAAGAGGAACATAGAATGCCTCTCTCATATGTGCACGGTTACTAAGGATGATTTTATTTTCTTCCAAGAACACTTTCATTTACTAGAGTGTCGTTACTAGCAAGGGTCGTTACAAACTACGTAACTCTCCGTGTATTTAAAGGCCTTACATCCTCACCATCCTCTCAAGCCAGGTCTTAACTTGAGTAAATCTTCCAAAACGGTGATGCTAGGAAGGTTATTTAGGGAGTTTCTTCTCTGCTTTGGCTGGTGGGTTTTTGTTTTGCGTCTTAGTTTTTGTCCACTTGGGTAAGTTTTCTTTTGTAGAGTCAGTCTTGGCTCGAGTGTCTTTGAGTCAGTTGTGTGTCTTCTCTTGTTTATCTCTGTGTCAGTTTCTTTTTACTATACTTTTGTCAATTTTTGGCTAAAAAAGGGGAGACAAGGGTTTGTGTGTGTAGTCTACTGTTGTTGCCTCCTGAATTTCCATTTTGGGGGAGTATGAATGTCTGTCATGTGGATCGTGTGTCTCTGTGTTCCTACTGCTACTTCTGATGTAGTGTGTGCAGGATGTCTTGTTCGATGTTCTAACATCATGTATGTTGTGACTTGCGGCTGGGTTTATGTGATTCTAGGACTCTTGTATTATGAGTTATGTGTTAGGCTTATGTTGTATGCACTTCTAATGCATGAACTTTGATAGTTCATGCTTACCTGTCTTGTGCCTTGGTTGAAGCTCAAGGTTGGTTTTCTTGTGCTTCAGAAAAGTTTCTTCTCCCCATTTGAGAGGAAGATTTTTTCCTCGGCGACACAGATCTGTTTTGTGGTTTAAGGGGAGTAACTTAGATATTCCTGAAGATGCAGGTTATTTTCTTCCTCATGTACACAGTTTACATGTCTTTACATGTAACTTGTGTTGTGTGTTTGTGGTTTTATTCCTCTCTCTAGGTTTATCGGGAAAAATGTGTTTTAGCCAAAATTTTCCAAAGGGGGTAGATTGTTAGATCCATGGTTTTAGGATTGGCAACGTTTTTGGTAAAACATGGTTCACAGCAGGATGCTATGTGTGATGTTCTGACAGATGTTGTACTAGAACATCTGTTTTGGCTATTTTAAATCTTGATAGATTTGATTTGATTTTGTGATATTTCCTTTGGATATATCTCAGTAATTTTTGAAGGTCAAGAAGATTTTATTTGGAAAAAGTTTTTGTATCTCCAACTGTACACAAATTGCCAAAATTGGATGATGAGACAATTTAGGAAACATTATGTTTTGGTCCAAGATTTAAGGAGATCTTCTCTGCATAATTGGTACAGCCCTTAGCGAATGGATCAAGGAATATTTGGGTGAAGATTTCGAAGCCCATGGATTGCTAAGAAGTATGTAAAGAGCTGATTAGACCTAATGTATTTAGGGCTTTCACTTTTGTAAAAAAATAAGGAGAGGTTTTGTAGTGTTAGGTTTGAGAGTCTCGTGTGACTTTGTAAGTTACCCTTTGTATCTTTTGATACATTGTGGTAGACATATTGTTTTTTGTATGTTGTTCTCACTGTAAATCTTTTGAGCAAAGGAGTTAAGTATTGTTCTTGGTTGAAGCTTTGAAGAAAAATTGAGTATTGTTCTTGGCCAAGAGTCTTGACCTAGTATTGTAGTAGAAAGAGGGTACATCTTTCTTTTTGGTTACTCGAGGCATGGTCATTGGGATTATGACTGCTTGTTAAGAAGTGAAAGGGGGATCTCATATCTAGATGGTGATTTCTAGGTAGAAGTAGAACAAGGTAGTGATTAGGTGAGTAGTTGTAAACGGGGGAGTTTAGATTTGAACTAATGCTATCATAGTGGATTTCCTTCCTGGCTTGGATGCCCCCAGATGTAGGTGATGTTGCACCGAACTGGGTTACCAATTGACTATGTTATTTATCTCTCTGCATTTAAAATTCTGCATATTTATAGTTAGATAAATTGTTCTGTCAGTCTGAAGATGTCAAAACATCTGGCATGACTTTGTACTCTGATGTTGAGACATCAAAATCACCATAATGCGTTGTATGTGCCAGAAAATTTTAAGAATTCTTAAGGCTTTTACAATTACAACCTACAATAGAAAATTTGCATATTACATTAGAGTTGATAATTGCTTGATCTTGTTACTCCTTCATCTGGAGAATCCTTATTAAGATTCAAACTTGAATCTTTAGCCATATTTATAGTGTTTGCAGAAACTAGTTGTTGAAGAGGTAACTTGGTCAAGTATCTTTGTCTTTACTCCATAGTACAAGAGCCGTTGAAGATTGATACACATCAGATTCTGAATCCAGTGTGTAACAAGTTTAACCTTTGAGTCTTCAAAAGGTTCTGTACTAATAGAGACATTGAAAGCATATATCCGTAGAGCATGCCAACCTTTCTTGAGCCTTGCAATCTTGTAGACACTAGCTGACAAGCTGAAAAGAGAATACATCTTGCTTTCTGCTGTACAGACAACCACAACTTTATCACAAACTTTGAATGGTACTAGATGCTGATATACAATTACTAAGTGTAGTAACTCGTCTGAATGCTGAGGCCTTCAGCGCAGAGTCTGCGCCAAGCCACACTAGCAATTATTCTTCAGACTCTGCCACCAGAAGCTAGCAATGAAGCAACTCACAAGTGTGTCTAAGTAAAACAAATTCTGATTATTTATGTACAAGAACAAGAACCTGCATAAATAAAACACACATAAAATAAACCATTGTTCTTTCAATACTTTTGTTATCATCAAAACTAAAAGAGAACTATAATCTGAGTTCTTAAAACATACCTTTTTTATCATGAACAAATCTTGTTCTAACAGAGTTCTTAAACCAGGAGGTACTATAATCTGACCATCTTTGACTAACAAATAAATATTTCATCGCATTTTGTAATGTCGAAAGTGTAAGTTCTAGTGGTGAACTTCTCATTTCGACTAACTCATTCTCAGGCACCTGGGTAAAACACCTTACCTTGAGAAGTCTGAACTTATTCAAGTAGTCGTCTGTCAACCCAAAGATCTTTCGCCTAACACTCGCCAACTCTTTTAAACTAATTTTTTACTATCCCATATGAAACTGTTCATGGAAAAGCCTTTCTAACTGGCTCCATGATTGGACATAATGAGGAGGGAGTGTTGTGAACCAAGTAAAGGCATTCTTTGTTAGGGAATTTGGGAAGTATTTCCTTTTCAAATTCTCATTGTTGGCTAAGTCGCCAACCTCAGTTTGATATCGGGCGACATGTTTTACTGTCGACTCTTTGGTATCTCTAGGGAACTTGGTAAACTTTGGGACTTTCCATCCCTTTGGTAACTCCGATTGTTGAGCGTATTCTGACAACGGGGATATAAAATTTGGTCGGTGGAGTCCCACATTAAGGCCGTTTTGGGCCAAAATTTGTTTAACCACATTCGATATGTTATTCTGCCCTGCAAAAGTTTTTTACTCGATATGCCTGAGCAATTGGTCTGGGTTCTGATTCCTCTGAACCATCAGAGGCCTAGGGTTGTTTTGTTTTATTTGTTCTACCTCTTCTTTGTTTAGGGGAGGTTCTTGTTGTAACCCTTGGTTTTGGCCCACAGTGGCTTGTGTTGTCCCGTTCTCAGAAGTTTCAACAACCATAACATTAGATATTTGTGGAGTAGGTCGAACTTGTAGTGGGGGCGTGCCAAAGAAATCGGCGATATGCCCCATTTGATTTGCTAATACCTCGTAGGTTTGATTTATATTGGCAATCAACGGGTTAAAAATAATTCCCATTTGTTGGGTAAGAGTATTCATTAACTCTAAATTACTCTCATCCATTTGCTACCTCATGGCCATCATAGAGGTTTTATTCAAGGATGGCGTATTCTGGAGGATGTAATTTATCCCTCTTGGTCGCGCCATATTATTGATGGTCGACGCTAAGGCATTATAAGGATTGTATAATGGCGTTGTGGCCATCACATTGTATCTAAAGGTTGACATATTTTGTTAAAGGTTAGCTATCATAGATGTTGGCATACCATAAGGGTAATATCTTCCAAGCGGTGACATTTAGAACCCAAACAAAGGTCTCGCAATCGTAGGATTATTAAGAGAATTTCCTGACTGTGGTGGGGGCGTAGTCCCCTGGGATTGCATCGTTGTGACAGGCGCCGTTGATACCACATAAGCAGTTGTTCTAACTGGCGCTGAGAGAATTGGCTCCTCAACCACCAACACGACTGGTTGTTGCACTACATTTTGAGGATTATTTGGGGATTAACATTATCTACAGAAGGACGAGACATGCTAGAAAAAGCCTTACCACTTCTTAATTGCATACACAATTCCCATAAAGGACTCTTAAAAATAGAACACTATTTTCAAAAGGAAAGACAACAAGGAAATATATAAACAAATAGGAAACTTAGCACAGGTCCCACCGGGTGTGCCAATTTGTTTACTGTAACGCCCCGGTTTTGTCTTATTTATTTAATCGATTCGATTTAATTAGTTTCGTTTTATATTATTTTATTCTTGACTTTTATTTGACAATATATTATTTTTCATCGCTGCTTATGTTTTATCGCGTTTTGAGAGCGTTTGCGAGATATTTGAGTTGAGGGGTAAAATAGTCTTTTTAGGGGTTTAGATATTTTTATATAAATAGAGATTAGAGAGAAATAGAGAGAAAAGAAAAGGAAGAGAAAGAAAAGAGAAGATAGAAAGGAAGAGGAAAGAAAAGAGGAGAAAGAGTAAAATCGACATAACTCCGTTTCGAGCGCGATTAATCGGGTAAGGGTGAGAAGTTTCAATTATATCTTGCTTGTGTATGTATATGTGTTGTTTGTTGTAATTGTTTTGGTTGTTTTGCGACTTTTCTTATCGATTGGAATTAGAAGCGATTGATAGAAATCGATGTTTTCATAGATGAAATTCGATATAAACTGCGTAGAATACTTGTTGTTAGGTTTGGATCATGTTTTGGTTGATATAGTATGAATTGGAAGTGTTTGGGGTGGGAGAATGATGAATTTGGACCCAATATGACCTATGTTATCGCTGCTGGAAATTATGGGTTTCGCAGGTTCGCACTGCGAATGGCCAACGAAGGGGAAAGCGAACGTTCGTGTGAGGTTCACACTGCGAACGTTGTGTTGTTTTTCTTTCTGCCACGGTTCGCTGGGGGATTCGCACTGCGAAGGGGACAGCGAAGGTTCGCTGGGAGTTCGTACTACGAAACTGTAGGCTATTTTCTTTCTGCCATGGTTCGTTGGGGCATTCGCATTGCGAATGAGGAAAGCGAAGGACTCGCTAGGAGCTTCATATTGCGAACATGACAGTTTTTCTAAATTGTTTTCTTTATAACTGTTGGGTCGTAAGTCGGTTTGAGGCGCGGTTTGATGCGTTGGAGAGCCAATGAAATGTTCTTCCTTATAATATTGGTTTTAGGAGTAGTGGCCAATTTAATTGTGTCGGGAATTGGAATAGTGTCGTTTTGTCGGCTTTTACCGTCGTAATTGTATGTGATTGACGTGTTATCATGTGACATGCTTTTAATATGTATCGTATAGCTTGTGTGCTGTTATATGATGTGAATATATATGATGAGTGTTGGTGATTATGGATTTTGGTCTTATGGAGAAATAAATGTGTTGTCTTGGGTTTGATGTCAATGTATGATAATGATGTTGTTGTGTGGTGAAATACATTGTGTGATTGTTGTGGTTGATGCTGAGTAATTCTTGAGGTGGATTGATATGAATGTATATGATAAAATGCTAATTGTTGTGGTTTGTGGTTTAGGATGAAATGCATTGTGTATGTGAAATTCAATGTGTGTTATTTGGTGGCCTTATGGCAAGTAAATGCATTGTTTGAATTGGTTTCCAATGCATGAATAATGATGATGAGATAATTCATATGGTTGAATTGTGAAGATGCATTTGATTGTCATGAGTTCTTGTATGTCAAGCATCATGATATGCATTCTTGTGATGTCGTGTGCCTTAGTGGGTGTGAGCGACGAAACCATTCCAGAGGGAATTCGCTATAACATCGTGCGCCTTATACAAAGAAGACCTAAAGCGATGATTATAGACGATTGTGCGCCTTATACAAAGAGGACCTAAAGCGATCGGATTGTGCGCCTTATACAAAGAGGACCTAAAGCAATCCATAAACGTCGTGCGCCTTATACAAAGAGGACCTAAAGCGACGGGGAACATCGTTTTCCCGACGGGGTGTTACATGAGTGGTCCTAAGTAACAAGCGATGATTCCAATAGTTCTTGAGTGAACTAGTGATGAGATTGATGGATGGATGGTACCGCATATGCATTGCATAGAGTCGTTGTGTCGGTCTCTGTGCATTTGCATAAATCATGAATGGATTGATTATGTGTGAGAATCATGAATGGATTGATTATGTGTGAGAATCATGAATGAATTGATTATGTGTGGAAAATCATGAATTGATTGAGTATGTATTGAGATTTATGTTTGAATTGGTGAATTGATGTGCATATGTGATAAATACATTGGTTGTGGATAATATGTTTTATGCATAGACATATGCTATGTGATGGGTGGGGTGTTTCTATATGTTATGACTTGGTATGCCTTATGTGCAAATATGTGAGTATATTGGACAATTGATATATGCTATGTTGTTGGATTAATAGATATATGTTGCGTATATGTGGCATGTTATATGTACTAGCATGTGATGTTTGTGGTGAGAATAACTATGCATGTGAATTTTTATGTGTTTGCATATTATTATGCAATCTTGGTTTAGTTGTTATTTCTCGCCCTTCTGCTGTGGTTTGTTGCTCTATGAGGCAATTGCAGATTAGTAGTCTTGGAGGCTTTTGTTAAGATTAGTTCTCCATTCTTTTGTCGGTCTTGGTGTCTGCTCTGATACGTAGCACGGGAGTCGGGGAACGATTATGTTATATATGTATACCTTTGTTAGATTTATTTTGTATTACCTTTGTATGTATATTTTGATGTTATAAAACAATTTATTTTGTAAAACAAGTCAGTTATGGATCTTTCCGCTTTATTCCATAATTGAACTTTCCTTTTATATGGAAAAAGTTTCCCTTTTACGTTTATTCCATTTTGTGTTATGTATCAAATAATTGAGCAGGGATTGTGTTTTCTTCATTTAAATGTGGCATCCTGGTTTCTGTCTAAGAATAATAAATTTTTATTTACTCTGATTTATTTATGTATTATTTATCTGCGATGGGAATTGGGGTGTTACATAAGTGGTATCAGAGCAGGTCGGTCCGTCCGGCCAAGTTGTTGAGTCAGTTGGTGTGACAATTGAATATTGTCGTTGTTGTTTGTCCCTTAGTACGTGATATGTGTGTGAAACACTGTTAGTACTTTCTAGTTTCTAATCCTTTGTCTTCAGGTGTGGGAATGAGATAAGTGGGGGAGAAGCTGGTGCTTCTCCAAGTTGCTTCAGTTGTGGAGTGTTGGCTTACTAGTCGTTGGTCGCAAGATTGTAAGTGTTGTTTGGACAGTGTTGGTTTCGGTTCCGGAGGGAATGCGGAGGTAAGGTTTATGTCGACTAAGGAATTATGCCTTAGGTAGTGGTGTGCACGAGATGCATGAAATGCTATTATAGTTTGGTAAAGACGATTTATGCCCCATCATGATTGTCGGCTGTCTATTGACAAATTGAGGAACCAATCACCCTTAATCTGTTGTTGATAGTAGACGGAATTATGTTGGATGGAATAGACGTGTCTTTCCGGCTTGATAGTGTGTGCAATGTATTGTTTGGAATTAAGAAAGTGCTTACGGATCGTTTTGTTAAATCGATGAAGATTCTAATACCGGAAGATGAAATGGATTAGAGGTTTTGGTATGTTGGTCCAGTTGGGAAGTCATTGAGATAGAATGATTGGGTATTATTAATGGTTGCTTCGTAGAGAGTAGAGAGTGAACTCAAAATTGGACGAAGGTGAATTGTTGAGGTTTATATCTGCTAAGTAAGTAGAAGAACTTTTAGGACGTGAAACTCAGATGTTTGTCATGTTTGTGATGATAGTGTTCTAGAAATTGGCAGAAAGGCCACAGTGATGGGCTGCCAGTTGTGCGTGATTTCCATATGTGTTTTTGGATGGAACAGTAGTGTGACGTCTTAGAGAGCTCCAGTATTGTTAGTAACAAAAAGGAAGGGTGATTGAACGGAATAACAAGCATGATGTGTATAATGGTATTGAGACTATGGGAAGCGAGATTTAGAGTTCTGGTGAAGTTTGAAGTCTTTGGAGTTTTAAGGTATTAATGGAAATTGTGAGGAAACCCTTGTGGGTGGATGTAACACTGTGTTTGAGAGTTCTTTTTGGTTGGTTGTTGATACAAGTTAGAATTTGTGGAATTGGACGGTCAGGAGAAGAAATTGTGTATGGATTACTGACAGTTGAATAAGTAAACCATTGAGAACAAGTGTCCACTTTCATGAATAGATGACTGGTTATGGTTGTTATCATCGGATTAGGCTGTTATTTACTCGGTTAAACTTGTATGTGAGCAACCAGTTACCCAATGGAAGATTTTGCAAAAGCTTTAAGAATTTATATCTTTTGGAATTTGGTTGGGCATTACAATGCACAGTGATGTTATTCGGTGTTAGTAAGGTGTCTGGAATTGTTGTGGAGTATATGAATCGTATCTTCCATATTTAATTGGATAAGTTCGTAGTGGTTTTGATTGAGGATATTCGGATTTGTTATGAACTTAGAGGGAGAACGAGTGGAGTGTTTGAGAATCGAATTGCAAGTGTGGAAAAGAAAGGAATTTTTATGCTAAGTTATTCAAGTGAGAATTTGGGTTGAAAAAGGTTATTTTTCTTGGATATGTTATTTCAGATGAGAGTATGGTTATGGATCCATCGGAAGTAGATGCAGTTCTACAATGAGAGGCTCCGAAGTTGGTTGATGAGATTAGAATCTTTTTGGACTTTAGTTGGTTATTACCGGAGGTTATGGAAGACTTTTCCAAGTTAGCGTTTTCGTTACTTCAGTTGACTTGCAAAAGGTAAGTCATTTGCTTTGGATGTTCATTGTGAGGAAAGTTTCAGAGAGCTAGAATAGAAGTTGTCTACGGCTCCATACTGTGTGATCCTAATGAACCGTTTGTGAGGTATTGGGATGTGTCTTTGAGGGGTTTAGTCAGTGTGTTAATGCAAGAGGGTAAAGTCATGGCTTATGCTTTACGACAATTGAGGATTCATAAAAAGGATCTATACTATTCCAGATTTGGGATTGGTTGTGGTTGTATTGTGTTGGAATATTTGGAAGTATTATCTTTATGGTTCTAGGTTCGAAGTGGTTGGTAATCGCAAGAGTTTAGAGTACTTGTTTGGTCTGAAGGAATAGAGTATGAGACAGCAAGGATGGCTAGAATTTGTGATGAGTTATGACTTTAGTTGGAATTATCCTGTTGGAAAAAGCTAAGGTTGTGCCTGATGAGTTAAGCCGAAATTTTTTATGTAAGTGTGTTTTTATGGTCAGAGAATTAGAATTGTTTGAGCAGTTTAGAGACTTGTGTCTGGTGTATGAGATAACACCATAGAGTGTGAGGTTGGTTATATTAGAAATGAACTATGGTTTTTCTGGTGATTATTAGAGAGAGTCAGAAGTTGGATATGAAATGGATAGATTTGATAGTTTTGGGTCATCAGAGTGCGCAGCAAAAGTGTGATGTGGCACAGTTCGTATATGCGTGTGTGACTTGATAGAGTTCAAAGGTTGAACAGTGGAAAATGGTAGGAATGATGAGACCATTGGACATTTCATAATGGAAGTGTTAGGCAAAAGGTTTAAATATTATTCATGGGTTACTATGTAGATGGAGGTTTTGGTTGTATGTTCGATTGGTGAATCGTAGCATTGTTATAATATTGTTGTGTGACAAGGAGGTTAGTATTGTGGTTATGTAGATGTTGTTGGAACGATGTTGGGTCGTGGAACTTTATGTTCTTGTTGTGTTTCGGTTCAAGAGTGAACCTGTGTGTGTTCGTAACTTGGGTATTCCTTGAGTCATGAGTTGGTCGTCAAGTGCATTGTATGGGCTTTGCATCTAGTCGTTGTAGTTGTAGTTGTCGTCGTGTCGTTGTAGTAGTTGCTGTTAGTGAGGTGGGTTGTCAGTTTGTGTTATTCGTGGTGTGTTTTTGTTGGCATGTTAGTTTGTTGGTCTTAGTATATTTTCGAGGACGAAAATGTCTAAGTGGGGGAGATTTGTAACGCCCCGGTTTTGTCTTATTTATTTAATCGAGTCGATTTAATTAGTTTCATTTTATATTATTTTATTCTTGACTTTTATTTGACAATATATTATTTTTTATCGCTGTTTATGTTTTATCGCGTTTTGAGAGCATTTGCGAGATATTTGAGTTGAGGGGTAAAATAGTCTTTTTAGGGGTTTAGATATTTTTATATAAATAGAGATTAGAGAGAAATAGAGAGGTATCTCAATCATCTTCGTCTTCTCCTTCTCCATTAGGGCATCATCCATCTTCTCCAATCCTTTCAGCACTTCTAACAAAACCTGCTGAACCAGTAGGGCTTGCATCTTCAAGAGCCCTAAACCGAAATCATTCACACCAGTGAATTTCTCAATCTCATACTCTGTTGATGACATCTTCTCTTCCACGCTCACCACACCGGTTTGTTGTGAATCGATGTCGTCAAGAACAAACCAAAATATGAGAAAGATTGAGCTTCTTTAATAAACACAAGAAACAGGATTTGTTATAACAGGATTTGTTACGAAACAGAGAGGAGAAGAAAGAAGAAGAATCAGGATTTGTTATAACTGTTTTACTATTCACTTTGTTTATTATGATTCAAAGATTACAATATCAACAACCAAAAACTCTCTCCCTTCAACAACCTGAGTGAAACAGTCTATTTATAGACTACCAAGCTAACTTGAGTTACATGCTAACTTTGACAATTGGGCTAAACAAACATGCCCAATTCGACATGCTAACAATCCTAGCATTTAGACTACTACATGCTTGAGCATACGTCGACTACAGCATGCCGGATCAGCATGTCAATAGACTTCGACTACATGTTAAACTTTTGTCGAACTATGAAACTATCTCTGTCGAGACTAGAGTTCTATTCAAATACCATAATTTAGTTTTGATAATTTAGAATATTAAAGATGTGATCAATGTTTAGATATTTTAATTGTATTTATTGTTTAAAATATTTAAAATGTATGCATGAAATTATTTGAGATTGTTTTATTTTATTACTTTTAACGTAATTTGATTTTCAAAAAAATAAATATTTTTTATTAAAAAATTAATTTTATTAAATAAATGGTGACAGGATAGAAATACCATAATCCAACCCAAACACATTTGAGATGAGTTTTGATTTTAACTACTTATCTCCGTTGGAGTTCAGGGCGATGAATGATGATTTTTCGGGGCTTTAAGTTTGGGTTTGAGGAGGTAATTGTCATACCTAAATCTATCTGTCCCGTTTAAAAGTTGGACAATCCGTTTCTCTATTATAGAGCCTAATCGATTTTATTTCAGTAATTTTCCATGATATTCAAATGAATATTAGCTCAAGCAAATAATAGATCTCTTTTGTTTAAAAAAGAAAAGGAAAAAAAAAGTAATAGTGGAAAAGTCTTGTTGTCTAATTCGATTATTCTATGAAATTTCACCTAATGGAAAACTAAGTCAGGTCAAGCTCTCTTTCTAGTTATAATGAAGCAGTCGCATTTTTTTTCTGTACCGTGTATAAATACATTTTCTTTGATAAAGTAGTCAAGTACATTTTCACGTTTAGAGAAAAGTATCACATTTTGAAAAGAAAAAAATGTAACGTAACTAAGGTATAAAAAAACATAAGTATGTCTTTGTCAACATGTCATTATCATCTAGATTAAACTAATTAAGTAATCTTTTTTTTTTTTTTTTGGCAGAATGAAGCCAAGAAACCTGTTTTGAGGAAACAACTTGTTTAATAGAATTGGACTCATGTTAACATTTTTCTTTCGGTTGATCAGTCACTTAATAACTATAAAGATGAGAACTTAAAAGTTATTATGGCAATAATTGATATATGAAAAATAATTATAGATAATTAAATTGTTATAAATATATAGGTATAATGTCTGTCTATCATATATAATATAATGATAATGCACCAAAAAAAGGTAATGATAATTAGTAGGTCGTGAATATGGCGAGGCTTTAATTATTATATTATTGTAGAATTCAAATTGATTTTAATTTATTTTCAATAAACCGATTTAATTATTATATTATTGTAGAATTCAAATTGATTTTAATTTATTTTCAATAAACCGATTTATAACATGATGATTGTCCTTCTTATAAATTGATTTGTAATCTTTGTAGTGTGATCTAACGGTATAGAACATTTTATATTCTAATACACTCTCGTAGACGAAACTTGGAGTCTATGAATGTCGAGACTATCTTTGAAATCATCAAACAACTGCAACGACGGGAGACCTTTTGTCGTAGACGAAACTTGGAGTCTATGAATGTCGAGACTATCTTTAAAATCATCAAACAACTGCAACGACGGGAGACCTTTTGTCAACTATTTGGTAACATGAAGGAACATGTATCTGATCATAAGCAACATTTTCACTCACAAAATGAATATTCATCTCAACGTGTCTCATGCCGTAATGTTGAATGAGATTACCTAATAAGTGTACAATACTAACATTATCACAATAGACACAATTAGTTTTCGTGACAGGACGATGAAGTTCTAAGAATAAATTTCTAAGTCAATAAGACTCATAAACATTGTTAGCAATGTCATAATACTCTACTCTAACACTAGAATGAGATAGAGTTAGTTGTCGTTTTGCATACCAAGAAATTAAATTGTTCAAACGTAAAACTTCTAGTGTTTTGACATCTTCCTCAGTCTGCATCAATATATGTGGTGTGTTTGTTAATTCAGGAGAGAAAGAGATGCAAATAATGAGTAATTGTACCTTTAATGTACCGAATAATTTGCTTCAAGGCCGTTATTTGTTGCGTTCTTGGATCATGCATAAAAAGACATACCTACTAAATGCCATAAGAAATACTAGGTCTTGTGAAAGTTGGATATTTCAATGCTCCGACAAGACTTCAATATTCATATAAATCATGATATGAGTTTCACGAGGTATCCACTAAATTTTGCTTTTGTCCCTTAATGATTTTTTCGACATATTTATGTTGTGAGAGAAAAATGTGACGGGAATGTCTTGTAACCTAGATTTCTAGAAATTAACCTATATGAACCCAGTTCTTTTGTAGTGAATTCATAACTCACTTTAGACATAATGGACTGGTGAATGGTGTCGAATAATATTGTAAGAATGATATCATCCATTTAGAAAAGAATATTGGTTGTGTCATTTCTACTATTGTGGATGAATAAGGAATGGTCACATACATTATGAGAAAAACCCAATGTAGTAACATATTCAACAAAGTATTAATACCAAGAATTAGTTGCTTGTTTGAAACCATACAAATACTTCTTTAGTAAGCACCCATAATTAGGATGTTAAGGATCACGAAATCCCAATGGTTTGGTACATGTATACAGTTTCAGTGATACTTTCATGTAAAAATGTATTTTTGACATCTAATTAATGCAGACACTTTGATTTTGAAAGAGCAATACTAAAACATGTCTTTATAATTGCTAGGATAACTACTTGGATGAAAGTTTCACCACAACCTACGCCAGCATATTGATAGAGCCGTTACCTACTACCCAAGCTTTATATCTCTCAATGGAACCATCAGATTTCTTCTTATTAGCTGAAAATTCACAAACTTAGAATAATGTTAGCATTAGAGGTATGTGACACTAAATCCCAAGTCTTATTTTCAATTATGATTTTTAATGCATTATGAGATTGGTAGGCAAAGGAGGAATTGGAGTTGTATAAGAGATGTGGAGATTAAAGACTTGGTGAGGCTTAAAGATGTCGTATTGTGTTTGAGTGGTCATTTGAGGAGAGAGTGGAGATTGCAATAAAGTGAAGTTGCATTGAATGTCTTTGATAACTCAAGAGTTATTGTTTTGATTGCTTGTCTTTTAAACTTTTGGTTTTGTTTATTTTTTTTATTAAGTCTCCTTATCATTTGTTAATTTCTGGGTTGATTTTCTAATCTGTGTTTAAGAATGCATAAATCAAATGTATGGTCTAAGTTTAAGAAATATGTTTTGAGTCAATCTATTGAGTTTGGTGATCTAGAAATATGTGTGAAATTGTTCAATTCATGACTATGATGAAATCTCCAAAAGCTTTTGAAAACTTGAAAAATTAAGGTTATGTTTGTGTGACTCAAATCACACAATTCATCTCACTCAAATCACATTATTCATCTGACTCAAATAAGATCTCTGGGGAGCTAAGGATGCATTTCATGTTTTCATTACTCTACTCACAAACTTCATGACTCGAATCACAGATGGTGTGACTCAAATCACAAGATTGCTTAACCCAAACAACGTGTTTTAGTCTCAATAGGCACCATAAAAAGAAGGATAAAGACTCCTACAAGACGAAGGGAAAACATTCCAAAGGTTGTAGGGCTTATATGTCTTTGGAAGAAGATAATGAGAGCTCCTCTTCATTTTCCAATTCAAGCTTAGATGTTGAATGAGCAAATTTGTGCTTAATGGCACACAAGAAAAGTGAAGATTCAAAGGTATATATTTTTTATTATGAAGTTAAATGTTCATATAAAAAATTGTCAAAAACGTTCAGTGAAATGCATGCAAATACAATAAGTGCTTTTAATAAATTTTCTCTCCAAAAGAAAACTTGTTTCAAAAGTTGGAAAGAAGATTAATATATACGAGTACAATTCAGATACATGGCAATTTCGAGTATAAATCTCACTAGAATTCAGTTCGGATGCTATGTACGAATCAAGGGATCCAAATAGAAGATTTTTACATTTTCACTTTTATTTGGATATTGTGATTGTACTAAAACTCGTGTAATATGTCACAAATAATATTGGAAGACAAAAAAATTTCAATGGTAAACCATTGGAGAGTTGATTAAGCTTAGCAAGGACGATAGGTGAACCACTATAAATTTGGCGTACACATCTCTCTCTCTCACACATTAATTTTGTAAAAATTTCATGTTAGGTTGTTTTTAATGTTTTTTTCTAGAATTACATACCATTAGGTTTTTCTTTGGTAGAGATTTATTTTTTAAGTGTAGGTTTTTTAAGAATCGGCACCCTGAACTTGGTTTGTTATTGATTAATTTTGAAAACATTGATCATATAACGCATATGTATTGATTTTGTAATCTTTACACATCTTATGTAAATTCACAATTAATTCAATGCAATACATTGTTTACTCTTTCTTAAATTGGTGATTTGGTCTTGATTGTTTTATGTACTGATGGGCCAAAGCATCAAGTCAAAATGACCTCAGGGAATGCATACATAAAAAATCAGGAATTAGGGTTTCTTGACCTAATTCACCCCTAAGTTGACTTTTGGGACAAATCATAAGCCAAGACCTCAAGAGAGGATTTGAGGGTCTCCAACACACTACATTGATCCATTAGCTTGAGCAGCAAGTCTCAATTTCATCAGTACCACAGTTAGGGTTTCGCGAGAAAAGTCAACTATATCTTTGACTTTTGACCAGGGCATGCTCCCAAACCCTAGGACATGATTCAATATACCCTATAACACCCATGGAACATTCAAGTTTGATTTAGGTCAAGGACATGATTTCCTAAAAGATCGCACAGTTTGGAATTCATCTAATAAAAAGTCAACTGTGCACAAAAGTCAACTTTGACTTTTTGAGATTTTTCACAAAAATGGTTTTTTAACCCTAAAATGATGTTAATGTATGATTTGAATCATCATTCATCAAGAAAAATCAAGAAAAGTGGGATAACTTGTAAAAGGGGTAACCATAAAAACTTAGAAAGTTTTCTAAGTTATAAACAAAGTGGCAAGGGTACCAACTTTGGAGGATCATAACTCCTAAATCACAAAGCCATTTTTCCCCATCCAAAGCTTGATTTGTAGATCTCATTACCCTCTACAAATGCCTAAAACTGACCTCCCTCCAAATTCCTCATGGATTTTGAGTTATGGAACACCAAAATCACAAAATCACCAACCAGTTGCTCAAGTTCTTGGCAGATTTGCAGTTGGGGTACCATCTCAAGTTCCAGACCATTTCAATCCATTCCAAGCATCCAAACACACTCCATGGCACCTAGGGAAGCTATCCAGATCATTGGAACCTAGTTGTAACACCTCTAACACAAAACACGATCACCAGCTGCAAGAGGTAAGCATGAGCTCTTCTAACTCTATGATCCATGCAATTTTTGCTGCACAATAATTTGGCCATATGTTCATAATCATGCATGGAATGTTTTCCCTCAATCAATTGCATTATTTGAATCGTGTGTGGAATTTCTGAACCTTCATTCAGAAATTAGGGTTCTTGAGGTTTCTCTTTGATTTCTTATTCCATGTTAAAAATAAATGAAATTAAAGACCATAGACATGATCGTAAGGTTAATACGAGTAGATTGATATGTAGATTGCATGATATAATCAAGTGTTCAGTGAGATTGGATAGAAAACGCAAATCTGCAGAAACAGAGGGTGACGCGTGTTCTTGCCCTTGTTCTTGGCGCCATTTTTTGAAAATTTGA
Source organism: Lathyrus tuberosus (assembly GCA_022829125.1). NCBI lineage: Eukaryota > Viridiplantae > Streptophyta > Magnoliopsida > Fabales > Fabaceae > Lathyrus > Lathyrus tuberosus. The sequence continues at coordinate 1,688,365 of JALAZF010000344.1, read as the reverse complement.
ATATTTGAATTTTGTGATTTTATTTAATTGATTCAAAAATTAATTTCTCTCCGAGTTTTAATGATTTTAAGTTGATTCTTTTTTTAATAATTCACAAAAATGTTAAAATATTTTATTTTACCAAAAAATCCCAAAAATATTATTTATTTCATATAATTGATATTTTTGCAAAGAATTAATATTTTAATTGTTTTTGACATTTAAAATATTTTTTCCTTCTTGATTTTGCAAATTTTAATGACTTCTAATCACTTTGTAGGTCTAAACATGATTTTTGAAACATTAATCCAAGATCACAATTTGTTTTCCACATGTTAAACAATTTTGGTCATTTTAATTGAATTTATTATTCAATTAAAATACATTTTGAAAACAAATTAGGGTTTTTGATTAATTCAACCCTCATCAAACTTTTTCAAACACTTTTGGGTCTCTAATAGAGTGTAAGACCCAATCCTTTGTAAATACAAACCTTTCTTGGGCCTCACTTATTGTATAACTCCCGTTGTATTTCAAAAAGTTCGACGCGATCATCGTCTATTGAAAAACAAACCTTGGGCCTCTCCTCGAGCTATAAGACTCATTCAAAATTATTCTTAGGCCTATATTAGAGTGTAAGACCCAACCCCCTTTGAAAACCAAACCATTTTGGGCGTCAATGCATTGTATAAGACCCACCGCGTTTTCAAAAATCTTGGCGCGATCGCCATTTTCAAACAAATGACCCTGGGCCTGTCCTTGAGCTGTAAGCCCCACCACTTGTACAAAAATAAATCTTTTGGGCCTCTATTAGAGTGTAAGACCCAATCCCCTTTTAACCAAAACTTTTGGGCCTCAGACATTGTATAAGTCCCCCTGCGTTAAAAGAAAACCTCGGCGCGATCGCCAATAAAAAAACCAATCATCTGGGCCTACGCTCGTGTTGTAAGCCCCATTCTTTTTCTTTAAACACTTGGGCCTCTTGAGAGAGTGTAAGACCCATTCCCTTGTACAGAAAACCTTTCTTGGGCCTCAGTCACTTGTATAAGTCCCTCTATACAAAACGACAGTGCGATCACTGATAAACCTTGGGCCTCTCCTTGAGCTTTAAGCCCCAACATCTTTTCAAAATACTTTCTCCTTTAATTTTGAATATACTGTTGTTTTCAATCTTTCTTTGTTGAACAACTAACCAAAAAGCATAAGTGTTTATATGCTTTCTTTATCCGCTTTCATATACATATAACTGTATTGTGGGGAAGTTTCACTGTAAGTCTTCTTTCATAAACTCATATCAACTGTGTAATACTAGTATAGATATTTAGAGTTTCCCCGGCAACTACGTCTAGCACTAAGCCCTATTGGTCACTCTTAAATACAGTCAAAACTAGATCCCCATAGGATTACCAGACACAGTCTTCCCTCCTCTTGGGATTAAACAATATGGAGACGTGAAAGGCAACATTCTTGGTGAACCCTTTCTCAGACTATCACCATTAGACATTGTCAAAGAAACTCTACTCCCCAGAGATGATCTTTTCTCCGTGAATGGCATCTCTTGAGTTTCTTCCAAATTCTCGGACTTTCCTGGCTTGATCTATTCTCTGTGAATAGTGTGTCTTGAATTTCTCGGGGTTTGGGGACCCACAGGCTTCCTAAAAGCATCTCCGCCTCCTCTTGGGCATTGTACAAGGATCCACCGCCTTCTGAGAAGTATTCACAGCCTCCTCTTAGGCTTCGTATAAGGATTTTCCTTCGGGAAGAGAGCCTCCTCTTGGGCTTCGTACAAATTGTCCCTCGGCTTCTTAAAATTTTCCAACCTCCTCTTGGGCTTCGTACAAATTGTCCCGACGACCTCCTAGAGGTATAGGAACAGAAATTAGTCATCTTAATAGAACAGTCTTTCAAAGAGTCTAGATCTTGCTACCGTGAACGTACTACTACTGTTTCTTTAAGCATAGTACAAAAGATAAAACTCTAGACTTAGACAGTCTAATCTCCTTGAGTCTCGAAGGTATTCTCAAGTAGGGAAAAACACCAGTAGACTCAGACAGTCTCTAATACCCTATGGATTCCCCATTTCCTTAAAGAACATGAAATAACCCTGATCCTCTGATCAATCCCAAAGCATAGCCTTACCTTTAATCAGTCTCTTTATAAGAACTGGTTTTCTCTTTTAACCAACCTACTGGACCTGTCACTCAACTGAAACAACTACCCTTTTAGCCTCTATCTCGGGCTTCGTACGAGATACAAAAAGACTCTCTTGTTGAGTCAATAATCTTTTTAGCCTCTATCTCGGGCTTCGTATGAGGTACTAAAAGACTCTCTTGTTGAATCAATAATCTTTTTAGCCTCCATCTCGGGCTTCGTACGAGATACAAAAGACTCTCTTGTTGAGTCAACCTTTAGCCTCCGTCTTGGGCTTCGTAAAAGATACATACAAAAAAACACCCTCTTGTTGGGCCAATAGCCTTCTCTTAGGCTTTGTATAAGAAAAACCCCGGTTGAGTCAATCAACCTTTTAGCATCAAAACTGTGCCTCATTCACAGGATACAAACATCAACAACTCCTTTCATCTAATCGCTGTAAGCGGCAAGCCTCTGGATTATTTACATCCACACCACTATCCCTGTTTTAGCATGAGAAATTCCTAAGGAAAGATGGCATTGCTCTACACTGAGTTAAAGTCTTCTCCTTCAGGTTAAAACCCCCTATAAAGGAAATTATGGCATTGCTAGGATTCACATATCCCAGTTAAAGTAATCCTCCTTTATAGTCAATTACCCAATAGTTGTGACAAACAGACCCCCTTTAGAGATGACAAATTCTCTCTAAAGGCGACACCCTTTTAGCTTCACATCTTGTGCTTTGAACAAGATATAAACCATCTTTAGCTTCACGTCTTGGGCTTTGAACAAGACACCAAAACACCATTTCCTCCCATAAAATAGGAGGGACTACGATCACTCTGATTTCCCTGTTTCGGTAAACGGGAATACGTAGGCATAAGATTGAAAGAAAAATATTAGCGAGCACACCACATCAAAAAACCTCAGGTCACAAATCTTCACATATCCACCAAAATATCCGAGTCCGTATTCCCTACAAAAAGTCTAAATTCAACCAAAATAACCTAAGAGAGGCCCCCCCACATTGATCGCATCTGTAAACCCACAGTTTTGACTGTTTGACCTCAGTTTCCAAAGCAGGGTTAGTTGGAGACATCTATTTCCCTTCCTTCATCAACTTTAATAGGACAAAAAATGAATCGACCTGTAGTAACCCAGAGCGGCAGTGCTTAAGAACCACGTCCAAAATCGCTCGCTATAGAAAAATGGCGCCCACCGTAGGGCTCTCTTTTTTATCTCTCAGGTAGAAACCGAAGAATGATGACTTCACTAGGGACTTCACTGGGATAGGACCTTTTTTACTTCACTAGGATCTTAGGTCAAAACCTTTAAAGTTGGGAAGATACCACAGGATGGCGACTCCGCCGGGGAGTCATTTTTGTCAGGAACATAGGATTCATAGCTCTTTAAAGTCTAGGACTTTAGGGCAAATATATATACTGCTTTTCCTAATTGACATCTGTGTTTATTTTTCTGCTAATGGGAATGCGTGTGATGCCGTATGTGGAAAGATTGAGTATACACCTAGGAAAAACCTCTTTTAGTAGTGCGGAAACTATTGGAAATGGTTGTCACGCGATACTACCCTCTTCTGATGGTTCTTCGAAAAACATCACCTAGCACGGTTCCCGGCCCGCTGGTGTTTTCTCGACAAGAACTGATGATGTTGAGAGACAGGTACAAAAATCACTCGTACAAACCTTTGGGGGGGGGGGGGGGTAGAGCCTTGACTTCATGACACCGACCCTTTGACCCCATGTTTTTTCTATGTTTTTGTGTGATGCATTCATGCATTCATCTAAAAAACATTACATCAAAGAAAAATTTTCTATTTTAGTCTCTCTTTTTCAAATTAAACTAAGACAATGATTGCAAATGTCAGAGAAAAAGATTGCGCTCATGGACTTCGGTAGAAGGAGAACTCATAAGTATACCTTCAGAATTCCAAAACTAGAGGATATGAGAGGATTAGCGAGGATGATCACTAACCCTGAAGCTTTCAGAGCCAAGTACGGAGGTCTTCTACCTCTGTTAAGAGTCCATGTGATTGAAGGAATCATGGAGGCAGTCATTCAATTTTACGATTCGGTCTATCACTGTTTCACATTCCCGGATTACCAGCTCGCACCAACGCCGGAGGAGTATTCTCACCTAACTGAACTATACATTTCTGATCGAGCTCCTTTTTCTGGACTGGAATAAATTCCAAAGGATCAGACCATTGCAAGAGCAATCTATTTGGATGAGTCAGAAATCAAGACTCACATGACCACCAAGGGTGGGCTCCCAGGTTTGCCAGCCCAGTTCCTGACAAAGAAGGCTCTGTACTTTGCTAGTATAGGGAACATGACTGCTTTTGAAAGCATCTTTGTCTTACTCACTTACGGGTTATTTCTGTTTCCTAACATTAATAGCTTCGTCGATATCAACGCCATTAAGGTTTTTCTCATTGGAAACCCTGTGCCAACTTTGCTCGCGGACTCGTATCATTCTGTACACTTAGGAAATTTGTACAGCGGAGGGATGATCACATGCTGTCTACCCCTGCTATACAAATAGTTTATCTCCTATTTACCCAAGTCTGCTGCGTTTTGGGATCATAAGAGTGCCTTGCGTTGGTCACAAAAAATCATGTCCCTTACCAACTCTGATATAGATTGGTGCAATAGGATTTATGACGGGATCAGGATCATTGACCGTTGTGGAAACTTCCCCTACGTACCCCTCATAGGAACTAAGGGAGGAATCAACTACCATCCAGTATTGGTTCGTCGTCAATTTGGATACCCGATGAGGCATGTCCCGCGTAATGCTCATCTGGAAGGTCTTTTCTTCAAAGAAGGAGAAAATGACAAGGCACTAAAGATGGAAATAGTGCACGCTTGGAAACATGTTCATAAGAAAGGACGAGAGTCTCTAGGAAAACCGGACTGTGTCTCGGTGGAGCCTTATCTCCACTGGGTACAAACTAGAGCTCTCAAGCTAAAAATGCCTTATCCTCGTCACGGAGTTCTTCCGCCGAGGGAATCTGCCATGTACTTCATGACTGAAACACAAAAACTTCAGGTTACTCTCAACAAAGTTCAACTGGAGAGGAGGTCTTGGAAGAACAAGTACCGCACCCTCAATGTAGAGTGTACCATAATACAGCGACTGCTAAAAGATAAGGATGCTCTGATTGAGATTTTGGAGCAACATACTGTGGATAATCAGGTTGACCAAAGGAATTTGTTCGTTCCTTTCACTTGGCAAAGGAATGACAACCCGACAACGGCCCAAGAGCCCCGGTCCAAGAAAAGGAAAGTACCAGAATCAACACCCGATTTCTCCCCAGAGAGGACTCGGGATCCCTTAGCTTAGGTTTATGTTTCCGCACCTTGTAATCTATTGTATTTCATTTTCGCGATCCTTTGAATTCAATAAAATGGGGTTTCCCCACTGTTTGATATATGCAATCTAATTGTCGAAGTTTATTTTGATTAAACAAAAAAAAAAATTAATATAATAATTGCATTCATCATTCTCACGTCACGAATCTCACGTTTGTGTCTCGGTTCTAGAGTCAAACTGTCTCATTTGTACAATACTCGGGCCAGTCGTCAGAAAAAGATGGATGATCTCGAGGAAGAGAACAGAGAGTTGAGAGAAGAGATCAACGCTCTGAGAGAGGATATGAGAAAGCTTCATAACGACATGCAAGCCATGGCAGAAGCTCAGCTACAAAGGACTGTGATCTCGGAGATCACCTCAACGCCCATAGTGGAGAAGTCCGATCCTAGGTACAAAATGCCAAAAGATCATCCCTGGGGCATGCCATTTAACTATATCCCGGAAGGATATATTCTGCCGATCAATGAGGATCAGGGAACCGCAGCAGGAACCGTTGGGCCTAAATGTTACAAATTTCGGGAAAGCGAAGATGCCAGGGACATGACAGCAACTCCTGAAGGTTACAAACTTCGGGAGGCACCGAGAGTCTCGACCATAATGACTATACCACCGCCCGTGGTACACACTGTCCCAGAAGGACAGATTCCACAGATACCTTCTGGTGGAAATGACAACATGTTCAAAAGAATGAATGAGTTCCAGGAACAGTTCTTGGGAATGCAGAAAGAACTGCAGGCCCTTCGCGGTCAGGATTTATTTGGAAAGGACGCCGCAGACCTCTGCTTGGTCCTCAATGTGAAAGTCCCGCACAAATTCCAGGTGCCCGACTTTGAAAAGTACAAGGGTAACTCTTGCCCTCAGAGTCACTTGGTGATGTACGCTCGGCGAATGTCGGCTCAGACAGAGAATCAGGATTTACTGATTCACTACTTTCAGGATAGTTTAACCGGTGCCGCCCTAAAATGGTACATGGATTTAAACCGCGCTACAATTAGCACTTTCAGAGATCTTGGCACTGCCTTCGTCCAACAATATAAATACAATTTGGACATGGCACCAGATAAAGATCAACTCAGATCAATGTCGCAAAAGGACAAGGAAGCCTTTAAGGAATACGGTTAGAGATGGCGTGAAATTGCCGCTCAAATTTGTCCACCTCTTGAGGAAAAAGAGATGACAAAGATCTTCTTAAAGACCTTGAGCTCATTTTACTACGACAGAATGGTTGCCAGTGCGCCCAGTGACTTCACCGAGATGGTCGGTATGGGAGTTCGTCTTGAAGATGCCGTCTGAGAAGGACGTCTAGTCAAAGAAACTAGATCATCAAGTAGTATAAAGCGATACGGTAGTGCTCTCCCTAAGAAAAAAGAGCAGGATATTGGGAATATCTCTCTCGGAAAGCAAAGGCGATGTTATCAACCAGTAGCGGCTGTGACTCCTGCTATCAATCCTGGGCCTTTTTCTACGTATCAACCTCAGGTTGCGTAGAGCCAACCTAATCAGCAAAGGACTCAACAGCCTCTTCAGCAGGCTCGTCCTCCATACAATAACAACCGTACAGCGCGGCCACCAGGATTTGATCCTATACCCGTATTGTACGCAGAACTATTTCTGTTACTATTGGCTAAGGGGCATGTCCAGACTAAGTCCCCTCTTACAGTACCGGAAAATCCGCCTTTTTGGTTTAAGGTGGATCAGACATGACCTTACCATCAAGGAGGACCAGGGCATAACATAGAGAACTGTCTCAATTTCTAATCCGACGTACAAAAGCTTGTTAGGAGCGGGGTCTTATCTTTCAAAGATACGAATCCTAATGTTCTCACAAACCCGCTGCCTCAACACGAGAAGGCTACAGTCAATTTGATAGAGGGAGAGACTAACAACGTCTATCAAATTCATGATGTACTCTTGTTAAGGACCAATCTGGTCAAGATGCATTGCAGACAGAGTAGATATGGCCATGTGCCACCTCATAACTATCACCAGTGTGATATCTGCTCTAAAAGCAATCAAGGATGTTCTGTGGTGCAATCAGCTCTACAGGAACAGATGGATCTTGGATGGATCCAAGAGCACCGAGTTCGTGGAGTTAACATGGTTTACACGAGTTCTAACATCATTCAGAAACACGACGTCCGTGTAATGAATGTCAACTTGGTGGCGATGCACTCCAGGCAAAGCCAGTATCATAATCTGCCGCGGCACGATTACAGTTCCTGTCTGACTTGCTCAGTAAACAAACAGGGATGCTCTTTTGTACAAGAGGCTCTCCAGCGTCAGATGGATCTTGGATGGATCCAAGACTACCATGATAGGAATCCCTATCAGATCAACATGATTCAAATCTTCGATATTCGCTTGATGAATACCAGCCTGGTGGAGTTACATGCTAAACAGGTCCGGCTCGGGTTCCTGGTATCACATGATTATCAGAGCTGTAGGGCGGGTTGCGAAAATGATCAAGGCTGTGCCCTTGTCCAGGAAACCCTTCAGCACTTGTTGAACCACTGGTGGCTTCCAATCTATATGGATGAAGACACCCAGCAAATAAGTATTACCAACGGGAACCCTACTCAACATCAAAGTCGGGACGTTCGATCTCGGGAAATAGATCTAGTGAGGTTACATTGTATTCAAAGCGGGCGTGGCCAGGTGCCACCACACAACTATGAACTTTGTAGAGTTTGTTCGGAAAGTAACCAAGGATGTTACCTTGTGCGAGCAGCTCTTCAGGGTCAGGGGGATCGTAGAGAGATTCGCCCATATCCGGGTTCCAGACCAATCAACTGGGCGCTGGACTACCTCGCTGATCAAATTGAGGATGCTATCGTAATCTCTGATCATCAGAAGGCTAGGGATGTTTGTACCATCATCCCTCTACTTGACGAATCGAGAGTTCCCAACCAGGAACGGATCGAAATTGCTTACGATGGTCAGAATAATCAGAAGGCTCCCATAGTCATCTATCTACCAGGACCATTACCGTATGAATCAACTAAGGCTATCCCTTACAAATACGGTGCAACAACAGTCGAGAATGGAAAGGAAATTCCATTACCCTCTGTTGTGAATATTGCAGACATCCGTCGAGTAACACGGAGTGGTCAAATCTTCAACCGAGGAGTTGGAGAACTTAACAAAGAAAAGGAACCTCAGACAGAAGTTCCCAATCCACCGGTCGGTCAATCCAGTAATCCCGACCTTTCAAAAAACGATGATGAGATGTTGAAGCTCATCCAAAGGAGTGAATACAACATTGTTGATCAACTGTTACAAACTCCTTCGAAGATCTCTGTGCTATCACTTTTACTCAGTTCAGAAGAGAACAGGGAGGCTCTACAGAATGTCTTGGAGCAAGCCTTTGTGGAACAGGATGTAACAATCAGAAAGTTCGATAACATTGTCTCTAACATCACTTCCTGCAATAACTTGGGATTTAGTGATGAGGAATTACCTGAAGAGGGTCGCCGTCATAACATGGCGCTCAATATAACGGTCAGCTGCCAGGGCGATGCTTTAGCCAGCGTACTGGTAGACACAGGGTCAACCCTGAATGTTATGCTGAAGTCCACTTTGATGCAATTATCCTTCAAAGGACCCCCGATGAGAACCAGTGAGGTCGTCGTCAAAGCATTTGACGGGTCCAGAAAAACGGTTATCGGCGAAGTCGACCTTCCCATAACTATTGGTCCTCACACTTTCCAAGTCGCTTTCCAGGTCATGGACATCCGGGCAACGTATAGTTGTTTATTAGGAATACCTTGGATACATCAGGCTGGGGCGGTCACCTCGACCGTCCACCAAAAGTTAAAGTTCATCCAGAACAACCAGCTCGTCATGGTCTGTGGAGAACAAGCCTTGCTCGTGAGTAACTTATCATCATTTACTTGTGTAGAACCCGAGGAGGTTATTGGAACTCAGTTTCAAGCATTTTCGGTGAGCAAGGACAATCAATCCGAAGGGGGAGCTTCCATTTCCTCGTAGAAAGATGCTATCAAAGCTGTTGAGAGTGCCAATACAACAGGATGGGGATATCTAGTCATTCCTACTGACAATAAAACAAAGAACAGTCTTGGTTTTTCTTCAACCTGTACCCAGACAGCTACTACCAGCAATGAAAGTCTTTATCCCATTCAAGACTTCTTCCACAGTGGAGGTTTCCTTCACCTAGTGCCTCAAGAAGTGCATATCATCAATAAAGATGATTCCTCTGATATGGAGGAAGAATGAGAGTCCTATCTTAACAAGGACGGTTATATGTCTCAGGACGAAACGCAGACTCCCTTTTGCTTTCCTACACAGGGTCCGAGATTTATACCCAGGTCAGTTGTCGAAATGATATACGGAGATTGTGATCCGGAAGGATGTCGTGCTCCACCAAACTCATTAGAGGAGGACACTCTGATGAAGGACAACTTTGACCATAACTATTATGGCCCGATGGATGGCCTGCCAATGCGGCAGCCGTATCCAGGAGACTTGGAGCAAGAAAATCAGCCGAACGACGAAAATCAGCTGAGCGTCATTGAACAGAATACCCGCGTCCCCACCATGTCATGGGATCAACACTCAGGTCATTCAGAAAATATCTCGTACGACGATGAATTGGCAAAGCTTGCCAGACTAGAATTCATCAACTATGCTTTTCCCGAGGTCAGCGTCATCGAGAGGGATGACTCCTCCAGTTCCAAAGAAGTGTGGGAGACCTTGGGATAACCAAGTGGGAAATACGACTATTTGGTCAAGTACACTGCTCCTGAAAGCTCTCGTATCAGGCTCGAAGACATCCAACCAACTGGATGGGGAGATCTACCTGAGAGCACCAGTGCTATGCAAAATGCAACAGAGGAATCCTCCTACGACAACTCTGCTTGGGAGATAGATTCCAATGATCCTACTCCACCAGAAATCAGCGTTATTTCTGAAGACAAATCAAGGAAGGTGCCAGACTTTGTGATTCACTGAGGAGTTCACCGCCAATGGGTTGCTGTCGATGTTCCGAAGATTGTTCATAAGTCAAAGTAATTGTCGTCTTTAACCTTTCACCCTGCCCAGGTGAAACGGATGTTTTGATAGGGCTCACTTTCTGTAAATTTCCCTCTTCGCTTTGCCCAAAGCGACAGAGTTTTGTTTTATAGGGCTGTAGTTTCAAGAATCGACTTGTTCATTAATAAAATAACATCGTTCTGTAATCTCCGCATTAATTGTTGTTTTCTCTTTTTGCTTTTTCAGAAAATGGTAATCCTAAAAAACAAACTCAATAATAAAAATAAGCAGTAAAAGAAATACACTGCACATACTCTTGCATTCTCTCTATCTCTTCTAAACACAAATCATACCGTCATGCAGATTGCTTATTTTAAACCCCGTTGAAACATACGATCCGATGCCTTCTCCCAACTTTGAGTTCCCGATATTTGAGGCTGAAGAAGAAAATGACGACGAAATTCCAGAAGAGATCTCCTGATTACTCAGACAGGAGGAAAGGTCCATTGAACCTCATAAAGAGCCATTGGAAACGGTAAACTTAAGTTCGAAAAAAGAGAGAAAAGAAATCAGGATTGGGGCACTGCTCAGTCCAACTGCCAGAGAGGGTTTGGTAAAGCTTCTCAAAGAATTCCCCGATGTATTCACATGGTCCTATCAGGATATGCCAGGGTTGGATACCAGATCGTGGAACATCATTTACCATTGAGATCGGAATATCCGCCAATAAAACAGAGGTTGAGACAAACTCACCCGGACATGGCCATCAAAGTCAAAGAGGAGGTACAGAAACAGATTGACGCGGGTTTCCTCGCTACGTCAGAATATCCTCAATGGTTAGCCACCATCGTACCCATTCCCAAAAAGGACGGAAAAGTCAGAATGTGTGTGGATTACGGAGATCTAAACAAGGCTAGTCCAAAGGACGACTTTCCTTTACCACACATTAACGTGCTGGTTGATAGTACAACAAAGTTCAAAGTGTTCTCCTTCATGGATGGATTCTCAGGCTATAATCAAATCAAAATGGCGCCGAAAGACATGGAGAAAAGTTCGTTCATTACCCCATGGGGTACCTTTTGTTACAAGGTAATGCCGTTCGATTTGAAGAACGCCAGGGCGACCTATCAAAGGGCCATGACTACTCTTTTTCATGACATGATACACAAAGAAATCGAGGTATATGTCGATGATATGATGGAAAAATCTAAGATAGAAGAGGAGCATGTGACCCATCTATCAAAGTTATTCGAGCGGTTGAGAAAGTACAAACTCCGCTTGAATCCCAACAAATGCACCTTTGGTGTCCGCCCAGGAAAACTTTTAGGGTTCATCGTCAGCCAGAAAGGAATTGAGGTTGATCCTGACAAGGTCAAGGCCATTCAAGAAATGCCTTCTCCGAAAACTGAAAAACAAGTCAGAGGATTCCTATGACGTTTGAACTACATCTTCAGATTCATATTCCTCATGACCGCGACATGCGCGCCGATTTTCAAATTACTAAAAAAGAATCAGGATTGTGTTTGGATAGAAGACTGCCAAACCGCCTTCGACAGTATCAAGGAATACCTGTCGAACCTGCTGATTCTATCACCTCCAGTGGAAGGAAGACCACTGATCATCTACTTAACAGTCTTGGAAGACTCCATGGGCTGTGTGCTTGGTCAACAAGACGAAACGAAAAGAAAAGAGTCTGCCATCTACTATTTGAGCAAGAAATTCACCGACTACGAGACTCGGTATACTATGCTTGAAAAAACTTGCTGCGCTTTGGCTTGGGCAGCCAAACGTCTTTGTCAGTACATGATTCGTCACCCTACTTGGTTGGTCTCCGAGATGGATCCAATCAAGTATGTCTTTGAAAAGCCTTCTCTCACGGGAAGGATTGCCCGTTGGAAGATGTTGCTATCCGAATATGACATAGAGTACCATGCTCAAAAAGCCATTAAGGGGAGTATTTTAGCCGATCATTTGGCTCATCAACCGATTGACGATCAAGAATCAATCGGGTTTGACTTCCCAGACGAAGATATCATGTATTTGAAAATGAAAGATTGCGATGAACCGTTACCCAGTGAAGGGCCAAAACCAGGTTCCCAATGGGGGCTTATCTTTGACGGAGCTGTCAATCATTACGGAAACGGAATTGGGGCAATCATTGTCACCCCTTAGGGTACCTACATTCCTTTCACCGCCAGACTTACGTTCAAGTGCACAAACAACGAGGCCGAATACGAAGCTTGTATTATGGGTCTCGAGGAAGCGATTGATTTGAGGATCAAAAACTTGGACGTATATGGCGACTCAGCCTTGGTTATCAATCAGATTAAAGGAGATTGGAACACATACCAATCAGGATTGATTCCTTACAAAGACTACGCGAGAAGGTTGCTACCCTTCTTCAACAGAGTTGAGTTTTATCACATCCCTCGTGATGAGAATCACATGGCTGATGCATTAGCCACTCTCTCTTCCATGATTAGTGTAGTTCAATGGAATGACATACCTAAGATCGACATAATGCGACTTGAATGGCCCGCTTACATCTTCACGATTGAAGCAGTCATAGACGACAAACCTTGGTATCACCATATCAAATGCTTCCTTCAGAAACAAGAGTACCCACCTGGGGCACTAAGGAAGGACAGGAAAACCCTCAGAAGGCTGGCAGGCAGTTTCGTCCTGAGTGGTAATACTCTCTATAAAATAAATTTTGACATGGTCTTGCTCTGATGTGTAGACAGACCAGAAGCAAACATGCTGATAAAAGAAATTCACGAAGGGTCCTTTGGCACTCATGCCAACGGACATACAATGGCGAGAAAAATTCTAAGAGAAGGGTACTATTGGTTGAAAATGGAATCCGACTGCTACAAGTACATGAGGAAGTGTCACAAGTGTCAGATATACTCCGACAAAATTCATGTACCGCCAACACATCTCAAAGTTCTTTCTTCCCCATGGCCTTTTTCCATATGGGGAATCGACATGATTGTCTTGATTGAGCCTAAAGCTACAAACGAACATCATTTCATCCTAGTGGCCATTGATTACTTCACTAAGTGGGTTGAAGCAGCGTCGTACGCTAATGTGACCCGACAAGTGGTGGTCCGATTTATCAAAAACAATATCATCTGTCGTTATGGTGTTCTGAGCCAGATCATTACTGATAATGGATCTAACTTGAACAATAAGATGATGAAAGAGTTGTGCGTAGAGTTCAAGATCAAACACCATAACTCATCTCCCTACTGACCAAAGATGAACGGAGCGGTAGAAGCGGCTAATAAGAACATCAAGAGGATTGTTCAGAAGATGGTTGTAGCCTACAAAGATTGGCACGAGATGCTACCCTTTGCTCTTCACAGTTATCGTACATCTGTCCGTACTTCAACAGGGGCAACCCCTTTCTCTCTAGTATATGGCATGGAAGCAGTGCTCCCCATCGAAGTAGAGATCCCATCAATCTGGGTATTGATGAAAGCTAAGCTTACAGAAGCTGAATGGTGTCAAAGTCAACACGACGAACTCAATCTGATCAAAGAAAAACGAATCACGGCACTATGCCACGGTCAGTTATATTAACAAAGAATGAAGAAGGCGTTCGACAAAAAGGTTCGACATCGCGTCTTCAGGAAATGAGACCTTGTGCTCAAGAAGATACAATCGTTTCTCACTGACTCCCGGGGCAAATGGACTCCGAATTATGACAGCCCCTATGTGGTCAAGAAAGCTTTCTCAGGCGGCGCCTTGAGACTTGTAACCATGGACGGAGAGGAATTTGCCTACCCCACAAATGTTGATGTAGTCAAGAAATACTTCGCCTAAACTAAAAAAAAAAAAACGTCTCGGTGGATTGAAAACCCGAAAGGGCGGTCCAGGCAAAAATTAGAGACATGATCAAAAATCATCCCGGTGGATTGGAAATCTCAAAGTACATTCTAGGAAAAAATTAGGGATAATGGCAAGTAACTACATTCGACAAAGGGGCAAGTCCCTCAGCAGCAGTTACATCATCCGTCAGGAAAGCTCCGGTCAAGGTCATCTTCGACAGAAGCTCAAGATGCCCCGAAGTCAAATTTGGTAGAAGGATAGTGGTCGTTATGTTTCAACATAGCCCTTTTCCCTTAAATTACCATTTTCTAACTTTGTAAATACTCTATGGAATCACGCGTTTGGCTGATTTCCATCCTATCAATAAAATTTGAGCCCTTGTGCTTTTATTTGCAATTCATATTTGTTTTAGCTTTACAGGACGACATTTTAACATGATCAACGATTCTTGAAATAAAACAAAAATGAATTTACTTGTTAAAATTGTTCTGCTTTTAAAAAAATAAAGACGACAATTTCTTTTGACGGTTGAACATCGAAAAAACATCGATCGCTTCTCCAAAGGTGTTCGAGCCTCAAAGTGCAGAATCAAAGTACTCATTCTAAACCAGTATGCCTGAATGAAGGATCAACTATGTCAGATGCGAATACTCCATCTGACCTCTTCGGCCGAGTTCCCATCTCCTAAGCCCTACCAGCGTCGCTCCCAACAGGGACTGTTTCCCCTAAGCAAGGCGGAATTGCTATCTTGAATCAGCGGTACTTCTTCGCCCCGCGATGGCCGAGTATCCAGTCATGTTCATCTATTAGTCTATATATCGCGTCAGTTTTGTCAGCATATACATACATACATCATGCATTATTGATTTGCATCCATATTCATATTGCATCACTATCACTCCCGTCGGTCTTGTCCCCTAGTGATAACAGTCCTCTCAATTGAGTTGTCAGTTCTTTCCTCGTCAAGAAAGGTTGCGTCGGAACAATCTCTCTCCTCTAGTTTATTTCTGGATCAGAATTGGCCCTTGACCACTTTGATAACTTGAACCTCTGAAAGACCAGAGAACCTTCAACCGATGTCACTCTTCGCCATTGAAGATGATATTTTCGCTTTCCCAGATTAAGGAAAATCCCTAGAGGAAGCCTCTTAAGCAGAGATTCGGCAATACAACAGTTTTTCTCTGGAAAAAACCGCTGATGAAAAGGTCATCAGCACCTCAAAATTGGATCACATCATATGGCATTTCTCCGGGAAGATCCCGAGAAAAGTATGATGCAATATCCCCAAGCGTGAAAGCAGCCTCTCAAGAGACTCGTTTTCCCCAGTAGAGTCGGCAAATGGCATCTCCAACTGAGAAGTTTGTACACCTCTGCAGCTCAGACGAATGGGTTCCTCAGCGACTCTGACATCAAAATTTTTTCTATCAAATGGCATCTCTCCAGGAAAATTTGGCGAGAAGTTTGAGGAAAACCGCTACGTATAGTGTCCCTTGTCAAGAAAGTTTATTGACAAAAGAAACTTAGACCAATTCCTTGGTAGGAAACCAGGATCGAGGGGAAGTTTATTTCAGAAACTTAGACCAGTTCCTTGGTAGGAAACCAGGATCGAGGGGAAGTTTATTTTAGAAACTTAGACCAGTTCCTTGGTAGGAAACCAGGATTGAGGGAAAGTTTATTCCAGAAACTGAGACCAGTTCCTTGGTAGGAAACCAGGATCAAGGGGAAGTTTATTTCAGAAACTAAGACCAATTCCTTGGTGGGAAACCAGGATCGAGGGGAAGTTTACATCAGAAACTAAGACCAGTTCCTTGGTAGGAAACCAGGATCGAGGGGAAGTTTATTACAGAAACTAAGACCAGTTCCTTAGTAGGAAACCAGGATCGAGGGGAAGTTTTTTACCTTTTCTAAGCATAATTGCTTAGCAAAAGAAGAAGGATGCGCAAACTGCCATTCTTAACCATCGTCAAAATTTCGGGTATTCCAATATTTAATCCTCTTGCACCCCGAATTCCCGAATACCGTCGCCATTCACACCTTCGGGTCCAAGAAGATTAAATAGGGGCATCTGTCATACCCCAAATTTTGACAACTAAGATTTCCCATCATTGTACAAATCATCATAACAATATGGATGAACCATCATGCCTCATCAGTCTCCCCAAAGATGGGTGAGCATCCACTACAATCAAATTTAGGGTTTCCAGCCCTCTCAGAGCTTTTAGACAAAGGATCAATCAAGAAAAGACATGATCTTTAACTTGTCTAGCCTCTCAAACATCTACAGTGGATTAAGAGGACTCCCACTTTAAGGATTAAGCACAAGGCTGCTCCCTTCCAGGTGGATCAAGCCTCAAGATCGCCAGTGTCACCAAATTAGGGTTTTGGTCGACCAGGGCCTCCAGATGGAAATTCTCCTCTGGGAATGGGCCAATGCTTAAAAGCATATCCTAAAATACTCCATGGAACCTCATGGGCCCAAGCATCAAGTCAATTTGACCTCAAGGATTGCATACATCAAAAATCAGGAATTAGGGTTTCTTGACCTAATTCACCCCTAAGTTGACTTTTGGGACAAATCATGAGCCAAGACCTCAAGAGAGGATTTGAGGGTCTCCAACACACTACATTGATCCATTTGCAATAATGGATTAATCCAAGAAGCTTGAGCAGCAAGTCTCAATTTCATCAGTACCACAGTTAGGGTTTCGCGAGAAAAGTCAACTATATCTTTGACTTTTGACCAGGACATGCTCCCAAACCCTAGGACATGATTCAATATACCCTATAACACCCATGGAACATGTCCATCAAGTTTGATTTAGGTCAAGGACATGATTTCCTAAAGGATCGCACAGTTTGGAATTCATCTGATAAAAAGTCAACTGTGCACAAAAGTCAACTTTGACTTTTTGAGATTTTTCACAAAAATGGCTTTTTAACCCTAAAATGATGTTAATGTATGATTTGAATCATCATTCATCAAGAAAAATCAAGAAAAGTGGGATAACTTGTAAAAGGGGTAACCATAACAACTTAGAAAATTTTCTATGTTATGAACAAAGTGGCAAGGGTACCAACTTTGGAGGATCATAACTCCTAAACCACAAAGCCATTTTTCCCCATCCAAAGCTTGATTTGTAGATCTCATTACCCTCTACAAAAGCCTAAAACTGACCTTCCTCCAAATTCCTCATGGATTTTGAGTTATGGAACACCAAAATCACAAAATCACCAGCCAGTTGCTCAAGTTCTTAACAGATTTGCAGTTGGGGTACCATCTCAAGTTCCAGATCATTTCAATCCATTCCAAGCATCCAAAAACACTCCATGGCACCTAGGGAAGCTATCCAGATCATTGGAACCTAGCTGTAACACCTCTCACACAAAACACGATCACCAGTTGCAAGAGGTAAGCATGAGCTCTTCTAACTCTATGATCCATGCAATTTTTGCTGCACAATAATTTGGCCATATGTTCATAATCATGCATGGAATGTTTTCCCTCAATCAATTGCATTGTTTGAATCGTGTGTGGAATTTCTGAACCTTCATGCAGAAATTAGGGTTCTTGAGGTTTCTCTTTGATTTCTTATTCCATATTAAAAATAAATGAAATTAAAGACCATAAACATGATTGTGAGGTTAAAACGAGTAGATTGATATGTAGATTGCATGATATAATCAAGTATTCAGTGAGATTAGATAGAAAACGTAAATCTGCAGAAACAGAGGGTGGCGCGTGTTCTTGCCCTTGTTCTTGGCGCCATTTTTTGAAAATTTGAAAATTTGAATTTTGTGATTTTATTTAATTGATTCAAAAATTAATTTCTATCTGAGTTTTAATGATTTTGAGTTGATTCTTTTTTTACTAATTCACAAAAATGTTAAAAAATATTTTATTTTACCAAAAAATCCCAAAAATATTATTTATTTCATATAATTGATATTTTTGCAAAGAATTAATATTTTAATTGATTTTTGACATTTAAAATATTTTTTCCTTCTTGATTTTGCAAATTTTAATGACTTCTAATCATTTTGTAGGTCAAAACATGATTTTTGAAACATTAATCCAAGATCACAATTTGTTTTCCACATGTTAAACAATTTTGGTCATTTTAATTGAATTTATTATTCAATTAAAATACATTTTGAAAACAAATTAGGGTTTTTGATTAATTCAACCCTCATCAAACTTTTTCAAACACTTTTGGGCCTCTAATATAGTGTAAGACCCAATCCTTTGTAAATACAAACCTTTCTTGGGCCTCACTTATTGTATAAGTCCCGTTGTATTTCAAAAAGTTCGACGCGATCATCGTCCGTTGAAAAACAAACCTTGGGCCTCTCCTCGAGCTATAAGACCCATTCAAAATTATTCTTAGGCCTCTATTATAGTGTAAGACCCAACTCCCTTTGAAAACCAAACCATTTTGGGCCTCAATGCATTGTATAAGACCTACCGCATTTTCAAAAATCTCGGCACGATCGCCATTTTCAAACAAATGACCCTGGGCCTCTCCCTGAGCTCTAAGCCCCACCACTTGTACAAAAATAAATCTTTTGGGCCTCTATTAGAGTATAAGACCCAATCCCCTTTTAACCAAAACTTTTGGGCCTCAGACATTGTATAAGTCCCCCTGCGTTAAAAGAAAACCTCGGCGCGATCGCCAATAAAAAAACCAATCATCTGGGCTTACCCTCATGTTGTAAGCCCCATTCTTTTTCTTTAAACACTTGGGCCTCTTTAGAGAGTGTAAGACCCATCCCCTTGTACAGAAAACCTTTCTTGGGCCTCAGTCACTTGTATAAGTCCCTTTGTACAGAACGACAGTGCGACCACTGATAAGCCTTGGGCCTCTCCTTGAGCTGTAAGCCCCAACATTTTTTCAAAATACTTCCACCTTTAATTTTGAATATACTATTATTTTCAATCTTTCTTTGTTGAACAACTAACCAAACAGCATGGAAGCTCTACAACCGAGTAAGTGTTTATATGCTTTCTTTATCCGCTTTCATATACATATAATTGTATTGTGGAGTTGTTTCACTGTAAGTCTTCTTTCATAAACTCATATCAACTGTGTAATACTAGTATATATATTTAGAGTTTCCCCAGCAACTACGTCTAGCACTAAGCCCTGTTGGTCACTCTTAAATACAGTCAAAACTAGATCCCCATAGGATTACCAAACACAGTCTTCCCTCCTCTTGGGGTTAAATAATTTGGAGACGTGAAAGGCAGCATTCTTGGTGAACCCTTTCTCAGACTGTCACCGTTAGACATTGTCAAAGAAACTCTACTCCCCAAAGATGATCTTTTCTTCGTGAATGGCATCTCTTGAGTTTCTTCCAAATTCTCGGACTTTCCTGGCTTGATCTATTCTCTGTGAATAGCCTGTCTTGAATTTCTCGGGGTTTGGGGACCCACAGGCTTCCTAAAAGCATCCCCGCCTCCTCTTGGGCGTTGTACAAGGACCCTACGGCTTCTTAGAAGTATTCACAGCCTCCTCTTAGGCTTTGTATAAGGATTCTTCCTTCGGGAAGAGAGCCTCCTCTTGGGCTTCGTACAAGTTGTCCCTCGGCTTCTTAAAAGTTTCCAGCCTCCTCTTGGGCTTCGTACAAATTGTCCCGACGACCTCCTAGAGGTATAGGGACAGAAATTAGTCATCTTAAAGAACAGTCTTTCAAAGAGTCTAGATCTTTCTACCGTGAACGTACTACTACTGTTTCTTTAAGCATAGTACAAAAGATAAACCTCTAGACTTAGACAGTCAAATCTCCTTGAGTCTCGAAGGCATTCTCAAGTAAGGAAAAACACCAGTAGACTCGGACAGTCTCCAATACCCTCTGGATTCCCCATTTCCTTAAAGAATAGGAAATATCCCTGATCCTCTGATCAATCTCAAAGCATAGCCTTACCTTTAATCAGTCTCTTTATAAGAACTGATTTTCTCTTTTAACCAACCTACGGGACCTGCCACTCAACTGAAACAACAACCCTTTTAGCCTCTATCTCGAACTTCGTACGAGATACAAAAAGACTCTCTTGTTGAGTCAATAATCTTTTTAGCCTCTATCTCGGGCATCGTACGAGGTACAAAAAGACTCTCTTGTTTAGTCAATAATCTTTTTAGCCTCCATCTCGGGCTTCATACGAGATCCAAAAGACTCTCTTGTTGAGTCAACCTTTAGCCTCCGTCTTGGGCTTCGTACAAGACACATACAAAAAAAAAACACCCTCTTGTTGGGCCAATAGCCTCCTCTTAGGCTTTGTATAAGAAAAACCCCGGTTGAGTCAATCAACCTTTTAGCATCAAAACTGTGCCTCGTTCACAGGATACAAACATCAACAACTCTTTTCATCTAATCGTTGTAGGCAGAAAGCCTCTAGATTATTTACATCCACGCCACTGTCCCTCTTTTAGCATGAGAAATTCCTAAGGAAAGATGGCATTGCTCTACACTGAGTTAAAGTCTTCTCCTCCAGGTTAAAACCCCCTATAAAGGAAATTATGGCATTTCTATGATTCGCATATCCCGGTTAAAGTAATCCTCCTTTATAGTCAGTCACCCAACAATTGTGACAAACAGACCCCCTTTAGAGATGACAAATTCTCTCTAAAGACAACACCCTTTTAGCTTCACATCTTGGGCTTTGAACAAGATATAAACCACCTTTAGCTTCATGTCTTGGGCTTTGAACAAGACACCAAAACACCATTTCCTCCTATAGGAGGAACTACGATCGCTCTGATTTCCCTGTTTCGGTAAACGGGAATACGTAGGCATAAGATTGAAAGAAAAATCTTAGCGAGCACACCACATCAAAAAACCTCAGGTCACAAATCCTCACATATCCACCAAAATATCCGAGTCCGTATTCCCTACCAAAAGTCTAAATTCAACCAAAATAACCTAAGAGAGCCCCCCCCCCACATTGATCGCATCTGTAAACCCACAGTTTTGACTGTTTGACCTCAGTTTGCAAAGCAGGGTTAGTTGGAGACATCTATTTCCCTTCCTTTATCAGCTTTAATAGGACAAAAAATGAATCGACCTGTAGTAACCCAGAGCGGCAGTCCTTAAGAACCACGTCCAAAATCGCTCGCTACACTTTCTCTGATTGATTCTCATTGCTCACCGACAGTTGATCGCGACTTTCTGAGTCTAACGGTTACTAACTGCAAGTGCACAGCCTATCGTGTAGTAATAAATATATCGATCCCACAGAGACCTGATAATCAACCTAGTGCTACGGTTTGTTACTGTGTTTAGCCAAGGCGAAGATGTTTTGGTTTTAAGTTCAAAAAGGGAAACTAAAGGGAATCTAAATTTTTGGAATAAACTAGTTGAGATAAGGTTATCGGTACGTAACTTAGTATACCATCGTGGATTCAATAAAACCTAAGCGTATAAAAATAAGTCACATTATATTTCTGTAGAAAATATCAGTTTAAAAGCCCTCACCTCACACTCTCGTGGATCTTGTTTCAGACTATATTCCTAAATCATAATGTATGCTCTCGCTAGCCCATTTGAGTTTAAAAACACTTTTTGAAAACTAATACAGTCTAGTTAACTTTAAAGCGCTCTCGTTGTTTTTAAAACCAATGCCCGATTTCAGTTATCCGGTTAAAATCTCACACTCTCGTGGATCTTGATCCTAACCTTTACTACCTTTTTACTCTCGTAAAAAAAGTCCAATTTTAATTAAGAAATCGCGGCCAGAAAATAAGTTGTTTATGGTTTTAGCTTAGAATTATCGAATCCATTCCAGTTAACTTAATTACATACCGATAAATCGGATTTAGCTAGACATATTAATTAAACAAACATGCATAAAAATAAATTACAAAACAGTAAATTAAACATTGCAATGAGAAAAACCATAATGCTATTATTAAAATAATGAATAAAAACCTGATAAATTTGCAATAAGTTGATTCTCGCAATTCCTCCACAAGTCGGTAGGCTTTTGCTCGATGTATCGGAATAACGAATGATGAAGGCAAGATTGAAAACAAAATTCTAACTATGGTGCAATAGCTCCTCAATGTGAGAAACTATCACTATTTCAAGTGATGGTAAACAAGGAATGGGAACGAAACAAGGAATGCAAAGAAAGTAAAATTTCAGAAATAAATTCTGTAGCAATTCAGGTAAATTCTCTATATGGTGTGTCTCGTTGCTCTTCAATCCATTATGTATTTATAGCCAAAGCATTGCCTTAACGTTGGAGAAAATATAGGAGCACAACCTTTGGTGGTTGAGAAGTCTAAGGGAGACTGGCTCAAGTGAGTTGAAACTGAAGTTGAGAGAATGTAGGAGAAAGTGTTGATCGTGCGTGTGTATTGGTCTGCTTTGTCCACGTCTGCGTTTCTAAACGTAATAACCACTTTGGTGCGCGTGACGGTCGTGATGACTGTGTGACGAGCGTGGTGCGCTTTTAGATTGTGTGACGGTCATGGTGAGTGTGTGACAGTCGTCACACACACCACTTTTCATTTTCTGCTCTTTTTCTTGACATTTCTTCCTGTTTTCTACTCTTTTCTTCATGTTTCTCTACTTTGCTCCTTTTTAGCTTGGACAATGAAATACCCGTGAAAACACTAGAATACTTGCAGAATAATCGGCACTTGGACTGAAATAACATAATTATTAGTCGTAAATCAGGGCAAATATATGATACAGTTCCGTGTTATCAAACTCCCCTACACTTGAATCTTTGCTTGTCCTCAAGCAATTAGCCAGTAAGAATGTCGGATAAGTTTTATCAACTGCACACACATGACATACCTTTTGTTTTGAAAATGTTTTGTAAGGCATTTTTGTTAAAATGACGGATACTCGAAAACAATAAAGACACATTAGTGACACAAGCAACAAACATAATCATAGACCCCCCATCTACACAAGTCAGTTCTAATCATTCTATTATAGCTCAACCTAAAGTTTCTCGTATCTATTTCACCCGGTTTCATTCAAGCGCAATCACATTAAGCCCTTTGCCTTTACACGTACGTAGTGGAGTAGCCGGTTAGTGACTTTAATCCTTTTAAGCACAGGGTCTGGTACACAAGTGTGGTAACCCTTTATATATATCCTAATCATAGGTTGTGGGGATCGAACCGTAGTTCGCCCTACCGAGTTCAAAACCAAATTCCTCTGAACCAACCAACAATGGATTCTTTCTTTCTCTTCGTAATACTTTTGCAACCGTAGGTTTGGTGCATTTTTCAAATTTTCACAACAGCGAAGAATACGAAAGCTATTTAATAATTTGGAATCAAACACTTATCTTCATCGGCTCTCCACGTGGTTTGTGTTTAAGACGGTGCTGACTGCTAATATAAACTACTTGGGGTTACTTTAGAACTAGAACTGAGGGTATCGGTATAATGGGTATTGAAACTGATCTCACATATGCAAGAGGTCTAAGG
The DNA here is from genome assembly GCA_022829125.1 of Lathyrus tuberosus. Taxonomy (NCBI): domain Eukaryota; kingdom Viridiplantae; phylum Streptophyta; class Magnoliopsida; order Fabales; family Fabaceae; genus Lathyrus; species Lathyrus tuberosus. The sequence continues at coordinate 1,664,597 of JALAZF010000344.1, read as the reverse complement.
TGTCAAGACGGTATCAATCTTGTTAAATTTTCTCGATTTCCTAACATAGCCTATGTTTCGGTATATTAAGTTGTGCAATGATCATAAAATTTTTTGTTATAGCTGAATAAAGTGGGGAAATTTTGAAATGTACGAAAATTTCATATAAATGCTTCTTTATTAGAAAGGAAATGCGGAAAGGGAATACATAAGGGAAAATAAAAGGTACTTCGCCCACACTATATCGGACATTGTCCTCAATGTTTCGATATAAACGCGGAAAGAAACTACAAAAAGAGAAAAAACTAAAACAAAAATAAAATCTAAATCTAACAAGGTCCACGTCCTCTGCCTCGGGTGCGAGCGCGTCCATTCCGGGCTACATGATCTGGGATGCCAACGTGATGGATATAATCATGTAGGTCTTGCACGCGTAGCGTCAGGGCACCCATCTCTTCTATCATACCGTCGATCCGTTGTCCTTGGTGGACTTGCATCTGTTGGATTTGTCGCATTAGGCTCATCATCTCATTGTGCTGCCTCTGTTGTTGTTCCTCTCTTTGGGCAGCCAATTGGTTTTGTAGCCATATGCCCCTTAAGATTTATTCATTAGTGACGGGGTCTTGTTCTGGAGTGGCGCGGCGACGACGTCTGGTGGATGTTGAGGTATCTTGGGTAGGAGGTGGTGGGTTTTCATGAGGTGGCTGATCCATATCTTGCTCCATTTCATTGACTGCTTCATTATTTTGGTTTTCTTGAGCAGCCACATTAGGCTCAGGAGCACGAAGATCAAAAAGCCAATTTTCTTGTCTTTGAGGGTCGATGCGGTCTATGCATGGCATGATGATGCTCCTGATTATTCCGGTACGGACCACTGGATGGTATCGTCCATCTGCCCTTGCTTTAATAAGGTGGGAGGAGCGACAATACTCGGTATCCAGGGACTTAGGTGGTATGGAAGGTAGATTAGCAAGGTTGTCTCCCAGACCAAGGCCGAGTGCGATAGAAGTTACTATACCTCCGAAGTAGAAAGGTTTAGAACCTCTAGCACAGTTGGCGTGGATGTGCGACAGAAGGAACAGAGCTGCATTAATTGGTTCAGGATGGAGCACACAGCGAAGGAAAAGAGCTCCTTGGAGTTTACCTTGTGGTTGCTGTCCCTCGCGAAGATTGTGTGTCCTAGAACTCTGTGGAAATACCGTATTGCTGGGTTATGAATATAGGTTGCGTTGAGGCTGTCCCAGCGCGAAGCAGCTACACATGTAAGTCGATTCCAAAGGTCGAAAGCTTCCTGGAACCAGGTATCGTTAGATAAACAAAAATGTACATTCTCGCCATGATGGAATCCAAGCATTTGGGCCAGTCGGGTTTGGCTCACCGAATATTCAGAGCCAAACATGCGGAATCTAGCTACACCAGAAAGTTGGTTTGTTTCTCCCAGAGGTGTAACATAAGCAAATGAGCTCAGAAATTCCAGAGTCAGAGCTTCGTAGGTAGGCTGCCCTTGTGTGCAGAGCTGCCATAAACTGGCATTTTGGAGCATCCAGCGTACACCTTCTAGCATGCCCAACTCTTCAAGGCTGGCAGTGTGGACGTACCGCGTCGGTTGAAAAGAGCGTTGGTAGAAGCTGACGTAACTCGCTCTTTGGTGGTCTCCGGCTTCTCCCTCTCTGAATGTAACAGTGGAAAGGTCAGGAGCTTGTCTTGTGCGTCTGGCCATGGTGCATGCAAAGCGCAATAGGTTTAATGGAGGAAGTGGGTATGAGTAAGAGTTGTTTTGTGAGAATGAGAGTGTTTCGTGAGGTTTAAATAAGAGGGTTTGGAAATATGAAGTGTTAGAGTGAAATTTGGATTTAATGTGAGGGGTTTATGGGAAGTAATGTGAGTGGGACGGTTAAGGAGAGTGAAAGGATAGTGGGTCGTTTGAAAAGAATTTGAAGATAAGAGAAGATGAAGAGAAAAGGGTCTCTGTTATAAACCGAGAGCGCGTTAAAGCAAGTATGACGCTCGTCCCGAACCCGTCACGGTCGTAAGCTGTGTCACGGTCGTGACAAGGGCGTTATGCCCATCATGCTCACAAAATATGCTATTCTCACAGAAGCTAAATAAAATCTGGCATATTATATATATTGGATATGGCAATTATAAATAGCAGTAAAATATGAGATAAACATTATAATGCATATAAAATGACTGAAACAAATTAAAATAAGCAGGAACATTATATCTTCAACTCAACCACAAGCAATAAACATGAATTGAATATTTTATTTAAAATTGGAAATTCATAACAGTGTACTCAAAATAAAATTGCAGTAGAGTAATAAAGTTGAAATTGAACTGAAATAAACTTGTTCCTTGACATTAAAAAGAAAATTACTGTAAAGTAAATGGCTCTAAAACATTAAAAGAAAAGCAATTAAATGGAAAAATGCATTGTGACAGAATTAGCCACGTTGCTTCTTCAAAGATTCCACAGCTTGGTTCAGATGATCAAACTGCTCCACAGTGATGTCCATTAAGTTAATGACATCGAGGCGCATAGTCTTGAGTTCATCCTTTACTGCAGCAATCTAAGTTTTAAACCCATCCATAGTGCCAAGGATGGTTGTCAAAGTTCCAGCATATGCACTAGTGTCAGGCTCAGTAAAATTATGGTAGTTCAGAGGGGTTTCAGGGTCGGTTTCAGCTTCCGAGATAATATCATCATAATACTCATAATCTTGTGGTGTCTCAGGAGGTGATAATGGAGTATTCTTAAGTTCACTCAACTCATAAAGCCAATTATTACGGTTATGGACACTTGTTCGCTCATGGTTCGGTAAAGTGAATAGGTGGACAACCTTATTAGCAATTAAGTAGTTAAAGGGAGCAGGTCCTAAGTTTCCGATGATGTGTCGGTTAAAACAGAATTCCAAGTTCATAGGACGGATGGTACCTAAGGGTGTAAGTTTGTTAAGCGGGTACCTAAGTCCAATGGCGTCTGTAATCATAGTAACTAGGCCTCCTATTATGATTGGGGTATTAGGTTCTTGTGCAATGCAAATAAAGGTTTCCATCATGAAGGTGACTGCATTAACATGGCGGCCTTGGGAAGCACAGTATAAGATGGATAGTTCATCCTTTGAAACTAAAGTATTGATCTCTTCTTTTCCAAATAAGGTGTGGGCTAGAATGTTGTGAAAGTAGCGAATGGCAGGGTTGTGCATCTCATTAGAATGCATGTCATTCGTCTCAGGGTGGTTATTTCCAGTTAGACTACCCCAAAAGTAATTCAGTTCAACATCCATGAGTTCTTCTTGGGTGGTTGTAAAGACAAATGGGCCACTAGGAAATCCTAAAAGGTCAGCTAAGTCTCTACGGTTATAAGTGTAATCAATACCAAACAACCTAAAACTAATCAGCCCCTTATTAGATCCGAAACCATGATCAGGTAGGTAAACTAGGGAGCTAAGAAACTCAAGTGTGAGCTCACGGTAGGTAACAAATCTCTTTCTAGTAGCAGCATTCTCCCAACCCAATTGGCTGAATAAAAACAAAACGATATCGTGGATACCTAGGATGTCCATGGCAGGTCCATCATAATACAAAGTCATTGCCATGCTTTTCTTAGCCAAAACTTCAAATCTCTCTCTTTGAGCTCTACCTCTGAACACAGTTTCTATAAAATCTACTTGTTGCATGATGAATATTAGTGTAGAAAATCAGATCAGAGGGAAAAGGAGAGGGTAGAAAGACTTTAAAAATCCTGTAGCATGTAATTATAAGATCAGCAAAGCAGTTTCCATAAAATTTTTAAATTTTTGAGAAATGAAAATAAATAAAAATGAAAAAGTAATGAAAATAAGATTAAGAAAGTAAAGGGAATAAAAAAGAAATAAAAATAGACTTAAGAAAAATGTAAAGAAATTTAAAAAGAAATGAAAATAAAAGAAAGTAAAAAGGAAAGAAAACAATCTCGTGGGTTGCCTCCCACTAAGCGCTGTTTTTAACGTCATAAGCCTGACGAAAGCTCAGTGATAGTTCAGTTATAGGGATGAGCGGGCAGCTCTAAAAGTCTTAGACTATTCAAATAGTCTCTGTTTGCAATATTATGATAATGTTTTAAGCGTTGCCCGTTTACTATGAATGGTTCACTATTTCTTCCTTTTATTTCTATCGCTCCACTTTGAAAAACTTTAGAAATTTCAAAGGGTCTGGACCACCTAGATCTATGTTTTCCTGGAAAAAACTTAAGTCTTGAATTGAATAGGAGCACGACATCTCCCACACTAAATTCTTTTCTAGATAAGCGCTTATCGTGCCATCTCTTAGTTCTTTCTTTATATATGCGGGCGTTCTCATAAGCATCTAGTCTTAGTACTTCTAATTCGTGCAAATCTAAGATTTGTTTTTCTCCTGGGGCAGCGTAATTTAAATTGAGGGTTTTAATAGCCCAATAGGCTTTGTGCTATATTTCTACCAGCAGATGACAAGATTTTCCATAGACTAACTTAAATGGAGTGGTTCCTATGGGGGTTTTGTAAGCGGTTTTGTAAGCCCATAAAACTTCATTAAGTTTAGTTGACCAATCCTTCCTAGAGGTAGCGACAATCTTTTTTAAAATTTGTTTTATTTCTCTATTCGAAACCTCGACTTGTCCACTGGTTTGTGGATGATGTGGTGTTGCCACACGATGTTTGACTCCGTATTTTGATAGCAGTTTATCAAATATTTTAGATATGAAATAGAAGCCACCGTCACTAATGACGATTCTTGGAACACCAAATCTAGGAAAGATTATGTTCTTAAAAAGCTTTATCACTACTCGTGTGTCATTTGTAGGAGAAGCTACAGCCTCGATCCATTTGGAAACGTAATCGACAGCGACGAGTATATACTGGTTACCAAAAGAAGACGAAAATGGTCCCATGAAATCTATTCCCCACACGTCAAAGACTTCTACTTCTAGAATGCCCTTTTGAGGCATTTCATCGTGTCTAGAGACGTTACCAGTGCGTTGACACCGGTCGCAATTTATAACCGCGATATGGACATCTTTCCATAGAGTAGGCCAAAAGAGGCCAGCTTGCAAAATCTTAGCACAAGTCTTCGAAGTGCTCGCGTGCCCACCATAGGGCGCGGAATGACAATTAGAAATTATGTCTTCCACCTCATCTTCGGGTACAGAACAACGGAAAATACCATCGGCGCCCCTCTTGAAGAGAAGTGGTTCATCCCAATAATAGTGTTTAAGGTCGTGGAAAAATTTATTCTTTTGTTGATAGGTTAGATCAGGTGGTAGTACTCCAGCTGCTAGATAGTTGACAAAGTCACATACCAAGGCAGCGTGGTTTTAGTGTAAACAGATTCTACCACTTCATTAGTTTCTGTATCAGTATAAGTTAGGGATTGTTCTATTGTATTGCTTTCTAACTGGGCTAAAAGTCTTTCATAAGGGAAATCGTCATTAATAGGTACTTGGTCTGGTTGGATGTTTTCCATTCTCGACAGGTGTTCAGCTACTACATTTTCGGTGCCTTTCTTGTCCTTGATTTCCAAGTCGAATTCTTGTAGGAGTAGAATCCACCTCAGAAGTCTCGGTTTGGCGTCCTTCTTGCTTAATAGGTACCTGATTGCGGCGTGATCGGTGTAGATGATTATTTTTGCTCCTACTAGGTAGGAACGAAATTTATCTAATGGGAACACGACTGCTAAGAGTTTCTTTACTGTGGTAGCGTGGTTCATTTGTGCATGATCCAAGGTTCTACTGGCATAATAGATTCCGTGAAGCTTTTTGTCATTCCTTTGTCCTAGGACTGCACCTACAGCATAGTCACCAGCGTCGCACATAATTTCGAATAGTTTATTCCAATCTGGGGGTTGCATAATGGGTGCTGATATTAAAGCTTGCTTGAGTGTTTGAAATGCGTCCAAGCATTTGTCATCAAAGACGAATTCAGTATCTTTCATTAACAGCTCAGTTAGGGGTTTGGTTATCTTAGAGAAATCTTTAATGAAACGTCGGTAAAAACCGGTGTGTCCTAAGAAACTTCTTATTTCTCTAATGGTTTTCGGTGGCTGGAGATTTTCTATTACTTCTATTTTTGCTTTGTCGACTTCGATTCCTCTATCGGATACTATATGTCCTAGCACGATTCCTTGTCGGACCATGAAATGGCATTTTTCCCAATTCAGCACTAAGTTGACTTTTACACATCGTTCGAGCACCATTTTGAGGTTTGATAGACATCCTTCAAAACTTTCCCCACAGACAGAGAAATCCTCCATAAAGACTTCCATTATACCGTCTAAGAAGTCAGAGAAGATGGACATCATGCATCTCTGAAATGTTGCGGCTGCGTTACATAATCCGAAAGGCATTCGCCGGTAGGCAAAAGTTCCATAGGGACATGTGAAAGTAGTCTTTTCTTGGTCGTCAGGATGGATAGGAATTTGGAAGAATCCTGAATATCCGTCTAAATAGCAAAAATGGGAGTGTTTAGCCAGACGTTCAAGCATTTTATCTATGAAGGGTAAAGGGAAATGATCTTTACGAGTGGCTTTGTTTAGTTTTCTATAATCGATACACATTCTCCATCCGGTGTGAGTTCGTTGTGCTACAGATTCGCCTTTTTCATTATTGATGACTGTAACACCTCCTTTCTTGGGTACCACGTGAACTGGGCTAACCCATTCACTATCTAATATTGGGTATATGATTCCTACTTCTAATAGCTTTTGCACTTCTCTCTTAACGACATCACTCAGAATGGGATTGAATTTCCTTTGATGTTCTCTAGAGGTTTTACAGTCCTCCTCAAGCATAATGCGATGCATACAGATAGAGGGACTTATTCCTTTCAAGTCTGAGATGTTATAGCCTAAGGCAGTCGGGTACTTTCTCAGGACATGCAATAATTTCTCGGTTTCTATTTGTCCTAAATCTGCGTTGACTATAACTGGTCGTTCAAGTTATGTATCTAGGAATTTATACCTTAGATCTTTGGGTAATGTTTTTAGTTCTACGGCTGGTTTCTTTGGGCAAGGCATAGGGTCAGGAGTGAGTGCGAGACATTCACTTAGATCATTATCTTGGTATTCACCACGCCAATTATCATCTTCAAAAATCGGTGGCATCGGGATTCTCAGCACTTCAGAACACGTGTTTTGGTGTTTTTCCATTTCTTTAACGCATTCATTAATTATATCTAAGAAACAGCATGAATCTTCTATAGCAAGTGCTTTGAAAATTTGTGAGAGAATGAATTCAACTTTTTCTTCACCTACCTCGAAAGTCAGTTTTCCTTTTTTCACATCTATGATGGCTCCGGCAGTAGCTAGGAAAGGTCTTCCTAAAATGATAGGGATGTTTGAGTCTTCTTGTATGTCCATGATTATGAAATCTGTAGGAATGTAGAATTGTCCTATACGTACTAGAACATTTTCTAGCATTCTTAGAGGAAATTTCACTGATCTATCAGCTAGTTGTACAGACATTCTTGTTGGTCTCAGTTCTCCCATGTTGAGCCTTTTTTCAAATAGATAAGGGCATTAAACTGATGCTGGCTCCTAAATCGCACAGAGCTTTGTCTATGACAAACTTTCCAATCACACATGGCATAGAGAAACTACCAGGATCTTTTGGCTTAGGAGGCATGTTGTTTTGGATTATTGCGCTACACTCTGCAGTAAGCATAACGGTTTCAGTATCCTCGAGCTTTTTCTTATTAGTTAATATTTCTTTTAGGAATTTAGCGTATGAGGGTATTTGTGTGATTGCTTCTGTAAAAGGTATTGTGACATTTAATTGTTTCAGAAGTTCAACAAATTTCTTAAATTGGCCTATGTTTTTAGATTTAGTGAATCTTTGGGGATACGGGATAAGTGGTTTATAAGGCGGCCGAGGCACATACGGTTCTTCTTTCTCTTCGGCCTCTTTGCCATTATCTTCCTTCTCGTTTTCCTTTGGTTCGCCTTCCTTTTCAGACTCCTTACTAGGCTTTTGGTACATGGCTAGATTTTCGATTCTTGGGTCAGTGGGTCCTTCTAGTTCGGTTCCACTCCGAAGTGTTATAGCGTTTGCATGTCCCTTCCGATTAATCTGAGTTTGACCTGGAAGGTTCGCAGTTGGGGCAACGATAGCTGCTTGTTGAGCCACTTGTGAGATTTGTGTTTCTAACATTTTGTTGTGAGTGGCTAATTGTTTGATCTGCTCACCGGTGTGAACATTCTGGTTAAGGAACTCCTTGTTATGTTGAGCTTGTGCAGCAATGAAGTTCTCCATCATAATTTCAAGGTTTGACTTCATAGGAACATTGGGAACGTTAGCAGCAGGTTTTTGATATCCTGGTGGCACAGCTGGCGCTTGGCCAGGTGCATACAAAGCGTTATTATTCTTGTACGAAAAGTTTGGATGGTTTTTTCAACCAGGATTGTAGGTATTTGCATATGGGTTTCCTTGAGCATAATTCACTTGATCAGCGGAGACTCCTGCTAAAATTTGGCATTCAGGGGCAACATGTCCAGGTACTCCGCATAATTCGCAGTTTAGAGCTACGGCAACCACGGTGGCTGCGGGTGTTATGGTCAAGTTGTCTATGTTTTGGGAAAGGGCATCTACCTTAGCGTGGACATGATCAAGAGTACTATCTTCGTACATTCCACCTTTCGTTTGAGCTTTCTCCACTAGCATTCGTTCACCTCCCCATTGGTAATGGTTTTGAGCCATGCTTTTGATGAGTTGATAGGCTTCGGTATAAGGTTTGTCCATAAGTGTACCACCAGCGGCGGCATCTATTGTCATTCTTGTATTGTACAAGAGACCATTGTAAAACATATGGATGACTAACCAATCCTCAAGACCATGATGCGGACACATCCTCATCATATCCTTGTATCTCTCCCATGCATCGTAAAGAGACTCAGTATCTTTTTGTCGAAATCCATTAATTTGGACTCTCAGCATAGCTGTTTTGCTTGGTGAGAAATATCGTGCTAAGAACACCTTTTTCAACTCATCACACGTAGTGACGAAGTTTGATGGCAAGGATTGCAACCAAGCCCAAGCTCTATCTCTTAATGAGAAAGGAAAAAGACATAGCCTTATCGCGTCTGCAGTCACACCATTTGCCTTCACTGTGTCTGCGTACTGCACAAATTTGGTCAAATGTTCATTAGAATCGTCCGTAGGATTTCCAGAAAATTGATGTTGTTGTACGGTTGACAGCAATGAGGGTTTCAACTCAAAATCGTTCCGGTTGATAGCGGGGGCAGCAATGCTGTTGTGTGGTTCTTGCTCATATGGGATTGCATAATACTTAAGAGGACGGTTCGGTGGTCCTTCAGCCATGTCTCGTTCTTTGACTGGTTCAGGAGTATGAGTGGGAAGATCGAGAATATTATACTTGCGTTGATACTCAAGTATTTTGTGTCTTAAATGTAAGAAGTGCTCTAATTCGGCGATTGGTGGTTGCAAGTCTTCGCTTTGTGAGCGAGTACTTGGCATACAATCGAGAAAAAGGGAAATAAAATTTGTTGCCTTAGTCTATACTGCGCAACAAAGAATTGCACTATTGACTAAACCAAAGTCCCCAGCAACGGCGCCAAAAACTTGGTCGCGACTTTCTGAGTCTAACGGTTACTAACTGCAAGTGCACAACCTATCGCGTAGTAATAAAGATATCGATCCCACAGAGACCTGATAATCAACCTAGTGCTATGGTTTGTTACTGTGTTTAGCTAAGGCGATGATGTTTTGGTTTTAAGTTCAAAAAGGGAAACTAAAAGAAATCTAAATTTTTGGAATAAACTAGTTGAGATAAGGATATTGGTACGTAACTTAGTATACCATCGTGGATTCAATAAAACCTAAGCGTATAAAAATAAGTCACATTATATTTCTGTAGAAAATATCAGTTTAAAAGCCCTCACCTCACACTCTCGTGGATCTTGCTTCGGACTATATTCCTAAATCATAATGTCTGCTCTCGCTAGCCCATTTGAGTTTAAAAACACTTTTTGAAAACTAATACAGTCTAATTAACTTTAAAGCGCTCTCGCTGTTTTTAAAACCAATGCCCGATTTCAGATATCCGGTAAAAATTTCACACTCTCGTGGATCTTGATCCTAACATTTACTACCTTTTTACTCTCGTAACAAAAATCCAATTTTAATTAAGAAATCGCGGCCAGAAAATAAGTTGTTTATGGTTTTAGCTTAGAATTATCGAATCCATTCCAGTTAACTTAATTACATACCGATAAATCGGATTTAGCTAGACATATTAATTAAAACAAACATGCATAAAATTAAATTACAAAACTGTAAATTAAACATTACAATGAGAAAAACGATAATGCTATTATTAAGATAATGAATAAAAACCTGATAAATTTGCAATATGTTGATTCTCGCAATTCCTCCACAAGTCGGTAGGCTTTTGCTCGATGTATCGGAATAACGAATGATGAAGGCAAGATTGAAAACAAAATTTTAACTATGGTGCAATAGCTCCTCAATGTGAGAAACTATCACTATTTCAAGTGATGGTAAACAAGGAATGGGAACGAAACAAGGAATGCAAAGAAAGTAAAAATTCGGAAATAAATTTTGCAGCAATTCCGGTAAATTCTCTATATGGTGTGTCTCGTTGCTCTTCAATCCATTATGTATTTATAGCCAAAGCATTGCCTTAACGTTGGAGAAAATATAGGAGCACAACCTTTGGTGGTTGATAAGTCTAAGGGAGACTGGCTCAAGTGAGTTGAAACTAAAGTTGAGAGATGTCGCTCCCGGGATTTTCATCCAAGTACAAACGCGAAAGTGGCGCTGAAGCAGAGTCGCCAGCAATGTGTATTTATCCCAAGAGAAGGAAAGGAAACACTGCGTAAACCTGAGGGAAGGAAAGAGCATGGTCTCACGACCAAGAGAAACGGGTAAGGGAGTCGGTTACGTGAAGGGAAGGTGTTAGCACCCCACGCATCCATCGTACTCGATGGGATCCACGCTTGTTGCCTCGATCAAAGGGTGTTGTCGTCTGGAGCTCCACTTCTACTGGACCGAAGAAGGAACGAGAACGAAAAATAATGGAGAAACGAAGAAGAAAAGAAAAAAAAAGTGACTCGATAGGACGTCCTCAGAGTCCTAAGCCTACGTATTCCCTCGGGAACGGGAAAATCAGAGTCAACGTAGTCCGGACACGAACTATGGGGGAAGGTTGCTCGCCAAGACATCGCTGTCTCGTGCCTACGTATCCTCAATCTAACCAGAGAGAGGAAGTCAGAGCAGTCGTAGTTCAACTTAACCACGTCTGTGTTTTTTATGAGCGACGTTAAGTTCGCGTCCGGCAGTTAGGGTCGATGCCTGTTTGCGACGAGATGAAGTAACGTGCCCTTTTCTGAAAATGGGTTTTGAAACTTAACGATCCCGAAGGATAAAAGGTTTGAGTTTGTTTTGTGTTTTTAAGACAGAAGTCTTTTTGAAGTCGTTTGTAACTAGCATTGCACCCAAGTTTACCATGCGGGAACGAATGAGTTGCATGGTCGCCCCCAAATGGAACGTATGCTACCCACTCTAGAAGAGGAGGGGAAACCCCTCATTCTTCATTTCCTACACCTGAGGCTCAAGTGCAATGTACTTTAATCCTTTATTAAGTGTTTTTAGAAAGATTATGGGATGAGAAGAGGAGACTCAAGTTGAAAAGAAAACACTAAAGGGAAACTAGATGTCCTAATGTTATCATGCAAAGGGGGCCCTAAGGTCAGGATCAAGAGGGGAGTCTACCTAATGTTGTCATGCATAGATTTCTATCCTAATGTCTCTCCTACCTCCGACTTAATCGAAAATTAAGTGGAGCTAGGAATCCTACGGGATCATGTCATCTGACAAGTAAACACAGTATGAATCAATCACAAAATGAACTAAAAAGCAACGAGAGAATAAACAGCGTCAGTCAGCAATAATGTCACACAACCGAATAAGGAGAGGGGGAGCTTTAGCCAAGGGGTCATATCAACCGAGGCAAACAAGCTAACTAGGGGAAGTAGGGGTACTCACCCAATGGTATTGAGAACCATGGAGAGCAGAATAAAAAGGGAAGATGTGAATTAGATCACATAAGCATCAACATCGGTCAATGTGAGCTATAGACAAGGCCTGGGGGTTTGATTGCTAAACCCTCATTCCACTTGACCGACTCGATAACAAGAGTAGGTGATGTTCAAAGCTTCAATCATGTAATGAGAGCTAAGAACGACTCAACTAGAATAACGGGGGTCGATTGCGGACCCTACCTTCCGTCAATTGCCTCTTTGGAGGTCTTACAAGGGAACACGGGAATGGGATGCCTCTTTAGAGGTCTTCAGCACAATACTAAACAAGCACAATCATGGCCTCACTTGAGGGCTTTCTATACAATCCTACTTATCATGGAATTTGCAATTCCTACTTCTCATGGTATTTACTATTCCTACTTCTCATGGCATTTGAAAGCATTAAAGAGAAGTGAAGAGATAAGAAGTCCTACCAAACAGATATGAATTCGTAGCAAAGCAACGAAAGCGGAACGAAAGCAAGTCACGAAAGCACCTATAAACAAATAGCAAACCAAGTTAGAAACAAGTTTTTATTTACAAAATGAAATGTCCAAACCACCTTTGGAATGTCTCCTTTATCTACCTTGCGCATGTGAACCAAAGACATTAGTAATAACAAGAGAGGGTATGCACAATATGAAAAGTTAAGTCTAATGACTATGTACACTATAGTCACACTAGTCAAAGTGAAAGACCTAAAAGGATTATGAAATTACAAGTCAAGTTACAACTATGCTACAAGACTAATCTACCTTGAAGTTAAAGGTAAACCAACAAAAGAAAGCCATTACAAGTTAGATGAATTGAAATAAAATGTGAAAATGAACCAAGGTCAGAAGTGAAACAACTTATACACATGCTTAAAACCAATCTCAAAGTGTCACCAAGGTTAGCATTAAACTCTCTCTCCAAAGTCAATTCATTTCATGAGCAAAATCACATTTAAACTTCTCATACAAGTATGTAAAATTGTCACTCAAGCGATGCAAGTGAAATGACATGGTAAGGCAATGTTAAAGCTCAGACACCAGAGACAAATGACCTATAAAATGTCCTAATTGAATCCCAAAAACAATCATGAACATGGCATACAAGTGGCATCAAAAGAAGTGGCCAAAGTGAAACACAAATTCAAGTTCACATACACACAAAGTATGCATCATTTAAGGCATGTGAAATGATCAAAGGCAATACTCAAGCATGTATCAATTGTGCATCAAAATACACTTAACAATGTTATAAAACTGATATTCAAAGTTGGCTCAAAGTGTCCTCATACAATTCCTAAACATGACTTCTTTCTACGCATGTATCAACATGTTCGGTTCGCATTGATAAATGAGTGAAAAATAACAAAATGACCTTGAAAATTATTAGTAATTAAACATATCATGACAACGCCAGTGAGTGATCATATACAAAAGATAGGATACAAAACATGCACCAAACATGCTCAATCAATTGCAAACATGGATCAATTTATCAATGATGCTCTTACAAGACAATGCTCAAAAATGATGCTCAAAAGCAATTCAATAATCATGGCCAAGGTACCAATCAAATATCACTAGATCCTATAATCAGAGGCCTAAATGCACAACAAGAATTAGCTCCAAATAGTCTAGGAAAGATCACATTTCATGACTTGCATCACAAGATACACCATTGAGAACACATTCCTTTCTAAAATTCTATAAAAATACCAAACGACCCCCAAAATGGGATTAAAAAATATCCAAAAATTAATTAAGACGACCAAGAACTCTCATTAATTTTATTGGAATTTTATGAAGCATGAAACTATTTTTAATAATTGGAACGAAACGAGCAATACTTGCGATTAAGGGAAAATGCTAGGAAGACAAACTTATCACGCATAACCTAAGCTTCAAATCGTCACATATCGTCATACATCAAGCTACAACCAGTTCCTCAGGTGGGAGGGCTCAATATGCAACCTATACTATATGATCATAAACCACATACAAGCTAGAATGATGTATTAAAGTCGAAATTTCTTACTTGATCGAAGTGGCGATTTTTCACATAATAAGAAACCCGAAACTTCGTGCAAGTCTTGTAATCAACCTTGGAGGCAAGATAAATGCCTTAAGCTCCAAATTTACTTCATGATGAGATATCTTCTTCGAAATCGATCAATGCGAATCGAAAATCTTTGAACACTTTAATCATCATTAGTGACCTTAACCAAAATCAAAATTATCAACAAAGGTCTAATTGAGAATTAACAAAAAAATTCTAATTAAGATATTAATCCACGTTAACTAACAATTATCAAAATCATCAAGATGAATAAACAAGTACCTTCATTAATCCAAAAGCTACTAATCTCAATTAGAAAGAAAATAATCAATAATTTAAATAGACTCAGAGAGGGTGCAGAAAGTGGTTCTGATGTTGTGAACAGAATGTTAGGCCCAAGATCCCTTTACTATACATTCAGGGGGTGTTGTGAGTAGGTTCAGGTGGTACAAAAACGCTTCCATGGTATCAGGCCCGAACCTCAATTGATGAAGACCTAATAAGCCACAAAAATCTTCAGATTAACACAATCCTCTCTCATTGTTCACGATGCCTCCTTCCCTGTTCGCCGTTTTCCTCCTTCTTCTCCGTTCATCAATTTATCTGTTCACCTTTCCTTCTTCCCCAAAATCAAACAACAACTTAACATCTTCAAAAGCAATGAAGTAATCAAAGAACACCGTTTTCGTCATCGAAACGTTCTTAATCTTTATCACTGCGCTTCAACAACGCTATGGAAGGAAAATGACAACGATATTTACGTCCATCGCCGTCATCATGCACCGATCAATGGTGACGAGCAGATACTTGAATCGCCCCGTCTCTTCTTTCCGCCTCAACTTCGAACTCACTGTGCCGCCGTCAACAAACCACAATACGAACGAATTCGATCTCCACGGGTTGCTTCCATTCCGTCTCGAGATAACCGCTGGATACTAACTCAATTACGAACGGAAGCGATGTGGAACAATATATGCACCTCGCATCGACGATTTATTCTGGTAAGTTCAGCGAATCTTCGATCTGTTATTGAACTTTTCTTGTTTCTCCTTTGCGTATTCGAGTTCTTTCTTCTTCACAACTCTCATTGCGTGTTGTTGTTTGCCGTTCTTAATTGCTCAGATTTCTTGTTGATTGTGATTTCTGCAGGTTGTTGCAGAGTCGCCGGTTGTTGGTGCATTGATGAAGATGATGTATGAAGGAATGTGCGATGTTGATGAATTCTGCGGATACAAAACCGATGAAGATAGGTTAAAGGTGTTGAAGGTTGATTATGAAAATTGAAGATGACGAAGGTATGATCCAAGAGTGAAGAACAACGGAAGAGCAAAATCCAAAAGAATGGAGGTTGCCGAAAAGATTAAGGAGAGAGTTTTCAGTTAGGATTCTGTTCGAGTTAGAAGTTATTTTCAGTTGGTTATGGTAGTTATAGAATCAGTTAGAGAAGGTTAGGAAATGGTTAGGAGATTTGGTTGTGTGAATTTTCTGGTTTTTTCTGTAACTGGTATTAAGTTCTATTATGGTGGGTTTTATAACTGAAAATTCTGCTATGAATTCTCAGTTTCTCCCTTGTGAACCCCTGTAATCTATGATTCTGTTAGTGGTTAAAGGGAATTGTTTTTGCTGTCTATTTTTCTGTTTTAAAGATGTTATTTTATTCCTTTTTCCTGTCAAATTCTGTTGTTCTGCTGTTGTGATAATGAACCGCTGAGTATCCTTCCTGATAGTTGTGGTAATAGGAAACAAATCAAAAAGTAGTTGACTGGCCATGTTCTATCAAATTGTAATGGTTGGAAATATTCTGTACTTGAGCACTGAAAAATATTCATACAGAACAGTATTTAAAAAATCTGCTCGCATCCTGCACAATCCTTAATTAAATGGGTTGTGAAGTCCTAGATATTTGGGGCCAAATGGCCAGTGTGACTAGCATTAGCTTCGGTCAACAGTTTCGGTCAATTTTGAGATAACAGTTCCAAGAGTTAAAAGGCTTTTTGTTGATATAAGATCCCTAAGACCAGGCCTTTGCATTTTAACGGCGACCTCTTGTCCCTTCAATCTTACCCGATGAAACCGACTAAGACTTGCAGCAGCTATTGGTTCAATTAAAGTTCCAGCCTTGAACACTTGAATTTAAGAGGCATTTGGTTTGAATATGTACTTTTGGATATGGACATGGTTTGGATAATGGACAAAAACAATGAATTTGGATTGGATGTAAAGAATGGGTTTAAAAAGAATGATTTATTTGAAATGGATATGGATAGATAATGGTTTAATGGATTAAATTGGAAAAAATGGTTAAAAATGGTTATGATGGATAGAAAATGGATAACCGAAAGAATTCAAAACCAATCACAAACTTTTCACAAGCCTTTGATAAAATGGTCACAGCTACCACTGAACAATCTGGCCACTCACATGATCCACTGGCGAATCTCAACCGATAAACAGTCCACAAGCTCAACCTTGAACAAGAACTCTAATTCTCCTTGAGACGCACACCCTGATTCAAACCAATGAAGACCTGACCTAATACTTCTGATGAATTCTCTGAATAAGAAAACCTTAGAACCTGTTAAACACCGATGACCTGCTGGATCACCCCTGAATAGGGCAAACACCAATAACAATAAAAACCCTTCAATCCCATGTCAATGCGATGAATGATTATGAGTTATGACCTAATGAAAATGCAGGATGAATGCGAAGCGAAAGTCAGAAAAGGTTAGAAAAAAACAGGAGCAAATTTTGGGGTGTTACAGCTGCCCCTATTCAAATTCCTTGGATCTGAGGGTATGATAGCAATGGCTTTCAGACAATCAGGATACACGGTGTTTGAATACCAAAATAACCTGAAAATTTGCAACCTGTGGAGAGATACAAAATGAAGTGCTCGCCAACCAAAGGTGGACTCAAAAGCAATGGATACCAACCAAAAGTAGGGATGTACGAGAACGTCGACCAAAGGCGCGCCCACAACAAAAGAGCCCAACCAATAGTTGGGATAAACAAAGAAAATACCAACCAAAAGTTAGGATGAACAAAGAGAATACCAACCAAAAGTTGGGATAAACAAAGAGAATACCGACCAAAAGTTGGGATAAGCAAAGGGCACAAACCAAAAGTTGAAATAACCAAGAGAATACCAACCAAAAGTTGGGATAAGCAAAGGGTACCAACCAAAAGTTGGAATAACCAAGAGAATACCAACCAAAAGTTGGGATAAGCAAAGGGTACCAACCAAAAGTTGGAATAACCAAGAGAATACCATCCAAAAGTTGGGATAAGCAAAGGGTACCAACCAAAAGTTGGAATAACCAATAGAATACCAACCAAAAGTTGGGATAAGCAAAGGGTACCAACCAAAAGTTGGAATAACCAAGAGAATACCAACCAAAAGTTGGGATAAGCAAAGGGTACCAACCAAAAGTTGGAATAACCAAGAGAATACCAACCAAAAGTTGGGATGAACGAAGGGTACCAACCAAAAGTTGGAATAACCAAGAGAATACCAACCAAAAGTTGGGATAAGCAAAGGGTACCAACCAAAAGTTGGAATAACCAAGAGAATACCAACCAAAAGTTGGGATGAGTGAAGGGTACCAACCAAACGTTGGGATAACCAAGAGAATACCAACCAAAAGTTGGGATAAGCAAAGGGTACCAACCAAAAGTTGGAATAACCAAGAGAATACCAACCAAAAGTTGGGATGAACGAAGGGCACCAACCAAACGTTGGGATAACCATGAGAATACCAACCAAAAGTTGGGATACCGAGGACGCCGACCAAAGGCGAACTCAACAAAAAGAGACCGACCAAAAGTTGGGATAAAGAAAGGGATTACCAACCAAGAGTTGGAATGAGGGAAGCTAACCAATATTGAGTGAGAGCAGAGAATACCAACCAAAAGTTGGGAAAACAAATGGGATACCAACCAAAAGTTGGGATAACAGCCGCCAATGCACAGGAAGTAGATTCAACGGACTTACGACCTGAAAAGAAGATGACTCCGTTGGGGAAAGAGAAGTCTACAGAGACAACTCTGTATGGGAGTACCAGAAGGAACAACAGTAAGAAAGACCCACTGGTTACGGTGTAATGTTAAACAACATCTCCTGAATTACATCTCTTTCTGCTGGGGAAAGGTACTGGTAAAAGATATCAAAGGCTTATCCTTCAAATGCATATGTTTGAATTTTTCCATGGCGTAATGTTCCATACGAAATGGAAATGCTACGCATTTGGGAGGATGCCATGCAAAAATGCTTATGCAATGCAAAAGAGGCGTCTTAGCAAAATAAATGCTGAAGACCAAGGCAGCTCCACTGGGGATGAGAAACTAAATTGTCTCCGAGAATAAAACCCTGCTGAGGAAGACTTCCATGAACGACTTCCTGATCACAAGCTCTACTGGAGATGGAAACCCCGAGAGAAATTCCACTTTGTTGGGGATTATACATACTCTTTGAAAAGGAAACCAAGACCTGAATCAGAAGAGTGCCAAATAACACTTGGACTTAAAACCTGCTGGGGATGTCAACCATCGTTGGACAACTGCGAGGATTACCACCAAACCCTACTTAGGGAGACAAATCACCGATACTAGACCCGCTGGGGACACCAATGCTCTGCGGGGAAGACAACATCTTTGTCTCGGGAATATGCTCCACAAATCTCCTGTGGTAACAAAACAATCATCCATCCTAAAGCAATCCACTTTAGATGCCGGCTGAGGAACAATATTTTGTACTCTGATTGGGGAGAGTGATAGTCTAATGAAGGTGATGAAACCTCAACTCTGTCGAGGAGGAAAGTCAACGAAACCTGCCGGGGAATATCATTGAGCTTAACCTGCCGTTGGAGGAAAGAATTTACCCTGCTGGAGATTAGAGTGTGTCATTGCTGATAGAATTACACTTCCTGACCTACCGAGGAAAGTGAGTATCGGACTCTGTGGGGAAAATAAAGTCTTTTCAATGACATCCAACACATCTCCCGCCGGAGATACAACCACATTCACCTCGGAGCAATCCACTTTTAACTGCTTGCTGGGGAATAATCAACCAACCATGACTTCGGCTAGGGAACACAATCCTCTGTACTCTTGTTGGGGAGAGTAATCTCTGCTGAGGATGATGAACTTTCAGTGCTGGGGAGAGAAACTCTACTGGGGAAAACAAGTTTGTTACCCTGCAGCCATATGATAACCTAAACCATCTCTATGTTCATAAACGACCTTTTGAACTCTCCATTTGCCCCAGACCACCAGGTCTAAAGGAAGAAATCATCTCAAGAGGATTTTATAGAAGACTGGGCATTCACACTGCCCCAGGGTCTTCAAATACTTGGAGAGATTTATCAGATCTTGATGCAACTGCCCCAGACTTCATAATCCATGCAGTAAATTACCTCGAAAGGATTTGTCATGACTTGAAAATACTCTGCCCTAGTATTCTGAACCTTGAAAAGGGTGCTTTCGATTAACCGTCTTCTGGAGTGGACAACTTCTCATGCTCCAGGGGTGGCCTGCCCCGAGTCTTGAAGAAACTTTGCCCCTGACTGATCTTACAGAGATTTGTCAAATCGACCTGATTGCCCCATATTAAGCGCTTGTGGAGAGATTTATTGAGTCTCGACATAATTGCCCCAGTTTGGCTGCTCTTTGAAGAAATTTTCTCAACATGACTGCCCCAGATTGGTTGAATCCTGGAATAAATTGCCCATTTGGCGTGATCATTTAGTGACTTGCCCTTGCTCAACGAAGTCTTCTGGCGTTTGCATCTTATCTTGATCAACCTTTCCACTGTAGAAAATTTCCTGATGTCAAGTGCTTACTCGCAAGTAAAACAATGCGTTTTGAAAATGACACTTTTAATGCCATGCATATGATAGTTTTGAAATCCAAATCTGTTCGCTGAAAAATGTGGTGACATATAGTGAACGAATCACTTATCAGAATGTCACATCGGGGTACAGCACTATCGCCAATCGAGGAGTGCCTCCACTGATTCTCTTTCAAAAAGGATATCCTATAGCGAGTTCCCAGCATTGGGTCCTCGGATCGAGAATGTGTAATGGGTTTGCTATTTCTGGTCTGCCATTATCACGACTCGGGAGGAGTGTCGTTACTGAGTTCTCGGGAAAGGTCACCAGAGTCGACAATTCCTCCAGAGAATATCTACTGGCCTGTATAGAGCATACAGTAGCAGATAGCTCCGGATAGAACCTCGCCTGGCTGTAGGTCTCGTGAATACCAACACGTGGCAAAACACCACGGGAGCGACACGCCCACCCACACTAATACCTATGTGTATGCTCAAGCCTAGGTAGTGGGCTTATCCCTCGAAACACCCTGCCCACCAAACACAAAAAACCAGCACAACACAGCACAATCCAGTATAATAATGAAACGAAAATGCCACAAATGCAGTAAAACAGTAGTACAGTAAGGCAATAATATGGTAAACAGCAATACAGTAAACAGTAAAACAGAAAAACATAACACCACATTAAACACCCAATGACAATAAACAACCAAGCGCTAGGATTGACCCGCTTAGGGAACCAGAGTCCCCAACAGAGTCGCCAGTTGTCGCTCCCGGGATTTTCATCCAAGTACAAATGCGAAAGTGGCGTTGAAACAGAGTCGCCAACAATGTGTATTTATCCCAAGAGAGGGAAAGTAAACACTGCGTAAACCTGAGGGAAGGAAAGAGCATGGTCTCATGACCAAGAGAAACGGGTAAGGGAGTCGGTTACGCGAAGGGAAGGTGTTTGCACCCCATGCATCCATCGTACTCGATGGGATCCACGGTTGTTGTCTCGATCAAAGGGTGTCATCGTCTGGAGCTCCACTACTACTGGACCGGAGAAGGAACGAGAATGGAAAAGAATGGAGAAACGAAGAAGAAAAGGAAAAAAAGTGACTCGATAGGACGTCCTCGGAGTCCTAAGCCTACGTATTCCCTCGGGAACGGGAAAATCAGAGTCAACGTAGTTCGAACACGAACTATGGGGGAAGGTTGCTCGCCAAGACATCACCGTCTCGTGCCTACATATCCTCAATCTAACCAGAGAGAGGAAGTCAGAGCAGTCGTAGTTCGACTTAACCAAGTCTGTGTTTTTTATGAGCGACGTTAAGTTCGCGTCCGACAGTTAGGGTCGATGCCTGTTTGCGACGAGACGGAAGTAACGTGCCCTTTTCTGAAAATGGGTTTTGAAACTTAACGATCCCGAAGGATAAAAGGTTTGATTTTGTTTTGTTTTTTTAGACAGAAGTGTTTTTGAAGTCGTTTGTAACTAGCATTGCACCCAATTTTACCATGCGGGAACGAATGAGTCGCATGGTTGCCCCCAAATGGAACGTATGCTACCCACTCTAGAAGAGGAGGGGAAACCCCTCGTTCTTCATTTCCTAAACCTGAGGCTCAAGCGCAATGTACGTTAATCCTTTATTAAGTGTTTTTAGAAAGATTATGGGATGAGAAGAGGAGACTCAAGTTGAAAAGAAAACACTAAAGGGAAACTAGATGTCCTAATGTTATCATGCAAAGGGGGCCCTAAGGTCAGGATCAAGAGGGGAGTCTACCTAATGTTGTCATGCATGGATTGTTATCCTAATGTCTCTCCTACCTCCGACTTAATCGAAAATTAAGTGGAGCTAGGAATCCTACGGGATCATGTCATCAGAAAAGTAAACACAGTATGAATCAATCACAAAATGAACTAAAAAGCAACGAGAGAATAAACAGCGTCAGTCAGCAATAATGTCACACAACCGAATAAGGAGAGGGGGAGCTTTAGCCAAGCGGTCATATCAACCAAGGCAAACAAGCTAACTACGTGAAGTAGGGGTACTCACCCAATGGTATTGAGAACCATGGAGAGCAGAATAAAAAGGGAAGATGTGAATTAGATCACATAAGCATCAACATCGGTCAATGCGAGCTATAGACAAGGCGTTTGGGTTTGATTGCTAAACCCTCATTCCACTTGACCGACTCGATAACAAGATTAGGTGATGTTCAAAGCTTCAATCATGTAATGAGAGCTAAGAACGACTCAACTAGAATAACGGGGGTCGATTGCGGACCCTACCTTCCGTCAATTGCCTCTTTGGAGGTCTTACAAGGGAACACGGGAATGGGATGCCTCTTTAGAGGTCTTCAGCACAATACTAAACAAGCACAATCATGACCTCACTTGAGGGCTTTCCATACAATCCTACTTATCATGGCATTTTCTATTCCTACTTCTCATGGCATTGACTATTCCTACTTCTCATGGCATTTGAAAGCATTAAAGAGAAGTGAAGAGATAAGAAGTCATACCAAACATATATGAATCTGTAGCAAAGCAACGAAAGCGCAACGAAAGCAAGTCACGAAAGCACCTATAAACAAATAGCAAACCAAGTTAGAAACAAGTTTTTATTTACCAAATGAAATGTCCAAACCACCTTTGGAATGTCTCCTTTATGTACCTTGCACATGTGAACCAAAGACATTAGTAATAACAAGAGAGGGTATGCACAATATGAAAAGCTAAGTCTAATGACTATGTACACTATAGTCACACTAGTCAAAGTGAAAGACCTAAAAGGATTATGAAATTACAAGTCAAGTTACAACTATGCTACAAGACTAATCTACCTTGAAGTTAAAGGTAAACCAACAAAAGAAAGCCATTACAAGTTACATAAATTGAAATAAAATGTGAAAATGAACCAGGGTATGAAGTGAAACAACTTATATGCATGCTTAAAACCAATCTCAAAGTGTCACCAAGGTTTGCATTAAACTCTCTCTCCAAAGTCAATTCATTTCATGAGCAAAATCACATTTAAACTTCTCATACAAGTATGTAAAATTGTCACTCAAGCGATGCAAGTGAAATGACATGGTAAGGAAATGTTAAAGCTCACACACCAGAGGAAAATGACCTATAAAATGTCCTAATTGAATCCCAAAAACAATCATGAACATGGCATACAAGTGGCATAAAAAGAAGTGGCCAAAGTGAAACACAAATTCAAGTTCACATACACACAAAGTATGCATCATTTAAGGCATGTGAAATGATCAAAGGCAATACTCAAGTATGTCTCAATTGTGCATCAAAATACACTTAACAATGTGCTAAAACTGATATTCAAAGTTGGCTCAAATTGTCCTCATACAAGTCCTAAACATGACTTCTTTCTACGCATGTATCAACATGTTCGGTTCGCATTGAAAAATGAGTGAAAAATAGAAAAATGACCTTGAAAATTTTTATTAATTAAAAATATCATGCCAAGGCCAGCGAGTGATCATATGCAAAAGATAGGACACAAAACATGCACCAAACATGCTCAATCAATTGCAAACATGGATCAATTTATCAATGAAGCTCTTACAAGACAATGCTAAAAAATGATGCTCAAAAGCAATTCAATAATCATGGCCAAGGTACCAATCAAACATCACTAGATCATATAATCAGAGGCCTAAATTCACAACAATAATTAGCTCCAAATAGTCAAGGAAAGATCACATTTCATGACTTGCATCACAAGATACACCATTGAGAACATATTCCTTTCTAAAATTTAAGAAAAATACCAAACATCCCCCAAAATGGGATTAAAAAATATCCAAAAATTAATTAAGACGACCAAGAACTCTCATGAATTTTATTGGAATTTTATGAAGCACGAAACTATTTTTAATAATTGGAACGAAACGAGCAAAACTTGCGATTAAGGGAAAATGCCAGGAAGACAAACTTATCACTCATAACCTAAGCATCGAATCGTCACAAATCGTCATACGTCAAGCTACAACCAGTGCCTCAGGTGGGAGGGCTCAATATGTAACCTATACTATATGATCCTAAACCATATATAAGCTAGAATGATGCATTAAAGTCGAAATTTCTTACTTGATCGAAGTGGCGATTTTTCACATAATAAGAAACCCGAAACTTCGTGCAAGTCTTGTAATCAACCTTGGAGGCAAGATAAATGCCTTAAGCTCCAAATTTACTTCATGATGAGATATCTTGTTCGAAATCGATCAATGCGAATCAAAAATCTATGAACACTTTAATCATCATTAGTGACCTTAACCAAAATCAAAATTATCAACAAAGGTCTAATTGAGAATTAACAAAAAAATTCTAATTAAGATATTAATCCGCGTTAACTAACAATTATCAAAATCATCAAGATGAATAAACAAGTACCATCATTAATCCAAAAACTACTAATCTCAATTAGAAAGAAAAAAATCAATAATTTAAATAGACTCAGAGAGGGTGCAGAAAGTGGTTCTGATGGTGTGAACAGAATGTTAGGCCCAAGATCCCTTTACTATGCATTCAGGGGGTGTTGTGAGTAGGTTTAGGTGGTGTAAAAATGCTTCCATGGTATCAGGCCCAAACCACAATTGATGAAGACCTAATAAGCCACAAAAATCTTCAGATTAACACAACCCTCTCTCATTGTTCACGATGCCTCCTTCCCTGTTCGCCGTTTTCCTCCTTCTTCTCCGTTCATCAATTTATCTGTTCACCTTTCCTTTTTCCCCAAAATCAAACAACAACTTAACATCTTCAAAAGCAATGAAATAATCAAAGAACACCGTTTTCGTCATCGAAACGTTCTTAATCTTTATCACTGCGCTTCAACAACGCTATGGAAGGAAAATGACAACAAGATTCACGTCCATCGCCGTCATCATGAACCGATCAATGGTGACGAGCAGATCCTTGAATCGCGCCATCTTTTCTTTCCGCCTCAACTTCGAACTCACTATGCCTCTGTCAACGAACCACAATACGAACGAATTCGATCTCCATGGGTTGCTTCCACTCCGTGTCGAGATAACCGCTGGATACGAACTCAAATACGAACGGAAGCGATGTGGAACAATATATGCACCTCGCATCGAAGATTTATTCCGATAAGTTCAGCGAATCTTCGATCTGTTGTTAAACTTTTCTTGTTTCTCCTCTGCGTATTCGAGTTCTTTCTTCTTTACAGCTCTCATTGCGTGTTGTTGTTTGCCGTTCTTAATTGCTCAGAATTCTTGTTGATTATGATTTTTGCAGGTAGTTGCAGAGTCGCCGGTTGTTGGTGGATTGATGAAGATGATGTATGAAGGAAGGTGCGATGTTGATGAATTCTGCGGATACGGAACTGATGAAGATAAGTTAAAGGTGTTGAAGGTTGATTACGAAAATTGAAGATGACGAAGGTATGATCCAAGAGTGAAGAACAACGGAAGAGCAAAATCCAAAAGAATGGAGGTTGCCGAAAAGGTGAAGGAGAGAGTTTTCAGTTAGGATTCTGTTCGAGTTAGAAGTTGTTTTCAGTTGGTTATGGTAGTTATTGAATCAGTTAGAGAAGGTTAGGAAATGGTTAGGAGATTTGGTTGTGTGAATTTTCTGGTTTTTTCTGTAACTGGTATTTAGTTCTATTAGGGTGGGTTTTATAACTGAAAATTCTGCTATGAATTCTCAGTTTCTCCCTTGTGAACCCCTGTAATCTATGATTCTGTTAGAGGTTAAAGGGAATTGTTTTTGCTGTCTATTTTTCTGTTTCAAAGCTTCTATTTTATTCCTTTTTCCTGTAAAATTCTGTTGTATTCTGCAGTTGTGATAATGAACCGCTGAGTATCCTTCCTAATAGTTGTGGCAATAAGAAACAAATCAAAAAGTAGTTGGCTGGCCATGTTCTATCAAATTGTAAAGGTTGGAAATATTCTGTACTTGAGGACTGAAAAATATTCATATGGAACAGTATTTAAAAAATCTGCTCGCATCCTGCACAATCCTTAATTAAATGGGTTGTGAAGTCCTAGATATTTGGGGCCAAATGGATAGTGTGACTAGCTTTAGCTTCGATCAACGGTTTCGGTCAATTTTGAGATAACAATTCCAAGAGTTAAAAGGCCTTATGTTGATATAAGATCCCTAAGCCCAGGCCTTTGCATTTTAACGACGACCTCTTGTCCCTTCAATCTTGCCCGATGAACCCGACTAAGACTTGCAGCAGCTATTGGTTCAATTAAAGTTCCAGCCTTAAACACTTGAATTTAAGAGGCAGTTGGTTTGAATATGTACTTTTGGATATGGACATGGTTTGGTTAATGGACAAAAATAATGAATTTGGATTGGATGTAAAGAATGGTTTTAAAAAGAATGATTTATTTGAAATGGATATGGATAGATAATGGTTTAATGGATTAAATTGGAAAAAATGGTTAAAAATGGTTATGATGGATAGAAAATGGATAACCGAAAGAATTCAAAACCAATCACAAACTTTTCACAAGCCTCTGATAAAATGGTCACAGCTACCACTGAATAATCTGGCCACTCACATGATCCACTGGCGAATCTCAACCGATAAACAGTCCACATGCTCAACCTTGAACAAGAACTCTAATTCTCCTTGAGACGCACACCTTGATTCAAACCAATGAAGACCTGACCTAATACTTCTGATGAATTCTCTGAATAAGAAAACCTTAGAACCTGATGAACACCGATGACCTGCTGGATCACCCCTGAATAGGGCAAACACCAATAACATTTAAAACCCTTCAATCCCATGTCAATGGGATGAATGATTATGAGTTATGACCTAATGAAAATGCAGGATGAATGCGAAGCAAAAGTCAGAAAAGGTTAGAAAAAAATAGGGGCAAATTTTGGGGTGTTACAAGAGAATGTAGGAGAAAGTGCTAATCGTGCATGTGCATTGGTCTGCTTTGTCCACGTGTGCGTGTAATAAACACTTTGGTGAGCGTGACGGTCGTGATGACAGTGTGACGAGCGTGGTGCGCTTTTGGATTACGTGACGGTCATGGTGAATGTGTGACAGTCGTCACACACACCACTTTTCATTTTCTACTCTTTTTCTTGACATTTCTTCCTGTTTTCTACTCTTTTCTTCATGTTTCTCTACTTTGCTCTTTTTTAGCTTGGACAATGAAATACCTGTGAAAACACTAGAATACTTGCGGAATAATCGGCACTTGGACTGAAATAACATAATTATTAGTCGTAAATCAGGGCAAATATATGATATAGTTTCGTGTTATCAACAGTGCTTGGAACTAAGTTGCAACAACCTCCTCGGGTTCTACACAAGTAGATAATGACAAGTTGTTCACTAGCAAGGCTTGTTCTCCACAGACAGTGACGAGTTGGCCGTTCTGGACGAACTTTAGCTTTTGGTGGAGGGTCGAAGTGACCGGCCCAGCCTGATGTATCCAAGGTCTTCCTAATAAACAACTGTATGTTGCCCGGATGTCCATGAGCTGGAAAGTGACTTGGAAAGTGTGAGGACCAATAGTTATGGGAAGGTTGACTTCGCCGATAACCGTTTTTCTGGATCCGTCAAATGCTTTGACGACGACCTCGCTGGTTCTCATCGGAGGTCCTTTGAATGATAATTGCATCAAAGTGGACTTTGGCATAACATTCAGGGCTGACCCTTTGTCTACCAGTATGCTGGCTAAAGCATCGTCCTGGCAGTTGACTGTAATGTTGAGCGCCATGTTATGACGGCGACCTTCTTCAGGTAATTCCTCATCACTAAATCCCAGGTTATTGCAGGAAGTGATGTTAGAGACAATGCTATCGAACTGTTTGATTGTTACATCCTGTTCTACAAAGGATTGCTCCAAGACTTTCTGTAGAGCCTCTCTGTGGGCTTCGAAACTGAGTAAAAGTGATAATACCGAGATCTTTGAAGGAGTTTGTAACAGCTGATCAACAATGTTGTATTCACTTCTTTGGATGAGCTTTAGCATCTCATCATTGTTTTTTGAAAGGTCGGGATTACTGGATTGACCGACTGGTGGATCGGGAACTTCTGTCTGAGGTTCCTTTTCTTTGCTAGGTTCTCCAACTCCTCTGTTGAAGATTGTACCACTCTGTGTTACTCGACTGATGTCTGCAATATTCACGACGGAGGGTAACAGAATTTCCTTTCCATTCTCAATTGTTGTTGCACCGTATTTGTAAGGGATAACCTTAGTTGATTCATACGGTAGCGGTCCCGGTAGATAGATGACTATGGGAGCCTTTTGATTTTTCTGACCATCGTAAGTAATTTTGATCCGTTCCCGGTTGGGAACTCTCGATTCGTCAAGTAGAGGGATAGTGGTACAAACATCCCTAGCCCTCTGATGATCAGAGATTATGACAACGTCCTCGATTTGATCAGCAGAGTAGTTGACTGATCCAGAACTTGACCATGGTTGAATCTCTTTGCGGTCCAACTGACTTTGAAGGGTTGCTCGCACGAGGTAGCATCCTTGATTATCCACTGAGCAAACTCCACACCCCTCATAGTTGTGTAGTGGCACCTGGCCACGTCCGCTTTTAATACAGTGTAACCTTACTAGATCTGTTTCCATCGACCGAACATCCTGACTTTGATATCTAGTAGGATTCCCGTTAGTGATACTGATTTGCTGGGTGTCTTCATCCATATAGATTGGAAGCCACCAGTGGTTCAACAAGTGCTGAAGTGTTTCCTGGACAAGGGCACAGCCCTGATCGTCTTCGCAACCCGCTTTACAACCCTGATAATAATGTGATACCAGGAACCCGAGCTGGACCTGTTTAGCATACAACTCCACCAGGCTGGTATTCATCAAGCGAATATCGAAGATTTGAATCATGTTGATTTGATAATGATTTCTATCATGGTAGTCTTGAATCCATCCAAGATCCATCTGACGCTGGAGGGCCTCTTGTACAAAAGAGCATCCCTGTTTGTTTACCGAGCAAGTCAGGCAGGAATTATAATCGTGACATGGCAGATTATGATATTGGCTTTGCCTTGAGTGCATTGCCACCAAGTTGACATTCATCGCACGGATATCGTGGTTTTGAATGATGTTGGAATTCGTATAAACCATGTTAACTCCACGAACTCGATGCTCTTGGATTCATCTGTTCCTGTAGAGCTGATTGCACCACAGAACATCCTTGATTGCTTTTAGAGCAGATATCACACTGGTGATAATTATGAGGTGGAACATGGTCATATCCACTCTGTCTACAATGAATCTTGACCAAGTTGGCCTTCAATAAGAGTACATCGTGAATTTGATAGTTGTTGTTAGACTCTCCCTCTATCAAATTGACTGTAGCCTTCTCGTGTTGAGGCGGCGGGTTCGTGAGAACATTCGGATTCGTATCTTTGAAAGATAAGACCCCGCTCCTAACAAGCTTTTGCACGGCGGATTTGAAACTGAGATAGCTTTCTATGTTATGCCCTGGTCCTCCTTGATGGTAAGAGCAAGTCTGATCCACCTTAAACCAAAAAGGCGGATTTTCTGGTACTATAAGAGGAGACTTAGTCTAGACATGCCCCTTGGCTAACAGTAATGGAAATAATTCTGCGTACGATACGGGTATAGGGTCAACTCCTGGTGGCCGCGTTGTACGGTTGTTGTTGTATTGAGGATGAGCCTGCTGAAGAGGCTGTTGTGTCCTTTGCTGAAACTGCTGTTGATTCGGTTGGCTCTGCGTAGCCTGAGGTTGATACGTAGGAACAGGCGCAGGGTTGATAGCAGGAGTTACAACTGCTACTGGTTGGTACCGTCGCCTTTGCTTTCCGAGAGAGATATTCCTGATATCTTGCTCTTTTTTCTTAAGGAGAGCACTACCCTATCGTTTTGTATTACTTGATGATCCAACGTCTTTTACTAAACGTCCTTCCCGGACGGCCTCCTCAAGACGAACTCCCATGCCCACTATCTCGGTGAAGTCACTGGGCGCACTGGCGACCATTCTGTCGTAGTAAAATGAGCTTAAGGTCTTTAAGAAGATCTTTGTCATCTCTTTTTCCTCCAGAGGTCGATAAATTTGAGCGGCAATCTCACGCCATCTCTGAGCGTATTCCTTAAAGGTTTCCTTGTCCTTTTGCGACATTGATCTGAGTTGATCTCTATCTGGTGCCATGTCCAAATTGTATTTATATTGTTGGACGAAGGCAGTGCCAAGATCTCTGAACGTGCTAATCATAGTGCGGTTTAAACCCATGTACCATTTTAATGCGGCACCGGTTAAACTATCTTGAAAGTAGTGAATCAGTAGATCCTGGTTCTCTGTCTGAGCTGACATTCGCCGAGCGTAAATCACCAGATGACTCTGAGGGCAAGAATTACCCTTGTATTTTTCAAAGTCGGGCAACTGGAATTTGTGCGGAACTTTAACATTTGGGACCAAACAAAGGTCTGCGGCATCTTTTCCAAATAAATCCTGACCACGAATAGCTTGCAGTTCCTTCTGCATTTCCAGGAACTGCTCCTGGAATTCATCCATTCTATTGAACATACTTTCCTTTCCACCAGAAGGTATCTGTGGAATCTATCCTTCTGAGACAGTGTGTACCACGGGTGGTGGTACCGTTACTACGGCAGTGAATCTTGGCGTTTCCCGAAGTTTGTAACCTTCAGGAGTCCTCATTATGCCTCTAGCATCCTCGCTTTCCCAAAGTTTGTAACCTTCAGGCCCAACGGCTTCTGCTATGATTCCCTGATCTTCAGTGATCGGCGGAACATATCTTTCCGAGATATAGTTAACAGGCATGCCCCAGGGACGATCTTGACCGTGAATAAATCCTGACCGTGAATAGCTTGCAGTTCCTTCTGCATTTCCAGGAACTGCTCCTGGAATTCATCCATTATATCGATCATACTTTCCTTTCCACCAGAAGGTATCTGTGGAATCTGTCCTTCCGGGACAGTGTGTACCACGGGTGGTGGTACCGTTACTACGGCAGTGAATCTTGGTGTTTCCCAAAGTTTTTAGCCTTCAGGAGTCCTCATTATGCCTCTAGCATCCTCGCTTTCCCAAAGTTGTAACCTTCATGCCCAACGGCTTCTGCTATGATTCCCTGATCTTCAGTGATCGGCGGAACATATCCTTCCGGGATATAGTTAACAGGCATGCCCCAGGGACGATCTTTCGGCATTTGATACCTAGGATCATACTTCTCCACTATGGGCGTTGAGGTGATCTTTGAGATCACAGTTCTTTGTAGCTGAGCTTCTGCCATGGCTTGCATGTCATAACCATCTTTTTCTGACGATTGGCCCGAGTGTTGTACGAATGAGACAGTTTGACTCTAGACCCGAGACACAAACGTGAGATTCGTAGGTAAGAAGAATACGTGACGTGGGAATGATGAATGCAATGATTATATTAATTGTTTATTTTAATCAAAATAAACTTTGACAATTAGATTAAAAATATCAAACAGTGGGGACACCCTCGTTTTATTGAATTCAAAGGATTGCAGAAATGGAAATACAGTAAATTACAAGGTGCGGAAACAGAAACCTAAGCTAATGGGTCCCGAGCCCTCTCTGAGGAGAACTCAGGTGCTGATTCTGGTACTTTCCTTTTCTTGGACTGGGGCTCTTGGGCCGTTGTCGGGTTGTCATTCCTTTGCCAAGTGAAAGGAGCGAGCAAATTCCTTTGGTCATCCTGATTTTCTACAACATGTTGCTCCAAAATCTCAATTAGAGCATCCTTATCCTTCAGCAGTTGCTGTATTTTGGTACACTCCACATTGAGAATGCGGTATTTGTTCTTCCAAGACCTCCTCTCCTGTTGAACTTTGTTGAGAGTAACCTGAAGTTTTTCCGTTTCAGTCATGAAGTACATGACAGATTCCCTTGGCAGAAGAACTTCGTGACGAGGATAAGGCATCTTTAGCTTGAGAGCTCTAGTTTGTACCTAGTGGAGATAAGGCTCCACCGAGACATAGTCCAGTTTTCCTAGAGACTCCCGTCCTTTCTTATGAACATGTTTCCAAGCGTGCACTATTTCCATCTTTAGTGCCCTGTCAATTTCTCCTTCCTTGAAGAAAAGACCTTCCAGATGAGCATGGCGCAGGACATGCTTCATCGGGTATCCAAATTGACGACGAACTAAAACTGGATGATAATTGATTCCTCCTTTAGTTCCTATGAGGGGTACGTTGGGGAAGTTTCCACAACGGTCAATGATTCTGATCCCGTCATAAATCCTATTGTACCAATCTATGTCAGAGTTTGTAAGAGACATGATTTTATACGACCAACGTAAGGCACTCTTATGATCCCAAAAAGCGGCAGACTTAGGAAAATGGGAGATAAACCATTTATATAGTAGGGGTACACAGCACGTGATATTTCCTATGCTATATAAATTCCTTAAGTGTACAGAATGATACGCATCTACGAGCAAGGTCGGTACAGGGTTTCCAATTAGGAAAATCTTAAGGGCGTTGATATCGACGAA
Source organism: Lathyrus tuberosus (assembly GCA_022829125.1). Classification (NCBI taxonomy): domain Eukaryota; kingdom Viridiplantae; phylum Streptophyta; class Magnoliopsida; order Fabales; family Fabaceae; genus Lathyrus; species Lathyrus tuberosus. Next base: position 1,632,201 of record JALAZF010000344.1, on the reverse strand, counting down.
GTTATCAATGTTGGGAAACAGAAATAACCCGTAGGTGAGCAAAACAAAGATGCTTTCGAAAGCAATCATGTTCCCTATACTAGCAAAGTACAGAGCCTTCTTTACTAGAAACTTGGCTGGTAAACCTGGGATTCCTCCCTTGGTGGTCAGGTGAGTCCTGACTTCTGACTCATCCAAATAGATTGCTCTTGCAAGGATTTGATCCTTTGGAATTTCTTCCAGTCCAGAAAAGGGAACTTGATCAGTAATGGGTAGATCAGTCAGATGAGAATACTCCTCCAGCATTGGTGCAAGCTGGTAATCCGAGAATGTGAAACAGTGATAGACCGGATCGTAAAACTGAACGAGTGCCTCCAGGATTCCCTCAATTACATGGACCCTTAACAGAGGTAGCAGACCTCCGTACTTGGCTCTGAAAGCGACAGGGTTAGTGATCATCCTTGCTAATCCTCTCAAATCCCCTAGTTTTGGAACCTTGAAGGTATACTTGTGAGTTTTTCTTCTACCGAAATCCATGAGCGCAATCCTTTTCTCTCTGACATTTGCAATCATTGTTTTAGTCTAATTTGAAAAAGAGAGACTAGAAGAGAAAATTTTTTTTGCTTAATGTTTTTTTAAAAATGAATGCATGAATGCAGCACACAAAAACATAGAAAAAACATGGGGTCAAAGGGTCGGTGTCATGAAGTCAAGGCTCTACCCATCCCAAAGGTTTGTACTAGTGACTTTTGTACCTGTCTCTCAAAATCATTGATTCTTGTCGAGATAACATCAGCGGGCCAGGAACCGTGCTAGGTGATGTATTTTGAAGAATCTCAGAAGAGGGTAGTATTGCGTGACAACTATTTCCGATAGCTTCCGCACTACTGAAAGAGGTTTTTCCTAGGTGTATACTCAATCTTTCCACATGCGGCAACACACGCATTCCCATTAGCAGAAAAATAAACATAGATATCAATTAGGAAAAGCAGTATATATATTTGTCCTAATGTCCTAGACTTTTTAAGAGCTATGAATCCTATGATCCTAACAGAAAATGGCTCCCCGGCGGAGGCGCCATTCTGTGGTACCTTCCCAACTTAAAGGTTTTTTGACCTAAGATCCTAGTGAGGGCCGATCCTAACAATAATGACATTCCCGATGGAACCGTCATTTGGTGATACCTTGTGAACCCAAGGACCCGTCCCAAGAGAAGGTTTCAACCAGAGAGGTAAGAGAGACATGATGTCTCCAATTAACCCTGCTTGCAAACTGAGGTTAAACAGTCAAAACTGGTGGTTTACAGATGCGGCTTTAGTTCGTGGGTCTTTCTCTGCTTATTTTGTTCAAAACAAAATACCAGGATTGTTCATGGGGAATTTGTTGGGATACTGTGCTAGATTGGTTGGAGGTAGGGGACTTTGGGTTTTTTCGATTAGTGTGCTCGCTAAGATTCTTTTTCAATCTTATGCCTACGTATTCCCGGGATATGGAAATCAGAGCAATCGTAGTTCCTCCTATTCTATGGGAGGAAATGGTGTTTTGGTGTCTTGTTCAAAGCCCAAGACATGAAGCTAAAGGTGGTTTATATCTTGTTCAAAGCCCAAGATGTGAAGCTGAAGGGTGTTGACATTAGAGAGAATTTGTCATCTCTAAAGGGGTCTATTTGTCACAATTGTTGCGTGACTGATTATAAAGGAGAATTACTTTAACTGGGATATGCGAATCCAACAATGCCATAATTTCCTTTATAGGGGATTTTTAACCTGAAGGATAAGACTTTAACTCAGTGTAGAGTAATGCCATCTTTCCTTAGGAATTTCTCATGCTAAAAGAGGGACAGTGGCGTGGATGTAAATAATCCAGAGGCTTGCCGCTTACAGCAATTAGATGGGGGAAAAGGTGTTGTTGATGTTTTTATGCTGTGACCAAAGCATGATTTGATGCTAAAAGGTTGATTGAATCAAATGGGGATTTCTTTATACAAAGCCTAAGAGGAGGTTATTGACCCAACAAGAGGATGCTTTAGTGTCTCGTACGAAGCCCGAGATAGAGGCTAAAAGAGTTGACTCAACAAGAGAGTGTTTTTATATGTGTCTTGTACGAAGCCCAAGATGAAGGCTAAAAGGGTTTGACTCAACAAGAGAGTCTTTTATACTCACCAAGAGAGTGATTTGTATCTCGTACGAAGCCCGAGATGGAGGCTAAAGGTGATCGACTCAACAAGAGAGTCTTTTTATACTCAACAAGAGAGTGTTTTGTATCTCGTACAAAGCCCGAGATGGAGGATAACAATGTTAGCTCCGATGGGGAGAATCATTGTACAAAGCCCAAGAGGAGGCTAGGGTTATTGTTTCAGTTCAGTGATAGGTCCAGTATGTTGGTTAAAAGAGAAAATCAGTTCTGATATAGGTAATGTTGTACTCATGGATTTTGATCTGAGGATCGGGATTATTCCCTGTTCTTTAAGGAAACGGGGAATCCAAAGGGTATTGAGACTGCCCAAGTCTACAGGTGTTTTTTCCTATTTTTGAAAGGAACTTGAGAATGTCTTCGAGACTCAAGTAGATTAGACGGTCCAAGTCTAGAGTTTTATCTTTCGTACTATGCTTAAGAGAGATCAAGAGACAGTACATTTGCGGTAGAAAGATCTAGACTCTTTGAAAGACTGTTCTATTAAGATGACTAATTTCTGTTCCTATACCTTTAACAGGTCGTCGGGACAATTTGTACGAAGCCCAAGAGGAGGCGAGAAAAATTTTTAAGAAGCCGACGGGACAATTTGTACGAAGCCCAAGAGGAGGCTATCTTCCCAGAGGAAGAAGCATTATACGAAGCCTAAGAGGAGGTTGTGAAAACTTCTAAGAAGCCGATGGATCCTTGTACAACGCCCAAGAGGAGGCGGGGATGCTTTTAGGAAGCTTGTGGGTCCTTGCACTAAGCCCAAGAGGAGGCTGATGAATAGTTCCAGAAGGGGTTTCACTTGGAACATTGGCCTTCTGTATATGAACTGTTCAAGGGGGAGATTACTTAGATCTAGTTATCTAAAATTGTTGTAAAAGAAAATTCTCATGGTTTAGGTTATGTTGAAATATCTGGGAGAACGTCGGATGTAAGGAGACGAGGTTTTGTCTAGTTCTAGACGTAGTTGCCGGGGAAACTCTAAATATCTATGCTAGTATTACACAGTCGATATGAGTTTATGAAAGAAGACTTACAGTGAAACAACCCCACAATACAGTTATATAATATGAAAGCGGTAAATGAAAGCGGGTAAACTCTTACTCGGTTGTAGAGCTTCCATGCTGTATTGTTAGTTGTTCAACAAAGAGATTGAAAATAATAGTATGTTACAAAATCAAAGGAGAAAATGCTTTTTGAAAGGAAAATTGGGGCTTATAGCTCAAGGAGAGGCCCAGGGTTTTATCAGTAATCGCACTGTCGTTTTGTACAAGGACTTATACAAGTGACTGAGGCCCAAGAAAGATTTTCCGTACAAGGGGATGGGTCTTACACTCTCTCAAGTGGCCCAAAAATGATTGAAAGTGAACAAAGATGGGTCTTATAGCTCAAGGAGAAGCCCAAATGGTTTGTTTTAAACTGACGATCGCGCCGGGATTTTTTGAAAACGCAACGGGTCTTATACAATGACTGAGGCCCAAAAATGGTTTTGGTTTTCAAAGGGGGTTGGGTCTTACACTCTAATAGAGGCCCAAAGTTTGAAAATGTTTTGTGAGGGTGAAAATCAAAGAAACCCTAATTTTGCTTTTCTTTAAAAGTAAATATTTAAAGAAAAATCAAATAAAAATGATAAAAATGGCAAATAAGTTTGAATAAACCATTTGTGATTTTTGTTTAAGGTTTGAAAAATGAGGGATTAATCACAAGATGAATTAAAACTCATTTGGTTTTGATTTTCAAAGTAAATATTCACTTTTAAATGTTTAAGAAACAAAAAAGGAATTTATTCACAAAAATACTAATTATATTAAATAAATAATATAAATCTGATTTTTTTGTGGAATAAAATATTTCAATATTTTTGTGATTTTTTGCAAAAAGAAACAATAAAAAATAATTAAAATTGAAGGAGTTATTAATTTTCCAATTAATTAATAAAACATGAAAATATTGGAAAAAATAGCAAAAATGTGAGAAAACACAAAATGGTCTAGGTGGGGTTTGAACCCACGACCTCAAGGTTATAGGGCGCGCGCCTTACCACTGGGGTGGTGATACATCCGTTGTTTGAAGAAAATCAACAAATACACAAGGCTTGCCTTGTTTTCTAGGCCTGGCCAGGGCAAGGCAAGGCAAGTTTTGGCTCAGAAACGTGAAGGACATAACTTTCTCATTTCTCCATGGATTGAGACAAAATTTAGGTCTATCATGCCTAGAATTTCACAAGGAATCCAATGGTGGTGATAGTTTTTCAAGATCGTGTCCCCATTTTAAAACCCGACAGTGGTTTTGAAATAGGCCTCCAATTGCATTTTCTGTGCTATCTCATGATACAGGCAAGAATTGTATGGAAATTTGGTGCAAACACAACACATATAACATGTACAAGATGTGCATGATCAGTGGACCTCAAAGCAATGCATATTTTGGAAAGTTCAAGTCATGATGCTTACCTCTTTTTGAGCTTTTGGAGTTTTTTATGCAATCTGCCAAGTTTCTTGTTCCAGAAATGGTTTGATGCTTTGGACTCTCTCAAATGATCTTTTAGAAGCTTTTAGGATGGTTGGAATCAACTGGAAACCTCAGGGATGAGTTTGAGCTCTTTCTTGCAAAAGGGGCAAAAGTGGCCAAAATAACAACTCCCTCAAATGGCGTTCCAGATGGGGGGAACCATTTGGGACAGTTCAAGGATGATATTTGGAGTGTGTTAGAGGTTTTATCTGGTTTGGAAAGTGACTGATTCAAGACATGGCTTGAAAAATGCACAAAAAGGCCTATTTTGAGGTTTTGAGATGTGACTTTGAGATTTAAGGATTACAGGTCACTTGTGTGAGTTTGGACAGCTTAGATATGACATATTGAATGTGTTTGGATCATAAGTTATGGTGGAATTGCTCTCTAACTCAAAAACTCAGAGTTACCTTGCTAAAGAAGGTATTTTTGCCTAGAGAAAGAGATTTTGAGGAAAGCATCTGTTTGATGGCTTTGGTGTACTCAAACTGAGCATAAATGAGCTCTATTTATAGTAGAACAAGTTTGTTTTGGGATCAATAGTGAATGGTAACTGCAGTAGAGGTTTAGCCAATGTTAATCAATAGGAATCCAAGTCTCCCCTAGCCATTGACTAGAGGTTAGAGCACAGAGCTGTGGTTCCCTAGTTGTTGGATCATTCTTGACTGAATTCAGTTGCAAATGTGTTAGTCCATGCCACCTTGATGCATCCATTAAATGCTCTAATCCAAAATTGGAGTCTTGTCCCTCTTTTAGGGATTTCTAGGTTTGGCATGCTACTTCTTGTTCCAAAGACTTTGGAGGCTTGGACCAGTGTTGGTTCCCTTTAGATTTGATTCTCAGATGTGTCCAAAGTGATGACGAGGCTTGGAATTATCTGATTTTACCAAATCGAGCAAAAGTGCAAAATTCTGCCTAGCCTTGGCAGTTTTCAGCAAGGCATATTGCCATTGTCATATCTCATGGTTCAAGTGGAATTTGATGGAGTTCTTGGCCATTTTGGAAAGCCCTCATATGATACAATAACTATTTGATCATAATTGGTTTTGATACTTTTTGGATCTAAGTGAAAAATGCCCCTACATTTGGAAAAAAGTGAAGGCAGATTCTGACTTAGTGAAAATTTCACTAAGTGTTGGAAAAAGTGGCATTTCATGTTTTCAGCCACTTTGATCATTCCATAACTCAAAATCCATAATGAATTGGAATGAGGTGTAGTTGAAGCTTTTGTAGAGGGCCATGAGGGCTACAAATCCAGCTTTGGATGGGAAAAAAATGGCCTTATGGTTTAGGAGTTATGATCCTCCAAAGTTGGTACCCTAGCCACTTTGTTCCATAACTTAGAAAATTTTCTAAGTTTTTTATGGTTACCCCTTTTACAAGTTATCCCACTTTTCTTGATTTTTCTTGATGAATGATGATCCAAATCACACATTAACATCATTTTAGGGTCAAAGAACCATATTTGTGAAAAATCTCAAAAAGTCAAAGTTGACTTTTGTGCACAGTTGACTTTTTGTCAGATGAATTCCAAACTGTGTGATCCTCTATGAAATCAAGTCCTTGACCTAAATCAAACTTGATGGATTGATTTCATAGGTATTATTGGGTATATTGAATCATGTCCTAGGGTTTGGGAGCATCTCCTAGTCAAAAGTCAAAGGCACAGTTGACTTTTCCCGCAAAACCCTAATTATGGTTCAGATGTGTAGCGGGGAAATTTGTGAATGTAAGCTATTGATTAACTTAAATCAAAATTAAGCAAGAGTCGCCACCGCACTTTTAATTTATCCACAAAGGGAAAGGAAAAAGAGCGAACAAAACCTAAAGAGTTCTAAAAAACAAGAACAAACAGAGAATGGGTAAGGGGGGTTGGTTACGCAATTGGAAGGTGTTAGCACCCAAAACGTCTATAGTACTCTATAGGAGCCCTTTGAAATATCTACCGCTTTTTGGTTTTAAAATGGTTTGCTTGTAAAGAGATTGAGGAGATGAGAGGAGAATTATTTTTTAAGATTTTTGTATTTGAAGAGACTTATCGCCTCATGCCTACGTACCCACGATGTGCAATGTAGGATCAAAACCCCGTAGTTTGTGGTACAAAGAACGAAAAATTGTTGGTTTTGATTGATTTTTAAGTGTAAAGACAAGTCGTAATTTCTAAGCGAATAATTTCGCTTAAAGAAATGAATCATGTCTAAACTTATGAAAAAGAGTTTAAAAGAAAAAAGGTGCATAAAAGCACAAAAGATTTGAGTGAGTTTTATATTTTTTTTTTATGTTTTTATGAAATGGTCAAAATATAGTTAAATGGATTGATATTTATTAAAGAAAAGAAAGTTTTTAAAAGTCACTTGACAAAAGTCAAGGTTTTATTATGAAAGCGGTTTTAAGTTGAAAACAAGAAGGTTTTGAAAAAAGAGAGAGGATTTTGAAAATTTAAGAATGGGGAGGAGAAGAAGTGACTATCCTAGTGCATAAAATAAAAGCTAGGGAAAAGAAGGATCTAACCAAAATGGAGCCACTTCAAAGCAATATTAAATGAATTCCATCTTTAAGCAAATTGGCCAATAAAGGCAAGTCTTCAATCAATACTCCAAGCCAAGGGATAAGAAGTCCTAATTCTAGGTCCATAAGTCCAATATTACTTCAAAAGAGGTCCATAAAGAGATCACTCCAAAGCATAGGATAGTAACCAATAGTCCAAGATGAGGAGAATTAAGTTTTTTATGGTTTAAGCCTTTATTAATGTTTTTGAGTCCAAATGGACAAAGGAAAAAAAGGCATAAGCATAAACAAGTGTCCAACGGACAAAGGAAAAATTGCGAAAGCATAAACATGTGTCCAACGGACAAAGGAGAAATTGCGAAAACATAAACATGATATGAAATGAAGCATAAAAAAATAAAAGAGATAGGGAGCGAGAAGGAAACATAAACAAAATTAATACAAAATATTGTTAGTAAGTTAGTGATTAGTTGTTAGTATTAGTGATCAATAACAATTGAATAATTGCACTTAGGTCAAGGTTGATGGAACTCATTAGAGGATTGATAAGACCAAAGCCTCCTAACAACAAGTTTCATGAGTTTTGTACCATAAGACAAATAATCAACCATTCTTGAAAGTTTTCTGATACAGGACAAATATTACGCTATGGTAAGCAATCGCCGAGGAATTTACGGAGTAATTACTCTACAATGAGGCCGGTCAATAGCTCTTTGTGCTAATGTATGCTAAATGAACGATATATAGATCGTCATCCGAAAGCAATACCGCACGAAAAGAAAAGTGGTAGCGATCTCGTCTCGATCGAAATTTGGCAAAAGAATTCCAAGATCTTTAGACTTTTATCGATCAAAAAGAAAAAGAAATAGATGAAGAGAAAGCCAAATTAAACCACACAAATATGTGATCTAAGGCTAAGAACAAAGGAAAGGGGAAGAAAATGGAAAAGGAATCAAAACAGTCCCAAAACCAAGCAAAAAACACATTATGGAGATTGGTTAATCGATTAACCAACTCACAGGGTAATTATGTTAATCGATTACCAGTGCAAACTTCCAGTTTTTTGTGCAGAAACAAGCTGTTAATCGATTAACCTAATTGTACATGTTTTGGTTAATCGATTAACACTGTGAAAACAGCAGAAAATCAGTTTGAAAATTGCCAAATCCTTGATCACTCATTTCTTCAAACATCTTAGGATCAAGGATTCAATTGTGCACGAATTTTGGAGTAAAACAGTAGCAAAAACCAGCAATCAACACAAATTGCAAGATCCAAAGATCAAGTAAACAAGATCAACAAAAGATCTACATTATGGAAGATGAAGATGATGCTTCAACAATGGTGAAAAGTGAATTACCAATCCAAATCAGAAAATCCTTCCAAATTGCAGCAAGATCTATACTCCAAAGCCTCGATCTATGAACAAAAACAAGAATGGATGGAGGTTTAGCTCTAAATTAGTAAGAATCAATGTGAATTCTTACTAACTTATGAAAGAAGAAATAAGAGCTTTGGTGAATTTGTGGTTTGGGGAGAGAAATTGCAAGGGATTTGTTGGCTATCAAAAGCTTGTAGAATGAATGAAATGAAGGCTCTATTTATAGAGTTTAGGCTTGGAAATTTGGTGGTTTGGAATTAGGCTTGGATGGTCAAAATTAGGATTGGAATTCAAATTTGGAGGGAAATCACAAAAGAGTGGTGATTAGTGATGGTACATGGTGGGGAATGATCAAAGTGATGTAGGGAATTAAAATGAGATGGTCTAGAATATTCCACATGTGATCAAAATGGTGAAAATTAGTGCCAATTGCTGCAGAATTTGAATTTGGCACATTTTTTTCAAAAATTGCACGTGTTAATCGATTAACCACTTCACAGTGCAATTAGGTGAATCGATTAACACAGTGAAAAATGGGAAAAAAATGGCTTTTTGATGTGCTGTCTTGGCTCTGGCTCGATTTTATTGCTTGTCAAAGAAGGCATGTAAATAAACACATGAACCTTGGAGTCTCTTGAATAATAATCCATTAAATCTTGGAAACTCTTGATCAGATAATTTTTGAATTCATTGCGGATCAACTTTGACTTTTCTCAGATAAAATCATTCGAGCTGTGGGACTGTTATTTTGGAATTTTTAACCTGTTCTTCCCCTGAAAAATGTTAGTGAAAGAAAACAAAATATTTTTTGGTTTTTAATTAATGGTTAGTACAATATAAACAAATTAAACAAATCAAATGCACACAAACTCAAAGATCCCTGCAAGGCACAATCCTATCACAGAGGGAACCAATATGTGATCTTGTTTGTGGTATGCAAAAATGCAAATGACATGTGGGATCTTAGGGGTAAAAATTAGGGTATTACAGTTGCCCCTATTTAAGTTTCTTCTATCCGGAGATACGAAGATGGGCATCTTTGTCTCGATGAGATAGAAGAGACTTAAATATAACAACAACCCAATTTTTGGCCCTAAGAGACCACAAAATTATATGATCATGCAAATGATATGCAAACACCAGACTACTGTGGGGAAGATATGCCACAGGAGATAAACAAAAATCGGAGAGCAAAAGAAAAGAGAAAAGACTCCGTAGGGGAAAACTCATCCCAACAAAGGGAGGAGACAAACTGGGGATAAGTGTATGTGGAAATAAACCACATCACAACAAGGATAAAACCCAACAGGGAAGACCTATCACAGCCAGGCTCCACTGGGAAAAACAATACCTCAACAATGAACTGTCTCTAGCATACCGAAGAGACTTACCATTAATCGGAGTCGCAAAATCTCAACAACGAACTGTCCCATCAAACCGAAGAGACTTACCATTCATCGGAGTAACAAATCTCAAAAACGAACTGTCCCATCAAACCGAAGAGACTTAGCATTCATCGGAGTAAAAAATCTCAAAAAGGAACTGTCCCATTAAACCGAAGAGACGTACCATTCATCGGAGTAACAAATCTCAAAAATGAACTATCCCATCAAACCGAAGAGACTTAGCATTCATCGGAGTAAAAAATCTCAAAAACGAACTGTCCCATCAAACCGAAGAGACTTACCATTCATCGGAGTCACAAAATCTCAATAACGAATTGTCTCATCAAACCGAAGAGACTTACCATTCATCGGAGTAACAAATCTCAACAATGAACTGTCCCATCAAATCGAAGAGACTTACCATTCATCGGAGTAACAAATCTCAAAAACGAACTGTCCCATCAAACCGAAGAGACTTAGCATTCATCGGAGTAAAAAATCTCAAAAAGGAACTGTCCCATTAAACCGAAGAGACTTACCATTCATCGGAGTCACAAAATCTCAACAACGAACTGTCTCATCAAACCGAAGAGACTTACCATTCATCGGAGTAACAAATCTCAAAAATGAACTATCCCATCAAACCGAAGAGACTTACCATTCATCGGAGTAAAAAATCTCAAAAACGAACTGTCCCATCAAACCGAAGAGACTTACCATTCATCGGAGTCACAAAATCTCAACAACGAATTGTCTCATCAAACCGAAGAGACTTACCATTCATCGGAGTAACAAATCTCAACAATGAACTGTCCCATCAAATCGAAGAGACTTACCATTCATCGGAGTAACAAATCTCAAAAACGAACTGTCCCATCAAACCGAAGAGACTTACCATTCATCGGAGTCACAAAATCTCAACAACGAACTATCCCATCAAACCGAAGGGACTTACCATTCATCGGAGTAACAAATCTCAATAACGAACTGTCCTATCAAACCGAAGAGACTTACCATTCATTGGAGTCACAAAATCTCAATAACGAACTGTCCCGTCAAACCAAAGAGACTTACCATTCATTGGAGTCACAAAATCTCAACAACGAACTATCCGATTAAAGCGAAGAGACTTACCATTCATTGGAGTCACAAAATCTCAACAACGAACTGTCCCTTCAAAACGAAGAGACTTACCATTCATTGGAGTCACAAAAGGTATTAACTGCATCGCTTCAGGCTTCTCAAATAAAGGAATGTCACGAAACAGTATGATCCTTCCAAAAGGGGAATCATACGCAGATTTCAGCTTAAGGGCGCAGAATCCTCAAAGGTACAAAATAAATGCACTCTCAATCTAGGTTTCACGGCCTAGAGATCCAAACAAATATCGCAGGGGACCAAAGTTCAATCCAGGAACAAGCTGGAGAGAAACGCTCAAACAAGACTCGTCCCGAGGAGGAAGTATCTCAATTGGGGACTAATTTCATCCAGATAATGAACTGGAGAGGAAACTGAATCAAAATCTTCGACGAGGAATAAACTCAGTGGGGAATTAACAAAGATAGGTATTTTTCTGCTTACGGGTTGACACTCTAAATGGAGAGAGGACACACACGCTCTGCGGGGATAACAACACCAGAGAGTAAAGAAGCACCAACACAAATGCAAAATGTAAAATGCAACAACAATATGCTATGCACAACAAAAGAATGTGCATGCGATGCTTATGAGTATGAATATGCTGACAAAACAGACATAAAGAATAAACAGAGGGTGAAAAAAAAACACAACACCACCGAATACTCGGCTAATCTCAACAAGATGGAGATATCATTAGCAACTCTGCTAGGCGTTTAGCTGAAGAAATCCTGCAAGAGATAAACAAAAGCCGTCAAAGGAAAATAAATCCTACTACAAGGCTCAAATCTTGCTGGAGAAAAGAAGATACTCCTTGGGGAAAGACCCAAATATCAGTCTTCTAACATCGATGATCCATAACATAAACTCTACTTTAAGGATGGCAGGAAAGCTGTCGGGGAATCATAACAACCAAAATCTTTCTGAATCTTCCCGGGGATCATAAAGAATTCACGGGAACTTCCTTGAAGAGATCTGCTGCGGAGAAATAATGAATCCGCTGGGGATTGCAGACATATAAACATCTATGAAAAAATCCGCTGGGAAAGCAAGGTAGATCTGCTAGAGGTACGAGAACACTCTCAGAGGATTAACCAATTCTGAGCAAGGCATCTTGGACTTGCTGAGAAAATAGCAACAGGTCAAATTGTGGGGAATTTTAGATCAATACTCATCATAAATGAGAGAAAAACCAACAGGTGATGCACAATCTTCTCTAAAAACAAACAATCAGGAAAGAAGTACATTCTGGACTTGTCGGGGATGATAAGAACTTAACACCACTGCTCCATGTTTGGGAAACAATTGAAACAATAATGTACCACCTCCATTGAGGAATCAGATAAATCTCTGGGTAAGACAACCTGGAGAGAAAAACATCCACAAGACAAGATGAAACATGACAAGCGATCACCACGTCAATGCTTCTTAGAAGAGAATAACATCGCTCTCTGTCTGGGGACATCCAAAGCAACAACAGCACGTCTAGAGGGTAAAACACTGAGTGAAGATTCCTCATATGATTTCGGCTGGGGGACAACAAAAATGAACCTCTGCGTGGGGACCACCATTAAGGAGAAGTGGACCTCAAAACTACTCAACTGCCTGACCATAACATAATCAGCTGGAGAGGATTCAGATCAAGACCTAGCTGGGGGAGAAACCAAACAGCATTGGACCTTATGAATTCAACACATCATAATAAACTCATCATCTTATCAACAAACTCTGCTGAGGAAACATCAACAAACTCTACTGGGGAAAAATCGAAAAACTCTGCTGGGGAGCTGTCAACAAATTCTGCCAAAGGAGCGAGATCGAACCCTGCTGAGGAAAACATCAATCTTACCGTCCTTGGAATAACCATTGATGTTCCTTTTCACATTCATAACTGAAAGGAAAATGTTTTTATAATTTTCAAAAATTTAAATCAATTATTCACATTTTATTTCAAAAATCACCATAAAAAATAAATGAAATTTTGCAAACAGAAACAAAATAAGAATTGCAAACAAAGGGACAAAGGCCCAAATTTTATTAATAGAATGGAAGTCCGCAAATGGCGTAATTCCATGGATCATTACAAAGTTTGAAAAATGGTAAATACATGAAAAAGGTTACATTGAAATACAATGACCACCATTCTCCCTAACAACTTTGAATTCCCTTGTGCCCAAAACTTCAGCTGAGGATGATTGAAGCAGAATCCTTAATGGACAATGTTGCTTTCAAATGATCAAGACTGGCCAGATGCATTTACTTGCCATAATCCCTAACTTTTACCTATATTGACCTTTCGGGTTTTCATTCTACCGGGATGATTACTTCTGTTTTTGTCTCTAATTTTTGCCTGGACCGCCCTTTCGGGTTTTCAGCCCACCGAGACGCTCATTTTTGCCTAAGCCGCCCTTTCGGGTTTTCAACTTAGCGAGATGTTCTTTTATTTTTTTTAGGCGAAGTATTTCTTGACTGCATCGGCATTCACAAGACGAGTGAACTCTTCACCATCCATAGTTGTAAGAAGTAATGCACCGCTAGAGAAGGCTCTCTTAACAACATACGGGCCTTCATAATTAGGAGTCCACTTGCCCCTAGAGTCATTGGTAAAAGTCGAGATCTTTTTGAGCACGAGGTCGCCTTCTCTGAACACACGAGGTCAAACCTTCTTGTCAAAAGCTTTCTTCATTCTCTATTGATACAATTGACCATGACACAAGGCCGTCATTCTTTTCTCCTCAATCAAATTCAACTGGTCATATCTGCTTTGGCACCATTCAGCCTCAGACAATTAAGCTTCCATCAAAACTCTCATAGAAGGGATTTCAACCTCTACCGAGAGCACTGCTTCCATACCATAAACAAGAGAGAAAGGGGTTGCCCCTGTTGAAGTGCGGATGGATGTACGATACCCATGCAAAGCAAAAGGGAGCATCTCATGCCAATCCTTGTAAGTAACAACCATCTTTTGAACAATCTTCTTAATATTCTTATTAGCAGCTTCAACAGCCCCATTCATCTTAGGTCTGTAAGGAGAAGAATTATGATGCTCAATCTTGAACTCATTGTATAATTCCTTCATCATCTTGTTATTCAAATTTTACCCATTATCAGTGATAATCTTGCTCGGAACGCCATACCGACAAATGATTTGGTTCTTGATAAACCGGACCACTACTTGCTTGGTCGCATTGGCATATGATGTCGCTTCAACCCACTTGGTAAAATAATCAATAGCCACCAATATGAAACGGTGTCCGTTCGAAGCTTTAGGCTCAATCATTCCAATCATATCAATGCCCCACATGGAGAAAGGCCATGGAGAAGAGATAACATTGAGAGGAGTTAGAGGCACATGAATTTTGTCAGCATAAACCTGGCACTTATGGCACTTCTTCACGAATTTGCAACAGTCAGATTCCATTGTCAGCCAATAGTAACCTGTCCTTAACATTTTCTTAGCCATTGCATGCCCATTGGCATGGATACCAAAAGATCCTTCATGAATTTCTTTCAGCAACATGTCTGCTTCGTGTCTATCCACGCATCTTGTAACACCCCATTTTAATTATTTAGATGCCCTGTATTATTTTAATTGTTGGCTTTGGTTGGGTGCGTGTTTGAGTGCGTAAGGGGTGGTATTAGTAATATGGAAATATTATTATTATTATTTTAATAGTATATTTCATAATTATTATTATTACGATTAGTATTATTATGGTTTTGGCTATTATTATTATTATTTAGATTATTTAGTAAATAGGACCTAAGATAATTAAATGAATATTGGATTAATGAGATTAGTGAGGGTAGTTTGGTAATTGGAGCCTAATTAGTGGAAAATTGGTAAAAGTTAGGAGAATCAGAATTTTAGAGATAGAAAGAGAAAAGAGCTAAGGAGAGGAAGAACAAGAGAGCACTAGGGCAAGGAATCTTCACCAATTTTCGCAGGAATTCATCAGATTCGAGGTAAGGGGGAGAAACGGGTTTAATATTGGTGTTTATCTCATGATCGGGTAGTGGGGGGTCCTTAACCCCGTAGGAATTGGTATGAAAAATGTTGTGTTGATGAATTGTTGCATATATCTGATCTGATAATGAAGTTGTGTTTGAATCGATCTATGATTATGAGACTTTCTGCTGTTGTTGCTATTGTATGAACGTATCTGTTGTTGTTGATTCAGATTGGGGGAAACGATTTAAGATTTTAGGCTTGTAATTAATGTAGTAATCATAGGATGCAAGTGAAAGAAGGAAAATAGGACCTAAAATCAATGTAGAAACAATTATAGGACTGATTAGAAGTGGAAAAATGTGAAAATCGTAGCAAAATACAGAATAGGGAGGTCTCTGGTGAAATGCGTAATAGATCTGGCCATACGCATATGGGGCTAGGCCATACGCCTACGGGAGTGAAAGAAAAGGGGCCATACGCGTAAGGAGTTAGGCAGTACGCGGAAGAGAGAGTAACACGTGTATGGCATTGGAATTGGGAAATTCAGTGAGGAAACGTCTCTGTCCGTACGCGTACGGCATAAGGCATTACGCGTATGGCCTTGGGCACTGTGAAGAGATACGCGTAACAGATGAAGCCTTACGCGTATGGATGAGCGGAGAATTGAGGCATACGCGTATGACTTGGGTCAGTACGCGTATGGGCTGACTGCGTGCAGGATTTTACGGTTTAGAGATTTCTTTCCCGTTTCCGCACCCGTTTCGATTTCTAACGGTTTGTGGTGTAACGTAATTGTATGGTGTTGAGTATTTGGTGTTTAATTTTGGTGTGATCAGGAGGATCGTGAACATGTATCTATGTGGTAATATACATGTGTTTTATATGCATTTGGTGTCATTGCATTTCATGGTGGTTGGTGGGATGGATCGTTGCTCAGGAGGAGCGTATGCGATCCATCCGTACTCCTATATGGAGAATGGTGGGGATAGATCATTGCCAAGTAGAGGTGTATGTGATATATCCGGGTTCGATTGAATGAACCAATGAGTCGGTACCGCATGCATGGTCTTGTGTTGCATTGCATTATTATTTGATGCTTTTGATGATATTGGGTAGTAGGTCGTGTTTGATAATTGATGATGCTTGAGTATGGTGACTACCTGTTTATCATGTATTTATTCACCTATAATATTTGAACGTGATTTCTCACCCCTTTGTTGTTGTTGTGTCTGTGCTTCTTCGGAAGTACAGATAATCTAGGTACTTAGGTAGCTCGGATATTGGTGTTGCTGATCGAGTCTATAGCAGTGCTCTGATACGTAACACGGGAATTATTTGGGGATTTTAAACCATTTGTTATTTGTTATTTATTTCATTTGTTACGTATCATAATTTGATGTACTTTGGTGAACCACGATTTGATGTGGGATATTTTTATAAGTTGCTGGCAGATGGCTGTGAGTTGAATGAATAAAACGATTTCGGCTATTTCATTTAATAAAGGAGTTTATTTGTTGGATTTTAAATTTGACATTCCACTTTTGGTGAAAACTCTGATTTATCCTTAAGATTTTTTTTGCATTTTATTTTACATTGGGAAGTGGGGTGTTACAATTGGTATTAGAGCAGGTCGGTTCGTCCGGCCAGTGAAGTAGTTGAGTTTGTCCTTAGAATAGGAGTTGATTTTGGTGTTCTGACCTTGTGATGATTGTTGTCCAGTATGGCAGGAAGGAATGATGCTGCTCTTGCTGCTGCTATGCAAGCCATGGCACAAGCTGTTGAGAATGCCAATCAGGGTGGAGGTGCTCAGTTTCGTGACTTAGCACAATTTCAGAGCAACAAGCCACCTACATATGAGGGAGGTATCTTGGACCCAGAGGCTGCACAGATATGGCTGAAGGCTGTGGAGAAAATCTTCAGGACCATGGGATGCAGTGATGCTCAGAAGGTACGGTTTGGTACTCATATGCTAGAAGGGGAAGCTGAGGCTTGGTGGGACAACAGTCGTCAGAGATTGGAAGATGCAGGTACTGAGATTACTTGGGCTGTGTTTCAAGCTGAGTTTCTGGAAAAGTATTTTCCGGAAGACATTCGTAGTGTGAAGGAGGTTGAGTTTCTGGAGCTAAAGCAGGGTGATAAGACTGTGGCTGAGTATGTCGTTAAGTTTTAAGAGATGGTTCAATATTGTGCTCATTATAATACTGAAGAAGCTATGACATCGAAGTGTCTGAAGTTTGAGAACGGGCTGCATCCCGAGATCAAATTGGGTATTGCTTGTCAGAAGATAAGAAACTATCCAGAGCTGGTAAGTAGAAGCAGAATTTATGATAATGACAACAGGGCCAGAATTGCTCATTACAAAGCTGTGAATGAGAAGAAAAATAAGCAGAGGTTTAGAGGAACTCCTTATAGTGCTCCAGCTGATAAGGGGAAACAGAGAGCTGATGGGGGAAAGAAGTCAAAGGAGAAGGGAGCAAGTGCTGATACTCTCAAGTGCTTCAAATGTGGTGGCGCGGGTCACCGTGCTAACGACTGTCAGAAAGAGGTGAAGAAGTGCTTCAAGTGTGGCAAGGCAGGTCATGTTATAGCTCATTGCAGAGCCACTATGCCTACCTGTTATAATTGTGGAGAGAAGGGTCACGTCAGCACTCACAGTGAGAACCCGAAGAAGTCTCAGGCGTCTCAAACTAGTGGGAGGTGTTTGCCTTGGTGGGAGCCCAATCCACTGAGGAGGAGCGTTCCGTCAAAGGTACTTGCTTTATTAATGATGTTCCTTTGATTGCTATCATTGACACGGGTGCAACGTACTCGTTTATTTCTGTTGAATGTGTGAAGAGATTAGGGATTGTGCCGTCTACTCTAGAGCAGAGGATGACGATTGAAACTCCGTCTATTGGTTCCGTGGTTACTTCTTTGGTGTGTTTGAAGTGTCCACTGACCGTGTTTGGTAGAGATTTCAGAGTGGACTTGATTTGTTTGCCACTCGGTAATCTCGATGTTATTTTGGGGATGAACTGGTTGGAGTTCAACCGGGTATATATTGATTGCTTCAGGAAGACGTTTTTGTTTCTTACTCCTGAGGAGGAAGTATTAGCAGATTCGCTATCTAGCAAGGAGTTGAGGGCGTTGTTGAAAGATGAAGCAAAGCTGTTTGCAGTATTTGCCTCGTTATCTGCGGAAAGCAAGACTTCAGTTAGTGAATTTCCAGTGGTCAATGAATTTCCTGAAGTGTTTCCAGATGACATCACAGAATTGCCTCCGACAAGAGAAGTTGAATTTGCTATTGATCTTGTACCGGGTACCAGACCTATCTCTATGGCACCGTACAGGATGTCTGCATCAGAGTTGGCAGAGTTGAAATCTCAGGTCGGGGAATTGCTCGACAAGAAGTTTATCAGACCAAGTGTGTCGCCGTGGGGAGCTCCAGTGTTGTTGGTGAAGAAGAAGGATGGTAGTATGCGTCTGTGTATTGATTACCGTCAGTTGAATAAAGTGACCATTAAGAATAAGTATCCACTTCCTAGGATTGATGACTTAATAGACCAGTTGGTGGGAGCTCGTGTGTTCAGTAAAATTGATCTGAGGTCGGGTTACCATCAGATTAGAGTAAAGGAAGGTGAAATTCAGAAGACTGCTTTCAGAACTCGCTACAGACATTACGAATATGCAGTGATGCCTTTCGGAGTGTCTAATACGCCAGGTGTATTTATGGAATATATGAATCGTATTTTCCATTCTTATTTGGATCAGTTTATCGTGGTGTTTATTGGTGATATACTGATTTATTCTAAGTCTGACGAAGAGCATGCAGGTCACTTGAGAATTGCATTGCAGGTGTTGAAAGATAATAAACTGTTTGCAAAGTTCTCGAAGTGTGAATTTTGGTTGAAGACCGTGAGTTTCTTGGGTCATGTTATTTCTGGTGATGGTATAGCGGTGGATCCCTCTAAAGTAAGTGCAGTGCTTCAGTGGGAAACTCCGAAGACCGCAACGGAGATTAGAAGCTTTTTGGGTTTGGCAGGTTACTATAGAAGATTCATCGAAGGGTTTTCTAAATTGGCATTGTCGTTGACTCAATTAACCAGAAAGAATCAAGCTTTTGTCTGGGATGCTGCCTGTGAGGAGAGTTTCGAGGAACTGAAGAAGAAGTTGACTACAACACCAGTGTTGATTTTACCAAGTCCAAATGATTCTTTCGTAGTGTATTGTGACGCATCTAAGATGGGATTAGGCGGTGTGTTGATGCAAGGTGTCAAAGTAGTGGCTTATGCTTCAAGGCAATTAAGGGTGCATGAAAGGAACTATCCTACTCATGATCTTGAATTAGCTGCAGTAGTATTCGTGTTAAAAATTTGGAGGAATTATTTGTATGGATCGAGATTTGAAGTGTTAAGTGACCACAAGAGTTTGAAATATTTGTTCGATCAGAAGGAATTGAATATGAGGCAGAGAAGGTGGTTAGAATTCTTGAAAGACTATGACTTTAATTTGAGTTACCATCTGGGAAAAGCTAATGTTGTAGCAGATGCTCTGAGTCGGAAGACAATCCATATGTCTGCGTTAATGGTGAAGGAAATGGAATTGATTGAACAGTTCAGAGATTTGAGCATGGTTTGTGAAACTACACCAGGAAGTATCAGATTGGGTATGCTGAAAGTGAATAATGACTTTTTGGATGTGATTAAGGAAAATCAGAAGCTGGATGTGAAATTAGTAGATTTGATGCCTACAGGAGGAGATGACACCGATAGTAACTTTAAAGTGGATAATGTTGGTGTGCTGGGATTCCGGGGCAGAATTTGTGTGCCGAATAATCAGGAATTGAAAAAGGAAATATTAGAAGAGAGTCATCGGAGTAGCTTGAGTATTCATCCGGGAGCTACAAAGATGTATCATGATTTGAAGAAGTTGTTTTGGTGGTCCGGTATGAAGAAGGATATAACTCAGTTTGTCTATGCTTGTTTGACATGTCAGAAGTCAAAAGTGGAGCATCAGAAACCTTTGGACTGATGCAACCGTTGGAAGTTCCTGAGTGGAAATGGGATAGTATTGCTATGGATTTTGTGACTGGTTTGCCGAATACGGCGAGAGGCTTTGATGCTATTTGGGTAGTGGTGGATTGACTTACGAAGTCCGCCTATTTTATACAAATTAACATCAACTTTCCGTTGTCGAAGCTGGCAGAAATTTATATCAGGATAATTGTGAAGTTGCATGGTGTTTCGTCGAGCATAGTGTCAGATAGAGATCCGAGGTTTACTTCAGAATTTTGGAGGAGTCTGCAGGAAGCCTTGGGTTCTAAGTTGAAGTTGAGCTCGGTTTATCATCCACAGACCGATGGTCAGTCAGAGAGGACCATTCAGTCGTTGGAGGATTTGCTGAGAGCCTGTGTATTGGAGAAAGGTGGTGCGTGGGATGCTCATTTGCCATTGATTGAGTTCACGTATAATAACAGTCACCATTCTAGCATCGGAATAGCACCTTTTGAAGCTTTGTATGGTAGGAGGTGTAGAACGCCTTTGTGTTGGTATGAAACAGGTGAGAATGTGGTGCTCGGACCTGAAATTGTACAACAGACTACTGAGATAATTCAGATGATCCGTGAGAAGATGAAAGCGTCTCAGAGTAGACAGAAAAGTTACCATGATAATCGGAGGAAGGAATTGGAATTCAGTGAAGGTGATCACGTATTCCTAAGAGTTAACCCAGTGACCGGTGTGGGTCGTGCTTTGAAATCTAAGAAGTTGGATCCTAAGTTTATTGGACCGTATCAAATCTTGCAGAGAGTTGGTGTAGTTGCTTATAGAGTGGCATTGCCACCGGAGCTTTCGAACTTGCATGACGTGTTTCACGTGTCGCAACTTCGGAAGTATGTTTCGGATCCGTCTCATGTGATTCAGAGAGACGAAGTTCAAATCAGGGAGAATCTTACCGTAGAGACGATGCCGCTGAGGATCAAGGATCATAAGATGACCAACTCAGAGGAAAGGAGATACCTCTGGTGCGAGTAGCTTGGGGAGGTGCTGCAGGAGGCAGTGTGACCTGGGAATTGGAAAGTAGGATGCGAGAGACGTATCCAGAATTGTTTCCATCAGGTAATTTTTGAGGACGAAAATAATTTAAGTGGGGGAGAGTTGTAACACCCCCATTTAATTATTTAGATGCCCTGTATTATTTTAATTGTTGGCTTTGGTTGGGTGCGTGTTTGAGTGCGTAAGGGGTGGTATTAATAATATGGAAATATTATTATTATTATTTTAATAGTATATTTCATAATTATTATTATTACGATTAGTATTATTATGGTTTTGGCTATTATCATTATTATTTAGATTATTTAGTAAATAGGACCTATGATAATTAAATGAATATTGGATTAATGAGATTAGTGAGGGTAGTTTGGTAATTGGAGCCTAATTAGTGGAAAATTGGTAAAAGTTAGGAGAATCAGAATTTTAGAGATAGAAAGAGAAAAGAGCTAAGGAGAGGAAGAACAAGGGAGCACTAGGGCAAGGAATCTTCACCAATTTTCGCAGGAATTCATCAGATTCGAGGTAAGGGGGAGAAACGGTTTTAATATTGGTGTTTATCTCATGATCGGGTAGTGGGGAGTCCTTAACCCCGTAGGAATTGGTATGAAAAATGTTGTGTTGATGAATTGTTGCATATATCTGATCTGATAATGAAGTTGTGTTTGAATCGATCTATTATTATGAGACTTTCTGCTGTTGTTGCTATTGTATGAACGTATCTGTTGTTGTTAATTTAGATTGGGGGAAACGATTTAAGATTTTAAGCTTGTAATTGATGTAGTAATCATAGGATGCAAGTGAAAGAAGGTAAATAGGACCTAAAATCAATGTAGAAACGATTATAGGACTTATTAGAAGTGGAAAAATGTGAAAATCGTAGCAGAATGCAGAATAGGGAGGTCTTTGGTGAAATGCGTAATAGATCTGGCCATACGCGTATGGGGCTAGGCCATACGCGTACGGGAGTGAAGGAAAAGGGGCCATACGCGTAAGGAGCTAGGCAGTACGCGGAAGAGAGAGTAACACGCGTATGGCATTGGAATTGGGAAATTCAGTGAGGAAACGTCTCTGTCCGTACGCGTACGGCATAAGGCAGTACGCGTATGGCCTTGGGCACTGTGAAGAGATACGCGTAACAGATGGAGCCTTACGCGTATGGATGAGCGGAGAATTGAGGCATACGCGTATGACTTGGGTCAATACGCGTATGGGCTGACTGCGTGTAGGATTTTACGGTTTAGAGATTTCTTTCCCGTTTCCGCACCCGTTTCGATTTCTAACGGTTTGACAGGTTTAGGGTAGAAGTCAGTTGCTAAAGGATAACAATTTGGTGAGAAAAATGACCAGTTTAATAATTTTAAATTAATTAATTGATTAATTAATAGTTGATGTATGTGGTGTAACGTAATTGTATGGTGTTGAGTACTTGGTGTTTAATTTTGGTGTGATCAGGAGGATCGTGAACATGTATCTATGTGGTAATATACATGTGTTTTATATGCATTTGGTGTCATTGCATTTCATGGTGGTTGGTGGGATGGATCGTTGCTCAGGAGGAGCGTATACGATTCATCCGTACTCCTATATGGAGAATGGTGGCGATAGATCATTGCCAAGTAGAGGTGTATGTGATCTATCCGGGTTCGATTGAATGAACCAATGAGTCGGTACCGCATGCATGGTGTTGTGTTGCATTGCATTATTATTTGATGTTGTTGATGATATTGGGCAGTAGGCCGTGTTTGATAATTGATGATGCTTGTGTATGGTGACTACCTGTTTATCAAGTATTTATTCACCTATAATATTTGAACGTGATTTCTCACCCCTTTGTTGTTGTTGTGTCTGTGCTTCTTCGGAAGTACAGATAATCCAGGTACTTAGGTAGCTCGGATATTGGTGTTGCTGATCGAGTCTATAGGAGTGCTCTGATACGTAACACGGGAATTATTTGGGGATTTTAAACCATTTGTTATTTGTTATTTCTTTCATTTGTTATGTATCATAATTTGATGTACTTTGGTGAACCACGATTTGATGTGGGATATTTTTATAAGTTGCTGGCAGATGGCCGTGAGTTGAATGAATAAAACGATTTCGGCTATTTCATTTAATAAAGGAATTTATTTGTTGGAGTTTAAATGTGACATTCCACTTTTGGTGAAAACTCTGATTTATCCTTAAGATTTTTTTTGCATTTTATTTTACATTGGGAAGTGGGGTGTTACACATCTGAGCAAGACCATGTCATAATTCCTTTTATACAGCACATCATCATTCAAGAAGAAACTACCAGCCAACCTTCTCAAAGTCTTCTTATCTTTCTTGGATGCCCCAAGCGGACACTCTTGATTTTGAAGAAAGCATTTAATATCATAATACCACGGTTTATCATCAACAACCTCTTCAACCGCAAATACATCTGGCCTATCAAGTTGTATTACATCAATTTTGGGCACATCATTCCACCGATTCACCACAATCATGGAGAATATAGTTGCTAAGGCATCTGCCATTCGATTTGCTGCTTTGGGTACATGGTGAAACTCAACCTTATTGAAGAAAGTCCACAACCTTCTTGCATAATCTCGATAAGGAACCAAATCAGGTTGACGTGTCTCCCATTCTCCTTTAATCTGATTAATCACCAGGGCTGAATCTCCGTATACATCAAGAATCTTGATTCTTAAATCAATAGCTTCTTCCAAGCCTATAATACATGCTTCATACTCAGCCGCATTATTTGTGCAAGTGAACATCAACCTTGTAGTGAAAGGAATGTGAGAACCATGAGGAGTAACAATTATTGCCCTAATACCATTGCCATATTCATTAACAGCTCCGTCAAAAATCAAACCCCAACGGGATCCAGGCTCAGGCCCTTCATCAAGTAATGGTTATTCACAATCTTTAACTTTTAGATGCATCACATCTTCATCAAGAAAATCAAACCTGATAGGTTGGTAATCATCAATGGGCTGGTGTGCCAAATGGTGAGCCAAAACACTTCCTTTTATCACTTTTTGAGTTCGGTACTCGATATCATATTCTGACAACAACATTTGCCAACGAGCGGTCCTCCCAGTTAAAGCAGGCTTTTCAAAGATATACTTGATTGGATCCATTTTGGATATCAACCAAGTTGTATGATTCAACATATACTGGCGGAGGCGCTTGGTAGCCCAAGCTAAAGCACAACATGTCTTTTCAATAATTTAGTACCGAGACTCACAATCGGTGAACTTCTTGCTCAAATAATAAATGGCAAATTCTTTTCGACCAGATTCATCTTGTTGACCCAGAACACAGCCCATAGACTCTTCCAGCATAGTCAAATACATGATCAAAGGTCTTCCTTCCATAGGAGGTGACAAAATCGGAGGTTCAAGCAGATACTCTTTAATTCTTTCAAAAGCTTTCTGACAATCCTCTGTCCAGACACAACCTTAATCTTTGCGAAGAAGCTTGAATATCGGCGCACAGGTGGCAGTCATATTGGATATAAGTTGGGAGATGTAATTCAAACGTCCCAAGAATCCTCTTACTTGTTTCTCTGTTTTGGGCGCAGGCATTTCCTGAATGGCTTTAACTTTACCAGGATCAACTTCAATGCCTTTTTGGCTGACAATAAAGCCCAACAACTTTCCAGAACGGACACCAAAAGTGCATTTATTTGGATCCAAACGGAGCTTAAACTTTCACAACCGTTGAAACAACTTCAATAAGTACTCAATATGATCTTCTTCAGTCTTCGACTTACAAATCATATCTGTAACACCCCCAATTATACCCCCAATTAAATAAAGCAGTAAAAGAAAATTCAAAATTTTCATCAGAGTATTTAAAACATGCACGGCATAGACCGAGGGGTCACATCAATTTGAAACAAACATACAACACCTGCTTATACAGATATGCAACAACTCAGGTAGTAATACACCCACAATCCAATTACAGAATAAAAGCAGAAAATCTGTAACTGAATCTCATATATATATATATATATATATATATATATATATATATATATATATATATATATATATGTATCATAAAAAGTTTGTCATACATCAAGTCATACATGCACACGCCAATAGATATATATACATATACACAACAAACTACAAAACGATCCCCCTGACTACCGGTGCCACATATCAGAGCCGACCGACAAAAGAATGAAGTCCTAAGCTTCACAAAAATACCTCCAGCAATCTAATCTGCAATGCCTTATAGAGCATTATAAAACAGCAGAAGGGTGAGAAAAACAATCATATTACAGTTGCATATAACTATATATTAACACAGAAATGCACAAGTAAAACATTCTCACCACAAGTGCACCACAATCAAATACAACACAACACAGTACAATTCTCAAGTATCAAATACCACTACACTTCAATCATACTCAATACACTCATCATCAATACAATTACACATATTCCATCTCATCAATCACATTCACAAATCCATACCCAATTAATCCATGATTTATGCAAATGCACAGAGACCGACACAACGACTCTTATGCAATGCACATGCGGTACCGACTTCCAATATTTCTCATCACTAGTTCACTCAGGAACTCTGCTGGAACCATCGCTCGTTACTTATTGTAACTCCCCGTCGGGCATACAATGTTCCCCGTCGCTCACACCTCTTTGTAAAAGGCACGCGACATTAATGGATCGCTCACACCTCTTTGTATAAGGCACACGACCCGATCGCTCACACCTCTTTGTATAAGGCCCACGATCGTCTATAATCATCACTCACACCTCTTATTTTTAAGGCACACGATCCATCTGATCGCTCACACCTCTTATTTTTAAGGCACACGATGTTATAGCGGATTCCCTCTGGAATCAATCCGTCACTCAGGACGTTACCAGAATGCATATTATGATGCTCAGCATATAATGACTCATGACATTCAAATGCACACATATACACATTCCATAATCATGCATATATCAACAAATACCACACATTTCATTTTCTTGCCCTAAGGCCACCAATCATTATCACCATATGTATTTCATGCAATTACATCACACAACAGTACACAAGTCATAAAATATCCACACCAACAACATATTGCACATACACATCAAGTTCACCCAATTAAACGGCAAAAGTCGACAACAAAACAACACATTTCCTAATTCCCGAGATAATTTAATCGGCCAACAATCACAAAACCATCAACATAAAAAAGTACATGCTACAAGCTTTCTAACGCATCAAACCATGCCTCAAACCAAACCACGGATCAAAAGTTATAAAGAAAACAAATTGGGAAAACTGACACATTCGTAGTGGGAAGCTCCTAGCGAGTCCTTCGCTCCCTCATTCGCAGTGCGAATATCCTAGCGAATAGTGGCAGAAGCAAAATAGCCTAGAAAATTCCCCACGTTCGCAGTGCGAACTCCCAGCGAATGCTCGCTACCCCATTCGCAATGCGAATCCTCCAGCGAACAGTGGCAGAATGAAAAAATAATACAGCGTTCGCAGTGCGAACATCATGCGAACGCTCGCTACTCATTCGCTGGCCATTCGCAGTGCGAACTTGCGATTTCAGCAAAACCCAGCAGCGCACCAGATCATCCAAAAATGATATTTTCTCAACCAAAACATTTCCAAACCAACATATAATAATTAGAACATAACTCAAACATGGTAACAAGTATTCTACTACGTTTACACCAATTTTCGACCGTGAAACAATTGATTTCTCATTATATTTCTCATTTCAACCTAGAATCCAAAACTAGAGAAAGACAATAGCATATGCAAACACATACATACATAATCATACACAAGCATAAGATAATCGAATTTCACACCCTTACCCGATTTAATCGCGTGTAGAAAAGTCGGGAGATTGATTTCCAAGTTTTCCAAATTCTCTCTTTTTCTTCTCTTCTCCTTTTCTTTTCTTCTTCTCTTCTTTTTCTTTTCCCTTACTATTTTCTCTCTCTCTCTATTCTATTATATTCTAACTTAACAAAATAAATTAAAATGTCCAAAATACCCCTACATTCAAATATCTCACGAATGTTCCCAAAACGCAACAAAATATATTCACGATGAAAAATAACATATTTTCTCATAAAAGTCAGAAATAAAATAGTATAATAATAAAATAATCAAAACGACTCAATTAATTAAAAAGACAAAACTGACAGAACTGACCGGGGCGTTAGAATATCATCCACATAGACCTCAATTTCTTTATGCATCATATCATGGAACAAAGTGGTCATAGCTCTCTGGTACGTTGCACCAGCATTTTTCAAACCGAAGGGCATCACTCTGTAACAGAATGTTCCCCAGGGTGTAATGAATGTTTTTTTTTTCCATATCCTCAGGTGCCATCTTTATTTGATTATAACCGGAAAAGTCATCCATAAAAGAAAAGATGCTGAATTTAGCAGTATTATCTACCAACAAGTCAATGTGTGGCAGTGGAAAATCATCTTTTGGACTTGCTTTATTCAAATCCCTATAGTCGACGCACATTCAGACTTTTCCGTCTTTCTTTGGAACAGGCACAATATTGGCCACCCAATGAGAATACTCAGAAGTCACAAGGAAACCAACATCAATCTGCTTTTGAACCTCCTCTTTGATCTTCACAGCCATGTCGGGATGGTTCTTCTCAATTTCTGCTTCACCGGTGGACATTCAAGCTTCAATGGCAATCTATGCTCCACAATATCAGTATCAAGACCAAGTATGTCTTGATAAGACCAAGCAAACACATCAACATATTCTCTAAGAAGCTCCACAATCCTCTTCTTAACATCTGATTGAAGCAGTGCCCCAATCTTGACTTCTTTTATATCATCATCTGAACCCAAATTAACCAATTCCAACGGCTCTTCATGAGGCTGAATGGCCTTTTCCTTGTGCTCAAGCAACCGAGAAATTTCATCTGGAATCTCCTCAATATCCTCCTCTTCAGCTTCAAACACAGGGAACTCAAAGTTGGGAGGGGCATAGGGTCATTGTTTTCAATGGGTTTAACAATCAATCTGCACAATGATTTATGTTTGATTTTAGAATATGAACAAAAAGTGCAAGTATCATTCAGATAAAAGTGATTATCACATTATTATTCTTTTTTTGGTTTTTTATGTTACCATTTTTCAGAAATAAAGCAAAAAGGGAAAACATAATATGGATAAACAAAATAACATTTTATTGATGATGATAAAATTTGAAACAAAGCCCTCACAAATTCACTTTCACCTTGGGCAGAGTGAAAGGATTTTTGAAAGAAACAAAAACAAATTACTTTGAAATATGAACAACAGTGCTAACATCAACAACTATCCAATTCTGGCAGACTTGTCCATGTGTCACGAAATTGGGAAGCTCTTCCTCTTCATCATCTTCAATGATGGCACTGAATTCATATTTTGGATCCTTAAACTTCTTCCGAGGGGAATAAAAAGGCACATAAGCATCCTCTGGGGACATATACCCGGGATCTTCCAAATAAGACTCCCAGTCTTCAGCAGGAATGACATCATCTTCAGAACCAAATGGGATGTAACCTACAGGGTCATCTTCAAGAATCGCAGCCGTAGAATGATCTTTGCTAGGACAATTTTGAACCATATTGATAGACACCTTGCCATGATTAGGCAGCGGATTCGATTGGACATTAGGATTGGAATCTTCGAAAGACAAAATACCACTCCTAGCCAATCTCTGAACTTCCATCTTCAGTGGATAACAGTTCTCAGTGTCATGCCCAGCTCCTCCCAGATGGAAAGCACAATGAGCTTTAGGCTTATACCACCATGGTGAATCTTTTGGAACAGCAGGCGGTGGACGGGTCTGAACAAGATTCTTCTTAATTAGACAAGGAAGCAATTCTGTATATGTCATTGGAATCAGATCAAAATCTTTCTGAAAACGGCCCTGTTGATTATTTGGCTGATTAGAACGTTGTTGCTGAGCAGGAGCTGCCTGAACAACAGGAGCTGAACTGATAACAGGAGTGACAGATGCAACATGTTGCTGACGCTGATTGTTCCTATCATAAGGTCTTCTATACCTTTCTCGAGAAACGACATTGGTCCCTCCTTCTTTCTTTTTGGCAAATCCTCCACTATATTTTTTGGAACTTCCAGTAGAATTGCCATCTTTCGACAAACGTCCCTCACGGACACCCTATTCCAATCTCATCCCCATATTAACCATCTCAGTGAAATCACTCGGGGCACTGGCGATCATACGCTCATAATAGAAAGGACTCAGAGTTTTCAGAAAAATCTTGGTCATCTCATTCTCTTCCAAAGGAGGGTTGATTTGGGCAGCAATCTCACGCCATCTCTGCGGATACTCTTTAAATGCCTCCTTATCCTTCTGAGCCATTGCTCGAAGTTGGTCACGATCAGGAGCCATATCCACATTATACTTATACTGTTTCACAAACGCCTCACCCAAATCTCGAAAGTGTGAATTCGAGCACTATCGAGTCCCATATACCATTTCAAAGCAGCACTGGACAAACTATCTTGAAAATAGTGAATGAGCAGCTGATCATTATCCTTATGAGCCGACATCTTACGAGCATACATAGTCAAGTGAGTCAATGGACAAGAATTACCCTTATACTTTTCAAAGTCAGGGGCCTTGAACTTATACGGGATCTTTACATTTGGGACCAAGCATAACTCATGAGCATTCTTTCCAAACAGCTTTTTACTTCTCAGAGCCTTGATCTCTTTCTGTATTTCAGCAAACTGATCTTGAATCTCTTTCATAAGCACTAGCATTCTCACTTGGAGCAGTATGGAAAATCTGCTCTTCACCAAAAGGAACAGTGTGAACCACAGGCGGTGGCACAGTCATCACAGATTGAACGGTAGGAACAACTGGAATTTCAGAAGGTGGTGGTGGTTGATAACCTTCAGGAACAAAGTTTTGAGGCATGCCCCAGGGGAAACCAGGAGGCATGGAATACTGAGGAACACTAGCAGGCGCCACAGAGATGGACGTAGAGACAATCTTAGAAATGACTGTCCTTTGCACAGGAGTTGAAAGCGGAGGTAGGGGTGGTGGTGGCTGATTCTGAGTAGCCACCAGGGCTTCCATCATAGTAGTGAGTTTTTCCAAACCATCATTCAGGGGATATACTTCTTCACGAAGCTCACGGTTCTCTTGTTGCAATTGATCCATCTTTTTCTTCAGATTAGCTCAAGTGTTATACTGGTGCGACAACTTGGCTGAATGAAGACCAAAGGGAAATAATAAGACACCTGAAAAAGGCAAGAAACAATGCAGAATGATGCTTGATATGCAATATGCAAATGCAAAGTTTCAAGGAAATATAAGGCATATTGCAAACATTGTTATATGAAATACCAAAATCTCATTCATTAATGATGGAAAAGATTACATCTCGGAAGTACAAATTCAAGAATCCTAAAACAATAAAGAATAAAGAAAACTAGATCGCTAGAGAATCCTATGAGAAGAAGTCCCAGCTCTATCTTCCAGCTTCTTGATGTGGGCCTGCATCTGAGTCTTCTCAATCAGCAACTTATCAACGATCAACTTCCAAAGAGATTCTGAACTCTTCGGAATATCGAAAACTGGCTGAATGCGAGAGGAAAATAAATCCTTTTGCACCTTTCTCTTCTTGTTGGAAACTTCATCTTCATTCTTCTTCTTGAAGTGCGCTTGAAGCCTTGCATTTTCTAACTCAATAATCTGATACTTGTTTTTCCAAGCATCTCTCTCTTGTTGCATCTCGGCCAAAGCGATCTGAAGCTTCTCTATGTCCTCCATAAAGTAGAGAATAGGCTTCTTATCAGTTAGAGATAAAGGCTCCTGACGCTTATAAGGCATCTTCAAAGTAATAGCTCTATTTTTAACCCACTGGAAGTAAGGTTCCGAAGAGACACAATTTGGATTTCCCAAACTTTCCTTTCCTTTTCTACGAATGTTGCACCAAGCTTCCACAATTTCTCTCTTGAGAGCAACCTGAGATTCTTCATCCTTGAAAAAGAGATCGGCCAAATGAATGTTCTTCGGTACCTCTCGCAAAGGATATCCTAACTGACGACGAGCTAACACCGGATTGTAGCTGATTCCTCCCTTTGTACCAAGAAGAGGCACATTGGAAAAATCACCACAACTATCAATAATCATCACTCCAGAAGGAACACGGCTACACTAATCAATATCGGAATGAGTGAGAGACATGATTTTCCACGACCAATATAAACCATCCTTGAGATTCCAGAAAGCTGCAGACTTCGGCAAGTGAGAAATAAACCACTTGTAAAGTAAAGGTGCACAATAGATAATCATCCCTTCACCATGGAAATTCCTGAGGTGAATAGAATGGTAAGCATCGGCAAGCAAAGTGGGAATTGGATTCCCAATCAAGAAGATCTGAATAGCGTTGATGTCGACAAAGTTCTCAACATTCGGGAAGAGGAACAGTCCATAAATAAGCAAGGCAAGAATAGCCTCAAAAGCAACTGTGTTCTTCACACTAGCAAAGTGATGAGCTCTGTAACGACCCAGTTTTCGTGTGCGTTTTATTTAATCGAGTCGTTTGATTATTATATTATTATTTTATTTTATTTTCAACTTCTATCTGCAAATATGTTACTTTTCAATGTTGTGATATTTTATCGGGTTTTGGGATCGTTTGTGAGATATTTGAGTGTAGGGGTATTTTGGTCATTTTAAGATATTTTTTATTAAGTAAGAAAAATAGAAAATAGTAGAGAGAAAAAGAGAAAGAAAGAAAAGGAAAAGAAAGAAAAAGGAGAGAAAAGAGAAGAAGAAGAGAAATAGTGGAAAACTTGGAAAAAAATCAAAGAAAAATCAACTTCTAGTATCGATTTAATAGGGTAAGGGTGCGAAATTCAATTATTGTATACTTGTATATGATTATGTATGTATATTTGTGATGTTTGTTGGATTGAAATGGAAATATTTTAGTAAACTCATTTTTGGTAAAATTGATTAGAAATTGATTAAATGTGTAGAAATTTATGTGTTAAGACTTCATTCTTGTTGGTATATGATAGATCCTTGTTGCAATGCATTGTATTGGCAATTTTCTGGTGTGTAGGTGAGATTTGGAGGGTTTTGGATTGGAACCTGTATGAACAATTATGCAGAAGAATTTTTCTGAGATTTCCAGGTCATACGCGTATGGGGCATGTTCATACGCGTATGAACCTTGGCAATACGCGTATGGTGGGCGAGCCATAGGGCCAATACGCGTATGGGTTGCTTGTTTTCTCGGCCATCTGCCCATCTGCGTATGATACGCGTAGCTTTTTGGGTCAATACGCGTACGGGCTTGGGCATTACGCGTACGGACATTTCAACGTGAACTTTGGAAAAAATGAGTCTATGCTCATACGCGTATGGCTCATGGTGATACGCGTATGGACAGGACTTTTGCAAAACGTGACTTTTCAAAATATCGTTTTTCATTTTCGTTCGTAACTTTTGATCCGTTTGTCCGATTTTTGCATTCTTGGTATCGTTGTGTAGGTATTGAGCTGTACTTTCTTATTACGATGGTTTTGGAATTGTTAGCCGATTTAATTATGTCGGGAATAGTGTTGGTTGTCGACTTTTGTCGTTATACTTGTACGTAATTGAGGTGTATTGTGCAAGGTGCTGTTGTATGATGTAAACATATGTGTTTAGATGATGTTGTGATGATTGTGGCCGTATGGAAATTAAATGCATTGTTTTGGGCATAAGTGCAAAGTGTGATTTTATCGATGTAAATGAATATGGGTGTGTGTGCATATTAAATGTCATGGGTCTTTGTATGCCAAGCATCATGATATGCATTGTGGAAACATCCTGAGTGACGGTTTGGATTCCAGAGGGATTTCGCTATAACTTCGTGTGCCCGTGTGGGGTGTGAGCGATGAT
Organism: Lathyrus tuberosus; assembly: GCA_022829125.1. NCBI lineage: Eukaryota > Viridiplantae > Streptophyta > Magnoliopsida > Fabales > Fabaceae > Lathyrus > Lathyrus tuberosus. The sequence continues at coordinate 1,599,201 of JALAZF010000344.1, read as the reverse complement.
TATAGATGATCGTGTTCCCATGTGGGGTGTGAGCGATCGGGTCGTGTGCCCGTGTGGGGTGTGAGCGATCCATAAACACCGTGTGCCCGTGTGGGGTGTGAGTGGTGGGGAACATCGTAGGCCCGACGGGGAGTTACAGTGATGTAACGAGCGATGGTTCCAGCAGAGTTCCTGAGTGAACTAGTGATGAGAAACAATGGAAGTCGGTACCGCATGTGCATATGCATAGAGTCGTTGTGTCGGTCTCTTGCATTGCATAAATCATTTATGGTTGTTTGTGTGTGGATTTGTGGATAAATTGATATACGGATATGTGTTGGTGATGGAAATATGTATTGTGTCTTGTAATGCCTTGTGTTTTGAATCATGGCGTGAATTGTGGTGAGAAACGTATATATGTGTATTTTTGTGTTATATATATAATTATATGCAATTATATTGTGGTTGTTTTTCTCACCCTTCTGCTGTTTTATAATGCTCTATGAGGCATTGCAGATTAGAGTTGCTGGAGGTATTTTTGTGAAGCTTTGCGTCTTCATTCTTTTGTCGGTCGGCACTGATATGTGACACCGGGTAGTTAGGGAGGCCGTTTGTGATAATTGTATATTATGTATATGTATATCTTTTGGCTTGAGCCTGTATAACCTGATGTATGACAAACTTTTCATGATATATATATATATATGTATGTTATTCAGTTTTTAGATTTTCCGTTTTTATTCTAAAATCTGAAATGTGTGTAAGGAACTGAGTTCCTCTGTTGATTGCTACCCCACTGTTGCATATCTTTATGAGCGGGTGTTGTATGAATTGTTTCAATTTGATGTGACCCTCCCGGTCTATGCCATGTTAATTTAAATATACTCTGACGAAATTTCGAATTTTCTTTTACTGCTTTTTATTAATTGGGGGTATAGATTGGGGGTGTTACATTAAGTGGTATTAGAGCCAGTTTATGTCAGTCCGTGTCAGTTGTGTCAGTTCTTGTTGGTCGTTGTGGTTGGATGAGCTGTTTGTTTAACCATAGTTTCTGTTATTGGAAATGAATAGAATATGGCTGGTAGGAATGATGCTGCTTTGGCTGCGGCTATGCAAGCTATGGCTCGTGCTGTGCAAGGTGCACCTAATGCTACGGGTAATGATGAGTTCAGGAAGAACAAACCGCCTGTCTTCAAAGGAAGATATGATCCGGATGGTGCACAGAGTTGGCTGAAAGAGATTGAGAGGATTTTCCGAGTGATGGATTGTGATGAAGATCAGAAGGTGAGACTAGGTACTCACATGTTATTGGAAGAAGCTGATGATTGGTGGGTTAGTACTCGACGTGTGTTGGAAGCTGTAGAAGAGGAAGACGAAGAAATTACTTGGGAAGTTTTTAGCCGGGAGTTCTTGAGGAGGTATTTTCCTGAAGATGTGAGGGGAAAGAAGGAAATTGAGTTCTTGGAGCTAAAGCAAGGTAATATGTCTGTAGTTGATTATACTGCTAAGTTTGTGGAACTTGTACAGTTTTATCCTCATTATGCTGAAGCTACTGCTGAATTCTCTAAGTGTGTGAAGTTTGAGAATGGCTTGCGTCCTGAGATTAAGCAGGCGATTGGATATCAGAGGATTCGGAGGTTTTCTGATTTGGTAGATTGTTGTAGGATTTATGAAGAGGACAGTAAGGCTCGTTCTACTCATTACAAGAGTGTGAGCGAGAGGAAAGGGAAACAACAGTTCCGTGGTGGTCCGTATGTGACACCAGCTGATAAAGGTAAACAGAGAGGGAATTTTGAGAAAAGGTTAGGTGGAGGAGGAATGTCTGGTCCTATGAGGTGTTATAAATGTGGTGAGTTGGGGCATCGTCAGTTTGAGTGCAGGAAAGATTTAAGGAAGTGTACTAATTGTGGGGGTGTAGGACATGTTGCAGCGGATTGTGCCAGGAAGAATGTGGTGAAATGTTACAACTGTGGGGAACCTGGTCACATTAGTACTAAGTGTCCGAAACCGAAACAAGCTCCAGCTGGTGGAAAAGTGTTTGCATTATCGGGGACTCAGACTTCAAGTGCAGATCGTCTGATTCGAGGTACTTGTTTTATTAATAGTACTCCTTTGATTGCTATTATTGATACTGGAGCGACTCATTCGTTTATTTCGTCTGAGTGCGCGAAGCGTTTGAATCTTGTGTTGTCTGTGATGGGTGGTGGAATGGATATTGATACTCCAGCAATGGGGTCAGTAACTACGTCTTTGGTTTGTCTAAGATGTCCTTTGACCATTTATGGTAAAGACTTTGAGATGGATTTAGTTTTTTTGTCGTTGGAGGGATTAGATGTGGTTTTGGGTATGAATTGGTTGCAATTCAATCGAGTTCATATTGATTGTTATCATAAGCTGGTAAGGTTTCCTTCTCTTGAGGAAGACGAAGACTCGAGTTTCTTATCTACCAAAGAGTTGAAGAAACTTTTGGCGGAGAAAGCTCAGTTGTTTGGATTGTTTACATCTTTAACTGTGGATAGTCGAGTTTCACTTGAGGTGTTTCCTGTTATGTGTGAATTTCCGGAAGTGTTTCCTGAGGATATTTCAGACTTGCCGCCGGAGAGAGAGGTGGAGTTTTCTATAGATCTAGTTCCTGGTACTAGACCTGTTTCTATGGCACCTTATCGTATGTCGGCATCGAAGTTGGTGGAGTTAAAGAAACAGTTGAATGAGTTGTTGGAAAAGAGGTTCGTGAGGCCAAGTGTTTCTCCTTGGGGTGCTCCAGTTTTGTTGGTGAAAAAGAAGGATGGAAGTATGAGGTTATGTATTGATTATCGCCAGTTCAATAAGGTGACGATCAAGAATAAGTATCCTCTTCCAAGGATTGATGATCTGATGGATCAGTTGGTTGGTGCATGTGTGTTCAGTAAGATTGACTTGAGGTCGGGGTATCATCAGATAAGGGTGAAGGAGGAAGACATTCAGAAAACGGCTTTTAGGACAGGATACGGTCATTATGAATATTCTGTGATGCCGTTCGGGGTGTCTAACGCGCCAGGTGTGTTTATGGAATACATGAATCGTATTTTTCACGAGCATCTGGATCATTTTGTGGTGGTGTTTATTGATGATATCTTAATTTATTCTAAGTCTCGGGAGGAGCATGCAGAACATTTGCGTATTGTTTTGCAGGTTTTGAAAGAGAGGAAGCTTTTTTTGCTAAATTGTCTAAGTGTGAATTCTGGTTGTCGGAAGTAAGTTTTCTTGGACACGTAATTTCAGGTAATGGTATTGTTGTGGTTCCATCTAAAGTAGAAGCAGTTCTACAATGGGAGGCTCTGAGATCTGTTACTGAAATTTGAAGCTTTTTGGGGTTGGCTGGTTATTATCGCAGGTTTATTGAAGGTTTTTCGAAGCTAGCACTTCCTTTGACCCAGTTGACTTGTAAAGGGCAAGCATTCATTTGGGATATTCGGTGTGAAGAGAGTTTTACTGAGCTGAAGAGAAGATTGACGACAGCTCCGATCTTGATTTTGCCGAATCCTAATGAACCATTCGTGGTTTATTGTGATGCTTCTTTGATTGGTCTAGGTGGTATTCTGATGCAGGAAGGTAAGGTGGTGGCTTATGCTTCAAGGCAGTTAAGAGTTCATGAGAAGAATTATCCTACTCATGATCTTGAGTTAGCGGCTGTGGTTTTCGTGTTGAAGATTTGGAGGCATTATCTCTACGGTGCAAGGTTTGAAGTCTTTAGTGATCATAAAAGTTTGAAATATTTGTTTGATCAGAAAGAGCTAAATATGAGGCAACGTAGATGGTTAGAATTCTTGAAGGACTACGACTTTGGCTTGAATTACCATCCTGGTAAAGCTAATGTGGTAGCTGATGCATTGAGCCGGAAATCGTTACATATGTCCGCTTTAATGGTTAAGGAGTGGGAACTTTTGGAATCGTTTAGAGACTTGAGTTTGGTTTGTGAAGTGACGTCGGATAGCGTTAGGCTTGGTATGCTAACGATTACTAATGATTTTCTGACGACGGTTAGTGAGAAGCAAAAGCTGGATGTGAAATTTGTGGAGTTGATGTTGGTTGGAGGAAAAGATGTGAGTAGTGATTTTCAAGTGGATATTAATGGTGTTTTGAGATTCCGAGGTAGGATTTGTATTCCAGATGATGCGGAGTTGAAAAGGATGATTTTGGAGGAAGGACACCGGAGTAATTTGAGTATACATCCGGGATCGAATAAGATGTACCAAGATTTGAGGAGGATTTTCTGGTGGTCTGGATTGAAAAGAGATGTGGCTCAGTTTGTTTATGCATGCTTGACTTGTCAAAAATCGAAGGTGGAACATCTGAGGCCTAGTGGTTTGTTGCAACCGTTGGATATTCCTGAATGGAAGTGGGATAGCATTTCCATGGATTTTATGACAGGGCTACCGAATACTCAGCGAGGGCATAATGCTATTTGGGTGGTTGTTGATAGACTGACTAAATCGGCTCATTTTATCCCGATTGACATTAGTTTTTCTTTGGAGCGGTTAGCTGAGATTTACATCAGTGTGATTGTGAAGTTGCATGGAGTTCCATTGAGTATTGTTTCTGATCGAGATCCTAGATTTACATCGAGATTTTGGGAAAGTTTACAGAAGGCTTTGGGTTCTAAATTGAGATTGAGTTCATCTTATCATCCGCAAACGGATGGTCAGACGGAGAGGACGATTCAGTCTTTGGAGGATTTGTTGAGAGCGTGTGTTTTGGAACAAGGTGGTGCGTGGGATAGTTATCTTGCCTTGATTGAGTTTACGTATAATAACAGTTTCCATTCTAGTATTGGAATGGCACCGTTTGAAGCACTGTATGGGCGAAGGTGTCGGACGCCGTTGTGTTGGCACGAATCTGGTGAGAGAACGGTGGTTGGACCAGAATTGGTGCAACAGACGACAGAGAAAGTGAAGTTTATTCATGAGAAGATGAAAGCTTCTCAAAGTAGACAAAAGAGTTATCATGATCGGAGACGGAAGGATCTTGAGTTCCAAGAGGGCGATCATGTATTTCTGAGGGTTACGCCGGTAACAGGTGTGGGTCGTGCATTAAAATCGAAGAAACTTACTTCTCGGTTTATTGGTCTTTACCAGATATCCGCGAGAGTGGGTGCTGTGGCTTATAGGGTGGCGTTGCCGCCGAATCTGTCGAATTTGCACGATGTGTTTCATGTTTCACAGCTTCGGAAGTATGTTCCAGATCCGTCGCATGTGATTCCGATGGATGAGGTCGAGGTAAGGGGGAACCTTACAGTTGAGGCGTTACCAGTTAGGGTTTTGGATCGCGAGGTGAAGAGGTTGAGAGGCAAGGATATTGCACTTGTGAAAGTGGCGTGGGGTGGCGCTGCTGAGGGAAATTTGACTTGGGAGTTGGAGAGTCGGATGCGGGAGTCGTATCCAGATTTGTTCGCCTCAGGTATATTTTTTAGGACGAAAATTTCTAAGTGGGGGAGAGTTGTAACGACCCAGTTTTCGTGTGCGTTTTATTTAATCGAGTCGTTTGATTATTATATTATTATTTTATTTTATTTTCGACTTTTATCTGCAAATATGTTATTTTTCAATGTTGTGATATTTTATCGGGTTTTGGGATCGTTTGTGAGATATTTGAGTGTAGGGGTATTTTGGTCATTTTAAGATATTTTTTATTAAGTAAGAAAAATAGAAAATAGTAGAGAGAAAAAGAGAAAGAAAGAAAAGGAAAAGAAAGAAAAAGGAGAGAAAAGAGAAGAAGAAGAGAAATAGTGGAAAACTTGGAAAAAAATCAAAGAAAAATCAACTTCTAGTATCGATTTAATCGGGTAAGGGTGCGAAATTCAATTATTGTATACTTGTATATGATTATGTATGTATATTTGTGATGTTTGTTGGATTGAAATGGAAATATTTTAGTAAACTCATTTTTGGTAAAATTGATTAGGAATTGATTAAATGTGTAGAAATTTATGTGTTAAGACTTCATTCTTGTTGGTATATGATAGATCCTTGTTGCAATGCATTGTATTGGCAATTTTCTGGTGTGTAGGTGAGATTTGGAGGGTTTTGGATTGGAACCTGTATGAACAATTATGCAGAAGAATTTTTCTGAGATTTCCAGGTCATACGCGTATGGGGCATGTTCATACGCGTATGAACCTTGGCAATACGCGTATGGTGGGCGAGCCATAGGGCCAATACGCGTATGGGTTGCTTGTTTTCTCAGCCATCTGCCCATCTGCGTATGATACGCGTAGCTTTTTGGGTCAATACGCGTACGGGCTTGGGCATTACGCGTACGGACATTTCAACGTGAACTTTGGAAAAAATGAGTCTTTGCTCATACGCGTATGGCTCATGGTGATACGCGTATGGACAGGACTTTTGCAAAACGTGACTTTTCAAAATATCGTTTTTCGTTTTCGTTCATAACTTTTGATCCGTTTGTCCGATTTTTGCATTCTTGGTATCGTTGTGTAGGTATTGAGCTGTACTTTCTTATTATGATGTTTTGGAATTGTTAGCCGATTTAATTATGTCGGAAAGTCGAGAATAGTGTCAGTTGTCGACTTTTGTTGTTATACTTGTACGTAATTGAGGTGTATTGTGCAAGGTGCTGTTGTATGATGTAAACGTATGTGTTTAGATGATGTTGTGATGATTGTGGCCGTATGGAAATTAAATGCATTGTTTTGGGCATAAGTGCAAAGTGTGATTTTATCGATGTAAATGAATATGGGTGTGTGTGCATATTAAATGTCATGGGTCTTTGTATGCCAAGCATCATGATATGCATTGTGGAAACGTCCTGAGTGACGGTTTGGATTCTAGAGGGAATTTGCTATAACTTCGTGTGCCCATGTGGGGTGTGAGCGATGATTATAGACGATCGTGTGCCCATGTGGGGTGTGAGCGATCGGGTCGTGTGCCCATGTGGGGTGAGAGCGATCCATAAACACTGTGTTCCCGTGTGGGGTGTGAGCGGTGGGGAACATCGTAGGCCCGACGGGGAGTTACAGTGATGTAACGAGCGATGGTTCCAGTAGAGTTCCTGAGTGAACTAGTGATGAGAAACAATGGAAGTCGGTACCGCATGTGCATATGCATAGAGTCGTTGTGTCGGTCTCTTGCATTGCATAAATCATTTATGGTTGTTTATGTGTGGATTTGTGGATAAATTGATATACGGATATGTGTTGGTGATGGAAATATGTATTGTGTCTTGTAATGCCTTGTGTTTTGAATCATGGCGTGAGTTGTGGTGAGAAACGTATATATGTGTATTTTTGTGTTATATATATAATTATATGCAATTATATTATGGTTGTTTTTCTCACCCTTCTGCTGTTTTATAATGCTCTATGAGGCATTGCAGATTAGAGTTGCTGGAGGTATTTTTGTGAAGCTTTGCGTCTTCCTTCTTTTGTCGGTCGGCTCTGATATGTGACACCGGGTAGTTAGGGAGGCCGTTTGTGATAATTGTATATTATGTATATGTATATCTTTTGGCTTGAGCCTGTATAACCTGATGTATGACAAACTTTTCATGATATATATATATGTATGTTATTCAGTTTTTAGATTTTCCGCTTTTATTCTAAAATCTGAAATGTGGGTGTAAGGAACTGAGTTCCTCTGTTGATTGCTACCCCACTGTTGCATATCTTTATGAGCAGGTGTTGTATGAATTGTTTCAATTTGATGTGACCCTCCCGGTCTATGCCATGATAATTTAAATATACTCTGACGAAATTTCGAATTTTCTTTTACTGCTTTTTATTAATTGGGGGTATAGATTGGGGGTGTTACAAGCTCTATCCATCAAGAACTTAGCGGGTAACCCAAGAATCTTTCCTTTGGTATCCATGCGAGTGTTAATCTCGGAAACCTTCAAGTGAGTAGCCTTTGCAATAACATCATGCTCGGGAGCGGGGTCCAAACTAGAGAAAATCCGACCATAAACATGTAAACCAAGCAGGAGAGAATACTCCTCTAGCGTAGGTACCAACTGATAATCAAGAAAGGTGAAACAATGTAGCAAAGGGTCATAGAACAGAACCAAAGTAGCAAGCAATCCTTTAGCCATATCAACCTTCAAGAGAGACAAAAGCCTTCCATATCTGGACTCGAACTTCTTGGTATCAGCAACCAAAGATACTAGCTCTCTCAAACCCTCTAATTTAGGACTCTTGAAAGTGTACTTCTTTGTACTTCTCCTTCCAAAGTCCATAATAAAAGTATCTGCAATGTTTGAAATAACACCTTTAAGTTCCTTGAAACCTTCCAAAAGAATGCTCATGAATGCATGAGTGCATGAATGCAACACCCCCAAACAAGATCACACAAAGCACACGGGTCAAGGTTCAAGTCACGAGCATGAAGCCGAGGGTAAGAACCAAACCCAGAAAGGTGTGTACTAAGGTTTTGTCTTCATTGTACCTGTAGAAAACGGTGGTTCTAAAATAGTGCCCAGGGTCCACAATCCACTATCAGACACACCAGCACACCAATTTGCTCGGAGGTTGGTAGTTATCCTCAAGAGAATCTTACCTGAGTGCATCATTGTGTGACAGCTAAGTCAGATTTGCATCTTCATAGCTTCCACGCTACGATCCTAAAAAGGCTAGGATGGGTTAAGGGTTACTATGGTCCTCAATCTTATAGGCTTCTATGGAAAAAGTAATGCCTTCTCGATCGCTCGATCGGCATCAGTAATTCCAAAGAGGCAACTACGGAGCGGATAGATTCTCAAGTTCTTCTTTTTCAGGATTTAACTCCTTCAAAGTTCCATTGACTATACTATCCTCCTATCTCAAAGTGCACTCTGGTCCGGGTATAGGACCTATCTCACACACAGAGAAACTCCCAAACAGAACAAACAAGTAACGAGCAAATCAAACAAAAAGCAGTAAATAAATCAAAGTAGGCTAAACCCCTCAAGAGAGATGGTCGCCACTTTTCTGTAGTGGGGAAATTTGTGAGTGTAAGCTATTGATTAACTTAACTCAAAATTAAGCAAGAGTCGCCACCGCACTTTTATTTTATCCACAAAGGGAAAGGAAAAAGAGCGAACAAAACCTAAAGAGTTCTAAAAAACAAGAAAAAATAGAGAATGGGTAAGGGGGTCGGTTATGCAATGGGAAGGTGTTAACACCCAAAACGTCTATAGTAATCTATAGGAGCCCTTTGAAATATCTACCGCTTTTTGGTTTGAAAATGGTTTGCTTGTAAAGAGATTGAGGAGATGAGAGGAGAATTATTTTTTAAGATTTTTGTGTTTGGAGAGACTTATCGCCTCATGCCTACGTACCCACGATGTGCAATGTAAGATCAAAACCCCGTAGTTCGTGGTACAAAGAACGAAAAATTGTTGGTTTTGATTGATTTTTAAGTGTAAAGACAAGTCTTCATTTCTAAGCGAATAATTTCGCTTAAAGAAATGAATCATGTCTAAACTTATGAAAAAGAGTTTAAAAGAAAAAAGGTACATAAAAGCACAAAAAATTTGAGTGAGTTTTATATTTTTTTATGTTTTTATGAAATGGTCAAAATATAGTTAAATGGATTGATATTTATTAAAGAAAAGAAAGTTTTTAAAAGTCAAGGTTTTATTATGAAAGCGGTTTTAAGTTGAAAACAAGAAGGTTTTGAAAAAAGAGAGAGGATTTTGAAAATTTAAGAATGGGGAGGAGAAGAAGTGACTATCCTAGTGCATAAAATAAAAGCTAGGGAAAAGAAGGATCTAACCAAAATGGAGCCACTTCAAAGCAATATTAAAAGAATTCCATCCTTAAGCAAATTGGCCAATAAAGGCAAGTCTTCAATCAATACTCCAAGAAAAGGGATAAGAAGTCCTAATTCTAGGTCCATAAGTCCGATATTACTTCAAAAGAGGTCCATAAAGAGATCACTCCAAAGCATAGGATAGTAACCAATAGTCCAAGATGAGGAGAATTAAGTTTTTTATCGTTTAAGCCTTTATTAATGTTTTTGAGTCCAAATGGACAAAGGAAAAAAAGGCATAAGCATAAACAAGTGTCCAACGGACAAAGGAAAAATTGCGGAAGCATAAACATGTGTCCAACGGACAAAGGAAAAATTGCGGAAACATAAACATGATATGAAATGAAGCATAAAAAAATAAAAGAGTTAGGGAGAGAGAAGGAAACATAAACAAAATTAATACAAAATATTGTTAGTAAGTTAGTGATTAGTTGTTAGTATTAGTGATCAATAACAATTGAATAATTTCACTTAGGTCAAGGTTGATGGAATTCATTAGAGGATTGATAAGACCAAAGCCTCCTAACAACAAGTTTCATGAGTTTTGAACCATAATACAAATAATCAACCATTCTTGAAAGTTTTCCGATACGGGACAAATATTGCGCTATGTTAAGCAATCGCCGAGTAATTTACGGAGTAATTACCCTACAATGAGGCCGGTCAATAGCTCTTTGTGCTAATGTATGCTAGATGAACGATATATAGATCATCATCCGAAAGCAATACCGCACGAAAAGAAAAATGGTAGCAATCTCATCTCAATCGAAATTCGACAGAAGCATTCCAAGATCTTTAGACTTTCATCGATCAAAAAGAAAAAGAAATAGATGAAGAGAAAGCCAAATTAAACCACACAAATATGTGTTTTAAGGCTAAGAACAAAGGAAAGGGGGAGAAAATGGAAAAGGAACCAAAACAGTCCCAAAACCAAGCAAAAAACACATTTTGGAGGCTGGTTAATCGATTAACCAACTCATGGGGTAATTATGTTAATCGATTAACCAGTGCAAACTTCCAGTTTTTTGTGCAGAAACAAGTTGTTAATCGATTAACCTAATTGTATATGTTTTGGTTAATCGATTAACACTGTGAAAACAGCAGAAAATCAGTTTGAAATTTGCCAAATCCTTGATCACTCATTTCTTCAAACATCTTAGGATCAAGGATTCAATTGTGCACGAATTTTAGAGTAAAACAGCAGCAAAAACCAGCAATCAACACAAATTGCAAGATCCAAAGATCAAGCAAACAAGATCAACAAAAGATCTACATTATGGAAGATGAAGATGAAGCTTCAACAATGGTGAAAAGTGAATTACCAATCCAAATCAAAAAATCCTTCCAAATTGCAGCAAGATCTATACTCCAAAGCCTTGATCTATGAACAAAAACAAGAATGGATGGAGGTTTAGCTCTAAATTAGTAAGAATCAATGTGAATTCTTACTAACTTATGAAAGAAGAAATAAGAGCTCTGGTGAATTTGTGGTTTGGGGAGAGAAATTGCATGGGATTTGTTGGCTATCAAAAGCTTGTAGAATGAATGAAATGAAGGCTCTATTTATAGAGTTTAGGCTTGGAAATTTGGTGGTTTGGAATTTGGCATGGATGATCAAAATTAGGATTGGAATTCAAATTTGGAGGGAAATCACAAAAGAGTGGTGATTTGTGATGGTACATGGTGGGGAATGATCAAAGTGATGTAGGGAATTAAAATGAGATGGTCTAGAATATTCCACATGTGATCAAAATGGTGAAAATTGGTGCCAATTGCTGCAGAATTTGAATTTGGCACATTTTTTTCAAAAATTGCACGTGTTAATCGATTAACCACTTCACAGTGCAATTAGGTTAATCAATTAACATAGTGAAAAATGGGAAAAAATGGCTTTTTGATGTGCTGTCTTGGCTCTGGCTCGATTTTCTTGCTTGTCAAAGAAGGCATGGAAATAAACACATGAACCTTGGAGTCTCTTGAATAATAATCCATTAAATCTTGGAAACTCTTGATCAGATAATTTTTGAATTCATTGCGGATCAACTTTGACTTTTCTCAGATAAAATTCATTCGAGCTGTGGGACTGTTATTTTGGCATTTTTAACCTGTTCTTCCCCTGAAAATGTTAGTGAAAGAAAACAAAATATTTTTCGGCTTTTAATTAATGGATAGTACAGTATAAACAAATTAAACAAATCAAACGCACACAAATGCAAAGATCCCTGCAAGGCACAATCCTATCAAAGAGGGAACCAATATGTGATCTTGTTTATGGTATGCAAAAATGCAAATGACATATGGGATCTTAGGGGTAAAAATTAGGGTATTACAAGATGAAATTGAAACTTGTTGCTCAAGCTTCTTGGATCAATCCATTGTTGCAAATGGATCAATGTGATGTATTTGAGACCCTCAAATCCCCTCTTGAGGTCTTGGCTCATGTTTTGTCCCAAAAGTCAACTTAGGGGTGAATTAGGTCAAGAAACCCTAATTCCTGAATTTTTTATGAATGCATCCCCTAAAGCCAAATTGACTTGATGATTGGGTTCGTGATGTCCCTTGGAGCAACATAGGTTATGCTTTGAAGCATTGGCTCATGCCCAGAGGAAAATCTCCATCTGGAGGCCTTGGTCGACCAAAACCCTAATTTGGTGACACTGTTGATCGTGAGGCTTGATCCACTCAGAATACTGCAACCTTGTGCTTGATTCTTGAAGTGGGAGTCCTCTTGATCCATTGTGGATGTTTGAGAGGCTAGACAAGTTGAAGATCATGTCATTCCTTGATTGATTCTTTGTCTAAGAACTCTGAGAGGGCTTGAAACCCTTATTTTGATAATAGTGAATGCTCACCCATCTTTGGGGAGACTAATGAGGCATAATGGTTCATCCATATTGTGATCATGATTTTCACAATGATGGGAAATCTTGGTGGTCAAAATTTGGGGTATGACATGGAGATGCCATTTGTTGACACTATCGGGGAAAACGAGTCTCTTGAGAGACTACTTTCGCTTGGGGATATTACATCATACTTTTCTCGTAGATCTTCTCGGAGAAATGCCATATGATTTGATCCAATTTTGAGGTGCTGATGACTTCATTAACATCGACTCTCCGGAGAGAAAAATCAATGTGTTGCTGAAAGTCTGTAGTTGTGAGGCTTTCTCTGGGGATTTTCCTTAATCTGGGAAAGCGAAGATATCATCTTCAATGGCGAAGAGTGACATTTGTCAAAAGTTTCTCTGGTCTTCTCAGAGGTTCAAGTTATCAAAGTGGTCAAGAGCCAACTCTAATCCAGAAATAAATTGGAGGAGAGAGATAGTGCAGACGCAACATTTCCTGACGAGGAAAGTGCTAACAACTCGATTGAGAGAACTTTTATCGCTAGGGGATAAGACCGACTAAGGTGATAGTGATGCAATATGAATGCAAATGTAAATAAATAATGCATGATGTATGTATGTATATGCTGACAAATCTGACACGACATACAGACTAGTAGATGAACACGACTGGATACTCGGCCACAGTAGGGAATGAAAAGTATCACTGGTCCAGAAGTAGCAATTATGCCTTGCTTAGGAGAAGTAGTCCTCGTGGGGAGCTACGTTGGTCGGGCTTGAAGATAAGAACTCTGTCGGGGATGTCTGATGGAACATTCGCGTCTGACACAGTTGATCCTTCATTCAGGTGCACTGGTTTAGAAGGAGTACTTTGATTCTGCCCTTTGAAGCTCGATTACTTCTGGCGAAGCGATCGATGTTCTTTCGATGTTCAACAGTCAAAAGAAATTGCCATCTTTATTTTAAAAGAAGAAAAGTTTGACAAGTAAATTCGTTTTTGTCTTATTTCAAGAATCGTTGATCGTGTTAAAATGTCGTTCTGTAAAGCTAAAACAAATAAGAATTGCAAACAAAAGCACAAGGGCTCAAATTTTATTGATAGGATGGAAATCAGCCAAACACTTGATTCCATGGAGTATTTACAAAGTTTTAGAAAATGGCAATTTAAGGGAAAAGGGCAACATTGAAACACAACGACCGCTATCCTTCTACCAACTTTGAATTCGGGGCATCTTGAGCTTTTGTCGAAGATGACCTTAACTGGAGTTTTCTGATGAATGGCAGAACCGCTACTAGGGGATTTGCCCCTGTTGGACGTAGTTACTTGCCATTATCCCTAACTTTTGCCTGGATTGTACTTTGAGATTTCCAATCCACCGGGATGATTTTTTTGATTATGTCTCTAATTTTTACCTGGACCGCCCTTTCGGGTTTTCAATCCACGGAGACGTTTTTTTTTAGTTTAGGAGAAGTATTTCATGACTACATCAACATTTGTGGGGTAGGAAAATTCCTCTTCGTCCATGGTTGCAAGTCTCAAGGCGCCGCCTGAGAAAGCTTTCTTGACCACATAGGGGCCGTCATAGTTTGGGGTCCATTTGTCCCGAGAATCAGTGAGAAATGATTGTATCTTCTTGAGCACAAGGTCTCCTTTTCTGAAGACACGAGGTCGAACCTTTTTGTCGAACGCCTTCTTCATTCTCTGTTGATATAACTGACTGTGGCATAGTGCCGTTATTCGCTTCTCTTCGATCAGATTCAGTTCGTCGTGCCGACTTTGACACCATTCAGCTTCTGTTAGCTTAGCTTCCATCAATACCCGGATTGATGGGATGTCTACTTCTATGGGGAGCACTGCTTCTATGCCATAAACTAGAGAGAAAGGGGTTGCCCCTGTTGAAGTGCGGACAGATGTGCGATAACCGTGAAGAGCAAAGGGTAGCATCTCGTGTCAATCTTTGTAGGTTACAACCATCTTTTGAACGATCTTCTTGATGTTCTTGTTAGCCGCTTCTACCGCTCCATTCATCTTGGGTCGGTAGGTAGATGAGTTATGGTGTTCGATTTTGAACTTAGCGCACAACTCTTTCATCATCTTATTGTTCAAGTTGGATCCATTTTCAGTAATGATCTGGCTCGGAACACCATAACGGAAGATGATATTGTTTTTGATAAATTGGACTATCACTTGTCGGGTTACATTGGTGTATGATGCTGCTTCGACCCACTTGGTGAAGTAAACAATGGCTACCAGGATGAACTGATGTTCGTTCGAAGCCTTAGGTTCAATCATGCCAATCATGTCGATTCCCCATATAGAAAAAGGCCATGGGGAAGAGAGAACTTTGAGATGTGTAGGCGGTACATGGATTTTGTCTGAGTATATCTGACACTTCCTCATGTACTTGTAGCAGTCAGATTCCATTGTCAACCAGTAGTACCCTGCTCTCAGAATTTTTCTCGCCATTGTGTGTCCATTTGCATGAGTGCCAAAGGATCCTTCGTGAATTTCTTTTATCAGCATGTCTGCTTCTGGTCTGTCTACGCATCGGAGCAAGACCATGTCGAAATTTCTCTTATATAGCGTGTCACCGCGCAGGAAGAAACTGTCAGCCAGCCTTCTGAGGGTTTTCCTGTCTTTCCTTAGTGCCCCAAGTGGGTACTCTTGTTTTTGAAGGAAGCATTTGATATCGTGATACCAAGGTTTGTCATCTATGACTGCTTCGATCGCGAAGATGTAAGCGGGCCGTTCAAGGTGCATTATGTCGATCTTAGGTAGGTCATTCCATTGACCCACACTAATCATGGAAGAGAGAGTGGCTAAGGCATCAACCATGTGATTATCCTCACGAGGGATATAATGAAACTCGATTCTGTTGAAGAAAGGTAACAACCTTCTTACATAATCTTTGTAAGGAATCAATCTGGATTAGTATGTGTTCCAATCTCCTTTGATCTGATTAACGACCAGGGCTGAGTCACCATATACATCCATGTTTTTGATCCTTAAATCAATCGCTTCTTCGAGACCCATAATACAAGCTTCGTATTCGGCCTCGTTGTTTGTGCACTTGAATGTAAGTCTGGCAGTGAAAGGAATGTGGCTACCCTGAGGTGTTATGATGATTGCCCCAATTCTATTTTCGTAATGATTGACAACTCTGTCAAAGATTAGTCCCCATTGGGAACCTGGTTCTGGCCCTTCACTGGGTAATGGTTCATCGCAATCTTTCATTTTTAAATACATGACATCTTCGTCCGGGAAGTCAAATCCGACTGATTCCTGATCGTCAATCGGTTGATGAGCCAAATGATCGGCTAAAATACTCCCTTTAACGGCTTTCTGAGCATGGTATTCGATGTCGTATTCTGATAACAACATCAGCCAACGGGCAATCCTTCCCGTGAGAGCAGGTTTTTCAAATACATACTTGATTGGATCCATTTCGGAGACCAACCAAGTAGTGTGACGAATCATGTACTGGCGAAGACGTTTGGCTGGCCAAGCCAAAATGCAGCAAGTTTTCTCAAGCATAGTGTACCGAGTCTCGCAGTCGGTGAAAATCTTGCTCAAATAATAGATGGCAGACTCTTTCCTTTTGGTTTCGTCTTGTTGGCCAAGTGCACAACCCATGGAGTCTTCCAAGACTGTTAAGTAGATGATCAGTGGTCTTCCTTCCACTGGAGGTGATAGAATCGATGGGTTTAACAGATATTCCTTGATATTGTCGAAGGCAGTTTGACAGTCTTCTGTCCAAACACAGTCCTGATTCTTTTTGAGTAATTTGAAGATTGGCGCACATGTCGCGGTCATGAGGAATATGAATCTAGAAATGTAATTCAGACTTCCCAGGAATCCTCTAACTTGTTTTTCAGTTTTCAGAGAAGGAATTTCTTGAATGGCCTTGACCTTGTCAGGATCAACCTCAATTCCTTTCTGGCTGACAATGAACCCTAATAGTTTCCCTGAACAGAGACCGAAGGTGCATTTGTTGGGATTCAAGCGGAGTTTGTACTTTCTCAAACGCTCGAATAGTTTCGACAGGTGGGTCACATGTTCCTCTTCTGTCTTAGATTTGGAAATCATGTCACCGACATATACCTTGATTTCTTTATGTATCATGTCATGAAACAAAGTAGTCATGGCCCTTTGATAGGTTGCCCCGGCGTTCTTTAAACCGAACGACATTACCTTGTAACAAAAGGTACCCCATGGGGTGATGAACGAAGTTTTCTCCATGTCTTTCGACGCTATTTTTATCTGATTATAGCCCGAGAATCCATCCATGAAGGAGAAAACTTTGAACTTTGTTGTATTGTCTACCAGCATGTCAATGTGTGGTAAAGGAAAGTCGTCCTTTGGACTAGCCTTGTTTAGATCTCTGTAATTGACACACATTCTGACTTTTTCGTCCTTTTTTGGAACGGGTACGATATTGGCTAACCATTGTGGGTATTCTGACATGGTGAAGAAACCCGCGTCAATCTATTTTTGTACCTCTTCTTTGATTTTGATGGCCATGTCTGGATGAGTCCGTCTCAACCTCTGTTTTACTGGCGAACATTCTGACCTTAACGGTAGATGATGTTCCACGATGCTGGTATCTAACCCTGGCATGTCCTGGTAGGACCAAGCAAACACATCGGGAAATTCCCTGAGAAGCTTTGTCAAACTCCCTTTGGCAGTTGGACTGAGCAGTACCCCAATCCTGATTTCTTTTCTCTCTTCTTCTGAACCCAAGTTGACAGTTTCCAACGGCTCTTTGTGAGGTTCAATAAACCTTTCCTCTTGTTTGAGTAGTCGGGAGATCTCCTCTAGAATTTCGTCTTCAATTTCTTCTTCAACCCCAAATACCGGGAATTCAAAGTTGGGAGAAGGCATCGGATCGTATGTTTCAACGGGGTTTAAAATAAGAAATCTGCATGACGGTATGATTCGTATTTAGAAGAGATAGAGAAAATGCAAGAGTGTGTGCAGTGTTTTTTTCTTTGAAAACTGCTTGTTTTTATTATTGATTTGTTTTTTAGGATTACCATTTTCAGAAAAAGCAAAATGAAAACAGCAATTAATGCAGAAATTACAGAACGACGTTATTTTATTTATGATTAGTCGATTCTTGAAACTACAGCCCTATAAAACAAAACTCTGTCGCTTTGGGCGAAGCGAAGAGGGATATTTACAGAAAGTGAGCCCTATCAAAACATCCGTTTCACCTGGGCAGGGTGAAAGGTTAAAGATGGCAATTACTTTGACTTATGAACAATCTTCGGAACATCGACAGCAAACCATTGGCGGCGAACTCCTTGGTGAATCACAAAGTCTGGTACCTTCCTTGATTTGCTTTCAGAAATAACGTTGATTTCTGGTGGAGCAGGATCATTGGAATCTGTCTCCCAGACAGAGTTGTCGTAGGAGGATTCCTCTGTTGTATTTTGCATAGTATTTGTGCTCTTAGGTATATCTCCCCATCCAGTTGGCTGGATATCTTCGAACCTGATACGAGAGCTTTCAGGAGCGGTGTACTTGACCATGAAGTCAAATTTTCCACTTGGTTGTCCTAAGGTGTCCCGCACTTCTTTGGAACTGGAGGAGTCATCTCTTTCGATGACGTTGACCTCGGGAAAAGCATAGTTGATGAATTCTAGTCTTGCAAAATTTTCAAATTCATCGTCGTGCTGGATTTTTTCGGAATGACCTGAGTGTTGATCCCATGACATGGTGGGGACGCAGGTATTCTGTTCAATGACGCTCAGCTGATTTTCATTGTTCGGCTGATTTACTTGCCCCAAGTCTCCTGGATACGGCTGCCAGATTGGTAGGCCATCCATTGGGCCATAATAGTCGTGGTCAAAGTTGTCCTTCATTAGAGTGTCCTCCTCTAATGAGTTTGGTGGAGCACGACATCCTTTCGGATCACAATCTCCATATATCATTTCGACGTCTGACCTCGGTTTAAATCTCGGGCTCTGTGCGGGATAGCAAAAGGGCGTATACACCTCTTCCTGAGACATATAACCATCCTCGTTGAGATAGGACTTCCATTCCTCATCCGTATCGGAGGAATCTCCCTCGTTGATAGTATGGACTGCTTGAGGCACTGGGTGAAGGAAACCTCCACTGTGGAAGAAGTCCTGAATGGGATGAAGACTTTCATCGTTAGCAGCTGTCTGGGTGTAGGTTGCAGAAAAATGAAGACCCTTCTTTGTTTTGTTATCAGTAGGAATGACAAGCTGTCCCCATCCTTTTGCGTTGTTATTCTCGATTACTTCGAGAGCATCTCTGTATGAGGAAATCGAGGTTCCTTTCTCCGACTGATTCTCCGTGTTCACCGAAAGTGCTTGGAACTGAGTTCCAACAACCTCCTCGAGTTCTACACAAGTAGACGATGCCAAGTTACTAACGAGCAAGGCTTGCTCCCCACAGACAGTGATGAGTTGATCGTTCTTGATGAACTTCAGTTTCTGGTGAAGTATCGAAGTGACTGCCCCAGCCTGGTGTATCCAAGGTCTTCCTAATAAGCAACTGTATGTTGCCCGGATGTCCATGACCTGGAAAGTAATTAGGAAAGTATAAGGACCGATAGTTATGGGAAGGTCGACTTCACCGATAACTGCTTTCCGAGACCCGGCAAATGCTTTGACGATGACCTCACTGCGCCTCATCGGGGGTCCTTTGAATGATAGTCGCATTAAAGTGGACTTCGGCATAACGTTGATGGTCGATCTTGTGTCTACCAGTGTGCTAGCTAAAGCATCGTCCTGGCAGTTAACTGTGATATTGAGCGCCATGTTGTGGCTTCTGCCCCCCTCTGGTAAGTCCTCATCACTGAATCCTAAGTTGTTGCAGGAAGTGATGTTAGAGATGATGATATTGAACTGTCGTATTGACACATCCTGTTCCACAAAGGTCTGCTCTAAGACTTTCTGTAGAGCCTCTCTGTGGGCTTCGGAACTGAGTAAAAGTGATAGCACTGAGATCTTTGAAGGAGTTCGTAACAGCTGATCAACAATGTTGTATTCACTCCTTTGGATGAGCTTCAGCATCTCATCATTGTTCTTTGCAAGGTCGGGATCACTGGATTGACCGACTGGTGGATTGGGAGCTTCTGTCTGAAGTTCCTTTTCTCTATTAGGTTCTCCAACTCCTTGGTTGAAGATTCGACCGCTCCGTGTTACTCGATTGATGTCTGAAATATTCACGACGGAGGGTAATGGAATTTCCTTTCCATTCTCAATTATCGTTTCACCGTATTTGTAAGGGATCGCCTTAGCTGATTCATACGGTAATGGTCCCGGCAGATAGATATCTACAGGAGCCTTCTGATTTTTCTTACTGTCGTAAGTAACTTCAATTAGTTCCTGGCTAAGAACCTTTGATTCGTCCAGTAGAGGGATGATGGTACAAACATCCTTGTTCCTCTCAGGGTCAGAGATTACAACCACATCTTTGATTTGATCAGCGAAGTAGTCCGACGTCCAGTCAACGGACCCCGAAGCTAGGTATGGGTGGATCTCCCTGCGATCCAACTGACTCTGAAGGGCTGCTCGCACGAGGTAACATCCATGGTTATTTTCTGAACAGACTCTACAATGTTCATAGTTGTGTAGTGGCACCTAGCCACGCCCGCTTAGAATGCAGTGCAACCTCACTAGATCTATTTCCATGGATCAAACAACCTGACTTCGATGCCGAGTAGGGTTCCCATCAACCACACTGATTTGTTGCGTGTCGTCATCCATATAGATTGGAAGCCACCAGTGGTTTAATAAGTGTTTTAAAGTTCTCTGAACGAGAGCGCATCCTTGGTTACTCTCACAACATCCTGTACAGCTCAGGTACTCGTGAAAAGTGAGAAAATCGAGTTGGACCTACCTGGCATGTAACTCCATCAAGCTGGTATTCATCAGACGAATATCAAAGATTTGAATCATGTTGATCTGATAAAGATTTTTATCATGACATTCCTGGATCCATCCTAGATCCATCTGACTCTGGAGGGCCTCTTGTACAAAAGAACATCCCTGTTTGTTTACCGAGAAAGTCAGACAGGAATTGTAATCGTGTCGTGGCAGATTATGATACTGGATTTGCCTTGAGTGCATCGCCACTAGGTTGACATTCATTGCACGGATGTCGTGGTTTTGAATGACGTTGGAATTTGTATAGGTCATGCTGACTCCACGAACTCGATGCTCTTGGATCCATCCGAGATCCAATTGTTCTTGTAGAGCTGCTTGCACCACAGAACATCCTTGATTGTTTTTAGAGCAGATATCACACTGGTGATAATTATGAGGTGGCACATGGCCATACCCGCTCTGTCTATAATGCATCTTGACCATGTTGGCCCTTAATAAGAGTACATGATAAATTTGATAGGTGTTGTTAGACTCTCCCTCTATCAAATTGACTGCAGCTTTCCCATATTGAGACAGCGGGTTTGTGAGAACATTTGGATTTGTATCCTTGAAAGATAAGACCCTGCTCCTAACAAGCTTTTGCATGTCGGATTTGAAACTGAGACAGTTTTCTATGTTATGCCTTGGTCCTTCTTGATGGTAAGGACAAGTCTGATCCGTTTTGAACCAAAAAGGCAAATTTTCCGATACTGTAAGAGGAGACTTAGTTTGGACATGCCCCTTGACTAGTAGTAAAGGAAACAATTATGTGTACAACATGGGTATAGGGTCGAACCCTGGCGGTCACGTTGTACGGTTGTTGTTGTACAGAGGACGAGTCTGCTGAAGAGACTGTTGTGTCCTTTGCTGAAATTACTGTTGATTAGGTTGGCTCTGCGCAACCTGAGGTTGATACGTAGGAACAGGCGCAGGGTTGATAGCAGGAGTTACAGATGCTACTGGTTGATAACGTCGCCTTTGCTTTCCGAGAGAGATATTCCCAATATCCTGCTCTTTTTTCTTAGGGAGAGCACTACCGTATTGTTTTGTACTACTTGATGATCTAACGTATTTTACTAAACGTCCTTCTCGGACGGCTTCCTCAAGACGAACTCCCATGCCCACCATCTCAGTGAAGTCACAGGGCGCACTAGCGACCATTCTGTCGTAGTAAAATGAGCTTAAGGTTTTTAAGAAGATCTTTGTCATCTCCTTTTCCTCAAGAGGTGGACAAATCTGGGCGGAAATTTCACGCCATCTCTGAGCATACTCCTTAAAGGTTTCCTTGTCCTTTTGTGACATCGATCTGAGTTGATCTATGTCCGGTGCCATGTCCAAATTGTATTTGTACTACTGAACGAAAGCAGCGCCAAGATCTCTGAATGTGCCGATCGTAGTGCGGTTTAAACCCATGTCCTATTTGAGTGCGGCACCGGTTAAGCTATCCTGAAAGTAGTGAATAAGTAGCACCTGGTTCTTTGTCTGAGCTGACATTCGCCGAGCGTACATCACTAAATGACTCTGAGGGCAAGAGTTACCCTTGTACTTTTCAAAGTCGGGCACTTGGAACTTGTATGGAACTTTCACATTGGGGACCAAGCAGAGGTCTGCGGCGTCCTTTCCAAATAGATCCTGACCGCGAAGGGCTTGCAGTTCTTTCTGCATTTCTAGGAACTATTCCTGGAATTCATTCATTCTGTCGAACATGCTTTCGTTTCCACCAGAAGGTGTCAGGGGAATCTGTCCTTCCGGGACAGTGTGTACCACGAGTGGTGGTATAGTCATTATGGCCGAGACCCTCGGTGTCTCCCGAAGTTTGTAACCTTCAGGAGTGGCTGCCATGACCCTGGCATCTTCGCTTTCCCGAAGTTTGTAACCTTCAGGCCCAGCGGTTCTGCTGCGGTTCCCTGATCCTCAGCGATCGGCGGAACATATCCTTCTGGGATATAGTTAAGTGGCATGCCCCAGGGGCGATCTTTCGGCATCTTGTACCTAGGATCATACTTCTCCACTATGGGCGTTAATGTGATCTCTGAGATCACAGTCCTTTGTTGTTGCATCTGAGCTTCTACTAGTGCTTGCATGTCGTTATGAAGCTTCCTCAGATCCTCTTTCAGAGTGTCGATCTCTTCTCTCAACTATTTGTTCTCTTCCTCAAGACCATCCATCTTTTTCTGACGATTGGCCCGAGTATTGTATGAATGAGACAGTTTTGACTCTAGAATCGAGACGCAAATGTGAGATTCGTAGGTAAGAAGAATGCGTTTATGAGAATGATGAATGCAATGATTATTAATTATTTTTGTTTATTCAAAGTAAACTTCGACAATTAGATTGCAAATATCAAACAGTGGGGAAACCCCATTTTATTGAATTCAAAGGATAGCGGAAATGGAAATACAGTAGATTACAAAGTGCTAAAAAAGGAAATCTAAACTAATGGATCCTGAGTCCTCTCTGAAGAGAGCTCAGGTGCTGGTTTGGGTGCTTTCCTTTTCTTTGACCGGGGCTCTTGGGTCGTTGTTGGGTTGTCATTCCTTTGCCAAGTGAAAGGAGCGAGCAAATTCCTTTGGTCATCCTGATTTTCTACAGCATGTTGCTCTAAAATCTCAATCAGGGCATCTTTTTCTCTTAACAGTTGCTGTATTTTCTTACACTCCACATTGAGAATACGGTACTTGTTCCTCCAAGACCTCTTCTCCTGCTGAACTTTGCTGAGAGTAACTTGAAGTTTTTCCGTCTCAGACATAAAATAGAGGGCAGAGTCCCTTAATGGAAGAACTTCCTGATGAGGGTAAGGCATCCTCAGCTTGAGAGCTCTAGTTTGTACCTAGTGGAGATAAGGCTCCACTGAGACACAGTCTGGTTTCCCTAGAGATTCTTGTCCTTTCCTATGAACGTGTTTCCAGGCGTGCATTATTTTCGTCTTTAGTGCCCTGTCATTTTCTCCTTCCTTGAAGAAAAGACCTTCCAGATGAGCATTCCGTGGGACGTGCCTCATCGGGTATCCAAATTGCCGACGAACCAATATCGGATGATAGTTGGTTCCTCCCTTAGTTCCTATAAGGGGTACATTTGGGAAATTTCCACAACGGTCAATGATCCTGATCCCGTCGTAGATTCGATTGTACTAATCGATGTCAGAGTTGGTAAGAGACATGATTCTCTGCAACCAACGTAAAGTATTCTTTTGATCCCAAAATGCAGCAGACTTGGGCAAATGGGAAGTGAACCATTTGTATAGTAGGGGTACACAGCACGTGATAATTCCTCCGTTGTATAAATTCCTTAAGTGTACCGAATGATACGCATCTGCAAGTAAGGTTGGTACGGGGTTTCCGATCAGGAAAATCTTAATGGCATTGATATCTACAAAGTTATCGATGTTGGGGAACAAAAATAACCCGTAGGTGAGCAAAACAAAGATGCTCTCGAAAGCGGCCACATTCTCTATACTAGCAAAGTACATGGATTTCTTTGTCAAGAACCGGGCTGGCAAACCCTGGATGCCACCCTTAGTGGTCATGTGAGTCCTGACTTCTGACTCGTCCAAATAAATTGCTCTTGCAATGGTCTGATCCTTTGAAATTTCCTCCAGTCCAGAAAAGGGAGCTTGATCAGTAATATGTAAATCAGTCAGGTGAGAATACTCCTCTAGCATTGGTGCTAGCTGATAATCCAGGAATGCGAAGCGGTGATAGACCAGATCGTAGAACTGGATTAATGTGGACAGGATTCCTTCGATTACATGAACTCTTAACAGGGACATCAGTCCTCCATACTTGGCTCTGAAAGCCTCGTGGTTGGTGATCAATCTCACCATACCTCTCAAATCCTCTAACTTTGGAACCTTGAAGGTGTACACTTATGAGTTTTCCTTCTACCGAAATCCATTAGTGCAATCTCCTTTCTCTCTGATATTTGCAATCATTGTCTTAGTTTAATTTGAAAAAGAGAGACTAGATGAGAAGATTTTTTTTTTGTTTTAATGTTTTTTAAATGAATGCATGAATGCAGCACACAAAAACATAGAAAAAACATGGGGTCAAAGGGTCTGTGTCATGAAGTCAAGGCTCTACCCCCCACCAAAAGGTTTATACTGGTGATTTTTTGTACCTGTCCGCAAAATCATTGACCCCTCTGGGATAACAACAGCAAGCGGCTCGCCATCGAGCTGATGTATCCTAGAGTGATCTCAAATGAGGGTAGTATCGCGTGACAACTATTCCCGATAGCTTCCGCACTACAAAATGGCTTAAGTCTACTAAAAACCTTAGCTTCTCAGATAACCCAGACGACCACACTACTTTCAACAACCGAAGTCGTATATGCAATGTATCTGCAAAGGGAGTCTCCACTGAGTTTGATGGTCGATCGGGGGCTCTTAACTGGAATTCACTCCCAGTAAGATTACCCGTATTGCCATCACCTATCTTAGGTGTATACTTAATCTTTCCACATGCGGCATCACACACATTCCCATTAGCAGAAAAATAAACACAAATGTCAATTAGGAAAAGCAGTATATATATTTGTCTTAATCATCCTAGACCTCTAGTCTTATGATCCTATACAGACAATGACCCCCCCAGCAGAGTTGTCATTTCTGTGACATGAATTTATGGTTTCAACCAGAGAGATAAGAGAAAAAGAAAGCCCCACGGTGGCTGCCATTTTTCTGTAGCAAGCGATTTTGGACGTGGTTCTTAAGCACTGCCGCTCTGGGGTACTACAGGTCGATTAATTTTTTATCCTATTGAAGCTGATGAAGGAAGGGAAATAGATGTCTCCAATTAACCCTACTTGCATACTGAGTTTAAACAGATGACTATTGGTTTACAGATGCGGTTTAGATTATGGGCCTCTCTCTGCTTATTTTGCTAAGAATGAAATGACGGGACTATGCTATTGGTAGGATGTTAGGACTGATGCTTTTCGATTAATGTATGAAGGTACGGGATTTTGGGTTTTTGATTAGTGTGCTCGCTAAGATTCTTTTGCAATCTTATGCCTACGTATTCCCGTTTAATGAAATAGGGAAATTAGAGCGATCGTAGCTCCTCCTATTCTATGGGAGGAAAAAGGTTGTTTTGGTGTCTTGTTCAAAGCCCAAGACGTGAAGCTAAAGGTGGTTTGTATCTTGTTCAAAGCCCAAGATGTGAAGCTGAAGGGTCTATTTGTATCTTGTTCGAAGCCCAAGATGTGAAGCTAAACGGTTTTGACTTTAGAGAGCATTTGTCATCTCTAGGGAGGGGGTATTTGGTCTGTTTGTCACAACTGTTGGGTGACTGATTATAAAGGAGAATTACTTTAACTGGGATATGTGAATCCAGCAATGCCATAATTTCCGTTATAGGGATTTTTTAACCTGAAGGAGAAGACTTTAACTCAGTTTAGAGCAATGCCATCTTTCCTTAGGAATTTCTCATGCTAAAAGAGGGACAGTGGTGTGGATGTAGATAATCCAGAGGCTTACCGCTTACAGCAATTAGATGGGGGGAAAAGGAGTTATTGATGTTTGTATACTGTGAGCAAGGCATAGTTTTTGATGCTAAAAGGTTGATTGACTCAACCGGGGTTTCCTTATACAAAGCCTAAGAGGAGGCTATTGGCCCAACAAGAGGGTGTTTTTATGTGTCTCGTACGAAGCCCGAGAGAGAGGCTAAAAGGGGTTGACTCAACAAGACAGTGCTAACAAGTGAATGACTCAATAAGAGAGTGCTTTTATCTGTGTCTTGTATAAAGCCCCAGACGGAGGCTAAAAAGCTTTGACTCCACATGAGGGTCTTTCATACTCAACAAGAGAGTGATTTTGTATCTCGTACGAAGCCCGAGATGGAGGCTGAAAGGGAAGTGACTCAACAAGAGAGTCTTTTATACTCAACAAGAGAGTGATTTTTATCTCGTACGAAGCCTGAAATGGAGGCTAAACAGGTTTGACCAAACCAGAGAGTCTTTTATACTCAACAAGAGAGTATTTTTGTATCTCGTACGAAGCCCTAAATTGAGGCTAAAAGCGGTTGACTCAACAAGAGAGTCTTTTATACTCAACAAGAGAGTGTTTTGGTATCTCGTACGAAGCCCGAGATGGAGGCTAAACAGGTTGGACTCAACAAGAGAGTCTAAAAAGGTTAACTCCATTTGGGAGAACCATTGTACAAAGCCCAAGAGGAGGCTATTGTGCTGGTAACTGTTTAAGTTTAGTGACAGGTCCAGTATGTTGGATAAAGAGAAAATCAGTTCTAATATTTGTAATGTTGTACTTTGGGATTGATCAGAGGATCAGGGTTATTTCCTGTTCTTTAAGGAAATGGGAAATCCAAAGAGTATTGAGACTGTCCAAGTCTACTGGTGTGTTGAGAAATTGATTCTCTGGTAGTGAATGATCTTTGTATAATGCCCAAGAGAAGGCTGGTATGTTAAGAGATGAAGGTCAACCCATTAATTGGTCTGGCGCTTAACACAGAAAGACAGCTCTAGCAAATTGATGACTAGGTTCTGTTCATATACCTGTAGAGGTCTCTGGGTCCTTGTACTAAGCCCAAGAGAAGGCATAAGAGCTTTTAAGAAGCTGAAGGGTCCTTGTACAACGCCCAAGAGGAGGCGGGGATGCTTTTAAGAAGCCTGTGGGTCCCCAAACCCTGAGAAGTTCAAGATAAGCCATTCACCGAGAATAGATCAAGCCAGGAAAGTCTGAGAATTTGGAAGAAACTCAAGAGATGCCATTCACAGAGAAAAGATCATCCCTGGGGAGTAGAGGCTCTTTGACGATTTCTAAGGGTGACAGTCTGAGAAAGGGTTCACTGAGAATGCTGCCTTTCACGTCTCTATATTGTTTAACCCCAAGAGGAGGGAAGACTGTGTTTGGTAATCCAATGGGGATCTAGTTTTGTTTGTATTTAAGAGTGACCAACAGGGCTTTACCTAGTGCTACACGTAGTTGCCGGGGAAAACTCTAAATAGCTATACTAGTATTACACAGTTGATATTTGACAAGTTTATAAAAGTTTGTGAAAGAAGACTTACAGTGAGCAGCCCCACAATACAGTTAAATATATATATATATATATATATATATATATATATATATATATATATATGAAAGCGGATATAGAAAGTGGGTAAACACTTACTCGGTTGTAGAGCTTCCATGTTGTTTGGTTAGTTTGTTCAACAAAGAAAGCTTTGATAACAATATTATATTCAAAATCAAAGGAGAAAGTGCTTTGAAAAGATTCTTGGGGCTTACAGCTCAAGGAGAGGCCCAAGGTTTTATCAGTGATTGCACTGTTGTTTTGTACAGGGACTTATACAAGTGACTGAGGCCCAAAAAGGTTTTCTGTACAAAGGGGTGGGTCTTACACTCTCTCAAGAGGCCCTAAGGTGTTTAAAGAAAAAGAATGGGGCTTATAACACGAGGGTAGGCCCAGATGATTTGTTTTTTGAATTGGTGATTGCGTCAATATTTCTTTAACATACTAGGTCTTATACAATGCATTGAGGCCCAAAATGTTTTGGTTTAAAATGGGGGTTGGGTCTTACACTCTATTAGAGGCCCAATGATTTATTTTTGTACAAGTGGTGGGGCTTACAACTCAAGGAGAGGCCCAAGGGTTTGTTTTAAAAGGGCGATGATCGCCCCGAACTTTTGAAATACAACGGGACTTATACAACATTTGAGGCCCGAAAATTGTTTTGTATTTACAAAGGATTGGGTCTTACACTCTATTAGAGGCCCAAAGAGTTTGAAAAAGTTTGATGAGGGTTGAATTAATCAAAAACCCTAATTTGTTTTCAAAATGTATTTTAGTTGAATAAAAATTCAATTAAAATGATCAAAATTGTTAAACATGTGGAAAACAAATTGTGATCTTGGATTAATGTTACAAAAAATTAGGTTTTTATCCACAAAATGATTGGAAATCACTAAAATTTGAAAAATCATGAGGGAGAACATATTTTAAATGTCAAAAATAATTAAAATATTAATTCTTTACAAAAATATCAAGTATATAAAATAAATAATATTTTTGGGATTTTTTAGGAAAATAAAATATTTTAACATTTTTTTGAATTATTAAAAAAAGAATCAACTCAAAATCATTAAAACTCAGAGAGAAATTAATTTTTGAATCAATTAAATAAAATCACAAAATTCAAATATTCAAATTTTCAAAAAAGGGCGCCAAGAACAAGGGCAAGAACACGCGCCACCCTCTGTTTCTGCAGATTTGCGATTTCTATCCAATCTCACTGAATACTTGATGATATCATGCAATCTACATATCAATCTACTCGTTTCAACCTCACGATCATGTCTATGGTGTTTAATTTCATTTATTTTAAACATGGAATAAGAAATCAAAGAGAAACCTCAAGAACCCTAAAATTTACATGAAGGTTCAGAAATTCCATACACGATTCAAACAATGCAATTGATTGAGGGAAAACACTCCATGCATGATTATGAACATATGGCCAAATTATTATGCAGCAAAAATTGCATGGATCACAGAGTTAGAAGAGCTCATGCTTACCTCTTGCAGCTGGTGATCGTGTTTTGTATTAGAGGTGTTACAGCTTGGTTCCAAGGTATGGATAGCTTCCCTAGGTGCTATGGAGTGTGTTTGGATGCGTGGAATGAATTGATTTGAGCTGGAACTTGATTTGGCACCTCAATTGCAAATCTGTCAAAGGCTTGAGCAGTTGGCTGGTGATTTTGTGATTTTGGTGTTCCAGATGTTATTTGAGTGTTTAGATCACTTCTATATGATGTTTATGAGGTGTGTGTGTGATTGGTTTGGTTGGAAAAGCTCTCAAACTCAAAACCCGATAGTGACTTGTTTTGGAAGGAAATTTTGGAGTGAAAGAAGAGATTTTGAGGAAAGCATCTGTTTGATGGCTTTGGTGTACTCAAACTGATCACAAATGAGCTCTATTTATACTAGATCAAGTTTGTTTTGCAAGGAATAGTGAACGGCAACTGCTGTATAGGTTTGGCCAATGTTGAGCAATGAGAATCCAAGTCTCCTCTAGCCATTGACTAGAGGTTAGGGCACAGGCTGCTGGTCCTCTTGGTCTTGGATAAGTCTTGACTGAATTCATTTGGAAATGGCTCAGTCCATGCCACCTTGGTGCATCCATTGAATGCTCCAAAACAAAATTGGAGTCTTGTCCCCTCTTTAGGGATTTCTAGGTTTGGCATGCTATTTTGGTTCCAACTACTTGGGAGGCTTGAGATCAGAGTTGGTTCCTCCTTGGTCCCCCCTTGAGTTGTTTAGATGGATAGAGTTGCTTACCCTTTGCAAAATTTGAGAAAATCGAGCAAAACTCCAAAATCTTCCTTGCCATGACAGTTTGCAGCAAGGCATATTGGCATTGTCATATCTCATGGCTCAAGTAGAATTTGATGGAGTTCTTGGCCATTTTGGAAAGCCCTCACATGATACAACAACTGTTTGATCATAATAGGTTTTGATACTTTTTGGATCCAAGTGAAAAATGCCCCTACATTTGGAAAAAAGTGAAGGCAGATTCTGACTTAGTAAAAATTTCACTAAGTGTTGGAAAAAAGTGACATTTTCACTTTTTGTGATTTTGATCATTTCATAACTCAAAATCCATGAGGAATTGGAATGAGTTATGTTTGAAGCTTTTTTAGAGTGCCATGAGAGCTACAAATCCAGCTTTGAATGGGGAAAAATGGCCTTATGGTTTAGGAGTTATGATCCTCCAAAGTTGGTACCCTAGCCACTTTGTTCCATAACTTAGAAAAATTTCTAAGTTTTTATGGTTACCCCTTTTACAAGTTATACCACTTTTCTTGATTTTTCTTGATGACTGATGATTCCAATCACACATTAACATCATTTTAGGGTTAAGGAACCATAATTGTGAAAAATCTCAAAAAGTCAAAGTTGACTTTTGTGCACAGTTGACTTTTTGTCAGATGAGTTCCAAAATGTGCGATCCTTTGTGAAATCAATTCCTTGACCTAAATAAAATTTAATGGACATGTTCCATGGGTGTTATAGGGTGTATTGAATCATGTCCCAAGGTTTGGGAGCATGCCTGGGTCAAAAGTCAAAGGCACAATTGACTTTTTCCGCAAAACCCTAATTGTGGTTCTGATGAATTTGAAACTTGCTGCTCAAGCTTCTTGGATCAATCCATTGTTGCAAATGGATCAATGTAGTGTATTAGAGACCCTCAAATCATCTCTTGAGGTCTTGGCTCATGTTTTGTCCCAAAAATCAACTTAGGGGTGAATTAGGTCAAGAAACCCTAATTCCTGATTTTTGGTGAATGCATCCCCTGAGGCTAAATTGACTTGATGATTGGGTCCATGAGGTTCCATGGGGTATATTAGGTAGTTCCTTGAAGCATTGGCTCATGCCCAGAGGAAAATTTCCATCTGTAGGCCCTGGTCGGCCAAACCCTAATTTGGTGACACTAGCGATCTTGAGGCTTAATCCACTCAGAATGTTGCAGCCTTGTGCTTGATTCTTGAAGTGAGAGTCCTATTTATCCTTTGTGGATGTTTGAGAGGTTAGAAAAGTTGAAGATCATGTCATTCCTTGATTGATATTTTGTCTAAAAGCTCTGAGAGGGCTTGAAACCCTAATTATTGTTTGTAGTGGATGCTCACACATCTTTGGAGAGACTTGATGAGGCATGAAGGTTCCTCCATATTGTGATGTTGAATTGCACAAAGATGGGAAATCTTAGTGGTCAAAATTTGGGGTATGACAGATACATATCATTCTATTCATTCGAGGAATGAAAAGAAGAAGGGAACCATTGTCTGTTGTGCTCCTCTGCAGTACCGATGGTTCATGTCTCACCTTCCACAGAAGGGTCCCTTTGTTGAGAATAAGGGCAATCTCAAGTGGTCTCAATGGATCATGTCTCTTTCTGCTGATGACATTTCTTGGTATTCTCGAGTCTTCGACGATACTAAGATCATTCTTCATTGTGGTAAATTCTCCAATGTGCCTCTCTTGGGTACTAAGGGTGAAATTAACTACAATCTGAGACTTGTCTTCCGTCAATTGGGATATCCTATGGTTACCAAGCCATATCCAGAGGTAGTGGAAGAGTTCATATTTCATGAAGGGGTTGATGACATAGGATTGCTGAAGAGGTTTAGTGCCGCTTGGACTCAGATTCACCTTGAAGGAAGAGCCGATTTGGGTAAGAAGAATTGCATAGCCAAGGAAGCTTACACACTTTGGGTCAAAGAGCGAGTTAAGGATATCTTATTTCCATTTTCTCCCGAGCCTTCCATGAAAGCCAAGCTTCCTGAACCTTCCATTGTTCCTCCATCTGGAGTCGACCAACTCAAGCGGACTATTGAGATGTTTAAGAAGGAGAATGATGATCTTCTACTCGACCTTCATAGAGTCACATCTGAGAGGGAAAGCCTTCAGATTGAGCTCCATCAAAAGCTCGAGCGCATGCTAAAAGAGGTGGAGGTTGAACAAAACAAGCAAAAGAAAGTGGGTGATGCTTTGAAGAGTACCTATGAGGGACTTACTTCCAAGAAGAGACAACTCGCCGACACTCAGTATCAAGCCTATAAGGATGAGTTGAGCTACAAGAAGCAACTTGAAGAGTTTCGAGGGAAGTTATCAGAGTACAAGACAAAGCTGCAAGGTGAACAAGACCATGCTAACCAATTGGAAAAGACTTTTCTCAGTGTCAAGCTAAGCTCGACAAAGCCTTCGGTGAGATCCAGAAGCTGCAAGATCAGGCACATCAGAGCTGAGAACATATCAGTCAGCTCAACATGGAGAGTACTTATTGGGAGCATCAGAGCCGTCATCTGCAAGTCCTCTTGGATCAGAAAGAGGCCTTTCTTCAGGATATGCTTTAGGGACCTAACCATTCTTTGATGCGCAACCTCATGAAAGATGTGAAGTATTGGAGTGAGAGACACGGCCGTCTAGCCAGATTCGCCGAGCATGTAGTAGAGGACCTGCCTGGGTTGTTAAGGGGTGCATATGCTGATGTATTGCCGCACAAAACTCCTTGGGCTATTTTTCACTTCTTATTTGTTTGTAGGGTGGTCTTTGATAGGATCTAGGCTGATCTTGTTGTAGCCCAAAAGGCAGATATTTGATTTGCACTTGACTTGTACTTTCTTTTCCTTTGTTGAATGAATGAAGTTTCTTGCCAGCTTTATCTTTGCACCTTTACTTGTATGCATTATGATTATTATTAACAAAGATAAGTTTACGAATTCTTGGAATTTAAAACTTTATTTTTGCATACATTGCATACATTCATGCACACATATGCACGTCCCTTCGACCGGAAAACCTTTGCTTACCCTGTCTGTCTCCGCCTTGTAGCAAGACGACGACTCGACATCGGTATTTCACCCGCTTAAGCAAAACCAAGATCATGGCTGACTTCGAAGCTGAGAACACTGCCTATAAGGAAACTCTGGCTCAATTTCAAGGTCGGATGGATCAGTTTTAGACCAACATGGATATTATTATGGAGTTTCTTCGTGCTCAGAAGGACGTCGCTGCTGCTGCCACTATCGTTGCAACTGCCACTAATGCAACCATCGTCACTCCTGTTGTGACTGTTCCTCCTGTTGTTACTGTTGTTCCTACTGTTGTTTCTTCTCCTGCTACTGTTGAAGTGTCGGTTCAGCCTGCTGTTCATCCATCAAATTCTCAATCTAGTTTAAATAAGATGCCTGCTGCTTTTCCTTGGGGCATGCCTCCGAATTTCACTCCTCAGATTTCAAATAGTGGTGCCTTCGTGCCATATCAACCTTTTGTTGTGCATATGCCTAATGGAAATGCTGCTGCATATCCATGGGGTATGCCTACTCAGGTTCCACCTCCAGTAGTGAGTGATAATCATGAGAATCTTCAGGTTCAGACCCGTCAGACTCCTGTGTTGGCTGACATTGAAATTTTTGATGATGATGAACATGTGTATAGGGGTCCTCCTCTTCATGTTCCGGTTTCATCCCAAGCTACTCAAACTGCTGTTCAGAATGTTCATTCTGGAATGCTTTACCCAGGGGCATCTTCAGCTGCTGTGGTACCTCCTCCTAATTATCTGTTTGGTGTTCAGATGGGTCATAATGCTGGTCAGATGGTTAATCAGGGATTGGTATACCCTTCTAGTTTACTACTCCGCAAGTACACGCTCCGGTCGAATCTCGACTGCCAAATCCTCAGATCCTTGTCAGGCCTGCTGACTAAGGTAGACCTGCTGATTACAAGTTCTTGGAATACCGTATCAGAGCTATTGAAGGGTTTTTTGCTTTTGGCATGGAGGCTAAGGACTTATGTTTGGTTCCAAATGTTGCATTACCGCAGAAATTTAAGATACCTAAGCTTCCAAAGTATAAAGGTTTGAGTTGCCCATGTAGTCACATCACTATGTACTACAGGAAGATGACATCCTATATTGATAACGATGAATTGCTAGTTCATTGTTTTCAAGATAGCTTTTCTGGTGCTTCATTGGATTGGTACATGGGCTTAGAACACAGCAAAATCCGTACTTGGAGAGATTTGTCTGAGGCGTTCTTGAAACAATACAAATATAATCTTGATTTGGCGCCTAGCAGATTACAATTGCAAAACCATTCTCAGCGCTCAACTGAAACATTTAAAGAGTATACATAAAGATGGCGTGAGATGGCATCTCGTGTGCGACCTGCTCTCTCTGACAACGAGTTGGTCGACATCTTTATGGGTACATTGCAAGGATCCTATTATTAGAAAATGGTGGGTAGTTCTTCATCAAACTTTGCTGACATTGTAACCATTGGTGAAAGGATTGAGAATGGGATGAAAATTGAGAAGATTTCTGGAGCTTCTTCCTAGCAGTCGGTCAGCAGAAAATCTCAGAACAGTCAGTCAAAGAAGAAGGAAGGTGAAGCCAACGCTGTGACAACTAAAGTCTCTCCTCAGTATCAAGCACCCATGGCTCCCATTCCTTATTATCCATATTCGTACATTGCTGTTGCACAATATCAACAACCTCCATACCAGTATCATTCGCAACAACCAATTCAAAATGCTCAAAATCAGCAACAACCGGAACGTCAACAACAGACTCAACAGAACAACAGAACCCAGCAAAATCAAAATCGTCAAAACAACAACAATCAAGGAAATCGTAAGCGCCCAAATTTCGACAGGATTCTAGTGCCATATACTTAATTGTTCCCTTACTTAGTTCACCAAGGGGCAATTGTTCCCAAAGAGATAGCACCTGCAATTCCTCCATTCAATCCAAAGCATAATCCAAATGCGTCTTGTGCTAATCACTCTGGATACATAGGACATGCAACAGAGGACTGTATTGTTTTCAAAACCAAGGTTCAGGAACTCATTGATCGAAATATTTTGACTTTTACTGAGGAAGGTCCTAACATTCAGCACAATCTATTGCCCAATCATGATGGACATGCGGTTAACATGATTGAGGATAATTCAAGGACTGAGCTGATCATGGATGTTAATGAGGTAAAGACTCCAATGACTGTGGTTATCAAGAAATTGAATGAGCATGGGTTGTTGACAGGGCTGCAAGGTAAGTGTTAGATTTGTGATGATAATTCCAACCAGTGTCGAAGGCTAAAGGGTTGTGTCCAAATTTTAATGAACCGAGGTGAAGTTCAATTTGCCAGAGTTAAGTCTATTGAAGAAGTTGCTACTATCGAGCCATTCACCATCATCTATAGGAAGGTTCCTGCTGAATCCCCTAAAAACAAAATACAACCTATCATTTTTTGCCCGGCAAAACCGTTTCCGTATCAGAATTCTAAGGAGGTACCTTAGAGGTATGGGTCTACTGCATTTTCTAGAGGTCAAGAGATAAGGTTTGCTGAGTCTGAGATTGTGAATGCTACATCCACTGGAGGCATGACTCGTAGTGGACTGTGTTTGCTCCGAAGGTCACTACAAAGTCTGTTCAATTTCCAACTGTTGTTCCTCTCAAGGACACATCTACGACCCCTGTTGTTCAACAAGGGGCATCTACTATAGTATCAGTGCCAACTATTCCGTCTGAGGATGTTTCAAAGAGCAAAGAGACGATCGATGATCAAGAGTTCCTAAAGCGGATTAAGAAAAGTGACTTTAAAATTATGGATCAGCTAGGGCAGACGCCCTCGAGGATATCGATCTTGTCCTTACTCATGAGCTCACCCACACTCAGATCAGCTTTGCTGAAAGTTTTGAACGTTGCCCACATGATGCATGATATTTCCGTTGTCGAGTTCGATGATGTAGTGGCTAACATAACAGCAAGCAGATACTTGGGCTTTAATGAATCAGAATTGCCTCTTGAAGGAGCTGCCCACAATTGAGCATTGCACATATCCGTAACCTGCATGGACGCCTTATTATCTCGTGTTCTTGTGGACACCGGTTCTTCCCTCAATGTGATGCATAAGGGAACATTGAGTCAATTACTGGTGGAAGGAAGCGAGATGAGGCCGAGCGCCTTAAT
This sequence comes from Lathyrus tuberosus, assembly GCA_022829125.1. NCBI lineage: Eukaryota > Viridiplantae > Streptophyta > Magnoliopsida > Fabales > Fabaceae > Lathyrus > Lathyrus tuberosus. The sequence continues at coordinate 1,563,210 of JALAZF010000344.1, read as the reverse complement.
CGTGAGACCCTTTGACAGTTCTCAAAGGCAAGTTATTGGAGAAGTGGATTTACCCATTAAGGTTAGACCACATTTGTTTACCATTACTTTCCAAGTGATGGATATCAATCCCGCATATAGTTGCCTATTGGGTCGCCCGTGGATTCACATCGCAGGGGCAGTTACTTCTACTTTACATCAAAATTTGAAATTCATGTTTGACAATCAGCTGGTCATCTTCTGTGGTGAAGAGGATTTGATTGTAAGCGAATTGTCATCTTTTCGATACATCGAGACCGATAAAGGCATAGATAAGGTATCGTTGTAGTGTCTTGAGTTCGAAGATGTCAGCTCCGCTTCAACTAGTCAAAGTAGATCACCGCAAATGACTTTGATATTCACCAAGAGTGCCAAAGAGACCATCGAAAAAGGTGCCTTGCCTGGCTGGGGGCATGTGATTAATGTGGTTGAAAAGCATAATCTATTTGGATTGGGTTATTGTCCTGGTCGACAATCTAGTTCACTTGGTCAGAAGCAGTGCAACTTGATCCAAAAGGGTGACATCGTGGTAGCTATTGATGATGTTGGTCCTAGCAACCAGAGTGCAGGCTTTGTACGCAAGTGCCCGCCTGGCTTCAAGCTCAACAACTGAACATCTACTTTGATTCATGTGGTTTCCCAACAAACATGTAATTCATTTTGCTTTCTCATTCCCTCGTCCTCTCCCGAGACAAGTGGATAGCTTGTAAAGGGCTTCCCGCTTTTGCAATATTATTTGATGAATAAATAAAAGTTTTCTTTGCATTCAAAATCATGCTTTATTTTCTTTCTTTATTTTACTTTTTCATAAACAAATGGAAAAAGTTTCTTTTATTTTCACCTTTTCAAAATAGCTCATTCTAAACATATTCATAAACACGCAGAACAAATAAATGCATTGATAAAAACATGGAAAACATCCATTGCAATTCTGGGATTCCAATTAACCAAGCCGAAGAAGATGGTGAGGAATATTATGAATTACTAGCTGAACTAGCAAGGCTCCTTGAGCACGAGCATAAAGAGATTCAGCCACACAAAGAGCCAGTGGAATTTGTCAATCTTAGTACTGATGAGGTCAGAAGAGAAGTCAAGGTTGGAGCATCCCTCGCTAAGCATGTACACACCAAGTTGGTCAAGTTATTTAAAGAGTATGTTGATATCTTCGCCTGGTCCTATCAAGATATGCCTGGGTTGGATACCAACATCGTTGAACATCACTTGCCACTCAAGCCTGAATGTCCTCCTGTCAATCAGAAACTCAGAAGGACTAGACCCGACATGGCACTCAAAATCAGAGAAGAGGTAAAGAAACAACTTGATGCTGGGTTCTTCGCCACCTCCGAATATCCTGAATGGATCGCCAACATTGTCCTGATTCCTAAGAAACACGGGAAAGTCAGAATGTGTGTGGATTATTGAGATCTCAATAAGGCAAGCCCGAAAGATGATTTTCCTTTGCCTCACATTGATGTCCTAGTAGACAACACGACACACTTCTCTGTCTTTTCTTTTATGGATGGTTTCTTAGGATATAATCATATCAAAATGTCCCCAACTGATACAGAGAAAACTACTTTCATCACGCCATGGGGTACATATTGCTACAAAGTCATGCCATTCGGGTTGAAAAATGCAGGGGCAACATACCAATGTGCCATGACAACCCTCTTTCACGATATGATCCATAAAGAGATTGAGGTTTACGTGGATGATATGATTGCCATGTCCAAAACTGAAGATGACCACTTGGTCCATCTAAAGAAACTGTTTGACAAACTCCAGAAGTTTAGAATGCGGTTGAATCCTGAAAAGTGTACCTTTGGAGTTTGATCTGGTAAATTGTTAGGCTTTATTGTGAGTCAGAAGGGCATTGAAGTTGATCCCGATAAGGTTCGAGCAATTCAAAATGTGCCTCCTCCCAAAATAGAAAAAGAAGTCTTTGGCTTTCTGGGTAGACTTAATTACATCTCAAGATTCATTTCTCGCTTGACGGCTACCTGTGAACCGATATTCAAATTACTAAGAAAAAATTAATCGGTCAAATGGAATAATGATTGAAAAGAAGCTTTTGACAAGATAAAACAATATTTGCAAGAACCACCAATCTTAGTACCTCTAGTTCCTGGTAGCCCTTTAATCATGTATCTCATTGTTCTCGATGAATCAATGGGATGTGTATTGGGTCAACATGATGACACTAGCAGAAAAGAACATGCAATTTACTATCTGAGCAAGAAGTTCACTGATTGTGAGACCAGATACTCACTTTTGGAGAAAACTTGTTGTGCTCTGGTCTGGGCTGCTCGACGCCTAAGACAATACATGATTTGCCACACTACTTTATTGATATCCAAAATGGATCCGATAAAGTATATATTCAAAAAACCTACTGTCTCTGGGAGGATTGCTCGGTGGCAGATGTTGTTAACTGAGTATGATATCCAACACGTTACCCAGAAAGCAATAAAAGGGAGCGTCTTGTCTGACTACCTTGCTCATAAACCTGTGGAGGGTTATCAATAAATAAAGTTTGACTTTCCCGATGAGGATGTTCTATTTATCAGAGATTATGAGATTCTAGACCCTGACATAGGACCCGAACCAGGGGCCCGATGGACGCTCGTGTTCGATGGTGCCTCCAATGCTAAAGGTCGTGGAATTGGTGTTATCCTCATCTCTCCAACAGGTTTTCATCTTCCTTTCACCGCCAGCTTATGCTTTGCATGCACCAATAATATGGCTGAATACGAAGCATGTATCTACGGTATTGAAGCGGCAATTGACATGAGAATTAAGATTCTTGAGGTCTACGGAGATTCTGCTTTGGTTATAGGCCAAGTCAGAGGGAACTTTGTGACTCGGGATTCCAAGTTGGTTCCGTACCAAAAGCACATCGCGAAATTGATTCCTTACTTTGATGAAATCTCTTTTCATCATATCCCCAGAGAGGAAAATCAACTAGCTGATGCTTTTTCCACTCTGGCATCCATGTTCAAGGTCAATTGGAAAAATGAAGCTCCTTTTATCTGTATTGATCATTTGAACGAATCAGCACATTGTTTAACAATCGAGGACGCGTCTGGTGATAAGCCTTGGTTCTACGACATCAAGAGATATCTAGAAAAATAGGAATATCCTGAGGGTATCACTATCACTAAGAAGAAAGCTCTTAGATGGCTCTACACTAAATTCTTCTTAAGTGGTGGTGTACTGTACAAGAGGAATTATGATTTTGTGTTGCTCAGATGTGTGGATAGACACGAAGCAGACACGATCATAAGGTCCATACATAACGGTTGTGAGGGTGTACATGCTAAAGGTCCTGCCATGGCCAAGAAGATCCTTCGAGCTGGGTATTACTAGACAACAATGGAGGTAGATTGTTACAACTTTGCTAAAAGATGTAACAAGTGTCAAATCTACGGAGACAAGATCCATGTGCCTCCATCTCCATTAAACGTTTTAACTTCGCCTTGGCCATTCTCTATGTGGGGTATCGATATGATTGGGATGATTGAACCGAAGGCTTCCAATGGTCACCGCTTCATTCTAGTTGATATTGACTACTTCACCAAGTGGGTTGAAGCTTCTTCTTACGCAAACGTTACACAACAAGTGGTTTCCATATTCATCAAGAAAGAGATAATTTGTCGCTATGGCATTCCAAGCAGCATTATCACTGACAACGCCAGCAACCTAAACAACAAGATGATGAAGGAGTTGTGCCAAGAATTCAAGATTGAGCACCATAACTCTTCACCATATCTGCCCAAGATGAATGGTGCCATCGAAGCAGCAAACAAAAACATCAAGAGGATTGTCCAGAAAATGGTCAAAACTTACGAAGATTGGCATGAAATGCTTCCCTTTGCATTACATGGCTACAAAACTTCAGTCCGCACTTCTACTGGGGCAACTCCGTATTCGCTTGTTTATGGTATGGAGGTTATTCTGCCCATCGAAGTCGAGATCCCTTCACTCAGAGTCATCATGGAAGAAGATGTTGATGAAGCTGAATAGGTTCAATCCAGATACGACCAGTTGAATCTCGTCGAAGAGAAGTGTCTTACAGCCGTTTGTCATGGTCAATTGTATCTGATACGCCTCAAGCGAGCTTTTGACAAGAAAGTCCTCCCTCGAGCATTCGAAGAAGGCAAACTCGTGCTCAAGAGGTATTCACCTATTCACTCGGATCCACGCGGTAAGTGGACTCCCAATTATGAAGGACCCTTTGTTGTCAAGAAGGCCTTCTCAGGCGGAGCCCTGATCCTCACCACCATGTATGGGGAAGAGTTGCCATTGCCCGTGAACTCTGATGCAGTAAAAAAATACTATGCCTAAAAAAATGGATAAAGAGCCCGCTAGATTGATATACGCAAGGACAATCTAGGCAAAAATGGGTATCCCGATGTGTAGCGAGCAGTTTTGGACGTGGTTGCGAAGCACTACCGCTTTTTGGTATCTACAGTTCGATTCATTTTTTATCCTATTGAAGCTGATGAAGGAAGGGAAATAGATGTCTCCAACCAACCCTGCTTACAAACTGAGGTTAAACAGTCAAAACTGTTGGTTTACAGATGCTACAAAGATTCAGGGTCTCTATTGGGTGTATTTTTTTAAAAGTGGTATTCGGTCGAATGGTGGGAGGTTAGGACAGATGTGTGGAAGTATGGGATTTTGGGTTTTTGTTTAGTGTGCTCGCTAAGATCTTTTCTTTCAATCTTATGCCTACGTATTCCCGTTTAACGAAAAAGGGAAATCAGAGCGTTCGTAGTTCCTCCTATTCTATGGGAGGAAATGGTTGTTTTGGTGTCTTGTTCAAAGCCCAAGACGTGAAGCGAAAGGTAGTTTGTATCTTATTCAAAGCCTAAGATGTAAAGCGAAAGGTCTCAACTTTAGAGAGAATTTGTCATCTCTAAAGAGGGGTTTGTTTGTCACAACCGTTTATAAGGGAGAATTACTTTAACCGGGATATGTGAATCCGGCAATGCCATAATTTCCTTTATAGGGGATTTCCAACCTAAAGGAGAAGACTTTAACTCAGTGTAGAGCAATGCTATCTTTCCTTAGGAATTTCTCATGCTAAAAGAGGAACAGTGGCATGGATGTAGATGATCCAGAGGCTTGCTGCTTACAGCAATTAGATGAAGGGGAAGGAGTTGTTGATGTTTGTGTATTGTGAATGAGGCACAGCTTTGATGCTAAAAGGTTGATTGGATCAACCAGTGGTTTTCTTATACAAAGCCTAAGAGGAGGCTAATATGTGTCTCGTACAAAGCCCGAGAGAGAGGCTAAAAGGTTTTGACTCAGCGAGGGAATCTTTTGGTATCTCGTATAAAGCCCGAGACGGAGGCTATTTGACTTAACAAGAGAGTTTTTGTATCTCGTACAAAGCCCGAGATGGAGGCGAAAGGGGTGATTGACTCAACGAGGGAGTCTTTGGTATCTCGTACGAAGCCTGAGATGGAGGCTAAAATTGTTAGCTTCGCTGGGGAGAATCATTGTACAAAGCCCAAGAGGAGGCTATGGTTACTGTTTCAGTTGAGTGACAGGTCCAGTATACTGATTTAAAGAGAAAATCAGTTCTTATATGAGCAATGTTTGGACTCAGGGATTTTGATTCGAGGATCAGGGATATTTCCTGTTCTTTAAGGAAATAGGAAATCCCAAGGGTATTGAGGTTGTCCGAGTCCACGGGGTTCCTTCCTATTTTTGAAGGGGTCACTTGAGAATGTCTTTGAGACTCAAGGATGTTAGACTGTCCGTGTCTAGAGTTTCATCTTTTGTACTATGCTTTGAGAAACAGTAGTAGACTCTTGGAAAGGACTGTTCTATGAAGATGACTAAGTTCTGTTCCTATACCTCTAGGAGGTCATCGAGACAATTTGTACGAAGCCCAAGAGGAGGCTGGAAACTTTTAAGAAGCCGAGTGGTCCTTGTATGAAGCCCAAGAGAAGGCTATCATTCCTGGAGGAAGAATTATTATACGAAGCCTAAGAGGAGGCTATGAATACTTCTAAGAAGCCGACGGGTCCTTGTACAACGCCCAAGAGGAGGCGGGGATGCTTTTAGGAAGCCTGCGGGTCCTTGAACAATGCCCAAGAGGAGGCCGATGCTTTTAAGAAGCTGATGGGTCCCCAAACCCTGAGAAATTCAAGACAGGCCATTCACGAGGAATAGATCAACCCAGGAAAGTGCGAGAATTTGGAAGAAACTCAAGAGATGAAATTCACGGAGAAGAGATCATCTCTGGGGAATAGAGTTTCTTGACAAGTGCTTTTAAGAAGCCTGCGGGTCCCCAAACCCCGAGAAGTTCAAGACATGCCATTCACTGAGAATAGATCAAGCCAGGAAAGTCCGAGAATTTGGAAGAAACTCAAGAGATGCAATTCACGGAGAAGAGATCATCTCTGGGGAATAGAGTTTCTTTGACAACTTATACATGTGACAGTCTATGAAAGGGTTCACAAAGAATGTTGCCTTTCATATCTCCATATTGTTTAACCCCAAGAGGAGGGAAGACTGTGTCTGGTAATCCTATGGGGATCTAGTTTTGACTATTTAAGAGTGATCAACGGGCTTAATGCTAGACGTAGTTGCCGGGGAAACTCTAAATATTTATACTATTATTACACAGTTGATATGAGTTTATGAAAGAAGACTTACAGCGAAACAGTCCCACAATACAGTTATATGTATATGAAAGCGGTAAATGAAAGCATATAAACACTTACTCGGTTGTAGAGCTTCCATGATGTTTGGTTAGTTGTTCAACAAAGAAAGATTGAAAACAACAGTATATTCAAAATCAAAGGAGAAAGTGCTTTGAAAGAGAAAGATTTGGGGCTTACAGCTCAAGGAGAGGCCTAGGGTTTTATCAGTGATCGCACTGTTGAATTTGTACAGAGGGACTTATACAAGTGACTGAGGCCCAAAAATTGTTTTCTGTACAAAGGGACGGGTCTTACACTCTCTCAAGAGGCCCAAAAAGTTTTTAAAGAAAAAGAGTGGGGCTTATAACACGAGGGTAGGCCCAGATGATTTTTCGTTCGAAATGGCGATCGCGCCGAGATTTTCTTTTAACACAAAGGGGCTTATACAATATCTGAGGCCCAAAGTTGTTTTTGGTTAAAAGGGGGTTGGGTCTTACACTATAATAGAGGCCCAAAAGTTGTGAATAGGTCTTATTGCTCAAGGAGAGGCCCAGATGGTTTATCTTTAAACTGGCGACGATCGTGCCGAATTTAAAAATGTACAGAGGGACTTATACAATAAGTGAGGCCCAAAATATTTCTGTACAAGTAGGATGGGTCTTACACTCTAATAAAGGCCCAAAAAGTGTTTGAAAATGATTTATGAGGGTTGAATTAATCAAAAACCCTAATTTATTTCCAAAATGTATTTTAATTGAATAAAAATTCAATTAAAATGATCAAAAATTGTTTAACATGTGGGAAACAAATTATGATCTTGGATTAATGCTTCAAAAATCAAGTATTAACCTACAAAATAATTAGAAGTCATTAATCTTTACAAAATCAAGAGGAAAAAATATTTTAAATGTCAAAAACAATTAAAATAATAATTCTTTGCAAAAATATCAATTATATGAAATAAATATTTTTGGGATTTTTTGGGAGAATAAAATATTTTAACATTTTTGTGAATTATTAAAAAAAGAATCAACTCAAAATCATTAAAACTAAGAGAGAGATTAATTTTTGAATCAATTAAATAAAAATCACAAAATTCAAATATTCAAATGTTGGAAAATGGCGCCAGAACAAGGGCAAGAACACACGCGTGTTCTGAGTTTCCCAGATTTTCATTTTCTATCCTATCTCACTGAATACTTAATCATATCATGCAATCCACATACCAATCAACTCGTTTCAACCTCACGATCATGTCTATGACAATTAATTTCATTTAAATTAAACATAAAACAAGAAATCATGAACAATCCTCAAGAACCCTAGATTCTGCATGAAGGCTGGGATTTTTGATACACGATTCAAATAATGCAATTGATTGAGGGGAAACATTCCATGCATGATTATGAACATATGGCCAAATTATTGTGCAGCAAAAGTTGCATGGATCATAGAGTTAGAAGAGCTCATGCTTACCACTTGCAGCTGGTGATCGTGATTTATGTTGGAGGTGTTACAGATGAGTTGTGATGATCTGAACAGCTTCCCTACACCCTATGGAGTGTGTTTGAATGCTTGGACTTGATTGAAGTTGGCTGGATCACTTCATGGCATCTCAACTGCAAATTGGTTAAAACCTTGAGCAATTGACTGGTGATTCTGAGAAATCAGTGTTCCAGTTGTTGTTTAAGTGTTTGATCAGCTCATATGTGATGTATATGAGGTGTGTGTGTGTGATTGGTTTGATTGGAAAAGCTCTCAAACTCAAAACCCGATAGTGACTTGCCTTAGAAGGCAAAATTGGAGTGAAAGAAGAAATTTTGAGGAAAGCATCTGTTTGATGGCTTTGGTGTACTCAAATCGATCACAATTGAGCTATATTTATAGTAGAGCAAGTTTGTTTTGCAAGGAATAGTGAATGGCAACTGCTGAGTAGGTTTGGCCAATGTTGGCAAATGAAAATCCAAGTCTCCTCTAGCCATTGACTAGAGGTTAGGACACAGGTTGTTCGTTCCCTTGGTCTTGGATAAGTCTTGACTGAATTCAGTTGCTAAGAGCTCAGTCCATGCCACCTTGATGCTTCCATTGAATGCTCCAATCCAAAATTGGAGTCTTGTCCCTATTTTGGCAATTCTAGGTTCAACATGCTATTTCTTGTTCCAAAGACTTTGGAGGCTTGGCTCAGTGATTGTCCCCTTTAGATTCAATCATCAGATGTGTCCAAAGTGATGACAAGGCTTGGAATTGGCTGATTTTGGCAAATCGACCAAAAGTGCCAAAATCTGCCTTGCCTTGGCAGATTTCAGCAAGGCATCTTGCCAATGTCATATCTCATAGCTCAAATTGAATTTGGTAATGTTCTTGGCCATTTTGGAAAATCCTTACATGATACAACAACTGTTTGAACATGTTTGGTTTTGATCTCTTTTGAATCCAAGTGAAAAATCCCCCTACATTTGGAAAAAAGTAAAGGCAGATTCTGACTTTTCTTGATTTTGATCACTCCATAACTCAAAATCCATGAGGAATTTGGACATAGGTCAGTATGAAGCTTTTGTAGCGGGAAATGTGATCTAAAAATCAAGCTTTGAATGGGGAACAATGGCCTTGTGGTTTAGGAGTTATGGTCCTCCAAAGTTGGCACATTAGTGTTACTTTTTCCATAACTTAGAAATTTTTCTAAGTTTTTATGGTTACCCCTTTTACAAGTTATCCCACTTTCTTTGATTTTTCTTGATGGCTGATGATTCAAATCATACATTAACATCATTTTAGGGTTAAAAATCCATTTTGGTGAAAAATCTCAAAAAGTCAAAGTTGACTTTTCTGCACAGTTGACTTTTTATCAGATGAATTCCAAACTGTGCAATTCTTCAGGAAATCATGTCCTTGACCTAAATCAAACTTGATGGACATGTTCCATGGGTTTCATAGGGTATATTGAATCATGTCTTAGGGTTTGGGAGCATGTCCTGGTCAAAAGTCAAAGTTATAGTTGACTTTCCTCGCGAAACCCTAATTGTGGTGCAGATGAAATTGAGACTTGTTGCTCTAGCTTCTTGGATTAATCCATTGTTGCAAATAGATCAATATAGTATGTTGGAGACCCTCAAATCCTCTCTTGAGGTCTTGGCTCATGATTTGTCCCAAAAGTCAACTTAGGGGTGAATTAGGTCAAGAAACCCTAATTCCTGATTTTTGATGAATGCATCCCCTAAGGCAAAATTGACTTGATAATTGGGTCCATGAGGTCCCATGGAGCATATTAGGATATGCTTTGAAGAATTGGCTCATGCCCAGAGGAAAATTTCCATCTGGAGGCCCTGGTCGACCAAAACTCTAATTTGGTGACACTGGCGATCTTGAAGCTTGATCCACCTAGAAGGGAGCATCCTTGTGCTTAATCCTTGAAGTGGGAGTCCTCTTGATCCATTGTAGATTCTTGGGAGGTTAGACAAGTTTAAGATCATGTCATTTCTTGATTGATCCTTTGTCTAAGGTTCTGAGAGGGCTTAAAACCCTAGTTTTGATTATAGTGAATGCTCAATAACCCTTGAGGCATTTGATGAGGCATGATGGTTCATCCATATTGTGATGATGATTTGCACAATGATGGGGAATCTTAGTGGTAAAAATTTGGGGTATGACATATGCCCCTATTTAATCTTCTTGGACCCGAAGGTGTGAATGACGAAGGTATTCGGGCATTCAGGGTGCAAGAGGATTAAATATCGGAATACCCGAAATTTTGATGGCTATGAATGGCAGATTGCATTCATCTTCTTTTGCTAAGTAATGATGCTCAGAAAAGGTAAACTTCCCCTTGATCCTGGTTTCCTACCAAGGAACTGGTCTTAGTTTCTGATTTAAACTTCCCCTCGATCCTGGTTTCCTACCAAGGAACTGGTCTAAGTTTCTGATACAAACTTCCCCTCGATCCTGGTTTCCTACCAAGGAACTGGTCTATGTTTTTTATACAAACTTCCCCTCGATCCTGGTTTCCTACCAAGGAACTGGTCTCAGTTTCCTTTGTCAATAAACTTTATTGACAAGGGACGCTATTTGTAGCGGCTTTCCTCAAACTTCTCGCCGGATTTTCCTGGGGAGATGCCATTTGAGGGAAAAAGGATGACGTCAGAACCGCTGGGGAACCCAGTCGTCTGAGCTTTAGAGGTGTACAAACTTCTCTGTTGGAGACGCCATTTGTTTCTACTGGGGAAGATGAGTCTTCTGAAAGACTGCCTTCGTTTGGTGTCTTACATCATACTTTGCTCGGGATCTTCCCAGAGAAATGCCATATGATGGGATCCAATTTGAGGTGCCGATGACCTTTTCATCAGCGATCTTTCGGAGAAAGGCAACTGTAATGCCAAATCTCTACTTAGGAGGCTTTCTCTAGGGATTTTTCTTTAATCCGGGAAAGCAAGGAGATTATCTTCGATGGCGAAGAATGACGTTTGTTAAAGGTTTTTCTAGCCTTTCAGAGGTTTAAGTTATCAAAGTGGTCAAAGGCCTTCTCCAACCCAGAAATACGCTGGAGGAGAGATTGCTCGGATGAGGCATTTCCTGACGAGTAAATAACTGACAACTTGATTGACAAGAGGACTTTACCACTAGGGGACCAGACCGACTTAGAGCGATAGTAATGCAATATGAATGAGAATGCAAATAGAATGCATGATGTATGTATGTATATGCTGACAAAACTGATGCGACATACAGACTAAAAGATGAACATGTGGGGATACTCGGCCATCGCTGGGCGAAGTCGTACCGTTGATCCAAAAGTAGCAATTCTGTCTTGCTTAGGTGAAACAGCCCCTGCGGGGAATACCGTTGATCGGGCTTAGGAGATAAGAACTCGGCCGAGGGTATCAGATGGGAAAGCCGCATCTCATACAGTTGATCCTTCGTTCAAGCGTACTAGCCTAGAAGGAGTACATTGATTCTGCGCTTTGAAATTCAAACGCCTTTGGAGACGCAATCGACGTTCTTCCGATGCTCAATAGTCAAAAACAATTGCCATCTTTAATTTAAAAGCAGAAAAAGTTTTAACAAGTAAATTCATTTTTGTTTCATTTCAAGAATCGCTAATCATGTTAAAACGCCATTCTGTAAAGCTAAAACAAATAAGAATTACAAACAAAAGCACAAGGGCTCAAATTTTATTGATAAGATGGAGATTAGCCAAACGCGTGATTCCAAAGAGTGTATACAAAGTTTGAAAATGGTAATTTACAGGGAAAAGGGCTACGTTGAAAGATAACGACCACTATCCTTCTACCAACTTTGAATTCGGGACATCCTGAGCTTCTGTCGAAGATGACCGTGACTGGAGTTTTCCTCCGATGGATGGTGTAACTATTGCTGAGGAACTTTCCTCTGTTGAACATAGTTACTTGCCATTATCCCTAATTTTTTCCTGGATTGTACTTTGATGTTTCCAACCCATCGGGATGATTTTTCCCATGTCTCTAACTTTTGCCTGGACCGCCCTTTCGGGTTTTCAATCCACCGAGACATTTTTTTTTTAGTTTAGTTTAGGCGAAGTATTTCTTGACTACATCAACATTTGTGCGGTAGGCAAATTCCTCTCCGTCCATGGTTGCAAATCTCAAGGCACCGCCTGAGAAAGCTTTCGTGACCACATAGGGGCCATCACAATTTGGGGTCCATTTGCCCCGAGAGTCAGTGAGAAACGATTGTAACTTCTTGAGCACGAGGTCTCCTTTTCTAAAGACGCGAGGTCGTACCTTTTTGTCGAACGCTTTCTTCATTCTCTACTGATACAACTGACCGTGGCATAGCGCCGTGAGTCGCTTGTCTTCGATCAGGTTTAATTCGTCATGTCGACTTTGACACCATTCAGCTTCTGAAAGCTTAGCTTCCATCAATACCCGGATTGATGGGATCTCTAATTCTATGGGGAGAACTGCCTCCATGCCATATACTAGAGAGAAAGGGGTTACCCCTGTTGAAGTGCGGACAGATGTTCGATAACCGTGAAGAGCAAAGGGTAGCATCTCGTGCCAATCTTTATAGGTTACAACCATCTTTTGAATGATCCTCTTGATGTTTTTGTTACCCGCTTCTACCGCTCCATTCATCTTGGGTCGGTAGGGAGATAAGTTATGGTGTTCGATCTTGAACTCAACGCACAACTCCTTCATCATCTTGTTGCTCAAGTTAGATCCATTATCAGTAATGATCTGGCTTGGAACACCATAACGGCAGATGATATTGTTTTTGATAAATCGGACCACCACTTGTTGGGTTACATTAGCGTATGACGCCGCTTCGACCCACTTGGTGAAATAGTCAATGGCTACCAAGATGAACTGATGTCCGTTTGAAGCCTTAGGTTCGATCAAGCCAATCATGTCGATTCCCCGTATGGAAAAAGGCCACGGTTTGAGATGTGATGGCGGTACATGAATTTTGTCGGAGTATATCTGACACTTGTGACACCTCCTCATGTACTTGTAGCAGTCGGATTCCATGGTCAACCAGTAATACCCTGCTCTTAGGATTTTTCTCGCCATTGTGTGTCCGTTGGCATGAGTGCCAAAGGATCCTTCATGAATTTCTTTCATAAGCATGTCTGCTTCTGGTCTGTCTATGCATCGGAGCAAGACCAAGTCAAAATTCCTCTTATAGAGTGTATCACCGCTCAAGAAGAAGTTTCCAGCCAGTCTTCTGAGGGTTTTTCTGTCCTTCCTTAGTGCCCCAGGTGGGTACTGTTGTCTCTGAAGGAAGCATTTGATATCGTGATACCAAGGTTTGTCGTCTATGACTGCTTCAATCGCGAAGATGTAGGCGGGCCTTTCAAGGTGCATTATGTCGATCTTAGGTAGGTCATTCCGTTGACCTACACTAATCATGGAAGAGAGAGTGGCTAAGGCATCAACCATGTGATTCTCTCTACGAGGGACGTGATGAAACTCGACTCTGTTAAAGAAGGGTAACAACCTTCTTGCATAGTCTTTGTAAGGAATCAGTCCTGATTGGTATGTGTTCTAATCTCCTTTTATCTGATTGATAACCAAGGCTGAATCGCCGTATACGTCCAAGTTTTTGATCCTTAAATCAATCGCTTCTTCGAGACCCATAATACAAGCTTCGTATTCGGCCTCGTTGTTCGTACATTTGAACGTAAGTCTGGCAGTGAAAGGAATGTAGGTACCCTGAGGGGTAACAATGATTGCCCCAATTTCGTTTCCATAATGATTTACTGCTCCGTCAAAGATAAGTCCCCATTGGGAACCTGGTTCTGGTCCTTCACTGGGTAACGGTTCATCGCAACCTTTCATTTTTAGATACATAACATCTTCGTCTGGGAAGTCAAACCCGATTGATTCTTGATCGTCAATCGGTTGATGAGCCAAATGATCGGCTAAAACACTCCCCTTAACGGCTTTTTGAGCGTGGTACTCAATGTCATATTCTGATAGCAACATCTGCCAACGGGCAATTCTTCCCGTGAGAGTAGGCTTTTCGAAGACATACTTGATTGGATCCATTTCGGAGATTAACCAAGTAGTGTGACGAATCATGTATTGCCGAAGACGTTTGGCTGCCCAAGCCAAAGCGCAACAAGTTTTCTCAAGCATCGTGTACCGAGTCTCGCAGTCGGTGAATTTCTTGCTCAGATAGTAGATGGCAGACTCCTTCCGTTTGGTTTCGTCTTGTTGGCCAAGTACACATCCCATTGAGTCCTCTAGGACTGTGAGGTAAATGATCATTGGTCTTCCTTCCACTGGAGGTGATAGAATCGGCGGATTCAACAGGTATTCCTTAATACTGTCGAAGGCGGTTTGGCAATCTTCTGACCAAACGCAATCCTGGTTCTTTTTTAGTAATTTGAAAATCGGCGCACACGTGGCGGTCATAAGGAATATGAATCTGGAGATGTAGTTCAAACGTCCCAAGAATCCTCTAACTTGTTTTTCAGTTTTTGGAGAAGGCATTTCTCGAATGGCCTTGACCTTGTCAGGATCGCCTCAATCCCTTTCTGGCTGACGATGAACCCTAAGAGTTTCCCCGAACGGACACCGAATGTGCACTTATTTGGATTCAAGCGGAGTTTGTATTTTCTCAAATGCTCGAATAGTTTTGACAGGTGGGTCACATGCTCCTCTTCTGTCTTAGCTTTTGCAATCATGTCATCGACATATACCTCTATCTCTTTGTGTATCATGTCATGAAACAGAGTAGTCATGGCCCTTTGATAGGTTGCCCCGGCGTTCTTCAAGCCGAACGACATCACCTTGTAACAAAAGGTACCCGATGGGGTAATGAACGAAGTTTTCTCCATGTCTTTCGGCGCCATTTTGATCTGGTTATAGCCCGAGAATCCATCCATGAAGGAGAAAACTTTGAACTTTGTTGTACTGTCAACCAACATGTCAATGTGTGGTAAAGGAAAGTCGTCCTTTGAACTTGCCTTGTTTAGATTTCTGTAGTCAACACACATTCTGACCTTTTCGTCCTTTTTGGGAACGGGTACAATGTTGGCTAACCATTGAGGATATTCTAATGTGGCGAAGAAAGCCGCGTCAATCTGTTTATGTACTTCCTCTTTGATTTTGATGGCCATGTCCGGGTGAGTCCGTCTCAACCTTTGTTTTACTGGCGGACATTCTGACCTTAACGGTAAGTGATGTTCCACGATGCTGGTATCCAACCCTGGCATATCCTGATAGGACCAAGCGAATACATCAGGGAATTCTTTGAGAAGCTTTATCAAATCCTCTCTGGCAATTGGACTGAGCAGTGCCCCAATCCTGATTTCTTTTCTCTCTTCTTCCGAACCCAAGTTTACCGTTTCCAACGGCTCTTTGTGAGGTTCAATGGACCTTTCCTCCTGTCTGAGTAGTCGAGAGATCTCTTCTGGAATTTCGTTGTCAACTTCTTCTTCAGCCCCAAATACCGGGAACCCAAAGTTGGGAGAAGGCATCAGATCGTATGTTTCAACTGGGTTTAAAACAAACAATCTGCATGACGTGATGATTCGTGTTTAGAAGAGATAGAGAAAATGCGAGTGTGTGCAGTGTATTTATTTTACTGCTTGTTTTTATTTTTAATTGTTTTTTAGGATTACCATTTTCTGAAAAAGCAAAAAGAGAAAACAGCAATTAATGCGGAAATTACATAACGACGTTATTTTATTAATGAACAAGTCGATCCTTGAAACTACAGCCCTATAAAACAAAACTCTGTCGCTTTGGGCGAAGCGAAGAGGGAAATTTACAGAAGCTCTATCAAAACATCTGTTTCACCTGGGCAGGGTGAAAGGTTAAAGATGGCAATTACTTTGACTGATGAACGATCTTCGGAACATCGACAGCAACCCATTGGCGGCGAACTCCTCGGTGAATCACAAAGTCTAGTACCTTCCTTGATTTGTCTTCAGAAATAACGCTGATTTCTGGTGGAGCGGGATCATTGGAATCTGTCTCCCAGGAAGAGTTGTCGTAGGAGAATTCCTTTGTTACATTTTGCATAGCATTTGTGCTCTCAGTTGTATCTCCCCATCCAGTTGGCTGGATGTCTTCGAGCCTGATACGAGAGCTTTCGGGAGCGGTGTATTTAACCATATAGTCGTACTTTCCACTCGGTTGTCCCAAGGTGTCCCACACTTCTTTCGAACTGGAGGAGTCATCTCTCTCGATGACGTTGACCTCGGGAAAAGCATAGTTGATGAATTCAAGTCCTGCAAACGTTGCAAATTCATCGTCGTGTTGAGTAGTTTCAGAATGACCTGAGTGTTGATCCCATGACATGGTGGGGACACAAGTATTCTGTTCAATGACGGTCAGCTGATTTTCATTGTTCGGCTGACTTTCTGGCCCCAAGTCTCCTGGGTAAGGCTGCCATATTGGCAGACCATCCATCGGGCGATAGTAATTGTGGTCAAAGTTGTCTTTCATCGGAGTGTCTTCCTCTAATGAATTTGGCGGAGCACGGCATCCTTCCGGATCACAATCCTCGTATATCATTTCGATGTCTGACCTGGGTATAAATCTCGGACTCTCTATAGGAAAGCAAAAAGGAGTTTGCGTTTCGTCCTGAGACATATAACCGTCCTCATTAAGATAGGACTTCCATTCTTCATCTGTGTTAGAGGGATCTTCCTCATTGATAGCATGGACTGCTTAAGGGACTGGGTGAAGAAAACCTCCATTGTGGAAGAAATCCTGAATGGGATGAAGACTTTCATCGTTAGCAGCTGTCTGGGTACAGGTTGCAGAAAAACCAAGACCCTTCTTTGTTTTATTGTCAATAGGAATGACAAGTTGTCCCCATCCGGTTGCATCGGTACTCTCGACCGCTTTGATAGCATCTTTGTATGAGGAAATCGAGGTTCCTCCTTGGGATTGATTGTCCTTGCCGACCGACAGCGCTTGGAACTGCGTCCCAATAACCTCCTCGAGTTCTACACAAGTAGATGATGATAAGTTACTCACGAGCAATTCTTGTTCTCCACAGACTGTGACAAGCCGATCGTTCTGAACGAACTTTAGCTTTTGGTGGAGGGTCGAAGTGACCGCTCCAGCCTGATGTATCCAAGGTCTTCCTAATAAACAACTTTATGTTGCCCGGATGTCCATGATCTGGAAAGTGACTTGGAAAGTGTGAGGACCGATAGTTATGGGAAGATCAACTTCGCCGATAACTATTTTTCTGGATCCGTCGAACGCTTTGACGACGACCTCGCTGATTCTCATCGGAGGGCCTTTGAATGATAATTGCATCAAAGTGGACTTCGGCATAACATTCAGGGCTGACCATGTGTTTACCAGTACGCTGGCTAAAGCATCGTCCTGGCAGTTAACTGTAATGTTAAGCGCCATGTTATGACGGCGACCCTCTTTGGGTAATTCCTCATCACTAAATCCTAAATTATTGCAAGAAGTGATGTTAGAGACAATGCTATCAAACTGTCGGATTGTTACATCCTGTTCCACAAAGGCTTGCTCCAAGACTTTCTGTAGAGCCTCCCTGTGGGCTTCTGAACTGAGTAACAGTGATAATACCGAGATCTTTGAAGGAGTCTGTAACAGCTGATCCACAATGTTATATTTACTCCTTTGGATGAGCTTCAGATCCTCATCATTATTTTTTGAAAGGTCGGGATTACTGGATTGACAGACTGATGGATCGGGAGCTTCCGTCTGAAGTTCCTTTTCCTTGTTAGGTTCTCCAACTCCTCGGTTGAAGATTCGACCACTCCGTGTTACATGACTGATGTCTGCAATATTCACGACGGAGGGTAATGGAATTTCCTTTCCATTTTCGACTATTGTCGCACCGTATTTGTAAGGGATAACCTTAGTTGATTCATACGGTAGTGGTCCCGGTAGATAGATGACTATGGGAACCTTCTGATTTTTCTGACCATCATAAGTAATCTTGATCCGTTCTCGGTTGGGAGCTCTAGATTCGTCAAGTAGAGGGATGATGACAAAAACATCCCTGGTCTGGTGACGACCAGAGATTGTGACAACATCCTCGACTTGATTGGCAAGGTAGTTTAGCGTCCAGTTAATGGGTCCAGAACCCGGATATGGGCGAATCTCTCCACGATCCACCTGACCTTGAAGAGCTGCTCTCATAAGGTAACACCATTGGTTACTTTCCGAACAGACACTACAACATTCATAGTTGTGTGGTGGCACCTGGCCACGCCCACTTTGAATACAATGTAGCCTCACTACGTTAGCTTCCACAGATCGGACATCCTGACTTTGACGTCGAGTAGGATTCCTGTTATTGATACTAATCTGCTGAGTATCTTCATCCATATAGATTGGCATCCACCAGTGATTTAACAAGTGCTGAAGTGCCTCCTGGACAAGGGTACAACCTCGATCATTTTCGCAACCTGCTTTATAGCTTTGATAGTCGTGTGATATTAAGAATCTGAGTCAGACCTGCTCAGCATGTTACTCTACCAGGTTGGTATTCATCACGCGAATATCAAAGATCTGAACCATGTTGATCTGATAAGGGTTCCTATCACGATAGTCTTGGATCCATCCAAGATCCATCTGACGCTGGAGGGCCTTTTGTATGAAAGAGCATCCCTGTTTGTTTACCGAGCAAGTCAGACAAGAACTGTAATCGTGTCATGGCAGATTATGATACTGGCTTTGCCTTGAGTGCATCGCCACCAAGTTAACATTCATTGCACAGATGTCGTGGTTCTGAATGACGTTGGAGTTCGTATAGACCATGTTAACTCCACGAACTCGGTGCTCTTGGATCCATCCGAGATCCATCTGTTCCTGTAGAGCTGTTTGTACCACAGAACATCCTTGATTGTTTTTAGAGCAGACATCACACTGGTGATAATTATGAGGTGGCACATGGCCGTACCCACTCTGTCTACAATGCATCTTGACCAAATTGGTTTTCAACAAGATTACATCGTGAATTTGATAAACGTTGTTAGACTCTCCCTCTATCAAATTGACTGCAGCCTTCTCATGTTGAGGCAGCGGGTTTGTGAGAACATTGGGATTCGTATCTTTGAAAGATAAGAGCCCACTCCTAACAAGCTTTTGCACGTCGGATTTGAAATTGAGACAATTATCTATATTATGCCCTGATCCTCCTTGATGATAAGGGCATGTTTGATCCCCCTTAAACCAAAAAGGCGGATTTTCCGGTACTGTAAGAGGAGACTTAGTCTGGATGTGCCCCTTAGCCAGTAGTAACAGAAATAATTCTGCGTACAACATGGGTATAGGATCAAACCCTGATGGTCATGTTGTACGGTTGTTATTATATAGAGGACGAGCCTGCTGAAGAGGCTGTTGTGTCCTTTGCTGATTAGGTTGGCTCTGCGCAACCTGAGGTTGATACGTAGGAATAGGCACAGGGCTGATAGCAGGAATTACAGCTGCTACTGGTTGATAACGTCGCCTTTGCTTTCCGAGAGAGATATTCCCAATATCCTACTCTTTTTTCTTAGGGATAGCACTACCGTATCATTTTGTACTGCTTGATGGTCCAGCATCTTTTGCCAAACGTCCTTCTCGGACGGCTTCCTCAAGACGAACTTCCATGCCCACCATCTCGGTGAAATCACTGGGCGCACTGGCAACCATTTTGTCATAGTAAAATGAGCTTAAGGTCTTTAAGAAGATCTTTATCATCTCTTTTTCCTCAAGAGGTGGACAAATCTGAGCGGCAATTTCGCGCCATCTCTGAGCGTACTCCTTAAAGGTTTCCTTGTCCTTTTGTGACATTGATCTGAGGTGATCTCTGTCCGGTGCCATGTCCAAATTGAATTTGTATTGTTGGACGCAGGCAGTACCAAGATCTCTGAATGTGCTAATTGTAGCGCGGTTTAAACCCATGTACCATTTGAGTGCGGCACCGGTTAAACTATCCTGAAAGTAGTGAATCAGTAGGTCCTGATTCTCCGTCTGAGCTGACATTCGCCGAGCGTACATCACCAGATGGCTCTGAGGGCAAGAGTTACCCTTGTACTTTTCAAAGTCGGGTACTTGAAATTTGTGCGGAACTTTCACATTGGGGACCAGACAAAGGTCTGCGGCGTCCTTTCCAAATAGATCCTGACCGCGAATGGCTTGCAGTTCCTTCTGTATTTCCAAGAACTGTTCCTGGAATTCATCCATTCTATCGAACATAGTTTCCTTCTTATCAGAAGGGATCGGTGGAATCTGTCCTTCCGGGACAGTGTGCACCACAGGGGTGGTACTGTGACTACGACAGTGAATCTTGGTGTTTCCCGAAGTTTGTAACCTTCAGGAGTCTTCAGTATGCCCCTGGCATCTTCGCTTTCTCGAAGTTTGTAACCTTCAGGCCCAGTGGCTTCTGTTATGATTCCCTGATCTTCAGTGATCGGCGGAACATATCCTTCCGGGATATAGTTAACAGGCATGCCCCAGGGATGACCTTTCGGCATCTGATACCTAGGATCAAACTTTTCCACTATGGGCGTTGAGGTGATCTCTGAGATCACAGTCCTTTGTAGTTGAGCTTCTGCTATGGCTTGCATGTCGTTACGAAGCTTTCTCATATCCTCTCTCAGAGCGTCGATCTCTTCTTTCAACTCTTTGTTTTCTTCCTCAAGATCATCCATCTTTTTCTGAGGATTGGCCCAAGTATTATACGAATGAGACAGTTTGACTCTAGAACCGAGACACAAACGTGAAATTTGTAGGTAAGAAGAATGCGCGATGTGAGAATGATGAATGCAATGATTATATTAATTGTTTTTTTTTTGTTTAATTAAAATAAACTTCGACAATTAGATTGCAAATATCAAACAGTGGGGAAACCCCTTTTTATTGAAATTCAAAGGATTGCGGAAACGAAAATACAGTAGATTACAAAGTGCAGAAACAGAAACCTAAGCTAATGGGTCCCGAGAGAACTCGGGTGTTGATTCTGGTATCTTCCTTTTCTTTGACTGGGGCTCTTGAGCCGTTGTCGGGTTGTCATTCCTTTGCCAGGTGAAAGGAGCGAGCAAATTCCTTTGGTCATCCTGATTTTCTACAGCATGTTGCTCCAAAATATCGATCAGAGCATCCTTATCTTTCAGCAGTTGCTGTATTTTGATGCACTCTACGTTGAGGGTACGGTACTTGTTCTTCCAAGACCTCTTCTCCCATTGAACTCTACGTTGAGGGTACGGTACCTCTTCTTCCAAGGCATCTTTAGCTTGAGAGCTCTAGTTTGTACCCAGTGGAGATAAGGCTCCACCGAGACACAGTCCAGTTTTCCTAGAGACTCCCGTCCTTTCTTATGAACATGTTTCCAAACGTGCACTATTTCCGTCTTTAGTGCTCTGTCACTTTCTCCTTCCTTGAAGAAAAGACCTTCTAGATGAACATTCCGGGGAACATGTCTCATCGGGTATCCAAACTGACGGCGAACCAATATCGGATGATAGTTGATTCCTCCCTTAGTTCCTATAAGGGGTACGTTGGGGAAGTGTCCACAACGGTCAATGATCCTGATTCCATCATAAATCCTATTACACCAATCTATGTCAGAGTTGGTGAGAGATATGATCTTCTGCGACCAGCGCAAGGCACTCTTATGATCCCAGAAAGCAGCAGACTTAGGTAAATGGGAGATAAACCATTTATAAAGCAGAGGTACACAGCATGTGATCTCCCCTCCACTGTACAAATTCCCTAAGTGTACAGAATGATATGCATCTGCGAACAAAGTCGGCACAGGGTTTCCAATGAGAAAAACCTTAATGGAGTTGATATCGACGAAGTTATTAATGTTGGGCAACAGAAATAACCCGTAGGTGAGTAAAACAAAGATGCTCTCGAAAGCAGTCACGTTCCCAATACTGGTGAAGTACAGGGCTTTCTTTGTCAATAACTGAGCTGGCAAACCTTATATGCCACCCTTAGTGGTCATGTGAGTCCTGACCTCAGACTCGTCCAAATGAATTGCTCTTGCAATGGTTTCATTCTTTGGAATTTCTTCCAGTCCAGAAAATGGAGCTCGATCTGTAATGTGTAAATCAATCAGATGAGAATATTCCTCCAGCGTTGGTGCTAGCTGGTAATCCGGGTATGTAAAACAATGATAGACCGGATCGTAGAACTGAATGAGGGCATCCATGATTCCCTCAATCACATGGACTCTTAGCAGAGATAGCAAACCTCCGTACTTGGCTCTGAAAGCCTCTTGGTTTGTGATCATCCTCACCAAACCTCTTAAATCCTCTAGTTTTGGAATCCTGAAGGTGTACTTATGAGTTCTCCTTCTACCGAAATCCATTAGCGCAATCCTTTTCTCTGATATTTGCAATCACAGTCTTAGTTTAATTTGAAAAACAGAGAGACTAGAAGAGAAATTTTTTTGAATGTTTTAATGTTTTTTTTTTAAAATGAATGCATGAATGCAGCACACAAAAACATAGAAAAAACATGGGGTCAAAGGGTCGTTGTCATGAAGTCAAGGCTCTACCCATCCCCAAAGGTTTATACTAGGGTCATTTTTGTACCTGTACTCAAAATCATCAGCTCCTCCCAGGATAACAAATAGCAAGCGGATCGCCAGCGAGCTGTATGAAATCTTAGAGTAAATGCTATTCACTGAGAATAGATCATCAGCCTCAAATGAGGGTAGTATCGCGTGACAACTATTTCTAATAGTTTCCGCACTACAAAAGGGTTGGCTCCTCAGCTTCTCAGACGTCACAATCGGCCCATTGCCTATGAGAGGGAATGGGTTGCATTGGGAAGCCTCCACTAAGGTTGATGGTCGACCTCTTCGCCATCACTTATCTTAAGTGTATACTCAATCTTTCCACATGCGGCATCACACGCATTCCCATTAGCAGAAAAATAAACACATATATCAATTAGGAAAAGCAGTATATATATTTGTCCTAATGTCCTAGACCTTTTAAAAAGCTACGAATCTTATGTTCTTGACAGAAAATGGTTCCCCGGTGGAAGTCCTAATCTGTGGTTAGAAGAGCCCCTACGGTGGGAGCCACTTTTAAAGTTTCCACCTAAGAGATGGGAAGAGAATAAGATCTCGCTACAAAGGTGAGATATATCCTAATGACAGGTCCCCAGCAGAGTCGCCATTTTTCTGTGGAAAATGGGGACGATGCCATAAGGCAAAATAGATCAAACAAGGACTCCCCAGCAGAGTCGCCATTTTTCTGTGGAAAATGGGGATGATGCCCTAAGGCAAAATATATCAAACAAGGACTCCCCAGCAGAGTCGCCATTTTTCTGTAGCGAACGGTTTTGGACGTGGTTGCGAAGCAATACCGCTCTTTGGTATCTATAGTTCGATTCATTTTTTATCCTATTGAAGCTGATGAAGGAAGGGAAATAGATGTCTCCAACTAACCCTGCTTGTAAACTGAGGTTAAACAGTCAAAACTGTTGGTTTACAGATGCTACAAAGATTTGGGGTCTCTATTGGGTGTATTTTTTTAAAAGTGGTATTCGGTCGATTGGTGGGAGGTTAGGACGGATGTGTGGAAGTATGGGATTTTGGGTTTTTGTTTAGTGTGCTCGCTAAGATCTTTTCTTTCAATCTTATGCCTACGTATTCCCGTTTACCGAAACAGGGAAATCAGAGCGTTCGTAGTTCCTCCTATTCTATGGGAGGAAATGGTTGTTTTGGTGTCTTGTTCAAAGCCCAAGACGTGAAGCGAAAGGTAGTTTGTATCTTGTTCAAAGCCCAAGATGTGAAGCGAAAGGTCTCAACTTTAGAGAGAATTTGTCATCTCTAAAGAGGGGTTTGTTTGTCACAACCGTTTATAAGGGAGAATTACTTTAACCGGGATATGTGAATCCGGCAATGCCATAATTTCCCATATAGGGGATTTCCAACCTAAAGGAGAAGACTTTAACTCAGTGTAGAGCAATGCTATCTTTCCTTAGGAATTTCTCATGCTAAAAGAGGGACAGTGGCATGGATGTAGATGATCCAGAGGCTTGCCGCTTACAGCAATTAGATGAAGGGGAAGGAGTTGTTGATGTTTGTGTACTGTGAACGAGGCACAGCTTTGATGCTAAAAGGTTGATTGGATCAACCAGTGGTTTTCTTATACAAAGCCTAAGAGGAGGCTAATATGTGTCTTGTACAAAGCCCGAGAGAGAGGCTAAAAGGTTTTGACTCAGCGAGGGAATCTTTTGGTATCTCGTATAAAGCCTGAGACGGAGGCTATTTGACTCAACAAGAGAGTTTTTGTATCTCGTACAAAGCCCGAGATGGAGGCGAAAGGGGTGATTGACTCAACGAGGGAATATCTGGTATCTCGTACGAAGCCCGAGATGGAGGCTAAAATTGTTAGCTCCGCTGGGGAGAATCATTGTACAAAGCCCAAGAGGAGGTTATGGTTACTGTTTCAGTTGAGTGACAGGTCCAGTATACTAATTTAAAGAGAAAATCAGTTCTTATATGAGCAATGTTTGCACTCAGGGATTTTGATTCGAGGATCAGGGATATTTCCTGTTCTTTAAGGAAATGGGAAATCCCAAGGGTATTGAGGTTGTCCGAGTCCATGGGGTTCCTTCCTATTTTTGAAGGGGTCACTTGAGAATGTCTTTGAGACTCAAGGATGTTAGACTGTCTGTGTCTAGAGTTTCATCTTTTGTACTATGCTTTGAGAAACAGTAGTAGACTCTTGGAAAGGATTGTTCTATAAAGATGACTAAGTTCTGTTCCTATACCTCTAGGAGGTCATTGGGACAATTTGTACAAAGCCCAAGAGGAGGCTGGAAACTTTTAAGAAGTCGAGTGGTCCTTGTATGAAGCCCAAGAGAAGGCTATCATTCCCGGAGGAAGAATCATTATACGAAGCCTATGAGGAGGCTGTGAATACTTCTAAGAAGCCGACGGGTCCTTGTACAACGCCCAAGAGGAGGCGGGGATGCTTTTAGGAAGCCTGCAGGTCCTTGAACAATGCCCAAGAGGAGGCCGATGCTTTTAAGAAGCCGATGGGTCCCCAAACCCCGAGAAATTCAAGACAGGCCATTCACGAGGAATAGATTAAGCCAGGAAAGTTTGAGAATTTGGAAGAAACTCAAGAGATGCAATTCACGGAGAAGAGATCATCTCTAGGGAATAGAGTTTCTTGACAAGGGCTTTTAAGAAGCTTGTGGGTCCCCAAACCCCGAGAAGTTCAAGACATGCCATTCACCGAGAATAGATCAAGCCAGGAAAGTCCGAGAATTTGGAAGAAACTCAAGAGATGCAATTCACGGAGAAGAGATCATCTTTGGGGAATAGAGTTTCTTGGACAACT
The DNA here is from genome assembly GCA_022829125.1 of Lathyrus tuberosus. Taxonomy (NCBI): domain Eukaryota; kingdom Viridiplantae; phylum Streptophyta; class Magnoliopsida; order Fabales; family Fabaceae; genus Lathyrus; species Lathyrus tuberosus. The sequence continues at coordinate 1,537,764 of JALAZF010000344.1, read as the reverse complement.
TCTACAAGTGACAGTCTATGAAAGGGTTCACAAAGAATGCTGCCTTTCATATCTCCATATTGTTTAACCCCAAGAGGAGGGAAGACTGTGTCTGGTAATCCTATGGGGATCTAGTTTTGACTATTTAAGAGTGATCAACGGGCTTAAAGCTAGACGTAGTTGCCGGGGAAACTCTAAATATCAATACTATTATTACATAGTTGATATGAGTTTATGAAAGAAGACTTACAGCGAAACAGCCCCCCAATACAGTTATATGTATATGAAAGCGGTAAATGAAAGCATATAAACACTTACTCAGTTGTAGAGGTTCCATGTTGTTTGGTTAGTTGTTCAACAAAGAAAGATTGAAAACAACAGTATATTCAAAATCAAAGGAGAAAGTGCTTTGAAAAAGAAAGATTTGGGGCTTACAGCTCAAGGAGAGGCCCAGGGTTTTATCAGTGATCGCACTGTTGAATTTGTACAGAGGGACTTATACAAGTGACTGAGGCCCAAAAATTGTTTTCTGTACAAAGGGATGGGTCTTACACTCTCTCAAGAGGCCCAAAAAGTTTTTAAAGAAAAAGAGTGGGGCTTATAACACGAGGGTAGGCCCAGATGATTTTTCGTTTGAAATGGCGATCGCGCCGAGATTTTCTTTTAACACAAAGGGGCTTATACTATATCTGAGGCCCAAAGTTGTTTTTGGTTAAAAGGGGGTTGGGTCTTACACTCTAATAGAGGCCCAAAAGTTGTGAATGGGTCGTATAGCTCAAGGAGAGGCCCAGATGGTTTATCTTCAAACTGGCGATGATCGTGCCGAATTTAAAAATGTACAGAGGGACTTATACAATAAGTGAGGCCCAAAATATTTCTGTACAAGTGGGTTGGGTCTTACACTCTAATAGAGGCCCAAAAAGTGTTTGAAAATGATTTGTGAGGGTTGAATTAATCAAAAACCCTAATTTATTTCCAAAATGTATTTTAATTGAATAAAAATTCAATTAAAATGATCAAAAATTGTTTAACTTGTGGGAAACAAATTATGATCTTGGATTAATGCTTCAAAAATCAAGTATTAACCTACAAAATAATTAGAAGTCATTAATCTTTACAAAATCAAGAGGAAAAAAATATTTTAAATGTCAAAAACAATTAAAATATTAATTCTTTGCAAAAATATGAATTATATGAAATAAATAATATTTTTGGGATTTTTTGGGAGAATAAAATATTTTAACATTTTTGGGAATTATTAAAAAAAGAATCAACTCAAAATCATTAAAACTCAGAGAGAAATTAATTTTTGAATCAATTAAATAAAAATCACAAAATTCAAATAGTCAAATGTTGGAAAATGGTGCCAAGAACAAGGGCAAGAACACGCGCGTGTTCTGAGTTTCCCAGATTTGCATTTTCTATCCAATCTCACTGAATACTTAATCATATCATGCAATCCACATACCAATAAACTCGTTTCAACCTCACGATCATGTCTATGACAATTAAGTTCATTTAAATTAAACATAAAACAAGAAATCATGAACAATCCTCAAGAACCCTAGATTCTGCATGAAGGCTGGGATTTTTGATACACGATTCAAACAATGCAATTGATTGAGGGGAAACATTCCATGCATGATTATGAACATATGGCCAAATTATTGTGCAGTAAAAATTGCATGGATCATAGAGTTAGAAGAGCTCATGCTTACCACTTGCAGCTGGTGATCGTGATTTGTGTTGGAGGTGTTACAGATGAGTTGTGATGATCTGAACAGCTTCCCTACACCCTATGGAGTGTGTTTGAATGCTTGGACTTGATTGAAGTTGGCTGGATCACTTCATGGCATCTCAACTGCAACTTGGTTAAAACCTTGAGCAATTGACTGGTGATTCTGAGAAATCAGTGTTCCAGTTGTTGTTTAAGTGTTTGATCAGCTCATATGTGATGTATATGAGGTGTGTGTGTGTGATTGGTTTGATTGGAAAAGCTCTCAAAGTCAAAACCCGATAGTGACTTGCCTTAGAAGGCAAAATTGGAGTGAAAGAAGAGATTTTGAGGAAAGCATCTGTTTGATGGCTTTGGTGTACTCAAACTGATCACAATTGAGCTCTATTTATAGTAGAACAAGTTTGTTTTGAAAGGAATAGTGAATGGCAACTGCTGAGTAGGTTTGGCCAATGTTGGCAAATGAAAATCCAAGTCTCCTCTAGCCATTGACTAGAGGTTAGGGCACAGGCTGCTGGTTCCCTTGGTCTTGGATAAGTCTTGACTGAATTCAGTTGCTAAGAGCTCAGTCCATGCCACCTTGATACTTCCATTGAATGCTCCAATCCAAAATTGGAGTCTTGTCCCTTTTTTTGCAATTCTAGGTTCAACATGCTATTTCTTGTTCCAAAGACTTTGGAGGCTTGGCTCAGTGATTGTCCCCTTTAGATTCAATTCTCAGATGTGTCCAATGTGATGACAAGGCTTGGAATTGGCTGATTTTGGCAAATCGACCAAAAGTGCAAAAATCTGCCTTGCCTTGGCAGATTTCAGCAAGGCATCTTGCCAATGTCATATCTCATAGCTCAAATTGAATTTGGTAATGTTCTTGGCCATTTTGGAAAGCCCTTACATGATACAACAACTGTTTGAACATGTTTGGTTTTGATCTCTTTTGAATCCAAGTGAAAAATCCCCCTACATTTGGAAAAAAGTAAAGGCAGATTCTGACTTAGTGAAATTTTCACTAAGTGTTGGAACAAAGTGACTTTTCTTGATTTTGATCACTCCATAACTCAAAATCCATGAGGAATTTGGACATAGGTCAGTATGAAGCTTTTGTAGAGGGCAATGTGATCTACAAATCAAGATTTGAATGGGGAACAATGGCCTTGTGGTTTAGGAGTTATGGTCCTCCAAAGTTGGCACATTAGTGTTACTTTTTCCATAACTTAGAAATTTTTCTAAGTTTTTATGGTTACCCCTTTTACAAGTTATCCCACTTTCTTTGATTTTTCTTGATGGCTGATGATTCAAATCATACATTAACATCATTTTAGGGTTAAAAATCCATTTTGGTGAAAAATCTCAAAAAGTCAAAGTTGACTTTTGTGCACAGTTGACTTTTTATCAGATGAATTCCAAATTGTGCAATTCTTCAGGAAATCATGTCCTTGACCTAAATCAAACTTGATGGACATGTTCCATGGGTGTCATTGGGTATATTGAATCATGTCTTAGGGTTTGGGAGCATGTCCTGGTCAAAAGTCAAAGTTACAGTTGACTTTCCTCGCGAAACCCTAATTGTGGTGCAGATGAAATTGAGACTTGTTGCTCAAGCTTCTTGGATTAATCCATTGTTGCAAATGGATCAATATAGTATGTTGGAGACCCTCAAATCCTCTCTTGAGATCTTGGCTCATGATTTGTCCCAAAAGTCAACTTAGGGGTGAATTAGGTCAAGAAACCCTAATTCCTGATTTTTGATGAATGCATCCCCTAAGGCAAAATTGAATTTATAATTGGGTCCATGAGGTCCCATGGAGCATATTAGGATATGCTTTGAAGAATTGGCTCATGCCCAGAGGAAAATTTCCATCTGGAGGCCCTGGTCGACCAAAACCCTAATTTGGTGACACTGGTGATCTTGAAGCTTGATCCACCTAGAAGGGAGCAACCTTGTGCTTAATCCTTGAAGTGGGAGTCCTTTTGATCCATTGTAGATTCTTGGGAGGTTAGACAAGTTGAAGATCATGTCATTTCTTGATTGATCCTTTGTCTAAGGCTCTGAGAGGGCTTAAAACCCTAGTTTTGATTGTAGTGAATGTTCAACAACCCTTGAGGCATTTGATGAGGCATGATGGTTCATCCATATTGTGATGATGATTTGCACAATGATGGGGAATCTTAGTGGTTAAAATTTGGGGTATGACACGATGGACCAAAAAAAAGAAACGTCCATGCAAAAGTTAAGGACAATGTTAAAAACAATAACAGTCCTCTAAGTTGAAAACCCGAAAGGGCGATTTAAACAAAAATGGGTATCCCGGTGGACGAAATAAAATAGAAAAATGTCCAGGCAAAAATTAGGGATAAAGGCATTTGACTGTGAACACTTGAGTCCCTCTTCGTCATAGCTGGATTTCAAACGGTAACAGAGCATCCAAATCATCATCAACGGGTGCAAGGCATTGGAACCTAAACTTACGGTGGATGGTAGCCAATGTTGTAATCAATGCAAAACATAATTTCCCTTTTCCATTTACATTTGTTTTTCAATTTTATTGCAAATTTCCTCATCAAGGATTTTTGCATCCTCGTACACATCTTATGTACAAATATTTTTCACATTCAATAAAATGCATCATTTGATTTCTCAATTGTTTTCTTTTCAGTATTTTGTTTGCAAAATAAACGATTATTTGTGATCATATAATACTATAAAGCATTGAGAATAATAAAAATATAAACCAATGGAGAAAGCATTATGCATTGCATATTTCAATGGTAACCCATACGGGATAATCGGTAATATCCATTGACAAGACTAATGCCCGGGCAGCACTGTGATGGTTCTTTGAAGAGGTTGCCATTTCCTCAGCAGAGCCATCATTTCCCCAGCAAGTGCCATTATGGTTCTTCGGAAAAGTCATTTGCCTTCCATTTCCCCAGCAGATCCATAATGTCCCCACTAAAGTTGCCATGATGTGCCCTCAAGCTTAGATGTGATTGTTCTCTTATCCCCAGCATGGGTCGTGCATCATTCCCAGCAGGTCGAAAACATCACCCCCTGGTGGCCGTATGTTTCATACTTCTGTTCTACCCAAGCAAAAAAGATTGTTTAGACCTTGGAATTCCCTAAACAGAATCTGTCAAGGTTGGAAGGTCGTTCCCCAGATGGAGCCAGACGTGATTTAAGGATCATCCTGGTTCTTTCATTTCCAGCAATAATGGTGGTAATAGTTTAGAAACCTGAGATCTCTAGACTATTTCCCCAGCAGAGTCGTCGCCATCTGTGGGTTCTTTCCCCAGCCGAGGATTTCGAGTTTGTTTTGCTAAAATCTCTATCTAACCACCGCACAGTACCTTAACCTCAACAGTTGCATAGCATGATATCAAGCATCATGTAGAACGACACATACATAGCATATGCATCAAGCATACTTCCCTTTGACTGTTTCATCTCCCCAGCAGATATTCAACCAAACCTCTCACTTATCAAAACTCTCTTTTTGTCGTAGTCGGCCAAATTTTTGAACTATTCTTTTATTTAATCCCCTTTTACCTCGAATTATCGAAAACCTGGTGTAATTCAAGCATTCAGGTCCAAGAGGATTAAATAGGGACAGCTGTCGTAACCCAAAATTTAACCTCCCTTTTTGCCTTTTGCATAAGCATGTGCATTCGCATCACTGGCATACGCACTCGCGCGCTTTTTCTTTGTGTTTTTGTTGCAGGAATATTTTGGTTTTCAATGCCCGATTAATCACACCCTCACAAAGTCATCACATCATCAACACAAGCACAAAACAAGGGTTTATATGCCTATTCATCAAAGCAAGAGGTTGAAAATTGGAACCGTGGCCACAACACCATTTTTCAAGTAAACTGAGCATTTTTTGGCCTGGTTAATCGATTAACACTTTGCAATGCAAAAATGTTAATCGATTAACCCATGTAATATGGGCAGAATCTGCTGCTTTTTCATGACATCAACTTTTCCTCCACATTTTGGGGTTCTACTTGGTTCTAGCAGTATATGGAACATTCTAGACATCTCTAGACATTTCAAGACCATTCAAGACACTCCACTTACATTTATTCTAATACATCACTTTGAATTAAAAACACCATGTTGCTTAATTTCCAAGCATGAGAGCCATTGATTTGGATTTGCATTGGGATTGCTCCACTGAGTTAACTACCTAACTAACTGAGTCAACTTCTGACTCAGTGATTCAAGTGTAACTAACTCCTAACCTAGCTCCAAAGCTCACTCCAAAGCACATTCCAAATCAATCACACTCCAAACCAAAACTCTATATAAACAAAGCTCCACCATTGCACAAAGAACCTTCAACCATTTCACACATTTCTCACTTTCTTCACTCTCAATTCTCTCATTTTCTCTCTGCATTTTCTGCAATTTCTACACCTTCATCTTCATCTTCTTATTCAAACCACACTAAAGCTCCATTATCACCATTAAAGAGTAGCAAATTTCACATTGAAATTGCTTCCTCTTGAGCTTAAGCCTTCATTCCTCTTCAATTGTTTTTGGATTTCTGGAATCACAACAAATTCTACTTCAATTCAAGTGTTCATATCAATCAACTCGGTGCAAATTCGATCTCGGTGCATTTTTGCGTTTTTGATTGGTTTCGCTACGATTCGAAGTGCAAGTGCTGAATTCTCTAGTTTTCTTGCTTTCTTCTCTCTACATTTCACTCACAACAATCACCAAGCCAATTCTCGGGCTTGTAGGTTGGTAGCTCTTACTCTACTCACTGTTTCGACCATTTTCGCGCACTTTTGATATAATTTCGATTGTTTTTTGGTTCGTTTAATCATGTGATTACTTGATCTTTGATCTTCATGTTAATGCTTTCAATTTATGTTTAATTGCTCATAGTTCATGTAATTTTTGTGCGCAAGTGTAAACCATAGCATGTGGATGTTCAAATAAGTGATTAACTGCTAGAAGCACTTTTGGAAAACTGATTTTTGGCCGCTACTCCAGTGTTAATCGATTAACATTTTGCAGTGCAAAAGTGTTAATCGATTAACACACTGTTTTTCTGTTTTTCTGATGTTTTGCAAGTGTTAATCGATTAACACTTTGTAGTGCAAAAGTGTTAATCGATTAACACTGAACCAGAATGTGAAATTTGCCTATTTTTCAAGCTTATTTGATCTTCTTTCCTCATTAACTTCCATGGCTTGATATGCTTGATATTTGTGGATGTTTTATGAGTAGAGAAGGGATGGGAGTGGAGAATTCCTACACCCATCTTGATTATTTTGGGTAGGGGACGAATGACCATGTGCTTGGAATAATTGTCTCTATCTCCAAGCTGCAGTGTCTCTCAATCCTCAGTCGAGTCCATCCTTAATCACTCATACCCCTTTCAATCACTCTTTTGATCAATCACCATTCTATTGGTTAAAGATCTTGGTCTTTTGGTTTAGCAACCATCTTTTGGTTCAACACCTCTCTTCTGATCAATCATTGTTTATTGATTCCCCATCAGGGTCATGATCACTTATTCCGTTGGTTAATCACAATCAGACTATTAATAACCAATGCTTTTTTTCCCCTGCAGTCACAATCTTTGTCTTCAGTTAAACACAGTCTTTCTGTCAAACACCGAAACCCTTGCAGAGTTCGCAACCTTCTCTTGGTTCTTCTCCCTTTGATTGGTTAACCACTGCCTGCCAACTAAAACACCAACTTACACTTCTTCTCAGTTAACCATAGTCTATTTGTTAACATACTGAGTTTTCTCTTTGGTTAATCACCCTTTTCTCAGTTAACCACAGTCTATTTGTTATTATACTGAGCTCATTTTGAGTTAATCACCTCCTCTTGGTTAATCACTCATTATTTTTGGTTAATCACAGTCCTTCTATTAAAACCAATACCCCTGTGAGTTAGTAATCTTCTCTTGGTTCGAATACTCGCACCCTTGGGTTAGTAACCTTTCTTTTTGTTCAAATACCCTTATGGTTGGTCAAGTACTGCTTGTTCGGTCGGTACCAACAGCCCAGTGGGTCACAAGCTTTGCTTGGTTCCACACTCGTCCTTTGGGTCATAACCTTTGCTAGGTTCCACACCCGTCCTTTAGGTCACAACCTTTGCTTGGTTCCACACCCGTCCTTTGGGTCACGACCTTCGCTTGGTTCTACACCTGTTATTTTGGTTGATCATAGTCTATCTGTTTAAACCTTTCTCTCCTTCCAGAGCTGCAATCTTTTCTTTCTTCGATTAACCACTGTTTATTAGTTAATATACCAAAATCTCTTCAGATTCAAACACCTTTGCTTGGTTCAATACTCTTAATCTCTCCTGTTTGTTCATCACAGCTTGTTTGTTGACACCAAACCCTTTTTCCCCCACAGAGTCTTACTCTCTTTCTTCGGCTAACCACTGCCAGTCAGTTAACATACCGGGTCATGTTTTCTCTTGGTTTTAACACCATACCTTTGTTTGTTCCCCAGTAGGGTCGTTAACCCTCTGATCCCCAACACAATTCTTTGTTCTTTTACTCTCCGGTGGAGTCCTTTTATTCTTTTTCCCCTTTGTCTTCTTGGTTTCAACACCACTCTAGCACGTTATTCTCAGCACAGTCACTATCTTTTCTTTTGCACTCTCTTTCTTGGTTTTGATACCATTCTTTTGCATCCCCAACGGAATTTTTTTCTCTATCTTTTTTTGCTCTTGGTTTTGACATCACTTTCCTTTTCCTTTTTCGTCTTGGTTCCACGAACTACGGACGCTCTGATTCTTCATTCATTTGAATGTAAGATACGTAGGCACAAGATTATGATCTTGGCGAGCACACTTCCACCTTCTTCCATTCCTTTTCTCTGTCCCTAGTTCCATGAATTACGGCGCTCTGATTTCCTCATTGCACTATGAGGATACGTAGGCACGAGGGCCCTAATCCTCCGCGAGCACACTTCTTTCTTTTCTTTTTTTCTTTTTCTCTTTCCTCTCCTTTCTTTTAGCTAGAATCCTTTAGGTAGATAACCCATCCAAGCCTAGAATCAAGTGAAATGGTTCTCGTCGAGTACGACGGATGCGTAAGGTGCTAGTACCTTCCTTTCGAATAACCGACCCCCTTACCCGCTTCTCTTACCCTTGGGTTTTATCGATATTTTCCCTGTCCTTTAGGACTAAATAAAGTTCGGTGGCGACTCTGTTGTATCTTTGAGTGTGCGATTCACTCAGGTATAATCCCGCTAGCTTCAATTATCCTGTTGCACAAAAGCCTAAAGTTGTGAAACACTCTGGGAAAGCTAACAATAGAGGACCCAGAAAATGGGTACCTAAGGACAAGATAATCTATGTTGCAGATATCCTTAGCAGCTCAGTTGAAACACCAGTCATGGTTCCTGGACAGTCGTTGCTCGCAACACGTGATGGGAAGAAGGCATATGTTCCAAAGTCTGGAACTTAAGCCTGGAGCCTTCGTCCATTTCGGAGGAAACCAGAAAGGAAAAATAATTGGCTCTGGAACCGTTGGTAATGGTAACCTTCCTTCTATTACTGATGTTCTTTTAGTCGATGGTTTGATGCATAACTTGTTGTCAATTAGTCAACTTAGTGACAATGGTTATGATATCATCTTTAATCAAAAGTCCTGTAAGGCTGTAAGTTAGAAAGATGGTTCTATCCTATTTGTCGGAAAGAGGAAAAACAACATTTATAAAATTAGAATTTTTGATCTTCATGAACAGAATGTCAAATACTTAAAGTCTGTTAATGAGGAGCAATGGGTATGGCATAGACGTTTAGGCCATATTAGCATGAGGAGGATTTCTCAGCTAAATAAGCTTGAACTCTTCAGAGGCTTGCCAAATCTGAAGTATTCTTCAGATGCTCTTTGTGAAGCATGTCAGAAAGGAAAGTTTTCTAAAACTTCCTTTAAAGCAAAGAATGGTGTGTCCACCTCTAGACCGTTAGAACTTCTACACATTGATTTTTTTGGACCAGTGAAAATTGCCTCAATCAGTGGAAAGAAGTATGGATTAGTAATCGTTGATGATTATAGTCGTTGGACATGGGTAAAATTCTTGAAACACAAGAATGAGTCTCTTTCTGTGTTCTATACCTTTTGCTCTCAAGTGCAAACAGAGAAGGATTGTAAAATAGTCAGAGTCAGAAGTGATCATGGCGGAGAATTTGAGAACAAATACTTTGATAATATTTTTGATTTCCATGGAATTTCCCATGATTTCTCTTGTCCCAGAACCCACAACAAAATGGAGTAGTGGAAAGGAATAATAGGACTTTGCAAGAAATGGCTCGTACCATGATCCAGGAAACTAACATGGCTAAGCACTTCTGGGCAGAGGCAGTAAATACAACATGTTACATTCAAAACAGGGTTTCAATAAGACCCATTATGGGTAAGGCTCCTTATGAATTAGGGAAGAATAGAAAACCCAACATTTCATATTTTCATACTTTTGGTTGTATTTGTTTTATGTTGAACACTAAAGAGAATCTTGGCAAGTTTGACTCCAAAGCTCAAAAGTGTTTACTGTTAGGATACTCTGAATGCTCTAAAGGCTACAGAATCTATAACACAGAAACACAAATTATTGAGGAATCAATTCATGTCAGATTCAATGATAAGCTTGACCCTGAAAAGTCAAAGCTAGTTGATAAGTTTGCAGATCTGAAAATCACCTTATTAGAATCTAAAGAAGAAGAAGATTCAAGAGAAGCAGACAAAGATGCAGATTCTCCAGATTTAGATACAACCTTACCAGAACTTGAAAATAACCCATCTCATCAGAAGAAGAATAGATTAAATACTTCTCATTGTGAAGAATTGATTCTGGGAGATAAAGCTTATCCAGTCAAAACCCGTTCATCATTTAGACATTCTGAAGAAACTCTTTTGGGCTTGGTGTCTCTGATAGAACAAACATCAATTGATGAAGCTCTTAAGAAAAATGAGTGGATTCTAGCCATGCAAGAAGAACTGAATCAATTCAACAAAAATGATGTTTGGGATCTTGTTCAGAAACCCAAAGGTGTCCACGTCATTGGAACTAAATGGGTATTCAAAAACAAGTTAGATGAGAAAGGTGAGGTCGTAAGAAACAAAGCACAACTGGTTGCACAAGGTTATAGTCAACAAGAAGGGATTGACTATTCAGAAACCTTTGTACCAGTTGCCAGGTTAGAATCTATTCTCATTTTAATCTCATTCGTTGTGAATCATGACATTAATTTATATCAGATGGATGTAAAGAGTGCATTTTTAAATGGGTATATTTATGAAGAAGTGTATGTGCACCAACCTCCTGGTTTTGAGAGTTTTGAAAACCCAGATTTTGTTTTCAAACTTAAAAAATGGTTATATGGTCTGAAACAGGCTCCTAGAGCTTGGTATGAAAGGCTAAGTAACTTTCTTTTGGAAAATGACTTTACTAGAGGAAAAGTGGATACAACACTCTTTTGTAAAACCTTTAAAAATGACATTCTGATTGTTCAAATCTACGTTGATGATATTATATTTGGTTCTCCTAATATTTCCTTGTGCAAGGAATTCTCCAAGTTAATGCAGGCTGAATTTGAAATGAGTCTGATGGAATAACTCAGATTCTTTCTAGGAATTCAAATTGATCAACGATCAGAAGGAACGTACATTCATCATAGCAAGTATGCAAAAAAAAATTCTGAAGAAATTCAATACGTCAGAAAGTAAACCTGCTAAGATTCCTATGCATTTGACATGCATTTTGGAGAAAGAATAAGTAAGTAAAAAGGTTTGTCAGAAGCTCTATCATGGTATGATAGGCTCTCTTCTGTATTTGACAGCTTCTCGTCCAGATATTCTGTTCAGCGCATGTCTTTGTGCTTGTTTCTAATCAGATCCAAGGGAAACTCACTTAACTGCTGTTAAGAGAATCCTAAGGTATCTAAAAGGAACAACTAACCTTGGCTTGATGTATAAGAAAACATCAGAGTACAAGCTTTCTGGTTACTATGATGCAAATTATGATGGAGACAGATTGGAAAGGAAAAGTACTTCTGGAAACTAACAGTTTTTGGGAAGTAACCTCGTCTCTTGGGCAAGCAAAGGACAATCATCAATTACTCTTTCAACTGCAGAAGCAGAATATATCTCAGCATCACTATGCAGTACTCAGATACTCTGGATGAAGAATCAACTTGAAGATTATTAGATACACGAGTGTAACATTCCTATCTTCTGTGATAATACTTCTGCCATTTGTTTATCTAAGAATCCTATTCTACATTCTAGGGCAAAACATATTGAAATAAAACATCACTTTTTACGTGACTTTGTTCAGAAGGGTACTTTTCAGTTAAAATTTGGGGATACAAATCACCAGTGGGCTGATATTTTCACAAAACCCCTTGCTGAAGATAGATTCGTATTTATTCTAGAAAACCTATCTATTAAACCTTGTCCAGAATGAGATGATAATATTTTAATGTGTCAAGCCACCAGAACTTCTGATATATGATTTTGATGTTAAGCAAAGTGTGTTAATTATTTTTATTGACCTTCTGATTCATGATACTTATACAAGTTAGAAAATGTCCTGATCAGAAATTAGTCCATTCAGATACCTCTTGGTATTCTTGACGTTGGGAACATCAAAACGTGCTCTCTTGAAAACAAACGGCTATGATTATTTATGACACGTGTCCTAAATCAAATCATACCTACTGTTGAAAAGATACCTCGAGCGTTGTGATTTCGTGAGACTAGGTTTCAAGTAATTATTTCCTATTACTCCCACCTTGTCATAATCATTATTTTTGTTATAAATACGCATTCTCTCACTTCACACACTACGCTACTCTCACTTCCCACACTTTTTTCTTAGAAACCCTAAAACCCTTTTAGTGCTCTGAAACCTCATCATCTTCTTACAATGGATTCTCAACAACAAAGTGTTTTTGAATTTTATCAATAACATCAACTAGCAGAATCAACCTCAATGGCCTCATCAACAACTGCTCAAACAGAATCAACTTCTCTCCATCAATCATTCTCCACTTTTCAGAAACCAACTGTAGTTCACATAGTGGATCGTCCTGCTCATATTCATCTGGCTGCTCCCTTCTTAGAACTTGAAGTTCTAAGTGAATGGCTGGTAGACTTTGATAACCTAAAAGAAAATGGAATAGACTTGTCTAAAAATCTAAAGGCTCAAGGTTAGAAAACCTATTTTGATCGTCTCTACGGTCCCATTTACTCAAATCTCGTCAAGGAATTCTGGAGATATGCTGACGCTGATGAACATTTCATCGTGTCATATGTCATGGGAAAAAATCATCATTACTGAGAAATCCATAGCCACGCTACTTGGAATGGAAAACTCTAGCGGAAAGAGAATTTACAAGATGAACCATAAATCAAAGTTTCTATCCGATGTGGTTAACCCATCAATTTCCACTCAATCTTCCAGTGGAAAACCACCCTTCAAAACTCTGGACTTATCAAAGGAACTTCGTGTCTGGTTGAAAATTATTCTGGGATGCATCTATCATAGACCAAATTCAAGTTCTTCTGATTTTCTTAACACTGATCAGAAATTTATGCTTTACTATCTGATGAAAAGAGAGAAAATCTGCCTTCCCTCAGTTCTATTCAGATATCTTAGAGACTCAGTAAGAGAAACAAGATATCAATAAAAGAAATTTAAGAATTACATTCCTTTTGGCAGATTGATCTCAGATATTCTGGTTGAGAGTGGAATGATTTATCATTTGTCAACAATGTCAGTCACAGATGAATTGAATGTCATTACTAGAACTCCTCTGAACAACAAAAATCTAAAGAGAATGCAGATTATTGATGAAATCAGAGTTGAACCAAGTATAGCTACAGATTTGGAAAATCTTTAGTAAAAAAAGAATGGCGTTAGATGGATATCCTCTGTTCAGTAAACATGATAATCCAGAGGTTATAGAAGCATATATTCAGCTACGAGAGGAAGAAGGCTATAATATGTCTAACTTCAGCCTTGACGGTCTGATGGATCACCCACCTGATATGATGAAGAAGAAAAGACCTTACTCCAGCACAGCTCCTCAAATGAAATCTGTAAAAAGGCAGAAGAGATATCCTGGTGAAGCCAACACAAGGAACATCTCTCTGAAATCATATCCAGAACAACAAAGTAGGTCTTTTGAATCTCCATCTGTAACTGTACCTGTTTCTATTGACAGAAATTTGTGTTCATCTCTTCCCATTTCATCAACTCCACCTACAACTCAACCATCATTCTTCACTCCTCCACCAATATTTTCTACTGTTATAACCACATCCCCAACACCCATTTCTGAATCTCCTATTGAAGAAATTTCATCTTCTACACCATTTTCACCACATTCTCTTGAACTTACCTCAACTCAACCAACTTCCACCATTTTTATCCAACCAACTCTTCTCACATTTGTTCAACCATCTCCAACCAATTCCTTACCTTTAACCACTCAAATCATTGAAGAAATTCTCACCGAACATCCTCAAACAAACATCCCACCATCACCAACTCCATTTACTACTCCATAACCAATTCCAGGATCAATAATAGATAATCCTGAACCTTCTCTAAACAATGATACCACCATTCTTGATGACTATGTTGAAGAAAATCAACCTTTACCTGAGAATCAAACCTCTGACCTTCATCCTAACATAGATGAAGAAATATCTGTTTTTAAGGACAGTGTGGTTATTAGATTCAGGACACTCTCTGGTGAATCAAATTCTAGTGAAGACCCTTCTGATTTGGGTGCTTCATGGGATCAATTCAATAAGTGGATGTCTGAGGAAATTCAGAAGATTCAAAAATTTTCTATTCAGAAAAAGGATTACTTTGTTCAACAAGCTGAAAAGAGGTTGCAAGAGAAGAAGGAAGATGAAGCTAAGCTAGCTGCAGAAAAGGAACTGGAAGAAAGGTTGACCAAAGAAGCTCAAGACAGAGAGGCTGAAAGATTATCTAAGGAGGCTAAAGATCAAGCTCAAAGAGAAGCTGCTGAAAACACCTCTTCTGATCCACTGTTGAAAACTCTGGCTACCCTTCAGAAGCAACATGAGTTGTTCAGACCAAGAATGGACAAGCAAGATAAAGTCACCGTCAACATTCAGAATGCTCTTGCTCAGATTCTTCAGAGGCTCCCTCATCATTCTCAACCTTAGGCACATTTTTAGGCTACCCCGTAGTTTGTCTTTAACTGTTTGTTTAGGATTTGATGTACTTTTGGATTATCATTCTGATTACCTTTTTTGATTATGACAAAAAGGGAGAGTATTAATATGGAAAGTTATTTTGATAAATATCTTGTCTCTAATCATAGATCTAACATTCTAACACTTTAATTGCATATCCTTTAGAATGTTTTTCAAGAAAAAATATTTATATTGGCAAAATGACTCTGATATCAATCAGGCTCTGATTTACTTAATCAAGCTTTGTTATCAGAATGCATCACAACTATAATCAAGCTCTGATATTATGGATCTGTCTAGATATTTGCAATCAGGCTCTGTATCCCAAATCTTATAAGATTTTGTTATGTCTAAGATTCAGGGAGAGCTTGATAAAGGGAAGTTTACTTTGAACTTATTTGAGTCAATTCTTATTACCTTCGTACAAAATTGTGCTATCAAAATACATTATTTTGTCATTATCAAAATGGGGGGGTTGTTAGAACAAGATTTGGTTCTGCAAGATATCTCTTTGTTTTGATAATAACAAAGTTGTATTTGTGCGAGAACAATTTTGGTACTCTAATGTTTGTTTTCTTAAGTATTGACAAACAGGTTCTGACTCTGATAAAGATAATTCTGACTCTGATAAAGATAGCTCTGACTCTGATAGAGGTCATGTGAAACGTCACTCTCAAACTCTCAAAAGTAGCTTCTGCATCAAAGAAGCGAGATTGCTTATGATCTACTGTGCTTCGGAAAGACTCTAAGAAGAAAATATGTTGCTGCTGCAGTGTTCTCTTGGATTTTGGCTCTAAATATAACTCTGATACTTATCTTCTGAAGACTAAGTGCTAACAACTCTGAAGACAAAGTTATGATGAACAAGTTCTGAAGACTTAAGTTTCTGAAGACCAAGTTCTGAAGACTTTGAAGACAAGGTTCTGCTGAACAAGTTCTGAAGACTCTGAAGACTTAAGTTTCTAAAGACCAAGTTCTGAAGACTCTGAAGACAAGGTTCTGCTGAACAAGTTCTAAAGACTCTGAAGACTTATGTTTTTGATAACCAAGGGTTCTGAAGAATGAGTGTTGAAGACTATGAAGACAAGGTTCTGCTGAACAAGTTCTGAAGACTCAAGACTCTAAAGACACAGTGATTCATTCTTCTGATCATGTTTCAATCATATCAATTCAAAAGCCTCTGATGAATAGAAGATGAAACGTTTGCGAGGGAAAATAGTACATGGTACAGATCAAACACGTTTTTTCCACTACCATTCCACTACCCTGATTTGGTGGTACAAAGGACAATTTCAGTGTACGATTTTCATCCCAGCATAACGACATTATTTCAAGTCGACGGTATTTTACTGATATTATTGATTTGCCCTTCAACAGATCATTTTCTGGCTATATAAATATTTGATCATTCAAAATATCAAGTGTGACATCAAGTGTGAAAAAGATATATACAAAAACACTGATTCATACGAGAAAGAACTCAGAAATAGAGAAATCCATGAGTGAACAGTAAAGCACCACAATACAAAGAAGAAGATTGTTCTTACTGTATAGATTCTCTCTAAGTTAGTTTGAGCTAGAAATTATGTTTATATCAGCTTATGTAAGAAGCATTTCATTGTAAACATTTTATTTGATAAAAAAGTTATTTAAATTCCCTAAGCGACCAGTTGGGTAAGAATCCTTAAGAAGAGACAGTTAGTATGTGTATGTTAGTCACCAGCAGTTGCTAGTGCAGCTGTAATCAGTTTGGCTATAGTGGATTAAGTCCTTGTGTATAAGGCAAAATCGCCATGGCGGGTGGAATGGATTAACTTGATAGTTTTCAAGTGAACCAGGATATATCATGTGTCTTTCTCTATTGATAGTCTATTTGTGATCTTTGTTTGAGTTTCACAAAAAGATTTCATTTTGAAAACCCAATTCAAAACCACCATTTCTTGTGTTTTTCTCACACCTTCACTTAAGTCTTCAGAGACTTCAGAACGTTGTTCATCAGAACCTTGTCTTCAAAAGATAATTATCATAGTCATATTCAGAGCCAGAATCCAAGAGAACATTGCAGCAGCAACATATTGTCTTCTTAGAATCTTTCTGAAGTAAAGCAGGTCAGAAGAAAACTTGCTTCTTTGACGCATAAACGACTTTTGATTAATTGAAAGTGACATTCCACATGATCTCTATCAAAGTCATAGCTTTCTTTATCAGAGTCAGAAGATCCTATTTGTCAATACTTTAGAAAACAAATGTTAGAGTACCAAAATTGTTCTCACACAAATACTACTTTGTTATTATCAAAACTTAGAGATATCTTGCAGAACCAAATCTTGTTCTAACAATCTCCCCCTATTTGATAATGACAAAATAATGTATTTTGATAACACAATTTTATACGAAGATAATTAATAAGAATTGACTCAGATAAGTTCAGAGTAAACTTCCCTTTATCAAGCTCCCCCTGAATCAAAGACTTAATAAAAATCTTATCAGATTAGGGATACCAGAGCATGATTACAAGGATCTAGTCAGATCCAAAAATATCAAAGCTTGATTTTAGTGATAATGGAGTCTGATAATAGAGCTTGATTAGTTAGATCAGAGCCTGATTGATATCAGAGTCATATTGCCAATATAAATATTGATCCTGAAAAAAATTCTAAGAAATATTTGCAAATAAGAATGTTAGAATGTTAGAGCTATGATTCAGAGACAAGATATTTATCAAAATAACTTTCCATTAAAATACTCCCTCTTTTGTCATAATCAAAAAGGGTATTAAATGGTTAACGCAAGTATTTGGATTTAATTCAAGAGAAATTAGATAAGTTAAATTCAGTACTTCTCCCCCTTTATGGCAATCATGAAGAAATGCAATAAGATAAGATAGATGCAATAAAGATACTTTTTATTGATAAAACAAAATGCCAGAGGCGCGGTACAAAAGCAGGATACAAAACAAAACAACCACAAGAACATCTAACAGAAAAAATATGGATTGAGGCAGATTGATCTTAATCTTGGAGATTAAGAAGAAAATGAAGAGCCTGTCCAATGCAGAGAGTTGTCCTGTGTGAGCAAGCCTTTAAGTTTTTGTATGATAGCAAATTATGTTATAAATGCAAATTGTGTGATATGCATGGTTAGTTGGTATATACATATGATTTCATACCTATACTATGTTTAAAAGACAAGGCAAATTGATACATATCATCATTAAAATCATAAAACAATTTTCCTTATGTATGTATCGATACATGTATGCCTTGCATCGACACATTCCTTTGGTATATTCACAAAAACAATTTTGCTTCAGTATGTATCGATTCATACGACACTTGTATCGATACATGCTCCTTTATAATTGGGCTATGTATCGATTCATACGACACTTGTATCGACACATGCTCCTTTGTAAACGGGCTATGTATCGACTCATATGCATCATGTATCGATGCATGATTTACTTCACATTCTGGAATTTAACAGTTACAGTATGCATCGATGCATACAACCATGTGTCGACTCATGTATGCATTATACTCACTATGCATCGACGCATACGACTCTTGTATCGATACATAAAGCTGTTTGTGGCTTTTAACGTTTTCTGTTTTCATATATAAGTGTCATGACAGTTCAGTCTGAAGGCAAGAATTCGCAAGTGTGAAAATTGAGCGATCAAAGCAAAAGGCAAGTTTGGTGTGCATTAATTGTGAGCAGCTTTAGGGACCTGAAAGATACTTTGTCTTCATCATCTTCTCAATCTCTTTAATTCAAGAACATCAACACATAATCATTTTTGTTCTTCGGATTAAAGGATCTTCGAGATAACGTTCAGTGGTACGATCAAGGATCTAGCTGAGTTGAAGATTCAAAGGGGGTTTCGAGGAAAAACCATCTGGTTTGTCCTTCAAGAACGGGTGTGTTCTTGAGGGTTTGTTAGTCACGATTGCAGAACATATTCAGCCGCAGCGTAGGGGTTTGGAAATTTGGATATTTCGCAAACAGGTCGTGGAACCGGTGAATTGTTTGCATTTCTTGCAGGGTAAATTCTTGATCAAGCTCAGATCAAGTGAAGGTTCATACAATAGGAAGATCTTGGGGTTTAGATTTCTGGATTTGTATTGTAACCTTGTAAACAACGAATTCAGCATTATTGATATAACAGGTCTCAATTTCAGTTTTGAAATTGAGAGGGAGACGTACCCACCCGCGAGGACGAAAGTGGGGAACTTCCTTACCAAATCTCTGTGTATCGTATTCTATCTTTATCTCTTTACGTTTTCAACAATTTTGTGATTCGTTTGGTGTGTTGTGTATTAAAGTTTCAAGATACAATAGTGGTACGAAAACCTTTGTCAAAATCACCATTATTGTTAATCGTTGAATGCATACACGCCAAGTGTTTGACAAAATTATTTGCTGTGTTTTAGTTCATTGGAAATAGCCTTTGTATGATAAGTGCATTTGAGTTGATTCTAATCTGGTGTTAATAAATCTTTGTCATCCTAATAAATCCAGCATAAACTCGTGTGTCCGGTTTTCTAGTAGCTGGTCCAGAATAGACGGAAGTCGATTCGGGATCATAATTTTCCGCTAACTCTGATCTACTTTTAAATCCTTGAATTTAAAGGAGGTGATCTATTCACCCCCCCTCTCGATCACTAGCCACACCGTCTAACAAGTGGTATCAGAGCGCCGGTTCGCTGGTGTTTTGTGGTTGCTTGTAACGATATGGATTCTGAACCAAAGGGGGTGTATAATAGAGCGCCTGTTTTCAACGGTGAAAATTATGGCTACTGGAAAGACTGCATGCGAGTTCATATAAATTCTGTGGATAGGAATGTGTGGGTTGCCATTCAAAATGGTCCTTTTCAAATTACTATGAGAAATGAGGTTGGCGCCATAGTTCCTAAACCAGAAGATGATTACGATGAGAAAGATGAGAAAAAGTGGTCGAGTGATTGGAGAGCTCGAAATATGCTAATTTCAGCACTTAGTGCTGATGAGTATTACAGGGTATCCCATTGCTCGACAGCTAAAGAAATGTGGGATGCTTTAGAAATTTCCCATGAGGGTACTACTGAAGTAAAACAGTCCCGTATTAACACACTTAATCAAGAGTTCGAGCTCTTTCGCATGAAACAAGGAGAATCTATCTCTGACATGCAAAAGAGATTCGTTCATCTCATAAATCGGTTGAATGCACTTGGAAAACCTGTTTCCAATGAAATAGCTACTAATAAAATTATGAGATGTCTGAGCAGAGAATGGCAACCTAAAGTAACAGCTATTAAGGAAGCCAACGACCTCACGACGCTTACGATTACAACTTTATTCGGCAAGCTGGAAGAACATCAGCAAGAACTGGAAAGTCTCGAAATATTTGAGAAAAAGAGTAAAAAGGAAAAGAATAAAGACAAAGAGAGTGAGAAGAAGCCAATAGCTCTTGTGGCCTCTAACTCAAAGTCCTCACAAAAAGAGCAAAGCGACAATGATTCAAGTAGTGACGAAGATTCGGGTGATGAAGAAATGGGACTTTTTGTTAGGAGATATAATAGATTCATTCGAAAGAATGGAATCCAGCATTCCGACAAAAATCTCATTAAGTTTCGAAGACAATCTATAGAGTCAAAACAGGAAGAGAATAAGAAGCATAGAGTAAAAGGATCTTGTTTTAATTGTGGGAAATCTGGACATTATAAAACAGAATGTCCTATGAAGAAAAAGGACAAAGGAAAAGCTCCACCAAAAAGGTCAAATAAACAAAGAAGAGCTTATATTACATGGGAAAGTGATAGTGATTCATCAAGCTCACAAAGTTCAAATGATAGTGATGAGACAGCAAATCTGTGTCTTATGGCTCACACCAAAAATCAGTCCCACCACAAGAAGAAAATCAACGATAAGAAAGTAAGACAAGCCTACTATAGTAATGTTTCTTCTATGTCTTTTTCTGAATTGAAAATAGCTTTTGAAAAACTGCATAACGAAGCTGTAGATGCTTTTAAAAGATTATCTTCCGATAAACAAATTTTTTCATTCTTGGAAGGTAAAATATACAAAGCTGAAAAAGATTTAGAAAGCTTGAAAGCTAGTATTGTAGAAAATTCAAAAGATATTAATTTTAACGTATGTAGTAAAGTTAGGTATTGTGAAGCTTGTCATATTTGGCAACAAGAGGTTAAAACTCTTAAAGTCAAATTGGATAAAGCTTTACAACCCAAGGTTACTTATGCCATTGATTCTAGGTTGTTTAAGAAATCATTAAATCCACCATATGCAAAATACTCCTTTATTCCAAAGGATTTAATGACCAAAAATAAACAAATGCATCATCATGGCTTATGTCACTATTGTTGTCGTGCTGGTCATACCATTGAAAAATGCAAGTTTAGGAGATTTCTTGTTCCTAAAGGCATTTATCAATGGAAGCCTAAAGGCAACCATGTTACCATTTACCCACATGGACCCAATGAAAATTGGGTACCTGTTTCTCTCATTTGATATTGTAGGATGAGTGTCTTGCATCCGTAAATAGAAGATGGTTTCTAGACAGCGGCTGCTCAAGGCACATGACGGGTGACATATCGCTTTTTATAGACTTCAACGCAAAGAAGAAGGGATATGTTACTTATGGAGACAATAACAAAGGAGCTATACTTGGCAAAGGTAGTGTAGGTAATCCCTCTACCACTACTATTTATGATGTCCATCTAGTAGAGGGGCTTAAACACAATTTGTTAAGTATTAGTCAATTGTGCGACAAGGGTTACAAGGTTTCTTTCACAAAAACTTGCTGCATAATTGAACATACTAAACAGAATGTTGTGTTTAAGGGTGTAAGAGTAAACAACATCTATATGCTTGATCTTTTTGATGTACCTTCAACAAGCTCTAAGTGTCTAGTTTCCTTGAATGATGATTCTTGGCTTTGGCACAGATGCTTAGCGCATGTTAATTTTGATTTGCTTAACAAGGTTGTATCTAAGGATCTAGTAGTCGGTCTTCCAAAAATAAAATTTTCAAAAGACCACCTATGTGACGCGTGCCAAATGGGAAAGCAAACAAGGATATCTTTTAAATCCAAAAATGTAATTTCAACTTCACGTCCCCTTGAGCTTCTCCATATGGATCTCTTTGGACCTTCTAGGACAAAGAGTCTAGGTGGAAATTATTATGGTTTAGTAATCGTTGATGACTATTCTAGATTCACTTGGACTATATTCCTTCATAGCAAAGATGAAACTTTTTCCGCTTTTAAGAGTTTTGCAAAACTGTCCCAAAATAAAATGAATTCTAAAATAGTTACAACTCGAAGCGATCATGGAGGAGAATTTCAAAACTATCTCTTTGATAAGTACTGTGATAAGTATGGTATTGAGCATAACTTTTCAGCTCCTCGAACCCCACAACAAAATGGCGTTGTGGAGCGCAAAAATCGCGTTTTAGAAGAGCTGGCAAGAACAATGCTAAATGAGGGTGGATTACCAAAATATTTTTGGGCTGATGCAGTTAGCACAGCTTATTATGTTCTAAACAGGATTCTAATTCGCCCTATTTTAAATAAAACCCCTTATGAGCTTTTAAAAGGAAGAAAGCCAAACTTGTCACATCTTCACGTATTCGGTTGTAAGTGTTTTGTTTTGAATAATGGTAAGGAAAAACTTGGGAAGTTTGATGCAAAAGCGGATGAAGGTATTTTTCTTGGTTATTCACAATCAAGTAAAGCATATAGAGTGTATAATAAGCGTTTACTTTCTGTTCAAGAATCTGTTCATGTCTCTTTTGATGAGTCTTATCCGAAAAATGTCGGAAAAGGTATTTCTTTTGATGACACAGGTATATCTACAGAAGACATACTCAAAGAAGCTGTTTCGGAAATTGATCAGTCCAAAACAGAAGACAATGAAGAGGAGGAAGATACCAGTCATGTAAAAGATAAGGAAGAAGGACAAGCTGAAGTGAATGATCTTCCACCAGCTTGGAGATCTTCAAAAGACCATCCTATTGACAACATCTTGGGAGACATTTCAAAGGGAATAATGACTTGTTCTAGGATAAGTAATTTCTGCTCTCACTTCGCTTTTGTTTCACAAGTAGAACCTAAAAATGCCAAAGAGGCCTTGATTGATGAATTTTGGCTAATGGCCATGCAAGAAGAGCTTAATCAATTTAAAAGAAATGACGTTTGGGAACTTGTTCCTCGTCCGCGAGATCATCATATCATAGGTACTAAATGGGTTTTTAGAAATAAGCTTGATGAAAACGGAGTGATAACTAGAAATAAGGCACGTTTAGTGGCACAAGGGTATAACCAAGAGGAGGGCATAGATTATGAGGAAACTTATGCTCCAGTTGCTCGCCTCGAAGCTATACGTCTCTTGCTTGCTTATGCGTGTTCTAGAGATTTTAAGCTTTACCAAATGGACGTAAAGAGTGCGTTTCTAAATGGTGTCCTAAATGAAGAGGTATACGTCTCACAACCTCCTGGTTTTGAGAATGCTGAATATCCAGATTATGTTTACAAATTGAAACGAGCTTTGTACGGTCTTAAGCAAGCCCCTCGGGTTTGGTATGAAAGACTTAGCAAATTCCTACTTGATCATGGATATTCAAGAGGTAAAGTGGATACCACCCTCTTCATTAAACATAAGGGAAAATACATTCTTTTAGTTCAAGTTTATGTAGACGATATAATTTTTGGTTCAACTAACATACACTTGGTCGAAGAGTTTTCAAAAGTTATGCAGGGTGAATTTGAAATGAGTCTTATGGGGGAGCTAAATTTCTTCCTCGGTCTCCAAATAAAGCAGCTTGATGAGGGTACAGCTGTGAGTCAAACAAAATACTGCAGAGAGATGCTCAAGCGCTTTGGAATGAACGACTCAAAATCAATAGACACACCTATGCCTACCAACGGAAATCTAGATAAAGATGAGCACGGTAAGAGTGTAGATGTCAAACAGTATAGAGGTATGATTAGGTCTCTCTTGTATCTTACTGCGTCAAGACCTGACATCATGTTTAGTGTCTGCATGTGTGCACGATATCAATCGAATCCTAAGGAGTCACACTTAAAAGCTGTCAAGCGAATATTTAGATATCTTCATGGAACATCTAAATATGGGCTCTGGTATTCCAAAGGAAGCGATTGTAGCTTAGTAGGTTACTCCGATTCTAATTTTGCTGGCTGCAAATCAGATAGGAAAAGTACTACTGGTACATGTCACTTATTTTCAAACTCTTTGCTCAGTTGGCATAGCAAGAAACAGGTGTCTGTCGCATTGTCAACTGCTGAGGCTGAGTACGTTGCAGCCGGTAGCTGTTGCGCTCAGATCTTGTGGCTAAAGCAACAACTACAAGATTTCGATATCCAACTCAAACGTATTCCAATAAAGTGTGACAACACTAGTGCTATAAATCTTACTAAGAATCCTGTTTTACACTCACGCACTAAACACATAGAGATTAGGCATCACTTTCTTCGCGATCATGTTGAAAAAGAGGACGTTGTATTTGAGCATGTTGATACTAAAAACCAACTTGCTCACATTTTTACTAAACTATTAGCAACAGAACCGTTCTTCAACATTCGTCGTGAATTGGGGATTTTAGATCTCTCCTCATCGATGTCTTAAGCATGTTGGTCCTTATTTATATATGTCTCACGTTGGTTGTTAAGCTTTGTTTTTAGACCTCACTCAGACTTCATAAGGTTACGTCAACAGAGGTAATATTATTCCTTTCTAAAATCTCTTTGGAACTTTGTAATTAGTGTATGGTAGAACAAATTCTTTAAGATCGTTTATATGTATTTCATTGCATATGTTGTTTGAACATTAACCTTTGATTCATGAATTATACTTGAGCATAATCATCATGACTTAATTCATACTGCATTGACTCAAGAGCTGTTAACATGTTTCTATGCTCAACAGGTAGTCACAAATTAGTTAAACCAGAGTTTAGCATCAGTATGTATCGATGCAACAAGTGCATGTGTCGACACATTGGAGTTTC
This sequence comes from Lathyrus tuberosus, assembly GCA_022829125.1. Classification (NCBI taxonomy): domain Eukaryota; kingdom Viridiplantae; phylum Streptophyta; class Magnoliopsida; order Fabales; family Fabaceae; genus Lathyrus; species Lathyrus tuberosus. Next base: position 1,512,819 of record JALAZF010000344.1, on the reverse strand, counting down.
CGGTCGATACATTCGTGATATGTGTCGATTCATGTCTTTTGATTTCAAATTTTTCAAAAATTGTTTCAGTATGTGTCGATGCATCCGTGCTTTGTGTCGACACATAGGACCTTTTTAAAACCAATTAAGTCGTGAAATGAATCGATCCATATCCCCTTGTGTCGACACATACTGATACTTTTACAATAAATGCATGTTAAATACAGTTGTGGATCGATACATCAGCAAATTTTAAAGGGTTAATTCAGTCTAGACTCTTCTCTTCTCTCATACCCACACGGCTAACCCTAACCTCTTCAAACATCTTCATCTCCAAAACCCTAATTCCCTCCCTATCCTTCAAATCATCTTCATCATAATGCCTCCAAGAATCATCCCGGCTAGACAAAGAGGAAGAGGAAAAGGAAAGGAACCCATTGGGACGTCTCGTCAGTCTCTACAACCTCCAGAAATCCCTCCTAGTGCTCTCACTCTTCTTCATCCTGCCATCGCTGAGGAGTTTGAGGCCTCTTTCAAGACGAGGTTAGTTATGAAACCCCATGTATTCAATAAAACTGATGCATCTGACCTCCATCTCAAAGATGTTGTTGATCTGTTGTCTGCACAAAACCTTGGTACATTTTTAGCCATAAATGATGAGTATCATGAGGATTTTATTCGTATATTTTATGCTGGTCTGCAATCTGGTAGAGGGTATATGTTCAAATGCTCTATTGGCACTAAAACTTACACTTTTGAGGCCACTGATTGGGACAAGGTGTTTCAAATTCCCTTTGGGTTGCCTGGACTGAAGACCTGGCATGACCAGAGTTTTGACACAGACTTTAAGATAAGGGAATATGTGGCATCAATCTCAAAATTGGATAGACCTCTGGGTGAGGATGAACCACTAACCTCTGGTATGATCACAAGCGTTCCTAGAATACATCACTGGATTGTGTCGCACATTTTACGTCCAAAGGCTGGTGGTCATTCTAGGTTGGATAGATCAGATATTCATCTTGTGTATCTTCTTCACAATAAGGTTTCATTAAATTGGCCAAACTATTTTGTGAAACGCATGTTTCTTATGCGTAACAGTGCGAAGAACATTACATTTGGATATGCTGCCCAGATAATGAGAATCATCAAATACTAGAATATAACCATACCCTTAGTACCACTCATATCTCCCTCGTATGCTCAAGAGTTCAACACTGCCACTTTATCTCATATGGGATACCGGTGGGATAAGGAGCGTCAATGTTTTTATTTTCTGGAACGAGGCTCTAAAACAAGGGTGTATAATTTTGATGTCCCTTCTGAACAAGTGTTTGTGAATGAAGATCAAATGGATGAAGAAATGAATGATGCCAATGAAGAAAATCAGGCTGAAGAAAATGCTAATGCTGGCTGGGGTGATTGGGTGCCACAAAGGTGGTCTCCAACAAATTATGAACCAGGTCCACGTGTTCCTCCGTTCTCTGGTGCTGCCTCCTCTTCAACTGCTCCTGAGTACTTGACTCAAATGTTTCAGCAAATGGAGCTTGCTAATCAAGCCCGTCATGAACAGGCGCTTGCTTGGCATAATCAGCAAAATGAGTGGCATAAGGAGCATCGTGAGTGGCATGATGAACACACACGGATGTATCATAATCAGCATGCTTGGCACACAGACTTGGTTAAATGGCATCAAGTCTTTTACAATGAAATGTCTGGTTTTATGGACGATTGCCATGCAAATCCTGGTATCATGGACAGATTCAGAAGTGTTGAAGTTCAGAACTGGTTCCGGCGATACAGTTTCATGGGCCATAATCCTGATGAGATGCCTCCTCCGCCGCCTCCACCAAGCTTCAGAGATCCTGACAGAGATGATGAGGAGTCCTGTGGAGGCCATAACCCGTTTTAAGCTAGCATCATGTCATTGCATTACATTTCATTTCATCATCATGTTGCTTCAGTTTCCTTGTTAAAGTGTTCAAACTTCATATGTCTTGGTTCTGCTTATGTACTTTCTTCATAATTTAATGCTTATTTTTTTTAGTTCTATTTACTTGTGTTAGTTTTGCCCTTTACTGTTCATTCTTTGTGAATGATTCTTATATGTTAAGCCTCTTTCTTGGTGATTGTGAGCTTCTATATCAATATTGCTGTCTATTGTTACACCAATTTTGCTGTATTGCTTTGGGACTGTATGTTTCTTCTTTTTGATGTTGACAAAGGGGGAGAAGAAAGACAACAAGATGTTGACAGCATGCACAAACTCAGGGGGAGTGTTCTATCACACATCTTGCAAATTTGCCATCATCAAAAAGGGGGAGTTTGTGAGCAAGCCTTTAAGTTTTTGTATGATAGAAAATTATGTTATAAATACAAATTGTGTGATATGCATGGTTAGTTGGTATATACATATGATTTCATACCTATACTATGTTTAAAAGACAAGGCAAATTGATACATATCATCATTAAAATCATAAAACAATTTTCCTTATGTATGTATCGATACATGTATGCCTTGCATCGACACATTCCTTTGGTATATTCACAAAAACAATTTTGCTTCAGTATGTATCGATTCATACGACACTTGTATCGATACATGCTCCTTTATAATTGGGCTATGTATCGATTCATACGACACTTGTATCGACACATGCTCCTTTGTAAACGGGCTATGTATCGACTCATACGCATCATGTATCAATGCATGATTTACTTCACATTCTGGAATTTAACAGTTACAGTATGCATCGATGCATATAACCATGTGTCGACTCATGTATGCATTATACTCACTATGCATCGACGCATACGACTCTTGTATCGATACATAAAGCTGTTTGTTGCTTTTAACGTTTTCTGTTTTCATATATAAGTGTCATGACAGTTCAGTCTGAAGGCAAGAATTCACAAGTGTGAAAATTGAGCAATCAAAGCAAAAGGCAAGTTTGGTGTGCATTAATTGTGAGCAGCTTTAGGGACCTGAAAGATACTTTGTCTTCATCATCTTCTCAATCTCTTTAATTCAAGAACATCAACACATAATCATTTTTGTTCTTCAGATTAAAGGATCTTCGAGATAACGTTCAGTGGTACGATCAAGGATCTAGCTGAGTTGAAGATTCAAAGGGGGTTTCGAGGAAAAACCATCTGGTTTGTCCTTCAAGAACGGGTGTGTTCTTGAGGGTTTGTTAGTCACGATTGCAGAACATATTCAGCCGCAGCGTAGGGGTTTGGAAATTTGGATATTTCGCAAACAGGTCGTGGAACCGGTGAATTGTTTGCATTTCTTGCAGGGTAAATTCTTGATCAAGCTCAGATCAAGTGAAGGTTCATACAATAGGAAGATCTTGGGGTTTAGATTTCTGGATTTGTATTGTAACCTTGTAAACAACGAATTCAGTATTATTGATATAACAGGTCTCAATTTCAGTTTTGAAATTGAGAGAGAGACGTACCCACCCGCGAGGACGAAAGTGGGGAACTTCCTTACCAAATCTCTGCGTATCGTATTCTATCTTTATCTCTTTACGTTTTCAACAATTTTGTGATTCGTTTAGTGTGTTGTGTATTAAAGTTTCAAGATACAATAGTGGTACGAAAACCTTTGTCAAAATCACCATTATTGTTAATCGTTGAATGCATACACGCCAAGTGTTTGACAAAATTGTTTGCTGTGTTTTAGTTCATTGGAAATAGCCTTTGTATGATAAGTGCATTTGAGTTGATTCTAATCTGGTGTTAATAAATCTTTGTCATCCTAATAAATCCAGCATAAACTCGTGTGTCTGGTTTTCTAGTAGCTGATCCAGAATAGACGGAAGTCGATTCGGGATCATAATTTTCCGCTAACTCTGATCTACTTTTAAATCCTTGAATTTAAAGGAGGTGATCTATTCACCCCCCCTCTCGATCACTAGCCACACCGTCTAACATCCTGTTCCCTTTTTTCTAGGCCTAAGATTTGTTCCCTTAAATTGGTACCATACTTTTGCCTCAGAGGTGAGAGAAGAGGGACTGTCAGCAGGTCCTTCGTGAAGATAGATGATGTGAATGTGTTTAGCAAACCAGTTATTTCCTCTGTAATATTCAACGCATTCACCATCTTCTTTACACTCAATAGCTTGAGAGATGATTGTGGAGTTAATCATAATGGGAAAACCAGATACAGTATGTAACAAGTATCGGACTCATATGCAAGAACACGAGCATTGGCCAAAAATTCCTTTACAAGTACTGGATAGATAGGTCCATTGAGTATTTCTAGGTATTTACCCTATTTCTGGTAGATAATATCTGAGAGAATATTGGAAAGACCATTGTCAACCAGATCCTTGAAATCGATAAAGTATTCTTTCAAGAGATCCAAGTCAGAGATTTCTCCCTTAATGGTTTTAGAAGACATAGTGAATGAAAAAGGATAGAAATGAAAAGTAAGTTTAGGAACAGATGAAGATTTATGAGGGGAAGTGTGGTATATAAAGAGAAAAAAAATGTGTTAGCAATAAATGGCAATAAATATTAGATTAATTGAAATGAAAAATTCATCATTTCCAATACAAGAGATACAAACAAGAACAAGGAATGATAAAAGAGTGTATCAGTCACCAAAAGATCATAGATCAGGTATACGTTATTCAAATCTTGACATCAATCAATAAATATGAATAAATGTATACTTGAAAGTGGGAGGGCAGAATCTGACAAGGAATAAAGGTTGGGAAGAGAAGTGTTTAGTTTCAAGAAATCTTTGTCTTACACACAGCTTAATGAATGCATAGTAAAGGGAGGAAGACGTAGAGATTTAAACTATTCTCAAGTAAATTATCAAATTCAACCCGTTAAAACACGATTACAGGAATATTAAGGAGTAATTACTTGATACCTAGTCTCACGAAAACACAATGCTCGAGGTGTCTCTTTGACAGTAGGTATGATTTGATTTTGGACAGGTGTCACAAATAATCATAATCGTTTATTTTCAAGAGAGCACGTTTGATATTCCTAAGGTCAAGAATACCAAGAGGTATGTGACTGGACTAGTTTCTGATCAGGACATCTTCTAACATGTAGAAGTATCATTAATCAAAAAGACATAAAATAAATTGCGTAACATCAGAATCTTATATCAGAAGTTCTGGTGACTTGACACATCAAAATATCATCTTCTCATTCTGGACAGGGTTTAATAAATAGATTTTCCAGAATGAATACGAATCTATCCTCAGCAAGGGGTTTTGTGAAAATATCAGCCCACTGGGGATCTGTATCCACAAATTTTAACTGAAAAGTACCCTTCTGAACATAGTCACGTAGAAAGTGATGTTTTATTTCAATATGGTTTGCCCTAGAATGCAGAATAGGATTCTTAAATAAACAAATGGCAGAAGTATTATCACAAAAGATAGGAATGGTACTCTCGTGTATCTGATAATCTTCGAGTTGATTCTTCATCCAGAGTATCTGAGTATTGCATAGTGATGTTGAGATATATTATGCTTCTGCAGTTGAAAGAGCAATTTATGATTGTCTTTTGCTTGCCCAAGAGACGAGGTTACTTCCCAAAAACTGATAGTTTCCAAAAGTACTTTTCCTTTCCAATCTGTCTCCATCATAATCTGCATCACAGTAATCAGAAAGCTTGTACTCTTATGTTTTCTTTTACATCAAGCCAAGGTTAGTTGTTCCTTTTAGATACCTTAGGATTCTCTTAACAGAAGTTAAGTGAGTTTCCCTTGGATCTGATTGGAAACGAGCACAAAGACATACGCTGAACAGAATATCTGAACGAGAAGCAGTCAAATACATAAGAGAGCCTATCATACCACGATAGAGCTTCTGACAAACCATTTTACTTACTTATTTTTTCTCCAAAATGTATGTCGGATGCATAGGAGTCTTAGCAGATTTACTTTCTGACATATTGAACTTCTTCAGAAGTTCTTTTGCATACTTGATTTGATGAATATACGTTCCTTCTGGACGTTAATCAATCTGAATTCCCAGAAAGAATCTGAGTTCTCCCATCAGACTAATTTCAAATTCAGTCTGCATTAACTTAGAAAACTCCTTGCACAAGGAAGTATTAGCATAACCAAATATAATATCATCAACATAGATTTGAACAACCAAAATGTCACTTTTAAAGGTTTTACAAAAGAGTGTTGTATCCAATTTTCCTCTGGTAAAGTCATTTTCCAAAAGAAAGTTACTTAGCCTTTCATACCAAGCTCTGGGAGTCTGTTTCAGACCATATAACGATTATTTAAGTTAGAAAACAAAATTTGGGTTTTCAGAACTTTCAAAACCATGAGGTTGGTGCACATACACTTCTTCAGAAATATACCCATTTAAAAACTCACTCTTTACATCCATCTGATATAAAGTAATATCATGATTTACTACAAATGAAATTAAAATACAAATTGATTCTAACCTGGAAAATGGTGCAAAGGTTTTTGTATAGTCTATCCCTTCTTGTTGACTATAATCTTTTGCAACCAGTCGTGCTTTGTTTCTTACGACCTCACTTTTCTCATCTAGCTTGTTTCTGAATACCCACTTTGTTCCAATGACGTGGACACCTTTGGGTTTCTGAACAAGATCCCAGACATTATTTTTGGTTAAATTGATTCAGCTCTTCTTGAATGGCCAAAATCCACTCATTCTCCCTAAGAGCTTCATCAACTGATGTTGGCTCTATCAGAGACACCAAACCCATAAGAGTTTCTTCAGAAGGTTTGAATGATGAACGAGTTCTGGCTGGATCAGCTTTGCCTCCCAGAACCAATTCTTCGAAATGAGAAGTCTTTAATCTATTCTTCTTCTGATGAGATGGACTATTTTCAGTTTCTGGTAAGGTTGTATCTGAATCTGGAGAGTCGGTATCTTTGTCTCCTTCTTTCGAGTCTTCTTCCTTGGATTCTGATAAGGTAATCTTCAGATCTGCAAACTTTTCAACTAGCTTTGACTTTTCAGGGTCGAGCTTATCATTGAATCTGACATGAATTGATTCCTCAATAATTCGTGTTTCTGTGTTATAGATTATGTAGCCTTTAGAGCGTTCAGAGTATCCTAACAGTAAAAACTTTTGAGCTTTGGAGTCAAACTTGCCAAGATTCTCTTTAGTGTTCAACATAAAACAAATACAGCCAAAAGGATGAAAATATAAAATGTTGTGTTTTCTATTCTTCCACAATTCATAAGGAGTCTTACCCGAAATATGTCTTATAGAAATCCTGTTCTGAATATAACATGATGTATTTACTGCCTCTGCCCAGAAGTGCTTTGCCATGTCAGTTTCTTGGATCATGGTGTGAGCCATTTCTTGCAAAGTCCTATTCTTCCTTTCCACTTCTCCATTTTGTTGTGGAGTTCTGGGATAAGAAAAATCATGGGAAATGCCATGGGAATAAAAAGGATTCTCAAAGTATCTGTTCTCAAATTCTCTGCCATGATCACTTCTGACTCTGACTATTTTGCAATCCTTCTCTGTTTGCACTTGAGAGCAAAAGGTAGAGAACACAGAATGTGACTCATCCTTGTGTTTCAAGAATTTTACCCATGTCCAACGACTATAATCATCAACGATAACTAATCCATACTTCTTTCCACTGATTGAAGCAATTTTCACTGGTCCAAACAAATCAATGTGTAGAAGTTCTAACAGTCTAGAGGTGGACACAACATTTTTTGCTTTAAAGGAAGTTTTAGAGAACTTTCTTTTCTGACATGCTTCACAAAGAGCATCTGAAGAATACTTTAGATTTGGTAAGCCTCTGACAAGTTTAAGCTTATTTAGCTGAGAAATCCTCCTCATACTAATATGGCCTAAACGACTATGCCATACCCATTGCTCCTCATTAACAGACGTTAAGCATTTTACATTCTGTTCATAGAGATCAGAAAGTATAATTTTATAAATGTTGTTTTTCCTATTTCCGATAAAAAGGAATGAGCCATCTTTCTGACTGACAACCTTACAGGACTTTTGATTAAAGATGATATCATAACCATTGTCACTAAGTTGACTGATTGACAACAAGTTATGCATCACACCATTGACCAGAAGAACATCAGTAATAGAAGGAAGGTTACCATTACCAACAGTTCCAGAGCCAATGATTTTTCCTTTCTGGTTTCCTCCAAAACCAACGAAGCCTCCAGGCTTAAGTTCCAAACTTTGGAACATATGCCTTCTTCCCGTCATGTGTCGCGAGCAACCACTGTCCAGGTACCATGATTGGTGTTTCAACTGAGTTGCTAAGGATATCTGCAACATAGATTATCTTGTCCTCAGGTACCCACTTTCTGGGTCCTCTCTTGTTAGTTTTCCCAGAGTGTTTGATAACTTTGGGCTTATGTGCAACAGGATAATCAAGTGGAATTTGTGCATGATATTTGACTTTAGAAATATATTTCGGTGTCGGTGGGGGTTTCTGTGCAAGCTCAGAGCAAACAAGCTCAGTGCCAGAAGGCACAAAATGGTCATAGAGAGGTTTTGGTTTAACAGCCTGACTTTCGTCAAAATCAAATGTTTATGTACACCCCAAACCTTTCTTACCATTTCTGCTAACTCCATAGATCATGGAAGATATTCTGCTTCTATCTATGCTTTTAGCTAGAAAATACTGGAATGCTCTATCATACTTATTGATACAGCTTGTGTCAGAGACATTGGAGATTAATTCTTCTTCTAATTTAGAAATTTTACTTTTCAAGACACAATTACTATTTTTTAAGGAAAAAATGTTTTCATTTAGAGAAGAATTATTCTGGTCAAGCTTATCTTTTGCCTCAGAATCAATTACATGTGATCTTTTAAGATCCTTGTATTTACTCTGAAGAGTTTGATATTTTTCCAGTATTTCTGAAAGGCATGCCTTTAATTCATAACGAGAGAGTTTAGATAATACCTCTGAGTCAGAGTTTGAGTCTGATTCTGGTTTTGATGATATTTTGTCTTCTGGTTCTCCAGAGACTTCAATGTCAATTGTTGTTGCTACTAGCTCAACGTTTACTTGTTCTTCATCTGAGTCTTCTTCTTCAGAATCAGAGTCATCCCAAGTTGCCATTAGTCCGTTCTTCTCTTTTGAGAAGTTCTTCTTAGGCTTCTTGTCTTTCTTAAGCTTTGGACACTCGTTCTTATTATGACCTGGCTCATTACACTCATAGCAGATGACTTCTTTTCCAGAGTTCTGCTTATTTTGTCCGGATGATGACTCAGAACGGCCTTTTTTTCTTCTTGACCCTCTGAAGTTTCCTTTCCTATGTTTCCAGAGTTTGTTGATCCTTCTGGAGATAAGTGATAGCTCATCTTCTGATTCTTCATCAGAATCTTCTTATTCTTCCTTAGCTTGATAAGCCTTTGCCTTTTCAGGTTTAGACTTAAGAGCAATAGATTTAATTTTCTTCTAAGGTTCATCTTCTTCCAACTCTATCTCATGACTTCTTAAAGAACTAACAAGTTCTTCAAGACTTATGCTGTTAAGATCCTTGGATAGCTTTAGAGCTGCTACCATAGGTCTCCATTTCTTGGGAAGACTTCTGATGATCTTTTTAACATGATCAGCAGTTGAGTAACCTTTGTCCAGAACTTTAAGTCCTGCGACTAGCATTTGAAACCTTGAAAACATAGTCTCAACTGTTTCATCATCCTCCAATCTAAATGCCTCATATTTATGGATTACAGCAATTGCCTTTGTCTCCTTAACTTGAGCATTTCCTTCACGAGACATTCTCAGAGAATCAAAAATGGATTTGGCAGTTTCTCTATTTGTTATCTTCTCATACTCAGTATAAGAGATATCATTTAGCAATATGGCTTTTTCCTTGTGATCACTTCTAGACACTTTAACTCCTGTAGCATCAACTGGATGAGTGTAGCCATCAACTATAAGATCCCAAAGATCTACATCATAACCAAGAAAGAAACTTTCAATTCTATCTTTCTAGTAGTCAAAATTTTCACCATCAAAGACTAGTGGTTTGGCACTATAATGATCTTTCTCTTCTACAATAGGATTAACATTAGGTGCAGCCATGATATCTCACACAAATACTGGATCGGTACTGAACATGGTGAAGTGTTGATAAATCTTTTTATCACAATCAGAACCGGAACTCTGATGCCAATTGAAGGTGTGAGAAAACACAAGAAATGGTGGTTTGAATTGGGTTTTTAAAATGAAAGCTTTTTGTGAAACTCAAACAAAGATCACAAATAAACTAGCAAAAGAGAAAGAACACACGATATATCCTGGTTCACTTGAAAACTATCAAGTTAATCCAGTCCACCCTCTAAGGTGATTTCGCCTTATACACAAGGACTTAATCCACTATAACCAAACTGATTACACTGCACTAGTAACTGCTGGTGACTAACATACATAGACTAACCGTCTCTTCTTAAGGATTCTGACCCAACTGGTCCCTTAAGGAATACAAATAACTATTTGAACAAATTTAATGTTTACAATGAATTGCTTCTACACAAGCTGATATAAACACTATTAATAGCTCAAATAAAATCTATACAGTATGAACAATGTATTTTCTTTGTATTATGGTGTTTTACTGTTCACGCATGTGTCTCTCTCTTGTATATATCAGTATATCTTTTTCTATTCTTCAAGTGATCAAGTCTTTATATAGCCAGAAAAAGTTCCATTGGAGGGTAGATCAGGAATATCAGTAAAATTGCTGGCGACTTGAAATAATCTCGTTATGTTGGGATGAAAATCGTACACAAATGTTGTCCTTTGTACCACCAAATCAGGGTAGTGGAATGGCAGTGGAAAAAAACGTGTTTAATATGTACTATGTACTATTTTCCCTCGCAAACGTTTCATCTTCTTATTTTCATCAGAGGCTTCTGAATAGATATGATTGAAGCATGATCAGAAGAATTTATCACTAGGTTTTCAGAGCCTTGAGTCATCAGAGTCTTCAGAACTTGTTCAACTGAACCTTGTCTTCAGAGTCTTCAGCACTCCGTCTTCAGAACCCATGGTTATCATAAACTTAAGTCTTCAGAGTCTTCAGAACGTCATCCAGCAGAACCTTGTCTTCAGAGTCTTCAACACTTAGTCTTCAGAAACTTAAGTCTTCAGAACGTTGTTCATCAGAACCTTGTCTTCAGAGTCTTTAGCACTTAGTCTTCAGAAGATAATTATCAGAGTCATATTCAGAGCCAGAATCCAAGAGAACATTGCAGTAACAACATATTGTCTTCTTAGAATCTTTCTGAAGTAAAGCAGATCAGAAGAAAATTTGCTTCTTTGACGCAGAAGTGACTTTTGATTAATTGAGAGTGACGTTCCACATGATCTCTATCAGAGTCAGAGCTTTCTTTATCAGAGTCATAAGATCCTGTTTGTCAATACTTTAGAAAACAAACGTTAGAGTACCAAAATTGTTCTCACACAAATACTACTTTGTTATTATCAAAACTTAGAGATATCTTGCAGAACCAAATCTTGTTCTAACATGGATTACCTCAAGTGAAGGAACAAAGTCAGGTGTGTGAGAAATGTTGCAAAGAAAAGTAGGCTAGGGAAGTATTCAATCATGACTTTTGCATGAAGTAGATAAAAAGATGGAGCTTGTTCACGCTGACGTGTGTGGACTTTTTGAAGTAAGGACGACTGGAGGTAATTTCTATTTCCTAATCTTCATAGAAGAATTCACCAGATATATGTGGATTTATCTTATTGAAAGGAAGAGTGAGGTATTCACACAGTTCAAGAAGTTTAAGTTGCATGTCGAAAAACAAAGTGGATATGAGTTAAAGAAACTGAGAAGTGATGGTGGAGGTGAACACACCTCTAAAGAAACTGCAAGATTTTGAAATGAGGAAAGTATATAGCATGAGGTCATTTCACCCTATACACCTTAGTACAATGGTATAGTTGAGACGAGGAATAGAAGTATACTGAACATGACCAGGAGTATGTTGAAATCTATAGAAATGCTACAGAGATTTTGGGGTGAAGTGGCTTTGACATCAGTATACATTATAAGCAGATATCCAACCAAGAAGATAGTTGAGAAGACACCTTATGAGTCTTGGACGGGACTGAAGCCAAATGTTATTCATCTTAGAATATTTGAATCAATGTATTTTAGGCATGTACCCAAACAATTAAGAAGAAGCAACATGATCGAAGTTAGGCCATGGTGTTCATAGGTTATCATTTGACTGGCGCATACAAATTATATTCGCCAAATAATGATAAGCTATTAATCAGTAGGAATGTTCTGGTGGACGAAAGCAAAGAGTGGAATTGGACTCAGGAGTCAGTTTTACATGATCAAGATACATTTGAAATCGCGCTTGAAGAAGACCACCAAAATAAAGACACAACCAATTGAAATGAAGATACATAAATTAGATGTAAAGTTAGCATTTTTTAATGGACCATTGGAATAGGAGGTATATCTTAGTCAACCACCAGGATTCGAAATCAAAGGGCATGAACAAAATGTGTACATATTGAGGAAGGCTCTATATGGTTTAAAGCAAGCCCAATGGCTTGGAACACGAGAATAGATAGCTTTCTTATTGAGGCAGGTTTCATAAAATGCATCTCAGAACATGGAGTGTATGTCAACAATGAAATCAGGATCTACCAAATCATTATATGTTTGTATGTAGATGACTTGCTGACTACATGTGTAGATGAAGCAGAAATAAAAGGGGTCAAGTCAAAACGGATGCATGATTTGAAATGTCTGACCTAGGGAACTTATCTTATTTTTTAGGGATGGAGTTTAAAGACACAATTAAAGGATTGGTTATGCACTAGAAGAAGTATGCCCAAGATATATTGAAATGGTTCAAGATGATTAGCTGTAATGCAGCTGTCACACCATTGGAGATTGTAGCAAAATTGAGAAATGACACAAATGATGATTTTGTAAGTTCAACGATGTACAAGCAAATCATTAGATCCTTAAGGTATTTACGCTACACCACGCAAGATATTTGTCAAAGTGTCAAGTTGTTGAACAAATTCATGGAGAAGCCACAAGAATGTCATCTCAATGCAGTAAAGAGAGTAGTGAGATACATAAAAGGTACAATTGATCAGGGTGTGTTGATGCCAATGCAAAAGAATACTAACACAGATACAGAAGTACATGGTTACACTGATTCAGACATCAGTGAAGATTAAGATGAGAAGAAGATTATTGTATGCTACATATTCATGATTGGAGGTGCCTCAATCTATTAGAGCTCAAGAAAATAAAGTATTGTGGCTTTGTATTTGTGAAGCGGAGTATGTATGTGCATCTTATGCAGCGTGCTAAGCAGTGTGTAGAGATGTTGCTTGAAGAGCTCAAGATCATGGAATCTAAGAAAATGGAGTTGTTTGTCGATAACAAGTCAGTTGTCGACCTGGCAAATCATCATGTGTGTCATGGTCAAAGTAAGCACATAGAGATAAGGTATAATTTTCTTAGGGATCAAGTAAATAAAGGAAAACTTGAATTTGGGCATTGGAAGTCAGAATGTCAACAAGTTGATATACTCACCAAGCACTTAATGAAATTCAGGTTTAATGAGTTGAAGAGAAGCATTAAGATGATACACCTTGAAAACATGAATTAAGTGACGTGTTAGAACATAATAATTCAGTGTATAATAGGCAAGATGTATTCGACGTAGTCGAAAACAACATGAGTGTCGAAATATAAGCATGTGTATTCAACAGAGTCGAATACTGTAGTTTGTAAATTGTATAACTTTATAAATCAAGAAGTAGCAATTTCAAATTCCTTTTCACACAATATAGTTTTCTCTCATTTATCTCTCTCTCTTCTTCATTGTATTTGAAAAACCTAATTTTTCCAACCGACATAATATTAGTCATCCAATATGACTCATATCCGCACTATATCATGCAAATATTCAAAAAATGAGTATATGTGAATTTTGCGATATTTATGAATATCTATTAATTCTATTATTTAAATAATCATTTTTAGAAAAATATAGTTAAATAATTTTTGTTTTTACTCTTTTTCAAGATTTATAAAAATAATTTTAAATTTAACACAAAAATAATAATAATCACATAATAAATGAGTTCATCTTATTCATTCTTTTATCATTTAATTATACTAGTTTCAATAAAATAATAATAATAATAATAATAATAATAATAATAATAATAATAATAATAATAATAATTTCATATTTAATAATAATAATAATACTTTTAAATTTAAATAATTCTAACTATTATTAATGAATACGAATACCCACATATTTCAAATCTATATCCTTATCCTAAGTTAACAGGTGGTTAAATATCCATTAACTATGTCTAAAAATATCAATAAGTCATTAAAAATTTAATAATAGCACGACAGATTTTATTTTAGGATATCTTTATGTAGGATTTTTTTATCATCTATATTATATATTAGCTAATAAAATAACTTTAGCTAGAACTTTTAGTCTATAAACAAAAACCACAATCAGAGATGAATTAAAAAGAACAAGAAATGTCCAAAGCCAAAACACTATCAAAACACGAGTTGCTGCGAACACAGCCTGGTTTTTGAGATTGGTTGATAGGTGCAAATTCGATTTTGTTCGTTATATGTTGGTATTTTTGGTAGACGAAGAATAGTATTATCTTTAATGATTAAATTTGTAATGTTGAGTTTATATTCTAAAGAAGTATTTTGTACTCGTAGAGATGGTTGATTATAAGGGCAAATAATCGGTCGAGTTGTAGTTTATGAGTGGCTAAAAATTTTCACTGATTTTTTGTAGTTTCGTAGAGGTTGAATTTTTCTTTGGTTGTAATGTATCAGCTGGGTTGGAGATTCCCATAATCTTCTATTAATGCAGAATTTTACTTATGAAAAAAATTTATTAATTCTAACTAAAAGAACTGACTTTCATATATAATTTAAATAAAAATTAAATTCTTAGAATCTAAAAAACGAAAATTTGGAAATATCATTAAAAAAGTTAGACAAATTACCCAGATCATTTAAATTATTTTTGTGCAATAGATTATTTATTTTATTTTTTTAACAACTTGATCATTTAAATAAATTTATCTCCTTTTTTTTTCTTCATATTTTAAATATTTAAAATTTTCTGATAGTTATATTTTTAATTGTACTTCATTATTTTCATTTCATTCAAAATAATTGATTAACATATTTATTATATTGAATTAACTTTCCATTTATTCAAATTTTTATTTTCACATCCACAGGTGTTTAAGCTCGGCGGTCTGGTTCGTCTTTCTCTTTCCTTTCTCCATTAACACTACAACAAATCATACCTTTCTCTATAGAAATGTTTAGATGATATCTCCAAGAAGGGTCATGTGACTGGTTTGGAGGATTTGGTTTAAAGTCCTAATCTTAGGATTAGGGACCTTCCTTCCTCTGAGTTAGTCACTCCCTCTTTCGTGGTCTTCTAGATTTGTTAAGTGTTTGGAGTTTTAGTACTTAGAAAGTGTCGAATCTATTAGTGGCTGGAAATGGGAGTTTGGATTGAAAGGGGTGCGAAGAACACATAATCCACTAAGAAGGCTAACATCTCAATATGGAAAACAAAAGGGGGAAAAGGTAATGGTGAAAACCTAGATAATCTTACTAGTTTTTTCTTTACGGAATTCCCTGATAGGTATAATGCTAGGGAAATGTTCAACATCTTCAAAGACTATGGCATAGTCGAGGAAGTGTTTATTCCGTCTAGGAGAGATAGAAGGGGGAAACGATTTGGGTTTGTCAGATTTAGGGATGTAGCAAACCCTAGATTATTGGGGATCAAACTCTCATCTCCGGAAAGAAAATTTTTGCAAATCTGCCACGATTTCAGAGGAGTTTGAAAAATAGCTTTGGAGGAAACAACAATCAATTGCGTGATAGGAAGGTTGAAGGGTGGGATCCGAGAATCCATCAAAGAGGAAGGACATGGCATCAGGATAGAGAGGATCCTTTCTTTGCTCAGATGGTAATTGGAAAAAAAAGGCGAGATTCCTAGATTGATAACTAGGGCGAAGGTTAATTTCAAGAAGCTTAGGGAATATGAAGGGCACAAAAAACCTAACTTTGCCCATTTACAAGTTAAGGTGGAGGACAAAGATCTAGCTAGATTCAAGAAGTGTTTTGTTGGTGTTGTTACCCAAAGTGGAAATACATACAATATTCAAGACACTTTGCATTCGAAAGGATATTTTAGAATCAAAGCCACACCAATGGGGGCGAATTTGTGTTTACTCGAGGATATTGACGAAGGTGAAGTTAGGCTTTGGTTGAGGAAGACAGAACTTGGGAAACCAAATGGTTCTCCGAGATTCATCCATGGTCTCCAAGTGACGTGGATAATGAGATACTCACGTGGTTACGTTGTTACGGATTACCTTGCCATGCCTGGTGTCATGAGTCCTTCAAGTTAATTTCAGGAACGATTGGAGAATTTATCGGATGTGATGACCAAACAAAGAAGTTAGAGACATTTGATGTGGCAAGATTCTTGGTTAAAATAAAATATGTTTTAAACTTGAATGAGACGTTTAACATAGGTGTAAACGATGACATTTACAATATCAAACTCATTGAGGACTTTCATGGACCTAAGAGGATACTTGTGGAGGATGGGGAAGAAGTTGTTAGCGATTCAGTTAATGAAGAAGAAGAAGACGATTTTAACAGTGAAGATGGTGGAAGAGAGGGAGGAGAAGGATGGGATAGTTCAGAAGAAGGAAACGATGGAGATATTGGTGAGGATGATCTGTCACAAAATAATCAAGATAGGCAAGAACAGTCTAGCTGTAGAGCACTCGAATCTACTAAACAGGTAGACGACATATTGGCTGATAACGTTGTAAAAGACAGTGGAGGAACAACTAAGAAGGTTGCAGGAACAAGGGTGGATAATAATTTCAGTGAGGCTCACAACATGTTGGAAATAGTGCCTGCTATTGATACTGTAATGAATCAGTCTACAGAGGTGGACAATTCTTTATCAGTAAGATTGAAGGGTCACTCAGGTTTGGAAAACGGAACTTCTGATTCAAGAGTAATTTTAGAGGCCACTGAGTGTAATAAGGGAATTTGTTTAATTCCTCAAAATCGTCCTAAGGACTTGATTAACAATTCTACACATTTAGGGCCTTGCCAAAATCTGACTGAAGGATTGGGAGCAGGAGAAGATTTAAGGTCCTCAAATAATAGAAGGAAAAAATCCATCAAGGATATTTATGCCAATATTCAGATACCATTTTCTCCCTCATACTTTGCAGCACTTTCACACTCGGAAATTCCTAATCATTTAGAATCATCTCTGGATCAAGGATTCCCTATAGAAGAGGCTGAAGAATCTACATCTAGATTTTCTGGTGGAAGCATTTTATGCTGTGAATCAGTGAGTGATAGAGACGTAGTTGAAAGTAACTATCATATTAGAAAATCTGCTGATGACTTACCTTAAAAAATATAGCCTGCTATGAAAAGTATGGGTATTGTTGGAACAGAGGGAGACGATCATTTCGTGGGTAAGATCAAGATGATGGAAGAGAAATACGGGTTGCTATTTGAAGAAAAGAAGGTGTCAACTAATAGTGTCAAATGAATTGTGTTACATTCAATGTAAGAGGGTGTGGAGGAAGTTTGAAAGTAAGAAAATATAGAAGTATCATTATGAAAGGCAGTGCAGATATATGTTTTCTTCAAGAAACCAAGTGCAAAACAATGATAGATAAAATAGCCTGTAACTTATGGGGTAGCGATGACGTCGAATGGTCAACAAGTAATTCTGAAGGCATGTCAGGGGGCTGGTGACATTTTGGAGAAAAATTTTCATAGAAACTTGTACAAGTTTTAGAGGAACAGGTTACCTGTGTGTCAATTCAATTTGGAGTAATAAAAACATCTTCTTCATCAACATTTATTCAGGTTGCAATATAGCAGATAAAAGACGGCTTTGGGCAGAATTAATTGAGTTAAAATCAAAACACCAAGGGGCAAGCTGGGTGATAGGAGGAGACTTCAACGCCATAAAAAATTCTGGTGAAAGGATTGGCAGAGGTACTGAGCATAAGGCAGAGATGAGGGAATTCAGAGACTTCTTAGAATCTATGGACCTTGAAGATTTGTCTGCAGTAGGCAACAAGTTTACATATTGTAATAATTCTGGTTCATGTATGAGTAGGCTGGATAGATTTATCATCTCGAGAGATATGGCTAATAAGTGGAATACGATAAACCAATCTGTGGGTTTGAGAGATATCTCCGATCACTGTCCCGTTTGGCTTAGAGGGAGAAACATTAATTGGGGGCCTAAGCCCTTTAAGGTATTTGACTCATGGTTTGAACATCCAAATTTTTTGGATTTTGTTAAGAAGGAATGGGAGTCATTCAAGATAGAGGGCACTGCTTCTCACATTCTTGTAAGAACAAGATTTGGTTCTGCATCTTGTCTCTATGTTTTGATGATAACAATGAAGTATTTGTGTGAGAACAATTTTGGTGCTCTAACGTTTGTTATTCTAATGGTTTTAACAAACAGATTCTAACTCTTATAAAGACTATGTGCTACGTTACTCTGATATTCTCTATGGTCACCTCTAAGTGAAGAAGCAAGATTGGTTCTAATCTACTGTGCGTCAGAAATATTCTGAGAAGACACTATGTTGCTATTGTAACGTCTCTTGGATTCTAATTTCTGAGCGTGACTCTGATATGAAGCATGTATAGCTTCTGAGGTCGTTAACTTCTGAAGACTAAGTGCTGAAGATTTTGAAGACAAGGTTTTGTTGAACGAATTTCTGAAGATTCTAAAGACTTAAGGATTCTGAAGATTAAAGGTTTTGAAGACTAAGTGCTGAAGATTCTGAAGGCATGGTTCTGCTGAACGAAGCTCTGAAGACTCTGAGGACTTAAGTATTCTGATAACCAAGGGTTCTGAACAAGAAGTGCTGAAGACTCTGAAGACAAGGTTCTGCTGAACAAGTTCTGAAGACTCTGAAGACTCAAGACTATAAAGACCCAATGATTCATTCTTCTGATCATGCTTCAATCAAATCAATTCAGAAACCTCTGATGAATAGAAGAAGATGAAACGTTTGCATGAGAAAATAGTACATAGTACAGATAAAACATTCCTCTCCACTACCCTGATTTGGTGGTACAAAAGACAACTTTAGTGTACGATTTTCAACCCAGCATAATGGCATTATTTCAAGTCGCCAGTACTCTCTCGATATTACTGATCTTCCCTTCAACGAATTTTTTTCTGGCTATATATATACTTGATCATTCAATGAATCTGATGTTGATGAGCATGAACGTAAGAGAGCAGATGCATGCGTGCAAGCATGATTGAATGTGAGTGAGCAACAAATGATGAAATACTCAGTGTAAAAGAAGAAGTATCAGAAACACTGATGGATATGAAGAAAGAACTCAAGAAATGAAGAAACTTATGAGTGAACAGTAAAACACCACAATACAAAGAAGAAGAATGTTTTTATTGTATAGTTTCGCTCTAAGTTAGATTGAGCTTAAAATGTATGTTTACCCTGCTTGTGTAGAAGCATTATTATTGTAAACAAACCCTTGTTGTAGACAATTGTTTGTGTTCCCTAAAGGACCAGTTGGGTCAGAATTTCTAGGGAGACGAAGACAGTGTGTCTTAGTGGTGTTAGTCATTTGCAGTTGGATTGTGCGTTGTATTCCTTAAGAGACCAGTTGGGTCAGAATTCTTAAGAAGTCTAGGACTAGTGTGTCTTAGAGGTTGTTAGTCACCAGCAGCCGGCTCGTGCGATTGTAATCAGTTTGGTTATAGTGGATTAAGTCCTTGTGTATAAGGCAAAATCACCTTGGTGGGTGGACTGGATTAACTTGATAGTTTTCAAGTGAACCAGGATATATCGTGCGTCTTTCTATTGTTAGTTTATTTATGATCTTTGTTTGAGTTTCATAAAAAGCTTTCAAAATGGAAAACCCAATTCAAACCCCCTTTTCTTGTGTTTTTCTCACACCTTCAATTGGTATCAGAGCTCCGGTTCTGATTGTGATAAACGTTTTATCAGCACTTAACAGTGTTCAGTACCGATCCAGTATTTGTGTGAGATATCATAGTAGTTCCTGCTAAATCCAC
Source organism: Lathyrus tuberosus (assembly GCA_022829125.1). Classification (NCBI taxonomy): domain Eukaryota; kingdom Viridiplantae; phylum Streptophyta; class Magnoliopsida; order Fabales; family Fabaceae; genus Lathyrus; species Lathyrus tuberosus. The sequence goes on along the minus strand of JALAZF010000344.1, from coordinate 1,492,701 downwards.
TACTGAAGAGGAAGATCATTACAGTGCCAAACTACCAGTCGTTGATGGTGAAAAGTTTGACCACTGGAAAGACAAAATAGAAAAGTTCTTTCTTGGTTTTGATGTAGATTCTTGGGATAGGTAGTCGAGGGCTATAATCAACCAGTTGATGCTACATGTGCTAAAATATCCAGAAGTGATATAACCAACCAACAAAAGAAAGAATATAAAGTCATCATAAGGCAAGAATCATATTGCTAAATGCTATCTCTTATACTAAGTATGAGAAGATGATGCCAAATCTATTCTTGATTCTCTTAGGATGACTCATGAAGGAAATGCTCAAGTTAAGGAGACAAAGGCGCTTGCCTTAATCCAAAATTATGAGGCATTCAGTATGGAGGATGATGAAACAGTTGAGACCGTGTGATCAAGGTTTCAAATGCCAGTTGCAGGACTCAAAGTTCTGGACAAAGGTTACTCAACTGCTGAACATTTAAAGAGATCATCAGAAGTTCTCCTAAGAAATGGATACTTATGGTAACAACTCTAAAGCTATCAAAATATCTCAATAGCATAAGTCTTGAAGAGCGCGTTAGTTCTTTGAGAAATCATGAGATAGAGCTGGATGAAGAAGAAGAGTGAATCTATCATTCTTAAGTCTAAACTTGGAAAGGCAAAGACTTATCAAGCTGAGGAAGAATCAAAAGATTCTGGTGAAAGAGTCAGAAGATGAGCTATCGCTAATCTCCAGAAGGATCAACTAACTCTGGAAGCATAGGCAAGGCAACTTTAGAAGATCTAGAAGAAACAAAGGCCACTCTGAGTTATCATCTGGACAGAAGAAGCATAACTCTGGAAAGAAGGTTATCTGCTACGAGTGTAATGAGCCAGGTCATTACAAGAACGAGTGTTCAAAAGTCAAGAAGGACAAAGAAGCCTAAGAAGAACTTCTCCAAAGCGAAGAAAGGTCTATTAGCAACTTGGGATGACTCTGATTCTGAAGAAGAAGAATCTGATGAAGAACAAGTAAATGTTGCACTAGCAGCAACAACTAAAGATGAAGTTTCTGGAGAACCAGAAGACTAAATATCATCAGAACCTGAATCAGACTCAGACTCCGACTCAGAGATATCCTTAGCAACTCAGTTGAAGCACCAGTCATGGTAACTGAATAGTAGTTGCTCGCGACTCATGACAAGAAGAAGGGATATGTTTCAAAGTCTGGAACTTAAGCCTGGAGGCTTCGTCAGTTTCTGAGGAAACCATAAAGAAGAAATCATTGGCTCTGGATTCGTTGCTCAAAGTGTTTATTGTTAGGACATTTTGAACGCTCTAAAGGCTAACGAATCCATAACACAAAAACAAGAATTGTAGATGAATCAATTCATGTCAGACTCAATAATAAGCGTGACTCTGAAAAGTCAAAGCTAGTTGAAAGGTTGCAGATCTGGAGATCACGTTATCAGAATCTAAGAAGTAGAAGATCCAAGAGAAGAAGACGAAGATGCAAATTCTCCAGATCCAAATAGCTGTGAACAACTCATCTCATCAGAAGAATAATAGGTTAAGGAACTCTCATTCTAAAGAATTGATTCTGGAAGATAAAGTTGATTCAGTCAGAACTCGCTCATCCTTCAGACATTCCGAAGAAACTCTTCTGGGTCTAGTGTCTCTGATAGAGTCAACAACAGTTTATGTAGCTCTATAAGATAATTAGTGCATTCTAGCCATGCTAGAAGAACTGAATCAATTCACCAGAAACGTCGTTTGGGATCCTGTTCAGAAACCCAAAGGCGTTCATGTTGTTGGAACTAAATGGGTGTTAAGAAAAAAGCTAGATGAGAAAGGCTGAATTCTAAATGAATTTGATGGAAGAATTCAGATTCTTTCTGGGAAGTCAAATTGATCAAAGATCAGAAGGAACGAATATTCATTAGAGCAAGTATGCAAAAGAACTTCTAAAGAAATTCAACATGATGGATTGTACACCAGCTAAGACTTCAATGCATCCAACGTATATTCTGGAAAAGGAAGAGATTATGCAGGAGACAGATTGGAAAGAAGAAGCACCTCTGGAAACTGTCAGTTTCTTGGAAGAATCTGATCTCATGGTCAAGCAAGAGGCAATCAACAATTGCTCTCTCAATAGCAGAAGCAGAATTCATATATGCTTCTCTATGCAGCACGCAAATGCTATGGATGAAGAACCAGCCAGAAGATCATCAGATAAATGAGAGTAACATTTCTATCCTTTGTGATAATACTGTGGTTATTTGTCTAAGTAAGAATCCAATCTTACATTCTAGGGCTAAGCACATAGAAATTAAACATCATTTTATTAGAGACTATGTTCAGAAGGGAATCTTATGTTTAAAATTTATAGATACAGACCTTCAATGGGTTAATATTTTTTTTTAAAACCCTTGGCTGAAGATAGATTTCTATTTATTCTGAAGCATCTGAAAATGGACTACTATCCAGAGTAAGATTTCATCAGAATCAAATGTGTTTAGTCAGAGTTTGAAGATATCAGATTTTCATTTAAACTTAGAAGCATTTGTTTTTAACCTCAGTTATCAAAAAATGCTTTGTCAGAAGTGTCTCTGATCAGATGGAAACCTTTTAGTTTTCCAGACTCTGAGGAAATCAAAGTATGTCCAAAAGACACCTCGAGCGTTATGATTTAGTGAGACTAGGCTTCAAATAATTATTACCTATATCATGTTTAACACAGAGGATTTGAAAATTTACTTGAAAATTGTTTAAATCTTTACATCTTCCTTCCTCTTTAGGCATTCATAAAGATGTATGTAAGATAAATACTTCTTGGAATTAACACTTGTCTTCCCTCCTTTATTCTCTGTCAGACTATGCCCTATCATCTTCAAGTATACATTTATTCATATTTATTGACTGATGTCATAATATCAATAAAGTATACTAGTTCATAATCTTTTGGAAACTGATACACGTCTTCATCATTACTATTCCTGTTTGTATTCCTTGTATTGGAAAATGATGAATTTCTCATCTCAATTCATCCAAGTCTTCATTGTTATTTATGGCTATCACTCCTTTCGTGTCTTTATATACCACATAACCAGTCATCCATTTCTAAAATTGTTTCTTGATCCTATCCTTCTTACTGTCAAGATGTCTTCTAAAATCATAAGAGGGGAAATCACTGATTTGGATCTCTTGAAAGAATACTCTATTAATCTAAATGATCTTGTTGAAAATGGCCATACCAACATTCTCTCAGACATCATCTACCAAGACTGGGACAGATATCTTGGAATTCTCAACGGACCTATCTATCCAGCTCTTGTAAAAGAATTCTGGGCCAATGCTCGCATCCTTGCATATGAATCTGATACTTGTTGCATTCTGTCTACTGTACATGGATTTCCCATCATGGTCAACTCCTCAATCATCTCTCAAGCTATTGAATGCAATGAAGATGGTGAATATGTTGAAAATTACAGAGGAAATAACTTGTTTTCTAAACACATCACATCATCTATCATCAAGAAGGACCCGCTGCCAGTCCCTCTTCTCTCTCTCCTGAGGCTAAAATCTGGTACCAAACATGGGAACGAATCTTAGACCCAGGGAAAAGGGAACAGGAAGGCTCTCTGCTATGGATAAGCTCTTCATTTTCTTCTTAATCTCGAAGATTAAGATCAATCTGCCTCAATCCATATTCAACTTCTTGAAAGAAGAAATTCTTTCATCACGAACGGAGTTATTGTTTCAGGTTCCCTACAGCAGAGTTATTTCTCACATTCTTGATCTCCAAGGAGTTGTTGCCCACTTAAAAGAAATTGGAATGAATAAGAAACTTGATATAGAATGGTGTTCTCCCATGAACTATTCTGAAACCATCCTGAGGGAATGAGATAGCTGGTTGGTGGGTGTTTCTCTTGGTCTCTTGGTTGCTTGGTCTCTCTTTTCCTCATTGCTGTTTTTGTTTGTTGTCCTTATTATAGTTTGTTTTCCTGCTCTATGCTTCTATTTCTCTAATGCGCTCCGACGTTTTGTTCTGTCAATGAAGTTCTTTTCTTTATATTCTTTATCTTGTCTTACTGCATTACATAATGATGGCCATAAAAAGGAAGAAAATGACTAACCTTGACTTATCTAAATTTTTTTTAATCAAAATGATTTAGTTAAAATCTTGATAATGTGTGAATGTTAATGATAATAACTGTTTGACACATTGAGTAACGTGAACTTCTTGAGAATAGGCTAAAATCTTTACGGATTTCCCATGACTGTGCATTCATAAATGATAAGACTTATGTGAGTTTAGTTTTTTCTTGAAAATAAGCTATACTCTCTTTTGTCTTTACTATGCGTCAGTTCTCAATTGCTACTTATAAGTATACATTTATTCTTAGTTATTGACTCCTGTTAGAACCTAAATAATGTATCCTTATTTGTGACCTGTTTGGATATTCAGTTTTAAGAGACTGCTACACTCATTTCCTATTCCTTGATATTTTTGTCTCTCACTCTGCCACTGTGTCCTTGGCATATCTTATGCGTGATACGCATCTTGACCTATGTCATTTTCTCAATCACGTCACACACACACACACACACACACACACACACACACACACACACATATATATATATATATATATATATATATATATATACTTTATCCCTCCTCTCAATATAGATATGGTTGACAATTTTGTTTGATTCAAAAGTAGCTCCATTAACTATACAGTAAAATCATACTATGGAGAATTGATCAGAGGGGTGGGCGGAAATTACATCGAATCCGAAATCAAGGATTTAATGAAAATGTTGTGGGGCTGTCCTGTCCCATTCAAGGTGCAAATTTTTGGATGGCGACTGTTATTAAATAGATTACCAACAAGGTGCAATCTTCTTCGTCGTAATGTCATCTCAAACCCTCACGATACGACATGTCCTTTCTGTTTTCAACATCTTGAGAACAATATGCACATGTTCCTCTTCTGTTCCAAAACAATTCTCATTTGGCAGAAAATTAGTGTTTGGTTGGAGATTAATTGCATTGTTGAGACTTGTCTTTCTAGACATCTTATATTCTGGCTTCTGGTTTTGAAAAGCAAAAAATCTTTGAAAATTGCTTTTAGTTTTTGGTTGTTAGTATGTGAGGGAATTTGGTGGGCCAGAAACCAAATTATTTTTAATGATGGTGTTTGCGATCCGGACGGAATAGTAAATAGGATCAAATTCCAATTTTGGTGGTGGCTTCTTTTGTTACATAGGGGCAATATGTCTTGTAATTTTTATCAATGACATTTGTATCCTTTCGATTTTGTGTAAGGTTTGAATTAAACCTTATGACTTTTTGTAATTGGGTTGGGGTACCCCTAGTACCCCATTAATGTCAATATTTTTCTTAATTATAAAAAAAAAAAAAATTTATTATATTGAAAAAGAATAACGATACACAAATTTGATATCTTAAGAACCAAACTATTTTAAAAAATAAATTAAAAAAACCTTCTTTGATATAATTTTGCCAAAAAATTAAAATGGGTTTTAAGAAATCATTTGTAAGGAAAGGTTAAATGTAGCATCCATCTAACACTCTCATTGACCAATGACCCATTAGCATTTATGATATAAGTCCAAGACACATACCTACTTAGCTTAATAAACCATATCACATAATTGATAGTACAATATCACGGAAACTATAGTTTTGAACAATTATTATTCATATGTCTTACATCAAATAAATATATATAATACAATAATTGAATGATTAAGGGATTAACATTCAGTTCATATTGGTGTGATTTTGGCTGGAGGTGTGTTGCTTTCTGTTTGTTGTTTATGTTAATTTGGTTTTTATTATTTATTTTCTTTTATTTTTGAAATCATTTTTGTAATGGTTCAAATATATTCATAGAAAGTGTACGAAGATCTTTAGAGAACTTTAAGAGGAGAATTAGTTTGACTTTTTTAATTACTTGAAGAAAATAGATCATTCAAGATTAAACATAACAAGTTAAGTGGTGTCAAGAACTCCAGATCTAAATAAAGTTATTTATTGTCAGATACTAATTACTTTTCATTGTTGGTTTTAAGTTTTTAAAAATTTTGTATTAGTTAATTACAATTTAAGTGAAAAAAAAAATAAAAAGAGTTTTACTTTATCATTATTTAATCTGATATATATATTTTTAAATTTTTTTAAATCACAATTTAATCGTATTAATTTTTAAATTCGGTGTGAAAATACATCTACACCCTTAAAACGAATTTGATACTTCAACACATAATTTAACAATTTAGTGAGATGATTGTTATGATTAATTATTTATATAATAAATACAATCACCTAATGTGTGAGGATTACTTTTTTCTTTTCCTTTTGTTGCATTTTACTCATCAATATAATACACAATATATATTTTCTCTCTTTTCTTTTATGAATGCCATGTTTACCAACACGAGTAATGATAATCCTACACTCAAATGTGACAACTAGACCGTATGTTCATACGGTTTAATTCTTTTTGTTATATTTAATAATTAGTTTTCACTTTTTCTTATACAACTGCACACATGACTTGCTGTATTTTTTATGGTGTAAGGATAGGTGAAAATATTATGGTGTTGGAATAGCAATTCTCTTACCAACACATATGCTTAATATACTTAATGACTAAGTACATTCCCATTCTGTCACAGAATTGTGTAATTTATGTATATGTCTTAAATTTTTAATTGATGATTCTTAGTAATAGTTAATGGTAGTACTCACCACTCACCGACTAATTACATTGTGAATAAATTTATTTATGATTTTTTTTAGTATATAGTATAATTTTCAATGTTTTCTTATTTATAACAGGCAAGCACTAGACAAGAGATCGTACGAGGAACAATTTTTCTTATTATTGGAAATCTTAGCCGCATATTCGCTTTAGCTTTAAACTATTGGACATATAATGGCTCCCAATGTGTTTTGTCTCAGTACAATAATTTCATTAACGATAATATCTTGCAATATATAGCCTCAAAATAGAATTACAACTGTTGTTAAAAGTTAATTGTTTTATTGTTACATTTGATTATAAATAATTATTAGTTAGTTTTATTATTAATATGGGTGACTCATCTTGTTTAAATTCATTCGGCAAAAACTTATAAAATAAACAGAAAAGATATCTTTACACCCTAAATTTACACTACACCGTATCTAATCCATTTTTAATTTTTTATCATTAAATTCTTTCTCCTAAATATATATTATAATAATACCTACATGAATATATATATATATATATATTACTACCTACAACTACATAAATATATTTGAAAATACTATACGAATAAATATATTTTTGAAAATATAAAAAATATTATTATTATTTTTAAAAATTAAGGAGTATAGATATTAAAATATATGATTAGCCAACTTCATAATATCATTAACCAACATTTTACATGTTATTAACCAACTTTATTTTTTGCTAAAAATATTTTTAATATATGAAAAATTTATTAACCAATTTCACAACTTTATTAATCAATTTTTTACTTTTTATTAACCAACTTTGTTTTACTACTAAAAATTATTTTTAATATTTGTATGTTTATTAACCAACTTTATCAATTCATTAACCAACTTTCTATATTACATTAACCAACTTTATTCCACTATTAAAAATCACTGTTTACAAAAACTGTTCCGAAACACTGTTCAAGTTACTGTTCATAATATATATTTTTTATTAAAAAAAAAAAAAACTAAATACGGTAAACAGTGTGTACGGTGTAGATATTGATGTAAAAGTTAGGTGTCAACATAGCATTCCTGTTAAATAAATGAGGACACACCTAAAATTTTGGTGTGTTCAGCAAAGAAAATGAGAATGGAGCTCCAGTCACTATATTTAAAATCAAAAATTGCAAAAATTATGTTAATTATATTAATGTCCGCATTAGTAAATGCTTTGATTTTTTCAGTAAAAAAATACGAGAAAAATAGATAGTATATCCAACAGTTCTAACCTATTTTATCATCCATAATTAATAATTATGGAGCAACTAAGATTTGTTAGTCGATCATTTTAGATATATGATTCCTTTGTCATAATAAATAATTTACCAATCTCTTTTCAAATATATCATGTATTCATTGTAACTTACATCTCATCATTGAATCTATACTAAAGAATTAAATTGTCTAGCATTTTACTTCTCACATTGTTGAATGTTGAGCTCAACCATACTTTTCAACCAGATTTGTCTATGACAGTGTGCAAATCAGAATACTAATTTAGTACAGTTAATTCATAATTAAATATAATTTTATAAAATATTTGTTATATTTAAACCATAATAAAATAACATATTAATTTATTTTATTATATTTAAAACTGCAACTGATCACCACAATTATAATAAAATGCTAATCATACATAAAATCATATAACATTCAACATCATTTAGTCATCAAGTATAAATTAAAAAAAAAAAGACTACTCAACAATTAACAATTTACAAATCTATGATACATGATTAAATTGATTTTATAATGATGACTAGTCATATATATATATATATATATATATATATATATATATATATATATATATATATATATATATATATATTTAAAATAAAAGTAAAAAAAGAGAAAAAGAAGAAGAAGAATTGTTAGCTGAAAATTGTAACCACCAACAACACCCCACTATGATCAACATCATCATGATAATAATCTTAATATTCATTGCAGCATCATATTCCACTCTGTAATCATAACAAAGTTTTCTGTACCAGTTTAGTCTCATCACCAATCTTACAAAATATTCCTAATCAGAAGAACAAATCCACGAATCAACACCCTCAACTCCTCTATTACTATTATCATTATTATTATTATTCTCCGTTGTCTTTTCATGGTTTAACGTAATTGATCCAGAACCTGAAAAGTTTACCTTACAATTACTACCTACACCCCCACCTGTTGAAGAAGAACCAACCACTTTATCACCACCAAGATGTGCATTAACTTGTCCTTGATTCACACCAAGATCTTCAAGAGATTGTACTGATAAACTTGTTTGTTGTTGTTGTTGTTGTTGATGTTGTGACTTTGCACCAAAATCTCCTAGACTAAAAGGATGAAACTGTTGTGAAGAAGATGCAGAAAGGTTGTTGAATGTATGAATAGGTTGTTGATTCTGCATGCTAAGCATGAAGTTATGTTGCTGTTGTTGTTGTTGAAGATGATTATTGTAAGGTAAACCCAAATCAGATATTGGTAGTTGTTGATGATAATTATTGTTAACAGTTGCATCAACGATGTTGTTGTTATGTGAAGATGATGCAGATGAAGATAAAAGCAATGGATTTTGATGATTTTGATGATAAAGTTTTTGCGGTGAAGGACGAAGAGGGTAAAAAGAAGTTGTTGTTGCCGTTGGATCGAAGTGATGAGATGAATTACTTGATCTTAAAGAAGATGATGAAGTGAGAAGATCGAGACGACGAGAATAAGAAGAACCTGAGAAAGGTGGTGCAGGGATACCTGTGAATTCTTGAACCATGGCTCTGAAATTCGAAGTGTCGGTTGTTAGAACCGTTGTAGGTGCTCTTCTTGAAGCTCTTGTTCTCTTCTTTGAATTTCTTGTTGCATTATTGGTTGTTGCCGGTGACGGTGACGGTGTTGATGTTGTTCTTGCATTATTAGTGCTGTTGTTGATGTTATCATTAAGTCCAAGAGCCTGAGGAGTTGTTAACAAACATTGGTTTAAGTGTTGTTGTTGTAATGAAAATGGTAATGATGATGATGATGAAAGTCCTTGAGATGATGGAGGAAATGAAGATGTGTCTATGTTTGGTTGTGATTGAGAGAGATTTTGAAGGTAGTTTGGTGAAAGATCAAAGAAAGAAACTGAGTTTGAGTTTGAGTTTGATCCAAGATGAAAAGATTGTGGATTGTGTGAGATGGAATGAAATTGAAGAGAAGGTTGTTGATTGAAGAAATTTGAAGGAAGAAGTGTTGGATGATGAGTTCTTGAATCATATTCTTCATCACCACTTGAAGAGATGCTTCCACTATTACCAGAATCCATAGCTTGTAAATTAAGCAAAAGTAGATGAAGAAAAAAGCTGAACAAAAAAAAGTGGTAATTAAAAGGAATTGAAAATAGTGAAAATAGGAAAAAAGTTATGGAAGTGATGAGAAGAAGCTGTGAAAATTTCTGATTCTCAGAAGAAGCTTTTGTAAAGAGAACAATATCTTTAGAAGCTAAGATCTTTTCCTAGGCTGTCTTTTAGATGGAGAAAAAGGAATTTTTTTATATGAAAAGAAGAGAAAAGAAGAAGAGATGGGAAAACAGATCTTGTTTATGATATAATAGAATTGGCTAGGGAAGAGGTGATGAAGATGGGAAAGAAAGGAAAAAAGATGAAAAGCCTTGAGAGGTAAATTACAAAAAGGCCATGTGGGGTGTGTTTGAAATTAGGGTTTCATTTTTATGTAAAGGAAGTGAAAGTGAGAAGGAAAGAGAGAGAAAATGAAGGGGAAAAATGCAAATGCATATATATATATATATATATATATATATATATATATATATATATTTAAAGTTTTTAGTGTTTATTTGGATGGATATTCATAATTCAATTATATAATATTATGTGACTTAATTATATTTAATCTAGGACACTTGATATGGTTTTGGTTAAATGGTTAGTTTTATTATTATTAGTAAATTTTAATAAAATATTATTTTTATTTTTAATATTATAAAATTTATTTTTAATTAAAAATGTTAAGTGTTTAGTGGAAGGTCAGATTTATCTTCTTAGATTAGTCGATCGTAGGTCGAATACTAAAATTTAAAAGTTAAGTGTTTATTTTAAAATTATTTTTATAGATTTATTTTAAATTAAAATTTTATTTAATAAATTAAAATTTTAAATTAATTTTATTTATAAATTATCAGTATCTAATAAAATTCTATAGCTAGAAGTGAGTGGATTAGTTGGTATATTTTAATTTAGTTAAAAGAGTAAAAATGGTTGATGTAAAGTTTGATTCTCTGTAGCAATATTTATTTATATTCATGAATTAATATAAATAAATTATTGAAATTTATGAATTAAAAAAAAAAACATTACAACTTAAAAAAAATTCAAAATTTAAATAGTTTAGCTGAAAAACTCACAAAAATATTCTAATAATTGTAAATTTAAATCTGTACTTCATTATAGTAGTATTAGTTATGATTATAGCTTTTTATCATCCAAATCACATTACACAACATAATACCATTTAGTTAAATTTAAATTAATTTTATCTCGTTCCGTTAAATAGCTCGATTAATAGTTATATAGACTTTGAATCCGCAACATTCATCTTTAAATGGTAAATTGTATCCACTATAACACTTGAAAAAAAAATTATGTCAATATCTATATTCTTTTCATAGGTATTTCTAAAGGTCTTTTAAATATTTATTTTACCTTTGTGTTTGTTTGTGCTAAGGAAAAAAAAAATACAGAGGTTATTAAGTTTAGAAAATCCTCTCGACAGTGCAAGGTGGGGTAGGCATTGGAGTAGAGAGAAAAGAATTGCCGGTGGCTGGCAACGGGTCAAACTCAAAGTGAATGGTGAGAGAGAGAGAGAGTTTTGAATGTGAAAGGGGTGAAAATGATATAGGATAGGAACTATTCAACTAATCCACAATGGTAGGAGTGGGGTACTATTTTCTTATTTCTTATTTATTCCGTGAAGCTGGAAGGGAAAGGGAAGTTATCTAAAACTAACCTTGCACGTGAATGTTTAACTGAACAAACGCTTAAGAGATTCGGGGAGTTCGGGGTCAGGTTATACAATGGGGAGTTGTCAATTACCCATCCTATATGTGGTTATCCACAGGTTGCTAGTTTTAGGTTCTGCTTTGTACTTGATGGTGTTTATCTGTTGATGGGTTGGGAAAATTTCTTTTTTGGGAGATGTTTGAGAGAGAGAGAGTTTTTGTTGATTTCGGGTTTTCCGAGGTTTTTTATAAGGTACTGGACCTAAAGTTTTTGAATGGTATGCTCGCTAAGATTTCACAATCTTATGCCTACATATTCTCGTTTAAAGAAACAGGGAAATCAGAGCAATCGTAGTTCCTCCTATTCTATGGGAGGAAAAGATGTTTTGGTGTCTTGTTCAAAGCCCAAGATTGAAGCTAAAAGGTTTATTTGTGTCTTGTTTAAAGCCCAATATTGAAGCTAAAAGGTTTGACTGAGAGAGAATTTGTTATCTCTAAAGAGAGACATCTCGTCTGTTTATCACAGTTGTTGGGTGACTGTTTATAAAGGAGGGTTACTTTAACTGGGATATGCGAATCCAACAATGCCATAATTTCCTTTATAGGGGTGTTGTCCTGAAGGAGAAAACTTTAACTCAGTGTAGAGCAATGCCATTTTTCCTTAGGAATTTCTCATGCTAAGAGAGGGATAGTGGCATGGATGTAAATAATCCAGAGGCTTGCCACTTACAACAATTAGATGGAAGAAAGGGTTTTACAAAGATAAGAGATGGACTACAGCTTGGATATTTGAATCAACAAGTGTGCCACTGACAGTTGTTATCTGGGATTAGGGTTTGTTTTGATTTATCTGTTTTGATATGTAATAACACAGAGAAATGTCTTCCCACAGAGAGATTTTGATTTCCTCTAAGGGGATGTTGATTTTTGTGTACCTTGATCAAAGCCCAAGGTTAAAGCTAAGAGGTTGATTGACTCCACTGGGGAAGTCCTTATACAAAGCCTAAGAGGAGGCTGGTAAAGACTGACTAACCAAGAGAGTGTTTATCTGTCTTGTACAAAGCCCAAGATTGAGGCTAAAAGGGTTGACTTTTTGGGGATACCATTATACAAAGCCTAAGAGGAGGTTAAAAGTTTGACTTTTCCAGGGAAATATTTTGTCTGTCTTGTACAAAGCCCAAGATTGAGGCTAAAAGGGATTTTGACTCCGCTGGGGAGGGTTTGTATATGTCTTGTACAAAGCCCAAGATTGAGGCTGAAAAGAAGAATGAGTCTATGGGAAAGAAATCTTTATCTGTTTTGTACAAAGCCCAAGATTGAGGTAAAGTGAGACTTTACTGACTCAGCTGAGGATATTTCAGGTGTCTTGTACAAAGCCCAAGATTGAGGCTGTAAGAAATTTGACTCTGCTGGATAGTATTATCTGTCTTGTACAAAGCCCAAGATTGAGGCTGAAAAAGAGGATTGACTCTGCTTAGGGAAATTTATATGGTGCCTTGTACAAAGCCCAAGATTGAGGCTGACCAAGCTGGAGAAATCATTATACACTGCCTGAGAGGAGGTTAACTTCTGCTAGGGGAAATCATTATACCAAGCCTAAGAGGAGGCTGAAAAAGATTGACTCAACAAGAGAGTGTTAAAAGGTGATTGACTCAACAAGAGAGTCTGAAAAGGTGATTGACTCAACAAGAGAGTCTGAAAAGGTTAGCTCAGCTGGGGAAAATCTTTGTACAAAGCCCAAGAGGAGGCTAACTGTGCTGAGGAAAGGAAGGCTCATTATACAAAGCCTAAGAGGAGGCTATCTTTGCTGGGGAAGAACAAAGAAAGAAATCTTTATACAAAGCCTAAGAGGAGGCTGTCTTCTGCTGAGGATTATTGAGATCCAGAGGCAGGTCCAAATGGGGAATCAACTCTTATTGAGGGTTTACAAAAGGGTTGAGATATCAGATACATAGAGGTTCTGATTAGGGATATTGTTATACTAATGATAAACTGACCCTGGCTAAGGGATTTTTAGGAGAAAGACTGGATTTTAGAACCCATGGGTTTTAACTCTACTGGAGATTTATTAAATGGCCAGGGTTTTCTCCTAAGTTTGTAAGGAACTTGAGAATGTCTTTGAGATCCGAGAGGGGATTAGACTGTCCAAGTCTACTGGTATGAAAAAAATTCTTTGTATAATGCCCAAGAGGAGGCAGGTGTTTTAAGGGATGAGAATCAACCCTAAAATGGTTTGATGTTTTGACACTGGAAAAACTGCTCTAGCAAAGGATGACTAAGTTCTGTCTTATACCTTTAAGAGGTCTTTAGGGTCCTTGTATTAAGCCCAAGAGAAGGCATGAGAACTTCTAAGAAGCCGGAGGGTCCTTGCACAAAGCTCAAGAGGAGGCGGGGATTCTTTTAGGAAGCATGTGGGTCCCAAACCTAAGAAAAGTTCAAGAAAGGTTTTATCGAGAATTAATCCTTTAGTGAACAGTTCTAGGGTTTGAAGAAATTCAAGAGAGGTTTCACCGGGAATTAATCCTCTCTGGGGAAATGAACTTCTTTGACAATTTCTAATAGTGACAGTTTGAGAAAAGTTTCACCGGGAATAATGCCTTTCTCTTTGTTCCATATTGTTTAAGACTAAGAGAAGGCAAGACTGTATCTGAAAATCCTATGGGGATCTAGTATTGACTGTATTGAAAGAGTGACCAACTGGCTTTACCTAGTTCTATACCTAGTTGTCGGGGAAAATTCTAAGCAGGTATACTAGTATATATACAATTGATATATGACAAGTATTTAAAAGGATATGAAAGAAGGACTTACAGGTGAGCAAACTTCCAGCAACACAGTTATATATATATATATATATGAAAGCGAGTAAATGAAAGCTTATAAAACTTACAGGCGAGCAAGCTTCCATTGTAACAACTGTATGGTTAGTTGCTCAAGAAATTAAAAAAAGTTTTGACAACAATCATGGATTTGAACCTAAATCAAGAGGGAAGGTTATTTTGAAAAAGATTGTTGGGGCTTATACTTAAGGAGAGGCCCAGATGAAAAGAGTAATCGTATCATTGTTTTGTATACTGTACTGGGGCTTATACAATGACTGAGGTCCAAAGAGGTTTTCTGTACAAAGTAATGGGTCTTACAACTCAAGGAGAGGCCCAAAGTTTATTTTATATACAAGTGACGGGGTTTACAACTCAAGGAGAGGCCCAAAGGTTTTTGTTTAAAAGGTGACGACCACGCCGAGATTTTAAAATCGCAGTGGGACTTATACAACGACTGAGGCCCAAAATTATTTATGTTAAAAAGGAATTGGGTCTTACACTCTAATAGAGGTCCAAATTTGTTTGAAAAAATATTTGTTAGAGTGATAATGATCAAAACCCTAATTTTTAGTTTTAAAATGTATTTTAATTGAATAATCTTTGTAGGTTACAACCATCTTTTGAACAATCTTCTTGATATTCTTGTTAGCCGCTTCTACCGCTCCATTCATCTTGGGTTGGTTGGGAGATGAGTTATGGTGTTCAATCTTGAACCGGCGCACAACTCCTTCATCATCTTGTTGTTTAAGTTAGATCCATTATCAATAATGATCTGGCTTGGAACACCATAACGGCAGATGAGATTGTTTTTGATAAAGAGGACCACGACTTGTCGGGTTACATTGGTGTATGGCACTGCTTTGACCCACTTGGTGAAGTAGTCAATGGCTACAAGGATGAATCAATGTCCGTTTGAAGCTTTGGGTTCGATCATACCAATCATGTCGATTCCCCATATGGAAAAAGGCCACGGGGAAGAGAGAACTTTGAGATGTGTTGGCGGTACATGGATTTTGTCTGAGTATATCTGACACTTGTAGCATCTCCTCATGTACTTGTAGCAATCGGATTCCATTATCAGTCAATAGTACCCTGCTCTTATAATTTTTCTCGCCATTGTGTGTCCGTTGACATGAGTGCCAAAGGAGCCTTCGTGAATTTCTTTCATCAACATGTCTGCTTCTGGTCTGTCTACGCATCGGAGCAAGATCATGTTAAAGTTTCTCTTATAGAGTGTATCACCGCTTAGAAAGAAGCTGTCTGCCAATCTTCTGAGGGTCTTTCTCTCTTTTCTGGATGCCCCAGGTGGGTACTCTTGTTTCTGAAGGGCCGTTCTAGGCGCATTATGTCAATCTTAGGTATGTCGTTCCATTGACCTACACTAATCATGAAAGAGAGAGTGGCTAGTGCATTAGCCATGTGATTCTCTTCACGAGGGATGTGATGAAACTCGATTCTATTGAAGAATGGTAACAACCTTCTCGCGTAGTCTTTGTAAGGAATCAGTCCTGATTGGTATGTGTTCCAATCTCCTTTGATCTGATTGATAACCAGGGCTGAGTCTCCTTACACATCCAAGTTCTTAATTCTCAAGTCACTTGCTTCTTCGAGACCCATGATACAAGCTTCGTATTCGGCCTCGTTGTTTGTACACTTGAATGTCAGTCGGGTGGTGAAAGGAATGTGGGTACCCTGAGGTGTTATGATGATTGCCCCAATTCCATTTCCATAATTGTTGACAGCTCCGTCAAAGATTAGTCCTCATTCGGAACCTGGTTCTGGCCCTTCACTAGGTAGCGGTTCATCACAATCTTTCATTTTTAAGTACATGACATCTTCGTCTAGGAAGTCAAATCCGATTGATTCCTGATCGTTAATTGGGTGATGAGCCAGATGATCGACTAAAATAATTCCTTTGACGGCTTTCTGAGCATGGTACTCGATGTTGTATTCTAATAACAACATCTGCCAACGGGCAATCCTTCCCGTGAGAGCGGGTTTTTCAAAGACGTACTTGATTGGATCCATTTCAGAGATTAACCAAGTAGTGTGACAAATCATGTACTGGAGAAGACGTTTAGGTGCCCAAGCCAGAGCACAACAAGTTTTCTCGAGCATAGTGTACCGAGTTTTACAGTCTGTGAATTTCTTGCTTAAGTAGTAGATGGCAGACTCTCTTCTTTTTGTTTCTTCCTGTTGACCAAGTACACAGCCCATGGAGTCTTCCAAAACTATTAAATAAATAATTAGCAGTCTTCCCTCCACTGGAGGTGACAGGATAGGTGGATTCAACAAATACTCATTGATACTATCAAAGGCGGTTTAGCAGTCTTTTGTCCACAAGCAGTCCTGATTCTTTTTGAGTAATTTGAAGACTGGCGCGCATGTCTTGGTCATGAGGAATATAAATTTGGAAATGTAATTCAAACGCCCCAGGAATCCTCTGACTTGTTTTTCCGTCTTTGGAGAAGGCATTTCTTGAATAGCCTTGACTTTGTCAGGATCAACCTCAATTCCTTTCTGGCTGACGATGGACCCTAGCAGTTTCCCTGAGCGGACACCGAACGTGCATTTGTTAGGATTCAAGCAGAGTTTGTATTTTCTCAGAAGTTCAAATAACTTTGACAAGTGGGTTACATGCTCCTCTTCTATTTTAGATTTGGAAATCATATCATCGACATACACTTGGATTTCTTTGTGCATCATGTCATGAAACAGAGTAGTCATGGCCCTTTGATAGGTTGCCCCGACGTTCTTCAAACCGAAGGAAATTACCTTGTAACAAAAGGTGCCCCAAGGGGTGATGAAGGAAGTTTTCTCCATGTCTTCCGGCGCCATTTTGATTTAATTATAGCCCGAGAATCCATCCATGAAGGAGAAGACTTTGAATTTTGCTGTACCGTCAACCAACATGTATATGTGTGGTAAGGGAAAGTCATCCTTTGGACTGGCTTTGTTCAGATCCCTATAATCTACACACATTCAGACTTTTGCGTTCTTTTTTGGAACTGGTACTATGTTGGCTAACCATTGAGGATATTCTGAGGTGGCAAGGAAACCCGCGTCAATCTGTTTCTGCACTTCCTCTTTGATTTTGATGGCCATGTCTGGATGAGTCCTTCTCAACCTTTGTTTTACTGGCGGACATTCTGATTTTAACGGTAGATGATGTTCCACGATGCTGGTATCCAACCCTGGCATGTCCTGATAGGATCAAGCAAATACATCGGGAAAATCTTTGAGAAGTTTTATCAAGTCTTCTTTGACAGTCGAACTGAGCAGTGCCCCAATCTTGACTTCTTTCCTTTCTTCTTCTGAACCTGTATAAGTTGGTTGTTTCCAACGGCTCTTTGTTGTGAGCAAGCATTTAAGTTTTTGTATGATAGCAAATTATGTTATAAATGCAAATTGTGTGATATGCATGGTTAGTTGGTATATACATATGATTTCATACCTATACTATGTTTAAAAGACAAGGCAAATTGATACATATCATCATTAAAATCATAAAACAATTTTCCTTATGTATGTATCGATACATGTATGCCTTGCATCGACACATTCCTTTGGTATATTCACAAAAACAATTTTGCTTCAGTATGTATCGATTCATACGACACTTGTATCGATACATGCTCCTTTGTAATTGGGCTATGTATCGATTCATACGACACTTGTATCGACACATGCTCCTTTGTAAACGGGCTATGTATCGACTCATACGCATCATGTATCGATGCATGATTTACTTCACATTCTGGAATTTAACAGTTACAGTATGCATCGATGCATACAACCATGTGTCGACTCATGTATGCATTATACTCACTATGCATCGACGCATACGACTCTTGTATCGATACATAAAGCTGTTTGTTGCTGTTAACGTTTTCTGTTTTCATATATAAGTGTCATGACAGTTCAGTTTGAAGTCAAGAATTCGCAAGTGTGAAAATTGAGCAATCAAAGCAAAAGGCAAGTTTGGTATGCATCAATTGTGAGCAGCTTTAGAGACCTGAAAGATACTTTGTCTTCATCATCTTCTCAATCTCTTTAATTCAAGAACATCAACACATAATCATTTTTGTTCTTAGGATTAAAGGATCTTCGAGATAACGTTCAGTGGTACGATCAAGGATCTAGCTGAGTTGAAGATTCAAAGGGGGTTTCGAGGAAAAACCATCTGGTTTGTCCTTCAAGAACGGGTGTGTTCTTGAGGGTTTGTTAGTCACGATTGCAGAACATATTCAGCCGCAGCGTAGGAGTTTGGAAATTTGGATATTTCGCAAACAGGTCGTGGAACCGGTGAATTGTTTGCATTTCTTGCAGGGTAAATTCTTGATCAAGCTCAGATCAAGTGAAGGTTCATACAATAGGAAGATCTTGGGGTTTAGATTTCTGGATTTGTATTGTAACCTTGTAAACAACGAATTCAGCATTATTGATATAACAGGTCTCAATTTCAGTTTTGAAATTGAGAGGGAGACGTACCCACCCGCGAGGACGAAAGTGGGGAACTTCCTTACCAAATCTCTTCGTGTCGTATTCTATCTTTATCTCTTTACGTTTTCAACAATTTTGTGATTCGTTTGGTGTGTTGTGTATTAAAGTTTCAAGATACAATAGTGGTACGAAAACCTTTGTCAAAATCACCATTATTGTTAATCGTTGAATGCATACACGCCAAGTGTTTGACAAAATTATTTGTTGTGTTTTTGTTCATTGGAAATAGCCTTTGTATGATAAGTGCATTTGAGTTGATTCTAATCTGGTGTTAATAAATATTTGTCATCCTAATAAATCCAGCATAAACTCGTGTGTCCGGTTTTCTAGTAGCTGGTCCAGAATAGAAGGAAGTCGATTCGGGATCATAATTTTCCGCTAACTCTGATCTACTTTTAAATCCTTGAATTTCAAGGAGGTGATCTATTCACCCCCCTCTCGATCACTAGCCACACCGTCTAACAAGTGGTATCAGAGCGCCGGTTCGCTGGTGCTTTGTGGCTGCTTGTAACGATATGGATTCTGAACCAAAGGGGGCATATAATAGAGTGCCTGTTTTCAACGGTGAAAATTATGGCTACTGGAAAGACTGCATGCGAGTTCATATAAATTCTGTGGATAGGAATGTGTGGGCTGTCATTCAAAATGGTCCTTTTCAAATTACTATGAGAAATGAGGCTGGCGCCATAGTTCCTAAACCAGAAGATGATTACGATGAGAAAGATGAGAAAAAGTGGTCGAGTGATTGGAGAGCTCGAAATATGCTAATTTCAGCACTTAGTGCTGATGAGTATTACAGGGTATCCCATTGCTCGACAGCTAAAGAAATGTGGGATGCTTTAGAAATTGTCCATGAGGGTACTACTGAAGTAAAACAGTCCCGTATTAACACACTTAATCAAGAGTTCGAGCTCTTTCGCATGAAACAAGGAGAATCTATCTCTGACATGCAAAAGAGATTCGTTCATCTCATAAATCGGTTGAATGCACTTGGAAAACCTGTTTCCAATGAAATAGCTACTAATAAAATTATGAGATGTCTGAGCAGGGAATGGCAACCTAAAGTAACAGCTATTAAGGAAGCCAACGACCTCACGACACTTACGATTACAACTTTATTCGGCAAGCTGGAAGAACATCAGCAAGAACTGGAAAGTCTCGAAATATTTGAGAAAAAGAGTAAAAAGGAAAAGAATAAAGACAAAGAGAGTGAGAAGAAGCCAATAGCTCTTGTGGCCTCTAACTCAAAGTCCTCACAAAAAGAGCAAAGCGACAATGATTCAAGTAGTGACGAAGATTCGGGTGATGAAGAAATGGGACTTTTTGTTAGGAGATATAATAGATTCATTCGAAAGAATGGAATCCAGCATTCCGACAAAAATCTCATTAAGTTTCGAAGACAATCTATAGAGTCAAAACAGGAAGAGAATAAGAAGCATAGAGTAAAAGGATCTTGTTTTAATTGTGGGAAATCTGGACATTATAAAACAGAATGTCCTATGAAGAAAAAGGACAAAGGAAAAGCTCCACCAAAAAGGTCAAATAAACAAAGAAGAGCTTATATTGCATGGGAAAGTGATAGTGATTCATCAAGCTCACAAAGTTCAAATGATAGTGATGAGACAGCAAATCTGTGTCTTATGGCTCACACCAAAAATCAGTCCCACCACAAGAAGAAAATCAACGATAAGAAAGTAAGACAAGCCTACTATAGTAATGTTTCTTCTATGTCTTTTTCTGAATTGAAAATAGCTTTTGAAAAACTGCATAACGAAGCTGTAGATGCTTTTAAAAGATTATCTTCCGATAAACAAATTTTTTCATTCTTGGAAGGTAAAGTATACAAAGCTGAAAAAGATTTAGAAAGCTTGAAAGCTAGTATTGCAGAAAATTCAAAAGATATTAATTTTAACGGATGTAGTAAAGTTAGGTATTGTGAAGCTTGTCATATTTGGCAACAAGAGGTTAAAACTCTTAAAGTCAAATTGGATAAAGCTTTACAACCCAAGGTTACTTATGCCGTTGATTCTAGGTTGTTTAAGAAATCATTAAATCCACCATATGCAAAATACTCTTTTATTCCAAAGGATTTAATGACCAAAAATAAACAAATACATCATCATGGCTTATGTCACTATTGTTGTCGTGCTGGTCATACCATTGAAAAATGCAAGGTTAGGAGATTTCTTGTTCCTAAAGGCATTTATCAATGGAAGCCTAAAGGCAACCATGTTACCATTTACCCACATGGACCCAATGAAAATTGGGTACCTGTTTCTCTCTTTTGATATTGTAGGATGAGTGTCTTGCATCCGTAAATAGAAGATGGTTTCTAGACAGCGGGTGCTCAAGGCACATGACGGGTGACATATCGCTTTTTATAGACTTCAACGCAAAGAAGAAGGGATATGTTACTTATGGAGACAATAACAAAGGAGCTATACTTGGCAAAGGTAGTGTAGGTAATCCCTCTACCACTACTATTTCTGATGTCCATCTAGTAGAGGGGCTTAAACACAATTTGTTAAGTATTAGTCAATTGTGCGACAAGGGTTACAAGGTTTCTTTCACAAAAACTTGCTGCATAATTGAACATACTGAACAGAATGTTGTGTTTAAGGGTGTAAGAGTAAACAACATCTATATGCTTGATCTTTTTGATGTACCTTCAACAAGCTCTAAGTGTCTAGTTGCCTTGAATGATGATTCTTGGCTTTGGCACAGACGCTTAGCGCATGTTAATTTCGATTTGCTTAACAAGGTTGTATCTAAGGATCTAGTAGTCGGTCTTCCAAAAATAAAATTTTCAAAAGACCACCTATGTGACGCGTGCCAAATGGGAAAGCAAACAATGATATCTTTTAAATCCAAAAATGTAATTTCAACTTCACGTCCCCTTGAGCTTCTCCATATGGATCTCTTTGGACCTTCTAGGACAAAGAGTCTAGGTGGAAATTATTATGGTTTAGTAATCGTTGATGACTATTCTAGATTCACTTGGACTATATTCCTTCATAGCAAAGATGAAACTTTTTCCGCTTTTAAGAGTTTTGCAAAACTGTCCCAAAATAAAATGAATTCTAAAATAGTTACAATTCGAAGCGATCATGGAGGAGAATTTCAAAACTATCTCTTTGATAAGTACTGTGATAAGTATGGTATTGAGCATAACTTTTCAGCTCCTCGAACCCCACAACAAAATGGCGTTGTGGAGCGCAAAAATCGCGTTTTAGAAGAGCTGGCAAGAACAATGCTAAATGAGGGTGGATTACCAAAATATTTTTGGGCTGATGCAGTTAGCACAGCTTGTTATGTTCTAAACAGGATTCTAATTCGCCCTATTTTAAATAAAACCCCTTATGAGCTTTTAAAAGGAAGAAAGCCAAACTTGTCACATCTTCACGTATTCAGTTGTAAGTGTCTTGTTTTGAATAATGGTAAGGAAAAACTTGGGAAGTTTGATGCAAAAGCGGATGAAGGTATTTTTCTTGGTTATTCACAATCAAGTAAAGCATATAGAGTGTATAATAAGCGTTTACTTTCTGTTGAAGAATCTGTTCATGTCTCTTTTGATGAGTCTTATCCGAAAAATGTCGGAAAAGGTATTTCTTTTGATGACACAGGTATATCTACAGAAGACATACTCAAAGAAGCTGTTTCGGAAATTGATCAGTCCAAAACAGAAGACAATGAGGAGGAGGAAGGTACCAATCATGTAAAAGATAAGGAAGAAGGACAAGCTGAAGTGAATGATCTTCCACCAGCTTGGAGATCTTCAAAAGACCACCCTATTGACAACATCTTGGGAGACATTTCAAAGGGAGTAATGACTCGTTCTAGGATAAGTAATTTCTGCTCTCACTTCGCTTTTGTTTCACAAGTAGAACCTAAAAATGCCAAAGAGGCCTTGATTGATGAATTTTGGCTAATGGCCATGCAAGAAGAGCTTAATCAATTTAAAAGAAATGACGTTTGGGAACTTGTTCCTCGTCCGCGAGATCATCATATCATAGGTACTAAATGGGTTTTTAGAAATAAGCTTGATGAAAACGGAGTGATAACTAGGAATAAAGCACGTTTAGTGGCACAAGGGTATAACCAAGAGGAGGGCATAGATTATGAGGAAACTTATGCTCCAGTTGCTCGCCTCGAAGCTATACGTCTCTTGCTTGCTTATGCGTGTTCTAGAGATTTTAAGCTTTACCAAATGGACGTAAAGAGTGCGTTTCTAAATGGTGTCCTAAATGAAGAGGTATACGTCTCACAACCTCCTGGTTTTGAGAATGCTGAATATCCAGATTATGTTTACAAATTGAAACGAGCTTTGTACGGTCTTAAGCAAGCCCCTCGGGTTTGGTATGAAAGACTTAGCAAATTCCTACTTGATCATGGATATTCAAGAGGTAAAGTGGATACCACCCTCTTCATTAAACACAAGGGAAAACACATTCTTTTAGTTCAAGTTTATGTAGACGATATAATTTTTGGTTCAACTAACATACACTTGGTCGAAGAGTTTTCAAAAGTTATGCAGGGTGAATTTGAAATGAGTCTTATGGGGGAGCTAAATTTCTTCCTCGGTCTCCAAATAAAGCAGCTTGATGAGGGTACAGTTGTGAGTCAAACAAAATACTGCAGAGAGCTGCTCAAGCGCTTTGGAATGAACGACTCAAAATCAATAGACACACCTATGCCTACCAACGGAAATCTAGATAAAGATGAGCACGTGTCTGCATGTGTGCACGATATCAATCAAATCCTAAGGAGTCACACTTAAAAGCTGTCAAGCGAATATTTAGATATCTTCATGGAACATCTAAATATGGGCTCTGGTATCCCAAAGGAAGCGATTGTAGCTTAGTAGGTTACTCCGATTCTGATTTTGCTGGCTGCAAATCAGATAGGAAAAGTACTAGTGGTACATGTCACTTATTTTCAAACTCTCTAGTCAGTTGGCATAGCAAGAAACAGGTGTCTGTCGCTTTGTCAACTGCTGAGGCTGAGTACGTTGCAGCCGGTAGCTGTTGCGCTCAGATCTTGTGGCTAAAGCAACAACTACAAGATTTCGATATCCAACTCAAACGTATTCCAATAAAGTGTGACAACACTAGTGCTATAAATCTTACTAAGAATCCTGTTTTACACTCACACACTAAACACATAGAGATTAGGCATCACTTTCTTCGCGATC
The DNA here is from genome assembly GCA_022829125.1 of Lathyrus tuberosus. NCBI lineage: Eukaryota > Viridiplantae > Streptophyta > Magnoliopsida > Fabales > Fabaceae > Lathyrus > Lathyrus tuberosus. Next base: position 1,468,414 of record JALAZF010000344.1, on the reverse strand, counting down.
ATGTTGAAAAAGAGGACGTTGTATTTGAGCATGTTGATACTAAAAACCAACTTGCTGACATTTTTGCTAAACTATTAGCAACAGAACCGTTCTTCAACATTCGTCGTGAATTGGGGATTTTAGATCTCTCCTCATCGATGTCTTAAGCATGTTGGTACTTATTTATATATGTCTCACGTTGGTTGTTAAGCTTTGTTTTTAGACCTCACTCAGACTTCATAAGGTTACGTCAACAGAGGTAATATTATTCCTTTCTAAAATCTCTTTGGAACTTTGTAATTAGTGTATGGTAGAACAAATTCTTTAAGATTGTTTATATGTATTTCATTGCATATGTTGTTTGAACATTAACCTTTGATTCATGAATTATACTTGAGCATAATCATCATGACATAATTCATACTGCATTGACTCAAGAGCTGTTAACATGTTTCTATGCTCAACAGGTAGTCACAAATTAGTTAAACCAGAGTTTAGCATCAGTATGTATCGATGCAACAAGTGCATGTGTCGACACATTGGAGTTTTCGGTCGATACATTCGTGATATGTGTCGATTCATGTCTTTTGATTTCAATTTTTTCAAAAATTGTTTCAGTATGTGTCGATGCATCCGTGCTTTGTGTCGACACATAGGACCTTTTCAAAACCAATTAAGTCGTGAAATGAATCGATCCATATCCCCTTGTGTCGACACATACTGATACTTTTACAATAAATGCATGTTAAATACAGTTGTGGATCGACACATCAGCAAATTTTAAAGGGTTAATTCAGTCTAGACTCTTCTCTTCTCTCATACCCACACGGCTAACCCTAACCTCTTCAAACATCTTCATCTCCAAAACCCTAATTCCCTCCCTATCCTTCAAATTATCTTCATCATAATGCCTCCAAGAATCATCCCGGCTAGACAAAGAGGAAGAGGAAAAGGAAAGGAACCCATTGGGACGTCTCGTCAGTCTCTACAACCTCTAGAAATCCCTCCTAGTGCTCTCACTCTTCTTCATCCTGCCATCGCTGAGGAGTTTGAGGCCTCTTTCAAGACGAGGTTAGTTATGAAACCCCATGTATTCAATAAAACTGATGCATCTGACCTCCATCTCAAAGATGTTGTTGATTTGTTGTCTGCACAAAACCTTGGTACATTTTTAGCCATAAATGATGAGTATCATGAGGATTTTATTCGTATATTTTATGCTGGTCTGCAATCTAGTAGAGGGTATATGTTCAAATGCTCTATTGGCACTAAAACTTACATTTTTGAGGCCACTGATTGGGACAAGGTGTTTCAAATTCCCTTTGGGTTGCCTGGACTGAAGACCTAGCATGACCAGAGTTTTGACACAGACTTTAAGATAAGGGAATATGTGGCATCAATCTCAAAATTGGATAGACCTCTAGGTGAGGATGAACCACTAACCTCTGGTATGATCACAAGCGTTCCTAGAATACTTCACTGGATTGTCTCGCACATTTTGCGTCCAAAGGCTGGTGGTCATTCTAGGTTGGATAGATCAGATATTCATCTTGTGTATCTTCTTCACAATAAGGTTTCATTAAATTAGCCAAACTATTTTGTGAAACGCATGTTTCTTATGCGTAACAGTGCGAAGAACATTACACTTGGATATGCTGCCCAGATAATGAGAATCATCAAATACTGGAATATAGCCATACCCTTAGTACCACTCATATCTCCCTCGTATGCTCAAGAGTTCAACACGGCCACTTTATCTCATATGGGATACCTGTGGGATAAGGAGCGTCAATGTTTTTATTTTCTGGAACGAGGCTCTAAAACAAGGGTGTATAATTTTGATGTCCCTTTTGAACAAGTGTTTGTGAATGAAGATCAAATGGATGAAGAAATGAATGATGCCAATGAAGAAAATCAGGCTGAAGAAAATGCTAATGCTGGCTGGGGTGATTGGGTGCCACAAAGGTGGTCTCCAACAAATTATGAACCAGGTCCACGTGTTCCTCCGTTCTCTGGTGCTGCCTCCTCTTCAACTGCTCCTGAGTACTTGACTCAAATGTTTCAGCAAATGGAGCTTGCTAATCAAGCCCGTCATGAACAGGAGCTTGCTTGGCATAATCAGCAAAATGAGTGGCATAAGGAGCATCGTGAGTGGCATGATGAACACACACAGATGTATCATAATCAGCATGCTTGGCACACGGACTTGGTTAAATGGCATCAAGTCTTTTACAATGAAATGTCTGGTTTTATGGACGATTGCCGTGCAAATCCTGGTATCATGGACAGATTCAGAAGTGTTGAAGTTCAAAACCGGTTCCGGCGATACAGTTTCATGGGCCATAATCCTGATGAGATGCCTCCTCCGCCGCCTCCACCAAGCTTCAGAGATCCTGACAGAGATGATGAGGAGTCCTGTGGAGGCCATAACCCGTTTTAAGCTAGCATCATGTCATTGCATTACATTTCATTTCATTACATTTCATTTCATCATCATGTTGCTTCAGTTTCCTTGTTAAAGTGTTCTAACTTCATATGTCTTGGTTCTGCTTATGTACTTTCTTAACAATTTAATGCTTATTTTTTTAGTTCTGTTTACTTGTGTTAGTTTTGCCCTTTACTGTTCATTCTTTGTGAATGATTCTTATATGTTAAGCCTCTTTCTTGGTGATTGTGAGCTTCTATATCAATATTGCTGTCTATTGTTACACCAATTTTGCTGTATTGCTTTGGGACTGTATGTTTCTTCTTTTTGATGTTGACAAAGGGGGAGAAGAAAGACAACAAGATGTTGACAGCATGCACAACCTCAGGGGGAGTGTTCTATCACACATCTTGCAAATTTGCCATCATCAAAAAGGGGGAGTTTGTGAGCAAGCCTTTAAGTTTTTGTATGATAGCAAATTATGTTATAAATGCAAATTGTGTGATATGCATGGTTAGTTGGTATATACATATGATTTCATACCTATACTATGTTTAAAAGACAAGGCAAATTGACACATATCATCATTAAAATCATAAAACAATTTTCCTTATGTATGTATCGATACATGTATGCCTTGCATCGACACATTCCTTTGGTATATTCACAAAAACAATTTTGCTTCAGTATGTATCGATTCATACGACACTTGTATCGATACATGCTCCTTTGTAATTGGGCTATGTATCGATTCATACGACACTTGTATCGACACATGCTCCTTTGTAAACGGGCTATGTATCGACTCATACGCATCATGTATCGATGCATGATTTACTTCACATTCTGGAATTTAACAGTTACAGTATGCATCGATGCATACAACCATGTGTCGACTCATGTATGCATTATACTCACTATGCATCGACGCATACGACTCTTGTAACGATACATAAAGCTGTTTGTTGCTGTTAACATTTTCTATTTTCATATATAAGTGTCATGACAGTTCAGTTTGAAGTCAAGAATTCGTAAGTGTGAAAATTGAGCAATCAAAGCAAAAGGCAAGTTTGGTGTGCATCAATTGTGAGCAGCTTTAGAGACCTGAAAGATACTTTGTCTTCATCATCTTCTCAATCTCTTTAATTCAAGAACATCAACACATAATCATTTTTGTTCTTCGGATTAAAGGATCTTCGAGATAACGTTCAGTGGTACGATCAAGGATCTAGCTGAGTTGAAGATTCAAAGGGGGTTTCGAGGAAAAACCATCTGGTTTGTCCTTCAAGAACGGGTGTGTTCTTGAGGGTTTGTTAGTCACGATTGCAGAACATATTCAGCCGCAGCGTAGGAGTTTGGAAATTTGGATATTTCGCAAACAGGTCATGGAACCGATGAATTGTTTGCATTTCTTGCAGGGTAAATTCTTGATCAAGCTCAGATCAAGTGAAGGTTCATACAATAGGAAGATCTTGGGGTTTAGATTTCTGGATTTGTATTGTAACCTTGTAAATAACGAATTCAGCATTATTGATATAACAGGTCTCAATTTCAGTTTTGAAATTGAGAGGGAGACGTACCCACCCGCGAGGACGAAAGTGGGGAACTTCCTTACCAAATCTCTGCGTATCGTATTCTATCTTTATCTCTTTACGTTTTTAACAATTTTGTGATTCGTTTGGTGTGTTGTATATTAAAGTTTCAAGATACAATAGTGGTACGAAAACCTTTGTCAAAATCACCATTATTGTTAATCGTTGAATGCATACACGCCAAGTGTTTGACAAAATTGTTTGCTGTGTTTTTGTTCATTGGAAATAGCCTTTGTATGATAAGTGCATTTGAGTTGATTCTAATCTGGTGTTAATAAATCTTTGTCATCCTAATAAATCCAGCATAAACTCGTGTGTCCGGTTTTCTAGTAGCTGGTCCAGAATAGACGGAAGTCGATTCGGGATCATAATTTTCCGCTAACTCTGATCTACTTTTAAATCCTTGAATTTCAAGGAGGTGATCTATTCACCCCCCCTCTCGATCACTAGCCACACCGTCTAACATTTGTGAGGTTCAATGGACCTTTCCTCCTGTCTGAGTAATCGGGAGATCTCTTATGGATTTTCTTCGTCTTCTTCTTCTTCAGCTTCAAATACCGAGAATTCAAAGTTGGGAGAAGGCATTGGATCGTATGTTTCAACGGGGTTTAAAACAAGCAATCTGCATGACGTGATGATTCATTTTTTAGAAGAGATAGAGAGAATACAAGAGTGTGTGTAGTGTATTTTCTGAAAAATGCTCGCTTTTATTTTAGAGTTGTTTTTAGGACTACCATTTTCTGAAAAAGCAAAAAGTGAAAACAGCAATAAATGCGGAAATTACAGAATGACATTTATTTATTTATGATTTAGTTGATTCTTGAAACTACAGCCCTATAAAAAAACACTCTGTCGCTTCAGGCAAAGCGAAGAGGGACATTTACAGAAAGTGAGCCCTATCAAAACATCCATTTCACCTGGGCAGGGAGAAAGGTTAAAACAAAGACGACAATTACTTAGACTTATGGTCTACATTCTGGACATCGCCAGCAACCCATTGGCGGCGAACTACTTGATGAATCACATAGTCTGGTACCTTTTTTCTTCGCTTGTCCTCAGAAATGACGCTGATTTCTGGAGGAGCAGGATCGTTGGAGTCTTCCTCCCAGGCAGAGTTGTCGTAGACGAACTCTTTTGTTATATCTTGCACAGTGTTTTCACTGTCAGGTGGATCTCCCCATCTAGTTGACTGGATGTCTTCGAGCTTGATACGAGAGCTTTCAGGAGTGGTGTACTTGACCAAGAAGTCGAAGTTGCCACTCAGTTGTCCTAAGGTGTCTCATACTTCCGTGGAACTAGAGGTGTCATCCTTCTCGATGACGTTGACCTCAAGAAAAGCATAGTTGATGAACTCTTGTCCTGCAATTGTAGCGAGCGATTTTTGTCGGTGACGCGACCACCTTATCGTTGGGTTTTCCTCACCGCTATGAGGGGGAGGGGGTACTACTTTCTGATTTCTTATTTATCCCATGAAGCTGGAAGGGAAAGGGAAGCTATCTAAAACTAACCTTGCACGCGAATGTTTAACTGAACAAACGCTTAAAAGAGATTGGGGGTCCGGGGTCTTGTTGGAGAGTATTATCGGTCTTGTAGAAAGCCCAAGATTGAGGCTGAAATAAGTTCGACTCTGTTTGGGAAATCATTCCTTAAAGCCTAAAAGAAGGCTGGGAGGAAATGACTCTGCTTGGGGAAGATATTTGTCCCAAGCTTTAAGAGATGAAGATTTATGTCTTGTACAAAGCCCAAGATTGAGGCTAACATGGTTTGACTCAATAAGAGAGTGCTTTTATCTGTCCTGCACAAAGCCCAGGATTGTGGCTGAACAAGCTGGAGAAATCATTCTATAGAACTTAAGAGGAGGCTAGCTCCTGCTAGGGGAAATCTTTATACCCATCCTAAGATGAGGTAGGAAAAAGATTGACTCAACAAGAGAGTGGTTTTTATCTGTCTTGTACAAAGCCCAAGATTGAGGCTAAAAAAGGGTTGACTCAACAAGAGAGTCCAAAAAGGTGATTGACTCAACAAGAGAATCTGAAAGTTGATTGACTCAACAAGAGAGTCTGAAAAGGTGATTGGCCCAACAAGAGAGTCTAAAAAGTGAATGACTCAACAAGAGAGTCTGAAGAGGTTAACTCTGCTGGGGATAATCGTTGTACAAAGCCCAAGAGGAGGCTAAACTGTGCCGAGGAAAAGGTATTATACAAAGGCTAAGAAGAGGCTAACTTTTGTCGGGGATCATTGAGATCCTGAGGCAGGTCCAAATAGGGGAATCAACTCTTGCTGAGGATTACAGAAGAGTTGAGGTATCAGATGCCCTGAGGTTCTGATCTGGGATTTTTTAGGAGAGAGTCTGGATTTTAACTCTGCTGGAGATTTATCCAAAATGACCGGGGTTTCTTCCTATATTTGTAGGGAACTTGGGAATGTCTTTGAGACTCAAGGTTAGACTATCCAAGTCTACTAGTGTGAAAAGAGTTTTATCTTTTGTATGATGCCCCAGAGGAGGCGGCTTTTTTAAGGGATGAGAATCAACCCTCAATTGGTCTGAGATTTGACACTGGAAAGACTGCTCTAGCAAAGGAAGACTAAGTTCTGTCTTATACCTTTAAGAGGTCATCAGGCTCCTTGTATTAAGCCCAAGAGAAGGCATGAGAACTTCTAAGAAGTCGGAGGGTCCTTGTACAAAGCCCAAGAGGAGGCTGGGATGCTTGTAGGAAGCCTGTGGGTCCCAAACCAAGAAAAGTTCAAGAAATGCTATTCACCGAGAATAGATCATTTAGTGAAAGTTCGAAGGTTTGAAGAAATTCAAGAGATGCTATTCACCGAGAATAGATCAACTCTGGTGAGTAGAATTTCTTTGACAATTTCTAGGGGTGACAGTCTGAGAAAAGGTTCACGAAGAATACTGCCTTTCTCTTTGTTTTGTATTGTTTAAGCCCAAGAGAAGGCAAGACTGTATCTGGAAATCCTATGGGGATCTAGTTTTGTCTGTATTTAAGAGTGACCAACATGGCTTTACCTATTTCTAGACCTAGTTGTCAGGGAAAACTCTAAATAACTATACTAGTATATATACAGTTGATATATGACAAGTATTTAAAAGGGTATGAAAGAAGACTAACCGTGCGCAGCTTCCCACAATACAGTTATATATATGTGAAAGCGAGTAAATGAAAGCTGTTAAAACTTACAGATGAGCAAGCTTCCATGCTGTTTTGTTAGTTGTTCAAAGAAATTAAAGAAAGTTTTGATAATAACATGTATATTTGAATCTAAATCAAAAGAGAAGTTGTTTCTGAAAAGATTGTTGGGGCTTATACTTAAGGAGAGGCCCAAGGTTTAACATTGATCGCACTTTTATTTTGAAAATCGCATCGGGTCTTATACAATGATTGAGGCCTAAAGAGGTTTTTGTCTAACAAGGATTGGGTCTTACACTCTAATAGAGGCCTAAAGATTTTGGAAATGAATAAAGGTGGGTCTTATAGCTCAAGGGGAAGCCCAATTGATTTTGTTAAGAAAGGCGACGACCGCGCCGAACTTTTGAAAATATACAGAGGGACTTATGCAACGTGTGAGGCCGAAATTATTTTATTTACAAAGGGGTGAGACTTACACTCTATCAAGAGGCCCAATAGTTTGAAAAAGAAAAGAAATAAGACTTACAACACAAAGGTAAGCCCAATGAAAGACAGTGATTTCACCGCGTTTTTTAGAATTGCAGAGGGACTTATACAATATCTAAGGCCCAAATTGTTTATGTACAACAAGGGTTGGGTCTTACACTCTATTAGAGGCCCATGAGTATTTGAAAAAGATTTGTTAGGGTGAACATCAAAGAAACACTAATTTTTTAATTAAAATGACATTTTTCAAAGGGTATTTTAAATAATAAATGATAAAATATCAATTATATTCAAAAACAAGTTGTACACTTTGGAAAATATTTTGGAAAATCAAGTTTAATCATATGAAAGCTTAAAATCCAATTAATTTTGAAAGATTAAAGTGTGAATTCCATTTAAAAAATGTTTAAAAACAATTAAAATGAAATTGATCACAAAAATTCTAATTATATTAAATAAATAATATAAATTGGATATTTTTGTGGAATAAAATATTTTAATAATTTTGTGATTTTTAGCAAAAAGAACCAATCAAAAATAAATAAAAGTGATAGAGAAATTAATTTTTCAAATCATTAAAAATAATATGAAAAATATTTAAAAAGTGGAAAAAGTGGTAAAAAATAGGGTCTGGGCGAGGGGGATTCGAACCCTAGACCTCAAGGTTGCAGTGCGCGCCTTCTACCACTGGGGTGGTGATACATCCGTGTATCAAAGCCACCCTAGAAATACATAAGGCATGTCTTGTTTTAGGCCTGGCCAAGGCAAGGCAAGACAAGGTTTTGGACCAAAAACGTAAAGACCATAACTTTCTCATTTCTCCATGGATTGGGACAAAATTTATATGCATCTGGCCTATAATTTCCCAAGGAATCCAATGGTGGTGGTGGTTTTTTCAGATGAGGTTCCTATTTAAAAACTCGATAGTGTCTTTGAAATAGGCCTATAATTGCATTTTCTATACTAACACATGGTACATGAAAGAATTACATGGCAAATTGGTTCAAACACAACATATATAACATGTATGAGATGTTTATGATCATTGAACTTCAAAGCAATGCACAATTTAGAAAGTTCAAGTGATGATGCACTTACCTCTTGGAGCTCCTTATGCTATCTGTCAAGTTCCTTGTGCCAGAAGTAATTTGATGCTTTAGACACTCTCAATTGATCCCTTAGAAGCTTTTAGAATGATCACCAATAGCTCGAATCCTCAGGAACAAGATTGAGCTCTTTCTTGAAAATGGGGCAAAAGTGACCAATATGGCAACTCTCTCAAATGGTGTTACAGATGTGGGGAACCATTTGGGACAGTTCAAGGATGATATTTGGAGTGTGTTTGAGGTTTTATCTGGTTTTGAAAGTGACTGTATCAAGACATGGCTTGAAAAATGCAAAAAAGTCCAATTTTGAGGTTTTGAGAGGGGACTTTGTGATTTTGATGTTACAGGTCACATATGAGAGTTTGGACAGCTTAGACATGACATATTGGATGTGTTTGGATCATGAGCTATGATGGAAATGCTCTCTAACTCAAAAACTCAGAGGTACCTTGCTAAAGAAGGCATTTTGGCCTAAAGAGAGGGATCTTGACGAAAGCATCAGTTTGGTTGCTTTGGAAATGCTCCTCTAGCCATTGACTAGAGGTTAGGGCACAGGCCTATGGTTCTTTGATTCATAGCTTATCCTTGACTCATTCAGTTGGAATAGACTCAGTTCATGCCACCTTGGTGTATCCATTAAATGCATTGCAACAAAATTGGAGTCTTGGCACCTTTTTAGCTCTTTTAGGTTTGGCATGCTACTTGTAGATTCTTGGACTTTGGAGGCTTAGAGATCAGATCATCCCCCTTGGATTTGATCCTCAGATGTGTCCAAAATAATGACAAAGCTTGTGTTGCGGTGAGAATCGGATATCAAGCTATTAATTAACTTGAATCACAAAACTTTGAAATTCACCATCGAGCTTTGATTTATCCAAAGGAAAGGGTAAAGACCGAAAAAACCCAAAGTGCGCTATGTAGGAACAAAGCTAGAGATCTAAGGTTCGAGGGTTGTTTATACTAAGGGAAGGTATTAGCACCCTAAGTATCCGTAGTACTCTACGGGAACCTCTTGTTAGTATTTGTGTTATGCTATGTTTGCTTGCTAAGGGAAAAGCGCTAAGTTAAAGACCTAGGGGATATATACACTAAGTATGCTCGCCAAGACATCGCATCTCGTGCCTACGTACCCTGACGGGAATGGAATCAGAGCATTCGTAGTTCCCCTCACTACGGGGTAAAAGGGTGAGAAATAGAAAGAGTGGAATCCGAGAAGGCATCGGATGTTAAGGTAAAAAAGGGTGTAATCCGAAAAGGCATCGGATGTAAAGGTAAAAGGTAGAGAAAGAAAAAGATAGAAAAAGAAAAAGGTAGCTCGCTAGGATCTCGCAATCCTATGCCTACGTATTCACAAGGTAAACTTGAGAAATCAGAGCGATCGTAGTTCCCCTCAATGGGGATAAGGAACTCTTGACTGTGGTCAAGGTTCCAAGGGAATGTAGGGTCTGACGGCAAGACACCTACGTGGAGTGCGGCGACTCCAAACCTAAGGCTAGGTAAAACGGTGAATGAAGTGTCCACGTCGGAACACCTAAATGTAGCACGGAGACTCTAAATCTAACGTTTGGTTAAAAGGGAAGGCAAGTCTCGATCGCACGGTGGCGTGAGATAAGGGAATGATGGACAAGGCTATCCTAAATGACATAGCAGTCAACGGGAACAACCATTTTCTTTGGAATGTGGAATAAGAGACAAAGGGATAGAGAGGAAAATCTCGTGTGTCAAGAGTAAAATGAATAGCAATATTTATACAGCAAATGCAATGAGAGTTAAATAAAAAATGAATATTAGGAATAAACTAAAAATGAAAATGAGGATAGCCAAAATTAAATTAGAAATTTAAATAAAGTCTAAACAAACCAAAATCTAAAAGATTAATATCTAAGTAAAAAGCTAATTAAGTAAATTCTAAATAAAAATTATAATTAGATTAAAATTCTAACAAAATTTCTAAATTAAAACTAAAAACTAAATCTAGTTAAAAAACTAATGACTAATTCTAAGTAAAAACTAAATAACTAAAATAATTTCTAATTAAAAAGCTAAAATAATTAATAATCAAAATAGAATATTTTTGAGTTTTTCCTAATTAATAATACTATACTAATTTTGATTTTAAACTAAATAATATTACTAAATTAATTTTTTTTAGATTTTTATGATAACATTATCCTATTTCTTTAGATTCTTCTCTAAATTAACACTAATGTAAACCCTAAGAAAAACCTAAGCTAATTTATACGAACACTATAACAACAATAAAACATGAACAGATAAAAAATATTATATTTTTACAAAATAAATTCACAAACTAAAAATATATATACTAAACTACTAACTATATATGGTATGAACGAAAATAAATGATGAATTATACTCACAAATTCCAAAGCTAACGAAGGTTGAGCTTGTTGTATAGAAGAAAGTGAAGGTTTATGGGTGAAGAGGGTGAATGTTTATGGGTATTATGTAAGTAAAAGAAAAGGATAAAATTTGATTCCTAAAAATAACAAAAAAAAAAGATTTGACTAGAAAAATATGTAATGAATGTGCAAGGTTTTGAGAATGTATGTGTGGTATTGTTCGTCCAAAATGAGAGAAAGAGAGATCTTATTTATAGTGTGAATGAGGTGGAAGTGTTGATGTGGCAATCCATGTGACTTTATGAGAATGATTCTTGGCCATTGATAAGTCCAAGTTGGCAATCCATGTGAAGTGTTTGTACTACTTGTAGTGGTCCTAACTTACCATTTTTCTCTTTTTGGACATGAAGATAAACAAAATAAAAGTAATAATAATAATAATAATAATAATAATAATAATAATAATAAAAATAACAATAATAATAAAGTTTAGTAATAGTAAAACTAATAATAATAAAATTAATAATAATACAAAAAAGAAAAAATAATAATAAAACTAAAAATAATAAAAAAATGATAATTGAAAATAGTTAGTAAAAAAAAGAAATAAAACAAATTAAATTCTAAAGAAAAATGCATGATTATTGATATGTTTACTAAAAATGAGAAAACAGAGACCAATCAAAAGGATATGCAAAAGATCCAAGAATCTAAGGGTAAAATTTGGGGTACAACAGTTGCCCCTATTTAAATATTTTACCGAATGACATGAGGGACGATAGTTCTCGTGAAATCATGGTGAAAGATATTTAAATATAGATAACCGAAAATTTTGCCCTCAGATGCACTGACATGCAATGCTATTGACAAAAGAGAGACAAACACAAATGCTGACATGCTACGGACTCTAATATGATGGAATGATAAATGCAAAATGCAAAATACAAAATGCAGGGAAAAACGAAAGCAGACAGGGACAAAGTCCACACGATAAGCAATCACTCACTGGGGATGACAACAACACTGGGGAAGCTGAAACAAAACTGGGGAAAACTAAAGTGAAGGATCAACTGGTTCAAGCATGACCGGCTGGCACTTTAGAAGAAAAGATAACACAAAATCCTCAATGGAAGCAGCACCGAAAAGATGGTCTCCACTGGGGAATCATAAGTCATCACGAATGGAAACTGGATGGAAAAGAGTCACAACATTCAAAAGATCATTGAATGAGGTGAGGAGAAAAAAAACAGGGAAATACATGAGACATTCAAGCAAACATCAGAGGTATTCAGAAGAGCATTGAATAAACTCTGGAGAAATATCAGACAACGGAGACATTCAGAAGAGCATTGAATGAACTCCGAGAAGTATATCAGGGATATTCGGAAAAGCATCGAATAAACTCCGGCACACATCCAGAAAAGCATTGGATGTGAATGGAAATAGACTTGAACACATTCAGCAGTCGTTAACCAAGATCAGAAACAAATTGAAGACATCTAGAAGAGCATTAGATGAAGACAAGAATTCTGAAGATACATCCGAAACATTTAGAAAAGCATTAAATGTACGGGAAAAAGTTTTTGAAGACATATCCGGAAGAGCATCAGATAAGCAACAATATATCTGGGAGAACATCAGATAAACAAGATCATATCCGGAAAAGCATCAGATAGACACAAAAATGCTCTGGAAAAACATCAGGAGCAAAAGACTCGATCTGGAAGAACATCAGAAAGAGAAACACATCCGGAAGAGCATCAGATGGAAAAAAGCAATGTCATTTCGGAAAAGCATCAGAATAACGAAGCAAATATCTGGAAAAACATCAGATAAGTTCTGGAAGAACATCAGAACAAAGGACTCAATCTGGAAGAACATCAGAAAGAGAGACACATCCGGAAGAGCATCAGATGGTAAAAGAAATGTCGTTCCGAAAAAGCATCAGAACAAACAAAGCAAATATCTGGAAAAACATCAGATAACATAAAGAGAGAGTTCTGGGAAAACGTCAGAACATGAAACTCGATCTGGTAAAGCATCAGAGGAGACAAAAATATGACATCCAAGAATGATATTGGATACAAAAGAGGAACAAACATATCCGGAAAATCAATCGGATAAGAAAAGGTCAAATCTGGAAGAACGTCAGATAGACACGACAATATCTGTTTGGTAGGTGCCACGTGAGTTGGACTTTAACCACAAGGTAAAGCATGGATAACAACATGACCTCAGGAGAAATGCAAATGAGGATGAAACACTCATGATATGCATATGGATATGAATCAAACGCAGATGATATATAATCGAATGTGAATGTAGAAGCTGACTATATAACTCGGCTCTCAGGAGAAGACATGACTGGAAGACTGATTCCTCAACACAGAGATCACTGTCATTCTGCCTGGGGACTAGAGATGCTACTGCTGGACACGCCTCCGCCACACTGTAAACTGTATCAGGTTGATGTTCCTTGTAGGAAGGATGGAAATCTGCTTGGGGATTCCTCAAGTAAACTGCCCCATACTAGCTGATTATTGTAGATGAGTTGATCATTGCTTTAGCTTGATTGATTATGGAAATGACCGTTTCATGGTGCTCTTAGAAAGCTTGCCCCAGTCTGAGTCTTGAAAGATGATTATTTTACTGTACACTGGGAAGGCTTGCCCCAGTAGGAGTCTTGAAAGGTCTTCTGGATAAACCAAATCTGAGAAGTCGTCATTAAACCACAAATCTTGAACTGATTCTCAACAGGATATGGAAGGAACTTGCCCATAATTGGATCACCGACCAAGTTTCTTAACTGTTTGAAAATTCCTTAAGAAGAAATCTAGTTTGCAAACAAAAGTATTTGTACAAACATGGTAAATGCAAAGTTCATGCAACTTTTGAAATCAAAATCATTTTGAAAGAGGTGCAAAGTATATGGGATGCTGGTCAAAACACAGTGGTTTAAGACATTAAAGTGAAAGGTAAAGCACAAGGCATGATGCCAAAACAGATGATCTGCAAAGATCTTTTGGAGTCAGTTTACGCAACCTTGATGTAGTATGCTTTCAAAATAACCTTGCTTCAATTAGGTCTTTTGAGGGTTATAACGTGGCCTGGTTCATGGTTTAAGAAACAAAGTATAAAGGCTCAAAGTTTATTTGTGACCCACCCAATCTACGTGATAAACTCCAGTCCTATACTCAGTTAACTCAAACTATGCACTCAAATTCCCATGAGTTAGGAATTGCACTGATGATAGTAATGATGATGGTTCAAAATTCAATGGACTTGAGATGGCAGTCACTGCTTCTCACAACATTTTGTTGTTTTTTTTGGTGAGGACCTCAGTCAAATCGTTTTATCTTTGAGGATTTTGGTAACCTCTTGAATGATTTTTGTTATCCCTAACTTTTACCTGAACTGTGTCATTTAAGCTTACAGCCAGCGGGATGCCCCAATTTTTGCCTAAGTCTCCTTCATAGGTTTTGACTTAGCGGGCTTTTATTTTGATTTTTTTCTTTCACTCTCTTTGTTTTAGTGACTTCCTGGCTTAATGATTACAGTGAACCATCGTTGGTGTTTGACTTGAAAGACATCTTTGACACTTGCTTGTTGTGTGCGAAGGAAAATTTTTGAATACACCCTTTTGTTGAAAGGTGTCTTGCATGAAACTCTTGTATTTGAATGCACAATCAAGTTAACTGAGAAATACCCTACCCCAGGTTAAGATTGTGGGTTTTTATTTGTAAAGAAAAGAAACTCCTACTTCAAGGCTCGAAGGGGTTAAAGAGGGATTAACTTCCTTATGTCTCCAGTGTTTGGGAATTGAAACAATGCCTTACATCGTCAGCAAAGTTTTGATTTGAAAGCATACCAACAACAATTATGGGTATACCATTTTCATCATCCTCCCTCCAATCTTTGCATAATCAACAGAAAGTGGACAAGAGAAATTTTTTTTTGAAAGAGAAAGCATTAAGAAGTAAATAGCAGACACAAATGAATTGAATCAAAAAGTTGTAAATGCTCATTTCATTAATTGTGAAAGTACAAACATAGTTGAAAGCAAACATCTATTACAAAATAAAGAAAATGAAAACAACAAGAAACAAAGGCCTAGTGACTAATCAACACAAGGATGAGCTGTCCTGTTTGAAACACTGGCTTTTAGGAGGATAGCATGCTGAAGTTGACTGAAGCTTCACTTGGCGTGCCCCGGCAGAGGGTTGTTATGGACATTGGGATTGTCACGAAAGCTAAGAGTTCCAGTCTTAATCAAATCACACACTCTAGCCTTTAGTGCATAGCAATTTTCCAAGTCGTGGCCCGCGGCACCTTCATGGAATGCACAGTGGAGATCAGATCTAAATCCAGCTGAAAGAGGGTTTGGAAGAGGTAGAGGCCTTGTGGTAATCAAACCTTGCTCCACCAGACCAGGATACAGTTCAGTATACTTCATGGGAATAGGATCAAAATGATTCCTATTACAGTACTGGTTTTGTCCTGTAACCGGACGTTGGGGAGCTTGAGCTGGTCTTGGAGCAGTGACCGCAGGAGTGACAACAGCAATAGTAGGGTGAACAACATACTGAGGTCGAGGACGAGGCCTTCTCACTTCAAACATTACAACGTTGGTCTGATCTTCCTTCTTCTTTTGAATGTTCCCGTAGGATTTCTTCACAGCATTGGAAGATTCAGCAGCCTTTGACACTTTTCCATTCTTAAGCCCTTCCTCGAGTCTTTGTCCAATAGTAACCAAATCAGTGAAGTTGGAGGAAACACTTCCAACCATCTTTTCCCAATAGAATGGGGACAAGGTATCCATGAACATTCCAGTTAATTCCTTCTTGGCCAAGGGAGGTTCAACCTGGGAAGCCAACTCCCTTCAGTATTGAGCATACTCCTTAAAAGATTCTTTCTCAAGTTGAGTCATATTTTGAAGCTAGCGGCGATCAGGAGCCATGTCGAGGTTATACTTGTACTGCTTAGTGAAGGCATTTGTGAGATCTTGGAAGCAGTGAATGGAGTTTTGCTCGAGACTCATATACCATTTAAGTGAGGCTCCACTCAAGCTGTCTTGAAAACAGTGGATAAGCAGTTTTTGATTTTTGGCATGAGCAGTCATCTTGCGAAGATACATGACCAAATGAGCTCTTGGGCAAGAGTGACCCTTGTACTTCACAAAATCTAGAGTTATGAACTTAGCAGGTATAACAAGGTCTGATACTAAGCACATGTTGTCTGCATCCACATTAAAGAAATCAGTACCCTCAACGGCTTTGAGTCTCTTTTCTATGCTCTGAAACTGCTCTCGGACAACTTCAGGTTCAACAAAGTCTTCACGGTCTTCACCTTGAGCACTGGCAGCATTGTACTCATAGAGGGGATTCTCAAAGGGAGCTCGAGTAGTTTGAACTATAGGTTGAGGCTCGGCAAAAATAGGAGCTTGAAACATTGGTCTAGCAGTCTGACCAATCATAGCAGTAGATGCAAGAGGTGGAGAATAGTTGTGTGGCAAACCAAACTCTGGCCAAGTTGAAGGCGGCATCTGAACAGGTGGAGGATCAGCATTTGAAACTTCCTGGATAACGGTCCTTTGGGGTTGCTCTCCCCTAGCAATTAAAACTTGAATCATCTCAGTGAGTTTGGTCACGCTTGACTTAAGGTCATCGATTTCCATTCGGACCTCAGCGTTGTGTACCTCTTGCTCTGACATCTTGCGTCTGTAGTTAGCTCTAGTCCGGTATCGGTGTCGAGGAATCAGCTTGACGACTCACAGATAACACTGGAAGATAGAGACAGCCGACGATGAGTCACTGGACAAACAGACACATGTAATGAATCATGCAAAGATGCAAATGATATGAAATGCAATGCAAACAGGATGCAAAACACATGCAACGGGATCAAGGGTTCGAGATCACAGCATGGAGTCTGGGTAAAGAACCAATCCAAGGGTGTGTACTAGGGTTCTTGTATCTGTAAAACAGGGTTCTAAGAAGTTCCCAGAGTCGACAATCCATCTTTCGGATTTTAAGGATTTCCCAGATGACTTGGTAATCAATAAAATTCTCAAGAGAATCTCGTCTGAGTGTAGTATCGCGTGACAACCAATTCAGAAATAGACTCCATCATGGTCACCGCACTACATCCTAAAAGGCTTAAGTGGGGTTTGGTAACTACGGTTCTCAATATCATGGGCTCCTAGGTTGAGAGTAGCACGTCTTCACGAACAGATTTGTTCAACATGACTAGACTCTCAAGAGGGCCTCAACTGAGTGATGGTGTCTCAATTCAACTTTTCAGGATTCGACTCCCTCAAAGCCTCCTTGAATACCATCGTCCTATCCTAATTGCACTCAAATCCGGGTATAGGACTTATCTCACCACTCAAAGTAACAACCCTGCATACAGAAAACCCAAGCACAGACAGGTATATATACAGATATAAATATACAAATGTACAAGCAAGCAAACATATAAATAACACAAAGACAAACAAGGTGGGCTTAACCCTCTTAGGGGGACATCCCTAGTGAAGTCGCCATTTCTGTTGCGGTGGGAATCAGATATCAAGATATTAATTAACTTGAATCACAAAACTTTGAAATTCACCACCGAGCTTTGATTTATCCAAAGGAAAGGGTAAAGACCGAAAAACCCAAAGTGCGCTATGTAGGAACACAGCTAGAGATCTAAGGTTCGGGGGTTGTTTATACTAAGGGAAGGTATTAGCACCCTAAGTATCCGTAGTACTCTACGGGAACCTCTTGTTAGTATTTGTGTTATGCTATGTTTGCTTGCTAAGGGAAAAGCGCTAAGGTAAAGACCTAGGGGATATATACACGAAGTATGCTCGCCAAGACATCGCATCTCATGCCTACGTATCTTGACGGGAATGTAATCAGAGCATTCGTAGTTCCCCTCACTACGGGGTAAAAGGGTGAGAGATAGAAAGAGTTGAATCCGAGAAGGCAACGGATGTAAAGGTTAAAAAGGGTGTAATCCGAGAAGGCATCAGATGTAAAGGTAAAAGGTAGAGAAAGAAAAAGATAGAAAAAGAAAAATGTGGCTCGCTAGGATCTCGCAATCCTATGCCTACGTATTCACAAGGTAAACTTGAGAAATCAGAGCGATCGTAGTTCCCCTCAATGGGGATAAGGAACTCTTGACTGTGGTCAAGGTTCCAAGGGAATGTAGGGTCTGACGGCAAGACACCTACGTGGAGTGCGGCGACTCCAAACCTAAGGCTAGGTAAAACGGTGAATGAAGTGTCCACGGCGGAACACCTAAATGGAGCACGGAGACTCTAAATCTAAGGTTAGGTTAAAAGGGAAGGCAAGTCTCGATCGCACGGTGGCGTGAGATAAGGGAATGATGGACAAGGCTATCCTAAATGACATAGTAGTCAACGGGAACAACCCTTTTCTTTGGAATGAGGAATAAGAGACAGAGGGATAGAGAGGAAAATCTCGAGTGTCAAGAGTAAAATGAATAGCAATATTTATACAGCAAATGCAATGAGAGTTAAATAAAAAATGAATATTAGGAATAAACTAAAAATGAAAATGAGGATAGCCAAGATTAAATTAGAAATTTAAATAAAGTATAAACAAACCAAAATCTAAAAGATTAATATCTAACTAAAAAGCTAATTAAGTAAATTCTAAATAAAAATTATAATTAGATTAAAATTCTAACAAAATTTCTAAATTAAAACTAAAAATTAAATCTAGTTAAAAATCTAATGACTAATTCTAAGTAAAAACTAAATAACTAAAATAATTTCTAATTAAAAAGCTAAAATAATTAATAATCAAAATAGAATATTTTTGGGTTTTTCCTAATTAATAATACTATACTAATTTTGATTTTAAACTAAATAATATTACTAAATTATTTTTTTTAGATTTTTATGATAACATTATCCTATTTCTTTAGATTCTTCTCTAAATTAACACTAATGTAAACCCTAAGAAAAACCTAAGTTGATTTATACGAACACTAGAACAACAATAAAACATGAACACATAAAAAATATTATATTTTTACAAAATAAATTCACAAACTAAAAATATATATACTAAATTACTAACTATATATGGTATGAACGAAAATAAATGATGAATTATACACACAAATTCCAAAGCTAGCAAAGGTTGAGCTTGTTGTGTAGAAGAAAGTGAAGGTTTATGGGTGAAGAGGGTGAATGTTTATGGGTTATGTAAGTAAAAGAAAAGGATAAAATTTGATTCCTAAAAATAACAAAAAAAAAATATTTGACTAGAAAAATATGTAATGAATGTGCAAGGTTTTGAGAATGTATGCGTGGTATTGTTCGTCCAAAATGAGAGAGAGATCCTATTTATAGCGTGAATGAGGTGGGAGTGTTGATGTGGCAATCCATGTGACTTTATGAGAATGATTCTTGGCCATTGATAAGTCCAAGTTGGCAATCCATGTGAAATGTGAGAATGATTCTTGGCCATTGATAAGTCCAAGTTGGCAATCCATGTGAAGTGTTTGTACTACTTGTAGTGGTCCTAACTTACCATTTTTCTCTTTTTGGACATGAAGATAAACAAAATAAAAGTAATAATAATAATAATAATAATAAAACTAACAATAATAATAAAGCTTAGTAATAATAAAACTAATAATAATAATAAAACTAATAATAATAAAATTAATAATAATAAAAAAAAAGAAATAATAATAATAAAACTAAAAATAATAAAAAAAAAGATAATTGAAAATAGTTAGTAAAAAAAAGAAATAAAACAAATTAAATTCTAACGAAAAATGCATGATTATTGATATGTTTACTAAAAATGAGAAAACAGAGACCAATCAAAAGGATATGCAAAAGATCCAAGCATCTAAGGGTAAAATTTGGGGTACAACAGCTTGGATTTGTCAGATTTGGACAAATCGGGCAAAATACACAAAATCTTCCAAATCTGTCTTTGAAAATATCAGTTCATGATGCCATGTTTCAAGGGTTGTATCTCCTTGCTCAAATGGAATTTGGAGATGATCTGGTACTTATTGGAAAGCCCAAATCTTCCAAATCTGTCTTTGAAAAAATCAGTTCATGATGCCATGTTTCAAGGGTTGTATCTCCTTGCTCAAGTGGAATTTGGAGATGATCTGGTACTTGTTGGAAAGCCCTCATGGCATACTTTAACTTTGATGTCCACTCCTAGACCTGGTTTGACTTGGATCAAGGTGAAAAATGTCCCTACATTTTGGAAAAAGTAAGGCAGATTCTGACTTAGTGAAAATTTCACTAAGTGTTGGAAAAATGTCATTTTCATGTTTTTTGCCATTTTGGTCACTCCATAACTTAAAATCCATGAAGAATTGAAATGAGATGTAGTTGACATTTTTAAAGTATGCCATGAGGGCAACAAATCCAGCTTTGGACCATCCAAAATGGTTGCTTGGATCTCAAGTTATGGTCCTTGGAAATTGGTACCCTAGCCACTTTGTTCCGTAACTTAGAAAAATTCTAAGTTTTTTATGGTTACCCCTTTTACAAGTTAACTCACTTTCTTTGATTTTTATTGATGAATGATGATTCCAATCACCTATTTACATTGTTTTAGGGTCAAAGAACCATAATTGTGAAAAATTCCAAAAAGTCAAACTTGATTTTGTGCACAGTTGACTTTCTATCGGATGAAATCCAAACTGTGCGATCCTTTGTGAAATCAAGTCCTTGACCTAAATCAAACCTAATGGGTATATTCCATAGGTGTTGTAGGGTGTATTAAATCATGTCTCAAGGTTTGGGAACATGTCTTGGTCAAAAGTCAAAGGTACAGTTGACTTTTTCCTCGAAATCCTAATTACGGTCCAGATGAAACTGAAACTTGTGGATCAAGCTTCTTGGATCAACCCATTGTTGCAAATGGATCAATGTAGTGTATTGGAGACCCTCAAGTCATGTCTTGAGGTCTTGACTCATGCTTTGTCCCAAAAGTCAACTTAGGGGTGAATTAGGTTAAGAAACCCTA
The DNA here is from genome assembly GCA_022829125.1 of Lathyrus tuberosus. Lineage (NCBI taxonomy): Eukaryota > Viridiplantae > Streptophyta > Magnoliopsida > Fabales > Fabaceae > Lathyrus > Lathyrus tuberosus. Next base: position 1,447,310 of record JALAZF010000344.1, on the reverse strand, counting down.
ATTCTTGATTTTTGGTAAATGCATCCCCTGAGGTTAAATTGACTTGATAATTGGGTCTATGAGGTCGCTTAGAGTATCTTGGATTGTGCTTTGAAGAAATGGCTTAAGCCCAGAGGAAAATTTTCATCTGGAGGCCTCAGTCGACCAAAACCCTAATTTGGTGGCACTGACGATCTTGAGGCTCGGTCCACTTGGAATGTTGCAACCTTGTACTTGATTCTTGATGTGGGAATCCTCTTGATCCTTTATAGGTGTTTCAAGAGTTTAGACAAGTTGAAGATCATGTCATTCCTTGATTAATCTTTTGTCTAAGTGCTCTGAGAGGGCTCAAAACCCTAATTCTTGTTTATAGGGAATGCCTAACAATTCCTGAGGAGATTGATGAGACATGAAAGTACCTCCATATTGTGATGATGATTTGAACAATGATGGGAAATCTTAGTGGTCAAAATTTGGGGTATGACAGATGCCCTTATTTAATCTTCTTGGACCCGAAGGTGTGAATGGCGAAGGTATTCGGGCATTCGGGGTACAAGAGGATTAAATATCGGAATACCTAAAATTTTGATGGTGGTTATGAATGGCAGTTTGCTCATCCATCTTCTTTCGCTAAGCAATGATGCTTAGAAAAGGTAAAAACTTCCCCTCGATCCTGGTCTCTAGCCAAGGAACTGGTCTTAGTTTTGAAATAAACTTCCCCTCGATCCTGGTCTTCAGCCAAGGAACTGGTCTCAGTTTCTGATATAAACTTCCCCTCGATCCTGGTGTTCAGCCAAGGAACTGGTCTCAATTTCTGAAATAAACTTCCCCTCGATCCTGGTTTCCTACCAAGGAACTGGTCTTAGTTTCTTTTGTCAATAAACTTTCTTGACAAGAGACGCTATTTGTAGCGGTTTTCCTCAAACTTCTCGCCGAATTTTCCTGGGGAGATGCCATTTGATGGGAAAAAGTTTTGATGTCAGACTTGCTGGGGGAACCCATTTGTCTGAGTTGTAGAGGTACACAAACTTCTTTGTTGGAGACGCCATTTGTCGACTCTACTGGGGAAAACGAGTCTCTTGAGAGACGATTTCCTGCTTGGGGATATTAGATCATACTTTTCCCCGAGATCTTCTCGGAGAAATACCATATGATGTGATCCAATTTTGAGGTGCTGATGACCTTTTCGTCAGTGAATTTTGCGGAGAAAGACTGCTGTAATGCCGAATCTTTGATTAAGAGGCTTTCTCTGAGTATTTTCCTTAATCCGGGAAAGCGAAGATATCATCTTCAATGGCGAAGAGTGATATTGGTCGAAGGTCTTCTTGTCTTTCAGAGGTTCAAGGTATCAAAGTGGTCGAGGATTAGCTCCCGTCCAGAACTAAACTGGAGGAGAGATTGTTCAGACGCAACATTTCCTGACGAGGAAAGAACTGACAACTCGATTGAGAGGACTTTTATCACTTAGGGGATAAGACCGACTTGAGTGATAGTGATGCAATATGATAATGTATATGAATCAGTAATGCATGATGTATGTATGTTGATGCTGACAAAACTGACGCGACATAAAGACTAATAGATGACACGACTGGATACTCGGCCACTGCAAGGAACAAAGAAATACCATTTATTCAAGATAGAAATTCTGCCTTACTTAGGAGAGATAGTTCCTGTGGGGAACAACGGTGGTCGGGCGTAGGAGATAAGAACTCTGCCAGGGTGTCAGACAAAACATGATCTCTGACACAACTGATCCTTCATTCAGGCGCACTGGTTTAGAAGGATTACTTTGATTCTGCACTTTGAAGCTTAACCTCCTTCGGAGAAGCGATCAATGTTCTTTCGATGTTGAACAGTCAAAAGAAATTTCCATCTTTATTTTAAAAGCAGAAAAAGTTTGACAAGTAAAATTCATTTTTTGTTTTATTTTAAGAATCATTAATCATGTTAAAATGTCGTTCTATAAAGCTAAAACAAATAAGAATTGCAAACAAAAGCACTAGGGCTCAAATTTTATTGATAGAATGGAAATCAGCCAAACGCGTGATTCCATGGAGTATTTACAAAGTTTAGAAAATGGTAATTTAAGGGAAAAGGGCTATATTGAAACATAACGACTGCTATGCTACTACCAACTTTGAATTCTGGGCATCCTGAGCTTCCGTCAAAGATGACCTTGACTGGAGTTTTCCCGATGGACGACACAACCGCTACTGAGGGATTTTCCCCTTTATTAGACGTAGTTACTTGCCATGAATCCCTAACTTTTGCCTAGATTGTACTTTGAGGTTTCTAATCCATCGGGATGATTTTTGATTTTGTCTCTAATTTTTGTCTGGACCGCCCTTTCGGGTTTTCAATCCATAAAAACGTTTTTTTTATTTATTTAGGCGAAGTATTTCTTGACTACATCAACATTTGTGGGGTAGGCAAATTCCTCTTCGTCCATGGTTGAAAGTCTCAAGGCGCCGCCTGAGAAAGCTTTTTTGACCACATAGGGGCCGTCATAATTCAGAGTCCATTTGCCCCGGGAATCAGTGAGGAATGATTGTATCTTCTTGAGCACGAGGTCACCTTTTCTGAAGATGCGAGGTCGGACCTTTTTGTCAAACGCCTTCTTCATTCTTTGCTGATACAACTGACCGTGGCATAGTGCCGCTATTCACTTTTCTTCGATCAGATTTAATTCATCGTGTCAACTTTGACACCATTCAGCCTCTGTTAGCTTAACTTCTATCAATATCCAGATTGATGGGATCTCTACTTCTACGGGAAACACTGCCTCCATGCCATATACTAGAGAGAAAGGGGTTGCCCCTGTTGAAGTGCGGACAGATGTACGATAACCATGAAGAGCAAAGGGTAGCATCTCGTGCTAGTCTTTGTAGGTTACAACTATCTTTTGAACGATCCTTTTGATGTTCTTGTTAGCCGCTTCTACCGCTCCGTTCATCTTAGGTCGGTAGGGAGATGAGTTATGGTGTTCAATCTTGAACTCAACGAATAACTATTTCATCATCTTATTGTTCAAGTTAGATCCATTGTCAGTAATGATCTGGCTTGGAACACCATAACGACAGATGAGATTGTTTTTGATAAATCGGACCACCACCTGTCGGGTTACATTGGCGTATGATGCTGCTTCGACCCACTTGGTGAAGTAGTCAATCACTACCAGGATGAACCGATTTCCGTTTGAAGCCTTGGGTTCGATCATGCCAATCATGTCGATTCCCCATATGGAAAAAGGCCATGGGGAAGAAAAAACTTTGAGATGTGTTGGCGGCACATGGATTTTGTCTGAGTATATCTGACACTTGTGACACCTCCTCAAGTACTTGTAGCAGTCGGATCCATGGTCAACCAGTAGTGCCCTACACTTAGAATTTTCCTTGCCATCGTGTGTCCGTTGGCGCGAGTACCAAAGGACCCTTCGTGAATTTCTTTTATCAACATGTCTGCTTCTGGTCTGTCTACGCATCGGAGCAAGACCATGTCGAAGTTTCTCTTATAGAGTGTATCACCGCTCAGGAAGAAGATGCCTGCTAGCCTTTTGAGGGGTTTTTTGTCTTTTCTGGATGTCCCAGGTGGGTACTCTTGCTTCTGAAGGAAGCATTTGATATCGTGATACCAAGGTTTGTCGTCTATGACTCTTCAATCATGAAGATGAAAGCGGGACGCTCAAGGCGCATTACGTCGATCTTAGGTATGTCGTTCCATTGACCTACACTAATCATGGAAGAGAGAGTGGCTAATGCATCAGCCATGTGATTCTCTTCACGAGGGATATGGTGAAACTCAATTCTGTTGAAGAATGGTAACAACCTTCTCGCGTAATCTTTGTAAGGAATCAATCCTGATTGGTATGTGTTCAAATCTCCTTTGATCTAATTGATAACCAAGGCTGAGTCGCCATATACATCCAAGCTCTTAATCCTTAAGTCAATCGCTTCTTCGAGACCCATGATACTGGCTTCGTATTCGGCCTCGTTGATTGTACACTTGAATGTCAGTCGGGCGGTGAAAGGAATGTGGGTACCCTGAGGTGTTATAATGATTGCCCCAATTCCGTTTCCATAATGATTGGCAGCTCCGTCAAAGATAAGTCCCCATTGGGAACCTGGTTCTGGCCCTTCACTGGGTAGCGGTTCATCGCAATCTTTCATTTTTAAGTACATGACATCTTCGTCTGGGAAGTCAAATCCGACTGGTTCTTGATTGTCAATCGGTTGATGAGCCAAATGATTGTCTAAAACACTTCATTTGACGACTTTCTGAGCATGGTACTCGATGTCGTATTCTGATAACAATATCTGCCAACGGGCAATCCTTCCCGTGAGAGCAGGTTTTTCAAAGACGTACTTGATCGGATCTATTTCGGATATTAACCAAGTAGTGTGACGAATCATATACTGGCGAAGACGTTTGGCTGCCCAAGCCAAAGCACAGCAAGTTTTCTCAAGCATAGTGACTCGCAGTCGGTGAATTTCTTGCTCAAGTAGTAAATGACAGACTCTTTCCTTTTGGTTTCGTCTTGTTGGCCAAGTACACAACCCATCGAGTCTTCCAAGACTGTTAGGTATATGATCAGTGGTCTTCCTTCCACTTGAGGTGATAGAATCGGTGGGTTCAACAAGTATTCCTAGATACTGTCGAAGGCGGTTTGGCAGTCTTCTGTCCAAACGCAGTCCTGATTCTTTTTGAGTAATTTGAAAATTGGCGCACATGTCGCGGTCATGTGGAATATAAATCTGGAAATGTAGTTCAAACGTCCCAGGAATCCCTTGACTTGTTTTTCAGTCTTTGGAGAAGGCATTTCTTGAATGGCCTTGACCTTGTCAGGATCAACCTCAATTCCTTTCTGGCTGACGATGAACCCTAAAAGTTTCCCTGAACGGACACCAAATGTGTACTTGTTGGGATTCAAGCAGAGTTTGTACTTTCTCAGACGCTCGAATAGTTTTGACGGATGGGTCACATGCTCCTCTTCTATCTTAGATTTGGAAATCATATCATCGACATACACTTTTATTTCTTTGAGTATCATGTCGTGAAACAGAGTAGTCATGGCCCTTTGATAGGTTTCCCTGGTGTTTTTCAAACCGAACGACATTACCTTGTAACAAAAGGTACCCCATGGGTGATGAACGAAGTTTTCTCCCTATCTTTCGGCGCCATTTTTATCTGATTATAGCCCGAGAATTCATCCATGAAGGAGAATACTTTAAACTTTGCTGTACTGTCTACGAGCATGTCAATGTGTGGTAAGGGAAAGTCATCCTTTGGACTTGCATTGTTCAGATCCCTGTAGTCTACACACATTCTGACCTTTCCATCCTTTTTTGGAACTCGCACTATGTTGGCTAGCCATTGAGGATACTCTGATGTGGCGAGAAAACCCGCGTCAATCTGTTTTTGCACTTCCTCCTTGATTTTGATGGCCATGTCTGGATGAGTTCGTCTTAGTATTTGTTTTACCGGCGGACATTCTGATCTTAACGGTACATGATGTTCCACGATACTGGTATCCAACCCTGGCATATCCTGGTAGGACCAAGCGAATACATGGGGAAATTCTTTGAGAAGTTCTATCAAATTTTCTTTGACAGTTGGACTGAGCAGTGCCCTAATCTTGACTTCTTTTTTGTCTTCTTCTGAGCCCAAGTTGACCATTTCCAACAGCTCTTTGTGAGGTTCAATCGGGAGATCTCTTCTGGAATTTCTTTGTCATTTTCTTCTTCAGCCTCAAATACCGGGAATTCAAAGTTGGAAGAAGACATTGGATCGAATGTTTCAATGGGGTTTAAAACAAGCAATTTGCATGACGTGATGATTTGGTTTTTTAGAAGAGATAGAGAGAAATGCAAGAGTGCGTGCAGTGTGTTTTCTGAAAAAATGCTTGTTTTTATTATTTGTTTTTTTTAGGATTACCATTTTCTGAAAAAGCAAAAAGAGAAAACAGCAATAAATGTGGAAATTACAGAACGATGTTATTTTATTTATGATCCTCTCGATTCTTGAAACTACAACCCTATAAAACAAAACTCTGTCACTTTGGGCGAAGTGAAGAGAGACATTTACAGAAAGTGAGCCCTATCAAAACATCCGTTTCACCTGGGCAGGGTGAAAGGTTAAGATAAAGAGGCAATTACTTAGATTTATAAACAACTTTCAGAACGTTGACTGCAACCCATTGGCGGCGAACTCCTCGGTGAATCACAAAGTCTGGTACCTTCTTTCTTGGCTTGTCTTCAGAAATAACACTGATTTCTGCTGGAGCAGGATCATTGGAATCTGTCTCCCAGACAGAGTTGTCGTAGGAGGATTCTTCAGCTGGTTCTTGCATATTGCTTGTACTCTCAGATATATCTCCCCATCCAGTCGGCTGGATGTCTTCGAGCCTGATACAAAAGCTTTCCAGAGTTGTGTACTTGACTAAGAAGTCGAATTTGCCACTTGGTTGTCCTAAGGTGTCCCACACTTCTTTGGAACTGGAGGGGTCATCCCTTTCGATGACGTTGACCTCAAGAAAAGCATAGTTAAGGAACTCTTGTCCTGCAATCTTTGCAAATTCATTGTTGTACTGGATATTTTCTGAATGCCCTGAGTAATGATCCCATGATTCGGTGGGGACGCAGGTATTCTTTTTAATGATGCTCAGCTGGTATGCATCATTTGGCTGACTCTTTTGCCCCAAGTCTCCTGGGCACGGCTGCCACATAGGCAGGCCATCCATTGGGCCATAATAGTCAAAGTTGTCTTGCATCAGAGTGTCTTCCTCTAATGAGTTTGGTGGAGCATGGCATCCTTCCAGATCACAATCCCTGTATATCATCTTGACATCGAACCTTGGTATATATCTCGGACTCTGTGCGGGATAGCAAAGTGGGGTATGCACCTCTCCCTAAGACATATAACCGTCCTCGTTAAGATATGACTTCCACTCTTCATCTGTATCGGAGGAATCTCCTTCGTTGATGGTATGTACTCCTTGAGACACTGGGTGAAGGAAACCTCCACTGTGGAAGAAGTCCTGAATGGGATGAAGACTGTCATCGTTAGTAGCTGTCTGGGTACAGTTTAAAGAAAAACCAAGACCTTTCTTTGTCTTGTTGTCAGTAGGAATGACAAGTTGTCCCTAACCTTTTGCATTGTTACTTTGATCACTTCGAGAGCATATTTGTACGAGGAAATCGATGTTCCTCTTTCTGATTATTTGTCATTGCTCACCGAAAGTGCTTGGAACTAGATTCCAATAATCTCCTCTGGTTCCACATAAGTGGACGATGATAAGTTGCTCACGATCAAGGCTTGCTCTCCTCAGACTGTGACTAGTTGGTCATTCTTAACGAACTTCAACTTCTGGTGAAGTGTCGAAGTGGCTGGCCCAACCTCGTGTATCCAAGGTTTTCCTAACAAACAGCTGTATGCTACCCGGATGTCCATGACCTGGAACGTGACTTGGAAAGTGTGAGGACCGATAGTTATGGGAAGGTCGACTTCGCCGATAACTATTTTTTGGGATCCGTCAAATGCTTTGATGATGACCTCACTGCCTCTCATCGGAGATCCTTGGTATGATAATCGCATCAGAGTAGACTTTGGCATCACATTTAGAGCTGATCCGGTGTCTACCAGTACGCTGGCTAAAGCATCGTCCTGGCAATTGACTATAATATTGAGTGCCATGTTGTGACTTTGGCCCTCTTCTGGCAGTTCCTCATCACTGAATCCCAAGTTATTGCAGGAAGTGATGTTGGAGATGATGTTGTCGAATTGTCTTATTATTACATCTTGTTCCACAAAGGCTTGCTCTAAGACTTTCTGTAGAGCTTCCCTGTGAGCTTCGGAACTGAGTAAAAGAGATAGCATTGAGATTTTTGAAGGAGTTTGCAACAGCTGATCAACAATGTTGTATTCACTCTTCTGGATGAACTTCAGCATCTCATCATTGTTCTTTGAAAGGTCGGGATCACTGGATTGTTTGACTGGTTGATTAGGAACTTCTGTTTGAGGTTCCTTTTCTGTGTTGGGTTCTCCAACTCCTCGGTTGAAGATCCGACCGCTCCGTGTTACTCGACTGATGTCTGTAATATTCACGACGTAGGGTAATGGAGTTTCCTTTCCACTCTCAATTGTTGTTGCACCGTACTTGTAAGGGATAGCCTTAGTCGATTCATACAGTAGTGGTCCCAGCAGATAGATAACTACAGGAGCCTTTTGATTTTTCTGACCATCATAGCCGACCTCAATTGGTTCGAGGTTGAAAATCCTTCCACTATCAAGAGAAACTCTTGATTCTTGGAGTAGAGGGATTATGGCGCATACATCTTTGGCCAGTTCTCGCTTAGGGATTAAAACAACATCTTTGCCTCGATTAGGATGATAGTCTGACATTGCGTTAACTGAACCAGAGCCCGAACACGGGTGAATCTCTTTGTGGTCCAACTGACTTTGAAGGGCTGCTCGCATGAGGTAGCATCCTTGATTATCCTCTGAGAAAACTCTACAGCGCTCATAGTTTTGCGGTGGCACCCGGCCACGTTTGCTTTGTATACAATGTAACCTTACTAGATCGGTCCCCATGGATCGAACGTCCTGAATTTGATGCCTAGTAGGGTTCCCGTTAGTCATGCTGACTTGTTGTGTGTCTTCATCTAGATAGATCGGAAGGCACCAGTGGTTTAACAAGTGTTGCAGAGTCTTTTGAACGAGAGCACATCCTTGGTTACTCTCACGACACACTTTACAATTCTGATATTCATGCGAAGTCAGAAAACCGAGCTGGACATGGGTAGCGTGTAACTTCACCAAGCTGGTATTCATCAAGCGATTATCAAAGATTTGAATCATATTAACTTGATAATGACTTCTATCATAGTAATCCTGAATCCATCCTAGATCCATCTGACGCTGGAGATCGTCTTGTACAAAAGAGCATCCCTGATCATTTACCGAGCAAATCAGACAGGAATCGTAATTATGCCATGGAAGATCATGATGTTGGATTTGCCTTGAGTGCATTACCACCAAGTTAACATTCATCGCCAAGATGTTGTGATTCTGAATGATGTTGGAATTTGTATAAGTCATGTTGACTTCACGAATTCGATGATCTTGGATCCATCCGATATCCATCTGTTCCTGTAGAGCCTATTACAGCAAAGAACATCCCTGATTGTTTTTAGAGAAGATATCACACTGGTGATAATTATGAGACGGTAGATGACCGTATCCGCTGTGTCTACAATGCATCTTGACCAGGTTGGTTCCCAATAAGAGTACATCGTGAATTTGATAGCTGTGCTTAGACTCTTCCTCTATCAAGTTTACCGCAGGTTTCTCATGTTGAGGCAACAGGTTTATTTGAGCATTAGGATTTGTATCCTTAAAGGATAGGACCCCGCTCCTAACAAGCTTCTGCACATCGGATTTGAAGCTGAGACAGTTTTCTATGTTTTACCCTGGTCCTCCTTGATGATAAGGGCAAGTCTGATCCGCTTTGAACCAAAAAGGTGGATTCTCTAGTATTGTAAGAGGAGACCTGGTTTGGATGTGCCCCTTTACCAGTAGTAGTGGAAACAGTTCTGCGTACAACATTGGTATAGGGTCAAACCCTGGTGGTCGCATTGTACGGTTGTTGTTGTACTGAGGACGAGCCTGCTGAAGAGGCTGTTGTGTCCTTTGCTTATATTGTTGTTGATTCGGTTGACTCTGAGAAACCTGAGGTTGATACGTTGGAACAGGCGTATGGTTGATAGTAGGAGTTACAGCTGCTACTGGTTGGTACCGTCGCCTTTGCTTTCCGAGATAGATATTACCAATATCTTGCTCTTTTTTCTTAGGGAGAGCATTACCGTATCTTTTGGTATTGCTTGATGATCCGTCATCTTTTACCATACATCCTTCTCAAACGGCTTCCTCAAGACGAACTCCCATGCCTACCATCTCAATGAAGTCACTGGGCGCACTGGCGACCATTCTGCCATAGTAAAACGAGCTCAAGGTTTTTAAGAAGATCTTTGTCATCTCTTTTTCCTCAAGAGGTGGACAAATCTGGGCAGAAATTTCATGCCATCTCTGAGCATATTTCTTGAAGGTTTTCTTATCCTTATGTAACATGCCTTTAAGTTGATCTTTGTCCGGTGCCATGTCCAGGTTATACTTATACTGTTGAACGAAGGAAGCACCAAGATCTCTGAAAGTTACGATCTTAGTGCGATTTAATCCTATGTACCATTTGAGTGTGGCACCGGTTAAACTATCTTGAAAATAGTGGATCAGTAGCTGTTGGTTCTCTGTCTGAGTTGACATCCTCCGAGCGTACATCACCAGACGAGTTTGAGGGCAGTAGTTACCCTTGTACTTTTCAAATTCGGGCACCTTAAACTTGTGCGGAATTTTCACATTAGGGACCAAACAAAGGTCTGCGGCGTCCTTTCCGAATAGATCCTGACCGCGAATGGCATGCAGTTCCATCTGCATCTCCAGGAATTGTTCCTAGAACTCCTTCAGTCTGTCGTCCGTACTTTCATTTCCACCAGAAGGTATCTATGGAATCTGTCCTTCAGGGACAGTGTGTACCACGGGTGGTGGTATTGTCATTATAGCAGTGACTCTTGGTACTTCCCTCTCCCGAAGTTTGTAACCTTCACGAGTTGTCGTCATGCCTCTTGTATCTTCAGTTTCCCAAAGTTTGTAACCTTCAGGCCCAGCGGTTCCTGCTGCAGTTTCCGGATCTTCCGTGACCGGCAGAATATATCCTTCTGGGATATAGTTAATAGGTATGCCCCAGGGACGATCTTTAGGCATGTTATACCGAGGATCATACTTTTCCACTGTGGGCATTGATGTGATCTCTGAGATCATGTCCTTTGTATCTGAGCTGCTTCCAGAGCCTGCATGTCATTGTGAAGTTTCCTCAGATCTTCTTTCAGAGCGTCGAGTTCTTCTCTCAACTCTCTGTTCTCTTCCTCGAGATTAACCATCTTTTTCTGTCGATTGGCCCGAGTATTGTACGAATAAGACAGTTAGACTCTAAAATCGAGACACAAACATGAGATTCGTTGGTAAGAAGAATGCGTTATGTGAGAATGATGAATGATATGCAATGATTATATTAACATTTTTTTTAATCAAAAGAAACTTCGACAATTGGATTGCAAAATATCATACAGTGGGGAAACCCCGTTTTATTGAATTCAAAGATTGCAGAAATGGAAATATAGTCATTTACAAAGTACTGTAAAAGGAAAAATCTAGACTTATGGATCCTGAGTCCTCTCTGAGGAGAGCTCAGGTGCTGGTTCTGGTACTTTCCTTTTCTTTAACTGGGGCTCTTGAGCCGTTGTCGGGTTGTCATTCCTTTGCCAAGTGAAAGGAGCGAGTAAATTCCTTTGGTCTTCTTGATTTTCTACAGCATTTTGCTCTAAAATCTCGATCAGAGCATCTTTTTCTTTTAGCAGTTGCTGTATTTTGTTACACTCTACATTGAGAATACAATATTTGTTCTTCCAAGACTTGTTTTCCTACTGAACTTTGTTGAGAGTAACATGAAGTTTTTCCGTATCAGACATAAAGTAAAGGATAGATTGCTTTAACGGAAGAACTTCTTGACGAGGGTAAGGCATCCTCAGCTTGAGAGCTCTAGTTTGTACTCAGTGGAGATAAGGTTCCACAAAGACACGGTCTGGTTTTCCTAGAGACTCTCTTCCTTTCCTATGGACATGTTTCTAGGCATGCCCTATTTCTGTCTTTAGTGCCCTGTCGTTTTCTCCTTCCTTGAAGAAAAGACCTTCCAGATGAACATTATGCGGGACATGTCTCATCGGGTATCCAAATTGACGAAGAACTAGAACTGGATGATAATTGATTCCTCCTCTAGTTCCTATGAGGGGTACATTAGGGAAGTTTCCACAACGGTCAATGATTCTGATCCCGTCATAGATTCGACTGTACCAATCTATGTCAGAGTTGGTAAGAGCCATGATTCTCCATGGCCAACGCAAAGTACTCTTATGATCCCAAAAAGCAGGAGACTTAGGTAAGTGGGAAGTGAACCATTTGTATAGCAGGGGTACACAGCATGTGATCATTCCTCCGTTGTACAAATTCCTTAAGTGTACAGAATGATAAGCATCTACGAGCAGGGTCGGTACAGGGTTTTCAATCAGAAAAATATTAATGGTATTGATATCAATGAAGTCATCAATGCTGGGAAACAGAAATAGCCTGTAGGTGAGTGTAACACCCCTAATCTATACCCCCAATTAAATAAAGCGATAAAAAATTCATCAGAGTATAATTAAACATTCATGGCATAGACGAAGGCGTCACATCAACTGAGACAAAACACAATAAACCTGCTCATAAAGATATGCAACAATCAGGTAGCAAATAACAGAGGAACTTAGTTCCTACTACCCACAATTCAGATACAGAATAAAAGCGGAAAATCTGCAACTGAATCTCATATATATATATATATATATATATATATATATATCACATAAAAAGTTTGTCTGTCATACACAGCTCCATACATATATAATCCAAAAGATATCTATACATATACACATAAATCACAACGATCTCCCCGACTACCCGGTGCTACATATCAGAGCCGACCGATAAAAGAATGAAGACCTAAGCTTCACAAAAAGACCACCAACATCTAATCTGTAATGCCTCATAGAGCATTCAAAATAGTAGAGGGGTGAGAAACACAATCATAATATAATTGCATACAATTATATAATAACACCAAAATACACATGTAATATTCTCACCACAACTTATACCAGAAATCAAACACAAACCAACACAATGCATATCTCATATATCCACCACCAAGGCATATATAATCTAGCTCAATGCATTTATCAACAACATATATATATATATATATATATATATATATATATATCTCAACTCATCAATTCAACTCTCAAATCCACACAAAATCAATCCATTCATGATTTATGCAAATGCAAAGAGACCGACACAACGACTCTATGCAAATGCGGTACCATCCATCCGTCAATCTCATCATTAGTTCACTCAGGAACTATTGGAACCATCGCTTGTTACTTAATGTAACTCCCCGTTGGGAAAACGATGTTCCCCGTCGCTTTCGGTCCTCTTGGTATAAGGCTCATGACATTTATGGATCGCTTTCAGTCCTCTTTGTATAAGGCTCACGATTCGATCGCTTTCGGTTCTCTTTGTATAAGGCTCATGATCGTCTATAATCATCGCTTTCAGTCCTCTCGGTATAAGGCTCACGATGTTATAGCGGACTCCCTCTGGAATCAATTCGTCACTCACACCCACTACGGTACACGACATATCAAGAATGCATATCGTGATGCTTGGCATACAATGACTCATGACATTCAAATGCACACATATACACATCCATAATCATGCATATATAACCAAATACAACACATTGCATTTTCTTGCCCTTAGGCCACAAATCATCATCACAACATTTTATCACATGCATTTTCATCACACAATAGTACACAAGTCATACGATATCCATATCGACATCACATTGCATAATACACCTCAATTACACACAATTACAACGACAAAAGTCGACAAAACAACACTATTCCAAATTCCCGACAAAATTAAATTGGCCAACAATCTCAAAACCATTTTAATAAGAAAGTACATTTTATTAGCTTTCCAACGATACCAAGAATGTTCAAAATGGATAATCGGAACACAAGTTACGGACGTACAAAGAAAAGGAATCGCGAAAACACAACATTTTGCACTCCCGCTGGCCATACGCGTATTGCCCAAACTCATACGCGTACCATTACGCGTTTCAGCAGATGGCCGAGAAAAATGAAACTCCATACGCGTATTGCCCTCAATCCTTCATTGCCATACGCGTATTGCCTTAACCAATACGCGTATGGGCAGTGGAAAGCCAGAATTTTTCCTGCATAATTTTTCTGCGAAAATCACTCAAACCCACTCCAAATTTTCCCCTAAACACCAAAAAATTGCCAATAGATAGCACAACAACATATATCTAACATGTATCAACAATAAGGGACATGAAAACATGATTTCCGACACAATTTAATCGGATTCTAACAATTTCAACATATTATGAGTTTTTGTTCAATATCCAATTTCAATCCAAAAACAACCAAACACAAACATACATAATCATACACAAGTATAATATAATCGAGTTTTGCACCCTTACCCGATTAATCGTGTTTGAAAATTTGGTTGATTGATTTTCTTCCTTTCCAAGTTTTTCTCTCTTTTCTTCTTTCTCTTCTCTTTTCTTTCCCTTTTCCTTCTTCTCTTTTTCTTTCTCTCTAATTTTCTCTCTTTCTATTTCTATTTTACTAACTTAAGGAAAAATAAAGTGAAATGACCAAAATACCCCTACACTCATATATCTCGCAAACGTTCCCAAAACGCGATAAAGCATATTCACGATGAAAAATAATATATTATCAAATAAAAGTCAAAAATAAAATAATATAATAATAGAAATTATCAAATCGACTCGATTAAATAAAACTAACTAAAACTGGGGCATTACAACTCTCCCCCACTTAGAAATTTTCGTCCTCGAAAATATTACCTGAGACGAACAACTCCGGATACGACTCCCGCATCCGACTCTCCAACTCCCAAGTCAAATTGCCCTCGGCAGCGCCTCCCCACGCTACTTTCACAAGCGCAATGTCCTTGCCCCTTAACCGCTTCAACTCGCGATCCAAAATCCTCACTGGTAATGCCTCCACCGTAAGGTTCTCCCTTACCTCAACCTCATCCATAGGAATCACATGCGACGGATCCGGAACATACTTCCGAAGCTCTGAAACAAGGAACACATCGTGCAAATTCAAAAGACTCGGCGGAAATGCCACCCGATAAGCCACAACACCCACTCTCGCAGATATCTGATAAGGACCAATAAACCGAGAAGTAAGCTTCTTCGACTTCAATGCACGACAACACCCGTCACCGGTGTTACTCTCAAAAATACATGACCGCCCTCCTGAAACTCAAGATCTTTCCTCCTTCGATCATGATAACTCTTTTGCCTACTCTGAGAAGCCTTCATTTTCTCACGAATAAGTTTCACCTTTTCCGTAGTCTGTAACACCAACTCCGGTCCAACCACCGAACTCTCACCAGATTCATGCCAACACAAAGGTGTTTGACATCTCCTTCCATACAACTCTTCAAAAGGTGCCATTCCAATACTCGAATGGAAACTGTTGTTATACGTGAATTCAACCAACGTAAGATAACTATCCCAAGCACCAGCTTGCTCAAGAACACAAGCTTGCAACAAATCTTCCAACGACTGAATAGTTCTCTCAGTCTGACCATCCATCTGCGGATGATAAGCAGAACTCAATCTCAACTTGGAACCTAACGCCTTTTGCAAACTTTCCCAAAATCTGGAAGTAAACCTTGGATCTCGATCTGAAACAATACTCAACGGAACACCACATAATTTCACAATCACACTGATATAAATCTCAACCAACCTCTCCAAAGAAAAACTGATGTCAATCGGAATGAAATGCGTTGATTTAGTCAGCCTATCCACAACTACCCAAATGGCATTATGTCCCCTCTGTGTATTCTGCAACCCTGTCACAAAATCCATAGAAATGCTGTCCCATTTCCACTCGGGAATATCCAACGGTTGCAACAATCCACTAGGTTTCTGATGTTCTACCTTAGACTTCTGACACGTCAAACACGCATAAACAAACTGAGCCACATCCCTCTTCAATCCAGACCTCCAAAAGATCTTCTTCAAATCTTGATACATCTTATTAGCTCCCGGATGTATACTCAAATTACTCCGGTGTCCTTCCTCTAAAATCATCTTTTTCAAGTCCGAATCATCAGGAATACAAATTCTAGCACGAAATCTCAAAACACCCTTATCATCCACTTTAAAGTCACCATCCCCACTTTGATCTCCAACCGTCATCAAATCAACAAATTTCACATCCAACTTCTGTTTCTTGCTAACGGTTAACAGAAAATCATTAGTGACCTTTAACATACCAAGCCTCACGCTACCAGATGCCAATTCACCCACCAAACTCAAATCTCTAAATGCTTTAAAAAGTTCCCACTTTTTAACCATCAAAGCGGACATATGCAAAGATTTCCAGCTTAACGCATCAGCTACCACATTAGCTTTACCAGGATGGTAATTCAGGCTAAAGTCGTAGTCCTTCAAAAATTCCAACCATCTCCGTTGCCTCATATTCAACTCTTTCTGATCAAACAAGTATTTCAAACTTTTATGATCACTAAAGACTTCGAATCTTGCACCATAGAGATAATGCCTCCAAATTTTCAACACAAAAACCACGACCGCTAATTCCAAATCATGAGTAGGGTAATTCTTCTCATGAATCCTCAATTGCCTCGAGGCACAAGCCACAACCTTACCTTCTTGCATCAACACTCCACCTAAACCAATCAAAGATGCATCACAATACACCACAAACGGTTCACTAGGATTCGGTAAGATGAAAATCGGAGCTGTAGTCAATCTTCTCTTCAGCTCACTAAAACTTTCCTCAAACTGAATATCCCAAATGAACGCTTTACCCTTACAAGTCAACTGGGTCAAAGGAAGTGCTAACTTAGAAAACCCTTCAATGAACCTTCGATAATAACCAGCTAAACCCAAAAAGCTTCTAATTTCAGTAACCGATCTAGGAGCCTCCCATTGTAGAATTGCATCTACTTTAGATGGATCCACGACAATACCATTACCTGAAATCACATGCCCAAGAAAACTCACTTCTGACAACCAGAACTCACACTTGGACAACTTGGCAAAAAGTTTCCTTTCCTTCAAAATTTGCAACACAACACACAAATGTTCTGCATGTTCCTCCCGGGACTTAGAATAAATCAAAATGTCATCAATAAACACAACAACAAATCGATCCAAATACTCATGGAAAATACGATTCATATACTCCATAAACACACCCGGCGCATTAGAAACCCCGAACGACATCACAGAATATTCGTAATGACCGTATCGTGTCCTAAAAGCCGTCTTCTGAATATCTTCCTCTTTCACTCTAATCTGATGATAACCTGACCTCAAATCAATCTTACTAAACACACAAGCACCTACCAACTGGTCCATCAAATCATCAATTCTCGGAAGAGGATACTTATTCTTAATCGTCACCTTATTCAACTGGCGATAATCAATACACAATCGCATACTTCCATCCTTATTTTTCACCAACAAAACTAGAGCACCCCAAGGCGACACACTTGGCCTCACAAACCTCTTTTCTAACAATTCATTCAACTGCTTCTTTAACTCAACTAACTCAGATGCCGACATACGATAAGGTGCCATAGACACAGGTCTAGTACCAGGAACTAGATCTATAGAAAACTCCACCTCTCTCTCTGGCGGCACATCTGAAATATCCTCAGGAAACACCTCGGGAAATTCACACACCACTGGAAACACATCAAGTGCAACTTCACTATCCACTGTCAAAGATGCAAACAACCCAAACAACTGAGCTTCCTCCGCCAAAAGTTTCTTCAACTCTTTGGTAGATAAGAAACTCGATTCTTCGTCTTCTTCAAGAGAAGGAAATCTCACCAACTTATGATAACAATCAATACGAACTCGATTGAACTGCAACCAATTCATACCCAGAACCACATCTAAACCCTCCAACGGCAAACACACCAAATCCATCTCAAAATCTTTACCATAAATGGTCAAAGGACAACTTAAACAAACCAAAGAAGTAGTTACTGACCCCATTGCTGGAGTATCAATAACCATCTCTCCACCCATCGAAGACAACAAAATATTCAAACGCTTCGCGCACTCAGACGAAATAAACGAATGAGTCGCTCCATTATCAATAATAGCAACTAAAGGCGTACTATTATAAAAACAAGTGCCTCTGATCAGACGGTCTGTACTTGTAGTCTGAGTCCCTGCCAATGCAAAAACTTTCACACTAGCTGGAGCATGCTTTGGTTTCGGACACTTCGTGCTAATATGACCAGCTTCACCACAGTTGAAACACTTCACCACATTCTTCCTCTTACAATCAGTTGCAATATGTCCTAAACCTCCACAATTGGAACACTTCTCCAAATTCTTCTTACATTCGAACTGACGATGTCCTAAGTCACCACACCTATAACATCTCAAAGAATTAGACATTCCTCCCCCACTTGACCTTTTCTCAAAACTACCCCTTTGTTCACCCTTATCAGCTGGTGTCACATAAGGACCACCACGAAACGGTTGCTTCCCTTTCCTTTCGTTCACACTCTTATAGTGAGTAGAACGAGCTTTTCTATCTTCCTCATAAATCCTACAATAATCCACCAAGTCCAAAAACCTTCTGATCCTTTGGTAACCGATTGCCTGCTTGATCTCAGGATGCAATCCGTTCTCAAACTTCACACACTTAGAAAACTCTGCAGTCACTTCAGCATAATGTGGATAAAACTGAACAAGTTCCACAAACTTAGCAGTGTAATCAACAACAGACATATTACCTTGTTTTAACTCCAAGAACTCTATTTCCTTCTTTCCCCTAACATCTTCAGGAAAATACTTCCTCAAAAATTCCCTGCTGAACAAAGTCCAAGTAACCTCTTCATCTCTAGCTTCTACATATGACGCGTACTAACCCACACTTCATTAGCCTCCTCCTGCAACATGTGAGTACCCAGTCTCACCTTATTTTCCTCAGCACAGTCCATTACTCGAAAGATTCTTTCAATCTCCTTAAGCCAAATCTGTGCACCATCAGGATCATGTCTCCCTTTGAAGACAGGCGGTTTGTTCTTCCTGAACTCATCATTCTCACCAGCATTAGGTGCACCCTGCACAACCCGAGCCATAGCTTGCATAGCAGGACCCAAAGCAGCATCATTCCTACCAGCCATATTCTGTTCATTTCCAATAACAGCAACTATGGTTAAACAAACAGCTCACCCAAACACAACGACCAACAAGGACTGACACAAACTGACACGGACTGGCTCTGATAGCACTTAATTTAACACCCCTAATCTATACCCCCAATTAAATAAAGTGATAAAAAATTCATCAGAGTATAATTAAACATTCATGGCATAGACGAAGGCGTCACATCAACTGAGATAAAACACAATAAACCTGTTCATAAAGATATGCAACAATCAGGTAGCAAATAACATAGGAACTTAGTTCCTACTACCCACAATTCAGATACAGAATAAAAGCGGAAAATCTGCAACTGAATCTCATATATATATCACATAAAAAGTTTGCCTGTCATACACAGCTCCATACATATACAATCCAAAAGATATCTATACATATACACATAAATCACAACGATCTCTCCGACTACCCGATACTACATATCAGAGCCGACCGACAAAAGAATGAAGACCTAAGCTTCACAAAAAGACCTCCAGCATCTAATCTGCAATGCCTCATAGAGCATTCAAAACAGCAGAAGGGTGAGAAACACAATCATAATATAATTGCATACAATTATATAATAACACCAAAATACACATGTAATATTCTCACCACAACTTATACCAGAAATCAAACACAAAACAACACAATGCATATCTCATATATCCACCACCAAGGCATATATAATCAAGCTCAATGCATTTATCAACAATATATATATATATATATATATATATATATATATATATCTCAACTCATCAATTCCACTCTCAAATCCACACAAAATCAATCCATTCATGATTTATGCAAATGCAAAGAGACCGACACAATGACTCTATGCAAATGCGGTACCATCAATCCGTCAATCTCATCAATAGTTCACTCAGGAACTATTGGAACCATCGCTTGTTACTTAATGTAACTCCCCGTCGGGCAAACGATGTTCCCCATTACTTTCAGTCCTCTTGGTATAAGGCTCACGACGTTTATGGACCGCTTTTAGTCCTCTTTGTATAAGGCTCACGATCCGATCGCTTTCGGTCCTCTTTGTATAAGGCTCACGATCGTCTATAATCATCGCTTTCAGTCCTCTCGATATAAGGCTCACGATGTTATAGCGTATTCCCTCTGGAATCGATTCGTCGCTCACACCCACTAGGGCACACGACATCTCAAGAATGCATATCATGATGCTTGGCATACAATGACTCATGACATTCAAATGCACACATATACACATCCATAATCATGCATATATAACCAAATACAACACATTGCATTTTCTTGCCCTTAGGCCATAAACCATCATCACAACATTTTATCACATGCATTTTTATCATACAACAGCACATAAGTCATACGATATCCATATCAACAACACATTACATAATACACCTCAATTACACAGAATTACAACGACAAAAGTCGACAAAACGACACTATTCCAAATTCCCAACATAATTAAATCGGCCAACAATCTCAAAACCATTTTAATAAGAAAGTACATTTTATTAGCTTTCCAACGATACCAAGAATGTTCAAAACGGATAATCGGAACACAAGTTACGGACGTACAAAGAAAAGGAATCGCGAAAACACAACATTTTGCACTCCCGCTGGCCATACCCGTATTGCCCTAAGCCATACGTGTATTGCCCAAACTCATACGCGTACCATTACGCGTTTCAGCAGATGGCCGAGAAAAATGGAACTCCATACGCGTATTGCCCTCAATCCTTCATTGCCGTACGCGTATTGCCTTAACCAATACGCGTATTGCCTTGAGTGATACGCGTATGGCCAGTGGAAAACCAGAATTTTTCTTGCATAATTTTTCTGCGAAAATTACTCAAACCCACTCCAAATTTTGTCCTAAACACTAGAAAATTGCCAATAGATAGCACAACAACATATAATTAACACGTATCAACAATAAGGGACCTGAAAACATGATTTCCGACACAATTTAATCAGATTCTAACAATTTCAACATATTATGGGTTTTTGTTCAATATCCAATTTCAATCCAAAAACAACCAAACACAAACATACTTAATCATACACAAGTATAATATAATCGAGTTTTGCACCCTTACCCGATTAATCGTGTTTGAAAAGTCGGTTGATTGATTTTCTTCCTTTCCAAGTTTTTCTCTCTTTTCTTCTTTCTCTTCTCTTTTCTTTCCCTTTTCCTTATTCTCTTTTTCTTTCTCTCTAATTTTCTCTCTTTCTATTTCTATTTTACGAACTTAAGGAAAAATAAAGTGAAATGACCAAAATACCCCTACACTCAAATATCTCGCAAACGTTCCCAAAACGCGATAAAGCATATTCACGATGAAAAATAATATATTATCAAATAAAAGTCAAAAATAAAATAATATAATAATAGAAATAATCAAATTGACTCGATTAAATAAAACTAACTAAAATTGGGGCGTTACAGTGAGCAGTACAAAGATACTCTCGAAAGCAGTCATGTTCCCTATACTAGCAAAGTACAGAGCTTTCTTTACCAAAAACTTGGCTGGCAAACCCTGGATTCCACCCTTAATGGTCATGTGAGTCCTGACTTCTGACTCGTCCAAATAGATTGCTCTTGCAATGGTTTGATCCTTTGGAATTTCTTCCAGTCCAGAAAAGGGAGCTTGGTCAGTAATGGGTAAATCAGTCAGGTGAGAGTACTCCTCCAGTGTTGGTGCTAGTTGATAATCCGGGAATGTGAAATAATGATAAACCAGATTGTAGAATTGAATGAGTGTAGCCAGGATTCCTTCAATTACATGGACCCTTAATAGAGACAGCAGTCCTCCGTACTTAGCTCTGAAAGCATCAAGGTTGGTGATCATCCTTGCCAACCCTCTCAAATCCTCTAGTTTTGGAACCTTGAAGGTGTACTTGTGATTCTTCCTTCTACCGAAATCCATAACGTAATCTTTCTCTCTGACATTTGCAATCATTGTCTTAGTTTAATTTGAAAAAGAGAGACTAGAAGAGAAGATTTTTTCTTTGTTTTAAAGTTTTTTAATGAAATGAATGCATGAATGCAACACACAAAAACATAGAAAAAACATGGGGTCAAAGGTTCGGTGTCATGAAGTCATGGCTCTACCCATCCCCAAGGGTTGTACTGGTAATTTTTTGTACCTGTCCTCAAAATCATTGACCCCTCTTGGGATAACAACAGCAGGCTGGTTCACCCGAGCGAGCTGCAGTATCTTAGAGTAATCTCAAATGAGGGTAGTATCGCGTGACAGCTATTTCCGATAGCTTCCGCACTACAAAATAGTAACATGGTCTCAGCCTACTAAATCCTCAGTTTCATGGATACCACAATCGAACAATCTGCTTTCAACAACCAAAGTCGTATAGGCATTGAATCCGCAAAGGGTATCTCCACTGATTCGATGGTCGACCGGGGTCTCTTATTTGGGAGTCACTCCCTGTAAGATTACCCGTCTAGTGCCATCACTTATCTTAGGTGTCACTCAAACTTTCCAGATGCGGCATCACCCGCAGTCCTATTAGCAGAAAAATAAACACGGATATCAAGTAGGAAAAGCGATATATATATATATATATATATATATATATATATATATATATATATATTCATTCCTAAAACTAGCATCCTAGACCTCTTAAGAGCTATAATCCTAGTCCTATACAGACAATGACTCCCCAGTAGAGTCGCCATTTTCTTGTAGCGAACGATTTTTGTCGGTGACGCGACCACCTTATCGTCGGGTTTTCCTCACCGCAATGAGGAGGAGGGGGTGCTACTTTCTGATTTCTTATTTATCCCATGAAGCTGGAAGGGAAATGGAAGCTATCTAAAACTAACCTTGCACGCGAATGTTTAACTAAACAAACGCTTAAAAGAGATTGGGGGGTCCAGGGTCAGGTTATCCACAGGATATTAGCTTTAGGTTTCGCTTTATACTTGATGGTGTTTATCCGTTAATGTGTTGGGAAAGTTTCTTGGGAAATATGAGTGAGTGAGTTTTTGTTTTCTGTGGAAAATGGGGATGAATGATGACTAAGGTATGAAACCTAAAGTCTTTGACTGATGTATGAAGGTACTGGACCTAAAGTTTTTTTATTAGTATGCTCGCTAAGATTTCGCAATCTTATGCCTGCGTATTCCCGTTTAAACGAAATAGGGAAATCAGAGCAATCGTAGTTCCTCCTATTGTAAGGGAAGAAAAAGATGTTTTGGTGTCTTGTTCGAAGCCTAAGATTGAAGCTGAAAGGTTTGACCGAGAGAGAATTTGTCATCTCTAAAGAGGGATTGTTGATTTTTGTGTGCCTTGATCAAAGCCCAAGGTTGAAGCTAAAAGGTTAATTGACTCGGCTAGGGGATTTCCGTATATAAAGCCTAAGAGGAGGCTAAATAAAACTTACTCAACAAGAAAGTGTAGATATTGGTGTCTTGTACAAATCCCAAGATTGAGGCAAAAAAGAGACGGACTCTTTGTGGATATCATTATACAAAGCCTAAGAAGAGGCTAAAAGTTTGACTTTCCTGGGGAAAATGTTTTATCTGTCTTGTATAAAGCCCAAGATTGAGGCTAAAAGGGATTTTGACTCTGCAGGGGAGGGTGTGTATGTGTCTTGTACAAAGCCCAAGATTGAGGCTGAAATGGGAAATTTAATTGACTCTGGTGAGGATATTTTTATGTGTCTTGTACAAAGCCAAAGATTGAGGCTGAAGTGTGTTTGACTCTTGCTGGAGAGTATTATCGGTCTTGTACAAAGCCCAAGATTGAGGCTGAAATAAGTTCGACTCTGTTTGGGAAATCATTTCTTAAAGCCTAAAAGAAGGCTGGGAGGAAATGACTTTGCTTGGGGAAGATATTTGTCCCAAGCTTTAAGAGATGAAGATTTATGTCTTGTACAAAGCCCAATATTGAGGCTAAAATGGTTTGACTCAACAAGAGAGCGCTTTTATCTATCCTGCACAAAGCCCAGGATTGTGGCTGAACAAGCTGGAGAAATCATTCTACACAACTTGAGATGAGGCTAGCTCTTGCTAGGGGAAATCTTTATACCCATCCTAAGATAAGGCGGGAAAAAGATTGACTCAACAAGAGAGTGGTTTTTATCTGTCTTGTACAAAGCCCAAGATTGAGGCTAAAAAAGGGTTGACTCAACAAGAGAGTCCAAAAAGGTGATTAACTCAAAAAGAGAGTCTGAAAGTTGATTGACTCAACAAGAGAGTCTGAAAAGGTGATTGAATCAACAAGAGAGTCTAAAAAGTTAATGACTCAACAAGAGAGTCTGAAAAGGTTAACTCCACTGGGGAGAATCATTGTACAAAGCCCAAGATGAGGCTAAACTGTGCTGAGGAAAAGTCATTATACAAAGCCTAAGAGGAGGCTAACTTTTTCCGGGGATCATTGAGTTCCCGAGGCAGATCCAAATGGGGGAATCAAATCTAGCTGAGGATTACAGAAGAGTTAAGGTATCAGATGCCTTGAGGTTCTGATCTGGGATTTTTTAGGAGAGAGGCTGGATTTTAGCTCTGCTGGAGATTTATCCAGAATGACCGGGGTTTCTTTCTATATTTGTAGGGAACTTGAGAATGTCTTTAAGACTCAAGGTTAAACTGTCCAAGTCTACTGTTGTGGAAAGAGTTTTATCTTTTGTATAATGCCCCAGAGGAGGCGGGTTTTTTAAGGGATGAGAATCAACCCTTAATTGGTCTGAGATTTCACACTGGAAAGACTGCTCTAGCAAAGGATGACTAAGTTCTGTCTTATACCTTTAAGAGGTCGTCAAGGTCCTTGTATTATGCCCAAGAGAAGGCATGAGAACTTCTAAGAAGCCGGAGGGTCCTTGTACAAAGCCCAAGAGGAGGCTGGGATGCTTGTAGGAAGCCTGTGGGTCCCAAACCAAGAAAAGTTCAAGAAATGCTATTCACCGAGAATAGATCATTTAGTGAAAGTTTGAAGGTTTGAAGAAATTCAAGAGATGCTATTCACCGAGAATAGATCAACTCTGGGGAGTAGAATTTCTTTGACAATTTCTAAGGGTGACAGTCTGAGAAAAGGTTCACGAAGAATATTGCCTTTCTCTTTGTTCCGTATTGTTTAAGCCCAAGAGAAGGCAAGACTGTATTTGGAAATCCTATGGGGATCTAGTTTTGTCTGTATTTAAGAGTGACCAACATGGCTTTACCTATTTCTAGACCTAGTTGCTGGGGAAAACTCTTAATAACTATACTAGTATATATACAGTTGATATATGACAAGTATTTAAAAGGGTATGAAAGAAGACTAACTGTGCGCACCTTCCCACAATACAATTATATATATGTGAAAGCGAGTAAATGAAAGCTGTTAAAACTTACAGGTGAGCAAGCTTCCATGCTTTTTTATTAGTTGTTCAAAGAAATTAAAGAAAGTTTTGATAATAACATCTATATTTGAATCTAAATCAAAAGAGAAGTTGTTTCTGAAAAGATTGTTGGGGCTTATACTCAAGGAGAGGCCCAAGGTTTAACAGTGATCACACTGTTGTTTTGAAAATCGCATCGGGTCTTATATAATGACTGAGGCCCAAAGAGGTTTTTGTACAACAAGGATTGGGCCTGACACTCTAATAGAGGCCCAAAGATTTTGAAAATGAATAAAGGTGGGTCTTATAGCTCAAGGGGAAGCCCAATTGATTTTGTTAAGAAATGCGACGATCATGCCAAACTTTTGAAAATATACAGAGGGACTTATACAACGTGTGAGGCCATAATTATTTTATTTACAAAGGCGTGAGACTTACACTCTATCAAGAGGCCCAATAGTTTTAAAAAGAAAAGAAATGGGACTTACAACACAAAGGTAGGCCCAATGAAAGATAGTGATCGCACCGTCGTTTTTTAGAATCGCAGAGGGACTTATATAATATCTGAGGCCCAAATTGTTTATGTACAACAAGGGTTGGTTCTTACACTCTATTAGAGGCCCATGAGTGTTTGAAAAAGATTTGTTAGGGTAAACATCAAAGAAACCCTAATTTTTGAATTAAAATGGTATTTTTCAAAGGGTATTTTAAATAATAAATGATAAAATATCCATTATATTCAAAAACAAGTTGTACACTTTGGAAAATATTTTGGAAAATCAAGTTTAATCATATGAAAGCTTAAAATCCAATTAATTTTGAAAGATTAAAGTGTGAATTCCATTAAAAAAATGTTTTAAAACAATTAAAATGAAATTGATCACACAAATTCTAATTATATTAAATAAATAATATAAATTGGATTTTTTTGTGGAATAAAATATTTTAATATTTTTGAGATTTTTTGCAAAAAGAACCAATAAAAAATAATTAAAAGTGAGAGAGATATTAATTTTTCAAATCATTAAAAGTAATATGAAAAATATTAAAAAAGTGGAAAAAGTGGTAAAAAAGGGTCTGGGCGAGGGGGATTCGAACTCCAGACCTCGAGGTTGCAGTGCGCGCCTTCTATCACTGGGGTGGTGATACATCCGTGTATCAAAGCCACCCTGGAAATACATAAGGCATGCCTTGTTTTAGGCCTGGCCAAGGCAAGGCAAGGCAAGGTTTTGGACCAAAAACGTAAAGGCCATAACTTTCTCATTTCTCCATGGATTGAGACAAAATTTATATGCATCTGGCCTATAATTTCCCAAGGAATCCAATGGTACTGGTAGTTTTTTCAGATGAGGTCCCTATGTAAAAACCCGATAGTGTCTTTGAAATAGGCCTATAATTGCATTTTCTATACTAACACATGGTACAGGCAAGAATTACATGGAAAATTGGTTCAAACACAACATATATAACATGTATGAGATGTTTACGATTAGTGGACTTCAAAGCAATGCATAATTTAGAAAGTTCAAGTGATGATGCACTTACCTCTTGGAGCTCCTTATGCTATCTGTCAAGTTCCTTGTGCCAGAAGTAATTTGATGCTTTAGACACTCTCAATTGATCCCTTAGAAGCTTTTAGAATGATCACCAACAGCTGGAATCCTCCGGAACAAGTTTGAACTCTTTCTTGCAAAAGGGGCAAAAGTGACCAATATGGCAACTCTCTCAAATGGTGTTCCAGATGTGGGGAACCATTTGGGACAGTTCAAGGATGATATTTGGAGTGTGTTTGAGGTTTTATCTGGTTTTGAAAGTGACTGAATCAAGACATGGCTTGAAAAATGCAAAAAAGTCCAATTTTGAGGTTTTGAGAGGGGACTTTGTGATTTTGATGTTACAGGTCACATATGAGAGTTTGAACAGCTTAGATATGACATATTGGATGTGTTTGGATCATGAGCTGTGATGGAAATACTCTCTAACTCAAAAACTCAGAGGTACCTTTCTAAAGAAGGCATTTTGGCCTAAAGAGAGGGATTTTGAGGAAAGCATCAGTTTGGTTGCTTTGGTGTACTCTGTCATACCCCAAATTTTGACCACTAAGGTTCCCATCATTTTGTCAATCATCATCACAATATGGATGAACCATCATGCCTCATCAAATGCCTCAAGGGTTGTTGAGCATTCACTACAATCAAAATTAGGGTTTAAAGCCCTCTCAGAGCCTTAGACAAAGGATCAGTCAAGGAATGACTTGATCTTCAACTTGTCTAGCCTCTAAAATATCCACAATTGATCAAAAGGACTCCCACTTCAAGGATTAAGCACAAGGCTGCTCCCTTCTAGGTGGATCAAGTCTCAAGATCGACAGTGTCACCAAATTAGGGTTTTGGTCGACCAGGGCCTCCAGATGGAAATTTTTCATCTGGGCACAAGCCAATGATCCAAAACATAACCTAATATACTCCATGGAACCTCATGGACCCAATCATCAAGTCAATTTGACCTCAGGGGATGCATTCACCAAAAATCAGGAATTAGGGTTTCTTGACCTAATTCACCCCTAAGTTGACTTTTGGGACAAATCATGAGCCAAGACCTCAAGATATGATTTGAGGGTCTCTAATATACTATATTGATCCATTTGCAACAATTAATCCAAGAAGCTTGAGCAACAAGTCTCAATTTCATCTGCACCACAATTAGGGTTTCGCGAGGAAAGTCAACTGTAACTTTGACTTTTGACCAGGACATGCTCCCAAACCCTAAGACATGATTCAATATACCCTATGACACTCATGGAACATGTCCATCAAGTTTGATTTAGGTCAAGGACATGATTTCCTGAAGAATTGCACAGTTTGGAATTCATCTGATAAAAAGTCAACTGTGCACAAAAGTCAACTTTGACTTTTTGAGATTTTTCACCAAAATGGATTTTTAACCCTAAAATGATGTTAATATATGATTTGAATCATCATTCATCAAGAAAAATCAAAGAAAGTGGGATAACTTGTAAAAGGGGTAACCATAAAAACTTAGAAAAATTTCTAAGTTATGGAAAAAGTGACACTAATGTGCCAACTTTGGAGGACCATAACTTCTAAACCACAAGGCCATTGTTCCCTATTCAAAGCTTGATTTGTAGATCACATTTCCCTCTACAAAAGCTTCATACTGACCTATGTCTAAATTCCTCATGGATTTTGAGTTATGGAGTGATCAAAATCAAGAAAAGTCACTTTGTTCCAACACTTAGTGAAAATTTCACTAAGTCAGAATCTGCCTTTACTTTCTTCCAAATGTAGGGGGATTTTTCACTTGGATTCAAAAGAGATCAAAACCAAACATGTTCAAACAGTTGTTGTATCATGTATGGGCTTTCCAAAATGGCCAAGAACATTACCAAATTCAATTTGAGCTATGAGATATGACATTGGCCAGATGCCTTGCTGAAATCTGCCAAGGCAAGGCAGATTTTTGCACTTTTGGTCGATTTGCCAAAATCAGCCAAATCCAAACACTCCTATCCACTTGGACACCTCTGAGGATTGAATCTAAAGGGGACAATCATTGAACCAAGCCTTCAAAGTCTTTGGAACAAGAAATAGCATGTTGAACCTAGAATTGCCAAAATAGGGACAAGACTCCAATTTTGGATTGGAGCATTCAATGGAAGCATCAAGGTGGCATGGACTGAGCTCTTAGCAACTGAATTCAGTCAAGACTTATCCAAGACCAAGGGAACCAACAGCCTGTGCCCTAACCTCTAGTTAATGGCTAGAGGAGACTTGGATTTTCATTTGCCAACATTGGCCAAACCTACTCAGCAGTTACCATTCACTATTCCTTACAAAACAAACTTGCTCTACTATAAATAGAGCTCAATTGTGATCAGTTTGAGTACACCAAAGCCATCAAACAGATGCTTTCCTCAAAATCTCTTCTTTCACTCCAATTGTGCCTTCTAAGGCAAGTCACTATCGGGTTTTGAGTTTGAGAGCTTTTCCAATCAAACCAATCACACACACACCTCATATACATCACATATGAGCTGATCAAACACTTAAATAACAACTGGAACACCGATTTCTCAGAATCACCAGTCAATTGCTCAAGGTTTTAACAAAGTTGCAGTTGAGATGCCATGAAGTGATCCAGCCAGTTTCAATCAAGTCCAAGCATTCAAACACACTCCATAGGGTGTAGGGAAGCTGTTCAGATCATCACAACTCATCTGTAACACCTCTAACTCAGAAATCAATTTGCTCTTGCTGTCACGACCTAGAGGTAAGCCTAAACTTGGTCATCTCTCAATCCATGCAATTTTTGCTGCACAATAATTTGGCCATATGTTCATAATCATGCATGGAATGTTTCCCCTCAATTAATTACATTGTTTGAATCGTGTATCAAAAATCCCAGCCTTCATGCAGAATTTAGGGTTCTTGAGGATTTTTCGTGATTTCTTGTTTTATGCTTAATTTAAATGAAATTAATTGCCATAGACATGGTCGTGAGGTTGAAACGAGTTGATTGGTATGTGGATTGCATGATATAATCAAGTATTCAGTGAGATTGGATAGAAAATGCAAATCTGGGAAACTCAGAACACGCGCGTGTTCTTGCCCTTGTTCTTGGCTCCATTTTCCAACATTTGAATATTTGAATTTTGTGATTTTTATTTAATTGATTCAAAAATTAATTTCTCTCTGAGTTTTAATGATTTTGAGTTGATTCTTTTTTTAATATTTCACAAAAATGTTGAAATATTTTATTTTTCCAAAAAATCCCAAAAATATTATTTATTTCATATAATTGATATTTTTGCAAAGGATTAATATTTTAATTGTTTTTGACATTTAAAATATTTTTTCCCTCTTGATTTTGTAAAGATTAATGACTTCTAATTATTTTGTAGGTCAATACTTGATTTTTGAAGCATTAATCCAAGATCATAATTTGTTTCCCACATGTTAAACAATTTTTGATCATTTTAATTGAATTTTTATTCAATTAAAATACATTTTGGAAATAAATTAGGGTTTTTGATTAATTCAACCCTCACAAATCATTTTCAAACACTTTTTGGGCCTCTATTAGAGTGTAAGACCCAACCCACTTGTACAGAAATATTTTGGGCCTCACTTATTGTATAAGTCCCTCTGTACATTTTTAAATTTGGCACGATCGTCGCCAGTTTAAAAATGAACCATCTGGGCCTCTCCTTGAGCTATAACACCCATTCAAAACTTTTGGGCCTCTAATATTGTGTAAGACCCAATCCCCTTTTAACCAAAAACAAATTTGGGCCTCACTTATTGTATAAGTCCCTCTGCGTTAAAAGAAAACCTCGGCGCGATCGCCCCTTTTTGGGCCTCTAATAGAGTGTAAGACCCATCCCTTTGTACAGAAAACCTTTTTTGGCCACAGTCACTTGTATATGTCCCTCTGTACAAATTCAAACAGTGCGCTCACTGATAAAACCCTGGGCCTCTCCTTGAGCTGTAAGCCCCAATTTTCCTTTCAAAAGCACTTTCTCCTTTGATTTTGAATATACTGTTGTTTTCAATCTGTCTTTGTTGAACAACTAACCAAACAACATGGAAGCTCTACAACCGAGTAAGTGTTTATACGCTTTCATTTACCGCTTTCATATACATATAACTGTATTGTGGGGCTGTTTCGCTGTAAGTCTTCTTTCATAAACTCATATCAACTGTGTAATAATAGTATAGATATTTAGAGTTTCCCCGACAACTACGTCTAGAACTAGGTAACGCCGTTTCGTTTATTCGTAGAAATAGACAGCTAGATCCCCAATAGGATCACCAGATACAGTCTTCTCTTCGGCTGTCCTTATTAGGAATTGTCAAGAAACTATACTCCCAGAGATGAATGTATTCTCCGTGAATGACATCTTTGAGTTTCTTCCAAATTCTCGAACTTTCCTGGCTTGATCTATTCCTTGTGAATAGTCTGTCTTGAATTTCTCGGGGTTTGGGGACCCATGGGCTTCTTAAAAGCATCAGCCTCCTCTTGGGCATCGTACAAGGACCCACAGGCTTCCTAAAAGCATCCCCGCCTCCTCTTGGGCTTAGTACAAGGACCTATCGGCTTTAGGCTTCGTATAATGATCTCTTCCTCCAGGAATGACCGCCTCCTCTTGGGCGTTGTACAAGGACCCGTCGGCTTCTTAAAAGCTTCCAGCCTCCTCTTGGGCTTCGTACAAATTGTCCCGACGACCTCGTAGAGGTATAGGAATAGAACTTAGCCATTTTCATAGAACAGTCATTTCAAAGAGTCTACTACTGTTTCTAAAAGTATAGTACAAAAGATGAAACTCTAGACACAGACAGTCTAATATACTTGAGTCTCAAACACATTCTCAAGTGACCCCTTCGTTAAATAGGAAGGAAACCCATAGACTCGGACAGTCTCAATACCCTTTGGATTTCCCGTTTCCTCAAAGAAAAGGAAATATCCCTGAATCAAATCCTTGAGTACAATGTTACTCATATAAGAACTAATTTTCTCTTTAAAATCAGTATATTGGATCTGTCACTCAACTGAAACAGTTACAATAGCCTCCTCTTGGGCTTTGTACAATGATTCTCCCCAGCGGAGCTAACAATTTTAGCCTCCATCTCGGGCTTTGTACGAGATACAAAAACTCTCTTGTTGAGTCAAATAGCCTCCATCTCGGGCTTTATACGAGATAACAAAAGATTCCCTCGTTGAGTCAAAACCTTTTAGCCTCTCTCTCGGGCTTTGTACGAGACACATATCAGCCTCCTCTTAGGCATTGTATAAGAAAACCACTGGTTGATCCAATCAACCTTTTAGCATCAAAGCTGTGCCTTGTTCACAGTACACAAACATTAACAACTCCTTCCCCTTCATCTAATCTTTGTAAGCGGCAAGCCTTTGGATTATTTACATCCATGCCACTGTCCCTCCTTTAGTATAAGAAATTCCTAAGGAAAGATGGCATTGCTCTAAACTGAGTTAAAGTCTTCTCCTTCAGGTTGGAAATCCCCTATGAAGGAAATTATGGAATTTCCGGATTCACATATCGCGGTTAAAGTAATTCTCCTTTATAAACAGTTGTGACAAACAGGCCCTCTTTAGAGATGACAAATTCTCTCTAAAGTCAACACCCTTTTAGCTTCATATCTTGGGCTTTGAACAAGATACAAATAGACCTTTCAGCTTCACATCTTGGGCTTTAAACAAGATACAAACCACCTTTAGCTTCACGTCTTGGGCTTTGAACAAGACACCAAAACACCATTTCCTCCCATAGAATAGGAGGAACTACGAACGCTCTGATTTCCCTGTTTCGGTAAGCGGGAATACGTAGGCATAAGATTGAAAGAAAAATCTTAGCGAGCGCACTAAACAAAAAACCAAAATCCCATACTTTCATATATCCGTCCTAACATCTTAACCTCCCACCAATTAACCGAACACCACTTTTAAAAAAATAAACCTAATAGAGACCCCGAATCTTTGTAGCATCTGTAAACCAACAGTTTTGACTGTTTAACCTCAGTTTGCAAGCAGGGTTAATTTGAGACATCTATTTCCCTTCCTTCATCAGCTTTAATAGGATAAAAAATGAATCGAGCTGTAGACACCAAAGAGCGATAGCGCTTCGCAACCGCGTCAAAAATCGCTCGCTACAGAAAAATGGCGACTCTGCTGGGGACATGGTGATTCTGCTGGGGACGTGTCATTAGGATCTATCTCACCTTTGTAGCGAGATCTTGTTCTCTTCCCATCTATTAGGTGGAAACTTTAAAAGTGGCGCCCACCGTGGGGCTCTTCTACCTTTTTTTTCTCTTCTCTTGTGTGAAAACCACAGATTGGGGGCTTCCGCTGGGGAACCCATTTTCTGTCAGGAACATAGGATTCATAGCTTTAAAGGTCTAGGATGATTAGGACAAATATATATACTGCTTTTCCTGATTGATATATGTGTTTATTTTTTTGCTAATGGTAATGCGTGTGATGCCGCATGTGGAAAGATTGAGTATACACTTAAGATAGGTGATGGCGACGTGGTCGACCATCAACCTCAGTGGAGGCTTCCCAATGTAACCCATTCCCTCTCACACGCAATGGGTCGATTGTGAAGTCTGAGAAGCTGAGGAGCAAATTAGTGGCGCAGAGGCTATCGGAAATAGTCGTCATGCGATGCCACCCTCTTCTGAGGACTCTTCAAAAAACATCACCTAGCACGGTTCCCGGCCCGCTGGTGTTTTCTTGACAAGAGTTGATGATGATGAGAGACAAGTACAAAAGTCACTAGTATAAACCTTTGGGGATGGGTAGAGCCTTGACTTCATAACAACGACCCTTTGACCCCATGTTTTTTCTATGTTTTTGTGTGCTGCATTCATGCATTCATCTAAAAAACATTAAAACATTAAAAAAATTCTTCTCTTCTAGTCTCTCTGTTTTTCAAATTAAATTAAGACTGTGATTGCAAATATCAGAGAAAAGGATTGCGCTAATGGATTACGGTAGAAGGAGAACTCATAAGTACACCTTCAAGGTTCCAAAACTAGAGGATTTGAGAGGTTTGGCGAGAATGATCACAAACCAAGAGGCTTTTAGAGCCAAGTATGGAGGTTTGCTACCTCTATTAAGGGTCCATGTGATTGAGGGAATCATGGATGCACTCATTCAGTTCTACGATCCAGTTTATCACTGCTTCACATTCCCGGATTACCAGCTAGCACCAACGCTGGAGGAATATTCTCATCTAATCAATTTACATATCACTGATTGAGCTCCATTTTCTGGACTGGAAGAAATTCTAAAGAATCAGACCATTGCAAGAGCAATTTATTTGGATGAGTCAGAAGTCAGGATTCACATGACCACCAAGGGTGGCATACAAGGTTTGCCAGCCTAGTTTCTGACAAAGAAAGCTCTGTACTTCGCTAGTATAGGGAACGGGACTGCTTTTGAAAGCATCTTTGTTTTACTCACCTATGGATTATTTTTGTTTCCCAACATTAATAACTTCGTTGATATCAACACTATTAAGGTTTTTCTCATTGGAAACCCTGTGCCGACTTTGCTCGCATATGCGTATCATTCTGTACACTTAGGGAATTTGTACAGCGGAGGGGAGATCACATGTTGTGTACCTCTGCTTTACAAATGGTTTATCTCCCATTTGCCTAAGTCTGTTGCTTTTTGGGATCACAAGAGTGCCTTACGTTGGTCGCAGAAGATCATGTCTCTCACCAACTCTGACATTGACTGGTGTAATAGGATTTATGATGGAATCAGGATCATTGACCGTTGTGGAAACTTCCCCAACGTACCCCTTATAGGAACTAAGGGAGGAATCAACTATCATCCGATATTGGTTCGCCGTCAGTTTGGATACCCGATGAGACATGTTCCCCGGAATGTTCATCTGGAAGGTCTTTTCTTCAAGGAAGGAGAAAGTGACAGAGCACTAAAGACGGAAATAGTGCACGCTTGGAAACACGTTCATAAGAAAGGACGGGAGTCTCTAGGAAAACCGGACTGTGTCTCGGTGGAGCCTTATCTCCACTGGGTACAAACTAGAGCTCTCAAGCTAAAGATGCCTTATCCTCGTCACGAAGTTCTTCCACCGAGGGAGTCTGTCATGTACTTCATGACTGAGACTGAAAAGCTTCAGGTTACTCTCAACAAAGTTCAAAGGGAGAGAAGGTATTGGAAGAACAAATACCGCAACCTCAACGTGGAGTGTATCAAAATACAGCAACTGCTGAAAGATAAGGACGCTCTGATTAAGATTTTAGAGCAACATGCTGTGGATAATCAGGATGACCAAAGGAATTTGCTCGCTCCTTTCACTTGGAAAAGGAATGACAACCCGACAACGGCCCAAGAGCCCCGGTCAAAGAAAAGGAAAATACCAGAGTCAGCACCCGATTTCTCTTCAGAGAGGACTCGGGACCCATTAGCTTAGGTTTCTGTTTCTGCACCTTGTAATCTACTGTATTTTCATTTTTGTAATCCTTTGATTTCAATAAAAAGGGGTTTCCCCACTGTTTGATAATTGCAATCTAATTATCGAAGTTTATTTTGATTAAACCAAAAAACAATTAATATAATCATTGCATTCATCATTCTCACATCGCGTATTCTTCTTACCTACGAATCTCACGTTTGTGTCTCAGTTCTAGAGTCAAACTGTCTCATTCGTACAATACTCGGGCTAATCGTCAGAAAAGGATGGATGATCTTGAGGAAGAGAACAGAGTGTTGAAAGAAGAGATCGACGCTCTGAGAGAGGATATGAGAAAGCTTCGTAACGACATGCAAGCCATGGCAGAAGCTCAGCTACAAAGGACTGTGATCTCGGAGATCACCTCAGCGCCCATAGTGGAGAAGTCTGATCCTAAGTATCAAATACTGAAAGATCGTCCCGGGGCATGCCTGCAAACTATATCCCGGAAGGATATGTTTCGCCGATCGTTGAAGATCAGGGAATTGCGACAGATGTCGTTGGTCTTGAAGGTTACAAACTTCGGGAAAGCGAAGATACCAGGGGCATACTGAAGACTCCTGAAGGTTACAAACTTCGGGAAACGCCAAGATTCAGTGCCGTAGTCACGGTACCACCCCCTGTGGTGCACACTGTCCTGGAAGGACAGACTCAACAGATACCTTCTGGTAAAAAGGAAACTATGTTTGACCGAATGGATGAATTCCAGGAACAGTTCTTGGAAATGCAGAAGGAACTGCAAGCCATTCGCGGTCAGGATCTATTTGGAAAGGACGCCGCAGATCTCTGCTTGGTCCCCAATGTGAAATTCCCACACAAGTTCCAAGTGCCCGACTTTGAAAAATACAAGGGTAACTCTTGCCCTCAGAGTCATCTGGTGATGTACGATCGGCGAATGTCAGCTCAGACGGAGAATCAGGACCTACTGATTCACTACTTTCAGGATAGTTTAACCGGTGCCGCACTCAAATGGTACATGGGTTTAAACTGTGCTATGATTAGCACATTCAGAGATCTTGGTACTGCCTTCGTCCAACAATACAAATACAATTTGGACATGGCACCGGACAGAGATCAACTCAGATCAATGTCACAAAAGGACAAGGAAACCTTTAAGGAGTACGCCCAGGGATGGCGTGAAATTGCCTCTCAAATTTGTCCACCTCTTGAGGAAAAAGAGATGACAAATATCTTCTTAAAGATCTTGAACTCATTTTACTACGACAGAATGGTCGCCAGTGCGCCCAGTGACTTCACCGAGATGGTGGGCATGGGAGTTTGTCTTGAGGAAACCGTCCGGGAAGGACGTTTGGCAAAAGACGATGGATCATCGAGTAGTACAAAACGATACGGTAGTGCTCTCCCTAAGAAAAAAGAGCATGATATTGGGAATATCTCTCTCAGAAAGCAAAGGCGACGTTATCAACCAGTAGCAGCTGTAACTCCTATTATCAGCCCTGCGCCTATTCCTACGTATCAAGCTCAGGTTGCGCAGAGCCAACCTAATCAGCAAAGGACACAACAACCTCTTCAGCAGGCTCGTCCTCCATATAACAACAACCGTACAACACGATCTTCAGGGTTTGATCCTATACCCATGTTGTACGCAGAACTATTTCTGTTACTACTGGCTAAGGGGCACATCCAGACTAAGTCTCCTCTTACAGTACTGGAAAATCCGCCTTTTTGGTTTAAGGTGGACCAGACATGCCCTTATCATCAAGGAGGATCAGGGTATAACATAGAGAATTGTCTCAATTTCAAATCTGACGTGCAAAAGCTTGTTAGGAGCGGGCTCCTATCTTTCAAAGATACGAATCCCAATGTTCTCACGAGCCCGCTACCTCAACACGAGAAAGCTGCAGTCAACCTGATTGAGAAAGAGTCTAACAATGTCTATCAAATTCACGATGTACTCTTATTGAGAACCAACTTAGTCAAGATGCATTGTAGACAGAGTGGATATGGCCATGTGCCACCTCATAATTATCATCAATGTGATGTTTGCTCTAAAAGCAATCAAGGGTGTTCGGTAGTGCAATCAGCTCTACAGGAACAGATGGATCTCGGGTGGATCCAAGAGCACCGAGTTCGTGGAGTTAACATGGTTTATACGAATTCCAACGTCATTCAGAACCACGACGTTCGTGCAATGAATGTCAACCTGGTGGCAATGCACTCAAGGCAAAGCCAATATCATAATCTGCCACGACACAATTATAGTTCCTGTCTGACTTGCTCGGTAAACAAACAGGGACGCTCTTTCATACAAGAGGCCCTCCAGCGTCAGATGGATCTTGGATGGATCCAGGACTACCATGATAGGAACCCTTATCCGATCAACATGGTTCAGATCTTTGATATTCGCGTGATGAATACCAACCTGGTAGAGTTACACGCTGAGCAGGTCTGACTCAGATTCTTAATATCACACGACTATCAAACCTGTAAAGCAGGTTGCGAAAACGATCGAGGTTGTACCCTTGTCCAGGAGGCACTTCAGCACTTGTTAAATCACTGGTGGATGCCAATCTATATGGATGAAGATACTCAGCAGATTAGTATCAGTAACAAAAATCCTACTCGACGTCAAAGTCAGGATGTCCGATCTATGGAAGCTAACCTAGTGAGGTTACATTGTATTCAACGTGGGCGTGGCCAGGTGCCACCACACAATTATGAACATTGTAGTGTCTGTTCAGAAAGTAACCAAGGGTGTTACCTTGTGAGAGCAGCTCTTCAGGGTCAGGTGGATCGTGGAGAGATTCACCTATATCCAGGTTCTGGACCCATCAATTGGTCGCCGAACTACCTTGCCAATCAAGTCGAGGATGTTGTCACGATCTCTGGTCATCACCAGACCAGGGATGTTTTTGCCATCACCCCTCTACTTGACGAATCTAGAGCTCCCAACCGGGAACGGATCGAGATTACTTATGATGGTCAGAAAAATCAGAAGGTTCCCATAGTCATCTATCTACCGGGACCACTACCATATAAATCAGCTAAGGCGATCCCTTACAAATACGGTGAAATAATAGTTGAAAATGGAAAGGAAATTCCATTACCCTCCGTCGTGAATATTGCAGACATCAGTCGTGTAACACGGAGCGGTCGAATCTTCAACCGAGGAGTTGGGGAACCTAACAAGGAAAAGGAACTTCAGACAGAAGCTCCTGATCCACCAGTCGGTCAATCCAGTAATCCCGACCTTTCGAAAAATAATGATGAGATGCTGAAGCTCATCCAAAGGAGTGAATATAACATTGTTGATCAGCTGTTACAGACTCCTTCAAAGATCTCGGTATTATCACTGTTACTCAGTTCAGAAGCCCACAGGGAGGCTCTACAGAAAGTCTTGGAGCAAGCCTTTGTGGAACAGGATGTAACAATCAGACAGTTTGATAGCATTGTCTCTAACATCACTTCCTGCAATAATTTGGGATTTAGTGATGAGGAATTACCCGA
This sequence comes from Lathyrus tuberosus, assembly GCA_022829125.1. Lineage (NCBI taxonomy): Eukaryota > Viridiplantae > Streptophyta > Magnoliopsida > Fabales > Fabaceae > Lathyrus > Lathyrus tuberosus. The sequence goes on along the minus strand of JALAZF010000344.1, from coordinate 1,408,512 downwards.
AGAGGGTCGCCGTCATAACATGGCGCTCAACATTACAGTTAACTGCCAGGACGATGCTTTAGCCAGCGTACTGGTAGACACAGGGTCAGCCCTGAATGTTATGCCGAAGTCCACTTTGATGCAATTATCATTCAAAGGACCTCCGATGAGAATCAGCGAGGTCATCGTCAAAGCGTTCGACGGATCCAGAAAAACAGTTATCGGCAAAGTTGATCTTCCCATAACTATCGGTCCTCACACTTTCCAAGTCACTTTCCAGGTCATGGACATCCGGGAAACATACAGTTGTTTATTAGGAAGACCTTGGATACATCAGGCTGGAGCGGTCACTTCGACCCTCCACCAAAAGCTAAAGTTCATACAGAACGATCAACTTGTCATAGTCTGTGGAGAACAGGCCTTGCTCGTGAGTAACTTATCATCATCTACTTGCGTAGAACCCGAGGAGGTTATTGGGACGCTGTTCCAAGCGCTGTCGGTGGGCAAGGATAATCAATCCGATGGAGGAACTTCGATTTCCTCATACAAAGATGTTATTAAAGCAGTCGAGAGTACCGATACAACGGGATGGGGACAGCTTGTCATTCCTACTAGCAATACAACAAAGAAGGGTCTTGGTTTTTCTGCAACTGTACCCAGACAGCTGCCAGCAATGGAAGTCTTCATCCCATTCAAAACTTCTTCAACAGTGGAGGTTTCCTTCACCCAGTCCCTCAAGCAGTCCATGCTATCAATGAGGAAGATCCCTCGGACACAAAGGAAGAGTGGGAGTCCTATCTTAACAAAGACAGTTATATGTCTCAGGATGAAACGGAAACTCCTTTTTGCTTTCCTACAAAGAGTCCGAGATTTATACCCAGGTCAGACATCGAAATGATATACGGGGATTGTGATCCGGAAGGATGCCGTGCTCTGCCAAATTCATTAGAGGAAGACACTCTGATGAAAGACAATTTTGACTACACCTACTATGGCCCAATGGATGGTCTACCAATGTGGCAACCTTATCCAGGAGATTTGGGGCAAGAGAGTCAGCCGAACAATGAAAATCAGCTGACTGTCATTGAACAGAATACCTGTGTCCCCACCATGTCATGGGATCAACACTCAGGTCATTCAGAAATTACTCAACATGACGATGAATTTGCAATGTTTGTCGGACTGGAATTCATCAACTATGCTTTTCCCGAGGTCAATGTCATCGAGAGGGATGACCCCTCCAGTTCCAGGAAAGTATGGGACACCCTGGGACAACCAAGTGGAAAATTTGACTATATGGTCAAGTACACCGCTCCCGAAAGCTCTCTTGTCAGGCTCGAATACATCCAGCCAACTGGATAGGGAGATATAACTAAGAGCACCAATGCTATGCAAAATACAACTGAGGAATCCTCCTACGACAAATCTTCCTGGGAGACAGATTCCAATGATCCTGCTCCACCAGAAATCAGCCTTATTTTTGAAGACAAATCAAGGAAGGTGCCAGACTTTGTGATTCACCGAGGAGTTCGCCGCCAATGGGTTGCCGTCGAGGTTCCGAAGATCGTTCATCAGTCAAAGTAATTTCTGTTTTTAACCTTTCAGCCTGCCCAGGTGAAACAGATGTTTTGATAGGTCTCGCTTTCTGTAAATTTTCCCTCTTCGCTCCGCCCAAAGCGACAGAGTTTTGTTTTATAGGGCTGTAGTTTCAAGGATCGACTTGTTCATTTTCTCTTTTTACTTTTTCAGAAAATGGTAATCCTAAAAAACAATTAAAAATAAAAACAAGCAGTAAAATAAATACACTGCACACACTCGCATTTTCTCTATCTCTTCTAAACACGAATCATCACGTCATGCAGATTGCTTGTTTTAAACCCAGTTGAAACATACGATCCGATGCCTTCTCCCGACTTTGAGTTCCCGATATTTGGGGCTAAAGAAGAAGTTGACAACGAAATTCCAGAAGAGATCTCCCGACTACTCAGACAAGAGGAAAGGTCCATTGAACCTCACAAAGAGCCATTGGAAACGATCAATGTGGGTTCAGATAAGGAGAGAAAAGAAATTAGGATTGGGGCACTACTCAGTCCAATTGCCAGAGAGGGTTTGATAAAGCTTCTCAAAGAATTCCCCGATGTATTCGCTTGGTCCTATCAGGATATGCCAGGGTTGGATACCAACATCGTGGAACATCACTTTCCGTTAAGATCGGAATGCCCGCCAGTAAAGCAAAGGTTGAGACAGACTCACCTGGACATGGCAATCAAAATCAAAGAGGAGGTACAGAAACAGATCGACGCAGGTTTCCTCGCTACATCTGAATATCCTCAATAGTTAGCCAACATCGTACCCGTTCCCAAAAAGGATGGAAAGTTCAGAATGTGTGTTGATTACAGGGATCTGAACAAGGCAAGTCCAAAGGACGACTTTCCTTTACCACACATTGACATGCTGGTAGACAGCACAACAAAGTTCAAAATTTTCTCCGTCATGGATGGATTCTCGGGCTATAACCAGATCAAAATGGCGCCGAAAGACATGGAGAAAACTTCGTTCATTACCCCATGGGGTACCTTTTGTTACAAGGTGATGCCGTTCGATTTGAAGAATGTCGGGGCAACCTATCAAAGGGCCATGACTACTCTTTTTCATGACATGATACACAAGGAAATAGAGGTATATGTCGATGACATGATTGCAAAATCTAAGACAGAAGAGGAGCATGTGACCCACCTGTTAAAACTATTCGAGCGGTTGAGAAAGTATAAACTCCGCTTGAATCCCAACAAGTGCACCTTCGGTGTCCGTTCAGGGAAACTCTTAGGGTTTATCGTCATCCAGAAAGGAATTGAGGTTGATCCTGACAAGGTCAAGGCTATTCGAGAAATGCCTTCTCCGAAAACTGAAAAACAAGTCAGAGGATTCTTGGGACGTTTGAACTACATCTCCAGGTTCATATTCCTTATGACCGCCACGTGTGCGCCGATTTTCAAATTACTCAAAAAGAACCAGGATTGCGTTTGGTCAGAAGATTGCCAAACCTCCTTCGACAGTATTAAGGAATACCTATTGAATCCGCCGATTCTATCACCTCCAGTGGAAGGAAGACCACTGATCATCTACGTCACAGTCCTAGAGGACTCAATGGGATGTGTACTTGGCCAACAAGACGAAACCAAATGGAAAGAGTCTGCCATTTACTATCTGAGAAAGAAGTTCACCGACTGTGAGACTCGGTACACGATGCTTGAGAAAACTTGTTGTGCTTTGGCTTGGGCAGCCAAACGTCTTCGCCAATACATGATTCGTCACACTACTTGGTTAATCTCTGAAATGGATCCAATCAAGTATGTCTTCGAAAAGCCTGCTCTCACGGGAAGAATTTCCCGTTGGCAGATGTTATTATCAGAATATGACATAGAGTACCACGCTCAGAAAGCCGTTAAAGGAAGTATTTTAGCCGATCATTTGGCTCATCAACCGATTGACGATCAAGAATCAATCGGGTTTGACTTCCCAGACGAAGATGTCATGTATCTAAAAATAAAAGATTGAGATGAACTGTTACCAAGTGAAGGGCCAGAACCAGGTTCCCAATGGGGACTTATCTTTGACGGAGCAGTTAATCATTATGGAAACGGAATTGGGGCAATCATTGTTATCCCTCAGGGTACCCACATTCCTTTCACTGCCAGACTTACGTTCAAATGTACGAACAACGAGGCCGAATACGAAGCTTGTATTATGGGTCTCGAAGAAGCGATTGATTTAAGGATCAAAAACTTGGACGTATACGGCGATTCAGCCTTGGTTATCAATCAGATAAAAGGAGATTGGAACACATACCAATCAGGACTGATTCCTTACAAAGACTATGCAAGAAGGTTGTTACCCTTCTTTAACAGAGTCGAGTTTCATCACGTCCCTCGTAGAGAGAATCACATGGCTGATTCCTTAGCCACTCTCCCTTCTATGATTAGTGTAGGTCAATGGAATAACCTGCCTAAGATCGACATAATGCGCCTTGAACGGCCCGCTTACGTCTTCGCGATTGAGGCAGTCATAGACGACAAACCTTGGTATCACGATATCAAATGCTTCCTTCAGAAACAAGAGTACCCATCTGGGGCATCTAGAAAGGATAGAAAAACCCTCAGAAGACTGGCTGGAAACTTCTTCCTGAGCGGTGATACTCTTTATAAGAGAAATTTTGACTTGGTCTTGCTCCGATGCGTAGACAGACCAGAAGCAGACATGCTTATGAAAGAAATTCACGAAGGGTCCTTTGGCACTCGTGCCAATGGACACACAATGGCGAGAAAAATACTAAGAGCAGGGTACTACTGGTTGACTATGGAATCCGACTGCTACAAGTACATGAGGAGGTGTCACAAGTGTCAGATATACTCCGACAAAATTCATGTACCGCCATCACATCTCAAAGTTCTTTCTTCCCTGTGGCCTTTTTCCATATGGGGAATCGGCATGATTGGCTTGATCGAACCTAAGGCTTCAAACGGACATCGGTTCATCCTGGTAGCCATTGACTATTTCACCAAGTGGGTCGAAGCAGCGTCGTACGCTAATGTAACCTGACAAGTGGTGGTCCAATTTATCAAAAACAATATCATCTGCCGTTATGGTGTTCCGAGCCAGATCATTACAGATAATGGATCTAACTTGAACAATAAGATGATGAAAGAGTTGTGCGTTGAGTTCAAGATCGAACACCATAACTCATCTCCCTACCAACCCAAGATGAACGGAGCGGTAGAAGCGACTAACAAGAACATCAAGAGGATCGTTCAAAAGATGAGTGTAACCTATAAAGATTGGCACGAGATGCTACCCTTTGCTCTTCACTGTTATCGAACATCTGTCCGCACTTCAACAGGGGCAACCCCTTTCTCTCTAGTATATGGCATGGAGGCAGCTCTCCCCATAGAAGTAGAGATCCCATCAATCCGGGTATTGATGGAAGCTAAGCTTTCAGAAGCTGAATGGTGTCAAAGTCGACACGACGAACTCAATCTGATCGAAGAAAAGAGAATCACGACACTATGCCACAGTCAGTTGTATCAGCAGAGAATGAAGAAGGCATTTGACAAAAAGGTCTGACCTCATGTCTTCAGAAAAGGAGACCTCGTGCTCAAGAAGATACAATCGTTTCTCACTGACTCTCGGGGTAAATGGACTCCGAATTAAGATGGCCCCTATGTGGTCACGAAAGCTTTCTCAAGCGATGCCTTGAGACTTACAACCATGGACGGAGAGGAATTTTCCTACCCCACGAATGTTGATGTAGTCAAGAAATACTTCGCCTAAAAAAAGTCTCGGTGGATTGAAAACCCGAAAGGGCGGTCCAGGCAAAAGTTAGAAAAAAAAATCATCCCGATGGATTGGAAATCTCATAGTATAATCCAGGCAAAAGTTAAGGATAATGGTAAGTAACTATACTCAACAGAGGCAAGTCCCTCAGCAGCAGTTACATCATCCATCGAAGGGAAACTCTAGTCAAGGTCATCTTCGACAGAAGCTCAGGATGTCCCGAATTCAAAGTTGGTAGAAGGATAGTGGTCGTTATGTTTTAACGTAGCCCTTTTCCCTGTAAATTACCATTTTCAAACTTTGTATATACTCTTTGGAATCACGCGTTTGGCTGATCTCCATCTTATCAATAAAATTTGAGCCCTTGTGCTTTTGTTTGTAATTCTTATTTGTTTTAGCTTTACAGAATGGCGTTTTAACATGATTAGCGATTCTTGAAATAAAACAAAAATGAATTTACTTGTTAAAACTTTTTCTGCTTTTAAATTAAAGATGACAATTGCTTTTGACTGTTGAACATCGAAAGAACGTCGATTGCGTCTCCAAAGGCGTTTGAATTTCAAAGTGCAGAATCAAAGTACTCCTTCTAGGCCAGTACGTCTGAACGAAGGATCAGCAGTATGAGATGCGGCTTTCCCATCTGATACCCTCGGCCGAGTTCTTATCTCCTAAGCCCGATCAACGGCATTCCCCGCAGGGACTATTTCTCCAAAGCAAGGTAGAATTGCTATTTTTTTAACCAATGGTACTTCTTCGCCCCGCGATGGCCGAGTATCCAGTCGTGTTCACTCGTCAGTCTGTATGTCGCGTCAGTTTTGTCAGCATATACATACATACATACATCATGCATTTGATTTGCATTCACATTTCATATTGCATCACTATCACTCTAGTCAGTCTTGTCCCCTAGTGATAGAAGTCCTCTCAATCGAGTTGTCAGTTCTTGCCTCATCAGGAAATGCTGCGTTTGGACAATCTCGCCTCCAGTGTATCTCTGGATTAGAATCGGCACTCGACCACTTTGATAACTTGAACCTCTGAAAAGCCAGAGAAGCTTTCTACAAATGTCACTCTTCGCCATTGAAGATGATATCCTTGCTTTCCCAGATTAAAGAAAAATCCCCAGAGAAAACCTCCTAAGCAGAGATTTGGCAGTACAGCTGCCTTTCTCCGAAAGACCGCTGATGAAAATGTCATCGGCACCTCAAAATTGGAGCCCATCATATGGCATTTCTCCGGGAAGATCCTGAGAAAAGTATGATGTAAGACCCCAAGCAGAAGCAGTCTCTCAAGAGACTCATTTTCCCCAGATAGAGTCGACAAATGGCGTCTCCAACAGAGAAGTTTGTGTACCTCTACAACTCAGACGAATGGGTTCCCCAGCGAGTCTGACATCCAAACTTTTTCCACTCAAATGGCATCTCCCCAAGAAAATTCGGCGGGAAGTTTGAGGAAAACCGCTACGAATAGCGTCCCTTGTCAAGAAAGTTTATTGACAAAAGAAACTAAGACCAGTTCCTTGGTAGAAAACCAGGATCGAGGGGATGTTTATATCAGAAACTAAGACCAGTTCCTTGGTGGGAAACCAGGATCGAGGGGGAGTTTAAATCAGAAACCTGGACCAGTTCCTTGGTAGGAAACCAGGATCGAGGGGAGGTTTATTTCAAAAGGAAACTAAGACCAGTTCCTTGGTATGAAACCAGGATCGAGGGGAAGTTTATATCAGAAACTAAGACCAATTCCTTGGTGGGAAACCAGGATCGAAGGGAAGTTTATATCAGAAACTAAGACTAGTTCCTTGGTGGGAAACCAGGATCGAGGGGAAGTTTATATCAGAAACTAAGACCAGTTCCTTGGTAGGAAACCAGGATCGAGGGGAGGTTTATTTCAAAAGGAATCTAAGACCAGTTCCTTGGTAGGAAACCAGGATCGAGGGGAAGTCTACCTTTTCTAAGCATCATTGCTTAGCAAAAGAAGATGAATGCGCAAGCTGCCATTCATAGCCATCAAAATTTTGGGTATTCCGATATTTAATCCTCTTGCACCCCGAATGCCCGAATACCTTCTTCATTCACACCTTCGGGCCCAAGAAGATTAAATAGGGGCATCTGTCATACCCCAAATTTTGACCACTAAGGTTCCCATCATTGTGTCAATCATCATCACAATATGGATGAACCATCATGCCTCATCAAATGCCTCAAGGGTTGTTGAACATTCACTATAATCAAAATTAGGGTTTTAAGCCCTCTCAGAGCCTTAGACAAAGGATCAGTCAAGGAATGACTTGATCTTCAACTTGTCTAGCCTCTAAAATATCCACAATTGATCAAAAGGACTCCCACTTCAAGGATTAAGCACAAGGCTGCTCCCTTCTAGGTGGATCAAGTCTCAAGATCGACAGTGTCACCAAATTAGGGTTTTGGTCGACCAGGGCCTCCAGATGGAAATTTTTCATCTGGGCACAAGCCAATGATCCAAAACATAACCTAATATACTCCATGGAACCTCATGGACCCAATCATCAAGTCAATTTGACCTCAGGGGATGCATTCATCAAAAATCAGGAATTAGGGTTTCTTGACCTAATTCACCCCTAAGTTGACTTTTGGGACAAATCATGAGCCAAGACCTCAAGACATGATTTGAGGGTCTCTAATATACTATATTGATGCATTTGTAATAATGGATTAAGCCAAGAAGCTTGAGCAACAAGTCTCAATTTCATCTGCACCACAATTAGGGTTTCGCGAGGAAAGTCAACTGTAACTTTGACTTTTGACCAGGACATGCTCCCAAACCCTAAGACATGATCCAATATACCCTATGACACCCATGGAATATGTCCATCAAGTTTGATTTAGGTCAAGGACATGATTTCCTGAAGAATTGCACAGTTTGGAATTCATCTAATAAAAAGTCAACTGTGCACAAAAGTCAACTTTGACTTTTTGAGATTTTTCACCAAAATGGATTTTTAACCCTAAAATGATGTTAATGTATGAGTTGAATCATCATTCATCAAGAAAAATCAAAGAAAGTGGGATAACTTGTAAAAGGGGTAACCATAAAAACATAGAAATTTTTCTAAGTTATGGAAAAAGTGACACTAATGTGCCAACTTTGGAGGACCATAACTCCTAAACCACAAGGCCACTGTTCCCCATTCAAAGCTTGATTTGTAGATCACATTGCCCTCTACAAAAGCTTCATACTGACCTATGTCCAAATTCCTCATGGATTTTGAGTTATGGAGTGATCAAAATCAAGAAAAGTCACTTTGTTCCAACACTTAGTGAAAATTTCATTAAGTCAGAATCTGCCTTTACTTTTTTCCAAATGTAGGGGGATTTTTCACTTGGATTCAAAAGAAATCAAAACCAAACATGTTCAAACAGTTGTTGTATCATGTAAGGGCTTTCCAAAATGGCCAAGAACATTACCAAATTCAATTTGAGCTATGAGATATGACATTGGCAAGATGCCTTGCTGAAATCTGCCAAGGCAAGGCAGATTTTTGCACTTTTGGTCGATTTGCCAAAATCAGCCAAATCCAAACACTCCTATCCTCTTGGACACCTCTGAGGATTGAATCTAAAGGGGACAATCACTGAACCAAGCCTTCAAAGTCTTTGGAACAAGAAATAGCATGTTGAACCTAGAATTGCCAAAATAGGGACAAGACTCCAATTTTGGATTGGAGCATTCAATGGAAGCATCAAGGTGGCATGGACTGAGCTCTTAGCAACAGAATTCAGTCAAGACTTATCCAAGACCAAGGGAACCAGCAGCCTGTGCCCTAACCTCTAGTTAATGGCTAGAGGAGACTTGGATTTTCATTTGCCAAAATTGGCCAAACCTACTCAGCAGTTGCCATTTAATATTCCTTACAAAACAAACTTGCTCTACTATAAATAGAGCTCAATTGTGATCAGTTTGAGTACACCAAAGCCATCAAACATATGCTTTCCTCAAAATCTCTTCTTTCACTCCAATTGTGCCTTCTAAGGCAAGTCACTATCGGGTTTTGAGTTTGAGAGCTTTTCCAATCAAACCAATCACACACACACCTCATATACATCACATATGAGCTGATCAAACACTTAAACAACAACTGGAACACTGATTTCTCATAATCACCAGTCAATTGCTCAAGGTTTTAACCAAGTTGCAGTTGAGATGCCATGAAGTGATCCAGCCAGGTTCAATCAAGTCTAAGCATTCAAACACACTCCATAGGGTGTAGGGAAGCTGTTCAGATCATCACAACTCATCTGTAACACCTCCAACTCAGAAATCAATTTGCTCTTGCTGTCACGACCTAGAGGTAAGCCTAAACTTGGTCATCTCTCAATCCATGCAATTTTTGCAGCACAATAATTTGGCCATATGTTCATAATCATGTATGGAATGTTTCCCCTCAATTAATTGCATTGTTTGAATCGTGTATCAAAAATCCCAGCCTTCATGCAGAATTTATGGTTCTTGAGGATTTTTCGTGATTTCTTGTTTTATGCTTAATTTAAATGAAATTAATTGCCATAGACATGATCGTGAGGTTGAAACGAGTTGATTGGTATGTGGATTGCATGATATAATCAAGTATTCAGTGAGATTGGATAGAAAATGCAAATCTGGGAAACTCAGAACACGCGCGTGTTCTGGCCCTTGTTCTTGGCGCCATTTTCCAACATTTGAATATTTGAATTTTGTGATTTTTATTTAATTGATTCAAAAATTAATTTCTCTCTGAGTTTTAATGATTTTGAGTTGATTCTTTTTTTAATATTTCACAAAAATGTTGAAATATTTTATTTTTCCAAAAAATCCCAAAAATATTATTTATTTCATATAATTGATATTTTTGCAAAGGATTAATATTTTAATTGTTTTTGACATTTAAAATATTTTTTCCCTCTTGATTTTGTAAAGATTAATGACTTCTAATTATTTTGTAGGTCAATACTTGATTTTTGAAGCATTAATCCAAGATCATAATTTGTTTCCCACATGTTAAATAATTTTTGATCATTTTAATTGAATTTTTATTTAATTAAAATACATTTTGGAAATAAATTAGGGTTTTTGATTAATTCAACCCTCACAAATCATTTTCAAACACTTTTTGGGCCTCTATTAGAGTGTAAGACCCAACCCACTTGTACAGAAATATTTTGGGCCTCACTTATTGTATAAGTCCCTCTGTACATATTTAAATTCGGCACGATCGTCGCCAGTTTAAAAATGAACCATCTGGGCCTCTCCTTGAGCTATAAGACCCATTCAAAACTTTTGGGCCTCTAATAGAGTGTAAGACCCAATCCCCTTTTAACCAAAAACAAATTTGGGCCTCACTTATTGTATAAGTCCCTCTGCGTTAAAAGAAAACCTCGGCGCGATCGCCATTTTTTGGGCCTCTAATAGAGTGTAAGACCCATCCCTTTGTACAGAAAACCATTTTGGGCCACAGTCACTTGTATAAGTCCCTATGTACAAATTCAAACAGTGCGCTCACTGATAAAACCTTGGGCCTCTCCTTGAGCTGTAAGCCCCAATTTTCCTTTCAAAAGCACTTTCTCCTTTGATTTTGAATATACTGTTGTTTTCAATCTGTCTTTGTTGAACAACTAACCAAACAACATGGAAGCTCTACAACTGAGTACGTGTTTATACGCTTTCATTTACCATTTTCATATACATATAACTGTATTGTGGGGTTGTTTCGCTGTAAGTCTTCTTTCATAAACTCATATAAACTGTGTAATAATAGTATAGATATTTAGAGTTTCCCCGACAACTACGTCTAGAACTAGGTAACACCGTTTCGTTTATTCGTAGAAATAGACAGCTAGATCCCCAATAGGATCACCAGATACAGTCTTCTCTTCGGCTGTCCTCATTAGGAATTGTCAAGAAACTATACTCCCAGAGATGAATGTATTCTCCGTGAATGGCATCTTTGAGTTTCTTCCAAATTCTCGAACTTTCCTGGCTTGATCTATTCCTTGTGAATAGCCTGTCTTGAATTTCTCGGGGTTTGGGGACCCACGAGCTTCTTAAAAGCATCAGCCTCCTCTTGGGCATCGTACAAGGAACCACAAGCTTCCTAAAAGCATCCCCGCCTCATCTTGGGCTTAGTACAAGGACCCATCGTCTTCTTAGAAGTATTCACAGCCTCCTCTTAGGTTTCGTATAATGATCTCTTCCTCCGGGAATGACCGCCTCCTCTTGGGCGTTGTACAAGGACCCGTCGGCTTCTTAAAAGCTTCCAGCCTCCTCTTGGGATTCGTACAAATTGTCCCAACGACCTCCTAGAGGTATAGGAACAGAACTTAGTCATCTTCATAGAACAGTCCTTTCAAAGAGTCTACTACTGTTTCTCAAAGCATAGTACAAAAGATGAAACTCTAGACACGGACAGTCTAATATCCTTGAGTCTCAAAGACATTCTCAAGTGACCCCTTCGTTAAATAGGAAGGAAACCCGTAGACTCGGACAGTCTCAATACCCTTTGGATTTCCCGTTTCCTCAAAGAAAAGGAAATATCCCTGAATAAAATCCTTGAGTACAGTGTTACTCATATAAGAACTGATTTTCTCTTTAAAATCAGTATATTGGATCTGTCACTCAACTGAAATAGTTACAATAGCCTCCTCTTGGGCTTTGTACAATGATTCTCCCCAGCGGAGCTAACAATTTTAGCCTCCATCTCGGGCTTTGTACGAGATACAAAAACTCTCTTGTTGAGTCAAATAGCCTCCATCTCGGGCTTTATACGAGATACCAAAAGATTCCCTCATTGAGTCAAAACCTTTTAGCCTCTCTCTCGGGCTTTGTACGAGACACATATCAGCCTCCTCTTAGGCTTTGTATAAGAAAACCACTGGTTGATCCAATCAACCTTTTAGAATCAAAGATGTGCCTCGTTCATAGTACACAAACATCAACACCTCCCTCCCCTTCATCTAATCGCTGTAAGCGGCAAGCCTCTGGATTATTTACATCCATGCCACTGTCCCTCCTTTAGTATGAGAAATTCCTAAGGAAAGATGGCATTGCTCTAAACTGAGTTAAAGTCTCCTCCTTCAGGTTGGAAATCCCCTATGAAGGAAATTATGGCATTGCCGGATTCACATATCGCGGTTAAAGTAATTCTCCTTTATAAACAGTTGTGACAAACAGACCCTCTTTAGAGATGACAAATTCTCTCTAAAGGCAACACCCTTTTAGCTTCATATCTTGGGCTTTGAACAAGATACAAATAGACCTTTCAGCTTCACATCTTGGGCTTTAAACAAGATACAAACCACCTTTAGCTTCACGTCTCGGGCTTTGAACAAGACACCAAAACACCATTTCCTCCCATAGAATAGGAGGAACTACGAACGCTCTGATTTCCCTGTTTCGGTAAGCGGGAATACGTAGGCATAAGATTGAAAGAAAAATCTTAGTGAGCACACTAAACAAAAACCCAAAATCCCATACTTTCATATATCCGTCCTAACATCTTAACCTCCCACCAATTAACCGAACACCACTTTTAAACAAATAAACCTAATAGAGACCCCGAATCTTTGTAGCATCTGTAAACCAACAGTTTTGACTGTTTAACCTCAGTTTGCAAGCAGGGTTAATTTGAGACATTTATTTCCCTTCCTTCATCAGCTTTATAATAGGATAAAAAATGAATCGAGCCGTAGACACCAAAGAGCGATAGCGCTTCGCAACCGCGTCAAAAATCGCTCACTACATACTCAAACTGAGCACAAATGAGCTCTATTTATAGTAGAGGAAGTTTGTTTTGCAAGCAATAGTGAATGGAAACTGCAGCAGGCCTTTGGCCAATGTTATGCAAAAGGAATCTCAAGTCTCCTCTAGCCATTGACTAAAGGTTAGGGCACATGCCTATGGTTCTTTGATTCAGAGCTTATACTTCACTCATTCAGTTGGAATAGGCTCATTTTATGCCACCTTGGTGTATCCATTAAATGCATTGGAAGAATATTGGAGTCTTGGCTCCATTTTAGCTCTTTTAGGTTTGGCATGCTACTTGTAGATTCTTGGACTTTGGAGGCTTGGAGATCAGATCACCCCCTTGGATTTGATCCTCAGATGTGTCCAAAAAGATGACAAGGCTTGGATTTGTCAGATTTGGACAAATCAAGGAAAATGCACAAAATCTGCCAAATGTCTTTGAAAAAATCAGTTCGTGATGCCATGTTTCAAGGGTCGTGTCTCCTTGCTCAAATGGAATTTGGAGATGATCTGGTACTTGTTGGATAGCCCTCATGGCATACTTTAACTTTGATTTCCACCCCTATACCTAATTTAACTTGGATCAAGCTGAAAAACGTCCCTACATTTTGGAACAAGTAAGGCAGATTCTGACTTAGTGAAAATTTCACTAAGTGTTGGAAAAATGTCATTTTCATGTTTTTTGCCATTTTGGTCACTCCATAACTTAAAATCCACTTTAGAATTGGAATGAGATGTAGTTGACACTTTTAAAGTATGCCATGAGGGCTACAAATCCAGCTTTGGACCATCCAAAATGGTTGCTTGGATCTCAAGTTATGGTCCTTGGAAGTTGGTACCCTAGCCACTTTGTTCCATAACTTAGAAAAATTCTAAGCTTTTTATGGTTACCCCTTTTACAAGTTAACTCACTTTCTTTGATTTTTCTTGATGAATGATGATTCCAATCTCCTATTAACATTATTTTAGGGTCAAAGAACCATAATTGTGAAAAATTCCAAAAAGTCAATTTTGATTTTGTGCACAGTTGACTTTTTATCGGATGAAATCCAAACTGTGTGATCCTTTGTGAAATCAAGTCCTTGACCTAAATCAAACCTAATGGGTATATTCCATAGGTGTTGTAGGGTGTATTGAATCATTTCCCAAGGTTTGGGAGCATGTCTTGGTCAAAAGTCAAAGGTACAGTTGACTTTTTCCTCGAAACCCTAATTGCGGTCCAGATGAAATTGAAACTTGTGGATCAAGCTTCTTGGATCAATCCATTATTGAAAATGGATCAATGTAGTGTATTGGATACCTTCAAATCATGTCTTGAGGTCTTGGCTCATGCTTTGTCCCAAAAGTCAACTTAGGGGTAAATTAGGTCAAGAAACCCTAATTCTTGATTTTTGGTAAATGCATCCCCTGAGGTTAAATTGACTTGATAACTGGGTCCATGAGGTCCCTTAGAGTATCTTGGATTGTGCTTTGAAGCAATGGCTCATGCCCAGAGGAAAATTTTCATCTGGAGGCCTCAGTCGACCAAAACCCTAATTTTGTGGCACTGACGATCTTGAGGCTCGATCCACTTGGAATGTTGCAACCTTGTGCTTGATTCTTGATGTGGTAAGCCTCTTAATCCTGTATAGGTGTTTCAAGAGTTTAGACAAGTTGAAGATCATGTCATTCCTTGATTGATCTTTTGTCTAAGTGCTTTGAGAGGGTTTAAAACCCTAATTCTTGTTTGTAGGGAATGCCTAACAATTCCTGAGGAGATTGATGAGACATGAAAATACCTCCATATTGTGATGATGATTTGCAAAATGATAGGAAATCTTATTGGTCAAAATTTGGGATATGACAGCAATCTTTGCAGATTCATCACTGTGCTGGATATTTTCTAAATGCCCTGATTAATGATCCCATGATTTGGTGGGGACGCAGGTATTCTTTTCAATGATGCTCAGTTGATATGCATCGTTTGGATGACTCTTTTGGCCCAAGTCTTCTAGGTACGGCTGCCAGATAGGCAAGTTATCCAGGGGATCATAATAGTCATAGTCAAAGTTGTCTTTCATTAAAGTGTCTTCCTCTAATGAGTTGGGTGGAGTCCGACATCCTTCCGGATCATAATCTCCGTACATCATCTTGACATCTGATCTTGGTATATATCTCGGACTCTGTGTGGGATAGCAAAATGGCATATGCGCCTCTCCCTGAGACATATAACCATCCTCGTTGAGATAGGACTTCCACTCTTCATCCGTATCGGAGGAATCACCCTCATTGATGGTATGTACTTCTTGAGACACTGGGTGAAGGAAACCTCCAATGTGGAAGAAGTCCTGAATGGGATGAAAACTTTCATCGTTAGTAGCAGTCTGGGTATAGGTTGAGGAAAAACCAAGACCTTTCTTCGTCTTGTTATCAGTAGGATTGACAAGCTGCCCCCACCCTTTTGCGTTGTTACTCTCGATCACTTTGAGAGCATCTTTGTACGAGGAAATCGATGTTCCTTTTTCTGATTGATTCTCATTGCTCACCGAAAGTGCTTAGAACTGGGTTCCAATAACCTCCTCGGGTTCTACACAGGATGATGATAAGTTTCTCGCGATTAAGGCCTGCTCTCCACAGACTGTGACTAGCTTGTCGTTCTTGACAAACTTCAGCTTTTGGTGAAGTGTCGAAGTGACTGCCCCAGCCTCGTGTATCCAAGGTCTTCCTAACAAACAGCTGTATCCTGCCCGGACGTCCATGACCTGGGAAGTGACTTGGAAAGTGTGAGGACCGATAGTTATGGGAAGGTCGACTTTGCCGATAACTATTTTTTTGGATCCATCAAAGGCTTTGACAATGACCTCACTGCCTCTCATCGGAGATCCTTGAAATGATAGTCGCATAAGAGTATATTTTGGCATAACATTCAGAGCTGACCCTGTATCTACCAGTACGCTGGCTAAAGCATCGTCCTGGCAATTGACTATAATGTTAAGAGCCATGTTGTAATTTTTGCCTTCTTCTGGAAGTTCTTCATCACTGAATCCTAAGTTGTTGCAGGAAGTGATGTTAGAAATGATGTTGTCGAATTTTTTTATCGTTACATCTTGTTCCACAAAGGCTTGCTCTAAGACCTTCTGTAAAGCTTCTCTGTGAGCTTCAGAACTGAGCAAAAAAGATAGGACAGAGATTCTTGAAGGAGTTTGCAACAGTTGGTCTACAATGTTGTACTCGCTTTTCTGGATGAGCTTCAGCATCTCATCGTTGTTCTTTGAAAGGTCGGGATTACTGGATTGACCGACTGGTTGATTTGGAACTTTTGTTTGTGGTTGCTTTTCTCTGGTGGGTTCTCCAACTCCTCTGTTTAAGATCTGGCCACTCCGTGTTACTCGAGTGACGTCTGCAATGTTTATGACGAAGGGTAATGGAGTTTCCTTTCCATTCTCGATGGTTGTTGCACCGTACTCGTAAGGGATAACCTTATCGGATTTGAACGGTATAGGTCCCGGCAGATAGATAACCACAGGAGCCTTTTGATTTTTATGACCATCGTAGGCAGCCTCAATTGGTTCGAGGTTGAGAATCTTTCTACTATCAAGAGGAACTCTTGATTCATGGAGTAAAGGGATTATGGCGCAAACGTCTTTGGTCCTCTTATGATCAGAGATTATGACGACGTCTTTGCTTTTATCAAGGAAATAGTCTGACATTATATTTGTTGACCTAGAACTTGAACACGGTCAAATCTCCTTTCGGTTCAACTGATTTTGAAGAGCTGACCGTACGAGGTAGAATCCCTGGTTATTTTTTGAGCAGACTCTGCAGCACTCATAGTTGTGTGGTGGTACTTGGCAACGTCCGCTTTGTATGCAGTGCAACCTTACTAGATTTGTTGCCATTGATCAAACATCCTGACTTTAATGCCTAGTAGGATTCCCGTCAATCATACTGACTTGTTGTGTGTCTTCATCTAGGTAGATCGGAAGCCACCAGTGGTTCAGCAAGTGTTGAAGTGTTCTTTGGACAAGTGCACATCCTTGGTCATTTTCAAGACATACTTTACAATTATGATAATCATGTGATGCCAGAAAACCGAGCCGGACCTGCTTAGCATGTAATTCTACCAGACTGGTATTCATCAAGCGAATATCAAAGATTTGAATCATATTAACTTGATAATGACTTATATCACGGTAGTCTTGAATCCATCTGAGATCCATGACGCTGGAGGGTCTCTTGTACAAAAGAGCATCCTTGATTATTTATTGAGCAGAT
Organism: Lathyrus tuberosus; assembly: GCA_022829125.1. Taxonomy (NCBI): domain Eukaryota; kingdom Viridiplantae; phylum Streptophyta; class Magnoliopsida; order Fabales; family Fabaceae; genus Lathyrus; species Lathyrus tuberosus. The sequence goes on along the minus strand of JALAZF010000344.1, from coordinate 1,391,193 downwards.
TAGACAGGAATTGTAATCATGTCGTGGCAGACCATGATGTTGGCTTTGCCTTGAGTGCATTGCCACCAAGTTGACATTCATTTCAAGAATGTTGTGGTTCTGGAAAATGTTAGGATTCATGTGGGCCATATTGACCTCACAGATTTGGTGATCTTGGATCCATCTGAGATCCATCTGCTCTTGTAGAGCTGATTGCACTACGGAACATCCTTGATTATCCTTTGAGCATATATCACACTGGTGATAATCATGAGACGGTACATGACCGTACCCGCTCTGTTTGCAATGCATCCTGACCAGATTGGTTCCTAATAGGAGTACATCGTGAATTTGATAGTTGTGATTAGATTCTTTCTCTATCAAATTTGCTGCAGCCTTCTCGTGTTGAGGCAACGAGTTCGTCTGAACATTTGGATTTGTATCCTTGAAGGATAAGACCCCGTTCCTGACAAGCTTCTGCACATCGGATTTGAAGTTGAGACAATTTTCTATGTTATGCCGCGGTCCTCCTTGATGGTAATGGCAAGTTTGATCTGCTTTGAACCAAAAAGGCTGATTTTCCGGTATTGTAAAAGGAGACCTGGTTTGGACGTGCCCCTTGACCAGTAGTAGTGGAAACAGTTCTGCGTACAACATCGGTATAGGTTCAAACCCTGGTGGTCGTGTTGTACGGTTGTTATTGTTGTACTGAGGACGAGTCTGCTGAAGAGGCTGTTGTGTCCTTTGCTGATATTGTTGTTGATTCGGTTGACTCTGAGCAACCTGAGGTTTATACGTTGGAACGCGCATGGTTGATAGCATGAGTTACTACTGCCACTGGTTGATACGTTCTCCTTTGCTTTTCGAGAGAGATATTACCAATTTCTTGCTCTTTTTTCTTAGGGAAAGCACTACCGTATCTTTTGGTACTGCTTGATGGTCCTGTGTCTTTGACCAGACGTCCTTCTCAGACTACTTCCTCGAGACGTACTCCCATGTTCACAATCTCAGTAAAGTCACTGGGCGCACTGGCGACAATTCGGTCGTAATAGAATGGTCTTAAGGTCATCAAAAAGATCTTGGTCATCTCTTTTTCCTCAAGAGGGGGACAGATCTGGGCGGCAATTTCACGCCATCTCTTAGCATATTCTTTAAAAGTTTCCTTGTCCTTCTGTGACATTGCTCTGAGTTGATCTCTGTCTGGTGCCATGTCAGGTTATACGTATATTTTTGGACGAAGGCTACCCCAAGATCTCTGAAAGTAACGATCTTGGTGCGGTTTAAGCCCATGTACCATTTGAGTGTGACACCGGTGTCGCTCCCAGGATTTTCATCCAGGTACAAACGCGAAAGTGGTGCGGAAACAGAGTCGCCAGCAATGTGTATTTATCCCAAGAGAGTGAAAGGAAACACTGCGTAAACCTGAGGGAAGGGAAAAGCATGGTCTCGCGACCAAGAGAAATGGGTAAGGGAGTCGGTTACGTGAGGGGAAGGTATCAACACCCCCACGCGTCCATCGTACTCGATGGGATCCATGCTTGTTGTCTCGATCAAAGGGCGTCGTTATCTGGAGTTCCACTGCTATTGGAAAGAAGAAGGAACGGGAACGGAGAAGAGCGAAGAAATGGGGGAGAAAAGAAAAAGAAGTGACTCGATAGGACATCGATGTCCTACGCCTACGTATTCCCTCGTGCAATGGGAAAGTCAGAGTCAACGTAGTTCAGACACGAACTAAAAGGGGAGGTTGCTCGCCAAGACATCGTCGTCTCATGCCTACGTATCCTCAATCTAACCAGAAGGAGGAAATCAGAGCAGTCGTAGTTCGACCTAACGAGGTTTAAGTGCTATTTATGAGCGACGTTAAGTTCGCATCCGGTAGTTAGGGTCGATGTCTGTTTGCGACAAAACGGAAATAACGTGCTCTTTTCTGAAAATGATTTGAAACTTAACAATCCCGAAGGATGAAAAAGGTTTTGAATTTTTTTTGTGTTTTTTAGACAGAAATGGATTGAAGTTAGTTTGTAACTTGCATTGCACCCAAGTCTACAACATAGGAACGAATACGTCGCGTCTTATCCCCAACAAGATGTACACTAAGTACCCTAGAAGAATGAATGGAGACCCCTATACCTCACTTCCCATATATAAGGCTCATGCACAATACACGTTAACCTTTATTAAGTGTTTTAGAAAGGTTATGAGATAAGAAGAGAATACTCAAGGCAAAAAGAAAACACCAAGGGGAATTCTACCCTAGAGTTGTCATGCAAAGGCGGCCCTAAGGTTGAGGTTTAAGAGCAACCTAAGTCTAAAGAAGAGAGAGGGATAGCACTATCTAATGTTTATCCTACCTCACCTTAATCAAAAATTAAGGATGAGCTAGGATCCCAAAGAGATGTGAAGAAGTTCTACACAACCAAGCATTATATCATGTAATCCACAAATAAAAGAGAAGTAAAAGAGATGAGATGAAAGGAGAAATGAACATGGATAAACATCCACATGTTCATATGTCTTACCTCTGCCCCTACACAAAAGGTTAGTACAAAATCATCACAAGTAATGAATACAAGTGAAAGAAGATAAATCAAACAATGTTAATTATCTTAAGGAAACAACTTAAGAAGCAAACAAGGCTTGAACTAAAATGTTAGTTCTTGTAATTGGCTACAATTTTGGTAAAACAGTGTTGCTGTCATGTGATGGTTATTCAAGATGTTGAAACAAGATGTTCTTGTTTACTGCATTCAACATGTCGGATAAAGATGTCCCATCCTGGATCATAGGACATCGCGTCTGTTATTGGATTGAAAGAAGATTCTGTTAGTTGTTATTTGTTATTGAATATTCTGTGAATATTTAGTTACCCTATGTGGCGTCCAAAGTAACTGGGTTGAGATTTTGTGTTGGTTTTCGGATTTTCATTCGGATTTTCACTACTTTCTAAATATGGAGACATATTAGGAAACATTTGATTGAAGACCAATTATATAGCAGAAGGTTCTGCTGATTTGTAGCAGCTGATATGCTGTGATTTGAAGCCCAAATCCAGTTGGGATGTAGGTTATAAATAGGAGTGTTTGTAACCTGATTCAATAATGATTCCTGTAACGCCCCAGTTTTGTCATTTTTATTTAATCGAGTCGTTTTGATTATTTTATTAGTATATTATTTTATTTTAGACTTTTATTTAGTAATATGTTATTTTTCATTGTTGTGATATTTTATCGCGTTTTGGGAACGTTTGTGAGATATTTGAGTGTAGGGGTATTTTGGTCATTTCACTTTATTTTTCTTAAGTTAGTAAGAATAGAAATAGAAAGAGAGAAAAATATAGAGAAAGAAAAAGAGAAGAAGGAAAAGAGAAAGAAAAGAGAAAGAAAGGAGAAAAGAGAGAAAACTTGGAAAAGATGAAATCGATTCAACCGACTTTCAAAAACACGATTAATCGGGTAAGGGTGCGAAACTCGATTATCTTATGATTGTGTATGATTATGTATGTGTGTGTTGGAATGTTTATTGTGTTTTCATAGCTTTTCAATTTTAGGTCGGAACGATGGAAATCGATGTTTTCGCGGTTGAAATGTGATGTAAATGTTGTAGATTACTTGTTACCATGATTGGGTTATGTTCTAATTGTTATGTTTTGGATTGGAATAGTTTTTGGTTGAAAAATATGATTTTGGACCTCAAAACAGCACTGCAGAATTTCTGGGTTTTCCTTGGTTCGCCTAGCGAACCTGGGGCGAAGCAGTAGGGAATGAGTTTTCGCGGGTTCGCCTAGCGAACCAGTTAGCGAAGGTCAGCGAATGTTCGCTAACGTTGTTCGCCTAGCGAACTTTGTATCTTTTTGGTTCTGGTTGTTGCTGCCTTGGTTCGCCAAGGGGTTCGCCTAGCGAACTTTGTGTCTGTTTTTATCTGATAGTGGTTTCGCTGGACATTCGCCTAGCGAAGGTGGTAGCGAATACTCGCTAGAGGGTTTGCCTAGCGAACATGGCAGTTTGTGTAATTTTGTTTTCTTCCTAACTTCTGATCCGTAAGTCGGATTGGGGTGCGGTTGGGTGCGTTAGAAAGCTTGTGAGTGGTTCTTTCGTATTAAAATGGTTTGGAGATTGTTGGCCGATTAATTATGTCGGGAATTTGGAATGTGTCGTTTTGTCGACTTTTGCCGTTTAATTGTGCGTAATTGATGGGTTATCATGCGATGTGCTTGTGATATATGTTAGATGACTTGTGTGCTGATTATATGAGGTGAATGCATGTGTTTAAATGTTTTGATGAGGTTTATGGTCGTATGGAAATTAAATGCATTGTTTTGGGCTTGAGTGCAAAGCATGATTTTTGTTGATTCAGATGATTGCATATATGTGTGCATTTGAATATCATGAGTCATTTTATGCCAAGCATCATGATATGCATGCTTGTGATGTCGTGTGCCCTTGTGGGGTGTGAGCGACGAATCGATTCCAGAGGAAATCTGCTATAACATCGTGAGCCTTATACAAAGAGGACTGAAAGCGATGATTATAGACGATCATGAGCCTTATACAAAGAGGACCAAAAGCGATCGGATCGTGAGCCTTATACAAAGAGGACTGAAAGCGATCCATAAACGTCGTGCGCCTTATACCAAGAGGACCGAAAGCGATGGGGAACATCGTATGCCCGACGGGGAGTTACATTATGTAACGAGCGATGGTTCCAATAGTTCCTGAGTGAACTGGTGTTGAGATGTTGATGTCGGTACCGCATTGCATTGCATAGAGTCGTTGTGTCGGTCTCTGTGCATTTGCATTGAATCATGAATGGATTGATTTTTGTGGAATTGTGAATGGAATTGATGAGTTATATATATATTTGTGTTGGTGAGAATATAATTATGTTGGTAATAAATGCGAGAATATGTGTACTTTTGTGTTAATTTATAATTGTATGCAATTATATTATGATTGTGTTTCTCACCCCTTCTGCTGTTTTATAATGCTCTATGAGGCATTTCAGATTAGATTACTGGAGGTCTTTTTGTGAAGCTTAGGTCTTCATTCTTTTGTCGGTCGGCTCTGATATGTGACACCGGGTAGTCGGGGTGATCGAGTGTGATTATTTGTATTATGTATACCCATGTTTTGGATTGTACTTGTGTGACTTTGTATATGACAGATACACTTTGTATGATGTATATATATGAGATTCAGTTGCAGATTTTCCGCTTTTATTCTAGAACTGAATTGTGGGTGTTAGGAACTGAGCTCCTTTGTTATGTGCTACCTAAATTGTTGCATATCTATATGAGCAGGTGATTGTATTTTGTTTCAATTGATGTGACGCCTCCGTCTATGCCGTAAATTTTTAATTATACTCTGATTATTTGTTATTGCTTTATTATTTGGGGGTATAGATTGGGGGTGTTACATTAAGTGGTATCAGATCCAGTCCGTGTCAGTCCTTGTCGGTGTTGGAGTTTGGGTGAGCTGTTTGTTAACCATAGTTGCTGTTATTAGACATGAACAGAATATGGCTGGTAGGAACGACGCTACTTTAGCTACTGCGATGCAGGCTATGGCTCGGGCTGTGCAGGGTGCACCTCATGCTGCTGGAAATGATGAGTTCAGGAAGAACAAACCACCTGTCTTCAAAGGGAAACACGCTCCTGATGGTGCTCAGATTTGGCTGAAAGAGATTGAAAGGATTTTCTGAGTGATGGATTATGCGGAGGATCAGAAGGTGAGGCTGGGTACTCACATGTTGCAGGAAGAGGCTGATGATTGGTGGGTTAGTACTCGTCAGGTGTTGGAAGCTGCAGAGGAAGAAGTCACTTGGGCTTTGTTTAGTGTTGAGTTTCTGAGGAATTATTTTCCCGAAGATGTAAGAGGAAAGAAGGAGATATAGTTCCTGGAATTGAAACAAGGTAATATGTCTGTTGTTGATTATACTGCTAAGTTTGTCGAACTTGTGCAATTTTATCCCCATTATGCTGAAGCGACCGCAGAGTTTTCTAAGTGTGTAAAGTTTGAGAGCGGATTGCGTCCTGAGATCAAGCAGGCAATCGGGTATCAAAGGATTAGGAGGTTTTCGGATTTGGTAGACTGTTGTAGGATTTATGAAGAAGATAGTAAAGCTCGTTCTACTCATTATAAGAGTGTGAGCGACAGGAAAGGGAAGCAACAGTTTCATGGTGGTCCTTATGTGACACCAGCGGATAAGGGTAAGCAAAGGGGTACTTTTGATCGAAGGCCAAGTGGAGGAGGTATGTCTAATTCTTTGAGATGTTATAGATGTGGTGAATTGGGACACCGTCAGTTCGAATGTAGGAAGAATTTGGAGAAGTGTTCCAATTGTGGAGGTGTAGGGCATGTCGCAGCTGATTGTAAAAGGAAGAATGTGGTAAAGTGTTTCAATTGTGGTGAAGCTGGTCACATTAGTACAAAGTGTCCAAAACCGAAGCAAGCTCCAGCTGGTGGGAAAGTTTTTGCATTGGCGGGAACTCAGACTACTAATGCAGATCGTCTGATCAGAGGTACTTGTTTTATTAATAGTACACCTTTAGTTGCTATTATTGATACTGGAGCGACTCATTCGTTTATTTCGTCGGCATGCGCGAAGCGTTTCAACCTTGTGTTGTCTTTGATGGGGGGTGAGATGGTTATTGATACTCCAGCAATGGGCTCAGTAACTACTTCTTTGGTTTGTTTGAGTTGTCCTTTGACCATTTATGGTAAAGACTTTGAGATGGATTTGGTGTGTTTGCCGTTGGAGGGTTTAGATGTGGTCCTGTGAATGAATTGGTTACAGTTCAATCGGGTTCATATTGGTTGTTATCATTAGCTGGTAAGATTTCCTTCTCTTGAGGAAGACGAGGACTCGAGTTTCTTATCTACCAAAGAGTTGAAGAAACTTTTGGCGGATGAAGCTCAGTTGTTTGGGTTGTTTGCATCGTTGACTATGGATAGTCAAGTTTCACTTGATGTGTTTCCTGTTGTGTGTGATTTTCCAGAAGTGTTTCCTGAGGATATTTCGGACTTGCCGCCAAAGAGAGAGGTGGAGTTTTCTATAGATCTAGTTCCTGGTACTAGACTTGTGTCTATGGCACCATATCGAATGTAGGCATCTGAGTTGGTTGAGTTAAAGAAGCAGTTGAATGAATTGTTAGAAAAGAGGTTTGTGAGGCCAAGTGTGTCGCCTTGGGGTGCTCCAGTTTTATTGGTGAAAAAGAAAGATGGAAGTATACGATTGTGTATTGATTATCGCCAGTTGAATAAGGTGACGATTAAGAATAAGTATCCTCTTCCAAGGATTGATGATCTGATGGATTAGTTGGTTGGTGCGTGTGTGTTTAGTAAGATTGATTTGAGGTCAGAGTATCATCAGATTAGGGTGAAAGAGGAAGATATTCAGAAGACGGCTTTTAGGACACGATGCGGTCATTATGAATATTCTGTGATGCCGTTCGGGGTTTCTAATGAGCCAGGTGTGTTTATGGAGTACATGAATCGTATCTTCCACGAGCATTTGGATCGTTTTGTTGTAGTGTTTATTGACGATATCTTAATTTATTCTAAGTCTCGGGAGGAGCACGCGGAGCATTTGCGTATTGTTTTGCAGGTTTTGAAGGAAAGGAAACTTTTTGCCAAATTATCCAAGTGCGAGTTCTGGTTGTCGGAGGTGAGTTTTCTTGGGCACGTAATTTCAGGTAATGGTATTGCAGTGGATCCATCCAAAGTAGATGCAGTGCTACAATGGGAGGCTCCTAGATCCGTTACTGAAATTCGAAGCTTTTTGGGGTTAGCCGGATATTATTGAAGGTTTTTCTAGGGTAGCACTTTCTTTAACCCAATTGACTTGTAAAGGCAAAGCGTTCATTTGGGATATTCAGTGTGAGGAAAGTTTTAGTGAGCTAAAGAGAAGATTGACGACAACTCTGATCTTGATTTTACCGAATCCTAATGAACCGTTTGTGGTCTATTGTGATGCGTCTTTGATTAGGTTAGGTGGAGTGTTGATGTAGGAAGGTAAGGTGGTGGCTTATGCTTCAAGGCAATTGAGGGTTCATGAGAAAAATTATCCTACTCATGATCTGGAATTAGCGGCTATGGTCTTTGTGTTGAAAATTTGGAGGCATTATCTCTATGGTGCAAGATTCGAAGTCTTTAGTGATCATAAGAGTTTGAAATATTTGTTTGATCAGAAAGAGTTGAATATGAGGCAACGGAGATGGTTGGAATTTTTGAAGGACTACGACTTTGGCTTGAATTACCATCCTGGTAAAGCTAATGTGGCAGTCGATGCGTTAAGCCGGAAATCATTGCATATGTCTGCTTTGATGGCTAAAGAGTGGGAACTTTTGGAATCGTTTAGAGATTTGAGTTTGGTATGTGAAGTGACGTCTGATAGCGTGAGGCTTGGAATGTTGAGGGTTACTAATGATTTTCTGTTGACGGTTAGTGAGAAACAAAAGATGGACGTGAAATTTGTGGATTTGATGACGATTGGAGAGAAAAGTGTGAATGAGGACTTTAAAGTGGACGATAAAGGTGTTTTGAGATTCCGAGGTAGAATTTGTATTCCAAACGATTCGGAGTTGAAAAGGATGATTTTGGAGGAAGGACACCGGAGTAATTTGAGTATACATCCGGGAGCTAATAAAATGTACCAAGATTTGAAGAAGATTTTCTGGTGGTCTGGATTAAAGAGAGATGTGGCTCAGTTTGTTTATGCATGTTTGAATTGTCAGAAATCAAAGGTAGAACATCTGAGGCCTAGTGGTTTGTTGCAACTGTTGGATATTCCTGAGTGGAAATAGGACAACATTTCTATGGATTTTGTGAGAGGGTTGCCGAATACTCAGCGAGGGCATAATGCTACTTGGGTGGTTGTTGATAGGCTGACTAAATCGGCGCATTTCATTCTGATTGACATCATTTTTTCTTTGGAGAGATTGGCTGAGATTTATATCAGTGTGATTGTGAGATTGCATGGTGTTCCATTGAGCATTGTTTCTAATTGAGATCCTAGGTTTACCTCCAGATTTTGGGAGAGTTTGCAAAAGGCTTTAGGATCTAAATTGAGGTTGAGTTCTGCTTATCATCCTCAAACGGATGGTCAGACCGAGAGAACGATTCAGTCGTTGAAAGATTTTTTGCGGGCTTGTGTTCTTGAACAAGGTGGTGCGTGGGATAGTTATCTTGCGTTGGTGAAATTCACGTATAATAACAGTTTCCATTCAAGTATAGGAATGGCACCTTTTGAAGCGTTATATGGACGAAGATGTCGAACACCTTTGTGTTGGCATGAAATCGGGGGAGAGTGCGGTGGTTGGACCGGAGTTGGTGCAACAGACTACAGACAAGGTGAAAGTTATTCGTGTGAAAATGAAGGCTTCTCAGAGGAGGCAGAAGAGTTATCATGATCGGAGGCGGAAGGATCTTGAGTTTCAAGAGGGCGATCATGTATTTTTGAGAGTTACGCCGGTAACGGGTGTGGGCCATGCTTTGAAGTCGAGGAAACTTACTTCTCGGTTTATTGGTCCTTCCCAGATATCCGCGAAAGTGGGTGCTGTGGCTTATCGGGTGGTGTTGCCGCCGAATCTGTCGAATTTGCATGATGTGTTCCACATTTCACAGCTTCGGAAGTATGTTCCGGATCCATCGCATGTGATTCCGATGGATGAAGTTGAGGTAAGGGAGAACCTTACGGTCGAGGCATTACCGGTGAGGATTTTGGATCGCGAGGTGAAGCATTTAAGGGGCAAGGATATTGCACTTGTGAAAGTAGCGTGGGGAGGCGCTGCCGAGGGAAATTTGACTTGGGAGTTGGAGAGTCGGATGCGGGAGTCGTATCCAGAGTTGTTCGTCTCAGGTATATTTTCGAGGACGAAAATTTCTAAGCGGGGGAGAGTTGTAACGCCCCAGTTTTGTCTTTTTTATTTAATCGAGTCGTTTTGATTATTTTATTAGTATATTATTTTATTTTAGACTTTTATTTAGTAATATGTTATTTTTCATTGTTGTGATATTTTATCGCGTTTTGTGAACGTTTGTGATATATTTGAGTGTAGGGGTATTTTGGTCATTTCACTTTATTTTTCTTAAGTTAGTAAGAATAGAAATAGAAAGAGAGAAAAATAGAGAGAAAGAAAAAGAGAAGAAGGAAAAGGGAAAGAAAAGAGAAAGAAAGGAGAAAAGAGAGAAAACTTGAAAAAGAAGAAATCGATTCAACTGACTTTCAAAAACACGATTAATCGGGTAAGGGTGCGAAACTCGATTATCATATGATTGTGTATGATTATGTATGTGTGTGTTGGAATGTTTATTGTGTTTTCATAGCTTTTCAATTTTAGCTCGGAACGATGGAAATCGATGTTTTCGCGGTTGAAATGTGATGTAAATGTTGTAGATTACTTGTTACCATGATTGGGTTATGTTCTGATTGTTATGTTTTGGATTGGAAGAGTTTTTGGTTGAAAAATATGATTTTGGACCTCAAAACAGCGCTGCAGAATTTCTGGGTTTTCCTTGGTTCGCCTAGCGAACCTGGGGCGAAGCAGTAGCGAATGAGTTTTCGCAGGTTCGCCTAGCGAACCAGTTAGCGAAGGTCAGCGAATGTTCGCTAACGTTGTTCGCCTAGCGAACTTTGTATCTTTTTGGTTTTGGTTGTTGCTGCCTTGGTTAGCCAAGGGGTTCGCCTAGCGAACTTTGTGTCTGTTTTTATCTGATAGTGGTTTCGCTGGACATTCACCTAGCGAAGCTGGTAGCGAATACTCGCTAGAGGGTTCGCCTAGCGAACATGGTAGTTTGTGTAATTTTGTTTTCTTCCTAACTTCTGATCCGTAAGTCGGATTGGGGTGCGGTTGGGTTTGTTAGAAAGCTTGTGAGTGATTCTTTCTTATTAAAATGGTTTGGAGATTGTTGGCTGATTTAATTATGTCGGGAATTTGGAATGTGTCATTTTGTCGACTTTTGCCGTTTATTTGTGCGTAATTGATGGGTTATCATGCGATGTGCTTGTGATATATGTTGGATGACTTGTGTGCTAATTATATGAGGTGAATGCATGTGTTTAAATGTTGTGATGAGGTTTGTGTTTGTATGGCAATTAAATGCATTGTTTTGGGCTTGAGTACAAAGCATGATTTTTGTTGATTGAGATGATTGCATATATGTGTGCATTTGAATGTCATGAGTCATTGTATGCCAAGCATCATGATATGCATGCTTGTGATGTCGTGTGCCCTTGTGGGGTATGTGCGACGAATCGATTCCAGAGGGAATCCGCTATAATATCGTGAGCCTTATACAAAGAGGACTGAAAGCGATGATTATAGATGATCGTGAGCCTTATACAAAGAGGACCGAAAGCGATCGGATCGTGAGCCTTATACAAAGAGGACTGAAAGCGATCCATAAACGTCGTGCGCCTTATACCAAGAGGACCGAAAGCGATCGGATCGTGAGCCTTATACAAAGAGGACTGAAAGCGATCCATAAACGTCGTGCGCCTTATACCAAGAGGACCGAAAGTGACGGGGAACATCGTATGCCCGACGGGGAGTTACATTATCTAACGAGCGATGGTTCCAATAGTTCCTGAGTGAACTGGTGTTGAGATGTTGATGTCGGTACCGCATTGCATTACATAGAGTCGTTGTGTCGGTCTCTGTGCATTTGCATTGAATCATGAATGGATTGATTTTTGTGGAATTGTGAATGGAATTGATGAGTTATATATATATTTGTGTTGGTGAGAATATAATTGTGTTGGTAATAAATGCGAGAATATGTATACTTTTGTGTTAATTTATAATTGTATGCAATTATATTATGATTGTGTTTCTCACCCCTTCTGCTGTTTTATAATGCTCTATGAGGCATTGCAGATTAGATTGTTGGAGGTCTTTTTGTGAAGCTTAGGTCTTCATTTTTTTGTCGGTCGGCTCTGATATGTGACACCGGGTAGTCGGGGTGATCGAGTGTGATTATTTGTATTATGTATACCCATGTTTTGGATTGTACTTGTATGACTTTGTATATGACAGATACACTTTGTATGATGTATATATATGAGATTCAGTTGCAGATTTTCCACTTTTATTCTATAACTGAATTGTGGGTATTAGGAACTGAGCTCCTTTGTTATGTGCTACCTGAATTGTTGCATATCTATATGAGCAGGTGATTGAATTTTGTTTCAATTGATGTGACGCCTCCGTCTATGCCGTAAATTTTTAATTATACTCTGATTATTTGTTATTGGTTTATTATTTGGGGGTATAGATTACGGGTGTTACAATTCCAAGATGTAAAATTATTAGGGTTTCGTTCTTGTGAACCACTCTCTAGGAGAGTTGGTATGTGTGAACCACTCGGATTTTGAGATGGTCACTGTTCTCCTCAAAGCTTTTAAGCAAGAGTGAGTGTTGTTCTTGGAGGAAGCTGTTAAGCAACTCTAAGTATTGTTCTTAGTCATGTGTGTCATGGAAGTATGTCTTCTATTTTTCTGTGATTGAAGAGCTGTTGATGCAGTGGCTGAGGTGTTGACTGCTAGACATCATTGCGATGATTGGAAGTGAGATGGAGTCACTTACCTAGGGAGGACTTAGGTAGAAGGGTCATTGGGTAGTTATTAAGTTAGGAGATTGTCAACTTGGTTGTTGAGTCTGTAATTTGATACTGCTAAGAGTGGACTTCCTTCTTGGCTTGGTATGCCCCCAGATGTAGATTGTTAGATCGAACTGGGTAAACAAATTCTGTGTGTGGTTTATGCTTTTTAATACTGTTATTGGTTATACCTTGCCATGTTTTCTGTAACAGACCAGATGTCTCGACATCCTGTAGGACATCTGGGATCTGTCATACCATAATTTCATAAAAGGAAAGGGTCCTAAGGGTTAAGGAACATCCAAGGTAAGTAGGTATAGGTCAAGGTATCCTACTAAGGTTAACATGCCAAATGAAAACAAACAATGTCAAACTATACATCAAAAGATCACACAAATGCAAGTTATGCGTTAACTATGCAAGACGAATGCATATGGTTCATGAACATGAATAAATGCACATGCAAACATTAAAGTCAGAAGTGAATGACATTTATGAAGGTATTGATATGTCATTAAGATGGTATGTGAATCATGAATGCAAGCATTGAGAATGGTTAAGCAAGAAGAAGTGGAAATAAACACCATTAAGTTCAAACAAACATGCATACTTATAACACAAGTAAAGAATGAAAATGCAATATGAACAAGCATAGAAATGAATGCAAGTCAGTAGCATATGACATTTTAAATGACATTTAGAATGTAAGAATGAGCATACAAAGTTCATACAAGTCTCATGTTGATGCAAGTTCAAAAGTATAAGCAAACATGTTCAAGTTAGGTCAAACAAACATTCAAAGGTTTATGAACTTAGAAACATGCAAGGTGCAATTAGAGATCATGGTATATGATTAAGAATGATCACAAACAGCATGGTAATCATGTTATAATGGACATTTAGGATCATACAAGCAATGATGTAAACAAGTCAACAAAGACATGCAAGAAAAGAAACACAAGTGCACAAAACATTTCAAGTTTGAATAAGTGCACTCAAGTAAATTCAAGATAGACAAGCAATGACCTATAACATGAAATAAAGGACCCATAATGTTCACACAACATGTATCAAGAGGTCTCAACAAGTGTCAAAGAGGATTGCATACAATGCACATCAAAACCCTAGCGCAAGTGTTCTAACATTCACACAAACAAAGGTGCATTAATGAAGTCACAAAGAACATGTTAAGAGGCCAAGAAAATTGAGAAAAGGCAAGCATATTGAATTACAAATAGTAAGTTGACATGCCTCAAAATAATGGATCAAAACTCATTAAGGATGATGCTAAAACATGCTTCACAACTTCATATAAGTGGCACAAGC